>CM029918.1:5000000-6250000 GCA_017639245.1 Myiopsitta monachus
TCAACCCATTGTGGTTAAGTAACACTTCTAAAAAGTCACTGCACAACCTGAAAAACTGGGCTTCAGGACACAAAAAAGACATCCACAGTTTAACATAGGGTGGTAGGATAGTTCCAAGGTTAGATTATTCTTTTCTGGAGCCCAGACACTCTGAGAGCACAGGTGCAGTGTTTGCTGATGAAGTTGTTCCCTCAGGGGACAAATACAATTGAGTGTATTCCTCATTTTTCTCTAGTTTCTAGGCTGTGGCTGGTGGCCTCTGTGTGGCATCTCTGTAACAGGTCCAAAATCTCTTTGCAACATGAAAAGCTCTGGAGCAGCAGTTATGATCACTGCAATGAATAGAGCTTGAATACATAAATAAATACATTGCTAAAGCATAGGGTAAGGATAGGGAGTGGGACACTGTGACTTGGAGAATGTGAAATTGTCTGAAGGCTTTTTCAAAGTGTTTGAGAGCACTTTGCATGTTAGTAAGTCCTCCTAATGCGTCCTTAGTCCTCTGAAGTGCTTGTACTGCTTAGGACAATCCTCTGCTACCAAAACAGGTACAACCCATTTTCTTTATTAATTAACCGAAACAGTCACAGTTAATAGGATTTCAAGACTTAAAGATGTCATGTCCACTGCTACTGACTTGGTTGTTAGCAACAGACTTAGCTGATAGGTAAGTAAGGTTTATTAGACTGGCACTGCTTTTCTAATAAGCCAGCCCACAGGGGAAGTACGCTTTAAAAGTTGTGATTGATGGCTTTATGCATTTTATTAAAATGTTTAAAATCTGTAGGACAAAAAGTACTAGTTTTAATTTAATTGTACTTTCAATACAACATCTGCTTTCATTTAAAATACTTCTCAGACAGGGAAACTTGTTAAGGCAGAGGCAGGATATTGCTAGTACAGATATAGCAAAGTACCTGTAGATGACCAACATAACTCAACTTTACAAATTACTAATTCTTAAACTTAATGATTTTGCCACTGGAATTCCGACCAGATACTCTGATATGAGTGTTTACATCCACCTACTTTCAGTTTTGGTTTGTAGTGTGGGGCTCAGTAGTTCCAGAGAGAAGCATGTAGCTGAACAGTAGCTTAAGGGCTTGGAAAGGAAGCTGGTAGTATAAAAACATGATTTGTTATGCAAATGCATTGATAAATCCACAAACAAAGCAAAGACAGAACCTTGTTTCAAATTATCCCTGTTATTTTCTGAGGGAGTTAGAAAAATCTCTATAATAAAACAAAGGAAGTTAGAATATGAAATTCCATTTCTTGCTCCTTAAATATACGAGTACTTGGAAATTAGATGATTTGTTAATTATACCCACAGTTTTAAACTCGTGTTTTGCTACAACTTGCGGTATTTATGGAACAAATGGAAGCAATTTCTATTCTGCAGAAATTATCTTTCTTGTATAGGGTAAGAATCACTTAAAATTTTTTTCTACTTCTCTACTCAGGTGCTTTTGACTCCCAGTTTGCTGGGGGCATTAGGGTTGTTTCTGGCTATCAGTCAGTGATCCTCTACTGCTGGTTTGTATTGCTTGTTCTGCAGATGAGACAGGTTTTTGTTGCACTTGTAATGGTTTTCCTTCCAGTTTTATTCCTTCATCAATCTACTACTCCAGGTCAGTAGTATTATGGGTCCACTGAGAACTTCTTCTTTAAGTAACTGTGTACTTCCATAGCAGCTAGTGAGGAGCACTCCTTGTGCCTCCTGCAGCAACACATTTCTCTGCATTGCAGAGACAAACTAAATTTAAAATTAATTCATCTTGTGGGAAAAAGAAAATCAGTGATGGATGAAAAGAAGTAAAGCTTTTTAAAATAGCTTAGTTTTACTAAGGCTGCTGTCTTTGATTACTCACCCTATCTGTAGCCATCTGGTCTAAAATCCCCTTAGTCAATCTGCAGTCAGATGGTTTGAGGGCATCTTTTTCACTTTGCAGGCTTTCCTTTGAAAAGATCTGTAGTTAACTGGCACTTGCTGTTCATTAACTTTATGGCAGCATTCTTGATTTAGTCTCCAATTCAAGCAAATACATAAGAACAGGCTGCTCTTCACCAGTGCAAACAGTCTTGCTGAAATCTGCAGGACTGCATACTTGATGACCCCAGGGTAAGAGGGTGGTGCTACAGATCCTACAGCTTGACTCAGTGTCCCTGCAGAACAAAAGAAAATACAGCACAAGGACTGCCTTGAGGCTCCCACGTAATCTAGCCACCTAGATATGGTGTCTTTGGGTTAAGTGTAACAGCCAGCTGCTGACAGCAGTGTCAGTGCCTGTTATGGCTCCCACAGTCTTGGTGCTAGCTTGTGTAGAGATTCTTGAGAGATCTCTGCACTGTGGCTCGGTGCAAGCGATAGATGTACTCTGAGAAAATTTCTTAGCTGGTTCATTGTTTCCATGTTCTGCACTTGACAAATTCAAGTGCCTAATGATATCAGATGACTCATCATGTCATTTATTTTTTGCAGAGGTCATTGATTTCTGCCCCTTCATACAGTGTACATGTTTCATTTTGGAGCCAGAATGAAGCAAGAAAACACAAGTAAAAGGACTGGGTAGATACTATCAATGGAATACATTTTTCACTAGACATGTAAAAAAGTGATTTTTCACTGTCTGGTGCCACTATTGTATCCACATAATGAATTGAGGGGCTGTGAAAACAGCTGTGGCAAGAACTTGCTGAAACAGTTGTTAATAGCGAGGAATTAATACATCAATTGTTTTGATGCAGAAATTCAGGGTATGAGGTTTTTATGTCTTTATTATGAAAGGCAGACTGGTGGATTGTGTTAATCTGATCTGGTCTTAAAACTCTGAATTAAGTTTAATGAATGCAAATGTTCAGGTCTTTTTCTCAAGGGTGCTAACGAACAGCAAATACTCTTCTTCTTAAGGGGTAAAATAATATGGTCCAGAAGAAGTTTGCTTACATTTATAAATGTGGAGGTTCTTGCTAGAAGCTTTCATGAGACCAGGTTAAGACCAGAACATCAGAACTATACAGAATTTATCACAAAGATTGTATCAGAAATCACAGCGCAAGTGAACAGCCTGAACAGTGAAGTGGCTTTGTACAGTTTTCCTTCAACTGGGAAACACTGACAGAATAAATGATTAAAAAAACCCAACTCAAAACAAAAGCAAACAAACAAACAAAAAAAAACAGAAAGAAGAATTAAGATCGAGGAATAATTTATGTTAAAATGAATTTATCCAGATTTAGCAGTGACTTGACACATTTAATTCATCGCAGTTTCCTGGAATTCTTAATCTTATTTGAATCAACCATGATTAACCTTATTTAGTTTAGTGTTGATGATGGTTACTGCATCTTTAATCATCCAGAGCTTTAGTAATTTCTGTAGTTTTGCTTCCTTCAAAATAACTAGTTTAGGTAGCAATGAATTGCAACATTTGGAGGAGGTAAAATGCAAGTGAATAATAAAAATCACCTTAAAATCATGCCTCTTATTGTTACTCTTCAATCTTCACAAGTAAAAGGATAAGCTGTCATTTCAGACATCCATTCAACCATCAGTATCATAAACTGCAAATAAAATTGTGAAAGATAAATGATAGAGTAATTCCTTATTAGAACGGGATAGCTTCTTCGAGATAAATTTAGAAGTAAAAGTGTTTAATTATGGGCTCTAGAGCAGTTCTGAAGTTTTCAAGTGTACATTTAGCAATTTAACTTGGTTTGAGCAGAAATTCCTGTTTAATACTAACATGCATGAGCCTGGATATCATTTTAGTAGCCCCATTATCTAGCTGTTTATGTATTATTTTTGAAACAAACGTCTTGCTGGTTCCTGTCCAATACAAGTTTCTATTTACTTTTTTTCTTTAGCAGATCCTTTTAAAACTCATTTGAGTTCTCTCAGTACAGACTGTTTTGCCAGCTTCTTCATCTGCAGAGCAGGAATTGCAGGGCCATTAGGAGTTACCAACACCTTGACTTCTTTATGCATTTTGCATGGGGGGAAGCAGTGAGGGGTGGTGTGATACAAAGACTCTGGCTAAGAAGCTGATTGTCAAATGTATAAAGAAGCACCGTGAATCTTTATGCAGCAGGCAGGATGTTTGGAAGGAAGACACGTGTTCCAGGTGTCCTCTGACTGGTATGTTTTTTTCCTTCTCAGCAAGATGAGAGGCAGGGAGAACTTTAAAGGGCCTGAATAATTGCCAGTTATATGAATGGTATTGGGCTGATCATTTTACATACACCATTATACAACCTATGATTAAGCAACAAAATAAAAGCAGCTCATTACTGGAGAGTCTGGAGGTATTCTTCCCTCATATGACTGTTTCTTATTATAGTGTTAAAATATTCTGATTTAGATTTCTTTTCCTCCTAATGGACTTAAGAAAGAATGAATGAAAATAGCCTATTATGCCTCAGCCTTTCTTCTCAAACTGAAATGAGTGGAAACACAGTAAATGCAGGGTGGGAATTTCCCAAAGATAGATAGTCTCAACTGTAGAGCACCATTAGACAATAAAATATCTGAAACCACTCATCTGAATCCAACAAGAGATTTTCTGTGAGGGCAATGGTCGTTTAATATAGATGAGATTGCTGAAGAGACAGACTCTTTGAATAATGCTGAGGGATACTTCACTTTGTGTATTCCACATATTTCAGTTCAACAAGTTGTGGGGCAACTGTATATGAAGCAGGATTTCAGCCTGGCCATAGGAGATTAAAGGTACCTGTACAACTGCAAGAAGACAAAGGAGGAAACCTGTGACTGAGTTTTCCCTCTTGCTTCAACCATCTCATATTTGTGCATTCCCCTCATGTGAGGGAGAGGGAAAATGAGAAGCACTGCCTTCTTTCTTAGCTTCAGACACTGTGAAAAGTCATTTTGCCCAGTTATGACCAAGCAACTAACTCAAGAGGACTGAGCTGAACATTTCGTTCCATCGTTCCCCTTTATCCATCCAGCGCCACCATGCTAATTGGCCTTGGAATTTGGATCAGAATTAGGACTGTAAAAAGTTATTTCAGTAGACGTTAAAACTGCAGTCCTCACCCTCCTGTTTTATGTAATATAAACGCAGAATAATTCATAGAGATACCATTGCCATGTACGAGCCAATGCAGTGATAGCAATGATTGGGTCTTCAGGTTTTAATAGATTTCAATTAGTAATTGAAGAACATGGCTGGAAGAGAAAATACAGACTTTGCTGCTGCGTCTGCCAGACTCTTGTGCTACAGCTTATAGGGCAGGCCTACAATCCAATATAAACCATGATATTGTTTTACACAGGCTTGCTTAGCAGCTGCTCTCTCCTCTAAGGTGTGTGTTTTTGTCTGTGCTGTTGCCTTCTTGCTTTGGAAAGTAACTTTTCAGGATTTACCAACCTCATAATTTTTCTCTGAGCATTTAAATAGCAGACAGTTTAACGCACTGGAATTGTATCCAAAAAGGTAAACCCAACATTTTATTAGGAAGTAGCAGGATTGGTTTGAGGGGAAGTGTTAATTACGTAGTCTGACAGAGAAATAACAACTGAAGTGTGGGATTAAGGCAGCGGGGGTTTAACAGTTTCTGAAGGTAGTCATGGCATACAAAAAGGAATGGCACAGAGTTATGCAAGGCCACTGCAGGCACCTGTGCTTCAGAGAGCCTCCTAGGACACAAGACCTGCTAAAAAGGGTGGCCCCAGGGGCTGTAGTGACAAGATGCTTCTGATCATAAAACTGAAGCCTGACATCTCTCGCTTTTCTTCATGGTCAGTAAACTGACCTTGCTTTTCTCATCCTTAGAAAGGAAATGGCACACTCTGCCCTCCAGAATGAATAAATGTCCACTGGGGGGCAAACACAATTTATGAGAATTTTAAAGTTCTGAAATTTGTCGTGCTTTTCACCCATTTTCATGAAATGGTGGCAAGATTTCCGATTATAGATCTCAGTCTCTGCCTGTCATTTCCTCTGGGCTTCTGAAGCGGCCAGAGACCCCTTGGCTTCAGAAACATTCCCATACAAACGCTGCTGAAACTAACGCACTTTTACAAAATTATTTGGCTTTAGCAGTATAAGACAGCTCTGCCACTGCAAAAGTTAGGCCAGTTTCATGCTGCGGACCCCTGCCAATGTATCTTAACACAAATTTGTAAAAACACACTTTGTTCCAGTGTTGATCCTGCCAGATTGCCTGAAATGTATTAATGTCAAGTCTCCTAAAGGTCACGGGAAAAGAATGATGGCATTTAATTTTGTGCTGTGTGACCATTTGCAAGTCTTGTCTCAGAAACTTGTTTGTTTCATTTGACAAATGAGGAAGTATAAGCCCTTGAATGCTCCTGATATCCCAGCTGAAATGAAGACACACTAGTGGAAGCCAAATCAGGAGTACACATCCTGCTTCTCCACTTTCATTTAGTGAGGTATTGTACAAGTTGACTTCAGCTAACTTGTTTATGTAGGGTTGAGGCAAAAGATAGAACAAAAGAAGCAAGTAAGCATTTTCTAAACAAAAAGGATTTTTGCTCTCTCCATGTAATGCATTCTTGAGGAAACATTCTTTTGTGGTAATACATTTATGTATAAAAGAACAGTAAGCACAAATATATGAATCTCCAGAAGTTCTATATGCAAAGTCAGCCTTCTTTCTCCACCTTCCTGGGTCTATTTTAAGATACGCTACCACTGTATTTGGTAACTAATGCAATTGTATCCCATAGTAGTACAGTATATACTAAAAATGCATATGAGAAGTCCATAGATGACTTACTTAGAATTTGAGGTTACATCTTTAAAAGCAAAAAGGGAGCCAAAATCTGGATGGAAATTTAATGGCACGTTTTCTCTTCCTTCAAGGTTTCTTAGGTATTTTATGAGACTGGAGCTGCATATGGTGCTACTCTTATTCTCTCATTTCAGCTTTACTGGTAGTATTTATTATGTATTCTTTTATTATTATTTTTTTTAATTGCTAATACTTCTTATAGAAGAAATAAATAGGATTTCTTTACACTGATGTGCTGGTTTTGGCCTGGGTTAGAGTTAATTTTCTTTGTAGTAGCTTGTATGGTGCTATGTTTCGGATTGGTGAACAAAACATTGTTAATAACTCACTGATGTTTTAGTTATTGCTGAGCAATTCTTACATAGCTACAAGGCCTTTTGTGTTTCTCAGTGAGTATGCTGGGGGTACACTAGAATCTGAGAGGGGACACAACTGGGACAGCTGATCCCAACTGACCAAAGGGATATCCCATACAATATGACATCATTGCTCAGCAATAAAAAGATCAAGGAAACAAGGAGGAAGGGGAAACCTTCAGAGTAATGCTATTCCCAAGTAACCGTTATGTGTGATGGAGCCCTGCTTTCCTGGAGGTAGTTGAACATCTGCCTGCTGATGGGAAGTGGTGAATGAATTCCTTATTTTGCTTTCCTTGCACACGTGACCTTTGCTTTACCTATTAAACTGTCTTTATATCAACTCACAAGTTTTTGCACTTTTACCCTTCCATTCTCTCTCTCATCCCACTGGGGGTGAGTGAGTGAGCAGCTGTGTGGGGCTAAGCTGCCTATTGGGGTTTACCCACAATAACTGACTATTTAGAACAGAACAGGACTGACTCATAACTGGCAGAGGTAGAAGAGAGTTTCGTAGAGGCAACGGCCTTGTCCTCTGCTTGGAAACCTGTGGTGCATGAGCTACAAGTTTCCCTATGGTCCTCTGGAGACCAAAAAAACCCTGTGAAAGAATAATTTTCTAAGGCAAATTATGCTGCTGCAGTTCTAAATATTGCAGGGCACTGAGAGCACATCTCTGCAAAACTCCGCCGAATTCTCTCTCTCATCGTGGCATTCTGTGTCAAAAAAGTTTCTGTTCTGCTCAAAGCCTTTGTTGTGCAGTTGGAGGTAAGGAAATTAAACAGGCACAGAAGTAAGTAGGTACAACTTCACTGTAATAAGATTAAAACAGTGACAGAAGCACTTCACAGCTCTCAAGTGACCCGTGTTATTTTGAAGGTATGACACTGGAGTTCATGTAAGACTTTGCATTCCCTGCTTGTTCTGCTGGCAGGGTGAAAGAAAGGGAGGAAACTTCCCTCAAGCAGTTTTGATCTGCTTGAGCAATCCCGGTGACAGAGATCTCTGTGATGAAAGCTGAAGTTGTCAAAGATTATTCAAGAAGTTCAGGGAGAAGCAGAGAAGTTAATGAGTTGACTGGGATGACAACTTTCATGGAAGGATAGAGGGGCCATCATAAATGCACTAACTCCCTTTTCTGCTTCTCTGCTTTTCTTTGTCCTGTTATGACAAGGTCAATAAGATTATATACTTACAATATCAGAACCCTCCATATTTTAAAGACTAAGTTCTTTATTAAGAAGTCTAAGCAATGAAGAAATCCCAGCACATGCAGACAGAGTGACTTATTTTTTCACTTTCCTCTCTTTTGCAATGTGCTGCCCTTGCCAAGTTCATTTCCACATCTCTCTACAGTGGTTATGGCTGCTGAAGTGTTTTTGTGAAAGGTATTGACAACCTGGGGGTACTAGAGGGATTTGAAGGTTATTAGCTCATCACTGAAAAATAGTTTTACCTTCTCCTAGCTACTTTGATGCTACAGCATGTTAGATCTTGGTTCTGTTTCAGTATGCAGTTCCCTGGCTTATTCTTGTTTGTATCTTTGCAGGTTGCAGTGTAATGGCTCCTACCCTATTGCTACCAACCTTCCTTTGTCAGCTTTAGGTTTCTTTCATGACTTTTTCCACATGAAGCAAATCGAAGTTTTTTTTTCCTAGGTCCTCCTGGTGGTGTTTGACTCAGTGAGCCAAGTAGTTTCATGAGTTTATGCGCAGTTGCTATCAGGCTACTGTCAGCACCCACTGACTCCGTAGCCAATCTGGTCCTGCTTATTCTCCACCTGTGAATGCCATTATGCAATAGCATTCACAAACAATGCAAGTGTTTGGGAAGGTTAGGAAGCTTGATTTTATTCTTGTGGCACCAGCTGAGAGAAGATCCCACTGGCAACACACAGGTAAGGGGCAGAGAAAGAGGCGATGGTTGGGATGTAGTGTCTGTTTGGGTTGGGGTTGCGACACACATCTTGCCAGGTCTTTAAATGTAGCTTCCCAGTGGCTCAAGGATGACTTCAGGCATCAAAGCTGGAGTGATTGAAAAGTGGGAGCATAGGCTTGTAAATTGAAATCTCAGTTGTGCTGAAAGAATGTGTTCTTCTAAGATCATCAAGAGTGAGAAGAAATGTGAATGCAAATACACACCCGAAAGCACAGTGTGTTATCTTTATTTATGCTGTTGTACCTAAACAAAACAGATCTTCTAATGAGAAAACTGGTCATCAGCCAGCAGCAGTGTACCATGCCAAACCCTCTTCCAGGGTGAAATACATGACATTCCCAGCTGCCTGCTTACTATTTTGCCTTTGCTATCATGTCTCTTGAGCTCACTGCATGTATTTATTCTATTGCCTACAAACACACTCTATCTGTGAATCCTCCATTACTAACTGTAATTACAACAATAATAAAAGAAGCTGAAACATTTTTCCCTAAAATACACATATTTATTATCTCTGGATGGGTAAGGGACTAATTAGTAACTATTCACTCTGGCTTTCTGCAATTTTAGCCTTTTTTCTCTTTTTTTGGCAGCACAATTAGATTTGTTTTTTCTACTCTCTTTCAAAATCTTTAGTTATGCAACTACTAGAGATGGAAAGGACCTTTGTCCCCAAGATAACTGCCTTCACATTTTCAAAATGTTCTTTCCCACTTCCATTTATTGTCTCAAGTAATATTTATAGCTTTCTAAGTCCTGAAGAAACTACAGGTTATGGACTTGTCTGATCGAAACATTTTACTTTTACCGTAAGCTTTTAAAAATGAAATCAGTCGATTTTTCTTTTTGCAAGAAAAGTTATTTCCTACAATGCTATTTTAATTAGCTGGGGAAAATGTAAATTTATACACAAGACAATTCACGTGTGAAGTGGTTTTTTTTTGAGCAATTTTAATTTTTATTAACACGATTTGTCAAAACAGGAGTTACAGAGACTGGAAAAGTAATGAAAAAGTGCTATGAATATAGCTGCCATGGTGATAACAATAGTGTAAGTACTTAGATTCAATCTGACATGACTACATAGAGTAATATTTTTTATCTAAATCAACATGGCAAAAAGGAAGTGAAGAATTGTTATGTTATAACCTTTGATTTAAGCAGATTTAATAAAACTTTCTGTGAACAATAAAGAAAACTGCTTCCCTAGGTGACATCTTCGGATGTCACACATCTGTTAATAAACCAGTTTGGAGTGTATCTTTCAGAAGGGAATACATTATCCCCTTTAATGAAGATTCCATTACTGTTCCTTGGTTAATTACTGTAATTACTTAATTTTTCCTCTATAAGAGATACCACATTTTTATCAGTGGAGCTTTAAAAGGTCAGCTAAAATCATGAATACAAAATATTCTAGGGATTTCTCTCAGTAGTCATTTCATTGACTTCAAATCAGCAAGTGCTGTTATGGCTGAATGTATAAAATTATACTACGCTTGCCTTCAACTGCAAAATATTTGCTTTTTTGCATCCAGAGAAACCAATGCTTCTAAAAACCAGGGCTGCAATAACTGATTGGGCATCTCTCCTCTCTGAAAAAGAGATGAATAGAAATAGCAAGCCACTTACATTCTGGTAAATACAAAACTGCACCAAGATGAATGGAAAATAGGACATAGATTTACACTTCCACTTTGAGAAAGTTTGGACCTTTCTTTGGATTGCAGTTCTGTCTTTGGTGCTAACATGAAAGCTGTCTTCGTTAATATAATTATTCATTACATTCACAGAGTCCCTCTAACTAAAAGCTGCAGCTATAATTACGAGTAAGAAGATTCTGACTCTATAATTCCGCATTCATTTTTGCATAGAGTTTTATTCAATAATTCTTCAGATTTTTTAGACGTTTCCCTTAGTTGTTAAGGTTTTGAGCCTCAGCAGTGCTGTAGATGGCAACACTAGTTCTGATTTTGTTTCTGCTTCACTGTATATTCAAGACAAAGATCTGAAGTTCTTATCTCCCCTAGAAACCTCCATCCTTACATGCCCTGTTGTTAGGCAGAAATTGCCATTGTCCTTTGTGCTTTGATAATATTTGCCTCCTTATTTGGGTTGTTTCTGTTTGTCCTTCCCAGAAAATGCATTCTTTTTTCTTACCAATCAGCTTCTGTCACCTTTCTGTCTCTGAGGCTGTTGTACTGCTTTACTGAGTGGCTAACTTTGCTTCTTAAAGTGGCAAAATAGCATAATAATGATGTAACATTATGTATGTATGTATGTATGTATGTATCTATCTATCTATCTATCTATCTATCATCTATCATCTATCTATCCTTTTCTTTATTCATCTGACAAGTGACATGGTGACACATTAACATGATAAATGTTAACAGCTCCTCAGACACATCTGAGCCTCCCGATCAAAACTTTTGGGTAGCTATTGTTAATCTTTCACATGTGTAAACTGCTCTGTGGAACTTCATCCCATGTCACAGATATGCAGAAACTGCTGGCAGCCAAGAACATGTGGTTTAAGAACTCAGTCAGTCTCAAGGAGACAAACCTATGAGATGACAAGTGAAATGTCAAAGAGTCACCCAGTATTTCTTTTGATTTGTTTTCAGGCTAGATAGATCAGATTCTGCATGGAAGTGTGTCCCTCTGGCTCTTCCAACTCCCCCTCCCTGCAGCAGCACAGCAATTTGTAACCTCTGTAAGGGACCTAAAGCCATACTGGTGTAATAACTCAATTCTTTTATAGGAAATTTGTGCAACCAGCTGGGAGCTATAGTTGGGAAAGACATTTTTCCTAGAACAAAAAAGGTACTGAACATCAGGCATCTGTATACAGATCCAAAGGTCATGGGCTGCAAAGCTAAGGATAGACTTAACCAAGTCGTGCATCAGCATAAGAGACAGGCAGTCCTTGTCAGTTCTTTCGTCCTTATAGTTGTCAACTTATCATTTCTTCATGCCTCAAAAAAGGATCTTCTTCCTGATGTTTGCTCTAACAAAAGTTACTGGTGGATCTGTAGAGCTCTTCTTTGTTTCAGACTGCTTTTCTCAGCTGGTGTCCTGAGAGCCTTGGGGGTGGGTAAAATTGAATTTCAAGTGTATGGAATTGTGGGTTTGGTAATGCACTGCTTGTCAAATGGTCTACAGACTAGGCCAAGATATTACATGAACTTACTTTAAGTCAGCTGAGGACAGGCATCTGAATCTTGAACATATGCACAGGCATTTGAAATGTAAACAGCAAGAAGTGGCCAGGGAGTGGAGAGGAAGCAAAGCTGGCTTAAGTGTGGGTACAGCCCTCCATGTATTATGGTTAATTTGCTCCCATGGGAGCATATATTTGAAAGCTTATTTCAAGTATCTGTTCTTTACTCTCACCATTATGTTTTGCTACAGCAGTTCTCTTGCAAAGGGATGAGAGTATTCCTTAAGGGAAGTTAGTGTACTGGTTGTTAAATTTGGCAAAGTAAATCCACTACTCTTGTATCTCTTTGCTAAGAACAAGAGAGTCAAACCCAGAAGTTAGAACAACCTTATTAGAAAGCCCCTGTGATTTAAACAGGGGCCAAAATCCCATAAAGAACCATATAGAGGTCAGTCTACACTCCTAGGTACTAAAGCTAATTAATTTACTGCTATACTTATTGTAGGGAAGTTTTTTCTACCTTTACCTTCTTTCCTCCAGTGATGAACTGTGTCTGGGTTTTGACTCACAGTTGTTTTCTTCCTTCCCTGGAGTAGCAGCCTGTGCTCAGCTCCTGTTTGCTTAGCCTCCTCCTCAGAACTAGGAGCTGGCTGCCTGCATTCTGGCCTCCGTTTCCAGGTTCTGTCTTTCTCATGTTTCTTGTCTTTTTGATTTAGTGTACTAATTCACTTAAAGAACAATTTTCTCAGCTGCCAAGACCTGCTGGTGGGTGTGTGCGCTGACAGCACAGAGATCATAGCTCTTGAGGTCCTTCAGCTACACGGTCAGGGTGGGATGAAATGTTTTGTAGCTATTCCCTGTAATATGGGCTTAGACACTACTATTAGTCTGGCCCACCTTGGCAGTTACGGGAGGAAAGCATGAGGGAGCTTCTACTCCTGTGAAAAGAATGTTTCCTTCACATGGTCATGTCCTCACTTTAAAGTATGTCTATTACTTAATCAGAGGGTCTTCCCTTTAACTAATATTAGTGAAATAAACTTGAGTATTGTCATTCAGAGAAAATGTCCTGAGGTAACTAGTGTAGGAAAGGAATAATAAGGCTTCGTCTTACAACTGGTTGAAAAAAGCGGTGAGTGTGTCACGTGAAGATTTAGCAGCACAGATAGGTCTTGAAAAAGTGCACTCAATGATTTTTGAAAAAGTGATTTTTAAAGGGCAGCAGAATGTCTCTAGTGTTGATGGCTAAAAGGGATTACAGAAAATGCAGGCTTAAATATATACTAGAATATCCTTCAAAAGCCAGACATCTTGAAAATCAGTGTGCATTTCAAGTAATTCAGAGATTGCTAGGCTTTAAGTGGAAATGTTAGAATTAGATTCCTTTTTTGTCACTACTGAATTATACACTGTTTTAAATTTAGTTGCTAATATTCTTTCTTTAGTCCTTTCTTATTTCTTACTTCTTGAATATCATGTCAAGGAAATCTTTTGCAACCTGCAGTGTCTCGGGTGCAACGGTGCCTGACATTTTTCTCCTTAATTATGACACTGTCTCTCCTGTGGCTAGAAAACACTCATGAAAGAAGCTGCTAGTTTCTTTGCCTTTTCTTTCTCTTCAGGTTACATTCACAGGCAACTTCATTGCTCCATTTTATCTGTCCTGTAACACTGGCTACCTACCTGCCAGCAGCTGCCACGCTTTGCTGCAGGGGTTTGTGCACTTTAGAGAGTGTGGAGAAGCTGGTAACTGGTCAGGTGCATAAACCAGCTCAAGTACGCTTTTCTAGGACTTATTAAGCAGACCTGAACAAAGATATTTGTTGAAGAGACTCACCAATGTATGAAAACATATGTTCAGCTTGAAATTAGTGTGACAAAAATTAAACAGATGTAAAAACACCTTCATTTCCATTTAGCTTTATCTATGACCCAAGAATACGGATGTAAAAGTATCATTAAAAGGACAGATGCATTTTTGAACTGTCAAGTGCTATTTCTGACTCTTATTCTAGCCACTTGTTTCAAAACATTGCAGTTGGTAAGGCATATTCCTTGTGGGAAGGCTTTGCCACCAGTATAGCTAGAAGTGCTGTAACAGCAGGATTACTTAATTCAGAAGACCTTTTGTTTCCCCCTCATTTCCTATCACATTATTTCAGGAGAACTTTTTCCAAACCCTTAAACTGAAAATTTGGGCTTCTACAGAGCTAACTGCAGACAATATGAGATCATTTATTGAACTTAAATTTATTTGACTTCTTTAGGGGAGAAATTCTCCACTACAGGCTTAATGTAGTATATAGGGACTCTTATTTTTGCTAAAAAGTATACCCTTTCCAACTGGTTCGAAACCAGACCTTGTAATCAAGAAGAGGCAGGATTGCTCTCCCTTTTCAGAGATTTGCTTTGCAGGTGGGCTTGCAATTGGGAACTGGAGCTGTGTAATACTTTTTTATACTCTTTTCAGGATGGTTCATGATAGCCAGGAACTTGTTTCAGGATGGTCCACAGTTTGCAAAGGCCAAACATCTGCTTTTGAGCTCTGATTTTGCACAAAGCATGTTGACAATGGAGCTAGATTGTCATCATCCACTCCTTGTGCAGATAGGAGTTAAGACAGTCTGGAGAGCTGGCTTAAACTGTTTTAGTTTTCATTATTTAGTCAGCTTCTGCAGTGCCTGGAGAGGAATCCAGAGCCCTGCTTAGGTGTAAGTTTCCCCAGATGGGGTGGGGATACAAGCAGTTGTCTCAAAACAGGGTCAGGAATATTGAACACAGTGATGAGGGAGGTGACTCAAATAGTCTCGTGGGGTATGGAACAGCGTACTCAGTATCTCTTTCAGAAGCAGCTGATCATGCCCTTCCTTTTTGAGGGAGCTGTGTACTAGATTCTATTCTTGTAAAATGCCGCCATCGTTTTGGTTTTAAGACTATGAGTTTCATGCCATAGACTAATGTTTAAACCACACCTCCAGAAGTACGTGAGGCTGGATTCTGGTCTCTCTATTACCTGTGGGACTTCTAGTTCAGAATTTTGGGGCATCACCTTGTTACATTTTGCTGAAGTGAGATGTGTCAGCAGTACAGAGAGGAGTACCTATGTCACAGAGCTCCTTGGCCCATTGGGGTGCTTCTGACCCACTCATCTCTCTCTTGTCCTGCTCCAGTGAATGCTGGTTTCTTCATTGCACAGTTTCAACGGCAGGAACATCTTCAAGGAAGAGCAATCAGAATTTTTTATAACCCATATATACCCCTTTGTCCCAACAGTTGCTTTAGAAAGCAAGATGGGGTTTTGAATCCTCTCTGTGTAAGAAGAGTGTGAATCTTGGTCTCCCATTTCCTGTGGGTTGCTTATATCACCGAGCTTGTGTGCATTTGCTTGCAAAGAAAACAGAAATAGCTATATGTGCTCCTGGTTTAAGCATGAAATTCCACCGAAGTCCTTCATTTTATTTAGTCCTAAAACCTTTTTTTCACAGTACTGTCTTTTATTCACATTTTCTGTTACAAATATAAGAAGCCAAACATTTGAATATACTACTGGATTTTAGTATACATATTACATTATGTAATTTTAATTGTTTAAGCTAAATTTTATGATCATGCCTTAGTTGCTGGGAGGACAATCAGCTGAGGAGGGTATACTGTGAGGTACTTAGTTACTGAATGAATATAAAGCATATTGTGGTTATAATGTATGAAATATTTTTTGAACCCTCAACATCCGAATTTCAAATGAATGTGCACTATGTTTTAAAATGTAATCTATCAGGTTGTTTTTGAAATGCCAGAAGCACCACACTTAATCTGACTCGAATAGGACTGACTCCCAGACACGATACGTTAACAGGGACAGGATCACAGCAGACAATTTTATGATGCTGATTTAAGAAAGAAACTGATTTTTTTAGGAAATGTACAGGGAAAGAATAAAAATTAAGTTAATAATTAAGGCATCAAGCACAAAAATAGCTCCTGTTTACACTATAGGTTCTTCAGGACCTGTTTTGAATTCCTTCCATGAGATATGATGTCACTTTATATACACATATCCAAACAGATAAACTGGGAATTGCACTTCAGAGCTTCTTTGGCCACTAAATCAAATGGATGCAGAAGTGAAACTGAAAACCTGTGTGACTGAGCTGAGAGAACCTTTACGAAGAAACCAATATAAAGTCAGTATATCTATATGTCTGTGGAGATACCCATAAATATTTCAATTTCTTTGTGGCATGACATTGAGAAGAGTTACAACAAGAGATCTGGGTGAATCAGATAACCACAGCTTTGCTGTTCCTTGTAGGAACCAGGCATTTCTTCCAGCTACTGCCACCCCTGATGTCCTTCCTCTTTGGCAGCAGTAAAGGCTGATGGTGTTCGAGAGAACTTTTCCTTATTAGGCACATCTTCACTGGGATTTCTGACACAAGTGCTCTTTTGCCATGTGGTACTGTAGCTCTGGCACTAATATGTCAAACTGAAATAACTGCTTCATGGTCTATGTCAGTTCTGCCTCCTTTCTATATCTTGCTTGAGTATTGTCAGGAAATCTTGCCTTTTACATACTGAGGCTGACACTGGTTCCAAAAAAGATTACACAGTTTGAGCCTAAATAACAGTTAAATAAACAGTGTAGTGTCTGGACCACTTTGAGAACGCTCCTGAGCAGCTGACATGTATGATTCTGTTATAAAAAGCTACTGCTCTGCATTTTAAATATATTGTTCTCAGATGTTCAGTCTTTATTTGGCACTATCAAGGCAATAGTGAGAAGTTCTGAAACCATTTTATTATTACCTCTCTGTTTAATTTAGATTGCATTCTAACACCCAGAGGCATTTTCACCCAGTTTTTACCTTCTGATAGAAGGAAGGTGACAGGTGGTGCTCAGCACAGAAAGCCACGTATACCGGCAAAGTTTACTCTCATCAGTTGGAATGAGAGGAGATTTGATTTTTTTTAGTTTATCCCACTGCTTTGAGGTAAAAGGATGTCCAAGACCTATGCACAGAACTCAGTTTAATATTATGATCTGTTTAACATTATTTGTCAGATTAAGTCGTTGCACATAGATAGCATTTTCCTATCAGTGTAAGGGCACTTAAGGATGATTCAGGTTGTGATCGCTAAGAAAGCTGGTGCAGATTCACTAAACTAGTCTACTGCAAGCCATTTCTTTCATTTGTGGTTTGTCCATCCTTGTGGTCCTACTAAACCTGATCTGTGGAATAGAACTGTTAATGTTTATTTGTAGGATTAATTGATTTTGGTGGGTTGACCACAGCTGGCTGCCAGATGCCCATCCAGCTGCACTCTCACTATTCCTCCTCCACAGGACAGGGGAGACAATAAGAAAAAAACCTTTTGGGTCAAAATACAGTCAGGTAGATTTCTCTCCTGTTACTGCCACAGGCAAAACAGACTCACCTGGGCAAAAGTCATTTATTGCCAATTGAAACAGAGTAGGATGGTGAGAATCAAAGACAGAACTGAAAAGAATTTTCCCTCCTCCGCTTCTTCCCAGGCTCAACTTAATTTTTCCCTTCCTGACTCCTCTGTGTCCTCCTCAGTCCTGCAGCAGGATGGGGAATAGGGGTTGCCACACAGCAAGGTCCTCTCTGAGCTTCTTCCTCATCATACTTTTGTTCTGCTCCAGCATGGGTGTTCTCCATGGCCTGTAGCTCTTCAGGCTAAACATGGTCTAGCATGGGCTCTCCACAGCTTGCAGTTCCTTCTGGAAATATACACCTGCTTCAGCATAGAGTCCTTCACAGGCTGCAGTGTGAATAGCAGCTCCAATATAATCACCTCCAAGGGCTGCAGGGGAATATTTGCTTCACCATGGTTTTCTGCACAGGCTGCAGGGGAGTCTCTGCTCCAGTGTCTGTAGCACCTCCTCAGCATCCTTCTTCTCCCACCTTGGCACCTGCAAGGCTATTTCTCTCACATTTTCCCCCACTCTCACAGCTGCTGCACAGAGTTTTTACCCTTTCTTGACCACATTTTCACAGAGGTGCCACCATCTTGTCTGAGGGGCTCAGCGGCGCCTATGCTGGGTCCACTGGAGATGGCTGGAACAGGCTGTGTTTGGCATGGTGTAGCCCCAGCCTCTCCTCCCAAAGGCCACCCCTGCGGCTCCCTTCCACTGCCAGCACCTGGGCACTTACACCCTATGCAACAATATTGAATAGAAAATGCAGCAGACAGAAAAAAGATCAATTATTGATTGTTATTATAGAGAACAAAAGTTCTGGTTTGGACATCTCTGTTCCTTTCACTCCTCTCTCAACATTCCCTTGCTTTGTCTGACTCTGAATATTACTTTCTCCATTTCTGCTTTTTTCTCAGGTCTGCACACTCCTTTCCAGCAGTGCAAGATGAGTATGCCCTCTCCACCTGCTTCCTTCTCTGTTCTGTTTGCTTCCATGCTGAGAAATCACTTTTTTCTTCCCTGCCCTCTTCCCTCCTAGCCTGACCGCGGCTTCACTGGCAACATTTCCAGCCTGGGAGCTCAGGAACCCCTCTGCTCGGTGAGCCTTCTCATGCCCTTGGTACTCCTGAGCTACACAGACAAAGCCTTCAGTAAAGACCCCTATGTATAGAGACAGTCGGAACAATTGATTTAGTTCATTTAACACAGTTATTTAAAAAAAATTATTATACCTCAGCGACCCTTTTCCTGGGGTCTGTTCCCAGACTTCTAACAACCCCTGGTGCCAGCTCCCTGGCAACTCTGATAGGAAACACTGCCAGTTTTAACCCCTCATTAAGCAGTCAGCTCTCGCTTGCTAGACTGTGCTTCTTTCATCTGCCTGCTCATCCAGGAGCCAGCAGCTGCCTCTTATCTAAATTCCTCCTTCTTTCAAGGGTCTGCTGTGATCTGAGAGCTAGCTAAGCACAGACAAGAGACCCGAGGCCTCCATCAGTTCCTTTTGGCTTGCCCTCTGACAGGGACCACTCTGTTCTGGGCTTAAGCACTTTTTTCTCTCTTCCTGCTTCCTCACTGCACAGACTGGCAGGTAAGACAGGTTTAGCTGTCATACCGGATGATATGATTACCCAACTTGGTTGGCTGTGGTTTCATTTCTCAAATAAAAGAAAATATAAGCCTCTAAGACTGAAATGATACATCAGTGAATCAGACTCTGTAAATCATTCTTTAAAATTCAAGTGAAAACTCAAACACGTATTTAGCATGGTGGATAATATCAATTAGTTTTGAAAGAGAGTATCTGCAGGAGTCTCTGGGATTGGGAAGCTAGTTTTGAATTGGAAGACATCTACCCTAAACTTTCAATGCCACCAAATACTGAGACCAAATTCAAATTGTTAGGAGGGGACAATTAGCCAGAATAACTTCTGTGTGATAGGATTTTAAAGGACTAAAGATATCTCCCCCTGAGTTCCGAGACTGTATTAAACTACATGATGTTATGCTGACACCAAGGCTCCCTGCAGAGCTTAATGCTCTCATGCTGTGCTGCAGGGGCTCCTTTGTGGTTTCACACTCTGTGAAAGTGGCTCTTGATCACCTGTATGTAATCAACAGTTTAAAGTTGGGCACTGTGGGGCCAGTGGCCAGGGAGCTGTTCCAGAGTTCACGAGGGCAGAGCCTGGCAGCCAGGGCTCATCCCACCACCCCAGACAGGAGCAGGGCAGCCCCAGCAGCCCTGAGGGAAGGCTGGACAGGGCTGTGGGCATCTGGAAACTGACCCATGAACAGCATCACTGAGGCAGGGGCTGATGGCTCTGGGGGCTGAAATGGGGTCCTGGACCATGAGCAGGGTCATGGGAGCCACTGGGATGGGCAGGGGCAGCCAGACCTGGTAGTGTTTCATGGCCATGACACTGAAACAAGTTCCGTAATGAAGTTGCAGCCTGTCTTTTTCTTCTGGAAACCTTTTTATACAACACTGACAAAGGGCTGCTTGGGTATCCACAGAAATCATGCTCCTGACTCATTGCAGTGGAGTTGTTAATACAAGTGTCTGTCCAGGCCACATGCTACATCTTCATCATCCTTATTCAGGTTGTCAGAGGGTGTGAAGTTGCTAGTAGACCTTACCTCTTGTCAGCAAATGTTTTTTTACTAGCTCTACCTTTATTCAGTTCATTCATATGATGTTCAGATGTAACTGTTAAAGGACTGAAGTTGTAATAAATGTAATATTCTGCCAAAGCAATGTAATGTGGAGTAAAAATCTAATCTCATGGCCTTAATGTAAAAAAAAATATGGAAAGCAATCAGTATTTTAATTAGGCATTTATAGAATCATAGAATAGTTAGGGTTGCAAAGGACCTTAAGATCATCTAGTTCCAGCACCCCTGCCATCAGCAAGGACACCTCACACTAAACCATGCCACCCAAGGATCTGTCCAACCCGGCCTTGAACACTGCCAGCGATGGAGCATTCACAGCTTCCCTGGGCAACCCAGTCCAGTGCCTCACCACCCTTACAGTAAAGAACTTCTTCCTCATATCCAATCTAAACTTCCCCTGTTTAAGTTTGAACCCGTTACCCCTTGTCCTCTCACTACAGTCCCTCATGAAGAGTCCCTCCACAGCATCCCTACAGGCCCCTTCAGATATTGGAAGGCTGCTATGAGGTCTCCACGCAGCCTTCTCTTCTCCAGGCTCAACAGCCCCAACTTTCTCATCCTATCTTCATACGGGAGGTGCTCCAGTCCCCTCATCATCCTCGTGGCCCTCCTCTGGACTTGTTCCAGCAGTTCCATGTCTTTCTTATGTTGAGGACACCAGAACTGCACACAATACTCCGAGTGAGTAATTCTGGATACTCCTGCTGGGTTATCCATAATTGCTTGATAACTAATGATCACTTATTAGACTATCTGTGCAAGTTTAATAGTGTGATATTTGTGTTACAGCACTAACTTGAGGAGATTTGCAGACACAGGAAAACTGCTGTCAAGAGGACATGAGAAGTTTTCTCTAAATGGTCACATTCATTTCTCCAGAATTGTATTGTAAGTCATCCTCTTTGAATTAGAAGCTCACATGAATCAGAAGCTCACAATGACATTGTGTCTTTTGTAAAATTGACACTTCAAATGAAGCTGTATCAAAGTGCTATCGAATGATGAACACGTAGTATCTTCATAGATAGCTATCTGCTGTAATTACCTTGAGAAAATTAAAAAGCAGACCCTGTGCCTACTTGGGGAATAGATTTTGTTTGAATAAATGTATCGTTTGACGAGTTTAGTTCAAATGTGACTCAAAAATATTTTTTAAAGAAAATACTGGCTTGAAATGTAGATGTTTAGTACTGAAGCAAAAGTACTGGAAGTGCCAAGCCTCCAATGCTAAACCAAGTCAGAGAAAGTCAATCACATCAATAAGGTTGTGAACATAAGGCAAGTCAGTATTATTAGAAACAACATTAGGTGTTACAATAATAGATACTTCAAAAACTTTTGTTGTTTTTCTTGGCTCTAATTTTAGCTGGCTCTGTATGAAGTATCTTACTTGAGATTTTTAAGACCAGAAGGCTAACATTTCCTTCAAATCATATTATATACAAGTATTATCTATAAATATTGCTTGCTCTTGCCTTTGACAGTGCTTTGCACTTGAAGTCAGGTTTCCTTTCCAGTTGCTTAAATATTGTTTGAAAAGCTGAAATTTTGTTCTGCTAATAAAAGTCCAAGATACCTAATTTTCTGAAAGTCTTGCCAGGACCATAATTCATGTAAATAAGATTTTTCTTACATAAATAAACCCTAAGCTATTTTTTCCTCACAAAGAAACTATGTTAGTCTTGCTATTTTGTGAACAGAATCAAACCGCTCTGCAAGTCTGTCCCTCACTGGTGTACTGACTGTTCCAGTGGAATTAATTCCGTTGGGTGCTTTTATCAGATCTGTTCACTTTGTTCTTGAACATGGAGTTCTGTTCAAAATTACAGAAACAGGGAGGGAGCTTTTATTCTTCAGTTTTGCAGCAAGTAACTAGGAAATGTTTTGTTGCGACAGACGTGGAGTTCTGTGGGTTCTACCAAATGAGACATCTACTGTAGTGTTCCTGTGAGTTCAAAGAGACTGGGCTTTCATTCCAGGCTTATTAGCTTCTGGTAGGATCCAAGATAAGCGTATTTCTCCCAAAGCCAAGGTACAGTTCTGCCTCCTAAACACTTGTAATTTAAAGCTGGGCAGATGAAGGGAAGTCCCAAAATCTGAGAAAAGGGTTCACTGTCATACATTAATATATCAGCGTAGAATTTCAAAAGTTACTTCAGTAAAATACAATGAAGATTTCACAAATCATGGCTTAAAGAATCTCTCCATAAAGCAACATAGGGAAATACATGGAAACATTAATATGTGAAAGAGAAAAACATTTCCTTGGAGACTACACAACTGGTAAAATGCAAGCCAAATTTATAGCCAATTAGGAAAGAGCCACAAACCATAAGTTCAGGTGTTGCTCAGGCATCGTGACACGAACAAATGCTTTGGGATGTTGTTCTGAGTATATCTACAGGTAAGGCAAGGTAGGCAACAAAGAATACCAGGTAACATCAGGTGGGAACCAGTTCTGGACAGTGCTTGGATCTCATGGCAATCTGAGCTCCTATGTCGCTAACTGCAGAAAATGCCGTGGGAAATCATCTGCCCAAAATTTGCTGTCTAAGCATTGACTCCTTGTTTCAATAAGCTATATGGAAAAAAAAATCACAGTGGGCCATAGCCTACATAACTAGGTCTGCTTCATGTTTTGCAGGTAAATATTGGGTGGAGGCTTGGGAATGGTGCTTGGAAAGACAGGTGGGACAGCCTGTGAAGGAGTGTAGCATCTGGGCTACTGGAGGGCAGTTTGGTCTTCCCTTGAAGTAGAGCCAAGAGGAAGGGGATCAAAAGTGTGCTTGTAGGATGGATTTTGTATCTTATCTTAGGTGTCCTTAGGGTCTTAGGTCGAGGATGAAACTGAGGTAGTGGAAAGGAAGGAATGAACCCAGCTGTTTGGTGAGAGTTTGTACCCCTGACAGGCAGTCTGAGGACTCCTGGTGGGTCTGGGACCATGGCAGTGGAGTTCCAGCACTCTGAGCCATTTTTTGAGGCTGCAGCACATACAGGGCAGTGAGGAAACCCATCAGACAGGCTGGATGTCTGGGATGAGGGTGCGAATGGTGCCTCTCCAATGCCCTTGCCTCTGGCCACTCTCCCCTTGGCATGGCCTGGGGGTCAGTTTTTGTGGACAGGTAGGAGCCCAGGTCCCTGTTGCAAAGCAAAGTACTGGAACTTCAGGGATGAGAGCTGGGCTCTGGCTCCTAGGGTCTGTGAGTGACCATTCCCACTTCTCTATTTCCTGGGCCTGGGGATGCTGTGAGGAAGGTTGGCATGAGGTAGTTCCTGAGACTCTTATGTAAGTGAGGGTAGTCAGATGAGAGCTGAATGTAGCCATGTCCATGTCATCATTTTTCTTCCAAGACAAGCCACACTTGGCTCAGGACTACCCTGAGATATCGCACTCTGGTGTGGTAGAAGAAAACAGAAGCTGCTTGCCTCATCTGGGGCCTGCTGTAGCCATGGCCATGTCCACCCGCAGCTTGGGCTCTCACATTTATCCCTTTCCCAGACCTAACTGTCATTGTCTCCACAAGACAAGGAGTCCTTTGCCAAAGATGCTATACAGGATTTCAGTGATATGTTTTACTGATGAATTTTGGATCTTGACATGACCCTTGTCTTGAATGTTGCTCTAAACGTATAGTACTTTTTTTAATGATCACTTCTTCATGTGTAGAAGTTATGAGGTTAACTTCTTATTGTACGCACTTGTTGAAATTTACATTTGGAGAGAGCATCGAGGCTTTGCATCTGTAGAGTTAGAGAGGACTTCCTTAAAAGTTGCAGTGACTGCTACCGTGGTGAAGGCTACTTAGGTCTCTTAACTATGCCTGGTTTAGGGAAGCAGATGGAAAATAGAATTTTGAGGGAAGGCACATTCAGTACATATTTTCTGTGTTTCAGATTTAATATCAGGACTGCCTAAATTACAACTTTCTCTCCATTATTTGTTATCATTTTGAATCTCATCAAATGTGTGCACAGGGTTTTATGGTATAGTAGGTCTTTTGTTCTGCCTTGTCTTTCATATTGTATATTTTTTTATTTCTTCCCTCCCCCAGGTATAACTGTCATTTCTTGCTGTGTAGTTTTACATTTGTTCTGCTTTTGATGGAAAGGAAAAACTTCTCATTAAAATAAAATGTGTGATTATAGCTGAACTCCCTTCTGAACTCACATTTTATAAATAAAAATTCTTTGTAATAAATATATAGGTTTGAAAATTTTTCATCTCAGTATCTTTCTTCTCATTTAAGATATTTTCTTTGTTGAGTTCTACAGAGGCTTTCAGGTTTATTGTCCCTTTCTTATAGATCTTTATCTGTAAGCCTAAACCCACCTGAATATGTATGGTTGGGTCCATATTCCATACACCTTGAAATTCCTGTTTTCTTAGTGTTCCATCAGAGTAAATTCTTCTATTTATCTATGAATTCTAATAAATGTTGTTATTTTCCCTCCTTCTTGTTCTAGCTGTGCCTTGGCATTCTTAGTTTCATGGCTGTTTCTTTCTAAATGTCCATTTCTCTGGCGCAGCTGAGTAACTCCACTGAATTATTGTGAGGTTAATTTCTCACCATATGCTCTGGACTGCTCCAGGATGTTTTGCTGTTGAAAACTCTTCTGCTTTAAAGCTTTGTGAGTTTTGTATCATTTTGGCAGGGACAATTAAAATTTGTCTCACTAGGATTTTGTAAATTACAAACTGCTTTGTAGTGTCCTTCCATATTGGTTAGATGATTTCGTACCCAGGTGTTTGACTTCCTTGGGAGTCTTTGAATTTTGGCTCTGGTATTGTGTTTTTTGAATTCTTTGTTGTGGCATGTTAGAAAGTCATGACCAAATCAAAGTCCTTTTACTGTCTGGGAAGCTTATTATTTTATTAAAGCAAACTGTCCCAGGGACTTCCAGTCAGGACCTGGCAAGCTCTGTAGTTCCATTTCATAGCCCAGACCTGGCTTTGTGGTTTTAAAATTCAATATCTGTCTTTGCTGCCTCAACAACTTTATGTTGGAATAAAGTCTTCAGTCACTAAAAATAGACTTTAAACCAAAATATATTTATCTCTTTGACTTACTCTCCAAAATTCTTTTTGAAACTTAAAGAATGCTAATTGCATGATTTGTAAGGAGGCTAGAAGTTAAAGAACAGTCATGAATTCACTTTTCCAGCATAATCCAGTTACAAGTCTGTATTTTCAAAATTATCATAGACTTTCATAGAAATGTGCAGTTTAGAAACAAATTTTCATTTCATTGTGGTTTAAACAACAGAATTCGAAAGTAGTATATACCTTAAATTGAAACAATTGATATGAAATAAGTTGGCAGGAACTCATCTCTGGGGTAACGCAATGCTCAGTGCAGAAGATTTATATTTGAATTTTTCTAAAATGACATAAGATAGTTGATGCAGATATTTTTTTACTTGCATGAAAATTGTTGGCAGAATTAACTTAATCGGTAATAATTCTGGAGTTCTGGCTGGCAAAGATTTGTTTGCATACTTAGTTTTTATGCATTCTTCAGTAGCACTAAAATCACACGAAGTATCCTGCAAGCATAGTATTACTTTGGGTATAATTGTTGGTATTTTTAACTCTGATGTTGCACAGCACTCCACAGGTATGCTTCTATAATCTTCACTTCTCACAGAGTTTACAAGTTCCAGTTTGACCTGGCACAGCAGAACATCTTCTTAAATGTACTCCGTAATTCTGGGCTTCGGAAGGCAAAAATCATAGGGTCAATGATCGCATTGCACATTATGAGTGTCCCATTCACATGGAAAATGGACATGTAGCAGGCGCAGTAAGGGTTATGTGGGCAAAATCTTGCTAAGAGGATGTGAAGAACAAATGGGGCCCAGCAGCAAAGGAAAACTCCAAGAAAAATAGTCAGTGTAATGGCTCCTTTCATGTTAGTTCTCTGATGGACTGTGCTGGTCGGCAGTGAGGCTATCTTTTTAGCATGAGATCGAGCCAGGAGGAACATATGGACATAGAGACATAGTATAAAAAACATCATTAAAGGGAACAGGATAGTGAAGGGAATGACTGTTGCTGCTTCATGGGAGAAGAGGGCAATGGCAATGCTACTGCCAGCACAGAATGTCCAAATGATTGCCAAGATAACCAAGGCCCTTCTCAGTGTCATGATATTATGGTACCGCAAAGCATAGAAGATAGTAATGTATCTGTCTGCTGCAATAACTAACAAGCTGAAAATTGACCCCAGTAAAGACAGAATGAACATGGAATCCATGGCATCATCCAGCTTTTTCTCAAAGTCCCCACGACGTCTCAGATACCCCATTTTGCACAAGATGATAAAGATGTTCTCCAGAGTTTTGTACAAGCTACCTAACATGTCTGAAATAGCTAAACTGCAAATGAAGAAGTACATGGGCAAGTGCAAGTTCTTATTTCTAACAACAGCAATAAGGACAAGAAGATTTTCCAGTATTCCTGCAGCAGCAACAGTGAAAAAAACTTCCTCTGGAACCACGACTGGAGTGCAGTCAGTGGTATTTAAGGAGAAATCACTTCTATTTTCAAGGGAAGGAATGCTTGTCTGCCCTGCAGGTTTGATTAGGTTGGAAGGTCTCTCAGTGATCATGTCTTCTGGTTGTGGAAAGATTCTGGATTGTTGTTTTTCAGGCTTGGCTTTATTCTGAAGTTGACCTGTCAGTCAGAACATTTTTCTTTTGGCGAAGGCTTTCTCCTTCATCTGAAGCAATTTTAAGACTTAACTGAAATGTCTGGAATTTCTCCTACAATAAAACATGTAGAAACATAAATATCAAGTATGAATTTACTGCACAGACATGGCAAAAATAGACATTTGAAATATTGCCTATTGCAATGGAATGCATGTATATCATCATCTGAGAGAGGCAAAGTTGGTTTGGATAAAATAAGAGCTGCTCCACTGTTTCACTGAGCCTTAGAGGAAAACGAAGTGTAAATTCTCTTTTAGCTTCAAAGCAGTTTATACGATATATGTGGTTTTCTTTACCAATGAGCAACTCACGTTTACTGAAACTGATCTGACAGACTTCAAGCGTTTGGCAATCTTTACTGGCCCAGCTGTTTGCTTTGAGAAAGTCTGGCATTTCTCACAAGATTTGCAGTATTATTAGACACAAATAAGACCAATGCCAACAGTAACATGTTTACCACTGCAATGTTGATGGTGATATGAAACGCCCTCAATTTAGATGTGAACATTTGTAAATATTGATGTTTTCAGAGGCGTGTTAGATGCCAGTAAGATGCTTTCATTTTATTTAAATTGAAAACGTCTTTGGATTTGATGAACACATTTCTAATGCAGATTAAGATCCAAAGTATGATCTTTTCTTGGCTCTTTTACAACTGCCTAAATAACCAAATGTTTATTTCAGCACCCAGGTGATGTTTTCCTTTCTCCATAATGATCCTGATCTAAACTACATCGTACATACAGAATTCTTTCAAAGGATTAGGATTTGTAGGCTTTTCATTAATATATAAATAGATATGATATTAATTTAGCTTGGATATCACCCATAAACAGTAAGACCCACTTTCTCTTGACATATTTATACCCCTACTTGTGAAACACAGATGCAGTTGCTATTTGGGAAGTCCTTTTTTTTAAAGGACTGATATGTTCTCTCTCTGTTTTTAAGTTTAAAACAGCTTTGTTTGACACTTTCACACCAAAAAGTCTCGATAATTCCTTTGAACATTTGTTCATAGTTGGGGCTGCTGAACGTCATAATCCACTCTGCTACTGTTTCAAAGGGAGATTTCAAAAGATCTAATTATTTTGTACACAAACAATGCTCTCTGCAAGTGTCAATGGCTATCTGTAGTTGGGACAGCTGAACTTCTGCTTGAATGTGATTGGCCTTAATGCAGATGAGTGTGCTTGTTTGGCCACTTTTCAACAGAAGACAAGTTTCTGACCTGAGTTTGCTAATGTTACCTGTTGAGATAGTCAGTAAGGTGCTACTTGTAGTGCAAAATGCTGAGACGTGGGCAAGCAGCCATCTTGAGTTCAATGGAAACAAGTTCACTTAAGAGAAAGCATTCAAAAGAGTGCCCATGCTTATCTGAAAATGAAGGCTATGTATCGGAATAAATGAACCATATTGCACTGCAACAAGCATGGACATTCCCAAAGACAATTAGATCAGCATCTGTTGGCATGTGAAAGAAAATTACTAGCAAGAATAAGAAACTCAGCAATGTCTTCTTGTGATACTGCTTTTCCTATTCTCACCTGGACCTGCTGTCACAGTTAAGTTTTATGATTTCTAATCCAGCAATCTGTTTAACAATTTAATTTTCACTTCTAATAGAAAATCAACACTGACATTTCAGACAAAACCTCATTTCAATGTGATTTAAACATGACAATCAGTTGGCAAAAATGCATGTAAGTCACTACTCTTTCCTAACTGTTTTTCTATAATGCTTCTTTGCTGATATAGTCCATATTGTCGAACTAATCTGCTGACAAACATGAGCATTCCTTCACTGAAAAAATACAGTATTATGAATGGCACGATATATTACATCTGCTGCTTATAATTTTACAGTAACTTTATATTAAGTACATCATTTGGTTAGAGCAGAGAACCTATAAGGGCTTTAGTTCATTTACAGTACACTGAATAATTACATTATACCACTTATTACTGTTTTCAAACAATTAACAGAAAGCCAGAAAAAGACATTCTTGTTTCAGAGATTTTAATTTCTGCATGTATACATAGCTATTGCATAGTTATATTATTAGTGTTCCATCAAGGATCCTGCCAATTATCTTTTTATCTGATGCTTCAGTGTGTTGCGTAGTCATATTTATGTCTTAGACCTCCAAGACAGAAATATCTATGTATTCAATATTGTACACATGTAGTAAATCCAGTGCTTGAGCTACACCATACACATTATATCATACATCTGCAGTAAGTTCCACATTTACAGGTTTCTTTCACTGCTACAGATCTACCAGGTAGCGTGCATGGAGTAGTTTAACACCGCTAAGCAGTACACAACAGTGAGACTGCACATAGGATGTAAAACTGTTGTGAACATGATAAATGACCTCAGTGTGTCCTAAAACTAATGAAAAAGAATACATTTTGCAGCCTGGATGCATATTTCCACTGGCAACAGAAATTAAAGCTAAGGTCATTTCAAACAAAGCTATAGATAATCATCAGGTAAGAAAAAACTTTTTTCTTACCTGGTAATCATCAGGTAAGAAAAAAGTTCACCCTCCTGTGTTGTTTGCACTACCAGAGACAGCTTGGATCCAACAGATTTTATCTTCTTCCCAGTTTGCATCATCACTGTATTGTCCAGATAAAGAGTTCAAGCCACTCACCCACAGCGCCCTGTGAAATACTTCAGATTTATCTTTTGCAGGTATCTGCAAAACCAGACCTTCACAGCTAGTATTCATATGTCAGAACTGTTAAAAATACAACAATTTAAGAATAAAAAAATGTGCCTCATACTATAATATTTTTTCCTGTCAATGGCTGAACTAAATCGATTGTACTTTTCTTGAGGTCATTCACGGTCTAACAAGAAGTTTGCCTGACTGTAGCAAGGAATGTAAAACAGTCAAAAAGGAATAAATGACAGAAAGAGCCTTAGCATTTGAAACACATTTACAAATGTAGCTGTATCACAAAAATTACAAAAACCTCAGCCCATTCTTTTTCCTGTTTAAATTAGGTCCTGGAGGGGGAAATCAACAGCTCGATAACATTGGATAATCAGAAACATTATTTATCTAGAAACAGGCAGTTTCCTGAGCTAGTATAATGGGCAATGAATTCATGGCAGTAGTGAAGTTACTAAAAAATGCATACATTTGCAATATTATCAGCAATTTGTGTTTGACTTGTAGTTATCTAAAGCAAGAAAAATCAGGAAACTGAGTGACTGGAAGCCAGTACCAGAAGCTATACTGGCAATATTGTACAAACTTAGAAAACAACTGTAGTTTGGATTACTTGTAAACTGTGTTCCTTCAGCATGATAATGTTTCAGCTCTTTACAACACTGACAATTGCAAAGCATGTTTGCATTGGTATATATTACACAACGAAAAGCCAGTCCCAGTACTTCAGCTTGTGACAAAGCTGAGAATGCCTCTGTGGGTGCCAGGAGCACCATAGAGGATTAGCTTTGGACAAAAAGCTTATGTCTCTCCTGTGTGTCCCTGTGCCTATTAAGTACAAAAGTTTAATTTTCTCTACAGTAGAAATGCAATGGCTTAGTACCTGAAAGGTCTGGGGGTAATAAATCTGCACTTGATTTTTTTTTTAATTGGATGAAAGCTTTTTCATTAAACAAATAAACAACTCACTTCCCTCAATCCCAAGATGTTAAATAAACTGTCCTTTTCAGCTGTCATAGCAAAGAAAGTAATTTCAGCTGTGAACTACAGTGATAAGATAAAGAAACGATGTACCTTAAATGCTGTGTAATTTCCCAGCCTTTTTTTATATCTATTCATTTTTTAGCAGAAAACCATAACCATATCTCCTGTTACTGGAAAGACCCCAAGCTGTATTTGCTCTCTAAATACCTGGCAGTAAATAAAAACTGAGAGCATGGAGTAGTCTCTTCTGGTTTTTGACTACACAAAACAGCTGAGATAACTAGCTGCAATGGTATGTTTCTAGAATCATGAAATGTATTAATTCCCTGAACTTCCATGGATATACATATATTTAAAAGTAATTTATTAGGAATGAAAAAGAACAAGTGTTTTTTGTTTCAGACACAGTATATATAGTATATTTTACAATCCATTCAGTAAACACAGAAGTACTTATTTGTCACTTGAAATACCGTAACCTTTTCTCAATACAAAAAAAGATTCCGTAATGTATTAATAAATGCTTTCTGATGTCATTATCTCTAGCATGTCATCTGTAAAGCTGCCCAGTGTATAAACTCTCATTGTTTTAAATGAAAGCACCATGGGCATCAGGGCACCTGGTAATCCATCCAGCTTTCTTCTCCTTCTAAAGCTTGTTCATAGCGGACAAGCTGTGTGTGACTGGTTACATCGGCTGGCGCTGCTTAGGAAGACCTTCTTTTTCTGAAAATGACAGAAAAAGTCCCATGGGTGGGAGCTATATACTTTTTCAGTCACTTTCATTCAAGCTGTTACAATTTTGTACCAGGAATGAGTTTGACAAAATAAAATGGACAATTACCTTTTCTCTTGTTTCCAGCTTTCCCAGATGCACCATGCATATAAGAAGGAAACAAACTGCTTAAAAACATTGATGTGGTGGCCTAGTTTTTAAAGCTGTAAAACAATTGAAAGTCCCATATGCTTTAAAAGAGGGCCCACATCTTCCCTACTCTTCCTTCTATCACTGGCATACCAATAGAAACTTTTTTTGTTGCCCTTGACATCACTGGGCAGATTTAATTCTGTCAGGGCTTTAGCTTTTCTAACCTGACCCCCGGCTGCTCAGACAATTTCTCTGTGTTCCTTGCAGGCTACCTGCAGCTTGCTTCTAAGCTCTGTAGGCTTCCTTTTTAACTTTTGTTGGAGTTTGTCCAAGGAGCTACATTGCTCATTCACACAGACATCCTGGGTTTTTTGCCTAACTTTCCCTTTGTTGGGATGCATTGCTCCTGAGCTTGGATAAGGTGATCCTTGAATATTATCCAGCTTTCCTGGGTCCCTCTTCCCCCCAGGACTTTATCCCTTGGTTCTCTATCAAGCAGATCCCTGAAGAGCCAAAGTCTGCTCCTCTGAAGTCCAGGGTCCTTTGCTGTACACCTGTCCTGGCTGCCTTAAGGACCTCAAACTTCACCATGTCAGGGTCACCGCAGCCAAGAATGCCCTTGAGCTTCACATTCCCTTGCTGGTGAGAGCACAGTCCAGTATAGCACCTCTCCTTGTTGGCTCCTCTATCACTTGGAGAAACATCTGTGAAGCATACTCAACTGCAATTGTTAAACTCTTGAAGGAAATAGTTTCCTTAGATGGCCTGGATTTAAAATCTCTCAGTATTTATTGAACAGGCCCAAATAGTCCAGGAAGCATCTGAGAAGTTGCCACTTGAATTTAGTGGCAGCACAGTCCTTCAATGGTGTGTAAATATTTCTACTTTTTGAAGCAAGCTGAGAATTGAAACGTGGAGTATCCTTTTTTTCTTTCTGTATATGGAGGAGAGCTGCAGCGATAACTTTTTGAGAGGCTATGTTGTCACAGCAAGCCCTGTGCCAGTTTAGCAGCTTGTCATGCAGAAAGACAAATTTCTGTCTTTCCCTTCCCATCTGCTCTTGCCCTCTCACTCCTGTTATATCCCTTGAGCCTATCCAAAATAACAATCATTAGTGTGTATATATTGTATTTTCTCCTTGCACCATGGTGTATACTGGAAATGGGGTATGCTGGTGGTGCCGGTTGGTGCAGGGGCTTCAGAACACCCTACTGATGTGTGAGGTAGCTGCAAGTTCCCATGCGCAGCAGTTTACTCAGGGTGAATTAACCCCAACTTTGTGAGCTATTTGTCAATCGCTACATTTCACCAGTTCCAGCACCATGCTGTTTCCATCCAACTCAAACATCCCTACCAGCGTAACAGCCTTTGTACAAATTGCAGCATGAGTAGTTCTTGGCCTGTGAAACTCAGATACCATGGGTCCTCCTCCCCTAGGGCTGATAAGCTCGGTCCTTTCTCTTAGGAAGTTATTCAAGGCCCTGAAGTCCCTTCCTTTGGGAATCCTGCTGAAAGTATCGGTATTTCTCAGCAGTAAGTGAGAGGGCAAACCCCCATGCATTTGGTAACTTTCTTTCACACAAAACTAAAGAATGCCTTTGTTTTAAAATAGCATTTTATGTTACAAACAAAACAGCAGTTGTGAAGGCAAAAAAGTGACAGCACCAATTTCCATCCTGCTCTGAATCTGAAGAGTCCCAGTTGCTTGCCTTTAGGTCTAATAGGAAGATCTCTTTTTACAGAAAGTCTTTCATACACGAGTTTCCTCTGCTTACTGCTGGGGGTATAGGTTAAAAAGAGTACCATGTGTTCAGAGAACAGTGAGATAGCTGGATGCTGCTTATATTTCATTGTTCAGTCGCTAAAACCTCTATCTTCCCATTGAAGCAAACATATGTCATATAAAATCCTAATTTAATACAGAATACATCAGTCGTGGTATTGATATAAGGACAGTCCTTTTTCTTCTAAGTAATTTTTTTCTTAATTTCTAAAATTACATCCTAAGTAAAACAATATCAAATTGGCTATGTGAAAACTATGATGAACCATTAAGATACTATGATACCTGGTGTTTCATCTTATAATTAGTTGAGATTTTATGAACAATTCCAATTACATACTCTATTAGGTCATTTATTCTTTTGCTTTGATCTCCCTCTAGTGTTCAACAAAATAGGGTTAGCCAGGTACTAATGACTGGTTACAGCTATTTTGATTCCACAAATGTATGGACACTATGTAACATTATGTAGCCTAATCTCAAACTCATGAATTAGCATAAAACCTTGATAAATACTTGTTGTATAAGGGTGTTCACTGCCGTGTATCATGTTGATTTACTGCATCAGAATAACGAATATATGTCCCATGCAATTTCAATGTCTACAACTTAGGAAGAACTTTACACTGACAGAGACAATACTTTTAGAAGAAAACAGCAAAGAGATGGAAAAAGGAAAGTTTATACCTATACAAAATAAATAGAGAAAAAAATATTGTTGCATCTAAAGCCATATATATACAGACTGGGCTAATTGCTAGCAAAATAATTCTCACATGATTTTAACTGTGGATTCCTTATAAGCAGCATATTAAGAGTGAAATTAGGCTGAAAACCATACATGATGAAATTTAAATTTATATGTTGAAGAGAATTTATGGATTTTTTCCTGACTTTGGAAACTACATAAAAGGAATTTTCTGACCAGATCAGAAACTGGACAGACTGGAGGTCTTGCAAAGAATGCAGACAAGAAAATGTGAAAGATGGGTTTTTCTCATATGGACAATTATTTTTCTTTTCCCCTTAAGATCAGTATTGAAATAACACAATTATGTGCGTGTTTTATGAATAAAGAAAAATGACATTTTCAGGAAAGATTTCCTAATTTGTATTTAAGGTTAGATGTATTCAATATGCCATGATTTTGTTGCCAACAGCAAAAAATGCATTAAAGCATCTAAGCAAGGTAGAAACTTATCGGCCAGGGCTACTTCTGTTTATACAACACTAATGTAGCTTCATGCAAGACATGCATAGCCCTGCATATTTCAGCAAATATACTGAGAGCAGGAAAAGTGAAAGTAATTAAGAAAAGATGATTGAGTTCTCAATATACTTAAAAGATGTTTATAATAGAAGAGAGGAAAAGGAATTATTTAGGAATTATATAATAGGAATATTAATATATAATATATTATATATAATATTAATATATAATAGGAATTATTATTTATGAATGAAATGACAAAACCCATTAAAATGACAGTGAGAAAAATAAATTAAAGCTGAGAAGTCAGGAAATGTTCTTTAATTGATTAACTCATTGTGGCAGTAGAATTTTTCACATACAGTTGCTGAGACAAAGCTATGCTGATATCTCAAGTATCTGGAACTAAAATAAATTGCATTAAATGTTGGAGGTTATATAAAAGCTCTTGTCATAGGCACAGAACACAGAATGGGCACAAAATCAGTAGTGAAATAATCCTCTTCATATAAGTGTGTGTGCAATTTATTGAAAGCGAGCAACCTACAATGAGAAAAACTGGAACTTGTAGAAAAAATCAAGGACTGTAAGTGCACTAAGGCACTAGTGGCTGGTGTTTCACTTCCCTATCCAGTACTTGCACTTGGAAGGGGTATTCCCTTGTGTTTGTTTACTCTCCATAAAGCTGCTGTTGCTTTGTAAAGTTATGATACATTAAAAAATATAATTATTAGTCTATTGTCATTTGTAGCAATATAATCTACATAAGGAAGAAAAAAAAAACCAAACAGAGGATTCTGGCAAACAACTTGCTGCACCTGCTGCCGGTAATTGCTTTGGAAGTGGTGTGCTTACACCCTTTGGTCGCATCCTTTGCTTTAGTAGATCAGTCACAACCCATTGGAGTCACTTGGTGACAAACTACAATAATCAACGCCTACTAAATATGTGTTTCTTTGTTAAGATTGTAGTAGGCTGATGGATGGGTTCTTTTTTTTAAATATTTGATACTGTGCTCCAGACTTCATAGTCTGCTTTTCTTACACTGATCTTATTTGCTTTCAGAATAAATGAATTTTAAGCCTATATATAGCTGTAATTTCCTACAATGAAAAAAGGATATTTGCAAATTTGAATACAGGACAAATAGTTCTCTGGGATCATTTTAAAAATCAATCAAGAGGCCTTCAAGTGACATTTCTGAGGCCACTGATCTGTTCTTATTCTTTCCAGTAAATCATTAAGTCTGCCAGTAATAATGTCATCACAGAAATACTGTTACCAACAGCCATCAAGGAAATCTGTATAGAAAAGCATTAACCATTTCTTGAAAAAGAAGTTCTGTGTTTCTGCTTTAAAGAAAGCCGTCCTCCTACGTGGTTTTAAGGAGCTACCCATCTTTTTCTCTGGCTGTGATTGCTCCAGTAGTTGCAAAAAAACTTCAGCTTTTAAATGATGGAAAAATGAGGGTGTGGATTTATAGTACATCCCCTGCTGTTTAAGTGTACCCAAGTGTAAATCCAGGTATGTCTTACTGAAAAAAAAAAAAGCATGCAAGATACAGGAACTTCTTTCCTGAGAGCTACTTAAAAATATTATTGTGGTTTTTGTCATGCTACTGAGCCAATATATTTACATCTTTTTGGGCTAAAAAGTAAAACTAATGAAGAGACAAAGATTAGATAAAATAAAAATAGATATATATAGTAAATCTCCACTTACCTGCTAGTGAAACAACCTGTGAGTCAGTGCTCTGGTAACTCTGAGAGAACAATAACTTATAAAGGAAATGAAGCCAACATAGTCTTTGCGTAAGGGAAAGATTGGAACATCTAAATCAAAGAGAAAGACAGTTGTGCCATTGGCATAACCTTGAATTAGAGTCACTTCAAAATAAATCATCCACTGTTTCTGAAAACATTTATAAGGAAGGGAAAAAAAAAAAGAAAAAATGCCAGTCAAGGGGAAAACATTCCGTCTTCCAGGAGGATTACCCTTTCAGCTACTCCTGATCTCTATCATCCCCCCTCCTATCATTTGGCAGACTGTAAATCAAGGAATCTATTCACAAAAAGACTATGGTCTGTATTGCAAATAGTGTTTAAATACTCAGGTAGATAGTTGAGCTTGCTGCCCACCAAGATTATTGTAGCTGTGGGCTTTTTTCAGTTAAGGACTTCTACTAAAGACCGAACTGGTAGCTGAACTGAAAAGCTAACAAGCTAGAGTGAACTCTGCAGCACAGAAGTCCAACTGTACTAGTCTGGATAAATTTAAGTGATCATTACGGAGAACTGTAATTCAGGTCATGAAGGTAAAACGTACTGAGCTTTAACAATATTTCATGAAGAGGTGGCAGTCCTTATTATTGAAACACATAATGGGGGAATAGCATCAGTTACATTATGGAAAGATTTCACATTTGGATGTATTAAATAGTGGTTAAGTAACAACGCCCAAAAAGCATAATCATATTATTAACAGTATAAACAGAGAAAATTTGTTTGCTTTCAGGAATACTGAAATACATGCTGGATTCAGCAGTAGCAGTCATTTTTCTCCTTCTTTCACTTCTGGTGCAGTGCTGTGGTTTTGACTTTCGGCCTGGGAACAGTGCTGATAACACCGATCTTTTTAGTTGCTGCTCAGTAATGTTTAGTCTGACCAAGGACTTTCTGAGTCTCATGCTCTGCCAGGGAGGAGGGGAACCTGGGAGGAAGCAGAGACAGGACACCTGACCCAAACTAACCAAAGAGGTATTCCATACTGCAGCACGTCATTCCCACTATATAAACTGGGGGCAGTTACCTGGAAGGGTAGATCACTGCTTGGTCGAGCTGGGTATAGATCAGCAGATGGTGAGCGGTTGTATTCTCTTCCCTAGTTATTTCCCTTATCATTATTATTACTGGTTGTAGAAGTAGTGGTTTGTGTTATACCTTAGTTACTGGACTGTTCTTATCTCAACCTGTGGTAGTTACATTCTTTTGATTCTCCTCCCCATCCCTCTGGGAGCGAGAGAGAGAGGAAAGGGGGAGGGAGTGAGGGAATGGCTGCATGGTTCTGAGTTACAGCTGGGCTTAAACCACAACACCAAGTACAAGCACAAGGCAACGACAGAGAGGGTGAATTTGGGCTCAGGGACTGAAGAAGTAATTCACCTGTGTGCAGAAAGACTGGTGAAAACACAAACCCTCTGCAATCAGCAGTTTGACAGCTCCAATGAGAGTTATTTGGGTCCTTGGCATATAATAATTGGAGGGGAAAAGGCTAAGCAGTGCATTCAAGGGAAGGGGACATGGAGAAGAAAAAAAATTAGAAAAAGGAAAGTATGTTCATCATATTTGAGTGTCTTTCAGATTTCCAAGGAGGAAAAATGTGCCCTACTCTTACTCTCCATCTTCAAATGCACACACAAATTTCATCTTAGCTTTTTAACTTCCTTTTCTTCAGACCATGTGGACCCACTGGGTGCCATTATAATAGACAAAAATAATTAATAGTAACAGTGTGCCTGGCATGGAAGAATAGGATGTAGTCAAGAGACTGATGTCACAGGAGTGCAGGAAATTACTTTTACTATTTGTTTTCACCTGCCTTGTCCATCATTTGAATAACCTCCTTCAAATATACCTAGTCATGGTCCTTGTTTTTGAGTGCCAGATTCAAAGGCCCTCATTTCATATCATGTCAGGCAAAACTCATCCTACGAATTGAAGGTTTTTGTACTGCTTTGGACCTTAAGATACTCATTAGGCGCCTTGGAAGTTAATTGTGGAAAGTCTTCATGTCTTCTCATGCTGTGAATTTCTGCTCTGCACTAAGAGTACAGTACATGGCCTAGCAGTTTATTTCGTGCACAAAAAGTAACATACTACAGGGTGTAATAAATAGCTACTAAGAAAAAAAGTCTTTAAATTTGTGTTTACATTTTATTTCAGTTGCAGTGAAAATAAATACACAGGAGGCATAGAGGCCTTTTCACTCAGCCTTAGGCAATAAATATCAATATTTTGGATCATTGTCTGAATTGAGAATGAAGTAAAGAAAACTAATCCATGATAACAATGTTTAAGGTCGCATACAATACAACCCTCAATTTTTTGTTTTAAGTCTAGAAAGTCTAGAAGTTACTTGCTGTCAGCAAAAGGTATATTGATTTAATTGAATTCTGGAGATTCATCAGGTTATTAAAAAAAGAATTAGGAATATGATTTGCCCTATGATCATTTTATTATCTTAAAATCTTTGAGCAGAAGACCAGAAGGCCTTCAGAGAGGTCTTCAGTTACATTAGCCTAATGCTCAAGTATCCCCTACTAATATTTCAGATATCTGTGTTCAGATATAATGTGAATGTTACTCCTACCAGCCCAACAGATCTGGGGCTGTAGGTGTGAAAGGGGCAACATAACTTCATCTAACTGCAAATAACAAAAAATCTTTGCCTCCAGGAGGCATACTGAGTACAACAAAGCTTCCGCAGTAAAAAAGCTTGAATGGCATTTACTATACTTTAGACCTAGCTATAGAAGTTCTCTGCTGCTCAGCAGAGGTGTATGATGCTATGGTTAAACACATTGAATATTTGAGGAAACACAATGGTAAGAAACACCAAGGCTAATATTCAGATATTTATTCTGAAGGTACTGAACATCTAGAGAGGGGATCACAGGTGAGAAATAAATTAAAATGCCCCCTAAAAACTACCCATGTAAGCATAAAACACTATAATTTTAAGCAGATCAGTTTTTCTAATGTGTCCAGTTTTGGCTGGGATAGAGTTTATTTTCTTCCTAGTAGCTAGTACAGTGCTGTGTTTTGACTTTAGTCTGAGAATAATGTTGATAACACACTGATGTTTTAGTTAATGCATTCATTTTCTATTTTTTTTTTGTAAAGGGAAGGTGTGTAGAGATGAAAGACCATGTCAGAGAGGGGTTGAGAGTTATTCAATGTTTTTTGAATATTACTGTGTAAAACAGTGGTACTATGATGAATTGCATGGAAAAGGGAACTAGAATTATATGACATAAAAAACCTGAATCCCTGTTACCACAAAGCATAAGATTTGTTATTTCTACTTATGGAGCCATGAAATCAATAAACAATTCTAGTTTGAAGGGTGAAAATGCAAAGTAATTAAAGAGGAACCTTATCACCTGACAAACATTTACAATGATTTTACCAGTTCTGTGCTCACAGAATGATAGCCAGTTTGACACTCATATTCTCTATGTTTTCATCCCACTGTGTTAAAATTCCAAAGAGCACACCAGGAAACAAACAGTATTTGTACAACATGTGAAGGGAGAAAGAGATCTAGAAATTGTAGCAGCAAATGCTCTGTTAATAATCCAGGCTTTCAAGGAGGAGCCAAGGTCAGTAAAGTTGACTAGAAGACAAGTGCATGAAAACTGGGACCTTAGTGGGCCAAGGAAAACACAAATGCTATTTCCACAGTATACAAAACTTTTCCATCCAGTAGGCAGGGAATACTTCAGCTGTAGCTTATTAGCTATACTAAATACTCACTAAAGTCTTAGGTTCTGTAGCCATTACCTTTAGCAAAACAGGTACACCAGAGTCACTTGCCGTCATTAAGTGGATTTAGCCTGCCGTTTGATTCTTGTTTAACAATTAGCCTGGTAGATCTGATTTTCATTCCATGCCATTCTTAGCATGCTATGCAAACTTGGAGCTTTGCAGAAAAGTCTACTATTTGGCTACTCTATCAACAGAAAGCAGACATTAATCTTTTGGGGACAGCTGGCCAGAGAAGGCATTAGCAGAAGAAGAGGTTTTTCTTAAGCCGAAGACAGACCAATTGTGATTGTCTGGTAAATCAAGAATATATAAACATTTGCGATTTCATGACTAATAATCCAATATTTGCATAACAATGTTACTCATTGTTATTCAGTGACTTGGCAAATACAGCGTATGATAGAAAATTAATCATTAGGAAATTTCTGGGGGCATACTGGTAATAAATTAATCCCTGAGGCAGTGCCATATAGTGAAACAAAGCTCCAACAAGAAAGGATTCAGCCAACTTTTTCAGATGTTAGCATATTTTATCTTGCACACTGAAATATAGTGAGTGTGATGATACCAGCTGGTATTAAAATGACAATAGAGCATTTTCTGCATGAGTTTGGAGTAGATGGAAAAGCTCAAGGTGCAATACTGGTCTACTTTTTTCTCCAGCCATCACTTCTTGCTTAGTTCCCAGCAATAAATGTATATTCATGGTGACAAACACCTAGGATTTATTACAGCTTAATCTGTCATTAATCAAAAATACTTGCAGTAATATCAAAGATGGTGCTGTCATTTTCTTGCACTAGGTAGTTGCATCTAGTGTATTGGAGCGAGGGGAACAGAAGGAAGAGAGCTGGAGACGTGCTCTTGCTTGATGAGACATGGGAAAGGACAAAATCACAAACAACACAATGCAGGGTGAGGGTGGTGTGACACCTTCACCAGGGCAGGTTGGAAAGAGTAATAAAATAAGGTGGGAAAAGGTAAGGATGGCTATGTGACCATGGCCTCCTTTAGAATTCTTTAAAATGGAAACCTAGTTTCCTGATCCTCTTGTTCCTCTCAGGCTAAGAGCAGTCATTCTCTGGGGTCAGTCCGTGTGGAAAGCTGCAGCTAATTTTGTCAGCCGAAATATCACGAGAGTGCACTGTTGGCCTAAATGACTTTTCACTTCAGATACCTCATGTAGGTATTAATGCAAATGCTTGCAATAAAACTTTTTTTGCCTCTTCAGTTTTTCTAAAACAAATTATATACAAAATTTTGTTAATGCCTACAGTAGCATAATTAAGGAGAGCACTAGACTCGGTACAAGTAAGGGTTAACTGCAGTTGCACAATTTAATGCTAGCATTTGCTAATTTTTAAATATTTGGTTTTACTACTTTTCTGTTATGTTATTGTAAGTATTTTAGGAACAATATTACTATTCAATGTGAAACACTAGAAAAGTTTTAAAACGAAAAGCTAGCATTACTTTTGCCCTGAGAGATGTTTTTTATGCATATAGTGTAGTGGTCAGGTATCATTGCTCAAATACTGAAATGCAAGGTAACAAACATTTTCTGTAGACGTTCAGTACATTCAACCAATAGTACATCAGGAGAATTTAAACTTGTTGTAAGAGGTACATTAATTAATTTTAAACTCTGAATGAGAATGCTTAAAAGGAGTATATGTTTTAAGTGTCATTGACAGTCTAGGATCATCCTCCTTTTTGCCTTTCCTAATTACCGTATGTTTTCTCTGTGTTTCCTCTTCATGGAGATTTGGGGGACATTTTAACCAAAGAAAACTTAGATTAGGCATTTGTTAAATATTTTCCACATGATTATCCATTATCAAAATTGCTCTGTAATTATCTTCACATTCAATAAGCAGCTACTGTGATGCATAACAGGTGTCTCAATTCAAGAATTAATTTCTATGAAGAACTTTATTTCTGTGATTCTCTCACATTTCTTTAAATTCATGAACTTTATGTTTTTAGTTTTCTTACGAATTTTGCTTATGGAGTACGGTCATTGAAATAATTGGTATTGATGTAGATTTCAGTGAAAGCTAATTTAATTGATACAATTGCCCTTAAAAATAAATATATCCTTAATTTTGCATTACACTTACATAAACGGCAATATTTGCATGTAGATTGAGATACTACCCTAGTTAAAAACTATGTGTAAATTATATGGTAAAGAAAGATATTCAGTATTATATGAACTTAGAAACAATAAAGCCTTCAAGGGATATAAAATTTAGGTGCGTTTTTAACAAGTCTGTTCTTTCAAAGTTTAAGAGGAGCCAATGCCTTAGAAGGGAAAGATCTAGGACTTTGCATTTTCCTCTTCTAGAACCTCCTACAAGGTAGTAGCATATTTCTCCTTCTAACCTTGTTTATGACAAGCATTGCTAATGGCAGACTGTGGCATAGGTCGGGTAGCTTTTGACCTGAAGTCTTCTTTGGGATAACTTGCTTCTCTTACCATTCACTATCTGATGGGGAAGCTGTGTTTTATTCCTTAATTGTAAAACATACATCATATTAAGGATGGCAAAACGATGTTTCATGTAAAGGGATAGCCTGTTGACTGCGTCTTCTAGTTTCCTATTAGCAAGCAGAAACTTCAAGTTCAGTTAGTGCAGTTAATTTTTAAAAAACCTCATAAATTTTAAAGTAATTTGCATAGGATCACCATCAATGCACAATGAGTTTCTTGATTTGAAATTTAATATTATATTCTCATTAAAAACAAAGATCTGAAGAAACCTGAATATCACCTTTGTGCTTTCTTTCTAGGTAAGATAAGAACTCTTAAAGCCTTTTTATACTAATTAAATTTAACAAATAAAACCAAGCAAAAGAATAAGGATAATAATAAGTATTACTAAAAGACTCTACACATTCCATAAAGTAAAATAATTTGTTAATTTATTGAAATCTCTAGCTGATGATTCAGAGATTGAGGAGTCACATTAGCTGTTTTACTTTTCTGCTTTCTTATCTCATCCTCAGAAAAATCCTGAGCTCCAGGGTCCTCAGTGGGACTGTCTGAATGCAACAGCAGCAATTTATCTGTTGTTGGTATGGAGCAGGAGGCAGGAAGGGAAAAAGTGGAATCCCTTGATAAAGCAGCTTGAACTTCTTTTATTTTTCTTTCTTCTTTACCTTTTGTGCAGAGAGCTGGTGATGGACTATTTGAAGAATTCATGTCAGGCTGAAACAGCATCTCTACAATCCTAAGTTTGTAGCTGCAGTTAACATGACCACCTGTACTACCTTTTGCTCTGTAAATTCTGATTTATCTCTATACTGGAAGCTTTGACAATACAGTTAAGCTGTGTGGGAGTGACAGGATTGGAGAAAGGAATACTGCAATTCAAAGTATGAACCTCATAGTGCTAAACCACTTCTAATACAGTGACTGGGTAAGTGGTGGAGGAGGATTCACTGGAATGTCAATGGCATTCCATGCAATTTTTATATCAGTTAAACCTCAAAAGACAGACAGGTGAAGGTGCTATTACTGGTGAAATGTTCTAATTTCCTTTTTCTGATGACCACTAGATATCACTACTACTTTTATTGAAATATAAAAAGAAAAATATTGTCCAAATAGATTTTTAAGAACAATTTCCCTAGGTAGTATCTAAATGCATTGATATCTGTTTGGTCTCTTTTTTACACTTGGACTTTTTTTTTAATTTGATTTTTTTTTTTTACATTTAATTTGTAGATTTATGAATCAAGTGGTTTTATAAATTTCTGTTTATGTAGTTTTCATATTTTGTTTAGTGTGAAATGAATACTGTCTGAAATAACATACCATTTTTCACATGCAAAGATTAGAGGCAACTGATATAACAGCATTGTCTATTGCTTTTTCCCTTTTGAGACATTAATATTCAGCTTTTGTTCTAAACTTATGATAGGTACTGAAGGAAAAAAATATTTCTTCAGGCATTTGTTTATTTTTTTCCCATTGACTATTAATTAGTCTATGACATACTTTTATTGTATGCTTCATTACTCTAGTGTGACAGAAAATCAACAGACTTGCATTTCAGTCTCAATCTAATTTGTGTCTATCTGTCTATTATTCCCACTAAGCACATTTTCCATAAACAATGTTTGGTTATCTGTAATGTATAATTAAAAAGACTCATACATTTAATTTGTTATTCTCAGCCATGTAAGGGTATAGAGACTTGGAGCAAGATATCTGAACATGTTAACATCAGTAAATTGAATTTTTCTTTTTGTACTAATCTTCACAAGTGGCATTGGGGCTCAGGAGGCAATAAAAGGAAGAAAAAGAGAGACAGTTTTCTCCACCCTTTTAAAATATCTTAATTCCAAAGCCAGAGGGTAATTTTCTTCATAGGAGGTGGGGGCAGTGGAGCTTGTGGAAGATTGACTTTTACTGTTTGGTACTGACTGTAATTTCTCTAACATGTTCACATGTAAAACCGTATCCAGTAATGAAGTTATGTTAAAGAATAGATTTGCAGCAACAAGGTTCATCACAATGTCCAGAATGTGCTCTTGCTAAGAAAGTTTGGACCTGATGATCCTTGAGATCCCCTTTCTACCTGGTATTCTATGGTTCTACCATAAGAAGGTAGTGTAAGAATACAATGAAGAAGACATTTGTTTGGTCTCTGTTACTCCAAGTGTCTGAGCACACCATTATCTACAATATGTTTATTTGCATGGTACCCTTGAGGTGGAAAAAGGGCTTTAACTAATTTTTTATAATTGCCTCTGCCAATGGGTAATTGAGTCAAGGAGAAGTGAAAAGGGCCTATTTATGGTAAGATAAAAGCTTACAGTGAGCTCAGGTCCCGCTAGTGATGTATTTTACTTACAGCGGTAACCATTGGTGGGTGCCTCACAAACAAGGCTCCAACTTTTCCAATTTACTGGATTTTGCTTCTGGGTATTTAAGCTTGAGTTGTTTATTTGTTTGTGTTAAAATATGATTATCTGGCTTCCCCTCATGTTCTTGTAAATTTTCAGCCTTCAAAGCATCCTTTTCCAATGAATTCCTCAGGTTTATGACCAGTGGGATTTTTTTCTGTAGGAAGAACATCCTACATTTATCGTTTAGTATATGGCTCATATTTTCATTTTATGAAGAACAAGTTAGGTATTGTCGGGATAACAGCATGTTGAAATATAAAGCCACCCTTTTCCTATTGAATGATATCCCGGATCAGGTAAACTCTCTAATAAATGATGATATTTTTCATGTTGGTCCCTTGAGAGCTGAGGGGATAGACTTTTTTTCTGATTTGGGATTTTTGCCCAGGAATATCTTCTTCTCTAGCTTCAGCATAATCTTCTCAAGAGTTTCAAACATTTGAGCTGCTTAGGTGTCCAGGATTCTGTACTATTTAAGCCTCCAGGAATAAATAAAACTGAAGCTTGAAGAAATATAGAGCCTATAAGAGACTTCTAATCCAAATATCTTTGTCTGTAGATTGACGGTACAAAAGAAAGTGTACATTTCTACATTAGACATTAAAAGTGTGGGTGAAATGCTCTGACCTCTTCTTCCCACCAAGAGGTATTTGAACTTTTATCACACTCAGTTATGGAGTGCAGCATATTTGTATCTCTGTGCATGGTTTCCTTTTGCATCTCTAACTCGTGCTCCTGCAAAAAGCTGATCAGCTTTTGGCTTGAACTCCTTTTTACCAAATTGCATCCTTGCTGTGTAGTTTTCTATATCTTTTGCTGAGGGATTCACCTTCCTACCTTGCAGATTTATAACTAGCGGGTATTTTTCTCTGATGTGATTTGGTAGTAGTGGTGTATTTTGTTGCCCAAGGGGTTACTTCCATTTAAATGCGAGGTTGTCAAGGTTTAATGAAGAGTTGTTTATGGTCTCTCACCAGCCCATGGAATTGCATTCTAAATGTAATTAAAAGGCCACAGAGAAAGCAGACATTGGAAAAATGGGGAATTTTGATGCTTAATTTGGCTGTTACATACAAGGAGTTGTCAATACTAAGCAATTTATCAGTGGCAAATGGAATAATTTCCCAGGTCAGTACAGATGTTTAACTATTTAGAGACTACAGTGAATTGAAGATCCTTTAACAGGCAAAATTGTTACAATCGGTGAGAAGGACTCAAAGAATGATTTTTGAAAAAAGCCATTGTTGAATAGGGTCCCAGCAGCCTGCACAATTCCTTTCAAGTTGCCTGTTGGGTTCCTAGGCAGCCTGCAAGGCCGAGTCAGAAAGAAAAACTCCCCTGACAGACCTGCCCTAAACCGGCTCCAGCCAAATGCCGTATATGTTGATATCATAGAATAGAATCATAGAACAGAATAGTTAGGGTTGGAAAGGACCTTAAGATCCTCTAGTTCCAACCTCCCTGCCATGGGCAGGGACACCACACACTAAACCATGCCACCCAAGGCTCTGTCCAACCTGGTCTTGACCACTGCCAGGAATGGGGCAGACACAGCCATATTTTATATCCATAATTCATTCATGATCATAGAGTGTGTAGGCAGTGTGAGTACAGAATGAGGCTGTGAGATGGATCCGCCATAGGCAGTATCTAGCTAGGGAAGCATTGACACGGATTGGCTGTGTTCTTGAAGTTGTTGAATCAAACAGTTTTTTAAAAAAGTCAGTTGAAAATGTGTTTTCCTACCTGGATTATTATGTGCAATAGCTAAAATTGAAACAGTTTGGAGTACTTTCAAGAAACAGAAGAATGATCACACTGATCTGGACAGCTAACAAAGAATTCCTTCACTTTGACTGCAGTGCTTGAATCTTTTATGTTTTGTGTTGTAGTTAAAGAGCACTGCCTCCTTCACTATTTTAGTCAGAAAATTTTCTCTTCAGCAAACAATGTATGCTTCAACTTTTCATCTTATTCCATTACAGTTCAGAATGCCAATAAACTATGTTTTCTCCCAGCAGAGCTCAAAATAGCTTGATGTTATTTTGAAAGAAGGTGCATGATTACATGAAGCCTGAAAGACAGAATAGTTCGGAAAGTGAAATAATAAAAAAAAAGGATAGCTTGAGACATCCAGGGTACAGATTATGAAATTTATTTCTATTTAGAGTTATTAACGATAATTCAGACATTCTAATTTGGTTGTGGAATACAAAGCTAATGAGAGACATTTCAAAATATGGCAATACTGAACAGTCTGTAATCAAAATGTTATGTAAGGCTGAACTTTGAAATAATTTTAAGTGTCACCCTTTAGGATAATGATATGGCAAAAAAAGAGAGTGACTGCATTTTGCCATCTGAGGGAGATTCATGTTCCTGCAAATCCTTATGCACAGCTATAAATACATTTGTATGTAATCATGGTACTGGATCCTTGCTAACAGCTGGGGTTGAAGGAGTTATTTTATTCTCCCATGAGGAGGAGTCTGTGCTAGATGATGAGATATAGGACGCTCAGCAAGAAAGGGATCAAAAAAAGAAGTGAAATAGACAGTCATTATGTTGACAGAATGAAGACTGTCTTAAAAACAATCCTGTAGATTATGCCCATTTTCTTTTCTATTTATAAATCTCTCTACTTTGTAAAAGCAGCATTGCAAAGGGCTTGATAGTGCATGCAAAATGTTGAAGAAATACAAACATTTTCATAAGCTGCCTGTGCTTTATGGATTTGTTTATTAAAACTGCTGCATGAAAACTCTAAGGCATCACCACTACTAAACTGAAAAAAGGGAGGTAGATCTTGTTGCGCCTGAATCCTATCTACTAAGAAGAGTTAGGTTCTTGCATAAAAGCAGTTGCATGTTTAGAACACTTGCTGTCCCTGGATTAGACACGCAGTAGCAGCGGTGCAGGTCTTGCTCAATAAGCCTGAAAACCCATAGTTTGCAAATATGATTTTTTGAAATTTGGTAGACAGTGCTATAAACAGGCATCTCTTTTCAAACTGTTCTATGTGTCAAGTATTTGCTGAAATATGCAATTTCTCAAGATATGTGCTTAAGTTTTAACTTTAACTTTAGGCTACTTACAAGTTGAGCCTATAGCACAGTGTAACAATTATTATTACATAATTATTACATATTATTACATAATTAACATTTTAGCATATTAATATATATAATTAAAAATTATTCATTTATTCAGACTATGCAAGAGTTAAGGGGTGGTCTGAATACAGCTTGCAGAAACTCAAGTAGAAACTTAGAAGGTTTTTAACATCAGACTGAAGTACGAAGGCCCAGAGTTGAAGATGGATGTATTCAGATTCTCATTTTTTTAATAGTTGACAATAGGGACAATGTGTGAAGGATAAAGTAGTGATAATTTAAATCAAGACACTGTTCTAAAACAGAAATTCTTGATCAAGCACAAACACTAGCCTTGAAACAACATTTAATACATAGCAAGTGTATGGCCTGTATTGTGCAGAGTGCCAGAATGCAAAGCCATCGCAATACAGCTTAATCACCAGCTGTTGCTCCAATCAATGACATTAACCAAACCCACTATATTCACAGAGGTATTTAGCCATTGATTTCAATGGAAATGAGGCCTGTATGCATCTCACTTGACACAGTGCAGCATCAGAGTGCTGTCTGGGCACTGTTTGTGATGGAGTGATGGAGATTTCTCCCAATAGTAACCACTTATGCAATATACAGAACTAGCACAGTGTTGCTCCGCAATGGTAAAATCTAGGCACCACCTACCACCTCACAGTATTTAAAAACTTCTTTTCCAAAACAGCTGGCAACATTTTAATAGGATACAGCAAACGAGATACATCACAGGTACAGTTCATAATGACCACATGCTGGGATAATCTTTTGGCATTTCTCAGGGGAATTCTGTTTGTATAGTAACAATTCTGACCAGTTTCTTTTTTGTCTCCTCAACTGCAAGAGAAATGCTAGTTTGCATGAACAGTGTTTGCAATGGGTCCTTTATGGGAAATAAATCTTTCAGTTCACTATCATCTGCCACTATAGCCAGTTTTACACATTTCACTTTAAGAAAAAGACTGATTAATACTCTGCTTATTCCCTGTATCTATGCTTTAGGTAAAGGTTACTAAGTTATCTTAGTATACACTTTACAGATATTCTAGGTGTTTCCAATCCAGTGGAATTTGAGGTTTGGATTCTTTTTCTTGTCATGCTTCTCTCTAAAAAAAATGTTCTTTATAGGTTTTAAAGGTAGATTTCTGAGGGATTTTTTTTTTTTATATTAATGTCTTTTACCAGAACTGCAGTTCTCCAATATACTGGCTTGCAAATATGTACTCATTTTAAGCTTTTGACATAGTTATTTGATGAACACTTAAACATCTATTTAACTTTAAAAGTCTCACTACGACTTAGCTGGTCTCTAAAATGTTTCACAGGCAATTTGGTAGCATTCGTGAACAGTGGCAAGGTTGTATTGCAACTGATAATGAAGTGCAGTGACTTTGTTCTGTCACAAACAAATATGCATGTATGTAGCAATTAATGTGTGAAATGCAGTAAGTTTCCTGGTGCATAAGCATTTCTACTGCAAGTAAATTACCTCTAGCCCCTCTTGAGGTTGATTATTACTTCATGGGGTAAAGTCACAGTAATATTAATGAGAGACTGCACAGCTTAACTCTTGCAGGAAGTTTCAGCAAGAAAAGAGGATTGTAATTCATGTAGAAGTTCTTATGCAGATTTGGAGAGCTGGGCAATTTTTCTGTGCTGCAGTAAATGAAAACAACTAAATTGCTACGTGGGGAAGGGTTACTGATAATAGAAGTTACTCCCCTCTCCGATACGTACTTGCTTCTTTGTCAAACAGATCTTTATTACAGATGTCAGAGACTCCTCGCTGCATTGTGTCCTAAAATTGCAGTATTTGTTCAATCAAAACGTTGTGCCTAAATGGATTTATGTGCTGATTAAAGAGACAGCCCTTTGATTACCTTATGTTGTTGCAGGGGAGGCATGCAAAAAATATGACTATGTTCTGGATAATATGGAGAGAAGAGACATGTTTTTGAATGATTTGTTTTTCAGCTGTCATTTAGATGTTCAGTCCGGGTTTTGTTTTCTGTTTTGCAACCTTTTTGCCTTCTCTTATTTCCTTTTTCCCTTCAAATCCTGAAAGCCACAATTATCCTACCTCCTGTTTCAGGCTGTAGCTGATAGATGAGATATGATCACAGGTAGAAAAAGGTGCACACTCTCTTTGCATTTGGATCTGGTTCTCAACTGGAAGCAATAGAGATGCATTAGCTGGATACAGAATCTAAGCTTCAGTTTGGAGGTTATTTGCAGATGGTTGTATGGAAGAAGAGGCAGAACTGACCTGTGTTTGTCTATAAGATTATGTGCAGACATATTCACCATGATTCTTGCATCAAGGTTTTTTTCTCCTTGATAGGTTAAAGGCTATCTTTTAAGCAATTGTCCAGGCGTGATCAGAAAAACCCCAAGCACAACAAGTAAAGGAGAATTGCTGGCTGTTTTCTAGTTTTATAGTCTTTAAATATGCAATTATACACAGCGCAGTTTCCTGCTGAAGCCAAATAATGCAGGTTAGAGCTGTGAAGTACAAATAAAATCCAAGTGGAATGTTCAAACAGAGAACTGTTTCTGCTTCTGTTTGTTTCTCCTAACCACTGAAACCTGTCACCGCCTAATTAGCTTTAATTGGCATGAATTAATGGTCTTTAATTAATATCATAGGCTATTTGTATACAGAATCTTTCTTTTAAAGATGTAATTATGGTAAGTCATTGCAGGATAGCTGAGAAGATGGGAAGGGAGTGTAATGAAAAACATCCCTTTTTCCTAACATCTGTCAGTCAAGTTGTGATATTTCGTAAGTACCATGGTAAACACATATAGTTCCAAAAGAAGAAAAAACCTCTTTGAGGTAGTGTCACAATAACTAAGTTTGAAAATTACCAAACCTCAATCAAATTAATATGATTAGATAACTACTGACTTTTTGGTTTGCATAAGTCCTCTATCATTTGCCCTAATACTGCATTAATTCTGTAATTGTATTGTATTGTATTGTATTGTATTGTATTGTAAGAAGGTGATGGACTATAAGTCTTAAATACTTACAACCTTCGGCCTTCCACAGACATCTTTTGTGAACTCAGCTCTATTAAGTCTGGAAGAATTACTATGGAGTTGTGTTGATGGTTTGTTTAGCTCCAGCAAAACAACAAAAAGCAGAAAATAGGGCTGAACTAGTATACTCCCTCGTCCCAAGGCAGAAATACCTACACATATTCTGATTTACACAGGTTACTGTTCTAACATCTTATTAGAAACCTTTACATCTGGGTATGTCACAACCTTTTTAAGTGTTGCCTTTCACTATTGCTACTATGAGAAAATGTTTCTTCATATGGAAATTAAATTTCCTTTGTTGCAGCTAAAGTCAGAGTGACGTGGAAAGTAGCATGAATTGAAAATTCTCTGCTTGAAATTGTGTTTTGACAGGCAAGGTTTCTAACAGAAAAGTTATTTTTTTTCATGTCAATTACTCACCTTTCCCTTTCATAAAATAAAAATGAAAAAAAAATGTAAGAGCAAAAGAATTAACTATGAACTCCTTTGATTTGGAGAGACTTGTAGCATCCTGTGATAATTCTAGGTCAGCCTTTGTTTTTCCTCCCTTCTAATGGCTGCTGTTTTTACTGGTTTTTCCCACAACCAAATGCCCTCTTTTTTCATGCAAACAGAAGTGGAAGGGCTAAGAAACAAATCGAGGGAGAAAATGACAGCCAGGCAACAGTCCAACACCGGTGCCTTGGCAAGAGCAGTCGGGAGACCTGCTGGCCCTGCCAAAGTGGGATGGTATTGGCTGCAGTGATCTGTGGGAAAACAGATGTGGGGGTTTTGCAACTAGAAGCACTTCAGCTTGGCTTCTCCTAGGTGTGACCTGGTGACTTCAGTTAGCTTGCAGGTCTTGATAAATACCGACAGCTCAAATCAAAAGGGAGACTTCTGAAATTGATGGTAAGAGCAGATGGTCATCTCAGAGCTACTCAGAGGTGCAGAAGAAAGGTGCAGGCCACAGCACTGCCTGCATTGTGATGAACGTCGCACATGTTTGAGGTGGGAAGTATGGGCTTCCAGGGGCTGTGAGCGCCTCTGAAATCACAATGACATTTGTACTTGTTTTGTCTAGCTGAAAGAATATATACGAAACTGGCCTTAACACCAATCATGGATAATATCCGGTAGAGGCTGCTGATATTGAGAGACAAAAACTAGCAGGTTATTTTGGAGTTTGTTTACTTTTCTGTGTGTGATCTTTTCCCCTGTGAAGTGGTGTTGGCTCACATATAGCTTCACTCATATCATCTAGTAGGAGTTCTGAAATCTCCAGGATTAAGCAATACCTGATTACTGATTCTGAGAATATTGGTTTTGCCTGAACCTTGTCACAAGAAGGACCTTTGAAGGAGTGACATATGGACTGTATATTTATCTGCCACTTGGTATTGCAAAGAATTGAGTTTACTAATTCCAGTATATGAATGGACTTATATGTGGCGTGAATTTATACCAGGGTACAGAGAAAAGAAATATTGCTTCATCTGCCTGTCATGTAGTGTGATAGTAAAAATTTTCTTCAAATGACAATGTTTGCTGAATGTGCCACAGTAAATTATATCCTGTCTCATACAACTATGCTTCAATTAATTTTTTTTTACTATACAGGGTAAAATCCTTATTACCATGTTTGTTAAGGTTCTTGTGGCTCTGGCACCAAAAAATGTCCATTATCCATTTTTAAACTGTGTTTCAATGTAGACTAATTAATGATTCAAAGTTCATAGCAGAGCATCTTGAAACGCTCGAAAGTCATAATTTTTGTAATAAGTTTAAAAAAATAAGACATTCTAACTAGCAGCATAATCATGAAGAGATGTTTGTCCTCAGTTGTCATCACTAACATGGGAATACATTATCTCTGCTCATGACTCATGTATGCAACAGAAGAGAATTTTTAATGTTAGAGTGCAAGGGTAAAAATCTAAGTTAAACATTGTGATCAGGGTTTATGAAGTCCTGACTAATATAGTGAGCTACTGGGGCAATTTATACTAACATCAGAATCCAGAATAAAGAAAAAACAATGACATTTTAGGCTACCTCTATTTCTGTGAAGTTCTGCTCACAGCGTATTACTTCCTTCTTTTATTTATTTATTTTTTTTCCTTCAGGAATGTTCCAGGGACAATCTCCTATAGGTTACGCAAATCAAATCAACTGTAACTTGATCACTAGGTCAGATCCATAATTCAATGTCAGAAATAGTATAAGAATAGCAGCAGTTTGGAGCACAATCATCAGTTATTATGAGATTGGGCACAGTATTGTTTTTTGGACAGTAACCTGTATGCTGAAATAGAGGCACAGAAGTGTGACCTTCATTACAAAGAACAAATGTATGCTTAGAAAATAAAAAAAAAATATAAGTAAATGCAAACAGAAAGGAAAAAAAGCCCCACAGGCCAACAACGGTCTCTTTTCCAAGACTGTATTGACAGATTTGGGACATAATTTTGCCGGGAGACATTGTAAAAGTCATCTAGTTTGACCCCCTACTCAAAGCACGGTCCATGTAAACCTGCTTTCACTTTGCAACCTGCACGTTGCTCAAAGCTGTGTCCACTGGGGTTTTGAAAAGCACTGAGTGTGGAGACTTTAAAATTCTTCTGTCAACCAGTAGCAGTGCTTGACTGTAGTGCTATTTCTAAAGTATGGATACTAACAGTCTATTTTGTGTGTCCATAACTGAAGGTTACAAGGGATGCAGTAGTACTTAACTGTCTTGAGAACTAGCCTCAGAAAGTGTTTTAATCCTGTGTATGAAGCAATGAAATACAGTACGATAAGCAAAGAATCACATTTCAGTGCTAATGGGATGACTTTTTTGAGTTTATACAGTTCTGTGACAGTGTCCTGAGTTGGGACCAAGTATGCAAGGCAACACGAAACACCAGCAGATTTAAAAATAAATGCTTCTCTAATCTTTTAAAATTCATTTTTGTTACCTTGTTTAATTTATTTTATAACATTAATTTCCTATATAAATGGATGCTAACATTTTTTTAAGGTTGATACTTCATTTTAAGCGGGAGAGGAAGTATATTTAGGCACATTTGATTGCTTAATCTTTTGTCGAGATACAATTCCTACCATGAAACAATCTGAGACTTCCCATTTCAATTCATTTTTCATATCAAAGAAGGGCAACAGAAATAAACATTTTTATATTTGTAACCCTGCAGAAAACTTGTTCCAGATAAGCAGACACAATAGCAGAGTTCTGAAAAGATACAACTCTATTCATCTCTAGAATACATTATCTTTGAAGTTAAATCCATTTAGATGCTAACACTTTAAAAAATAATAAACTGGGGAGAGGAGAGTATTAACAGCTTCTTCAGTGCTTTTAGTCTTATATATGACCTAAAAGTGGTTTAAAATAAGGCACTAAACTTTTGGCCTATCAATTGGAGACATGAGAAGCAGTAAGGGATCTGACTGCTGTTGTTGCCACAGAGCGATGATAAGCTACCAGTGGGATACAGCAGCAGGTAACCAGGGAATGAGATATCTCCTGCTCACAGATGGACAGCCAGCCACTTTGGCTATGTGACTCTCAGAATGAGTGTGATTTACTTGCACAAAGCGGAACAAGGATGCTGACAGGAGAGGCTTAGAGAAATCCAACACAGAATATAAAATATTCTGATTGGTTGCCAAATTGTTCTTCATAAGTGGAAGAGAGTTTCCTGCATCCTACCTGAAAAATGTCTAGTTTTGTTGTGTCAATTAATCCCTGCATTTCCCTTGAACTTTGCTGCTGGTTAGCTGAACTGCTGACTCCTGCTCCACTGGTTGCTGAAGATCCCTGCCATAAGCAGTTATCAATGCACTGAAGGCTGTGTGAAGCAGCTGACTCTGTGGAATGGAATGGACTAAGATAGGATAGAAGAGGACAGACTAGACTAGACTAGAATATGACAGGACAAGATAGGATAGGATATAATTGTGGGGCTCAGAACTGCGATCAGTACTAATCTAGTCTTATTGGGTCTTATCCCTGAAAACCTTACAATCATTTGTAGATTTATTATTATTAATTATACAATTATAAAAATGACTGATTAAACGCTTCTGGAAGTTAGTGCAATGATGTCAACTACCTGCCCAGAAGTGACAAACTAAAAGAGATCTTTTGATATGATTTAAATAACACTGGCTTTTATTTTTGTTTCAAGTGACAATGTTATCCACTCATAAGGTGGAAAAAGTGAAAAGAGACTTGATTAATATGGTAGCCCAAGTCCCTGGATCCTGTTGTCTTTCCCTTAGGAATAAACCTGCTTTTTTTTGTAAGGTCTAGCTGGTTGCCATTCTCCATATGTTCCCAGCTTGAGGAGTTAGAAGCTGTCAATTGACTAGAAGAAGTTTTCTTTGAGACGTGTTGCTGTGCTTCAGATCTGAAGGACAACTTTAGATTTTCAATACTCTCCTACCAGGCAGAGACAGCTGTTAGAGAGGGAAAAACATGCCTGGTGGAGAGTGGCTGTACTGTTTTATTTTTTTGAAGATGTTCCTACTGAACAGTCATTAGAAATTAACAAGTAGCATGTATTCTAACCCTATAAAATATTCATTCCACAGGCATCTTTTTTTCAGAATAGCCCTTAAAACATAAGATTGCCTGAGTTGATTAGAGTCATTCTAAACTTCCAGTTGTGGAAAGGGAAAAGGGGAACCAGTTGCCTAAACAGAGATGCCTATTATAATTGTAGGCAGTGGTTTAAGAGGTCTCTTCAGGTCCCCAGTTGCGACTTGAAAAGGAAGAGGATTTCTTGTCAGCCACTTTGGCCGGGTGCACTGTTCCCCATCCCTTGGTGTCGCAGTTTAAGCCCAGCTGTAAATCTGCCACGATGTTGTTAGCTCACCCCCTCCCACCTGCCCCATTTCTGCCCCTCACTCCCAGAGGTATGGGGAGGAGAATCAAAAGAATGTAACTACCACAGGTTGAGATAAGAACAGTCCAGTAACTAAGGTATAACACAAATCACTGCTGCTACCACCAGTAATAACAACAATAAGGGAAATAACAAGGGAAGAAAATATAACCACTCACCACCCACTGACCGATACCCAGCCAAACCGAGCAGTGATCTAACCCTTCTGGGTAACTGCCCCCAGTTTACATAGTGGGCATGGCGTGCTGCAGTATGGAATACCTCTCTGCTTAGTTTAGGTCAGGTGTCCTCTCTTTGCTTCCTCCCATTTCCCCTCCTCCCTGGCAGAGCATGAGATTCAGAAAGTCCTTGGTCAAAGTAAACATTACTGAGCGGCAACTAAAAACATCAGTGCTGTCAGTGTTGTTCCCAGGCTGAAAGTCAAAACCACAGCACGGCCCCAGCTACTAAGAATGAGAAAAATGACTGCTACTGCTGAACCCCGGACACTTGGATAGGTTTGCACACATCTTACTCCTACTTTCACTGCTGGCTGTGTCAACAGGCACACACAGAGCCTCAGAAGATTTCTACACCTCATCTAGGCTGATACTTCCACTTTTGCTGGTTCAACAGCTGAGAATGCTATTATTACAGTAACAGCTTGAAGTGGCCTTTGTGACCTAAAGAGCCTGTTCTACTAGTAATAACAGAAGAAATGGCTTGAGTGAAGACATTGAGTGAATCAAGTGAACTTACTTTATTTCCTTATTCATTGCAGTATATAACTGTTGATGCATAGTCGGGGGCTGATTTCTCTGAAACAACAGTAGTTCTACATGAATAAGTTCTGCAGACAGCGCACTTAAGCATGAAGTAATACCTCCCAGACTGAGCTAATTAATCCCCAGCCCAGCCTTTTCACCTCTCTGCTCTTTCTGCTGGTTCCGAGGCTCACCTGCTGTGCCAAACTGGTTCAACTAACTGTAATGTTGGAAAACAAACATAACAATATGAAAATTGGTATCTTTCTGATAAGCTGGAGAGCTGACTCTGATGAGCAAAATAGCCACTCAGTATCTGAGTCAATGTAGTGCAAGGAGGGGAGTGGCATACTTACAATTGGTGGTGAGGAAGGACAGGGATAAAGTGAAGTAGGACATTAGGTGGGCTGATGTCTGCTGCTTCTCCTTGGAGACTTTACTGGATACTTTTTATTCTATTTTATTTCAGTCAGGTACTAAGTAGAATAGCTAACATGCACCCTGTTGTTTTTCAGGTTAAAGTTACTCATTCTTTATCCCGGCACTAAGATTCCTGATATCATTCCCTTTATTGTCAAGCTATTCCTTAGAAAATCTGTCCCAAATTTTGTGGACTTACTGAAAATGATAAAGTGGACATATACAGGAGAAAAGAAATGCTGTTATTTTAAATGTCATAGTAAATGCCATTTTATTTTGAAAAGGATGAAGATATAGGATGGAGGTTTTCTATAAGATGAGAAAAGGGATTATCTCTATGAGCAAAGAATAGATATAAGGACACAGTAATTTTTGGTTTAGTATTTTGTACTCATTTTTTTAAATTTCTGTGTAAGTGAGGATATAATTATGCCACAGTTATTTATTTGAAACACGAACAAAAATGAACTGAAAACATTTCCTGGTATCTTCACTGCATCTCAAAAAAAACCCAGTTGCTTGCGTGGAAATGAGAGAGGTTCAGCTGTAGGTATAGATAGTGATGGGGTCTTCATCCCATATGAAAACAATTTCAGAGTGGTATTAAATAAGTAAAATGAACATTAAATGTGAATTTATTAACAAAAAAAAGATTCAGGAGAGTGCTTTAAACCAAAAAAGCCCTTCATTTTGTTAAAAATTGCACATACAGAATTTTTTTATAACAAGGAAAATTATTTTCCATTAGTCTCACTGCCTTCTCTTTGTTTACATGTTTTCTTATTTTAAGTATTATCATTTAAGAACCCAGAGCATACCTATGTTATAAAATCTCTTATACTATAGCTACACTGAACTTCCAACAAACTCCATCAAAGGAGTTCTTTCGGCAGGATAATTAAACTGCTTACCACAGTGACATAAGCCTGTCAGATACAGGTGTCTAAAAAGGATGGTTCACCCCTGATTTATAATCACATGGCTATAAAAGCAAAGCTTTGTAGTTTAGATTGGTGTTATTCAAATGAATAGAAGCCTTATTCAATCGTAAATCTTGTGAAGTAGTGCATTGGTATAATTGTTCACACTGTACAGCAATGGAAACACTTTCTTACTCTGTAAGAGACATGGTTACAGACTGCTCTTATTAGTATTGAACCAAACATGTTCATCAAACACTTCTCCTCAGCAACACAAGATGAGCACATCCATTTCATACAAAGGTTGCAGTGATATTAAACTGAGCAATCTACATCACATTAACACACTGCATGATTTCTGCTAAAATTACATCTGAATTGATTTCACACATAGAGGAGGAAGACTGAAACTATGATAAGGAAAAAATAACAATACAAACCCAACCAAAAAATCCCCCAGAGACCCAATTCTATCTTGTGCTTTAGCAGTGACAGAAATGCAAATCAGCATCTTTCATGAAATAGATTTTTGGGTATATTCTCTTTAGCTAGGACTACCAGAAAATACTCTTATCTCCTATGATTTACTTGATGCGTGTTTTGGTTTAATGAAGAGATGCAACATGGAACCTGAAGTTCCCAAGAACATCTGCCATGGTTTAAGCCCAGCTGTAACTCAGAACCATGCAGCCGCTCTCTCACTCCCCCCCTTCCTCTCCCTTGCTCCCGGAGAGATGGGAAGGAGAATCCAAAGAATGTAACTACCACAGGTTGGGATAAGAACAGTCCAGTAACTAAGGTATAACACAAATCACTGCTGCTACCATCAGTAATAACAACGATAAGGGAAATAACAAGGGAAGAAAATACAACCACTCACCACCCACTGACCGATACCCAGCCAAACCGAGCAGTGATCTAGCCCTTCCGGGTGACTGCTCCCAGTTTATACAGTGGGCATGACGTGCTGTAGTATGGAATACCTCTTTGGTTAGTTTGGGTCAGGTGTCCTGACTCTGCTTCCTCCCATTTCCCCTCCTCCCTGGCAGAGCATGAGATTCAGAAAGTCCTTGGTCAGAGTAAATATTACTGAGCAGCAACTAAAAACATCGGTGCTATCAACGCTGTTGCCAGGCTGAAAGTCAAAACCACAGCACTGCACCAGCAACTAAGAAGGAGAAAAACGACTGCTACTGCTGAACCCAGGACAAGATCACGTTCCACTGAAAAAAAAAAAAATCTATGGAAATGTCATAGCATGAAGTAAATCTTAATACTAGAACAGAAACAGATGTGGGAAGCAAGCTCATATTTACTAGTTACATCAAAGACGAAATCTGAGAAGTTTATTTTCCATTGTTTATTCAATTTTTCATTGCCTTAGCCCACTGCTCTCCCAGAGCTTCTGCTGCTGATTGCCAACACTGAATGAATCTGCATTCAACTTGGGATGATCAAGCTTAGTCTTTCTCCAGTACTCTGTTAAGCTCCAAACCTTTTGCGAATTTTTTTTTCTTTCTATGTGTGCCATGATTCCCATGCCAAATCCTCCTCATCTCTGCCTGCGAGAGGTGGAAGTTTTTATACCTCTCTGTTGCAGTGAGTGCTTAGATAATGACATGTGGAAGTGAAGCAAATTTCACATGACAGTAAGTTGGTGATACTGAGAACATAATTACTGCTGCAAATGACCGTGAAGATTAAGACTGCTCAGTTCCTTTGCTCCAACTAATACTCTGTATTATTACTGATCATACTACCTGTTTCTTGCATTTTGTTTGCTTGAGCTGGAAGAAAGAGAAGTAGCTATAAATGAAAGGACTGAAGATAAGATGGAAAATCACACCACTACATTGTTTTTATTGGTGTTGGCTAATTTATATGACAATTTATGTTCAGTTTACATTATGTGAAGTAAACATCAGTTCCAGCTCTGATTTCAGTGGAAGTAGAGATACAGCATCAAGGAATGCAACAAAAAAGTCACACAATAGAAGTGTACCACAGTAAGCCTCTTTTGTCCCAGGGCTGCTTAGGGGTTGCTGTGGATGCATGGTTTGGCTCTGAATGAATCCAGAAGCTGCCTGAGTTACAAGATCACTATATATAGGCATACTAGCATTGAAATCAGATATATTATATAGGGAACTGAGAGAGGTAACAGAGAGAGAATGAGGAAATGATAGAGAGACAATGATGATCAGAACCAGGAAATTTTTGGGTCATTCTGCTGTGCATTGTGTCAGATTTCACAGTGCAGGACAACTGTGAAGGACCGGTCTGCAGAAGATAAGTAGCCTGCGAGAGAATTGTTGTGGTTCCTGTTTATGAGAGGGTGGAGCTTTACATATCCTTACACAGGGTGCCTGGCTGGCCCCTTCTGATTAGAAGTGTTAAAGACCATTCTCTTCACTCCACTTGAATCTCCTCTAGTATTTTTCAGGTGATATAACTGCCACCCAGATTTGTTCTGGACTCAAGTATCCAGTCTCATGGCACCAAACATTTAAAATTCAGCCCTTTGCCCCTCTGTCAAGCTGTACCTCAGAATATTTATTTATTGCTTTAACAAACACTATATACATGATTTAAAAATTAAGCCTCTGTAAAGAGGGTATCAATGAAGATGCTGGGGTTTTTTGTCTGTGACTTTGCAATATAATATTTTATCTGTAGGTATCTTTCATTTCTAAAAATCTTCCAAAAATTGATTTTTTAAAAAAATGATTTGTTATCAACTCTGTATAAGTTGCTGTTAATAGTGCAGTTGGAATAAAACCCACCTCTGTAACCAGAAGGGTACTTTGACATGGGAAGATGGTTGGGAGTGTTTACTTGTGTAGCTCCATAGAATTTTCCTGGCCAAAAGCTCTTCTCTTACAGTATCTAGAAACATGGGTTATACTGGGTTTTTTATCCTCTCACAATTAAAATGTGAAAGATGAATCTTTTTCTGTGTCTCAGAGCTCTTACAGATTATTGATGATAAAGAGTCACTTATTGCTGGCTCTGTTCAGAAGTTGGATGGGTGTAGGGTAATTACTTGTTTGTTTCAGCAATGGAGAGTTTTAGGATGTGACTTTATGAGATTTCCCTTTCAGGATATAAGAAAACATCAGAAAAGTACATGTAGAATCTGCAACTTGTGATAAAGTGAAGAAAAATTACCTTTTTTTTTATCAGCAACAGTGTCATAATGATTGTATAATGTAAATCCACAAATTAGGTTCTAAATCACGAACTCTGAGAAAAAGTTGTTAAAACATACAGTGCCTAGTCTAATGGAGTGCCAGAGTTTGAACATGGTTGTTAGATACTTCCACAATGCAAATAGAAGTAATGTCTCCATAATAGACAAACAAAAGGTATTGTAAAAGGTAAAATGGGTTTTAAGTAAAATCTAGCCTAACCTCAATTACATTTCATCAGGTATTAGCATTTATCTTCTCTGTAGTGCACTTGGTACTTTATAAATATTAAAAAATGAAAATCCCACTTTCATCTGCCTAGTAGCTATGAGTATCATTTTGCAAACTTCATTTGCCTGAATAGGCTCAATTGTACACTCACTGAGTAATTCAACCAAAAGGAAAAGTTAATCATGAAAGCACTTTTGCTTCTTAAAAATAACAACAACAAAAAGCAGCCAGTATAACTGTCAAATAGCTAGAAGTATTTCATTATGTCAGTTTGATTTGCTTTTATATTTTGAAATAACAGCCGGGGTAAGCTAAGCAAATCTATCTACCTACCTATCCATCCTTATGTGAATTATGTCCAGCTAATTGGAACTTTATAGTACAATGTTCAATGGTATCACTATCCATATTATCTTTCCCAAAGAAGTATTCTGTGGTACCACAATCTGATTTAAACTTACTTGCTTTATTTACATAAATAATGTTTGACTTCATGTTTTGTTTCATAGAGTCATGAAAGGCAAAGGTGCAGCTATTGGCTAATGGTGTGAGTGGCTGAGATTGGAAGGGAGCTCTGTAGGTCCTCTGCTCCAAATCCTTGAGCAGGGGCTCAACCAAGATCACTTATAGATGGTCCTTCAGGGCCATGTACAAAGGGCTTTTGTATAGCTCAAGGATGGAAACTCCACAACTTCCCTGGGCAACCTGTGCCAGTGCTTGGTCGCACTCACAGTGAAACAAGTGTTTCCTGATGTTCAGAGAGAACCTCCTGTGCTTCAGCATGTGCCCATTGCCTATGGTTCTATCATGGGGCACCACTGAAAACAGCCTGGCTTTGTCTTCTTTGCACCCTCTCCCTTCAGCTATTTTTATGTGTTGATGAGATTACCCTGAGCCTTCTCATGCTCTGGCTGAACAATCCCAGCTTTCTCAGCCTTTCCTCATAGGAAAGGATGAGTCCCTTCTTCATTTTTCTGGCCCTTTGTTGGACTCTTTCCAGTATGTCCATGTGTTTTTTGCACTGTGCAGCCCAGAACTGGGTCCAGCACTCCAGCTATAACCTTACCAGCACTGAGCAGAGGGGAAGGATCACCTCCCTTGACCTGTCGCCAATGCTCCTCCTATTGCAGCCCAGGATACCATTGGCCTTCACTGAGGCAAGGGCATGTTGCTATCAGATGCTCAACTTGGTGTCCACCATCTGCAAAGCTGATCTCCAGCTGGTCAGCCCTCAGCATGCATTGGTGCCTGGGGTTGCTCCTACTCAGGTGCAGGTCTTGGCATTTCCACTTGTTCAACTATTTGAGGTTACTGTCAATCTGTTTTTCCAGCCTGCTGAGATCCCTTTGGGTGGCAGCATGACCCTCTGTGATCCCAACAAGATCATAGCCCTGCACATTCTCCCTTCCACTGCAGTGCTATAAAGGCCCTTCAGAGAGGTACCCCAGCATGCTGAATTCCTAGAAAGGGTCTTGTAATCTTCCTGCTGTTGTTTCACAGATCTATTGTTCAAATAATTTGTCATTACATAGCTTTCATTTGAAATAATGGGTTTCAACCACTCCTGCTTTTTTCTTGCATCTAAGCCACCTATTTCTGATTTAGTGATACATTCCAAGACATCTCAGTGTTATTTCACTGAGAAATTGTGTTCCAAAGTGGAGCATATTGTTTGCTAAACTGAGGAGCAATTTGATCTTGTTTAGCCAGATTTCAGTAATATGAAAATGATCACCTTTTGTCTGTGCTTGTAGACAGACTGTTAAGAGATTCAGCGCTACTGCAGAAACAAAAAATAGGAAGTAACTTGGCTTATGTTCTATATTTATTGCAAATTTCAGTTCAAGAGATAATTCAGGGAATATATCTCTTACAAAGAGCCTAACATTATTAGCTGATGTAGAATCTTAACACAAGTAGAACTGTTTTTCTGTAAGCTGTGGGAAAATCGTCAGAGAAGTGAAATCTATGTAGGACAAAACAAAATATAACGCTGAACAGAAGTAGTAAAAAAAAATAAAATTAAGTATGTTTATAGCAGTCAATATTTCGTGAAAAGTTATTCTTGTATACTTCAGCTGTATACAGGAGAATACTGCTGCTGACTTCCAGTGCATGTGTTATGTAGAGCAACCTTCAATCAGAACTCATTCACTTCCTCTGAGTGTAGCAGTGGTTATCATGGAAAATGAAATTGCAAAAGCCTGATAGAACTGGAGAAGAATAGGTGTTCTCATTGGATTAGCTGCTTTTTTTCTGTGTGACACATCAGATGCTGGCTAGCTGGCAGATACAGGAGGAAAATAGTTCTGTGCCATATGTGGGTATTTGCATATGCAAGACTGTGTTGCTCATGCTATATATGTTTTGGCAGCAGAAGTAACTCCTATGCTTCATGAGGGGAGTTTCAAATAATTGGTTTCCATTAGTCTACATTTCAGTAACAGTTTTGTAGCATAAGTGGCACACACAAGAATGGAAATAAGAAAACAGTGGCTATAAAACTTCTTGTTTTTTCCCCAGCTCTTTTTAGCTCCTGGTTTTCTTTTCCTCTTCTTCCTTTGCCTCGTGTTCTTAGACTGGAAGTGAATACTGATTATTTGCAGTGATGACAGTCATTGCATTTTACTTGGGTCAGGTAATGTTGCTTATTTCTTAAGAGCCCAGAGCTGGAAGGAAGGTGTCTTCCTTGCACAGCAAGATATTTTTAATCTGACATTGATAATAAAGAAATCATTACTAATGTTTGTGAATACTTATTTAATTCTTCCTCTGTGATGCAGCCTGATAGCTCTATGCTATCATTATGGTGCTCTTCCACTGCTGTTAAGTGGACAACCTCTATGGAAATTAATGAATTAAATGAAAACATTTTAAAATTCCTTTTTAAGAAAGCCAAAATTCATAAGCCAGTGCAGATATGTGGGACATACCTATGGCATTGCCTTCTCTTATTTTGTCCCCAATCCCTGTGGAATGCTATCCAGGAGCATCCTGTTGGCAGTTCTTACTTTTCAGGCTATGTCTAAAAACAATGTCCCGGGGCCATAAAGAGAAATCTGAGAAAGATCTCAACACAGAAGCCTGAGACTGGATAGTTAGTGCCTTTGTAGCCACATCACTCTACCACTGAAGAGACTGACAGTCCACTGCAGGGATTCCACTTGTCTTCAGACATTTGAGGATCAGCCATAGGAGTACAAAGATTATGACTACATGTGATTTTTGGGTAATATCACAGGGTATGGAAAAGCCTCTTGTACTCCCTTGTTTCCACCTTATCCGGTCAAACTGAAATAGGCAGTTGGTAAACACTTCGTTTAAATTAATGTAACACTTTTCCCTTTTTGTTCATTGGTTAAAATGGTAAATAAAACTCAGTTCATCCATAGTCCCTGAGTCATTTCCAGCTAAATGATTCACTGTTTCACTGAAGAATCAGTACATATTTGCAGTTCCAGTCTGGAATTCAGTCCATTTGGCAGACTTATAGAAAAGCCATTTAAAAATAAGTTTTAGATAGATAGAATGAGTCAATGTATTTCATAGTTTACTGTTTTTGAGATACCAAGCTCAGTCATCAGTACTGTTGATAAAATGGTAAAAATGTAGTAACTGTTGTGTCTGGTGAATTTTTTACTGTTTAAACCGTTTCATATAAGAATAGTTTGCCCTGCCAATTGTATAACTTCTAGCCTTTGTTTCTAGAAATGCACACCAAACAATACTAAAGATTTTCCATTATTGTTTCTTTTAAATGAACATGACTGTGTTATCACTTTAATGTTTATGCATATTTTGCAATTACATCTCTTAGTACTTTAGTGAAAAATAACGGAAGTTGTATTTATGAAATTACCTCTTTTTAATCTCTTTTTAGTGTATATTTTTCTCATTTTACTCTGTCAATTTCACAGCCCCCGTAATTTTCTAAAACCAGCTCTCAACAATTCGATATACACACAGTCCATCTTGATACCACTGCATTCAAAATCTTGGGGTGGACTTTTGGGAGCTCCCTTTTGGGAGCAAACCTTGTTTATGGAGCTGAGACATTATTGTTAGTCTAACTTTAATAGTGACACCAAAATAGAACAAAGAGTTATCATGAGTCCAGTTGCAATGTCACTAATACTCATAGTCCAAATTAACCCAGAAAGGTCTTATTAGCAATACAGTATAAAATGTTATTTCAGAACTTCCTAGCACTGCCACCTTGTTTTTGGCTGAATGTTGTTGCTCTGATGATGCCTCAAAGCTGATGTTTCAGACTTCCCTACACTGACCACGACAGACGCTTTACCAAGAACAGACAGTGTCCTGGCATCTTCACAGGGTAAATGGGATATTCATGAATTGTTTGTCATTCTCCTCAGTCTATAGTCTGCTCATTTGATCTTTTATTTTTTTTTCCACTTAAGACTAGCACCTCGCATGCTTTCTCTTTTCATTGTTTCCCAGTTAATCCTTGTCATGTCAGAAACCAGCGACAACTGAATCACAGGGCTGCTCTCCTGTGACTGTGGCATGACCACTATGACTTGTGTTTGCAGTCTGGGGCCTCCTGCCGCCACCTGAGTCTGCACTCCTCCCCACCATGTTGTGTTCTAGAGTCGTGGTTCCAGTCACTGCTTCTTATTGCTGTCAATTAAACTGAAACTAATACAGATTTAGGCAAGAGTTACTTGACTGGTAAAAAATTGATAGTGCGGCTAAACAAACTAAACGTTCTCAGGCCAAGATCAGCCCAAACAAGTCCTGAGAGCTTGATGATCAAGTCACTATAAAGCATATGGGACTTTATTAGCAATGGAAAAGTTATATTTGCCAGAATAAAGTTAAATTTAAGTCTGATGATCCTGCTGTTTTAAGACATCTTTTTAAAAACAGATGTCTTGGTAGAAAATACAAGTTCCCAAATTTATCATGTTAACATTTTCTTGTTGCATGAGTAAATTTAAAACAGTGTAATAGGTTAGTCTTAAGTATTCTAATTTATTTTTCTTCTAAGTTATTTTTCAATTGAGCATTTTTTTCTATGTGCAGATAATTCTGAATACTTTTCCCATTTCTCTGAAAACTATTTGTCAAATATTAACTATTCTTTTTGCACTAGCTTTATTTTCCATCTTAATTTTAATTTCAAAAATGAAATATAGCACAGGCTTTATTTCAGTTTAGGTTTTTATATCTGTACAGTATTTGAATATTTTAATAGAGAATGCTTTTTCATTGCATTTAAAGGAAACATGCCTTCTGCTTTTCCATTTAATGTTAACAGCATACCGAGTTATCCTTTTTTCTCTCATTTAGAATGTTACAAATGCATGGCATTGCACAGTGAGAATTTCACGAGGATTAAAGGTAACCTTTCTGACAGACTGAAACTTTGAATTTACTACTAATAGCTTGCAGTACCCAGACTGGTTGGAAACCCTGAAAATGCATGACAGGACATGATAATGTTTAATCAGTGTTTGCTGAACAGTGGCAGCTAGCCCAGGAGATTTCTATGACTACTGGCATTATTAATAATAATTCAATGTCTTGGGATGGGTTTGCTGTCTTGCAAGAAAGCAATAGGAAAATTAGCCTTTTAAATCAAACATGCACAAGTGGGTTGTTCTAGTACTGCAGATCTGTGGTAAAGGATGATGCCACTGGAATGTCTGAGGAGAAGGCAGTGAGAATGAGTTTCTCTTGCCCTGAGTAACATTATCTGGGATGGCAAGAACTGCTTCATTTTCCCCAAAATGGTGGTGTTTGTGCTGGCAGAGCCTTTTCCTGTAAATAAAAGATAACTGCTAAAACCTAGGTACTAAATGGCATTTCGAGAAACTTTTTAGTCTACCTAAGAAAAGTAAAATCAAAAAAGTAAAAAAGTACATGAAATTCTGCATGTGCTCAATCTTTTGGTAAGTAAGATGACTTTATACAATTACTTATTCTTGGTCTAATTATGCCTGGGGACCTCTAACCCTGTAGGAGGAGGAGCAGCAGACGACAGAGTAAGTGGAACTGCCATTATTGTGGGTCTGCCTCTGTGAGGAGAGGCCGGGGCTGCCCCACGCCACACATAACTCCTGTCCCCCACTTCCCTCTGCCATGTCATAGAGGGGAAGTAATTGAGTTGGGAATAAAGGACATAGCATTTGATTGATTTGATTTGAACCTGATTGATTTGAACCAAAATATGTTGCAGCTTGAAGCCCCATTCTGGTCTTACCATATGGTGTAAACCAAGTTCATCATCCTCCGAGTCTTCCCTAAGTCCACCAGCTCAAGTCTATACTAGCAAATTACTTAGGTGTACAACTGCTCTCTGGTTCAAACACCAATTGACACTGAATGACCTGCAATTAATTAAAGCTATTAATTAAGCTTCTTAGCTCTGTGAAGCAGGGTGGTTGACTGGCAGTTGTTTCTGACCTCTGCTATCTCACAAACCATGCCTGGGAATGATTTGGGAGAGTGTAAATTTGCACAGCCTGAAGCATTTCAGAGACTCTGATAACAATTAAGACACAGATGACCTAGTTGCATCATCTGAAGTGGTTTCTTGCTCCCCTTTACTTAAGCATGCAGAAGAAAATGTCATAGAATCATAGAATCATAGAATGGTTAGGGTTGGAAAGGAGCTTAAGATCATCAAGTTCCAATCCCCGTGCCATGGGCATAGACTCCTCACAATAAACCATGTCACTCAAGGCTCTGTCCAACTCGGCCTTGAGCAGCATCAGGGATGGAGCATTCACAACTTCCTGGGGCAGCCCATTCCAGTGCCTTGCCACCCTCACTGTAAAGAACTTCTTCCTTATATCTAATCTAAACTTCCCCTGTTTAAGTTATAACCCGTTACCACTTGTCCTATCACTACAGTCCCTTCATATTGTACTGCATAATTTTATTACTTGCATTTTATAGAAGTGATTTAAAGGCAGTTACTGCATTGACACTCCTGTTCAAGCTCTTTCTGTAGTACTCTGTATTTGCATATCTGTTTCTGGTAAAGGTCCAGAGTCCAAGAATCTTCACAGGTCTTTCAAAGTGTCAGCTTTCAGGACCTCTCTGAGTTTGGGCACTGTAATTATGGTGCTCTTGATTCTTCAGTTCTCATCATCTGGCAGCAGTGTAGCTTTTTTGTATGTAAAATGTCAGTCTCAAGGGAGCATCAGACAGAAAGGTGCAATTTAGTTGACAATCTTCATTTTTTTTTTATTTCTGACAGGGTTAATCTTACATCTCTCATATTTATTCCAAATAAATTACATTTTTCTCTGCGTGTAATTGCACATTACTACCTTCTCAGGGGGTGTTTTATGAAAAACTTACTTCTGTTGTTAAAAGCATTCCATTGTTGTTTATGATCCCTTATCTGTGCTAATTGCAATCAAATAAAAATCTGCTAGTAATTGAATGTCTCATTATCTGGGGGTTATTTAAGTTGCAATATGGAATGGAATTCAGTTCTACTAAAAATGAAAGGTCATTATAGTTGTAAAAAGGTGAAATGTGTGTTAATAACAACAATTACACTCAGCACACATCTTAGGTGAAAATAGAGTATTTTGAAGCTGCTAGCCCTAAGGCTGCTTTTACAGGCTTCTGTTCTCTGGGCTTTTTTCAGATTTCAAAGACTGGGAAAAGAAAGGCTACCATTAATTTCTGATGCAGTCTTTCATTTTAACAGGGAACATCTTCTATACAGTAATTTTTTTTGTCAGTAGGTACTAACTGTATCAATTATTTCAGTTTCTAAACCCACCCCTAAAAACAGCTAAAAAGAATTGGAATGAGTGTGATACTACAGTCCTCTCGAAAGGATTTATCATTAACACAGAAACTGGAGATGAAGGGTAACGTACTCTGTGGCAACCTGAACGTTCTTGTTATAGACACAGGAAAAGAATTTTGGAGGTACAGGTTTTCAACAGTCTTAGAGCTCCTTTGACATGGAAGGTTTTCCTTTCGCTCTCATTATTTTTCTTTCAGTGAGAGCTGGATCCAACCTTGCTACATGAAAAACAAAAACTCAGCAATTGTGTTCAGTGTAACATAATTTGTTAAAGTTTTGCCAGCCCCTTGGAAACATAGATCCTGTCAATCTGTATGGTGAAAAGATGCCTAGACAATGAATGGGAACTGAATATTTTCTTGGCTATGTTTTTAAAGCAGTACCCCAGTTATATACATTACTGCTGTAATTTTCTCCAGTGTAAGTGCAAGCACTGTGTACTTAGTCTCTATAATCTAGTCCTGTCTAGTGAGTGACATTTTGTGTTCTAATGTGCATTATTTGGGGGGCGAAAAGTAGAATATTCTATGTTGAACTATTGTGAAGTAAAAATGTAGGTAAAAGACATCTACTTATGATTATGTCTAGTTTTCATTTATATTTTTTTTCTTTGCTACTTACAATAAAAGATGCAGTTTCAGGAGAATAGGACTGGTACTTACAAAGTCTAAAGCTTCGAGTAGAGAATTCCCAGGGTATCTACAGCTGTGTTACTGGACCTGATGAACCTGATGTTTGTTTGCCTGATTCTTTCAACCTGAGAAGAATGGTCACTTGGCTGAGGCCAGAGAGTCTCTGGATTATTTCTGTTTTCTCACTGATGTTGCCAAGGTAAAAGATACTCTTTATCTGCGTGAGAATATGGTATCTTGACTTGCTGATGCAGACTCTACCTTTAACCTCTAGTTTTGCAAGTGCCTAACTGAACAATGAGGTGAGCAGATCTTGCAAGAAACTTGAGCAGAAACTATCTTGCTTTAGATGTTTCCTGTGGGCATGGTTTGGTGGTATAGAGCACTGATATCCTGAATCCTTAAAGCCTCTTACACAAGGGGAACTTTACCTAACTACTGTCTACTGGGTGGGGATGGCACTTCTAGCTGCTGCATTATGTACTACCTTCACTGAATGCTGGGCTTTATGTAAGCATAGAACATCAGTAGAGAACTGGTCTTTACCAGTCTCCCTTTGTAGACTTTAATCACTGAAATAAAACACAATGAAAAAAGTCAGAACAGTGACTAAGTAGGTAGAAGACTAGATAAAGAAATGAAAGTATATTTTCTTGCTTATCAAAACCCTTGCTGCTTCGATTGCCAGCCTGTCTGACCAATTCTTTACTCTTCAGTAATTTTAATTGCTCTCTTCAGGGGAATATTTATTTGAATTTAAAACTATTACTTCCTTTATGATTCTTACCATCCTATTGGCACTGCTCTCTACTCCTGTGCTGTTTTTCTCATGTATTTAATTGCTACAAGATGTTGAAGAAATGAATGAATTTAGAAACCTTTTTCTGATTATTCTATCATGTTACAACACTTTGGGCTAAGAGAAAGCACAATTTAGGGATTCTAGATTTTGAGGAAATTATTTCAGAAGAGCTAGAAATTCTACATCCCACAAAATAATCGTTTCAATGTAAAGGAAAATGCATATTCACGCTAACAACCCCTAATAGCAAGCCCATCCCTCTACATTTATCAATTCACCTACAGGGTAGTATACAAGATTATTCCATCTGCATATCTGGTCTTCTGTCATGTAATCCTGCAGGATACAGAGAATCTGGCACATGGAGTTTGTAATGTGATTACTTTCCCAGCAAATCTGTCCTGTTAATTGGCAGATCTATGAGGCATATTTATTTTCATACTTACCTGTCAAGCAGCACCAGTAAAGTTCATTCTTTCATTCAGTGTAGTTTCTGTTTGCAAGTTTTCATCTTGCTACCTTTGACCTTATGCCAAAACATTATGTCATTGCAGTTTTGAATCATGAGTGCCTTGCAAGCTATGCAGACTGTTAGAAATGATCATCCTAATTTACATGTGATGATGAAAAGGTACAAGGAAAAGGAGTCTGCTCCTTGCAGATACAGCTTGCTTTTAACAGCACAGCATGCTTCCCTATCACTCCTCCACTTCACAGGTCAAAAACACCATTAATGTACACTACAACGAATCATTTAGAGCTAAATAGGTTTTACCAGGTACAGCAGAAACTGACTCAGTGCTTTCACCATGTGTATGTTCTCCTACTGCATGAAAAAGAGATCCAGGCATTAAGATTTACTGTCACTAATTTTAGAGCTCATTTTGAAAGCAGTGGCCCATATACTACAGTATGAGTTCCTTGTCAGGAATATTTTAAAGAAATTAAGTAACCACACTATTTTATACAGTTCCAAATGCTAACTTAATTAAGTCTTAATAGAATTTAGTGAGCCTAATCAGTCCCTCTGGAATCCAAACCCCAGATTATTTAAGCATAGAAATCTTCTGAAAATAGAGGTAGTAGATTATTTGAGGGTTCACTTTAGAGAAAATTACACAGGGGGATATAAAGGTGGGATAAACAGGAGATCCTTTTTCTCACACAGAAAATGTCAGATGTTAAAAGATTTTTTTTGTGCTAAGTCTTGATCCTATTTTATGTAAACTCTGTGGAGTTTTCAGTGGTTACCAGTAGCACTAGTAAGTAAACAGTCTCTAGTTCCCCAGTGAAATGAGCATGAAGGTGGACAGTTACAATAGTATTGGTGGTCCGGCATGATAATAAATTATGCGAATGCCTAATTTTGCTCCTTTAGTTTCATGAAGTGCTCACAAATTTCTTCAATTACTTACAGTCGATTTCATAATGCAGATTAAGGGAAGCTGTATTTAAAGACCTCTCAAACAAATGAAAATAAAAGAGGAGACGAAAACAATGGGCAGTGTTTATAGAAAGCTATTCAATGCATTGTGTTAAAAAAGAAGTGGATCTTAAGGGACAAGAAAATGTAATGAGAACAGGAGTACTGCAGGTTAACTATAATAGAAAACCTATGACAAAACCTACAAACTACAATAGATAACCTATGTGTGCAAAACCATGTATAACTAAAAGGGAATATTCAAAATGGCTGTTCATAATGGTGTGGCTTTCATCTGAAAAGCAGCATACCTGGATGAAAAACATTAAATCCAACATGTGCATAAGGGCACCAGCTCTCTTCCTAGTTCTGGAGGTCCACAAAAAGCAATAATAGCTCAGATTTCACTATCAACTTAATCCTCACCCTAAAAGAGATTACAAACCAGAGACCTTTTTTGATATGAAAATGGAATATGCAGTCACTGAAAAGTGTGTTTGTACAGTAACACTGGTGTGGTTTGCAGTGTTTGCCACCATTTGTACTTATGACATTGCTTTACCGTAATCTTTCAAATTTTCCATTTCCCTCCCCACCCATCACAGTGAGCCAACCTTACCCCCAAAGCTTTTTGGCATTGCTTTTGCTTTTGAAAGCAAGAAAAGAATCTTCCCTTCTGTGTTCTCCACAATTACTTTTTTCCCGTTCTTCAAGTGCATAATAAAGAACATTATGCCAAGCAAATATTCAGTGTTCAAGAACAAACTAATTGGATTTTTTTCATAATTGGTAGTTTATTGCACATTTGTATTCAAAACCACTTCCACTCTACCAGAACCCCGAGTTGCTGAAAAGATATTCAGTGCTTTTGTACTATATGCTTTTCTTAGCTGTCAAATCTAGCTAAAGAGTCCCTTACTTTTATTTAAAAAAGACCTTCACAGTATCTTTAGAAAACAAGAATAGGCTTTTAATTAAAGATTAATGCATGAATTGGTGCTGGGTCAATGTTACTGTTTTGCTCAGAGAGGACAAGAACCTCTTAGGCTTCAGGTTCATCCCTTCCAACTGAGCATCCCATTGGAGAAGTATGACTTGGAGCTAAACACTGTTTTTGGCTAGTACTATAAAAATATTGTTTTATTTCTGTGTAAATATTAGGCTACTTTGTTCTTCAGTAAAATCCATAACTATTACATATTCCCTGTCAATGAGAATGAAGAGCAAGAGAAGCAACAACCAGAACTTGTATAATTACTCTGGTGGATATATTCATGTCCTTGGACAGTTAGATACAGGCTACTGTTGCCACAACTGATCTGTGCTACTGGGCAATTCGGCCTTGGATATTTCCCAAGAATATTTTCCAAGAACCAAGTGTAAAGGTTAAGTAAAAAGCAATCTATGTTGTTCACAAACAAAAGCTTCCTTCATGTAGCTGAAACTTGGAACCCAACTCTTCCTGTTTGATATATTCCATGTATCTAGTGAAGTCCATAGATCTCTACATAAAAAAAGAATTTAAGATTAAAACCAAGAGTCATCACCGGCAAATGCTTTGACCACACCACCCAAGTCTTGGAAGGCAGACGGAGGAACAGTGAGAATGATGGCCCTGGGCCCACTGTGGGAGAGGATCTGGTTCGAGACCATCTTAGGAACCTGAACATATAAAAGTCCATGGGACCTTGATGAAAGCCATCCATGGGTTCTGAAGGAACTGGTAAATGAAGTTTCTGAGCCACTGTCCATCATATTTGAAAAATCATGGCAGTCAGGTGAAGTTCCCGACAACTGGAAAAAGGGAAATATAGCCCCCATTTTCAAGAAGGGGAAAATGGAAGAGCCGCAGAACTACAGACCAGTCAGCCTCACCTCTGTGCCTGGCAAAATCTTGGGGCAGATTCTTCTGGAAGGCATGCTAAGGCACATGAAAAACAACAAGGTGCTTGGTGACAGCCAGCATGGCTTCGCTAAAGGAAAATCCTGCCAGACCAATTTGGTGGCCTTCTATGATGGGGCAATGGAACTGATGGATGGGGTAGAGCAGTTGATGTCATCTCCCTGGACTTGTGCAAAGCGTTTGACACTGTCTCACATGATATCCTTGTCTCTAAGTTGGAGAGACATCAATTTGATAGGTGGACCACTCAGTGGATAAAGAACTGTCTGAACGGCCACACGCAAAGAGTTGTGCTCAATGGCTCAGTGATCAGCTGGAGACCAGTAATGAATGGTGTTCCTCAGGGGTCAGCGTTGGGACTGGTCTTGTTCAACATCTTTGTTGGTGACATGGAGAGTGGGATTGAGTGCACCCTCAGCAAGTTTGCTGATGACACCAAGCTGTGTGGTTCAGTTGATACGCTGGAGGGAAGGAATGGCATCCAGAGGGACCTTGACACACTTGTGAGGTGGGCTGATGCCAACCTGATGAAGTTTAACCATGGCAAGTGCAAGGTCCTCCACCTGGGTCGGAGCAATGCCAGGCACAGCTCCAGGTTGGGCAGAGAAGAGATTTAGAGCAGCCCTGCATCAAAAGGAGTGTGACCAGCATGTCGAGGGGGGTGATCCTGCCCCTCTACTCTGCCCTTGTGAGACCTCTCTTGGAGTATTGTGTACAGTTGTGGTGTCCTCAACATCAAAAGGACATGGAACTGTTGGAAGAAGTGCAGAGGAGGGCCACAAGGATGATGAGGGGACTGGAGCACCTCCCCTATGAAGATAGGCTGAGAAAGTTGGGGCTGTTGAGCCTGGAGAAGAGAAGGCTGTGTGGAGACCTCTTAGCAGCCTCCAGTATCTGAAAGGGGGCTACAGAGATGCTGGGGAGGGACTCTTCATTAGGGAATGTAGTGATAGGACAAGGGGTAACGGGTTCAGACTTAAACAGGGGAAGTTTAGATTGGATATAAGAAGAAATTCTTTATTGTAAGGGTGCTGAGGTACTGGAATGTGTTGCCCAGGGAAGTTGTGAATGCTCCATCGTTGGTAGTGTTCAAGGCCAGGTTGGACAGATCCTTGGATGACATGGTTTAGTGTGAGGTGTCCCTGCTGATGGCAGGGGTGTTGGAACTTGATGATCTTAAGGTCCTTTTCAACCCTAACTATTCTATGATTCTATGAAATTACTAGACCCAAAGGTTACTTCTCCTTCCAGTTGCTCATCTCTGCACTCTAAATGTCTTGACATTATCTCTGTTATGTTCCCTTTTATGAATTAGTCTTTGCAAGCCGATAATATTCTCCTAAATTCCAATTAGCAGCTGCATGGACAGAGGTTGTTGTTTTGGAAAATATACTGGTACTCTTTCTCTGCATCTTTACTAGATGTAGCTGTGTGGTAAGAGTAGCTATCTAAACTGCAGTTTACTCAGTAGGAGAGAACATATGTACAAACATTAATTAGAGATCCTGCGGGGAAACACATTATTAAATAGAAAATTGTTGTTAACAGCCTTTGTTGCAGATAAAAATTAAATCAAGGTGAACTTAACTATCAAACAAGTATTTATGCTTGTTGAATAAAGTCAACATTTTGATTAGCTAAAATTTAATTTTTCATCTTAATGGAGAGAGAATTGCCTTCTCCGATGTATTATATAAATAAATTAAAGACTTTGGTGGCACAGGAGCTCTGTTTTCATCCATGACGTGTTTACAAAAGGTGAAGTGGGTTCCATTTAGTTATTCTTACTCTATAAGCTGTAGTTTGACAATTGTTTCCATCAATATTATCTACCAGCCCTGGCTCTTCTTTAAAATCTAAGTTATTTAAATCTTTACACAGACTTCTGTCAGTCTGTTATTCCATCTTCCTTTCCACAAAATTATCTATTTACCTTCTCTATGGGCAGTACAAACCCAGCTCATGTTGGCCATCTCCAGATATCATATCTGGCGAAGATGTGGAGAAGCAGCAGGGTAGAAGATGCTGGAACATCTCATCTCTGCTGTATAGAAAGTTATGGAAAAATCTGTGTGGCTGTAATTATATTGGATATGGTCTTCATTTAATTTTTTACAGAATCTCTATATTGTTGCATACTTTAGTTTGATGAGCTTTGTTATTTCTGTTTTCTGACCTCATTACCTCAAATAGTAAAACTGAAAAAAGAGAGCAATTATAAAATAAATTTTCCTATTCAAAATCAGAATCCTTTCTGCCTCTGGGTAATGCATCACTAGAAAGACCCATGTATCTGCCTTTTCTTTACTGACTCATTACAACAAACTTACTGTCGTGGATCACAAAATGCAAAGATAACAGCCATTCATTACACCCTCCAGCAGCATCTTTTGAAAGTGGTGTTGTATGTTATCCGGCATAATACGCTGGGATTTGACTTGATGCTAGAAATCTTCTAGTCCTATAACCTGCTTTTATTCACTCAAGAGACAAGCTCAATTTCAGTGCAAAAGTGAAGAGGGAAGGATGTTGCAAAGCCCAGGCTCTGCAGTAACACAACAAAGTCTGCACAAGTTTTTCAGAATATCAGCTCAAACAAATTTGCCTGAAGAGCAAAACTTGCAATGCTACAGAGGAAACGCATGAAACTGGAGTTCGTATACAGGATCAGATGCAATCCTTTGGTCTCTTCTTTATTGGTGGAGTTCAGTTAGCATTCACCTGAAAGGGACAGAATAAGGATATAAAAATTCGGCTTTCTGTTGTAAAATGGCTAAGAAAATGGGGAATATTGCCAAAAAATTAAAGAAGGTAGAAGAGTTGGGGGTCTAGCCCATTGCTTGTCACTTGCATGTCTCACAGATCTTATGATTTTAATGATTCTGTCTGTGAATAGTTTTCAGTCACATAACAGAAAAAAGAATAGTTTTGGGAAAGAAAAGAAGTATTTCCAGTATAACTGTGTTTGGTTTTTTTTTCAGTAGTTGCTATGCTAGAGAATGGCATGTAGATAAGGAAGCTCAGTGTTGCCTGTCTGATTAAGCATTATTAGCATCTTTCAACTCAGAAAAAATGACAGAGTTGATGAAATAGAGACAGAAACAAATATATCCTGCTGCTAAATCTTACAGTGGGAAGAATATATGCAGTTTAATAAGCTAAGTTTTTGAAACTAGAAGAAAGTCAAAAGACTGGCATCCTGCAGAGGTTAATATGTGCTTGTGCAAATCAGTAGGACTAAGTAAATTGCTGAAAAACACATCAGTGTTCAGGCTTGGTGAGAAGAAAAGAAGACAAGAATAGGGTCATAAAGGTGCATTAAAGTAAATATAAAGGCACACCTCTACATTTTGAAGCAGAATTGGGTCCTGAGCCTATTTTCACCCTGAGCCTTTTCTCATCCACATCATTTGTCCTTAGATTGTTCAGAGGAGATTTAGACCTCTTTTGAAAGCATTTCACACAAACAGATCTACGTTTCTTATAACCCAGGTAACAAGCTGATGGCCTAGCTTGATTTTTTCTGAGCAAAATCTGCATGATATGGCTGCGGACAGTAGCCAGGCTAGCAGTCAGCAGGGTGACTGGGAAAACAGGCAGGACCTCTGAGCTCAATGCAGCAAGCTCCTCACTTTGCAGTCTGAGTGTAGCCAGAGGTGTATCACGGAGGTGAATTGAAAACAGTAGCAAAGCAGTCCTGCTCCAGTGTCTGACACGCCTCCCCTCTAACTGTAGCAGGAGAGAAGAGGAATGAAGGAACCCTCAAATCTCAATGCTGATAAAAATGTATGACTGAAAAATTATTATTACTTAACCTTACCAACACAGATGTTTACAATGCATTACAATAGTTTGCTTAGCAATAACTGCTAGTTCTGATCTTTGGAACAAAATTTAAATTCCTACATGAAATAATGAGAATTTGAACTCAATTATTCATTCTTCCTATAAAAAACATGATTTGTATCTTGACAGTAAAATAGTTAAATTGCACTTCAGAATGAAAAAAATATAGTGACTGCCTTTCTTTAAATACCTGAAAGGTAGCTTCAAGCTGGATTTAAAGAATTACACTAGCTAAGTATAGGAAAAACAGCACATCCCTATGATTTCAAGTCTGTGTGTGGAATGACTGCCAATATTGTGCTTGCTGGAAGGATATACAAACCGGCTGTCAAGACATATCAGCATTGATTTAAACCATGTATGCTCAGTACACACAGGACAACTTTTAATGATTGTTAATGGGATGTGGATCTCTTTTGTTGCTCTCAGTCTGTAAGTGCCTCTCTACGTTACTTAGGTTAAGAAATGGCAAATGAGAATTTGAACATTTTCAAGTGTAAAAACCTGAGTGAAAGTCATCTATTCCTCAATATTTTCTGAATCTTGAGCAGGATGTGCGTTTTGATACAGACTGACTTTTCTGTTGGAATTTCTCTCTTTTCTCTAGGTACTCCATCAGTGTTCACTCTGTCTACTGTAATCACTGTCTTCTGCCACTGGGCTGCTGCACTTTTGCACGCGCAAGCACTTCTGAAAAGAAGCCAGGCTGTGTTTTACATTGTTAAAAAATGAGAAACTTAACTGCTACAGGATAGGTCTCAGCAAAGGCCATGCTCATGCTAAGGCTGAGCATTCTGCATTTACTTCCTCTACATGTTTTCACAGTCAAGAGTGCTGAATCTGAGTCTGAATTAACCATGTGTGGCTCTCTGTGTTGTCATTGCCACAGTCCCTCTTGAGTGCCTTTTCCATCTAGTTCATCCACATCTTTAATAAACATTAGCCTAAGTCTTAATTTTCAGATGCACTTTCTCCTTTTTGTATTACTGACATTATCTCTTCTCAACTGTATAAGCTGATTTCATTGCATGAACCATCAACTAGACAATTTTCAAATGGTATTATAGGTGTTTTTTATCAATAATTATAAAAAGTAGATATCTCTCACTCCGTGTGACAACAGAGAAACTCATTGAATCTAAACCTTTTGAAATTGGACTCCAATATCCAGTTATAAATTAAATATTAAAAAAGCTTAGGATTTTCACATTTGTTCTTAAGATTCAGCTGCGTAGAAATAGATCAGACTCACAGAAATACACTGACCCAGATCTAGCCTTTCAGTTCAAGCTTGCCTTTTAAAGGCACAAAAGAAAGTTTGCAGAGCATAACAATCACAGTATAACAGGATGTCATGGTTTAAGCCCCTCAGTAACTCACCCAGTTCGTTCACTCACTCACTCCCCCTCTTTCTTCCCCCAGTCCTGAGGGGATGGGGAGGAGAATCAAAAGAATGCAACTCCCACAGGGTGAGATAAGAACCCTTTAGCAACTAAGGTATAACACAAATCACTGCTGCTACCACCAGCAATAATAATGACAGGAGAAGTACAAAGAAAGATAATACAACTGCTCACCAAGCTCGACCCAGCCAGTGCACCCCCCGGCAGCGAACCCCCCAGTGCACCACCACACCCTTCTGGGTCTCTGCTCTCCGTTTTCACATCCTCGACATGATGTGCTGTGGTATGGAATAACCTCTTTGGTCAGTTTGGGTCAGGTGCTCTGTTTCTGCTTCCTCTAGGCTTCTGCCCCTCCCTGGCAGAGCATGAGGCTCAGAAAGTCCTTGGCCAGACCAAAACACTACCAAGCAGTAACTGAAAACACTGGTGTTATCAGCGCTGCTCCCAGGCCCAAAATCAAACACACAGTGCTGCACCAGCTACCAAGAAGGAGAAAAATGACTGCTGCTGCTGAACCCATGACACAGGACAGGCAGAGAGCTGGCATGGTGCTGTTAGGTCTGAAGAGAACTCTTGGGATCCTTTGGAGCATAGATGTGAATTATCCTTGTGTCTGAGAACTTACAGTGAAACAAAATGAACTGAAAAGGGCATACATAAAAATATTTAGAAAAAAGTTATTAAAAATGTCATTGTAGGGGAGGGAATAAGGAAATTCTAGTATGGTAGAGTTACACTGAATTCTATAAATTCTCTTTTACTTCTTTTTGAAGATACAGTACTGTGTTTCCATCTCATTCAGAAGTCTCCCTGAGATACAATCAAAGCAGTGACAAGCCATAGTCCTACTGTCCTGCTGCCTGGAACAATCTGCACACACATTAGCAATAGAAAACTATTCCTTGAGAATCACTCCTGATGTTTTACTTTTGACTATGCAATATCCTAGGTATTGTCAACAGAAATCTCCACTCCAGAAAAAAGAAAAATGAAGTTCATTGGTGACAATGCAGAGTCACCAACTCAGCATACTATATGGTTTAACATAGCGTGGATAATAAATATGCTGGCTTTTACACTGTGAAAGATGAATTTTTCAGAAACAATACGGATTGCTATTAAATACAAATTATTCGATATAATTAAATAGCAATGGCTTTCATCAAAGTATGATTGAATGAATAAAAACTTGTCATTTTTCTACCTGGAGGGCTTGGTTCCCATGCTAAAATGTAATTCAGCTCCATAGGAAGACAGATATTTCCTTCTTCTGAAAGTGAAACAAACCTGAAATTTGATAGCAGTGCAATGTAAAAGCTCTCTTAATAAAACCTTCTAAAGGGTTTTTTTGAGTTAATAAAGCCCTGCCACTTGCCATTCTTTGGGTACATTGTTTTCTGCCTATCTAACCAGCCAGGTCCATGTTAATTTTTGGTGAAGCTTGAAGATCTAATGCCTTAAGGAGCTGTGCTCAGGTCAAGGATGATTTGTAGTCCACTGGTCAAACACAGATCTACATTTTCAGACTATGTGGAACAAACATTTTATCTAAAAGTTTAACATGTACTTCATAAAAAAGAAAAAAGGTATTTTATTGAGTGAAATTAAGTGCAGGACTAGACACTAAAGGGAGGCAACAGGTAGCAAAAAACTAGCCAGTAATAAAAGCTAGCAAAAAAATCACACGTGACTAACCGGTGACTGAAAGGGTGGTGCTAAGATTAAACCCCTAGCTTATCTTCCTGCTATTCTGAATTTTCATGCACTGTAGGGAAAGGTGATGTCAGTCTCTCTCCATTTTGGTTATGATACCCTACATGTTTCAAGAAATACCAAAAGTAATGTTAGTTAGGATGGTGTGCTAACAAGCAAACATGTATTATGCACCTTCAAGTATTAATGCTTAATTAAAAAGAGTAGAAAAATATGATAATGAGTGTTTACAATCATCCAGTGAGATAAAATTATGGTCTGTTATTATTGCTAAGGAGACTTACTTGACATTGAGCACTTGAGAATTTATGGTAAGGATATTTCCACATCAATAAAAAACCCCCTTGGTTTTGCTGATTTAAATTTCTTATACACTGTTATGCATACATAAACACACTCATATAAATACATCATTGCTGAAACAGTATTTAAAAGTCACCTTCATTATAATGCCTCTGCAAAATGCTATTTTGGATCATATATTTTTTGAGTTTTAATACATTTATTACAAGCAAACTGCTAAGGACATAATTGCAACACTGTGTTGCCAGATGGCTGGGTTTGCAATAGTTGCTGTCTTTTTGTACCCAGATAGATTTGTTTTGCTTTATGAAAGTTCTATGAAACACCTGTGCCAGTTTTGTCAGAAGGTCAGATCATGCCATAGAATGGTGTGGCTCCCTACCACAAACAAATCACGTAGTGGGTTTCCCTACATGCTGTAGTTTCTGAATTGCTTACTTGGAATAGCCTAATGAGAATGGTTTTAATCAGAGTTCACTGCAAGTACTATATAAGAGGAAAAAAAATTGAGAAATAATTGTATAAAACAGCTTAAGCTTTAAAGTTAATGGATACTAGCGTATTTTTTTCAGGTAGAAAGAATCACATTTATAAAATGAATAGAAGTTACAAATGATCTTTCAGACTTAACAGAAAGAGCAATTAAGATTCTTGATTTAGTAAAGGCAATGGGAAAGATGTGGGGAAGAAAGAGCCTGAGGCATTTGTGATATGACAAATAAGACCTAAATAATGCAGTGCTTTCTCAGCTGTAAATGCAGGTGTTTGCACAAATGCTCATCCTTTTGGATGTAGGATTCCTTGTAGTGAAATAATCTGAATAAAGATAAAGATAAAGAAAGTTGGGACTGTTCAGCCTGGAGAAGAGAAGGCTGCATGGAGACCTCATAGTAGCCTTCCAGTGTCTGAAGGGGGCCTATAGGGATGCTGGGGAGGGACTCTTCATTAGGAACTGTAGTGAGAGGACAAGGGGTAACGGGTTAAAACTTAAGCAGGGGAAGTTTAGACTGGATATGAGGAAGAAATTCTTTATTGTAAGGGTGGTGAGGCACTGGAATGGGTTGCCCAGGGAAGTTGTGAATGCTCCATTGCTGGCAGTGTTCAAGGCCAGGTTGGACAGAGTCTTAGGTGACATGGTTTAATGGGAGGTATCCCTGCCCATAGCAGGAGGGTTGGAGCTTGATGGTCTTAAGTTCCTTTGCAACCCTAACTATTCTATGATTCTATAATTCTATAATTTTGTCACCTCTTTATCTCTAATGTGCCCAGAGAAACAAGGCTTTCTTCGTATTTCCACAATCTATCCCCCCAGTATGCAAAGATATTTAAGAATTAATCCTACTTTATCAGTCATCTACAGTCTAATAGGGAAAATCCTCCGAAGTCAATAAAGTTTTGTTTAAACCATACTATTCATGACAGTGACCATCTTCCACCTTAATCAACCTGTGTAAATTGGCATGCTAAATATAATACTTCTGTACAGCTGTGGGTGAGATTTTAATGCATGTGTGCACACACTGGGGAAGATTTGAGAACAGATATGAAATATCACTGGGAAAGCATTTGTTCCCGTCTTTCCTCCTGCTTTCAAACACTGTTCTTTTTTTCCTGTCTGTCAGACGTATAGCAGTATTGCATACTGCCTAATTTTCTTGCTCCTACTTTTAATTGTCACTAAGAAAAAGGGAAAATAATATAAAATAAAAATTAAAAACCAAAACCACAAGAGACTGAGGGAGTATTGTGTTGTCACATAGAAAACCTTGAAAACTCGACTTAAGGCACTTAAACATTGCCATTCATTTGGTAATGTGTTTGAAGTCTGAAAAAAACTGGTTTGAGTCATGTAAATTGACCTGTGCAGTTTGTTGTGTACCAGCTTTGACACCAGCGCTTATACATTCATCATCATGTTCTTGTTTTTCTGGTCGCTAGAACGTTTAGGAACAAAAGAGCAACATTTTATTCTGACTAGCTGTTTTAACTTAGTTCCTCCAGCACCTTGGTTTACAAAACAATGACAGTTCTTCTTCCCCATTTTAAAGAATATAACTGAAAAGAGCCAGATGGTGCAACAGGGCTGCAAAGCATGGCAGCCCAGGAGGACATGCGCATGAACACCCTGAGTGCCTGGTGTTCAAAGTGCCCTGCCTGGTGGTTTTTCAAAGACAATGTAAGGCTTCTTCTGGGTTCCAAATCACTAAAGGATAAACAGCTAAATTAATTCCTAACATAAATATTCCAAACACGCAGAAAGCGTAACAGGTGGTTGGGTATTTTAGCTGCAATTAGAGTAGCACACAAAAACTTGTTAGAATATCTTCAGAGAAACAGAACATCGTTGAAACACGCTGTTCCAAAACAAGAACACTTTTCAGAGAAATTGTTTTGCAGTAAACTCTTCTTCAGGATTGAACAGGAGCTTTGTGGCCTATGGTAATTTTTCGGATGGCAAGAAGAAAAGCCTAGAAGGCGTGACAAAAATGGGGCATACTTGTAGAAAATGGCAAGGCCATCTGTGAGCCACTGGAACAGTTGGTCCTGCTCCCAGCTCTTCTACTGCACTAGATCTCTCACACAGGGAGCCTCAGGAGTGCACTCAACTCAGAAAAGTCAAAACCTCTTCTATGCATTTAATGATCTCATGACTACTCAACTGGTGTAGTTGGATTATACTGCAGAAACTGAGACAGAAAAAGAATTTTTGGAGTGTGAGCCCTCTCCCATCAACCCTGAAATGAAAGATCTTTTCAGCCCTTTTCAGACATGTTGTGGCTACCTTGTGGTAACTACCCATATGCCTTGCTGCAACCAGCAAGACTGATTTACGGCGTGTAATCCAGCAGTACATGAAGGTAGTGTTTTATCTGACTATTGTCTATCTGTGACACACACCTCTGTTCCCATAGCTGCTTACTGTTCTTGCCTGGTTTCTTCCCTTGATCTGGCACCACTGATTAACTGCCCTTCAAAAAAAAATCTAGATCAGTTTTAATCTAGATATTTCACTACATGTCTGTACCTCCATCTGGCATGGCACGGCACAAGTAAAATATTATGGAGAAGTATGATAAGGGGTGTGCATAAAGCAACTTTAACTAAGGTTTTCTATTTCAGGAACCAGTGTTCTCCTTCTTACCTATGCTCTACAGTATCCCTACTACATATGTTAATATGGAGAAAGTTCCAGACTGCTATCTGCTTTGCTCCTTAGAATGAAATCTTACTCCTGTTTCTTGCTCAAATCTCCTTTTTAACAAAGGATCTCCTTATTTCATGGCATTGTTTCAACACTCCTTTTGTTGTGTCTATGCAATTGTAGAATCATATAACAGTTAGGGTTGGAAAGGACCTTAAGATCATCTAGTTCCAACCTCCCTGCCATGGGCAGGGCCACCTCCCATGTCACCCAAGGCTCTGTCCGACCTGGCCTTGAGCACTACCAGGGATGGAGCATTCACAGCTTCCCTGGGCAACCAATTCCAGTGCCTTACCACCTTTACAGTGAAGCACTTCCTCTTTATATCCAATCTAAACTTCCCTTGTTTAAGTTTTAATCCATTACCCCTTGTCCTATCACTACAGTTCTTAATGAAGAGTCCCTCCCCATCATCCTTATAGTTCCCTTCAGATACTGGAAGACTGCTATGAAGTCTCCATGCAGCCTTCACTTCTCCAAGCTGAACAGCCCCAAATTTCCCAACCTGTCTTCGTATGGGAGGTGCTCCAGCCCCCTGATCATCCTCGTGGCCCTTCTCTGGATTTTCATGACTTTGGTGTGCTGGTATCATTTATATATATAGATATATATATAATTTTTTTTCATATCTATACAGTCTAAATCTCCCATGTGTGCCTTTTTTCTTTAATTTTTTTCCAATAATATTTTTGTTTTCTGTTCTTTTGTGTGTTTTCTTTGTTTATTTCCTGCCTTTTTTTCTCTCTTCATCTTCTATAATTGTCCTGAGCCTTAACAGATTTTTTTTTTTTTTTTAGCTTTTGAATGCAGAACAGAAATATTCGGTAGTGTTCACAGCTGTACGATAAGCTCTGGTTTTATTTATTTTTATTTATTTTATTCCTGTCCTGGGTACAAAGACTTGCTTACACAAAGGATTGACTCATTCTCTACTGCAAGGAAATCAAGCTAGCACTGATAGCTGAGCTGGAGGTCAACTATTTGCAAAGGAATCAGAATTGGCTTGCTAACAGGTTTCAAAATGACTTTCTGAGATCCTGTGCATTTTTACTTCAGATCAGACAGTAGCACCTTCTCAGAAAGGTGGTATACTGAGTTCTGTACTGTGATAGATGCCTAAATCCCTGAAGTATAATTGTGATTATCAAATTGCCTTGAAAACTGCAAGTGTTAATAAAACAGTCAAGCTTTATTGATTCCAGATCTGCCAGCCATATAATGCATTGAGTGAAGAGTAGCTTTTTCCCTAACTTCGTTGCTTCCCACCACTCCCCCCCCCAACCTCCCCTGATCAGTATTTATACATATTGATAAGATCCCCCAGACTTCTTTTCTGCAGGCTAAGCAGCCTCAGCTCTCTCAGCTTCTACTGATTTGAGTGATGCTCCAAACTCTTACTCATATTCATAGTCCTTCACTGAACTCTCTCCATGTCTCTCTTGAACTGGAGATCCCAGAACTGGATCCAGCACTCCAGATGTTGCTTGCAGATGCTGAGCAGAGTGGAAGGACCACCTCCCTCAACCTGTTGGCAATGCCTTTCCTGTTCCAGCCCAAGAGGTAATTGGTCTTCATTGCCATGAAGTTATGTTGCTGAGCTGTGTTCAGTTTTTTGTCCACCAGCACTCTCTGGCTCGTCTCTGCAAAGGTGCTTTCTGTAAGATCTCACTTTTCTTAACACAGTGGTCCAACTTATCAAGTGGAAGCTTATTGGGCATTATCACAGCTCAGATGTTGCATAAACAAAGATGGAGTAGTTTACCAGAATGTATTCATGATCCTTTTCTAGGATAAGAATTGCAGAGCAAAACCTTCCGACACATAGCTTAAATAATCTTTAGACACATCTGAATTCTCGTAACTGCAGCAAAGAATTGTTATATGAAATGGTATAATGCCTATAATGTTGTCTATTGTTGTGATTTAAGCCCAGCTGTAACTCAGAACCACGCAGCTGCTCACTCACTCCTCCCTCTTCTCCCTCCCCAAGCTCCCAAAGGGATGGGAAGGAGAATCCAAAGAATGTAACTACCACGGGTTGAGAAAAGAACAGGGTAGTAACTAAGGTATAACACAAACCACTACTGCTACCACCAATAATAATAATGATAAGAGAAATAACAAGGGAAGAGAATACAACTGCTCACCACCCACCGACCGATATCCAGGCTGACCCAAGCAGCGATCTAGCCCTTCCGGGTAGCTGCCCCCAGTTTGCATAGTGGGCAAGACGTGCTGTGGCATGGAATACCTCTTTGGTCAGTTTGGGTCAGGTGTCCTGACTCTGCTTCCTCCCGGCTTCCCCTCCTCCCTGGCAGAGTATGAGATTCAGAAAGTCTTTGGTCAGAGTAAATATTACTGAGCAACAACTAAAAAAATCGGTGCTATCAGCACTGTTGCCCGGCTGAAAGTCAAACCACAGCACTGCATCAGCTACTAAGAAGGAGAAAAATTACTGCTACTGCAGAGCCCAGGACATCTATAAAAGTAAAATAAATCTTTATCATGAGGAAAAGAAAATGGACCATTACAGATCTGATTTTTTTTTTACTCTAAACTGAATAATGAATTTTAATAAATAAGCCTAGGAATTTTATCTCTGGAAATATCTTACTGAAAAGAAATCCTAAGTAAATTGTTATTTTTTATTCATCTAATTAAACAAAACCATGCTGCAAGGAGTCTGTTTTGTTATTGAGCACATCTAATTGGTCTTGTTCCAGCTCCAAGCTGAGGTTAAGAAAATACTTTTCAAATTTGAATGGATAATTTTACACTTTGAGGTTATTATTGTAATCTTCCCTCTTTGTTTTTAAGACAATAACAGAAAAAAACAACAAAAAAAGGGAGGAAGAGGACAATTAAAAGAAAAGGGCTTCCTCCTAAATCTGTTGTCCCCACACAAAACTGCTTTGCTGTCCTGCTGGGGGCTGATGAGGAGCCACACTCCAACCAGGAACAACCGGCTGACACACTGGTAAGGAACATCACTACAGGTGCTACCAGGAAAAAGTGGCAGGCCATAGTAGTGGGGGACTGCACTCTGAAAGGAACAGAGGCACCCATCTGTTGGCCTGACCCAGTCTCAAGGGAGGTGTTCTGCCTACCAGGGGCTTGGATCAAGGATTTAGCAGAGAAGCTGCCTGCTCTAGTCTGTAACACTGACTACTAACTACTTCTTGTGATCCATGTGGGCTCTGATCTGGTTTGAGACCATCTTAGGAACCTGAATGCATACAAGTTCATGGGACCTGATGAAAGCCATCCATGGGTCCTGAAGGAACTGGCAAATAAAGTTGCTAAGCCACTGTACATCATATTGGACAAATCATGGCAGTCAGGCGAAGTTCCCGACGACTGCAAAAAGGGAACTATAACCCCCATTTTCAAGAAGGGGAAAATGGAAGAGCTGCAGAACTACAGAGCAGTCAGCCGCACCTCTGTGCCTGGCAAAACCTTGGAACAGGTTCTTCTGGAAGGCATGCTGAGGCACATGAAAAACAACAAGGTGCTTGGTGACAGCCAGCATGGCTTCACTAAGGGGAAACGCTGCCAGACCAATTTGGTGGCCCTCTGTGATGGGGCAATGGAACTGATGGACGGGGTAGAGCAGTTGATGTCATCTCCCTGGGCTTGTGCAAAGCGTTTGACACTGTCTCACATGATATCCTTGTCTCTAAGTTGGAGAGACATCAATTTAATAGGTAGACCACTCGGTCCTGGATAAAGAACTGGCTGGATGGCCGCACACAAAGAGTTGTGCTCAATGGCTCAATGTCCAGCTGGAGACCAGGAACCAGTGGTGTCCCTCAGGGATGGGTGTTGGGACCGCTCTTGTTCAACATCTTTGTTGGTGACATGGAGAGTGGGATTGAGTGCACCCTCAGCAAGTTTGCCAGTGACACCAAGCTGTGTGGCTCGGTTGATACGTTGGAGGGAAGGAATGGCATCCAGAGGGACCTGGACACACTTGTGAGGTGGGCTGATGCCAACCTGATGAAGTTTAACCATGGCAAGTGCAAGGTCCTCCACCTGGGTCGGAGCAATGCCAGGCACAGCTCCAGGTTGGGCAGAGAAGAGATTCAGTGCAGCCCTGCGGAGAAGGACTTGAAAAAAGAAGAAAAAATGAACATGAGCCGGCTTCAGTGTGTGCTTGCAGCCCAGAAAGCCAGCTGTATGTATCCTGGGCTGCATCAAAAGGAGCGTGACCAGCATGTCGAGGGAGGTGATCCTGCCCCTCTACTCTGCCCTTGTGAGACCTCTCTTGGAGTATTGTGTACAGTTCTGGTGTCCTCAACATCAAAAGGACATGGAACTGTTGGAAGAAGTGCAGAGGAGGGCCACGAGGATGATCAGGGGACTGGAGCACCTCCCATATGAAGACAGGATGAGAAAGTTGGGGTTGTTCAGCCTGGAGAAGAGAGGGCTGCGTGGAGACCTCCTAGCAGCCTTCCAGTATCTGAAGGGGGGCTATAGAGATGCTGGGGATGAACTATTCATGAGGGACTGTAGTGATAGGACAAGGGGTAACGGGTTCAGACTTAAACAGGGGAAGTTTAGATTGGATATAAGAAGAAATCCTTTATTGTAAGGGTGCTGAGGTACTGGAACGTGTTGCCCAGGGAAGTTGTGAATGCTCCATCGTTGGTAGTGTTCAAGGCCAGGTTGGACATAGCCTTGGGTGGCATGGTTTAGTGTGAGGTGTCCCTGTTGACGGCAGGGGTGTTGGAACTTGATGGTCTTAAGTTCCTTTCCAACCCTAACTATTCTATGATTCTATGATTCTATGACAATGAGATGGCAGTTATATTTTTCTTGCTAAAACATTTCTTCATACTGCATTTTAGTATCCATATTGATCCTACAGCATTCTTGAAAAGTGGATACAGGGACCATAGGAAGAAGCTATGGATTAGAAAATCCTTATAAAATGTTTGTGGTCAGGAGTTGGTGAGTATGCTATCTACCTATTTCGAAATACAACTGGAAAATGACTCACAGAAGAGATGTCTTCAGAGGGAAATCAGTGAATGCAAGGTATGCATATGGCAGGCATGAAATGTCATGCAGTCCGCTGCTCTCATTTTGGTACTGCTCAGGGCATAGACTAATGGGCAAGAGTATGCTGGAGAAGTCCAGGTGTGCTTTGGGTGGTGAAGAATTGCCTGAGACTTGGCAAGATTACTGGGGGGGTGGGGATGGGGGCTGGCATCATCTCAGTTCTCTTTCTCAGAACTGACTTTGATCCCTCTGTTGTTGCCATGGTAACACGAGCCTCTGATCTAATGAGCATTAATCACCGAGCTGGAAGTCAACCTTTCCTCCTCATAGGAAATAACATGGGAGAAGAGGAGGAATTTCTTTTTTTTTTTTTTTTCCACACAGAAAAGCTCAGAAAATTCTCTTGTCCAATCCATGTCAATTTTCCAACCTCCTCTATGCAGTTTGGAGTTGTAATATTACAAATGTATGTGTGTATGCATGGAATAGTATTTGCTATACAGGAAAATGAGTAGCAGTAAGCACATAAAAAGCTCTAGCTGAATTGTGTAACTAGTACTAATGCATATGGGTGGATGGTCTTCAGAATGCAATGCTTATCAGATCGATATTTTATGATATTAAATAACTGTATAGTGGTTGTGAGTACACTATTCTTCTGGATACAAGTTGGTTACAACAGCGTGTATTAAATGCTATTACAACACAAAAGACTAGTGGGTTGTATCAAGGTGATGCTGCATCAACTTTTTTGTTCACATAATCATATTACTAACATGTTGGGTTTTTTTAATCTAAAACAACTCTGCCATAGCAGATGGAGTGCCATAATGGTTTTTGACATTATAAATTAATAACATAGGACTTCATTCTGGGGTGGCAAAATTACTTCTGGTTTCTAAACTATTGTATTGAAGATATCAAATCGTATCCATAATATCACCACAGTGTGCATGTAAACATGCCTTCAAGGGGGAGTTTCATATGCAAGCAAATATCTATTAATCATTGAGAATGACTGAAAGGATGAGTTTTCATAAGTAATTTTGGGGAATTATTCAATTTTTTAAAGATCTCATGGTAAAATGAACATGAGAGAGTGCAGAATAACTGTCATGGATGGAGTGATGCACCACTCATAAAAGTGAAGTCGTAATATGTTTACTGATATAAAACCATGATTTAACAAAGTTTGTTAGTAAATGTGACAGTGGTTTAACAAGATTTGATGTCGAGGTACACTTGAGTATTTACTGCATAGGGGACAGAATCAGACAAAACTGTTAGGGAGACCCTTCTGTTGAGTCATGAGGTTCAGAAAGGATGTCCTTGTGCTCTGAAATCGTCAGAGAGGGGTCTGGGTACAGCCGGATCCAGACTTAGTCTCAGACTTGTTCAACAGTTTAAGTCTAAAGGATTATATGTGTACAGTCAATCCTTTATATCATCTAAGATTTCAAAGTGTAGCATGCTGTTAATCACTTACTAAGAATCTGCTGCAGCAAGAAATCTCTCAACCTCAAGGAGTAACTTTAAGCAGTGTCCCTGCTCAAAGGGAGATCCTGGACTGCAACCCACTGCCATGCAGTAGAACTCAATGGGCCCTGGGCTGTCCGCTATTTACAGAGCAAGAAACAGACTCATAGTTGCACTAGCATGCTGACTACAGAAGTTAATTTCCTTCAAACTTGGCTTGAGTCAGAGCTTGGCCAGCACTATTGTTAAGGGTGGTGTGTTGCTCAGATTAGCCCTTAGCTACTGTGTTGTTAGTGTATCTCCCAAGTCCACTTTGAGTCAGATGCAGCCACCATGAACAGACACATCTATTAGGGTTGCCACTGGTGGTTATCACTTGAGCAGAGTTAAAGCAAATAAAGATCATGTTGGGGGAGGGAGCACATCATAACGACAACTTGATGGAAACCTAATAATAAATGAAATTTGGGAATCACAGTGGTGGGTTAGCTGATGCCAGGCAAATCTATGTACAAAATAAATATATGGGTAGGCACTACACTGAGAAAGAAAATTTCTCAGGTTAAAAATGATAACCCCCTTATCTAAAGCAATTGAAAGACAAGGGGAGAAATAATCAAATTGTTTAGGGATCCTCTAAAAGACAGTGAGCCTCTGCAGAAGAGACATGAAGAATTGCAGATTCAGAGTGGAAAGTTTCTGCTTTTTAAGGTAGAAATAAAGGAGAAATCACAGAAGATAAAGTCACAAGACTTATTCATAAAATAAAAAGAATGAAATAAAAAAATAAATAGAACCTATCCTTCTATCCAAGCCAAACAGCTTATTAAGTCAAAATAAGAGGGACTTGTTTTAATGCATTCTTGGTGGAAAATATCACACAATGGTGGAGCACTGGCAGTTGCCTGTAGAAAACTAGGCTTTATCTTTTGCAAATACACAATCTCCTTCAACATATTTCTACCAACTGTCATATAACATCACAGGCATTCCAGTCTCCAGCAGAACATATTTGAATGGCGTGCTGCTGCTAGAGAATTTTGGTTTTGGGAAAAAATCCACATGGCATTTTCTGTATATTTCTCGTTGGTTACAGAATAAAGGACGGAAAGAGGCAAAATATGATAAATAAAACATTTAGAAATCTAATACAACAGCTGTAAATCAAGATTTTCTTTATGTGGCCACAGTTGCTGAAAAAGAAAATTGAATTTATATTTAAATTATTTACCTAAAACTTAATGAACTCCTTTTAGATACAACTTTTATGCAGGTTTGTTGATCTATAATGTGAGGCTCATGCGTGAAAAGCTCTGCAGCAACAGGATCGTGCTGTGAATTCTTTCTTTTGATGTTTTTATCATTACAGTGTGGAGTGGTGAGGAAGACTCTCGCAAGAAAGCTGCCAGCAATGGTAACAACATGCTTACTGATTAATTTCGCAATCTAAATCAGAAGATAAGGAGTTCCTGTTGCTTTCTTGCCTTTTTAAGTCCAGGGTTATCTAAATATGACTCAATTAGCAGTGCTTTTTCCTTAGAACATTTATTATTTTTATGGTTAAATAGTGGGTCAAAGACAAATCAATTTTCTCACCCTTAAATAATTTTCTATCAAATAGCAATATCCAAATCTGTTCTGAAGAGAAAGAACACAACTTCTTATTTTATAGCAATGTTTGGCTATTTAGAATCATAGAATAGTTAGGGTTGGAAAGGAACTTAAGACCATCAAGTTCCAACACCCCTGCCATCAGCAGGGACACCTCACACTAAACCATGCCACCCAAGGCTATGTCCAAACTGGCCTTGAACACTACCAACGATGGAGCATTCACAACTTCCCTGGGCAACACATTCCAGTACCTCAGCACCCTTACAATAAAGAATTTCTTCTTATATCCAATCTAAACTTCCCCTGTTTAAGTCTGAACCCGTTACCCCTTGTCCTATCACTACAGTCCCTCATGAATAGTTCATCCCCAGCATCTCTATAGCCCCCCTTCAGATACTGGAAGGCTGCTAGGAGGTCTCCACGCAGCCTTCTCTTCTCCAGGCTGAACAACCCCAACTTTCTCATCCTGTCTTCATATGGGAGGTGCTCCAGTCCCCTCATCATCCTTCTGGCTCTCCTCTGCACTTCTTCCAGCAGTTCCATGTCCTTTTGATGTTGAGGACACCAGAACTGTACACAATACTCCAAGAGAGGTCTCACAAGGGCAGAGTAGAGGGGCAGGATCACCTCCCTCGACATGCTGGTCACACTCCTTTTGATGCAGCCCAGGATACATACAGCTGGCTTTCTGGGCTGCAAGCACACACTGAAGCCGGCTCATGTTCATTTTTTCTTCTTTTTTCAAGTCCTTCTCCGCAGGGCTGCACTGAATCTCTTCTCTGCCCAACCTGGAGCTGTGCCTGGCATTGCTCCGACCCAGGTGGAGGACCTTGCACTTGCCATGGTTAAACTTCATCAGGTTGGCATCAGCCCACCTCACAAGTGTGTCAAGGTCCCTCTGGATGCCATTCCTTCCCTCCAACATATCAACCGAGCCACACAGCTTGGTGTCATTGGCAAACTTGCTGAGGGTGCACTCAATCCCACTCTCCATGTCACCAACAAAGATGTTGAACAAGAGCGGTCCCAACACCCATCCCTGAGGGACACCACTGGTTCCTGGTTTCCAGCTGGACATTGAGCCATTGAGCACAACTCTTTGTGTGCGGCCATCCAGCCAGTTCTTTATCCAGGACCGAGTGGTCTACCTATCAAATTGATGTCTCTCCAACTTAGAGACAAGGATATCATGTGAGACAGTGTCAAACGCTTTGCACAAGCCCAGGGAGATGACATCAACTGCTCTACCCCTGTCCATCAGTTCCATTGCCCCATCACAGAGGGCCACCAAATTGGTCAGGCAGCATTTCCCCTTAGCGAAGCCATGCTGGCTGTCACCAAGCACCTTGTTGTTTTTCATGTGCCTTAGCATGCCTTCCAGAAGAACCTGTTCCAAGGTTTTGCCAGGCACAGAGGTGCGGCTGACTGCTCTGTAGTTCTGCGGCTCTTCCATTTTCCCCTTCTTGAAAATGGGGGTTATATTTCCCTTTTTCCAGTCTTTGGGAACTTCACCTGTCTTTATATTGTTAATATAAACATAAGTTATATTGTAAAATATATTGTTACAGAAGTGGGTGCAAAGGCTCAAAGTGGGTAAAGCAAAGTAAAATAAGTAAAAATAATGCCACTGAAGGGAGATAAACAATTACTATTCTTTAATTGTTTCCAGTTTTGTAGGAAATTATGTTTCAGTAAATGTATTTATCAAATACTGACTTCATGCAATCATAGCTTGAAGACCGGACACTTTGAATTGTCCTACGGTATGTAATCTCTACAGATGAGCACTCCTGAATTTTCAGTCACCTTTTGTTGTTTTTGTCATTTATCTCTTATTCGTGGAAGCTGCATAGGACACCAGTGTACGAGCTGTACTGTTGAGGATGGGAGGTAGGAGGGATTTCACTGGCACTTATTTTAAACAAACATTTATTATCTGATAGATGAAGACAATATAAAATTTGATATTGTGCCTTTAGAGTGCCTAAGGGAGATATTTAATCAGCTGACAACCTCAAAATTAAGAGTCTGGCTGTCAGTCAGACAAAAAATGTGTTCCTCTTCCCCTTCCATCCTGCTGCAGCTTTCAGGAAGATGATAACTATTGCTGTAACTGGACTCTATTTTTTTGGATAGTGAAAGTATGAATGAAAAGAGGCTGTGGAGAAAAAGATTAGGACCTTGCAGGCGTTAAAACACTGGTAACTGCAGGGCTTAAAATGGTGTTAATTTTTGGCTGCACAAAAGAGTTTCCATGTTTCTCTGCTGAATATTATACATTACATAAGAATAAACTTGTGTTTATTTGGCTATAAGAGCCTGAGTCTGCCCTCTCCCTCAGTAGGTCCATGCCTAATTGAGCATGGACAGCCAGCAGGAAATCTGGCAGCTATTTCAGAAGCTCCGTACTGTAGGAGGAGAATGAAGGGCCATGTTGCAGCTGAGAAGCCAGTAGAAACAACAGCCTCCACCCCCAAGCACAATCTAAAATGTCAATGTGAGCTGTTTCGCTGCTTGCTTTCTTGTCTGATTGAAAGAAATCTGAGGGGCAATTTGGTTACAAAGTCTAGTTCATGGCTGGAAATGTCAGAGCTGTCTGACTGAGGTAGCCTTTAGGAACAAAGTTTATTCCTCAAAATACTCTTTTCCATACGTTTTTGGTATAAAACTCCCCTCCTTGCCTGATTAGGCTCTCAAACTTCTGAAATATATCATCACTAATGGTAAAGAATTTGTGTACACAGTAAGCCTGTCTCTATCTTAAAAACTGCTTGTATTTCCAGACCCTGTGAGGAACCACTTTGCCCTCAGTGGTCATCAGTCTTCCTCACAGCCAAAGTCCACTGAACCACTGAAACTACCAGCCTTGCAAAAGGAAATTGCTAGAAACAGAGACCAGCTGGATTTATGTATTTGAAAACTGATCCCAAAGGATAACACCATTATTTTGAGGATAGTGCCTTTAAAACAGAATGCACTTCATTGAGGCCATCCCTTGGGAAGATGTCCAGAACTGGATTTTGCTCAAAAATATTAGCTTTCTCAGGTGAAGGCTAGCAGAAAAGGAAGGAAATGTTTGTGTCTGGAGAGGAGGAAAGTTGAGATTTAGATATTATTGAAAGAAAATGCTAGGAGCTCAACAAAACTCAATAGAAGTTTGCTTTGAGGACACAGATTGCTTTTTTATCTTTATTAATGTAAACTTCCTCAAAAGAAACCAGTTTTCTAAAATAATGAAAATTATTGCAGATATTACTGTGTTGTATTTTGCATTACAGTATTATGATAGTATTTCTGTAATATTATGGTAAGTTTCTTCTTCTACTCAATATCATTTAATCTGCTAAATAATGCATATGGAAGTGAAGAAAAATCAGTGTAACAAAACTTAAGGGTCTTTGAAACACAGATTATTGATAGCCCTTATATAAGCTGTTTTAGTATGAATTATTGAGGACATGGTCTTATTTACCAGCATTAGATCCACATTAGCAGTAGGTCTGCTGATGACAAACCAGAATCAAACATACTGAGCTCCCTTCATGTCTCAGCCTTATCTTCATTATGTCGAAGAACTAAAAAGCAATGTGTGGCTGAGTCCAGCCCCAAAGCTCCCTTGCTTCTAAAGATGTCAATTCCTTCAGGCATACTGTGCCTTCCAAAAAATAAAGCAGGACCCGAAAGATCACTTTCTTTCCCATTTTTTTTATGCTCATGCTAATTTAGTTGTATGTAGTTTTCCTAGCAGAAAAATCTGATAAATGTGGGAAGCACTTCACTATAAGAGGTGCTAAATACCTCTTGAAGCCAGAGAACATGAATGTTACTTAAAAGCTAGATGCTAGTGCTGGAGCATGCAAGAAATGTCCACCCTGTCCACACTGATGACATGAGCATGTGGCCTTCATTTTCCCCTCCATACCTGTCTGCTAGCCAGGACCACCTTTGATGATGTAGCCTTTGTCACTGCAATAGATGGGGCTAAAGGTGGCACTGTCATGACTCCTACTTGTAGGTTCAGTAAAGCATTGTCATATTTTGGTCTTTCCCAGGGCAGTATTGACATATTTTGGTCTTTCCCCAGGAAAACAGACAACAAATCCCTATGCTTCTATACGTCTACCTGCAATTGCACCATCTGTTTCAAAAGGCAAACACAACCTAAACAGAAAATGCTGCAGTATAATTGCTCAAACTTTTATGTTATGAAAAAGATAGCTTTGATCCTTTGATTACTGCAGAAGATGTTTTAATTCTTGCATTGGTGAGGAATCCTCTCCTCTCAAGACATCCCCACCCCACAAGTCATCCTCTGCCTTCTCATACTCTCATTCCATGATCTTAACAGAAAATGAAACCTGTTGCTAAAACCAAGTTATTCCTCCTGTTGTCTTTCACTGCAAAAAATGACAAGAACTATGTTTCTTGAAATTGCTTTGCCCTTTTCTTAATAATATGTAAATTTTTAGTGAGTCCTTCCTGCCCAAGACCTCTGCAGGAGGTTTTCTCAGTGAAACAAAATAAAAATGAATACAGAAACCCATTTCAAAACACATCTTTAATTTCAAATTTGCCCAGTGTTAGTAAATGCAGGTTCCCACACAGTACTTCTTAATTTGCAGCACGACCAGGGTCATAGCATACCCACATATCAGCCCTGATTTCCCATGTGTGCTCAGAGTAGTCCAGGTGTGCATTCACACTCTAGGCTGTGAAGTTGGTGTGTCCCTAGCAGGCAGAACTGTCACAGTATGTGTGACCTGTGACACTGCATGCAGATATAAAACCCTCTTCTCTGTCTGGGAGAAGGAGGATGATAGTTGCAGGTTGCTATTGCAAGTGACATTTCAAAACCAAGTTTAAAACCCAGCCAAGCTGGGAGATCTGCTTTGAAATCCTAGCACTGAGTGATTGAGAGTCAGGGGCTGAACCTGTGGGGCCCAGTCTGGGCCATCTCCCAGCCAGTTTGCTGTCCCACCAAGCCAGTAGGATTAGTCAGTCTATTTTGTTCTCTGTGCGAAAAATGTTAAAAGGGCTAGGGAGAGAGTAGACAATCACATCTTCTATTAAAAACCAGAAATTTGGGGGTTAATTTTGACATCTGTGATTTATTAGTAGCCTCACATTATAACTTTCTCTCTGCTGTTATCATCAGCTTAATTGACGACATCAAGCCACTCTATCTCTCCCCTCCTCAGCGGGACTGGGGGAATAAAAATATAATGAAAGGCTCATGGGTTAAGATAAGGACAAGGAGAGATCATTCACCAGTTACCATCACAGGCAAAACAGACTTGACTTGGGGAAATTATTTTCATTTATTAATTTATTATCAATCAAATAAGAGTATGATAATGAGAAATAAAAAAAATCTGTCATGGGTTCAGCAGCAGCAGTCATTTTTCTCCTTCTTGATAGCTGGTACAGCACTGTGTTTTTTGATTTTGGGCCTTGGAACAGTGCTGATAACAGCAGTGTTTTCAGTTACTGCTTGGTAGTGTTTTGTCTGGCCAAGGACTTTCTGAGCCTCATGCTATGCCAAGGAGGAGCAGAAGCCGGGAGGAAGCAGAAACAGAGCACCTGACCCAAACTGACCAAAGGGGTTATTCCATACCACAGCACATCATGTCCAGGATGTGAAAAAGGGGAGCAGAGACCCAGAAGGGTGTGGTGGTGCACTGGGGGGTTCGCTGCTGGGGGGTGCATTGGCTGGGTCGGGCTTGGTGAGCAGCTGTATTCTCTTTCCTCGTATTTCTCTTGTACTTCTCTGTCATTATTATTACTGGTGGTAGCAGCAGTGATTTGTGTTATACCTTAGTTACTAAACTGTTCTTATCTCAACCTGTGGGAGTTGCATTCTTTCAATTCTCCTCCCCATCCCTCCGGGACTGGGGGAAGAAAGAGAGGGGAATGAGTGAGTGAGTGACTTTGTGAGTTTTAGAGGCTTAAACCACAACAAAATATTAAGTCATCTTTCCTCCCACCGCCACCCCCTTTTCTTCCCTGGCTCAACTTCACTCACAATTCTATCTACCTCCCCCCCCAGCATTGCAGGGCATGAGGAACGGTGGCTGTGGTCAGCTCCTCACATTTGGTTGTGTTCCTGTTGTTCCTTCGTCCTCAGGGAGAGGACTCCTCACACTCTTCCACTGCTTCAGCATGGTCACTTCCATGGGAGCAGCCCTTCAGGAGCAGGCTGTTCCAGCGTGGGTCTCTTCCATGGGTGCAGTCCCAGGACAGACTGCTCCAGTGTGGGTCCCCAGCAGGGTCACAAGACCTGCAGCAAATGTGCTCCAGCATCTTCAGGCAAACCTTCAGGCATCCCCCTGCTGTGGCACGGTGTCCTCCATGGGCTGTGTGGGGCACAGCCTGCACCAACATGGTCAGCAACACAGTCTGCACTGACCTGGGTATCTGTAGGTCTGTTCCTCTCACATACTCTCACTCCTCTTTCCAGCTGCTGTTGTGCAGCAGTTTTTCCTACCTTCTTGAATCTCTTATCCCAGAAGGGATACCACCATCGCTGCTGATGGGCTTGACCTTGGCCAGGAGTGAGTTCATCTTGGAGCTAGCTGGCACTGGCTCTATTGGACTCAGGGGAAGCTTGTGGCAGCTTCTCACACAATAAATCTCTGTAGGCCCCCACTACCCAAAACCTTACCACAGAAACCCTATACAGAGTATCTTCACCCATTGGTTAGAAGCTAAGTTTCTTTAGGTAAAGAGGTTGATTGCTGATACAGAAGGCATGTGGTGCATGCAGATCAACCTCACAGCTCTGCCAGGGCCTGAACTCTGCACTGGGAGGATCTTGGAGGGATCCTTGGTATTCTCATGTACACTTAGTGCGAGTTGAAAATCTGTTTTCCTTGTTTAGTTCCTGTGCTGCTGGTGTTCTGGAGCTTCTTTCTAACTAATCCATCATTAATTTTACATTTCTATCCAATGATTTTAGTTCTTCTGTTTTATATTAAGTAATTACTGTTAAAGGTTTCTACATAGTTTTCATTTTAATGTTTTTGTTGGCTTTTTTTTTTTTTAATAAAGCTTAAGGTCTCATTGTCAGTTTTCAAAATGATACAGTGGAACCTTTTCAAAAGTTTAAAGGAGAATGAGGGAAAAGCATGGAATTTAAAATTACAGACACAATTATTTCTTGTTTTCATATTCTTTTAAAGTTATTTCTCTGAGCATGAAAAAGCCAAGATCATTCAAAAGATATCAAAGAGACATTTTTAAGCAGCATGTATTCGTCTTTGATAACTAAATGAAATTTAAATCTGGAAGATATGAATTACCATGCAACAACCACAACAATATAAACTTTTGTTAAAAGATGAAGATTAGAAAAAGATTTTTATCATGAAGAATTACATTTATCCTCCCACCAGTCAGAAAGCTGTGGCACAGGAGAGTGGAGAGGACTGTGTAAGGAAAGCTACCTTCAGTGTCTGTGTTTTCAGCAGTCTTCTTCAGTTCAATGCCAGTGATGTCTTCTAATCCACATTAGAAGACATTGGCTTGTTTACTTTTAATAACCTGATGGAAATAGTAAATAACAGATTTTCTGTAAAATGAAATACCAGACCTTTAACTGAAGCTTTATCCAGATTTCTTCTGGAAATTGTATCTGTGCAGCCACATATTTTACATTTTTTGGTCCCATTTATTGTCTCACTAACACAGTTTCTCAAGTTACGTAACTAGCTCACAGACAGCATGAGCTACCAGGTTGCATGAAGATCACATTCATTTGGGTCCTATACGCTCAGGTTGGGCAAATTCTACATTTGAACTACTGTCTTATGCTTAATTCAGTTCCATTCTTCTGTTTACTTGAAGTACAGAAAATGCAGGAAGAAGTCTGTTGAAGCTTGTTTACAACACACATTTCGTCAGTTCATTATAAAGCATTGCATGTCAAAATCTGAAAAGATACGGTAAAGAAATGAGTATTTGTATTACCTAGAATAGGAGATCAGGGATTTCTCCTAACAATTTTTGTCCCCTCCCTTTTTTGGTGTCTGCATCTCTCTGTACCTTAGAGGTACAAAATATTCTACTCAGCCCCAAACTCAGCCTACTGCAGCCACCAGATTTTTTAAACCCCAAGCCAGCTGCACAGCCCTATTTTTTAAAGATGCCGCCATGGCTACTTGCAACTTCAATAATTGCCTTTTGGTTATTAAAACCAAATAGGAATAGAAGAAATGTAGGTTGCTGTATACAACTGCCACTGTTCTGCTGCCACTGGACATATATTTTCATAGGCAAAGAGCCCAGAAATAGCCCATTTCTGCCTACTCAGTGTTTTAATTTCTGCTGAGAGCGACACTAACACTACCAATTAGCAACAGCACTGACAACAGCTTTTCTAGGAGGGAGCTGCTCTGACACCACCAACCTATTTCCCACAGGTCACTGAATAACTGCTTTATTTTAAGGATTTTTCGCTCATTATTAATCTACAGCAATTTCAAACCTGGGCGTGAATGTTTTTGCTAAGTCACTGAAGTCTTCAAAATTAAGCTTGAGAAAGATCAGAGAACAGCAAAATTGAAACACGTATCCACATGCTTGTAGGGTTTGGTGTTTGCGAGACACCTATTTTTTTATGCATGCTACTAAATATTTTGTAATTAAATTTGAATGAAAGTTAGAAGCATTTAAAGTCAAGGGGAACAGTATATCCTTTTAGAGTTTGAAATCTATTGAGATTTTCAAAATGCTGCAGAAGAAAGTGCAGTACTTCCTATTCGCACGTAGCAGCAAAAGTTACAGAGATAGGAACTGTTCTTCAAAAGCACCAGCATGTATTAGAAGCCAAATGCATGGAAAGTTCTATTCTTCTGAAAAAAAATGCCTTACATTTCCCTCTTGGTAGAAGGCTGCCAGAGAAACCGGCTAGGAGGAGAGATGAGAAAAGCTTTTCCTGAGCTAGCTGAATCTGGCATCGCTCAGTTTTTTTCTGGGTGGGGGAAACTAGTAAACTTTAGAATATTTGCATGTAAACATATTTGATGTATTGGAAACAAAACTGTTTACCCCAAATCCTTTGAATGAATTGTTTCACACTCTGAATATGGAACCAAGAACAAAAAAAATCATGTCTCATTTTTACAACTCTCAGCACATGACATATGCTCAGTGGTAATTGCTATCAGCTTATCAAATTGCTAGGTGTTAAGACTTCTTGATAGTTGTTGAAATCACTTCTGATAAAATGTACAACAGTGCCATCCCACAGTACTGAGCACTTAAAACCCACTCTGCTGGTGACATGATTATGTGCTCAAGAGAGCAGATTTGGCTGATGGACACTCAGTTCTGTTCTCACTTTCCAGACCATAGGGGATCACTGAAGCAACCAGTTCTGAACAGAGTGAGGGCAAATGTTTTAAAGTGTAACCCCTCAGAACCCGGCCATGAGTTCAATCTGACTTTTGCTGTTTCTCTTGTTTTGGAGCCATCCACCTGGCTCTTGCTGCAGTCTTATTACTTCTTCTATGTGATGTACCACCTGGATGTGGGTAGAGTCTTCAGGCATAATGTTGTGAATTCCCTGGAGTGCAAGTTCTTAATGATGGGAGAGGTCTTATTTTTCGCTGGAGGTGTTGGCATCCAGTTCTGAGATGTGTTAACATGTTTTGCAGTCAACAAGGTTGTATTGATGTGCCTTAGATTTGTGGGAATTACATATTTTTTTCTCTTATTTTTCTCAAAGCAATATTTAGGAAAACACTCTTTAGAAACAAAAGCAGGAAAAAATAAATATGGTGGGTGGGAATCTTAAGCGGGGACAGTGGGATGACAATTGCAAAATCCATGAGGAGACAGTTATGCAACTCCAAGTACCAAATGATTATGGAACTGCATGGAAGAAAGAACATGAAATTTCCTCCCTCCATGATTAACTTCAATTAAGGTAATAAACATGATTTTCTACCTTTCCATGTGAATGACCTAAGTTCTGTATTGAAGGGTGTACTCCAAACACTTCCACTGGTGCGTTATTCTCATTTCTTCCTGTAAAATGAACTTACTATCCCATGAATTCCAAGCTGCTACAATCATGAATGTGCATACATGGAAACATAAAATTCTTTTTTTTCGTGTCCTAATTTTTTTTGTCAAATGTTTTATCATTGTTTGCTGAAAATTTGTTTAAAATCATAAGTAGTATTAATGACCTCGAGATAACCATTTCTCTAGTTGCAAAAACTGTAGGATCCACAACTTCAGTATTGTAAAAAGATGGTAAATGTTAAAACATTAAAAATAGACAAAAAAGTCCAACCAAAATGTTGGTGTTTTTTTTTGTTTTTTTTTTTTTTTTACTGGCTTCCCAGTGTTTCCTAGTTTTTTGTTTTGTTTTATTGGTTTTTTTTTCAAAGTCAGCCAGTAGTAAAGCTTCCAGGTCAGCGATTAGAGAACATCATAACCATATAATACAAAAATGTCTAGGTATACTAATGAGATATTTATATACCTGTCAAGGAACTCTTTTCCAGGCAGTAGTTACATATGTTATAACAGAGGAAAGAAATTTCAGGACAGGTTTGGTTTGGTTTATTTTTTAGCTTAAACTATCAGGAATACCATGTGATTTCTTCCTATTCTTCTCAAAAGATAAAAATAAAAATAAATAGTGTATGTTTATAGGAATTCTATTGAAAAGAGAACAAAATCAGCCCCAAATGCTAGGTAAGGTTCAGATGTTTTTGTCTCACTTAGCTAGGATTAAATGGGAGGAAACTGCAGTTAGAGGACATGACCTTTGAGAAACTGATGTTTTCTATATTGACTCCAGCAATTATGCTTCTGAGTAAAAGCTATAGCTTTCATTTTTGCTAGTAACTAGGGGTAATAGTCATCTATGGTTCCAAAGACTCCAATGTCTTTGAACAGCAGGATGCTCAGTAACTGAACCGTGAAGAGTTTTTGTGAAGCAGAGAAGATGCTTTTGTTTCCCCTCTCAGCCTTTAAAGATTTCAGGTAGTACATATTTCCTAAACTGATGCACCAACATTCAAACAAGAGCTGACTCTCAAACAATGCTTTTTGAAAGTTATTTTTTTCACATAATAATGTGTACTTGAGGCTTCAAAACCACTTTATTTCAGTATTAAACTCTGTCTTAATAAGAAACTTCTTGGTTGTTGGTTCAGAATTTATTCCACACTGAAGTTTATTTTTATGTAATTCTTCCTGGAAATCCTGTGCTTTACAAGTGCTGAGCAGAATAGAATTACATGCAAGGCAGACTTAGCATTTTCAAGCTACTTATTCTAAACCCCCTTCATTCTGTTGACTTTCCTGTTAAATATTTTATGGTTTGTGAAAGATTAACAGCTGTTAGAGTTTAAACTCTTCCATCACCAGCAACAGGTGACAGCTGCCCAATGTTAAACAGTGTTTGATGTTTCTTTCCAGTGCACTATTCCTTATGCCATAGTTTTTTTTAAGAATTACTTCCATGTCTCTATTTTCTAAAGGAAGTTCCTGGCATGCTAGTTTCTCCTTCTTCAGGCCTGACATGAAGACTCATTATTTTGACGTTTTCTTCCACTATCTCTTCTTCTTTAAAAAATGCAGGCCAACCCAAATTAATATCCCATCCCAAATCTACTGCCAAAAAAACTTAATGCCACAAACCCTGAGTACTGGTAAGGCAATGGAAACCGGCTGTACTGGTTCTACTCAGAATACTACCCTCCTAAGGTCTGTGAAGCAAAGTACATAATGATCTTCATCCACTTTGTCTTTTTTTATTTTTGCCTAGTTTTTGAAGGTCAGTTCCAAAACCAGGCTGATGATCCGCTCTCAATATTTATTATCTGTGTAGACAGTGGTATCTTAGAGTCCCTTAAGTACAGTCAATTGTGACAATCTTGACTTTCCTCCAAAACAAACTCTCATACAAAATAAAAAATCCCAGTCTTCTGAAAAGCAAAACTGAAAAAAATAACCAAAATGACAAGATGACCTGGAACACAGTGGTCCGGGGCCATAACACATGCATAAGAGTAGCCTGAGATTTCAAAACCTTTTGATGTTTGCACGGGAGAGGTAACCGAAAACCATATATTTGGGAAAACTGTTAATAAATGATTACCCAAGAAGATATATTTGTTAGTTTCTGAGGGGAAGGCTTCAGGGAATAATTAAAAAGGAAAATACAACCCAAAACCAAACAAAAACCTGAAAACACCATGAAAGAAATTCCTAGGATGAAGCCTTGTGGGTAGGTGATGAAGGCAGTGAATGTTAACTACCTGTACTCTCTTTGTCAGAGAAGAGAGACTGCTTGACTTAGTATATTAATTTCCAAAGTTCTTATTTTCTACAAATCTGAGGCATGCATCATCTTCATAGTCCAAGCACAAAGTTCAGATTAGATTCCTTGTGTAGTTCATAACCACAGTAATTAGAATCCCCTCCTCAAACATGATGTGTTCATTAAGTTAGAGCTTGTTGTGTTAAACTGAAATTCCTTCCTATACTTTTACATATGATTTTGAGAATGTAACTTTTTCACAAAATTTTCTCTATGTGACATGTTGGCATTCTGTCTTCAGCCACCAAAAAGAAACCTTATATTTCTCATGATAAAGAATTCATAAATTCACAGTAAAAGATTCACAAGCTTGAAATTATTCTGTGCAGGGAACAATATATCTATTTGAGATAGACGTGAGACATTTAGAAGGCAGTGGAGCAGCATCTTCTGCTCTAGCCCAATAATTTTTATTTTACTAATTGGTTAATTTTTTTTTCCCCAATTATTTTTGCAAGATCTGTTATTGTTATTTTAAACTAACTTGTTGTATGTTTTTCATTTTAGACTAACATTTATATGTTTTTCCCAAGCTTTTGAATGAGAAAGAATTCTCAGGCAGGGAAGTATGATGCTTCTCTCCTTAAGGCACCCATACTCTGTTTCACAAATGTGCCCATTGATAAACTTGGAAAAGTTAGGGTTTAATCTAATTCAAAATTAGTATTTTCTTGACAAAACTATCTATTCTTAGTCTAAGTTTCCTTGTGTTATTACTTTTCTGTATACTCTCCAGTAGCCTCTTGTTGTGTGTACTTTCACTTTTCCAAGGGTCTGCAAAACTTATTTCTGGGCAAAGAGGTGAAAACTGGATCTGTTGAGCTATGAGTTCTCCCAGCCCTAAATTCAAACATTATTTTAAACTAGCAAAATATTTTTTTTAATTGTAAGCATATGGACATCTGACAAAATATCCATTATATTTTTCATTCTTCCAGATTGTCTGTATAATCACTGCTTTCTTTAATTTATTTTTACAAACATGAACCTCCAGTACACCTATCTTGATAGTACAGTTTACAAAGCCAAAAAAGTAACCAGGAATGTCAGGGAAGCACTGAAGATCATGGGTCAGAGCTGTGTGTGAGCTTGAAGAAAGAGAGACAGAGAATTTACTGGGAACGCTTTTAGGAGAAAAAAGGAATCATTGAAGTTGTGTAGCTATCTAAAAGAAAGAACCTAAATTAATAGGGTATATAAGAGAAAAAAAATACAGAATCTCATTCATTCAAGTCCGTAGAAAACATTCTGCTGGACTTTGGATTGCAAAGGGTCAGGTAATATGCAATAGGCGAAGAGTTGTAACTTTAATTCTTAAGATTCTAAATGCATTTACTGTATTATAGTTTTGAAACAAAATAAGAGCTTCACTTCCTAGGTGTATGTTTACGCATTTCCAGTTCTTCAGATGCACATTGCAATCATATTTTTTTTGTTTCAAAAAAGAAATAGAATCATAGAATAGTTAGGGTTGGAAAGGACCTTAAGATCATCTAGTTCCAACCCCCTGCCATCAACAGGGACATCTCACACTAAACCATGCCATCCAAGGCTATGTCCAACCTGGCCTTGAACACAGACAGCGATGGAGCATTCACAGCTTCCCTGGGAAACCCATTCCAGGGCCTTACCACCATTACAGTAAAGAATCTCTTCCTCCTTATACCCAATCTAAACTTCACCTCTTTAATTTTGAACCCGTTACCCCTTGTCCTATCACTACAGTCCCTCATGAATGGTCCCTCCCCAGCATCTCTATAGGCCCCCTTCAGATACTGGAAGGCTGCTATGAGGTCTCCATGCAGCCTTCTCTTCTCCAGGCTGAACAGCCCCAACTTTCTTATTCTATCTTCATATGGGAGGTGCTCCAGTCCCCGTCATCATCCTCATGGCCCTCCTCTGCACTTGTTCCAACAGTTCCATGTCCTTCTTACGTTGAGGACACCAGAACTGTACACAATACTCCGAGAGAGGTCTCACAAGGGCAGAGTAGAGGGGCAGGATCACCTCCCTCGACATGCTGGTCACGCTCCTTTTGATGCAGCCCAGGATATGGTTGGCTTTCTCAGCTGCAAGTGCACACTGCTGGCTCATGTTTTTTTTCTCATCAACCAACACCCCCAAGTCCTTCTCCATGGGGCTGCTCTGAATCTCTTCTCTGCCCAACCTGTAGCTGTGCCTGGTATTGCTCCGACCCAGGTGGAGGACCTTGCACTTGCCATGGTTAAACTTCATCAGGTTGGCATCAGCCCACCTCACAAGCGTGTCAAGGTCCCTCTGGATGCCATTCCTTCCCTCCAACGTATTAACCGAACCACACAGCTTGGTGTCATTGGCAAACTTGCTGAGGGCGCACTCAATCCCACTCTCCATGTCACCAACAAAGATGTTGAACAAGAGCGGTCCCAACACCCATCCCTGAGGGACACCACTGGTTCCTGGTCTCCAGCTGGACATTGAGCCATTGAGCACTACTCTTTGTGCGCAGCCACCCAGCCAGTTCTTTATCCACTGAGTGGTCTACCTATCAAATTGATGTCTCCCCAATTTAGAGACAAGGATACTTTCTAGTCAGCTGGAAAAAGTAAAAGCAAGGATTAATAAAAATGAATGCACATCACATTGTAATGATTTTGCACTTAATTTCTAGCTTGTATTTCTGGCCTGCAAAAAGGTGAATGCTGCTGTATAATAAGTGTATTGAACATAGTGTTATTCCAGTGAGTTGACATGTTTTCATATAAATGAGTTATTTGGAAATGATAGCATGACAGCTGGGCTATTGAGGAGTACTGTTAGATTTGAAACACTCGATAGACAGCATATATTTTACAGTAAGTTGTAGTAGGTACCTGGATGTCAATTTTCTAGCTGAGGCATTTGGGGAGAATATAACATAGTTTGCTAATGCTTCTTGACTGATGCAGTAACCTTTTCCATTTTTGGACTTTTGAATTAAAGGATATTCAGGAGAAAGGAAGAAGGTATTCAAAAATTCAAAAGAAAAGAAAAGGAGTATTCCTTTTTAAGACAGGAATTAAGGATAGTGAATTATTCAACACATATATATTCGTGGGCTTGCATCTAGAGCTTTGGCTTTTTTGTATGCATGCATGGAAATATGGAAAGCATCACTATAATGAGGAGTATTCAAGACCACCTGGGGATGCTGACTCTGCTTTTCTGATAACAGCATCTTCAGCTCCTTTAACAGATGATTAATGGCCAAAATAACTTTTCAGTAGATCTGGGGTATGGCTTACGGAGAAGCAAAAAAATATAGTAAAAATACAGTGTTTAATCACACAAAGACAAAATTAAATTCCTGCAAGCATGTATGACAATACCTACAGGTGGAAACTAGGAAGATCTGTAAGAGCTTTCCTTTAAACAGAGACAGGAAATTGGCAATCTGATACCCTTCTTAACAGCAAGCTTTGTGGCCAGTGCCCTGAAAAAGCGATAGAGGGTTGCAGAAAATGTCTATTTTGTTTCCAAAATAAAAGAAAAAATAGATGTCTCTGCCATTTTTGTGTTATTTTTAGACCAAAATAGTTGAATCCTTGCACTGTGGAAACAAACAAACAAACAAAAAAAAGGAAATTGAAGATTCCAAATTGTGTTGAAACAAGGGTAATTTTGCAGTTCCTGTGGAATAGGAGTTCTGGATCTCAACCAGGACACTTTTCAGTTAGCAACATCTTTACTGCTCTGAGCATGTAAACAGACTCATTTTTTAAAAGGCATACGTGTGTTTTTTTTTTTTTTAATTTTTTCTTCTTCAGGATTAGGCAGTATCATTTGTCCACTGTTTCAAGTAGAGGTCAGTGCAGAACAACAGAATCTTTTTCTGAAAGCACACAGAAAAAATAGTGACGCCCTTGCATTGAAACTAAGCAGTGCTTTATTGGGAGTTCATTAGAGTCGACCTCTTCACAAGTGAACATGGAAAGAATAAGACATCACAGTGATTCCTTCTGCCATCACCAATCCTTCCATTGTTGGAGAAACATCCCTTCTGGAGATGTGCAGTGGTGCTGTGGCATGGTGCCTGTTCACCTGCCTGTACTCCCTCTGCAGCTGCAGGATCTGTCGGACTATGAAAACCACTGGAAAAAATAAAAGCAAGGATTAAGAAAAAGTATGAGAATTACATTGTAATGATTTTATACTTCATTTCTTGCTTATACTTCTGGACTACCAAAAGGTGAATGTTGTTCTTCAGCCAATTTATGTAAGGCTCTGATTCACAGATACCTGCACTTGTACCAAGCTGAAGAAATACCTTGCACAAATGTCAGCATAAATACGTGTGGTGCTTAGTGAAAGCCATAGTCTGGGGTTTTGATCATAGGATTTGTTATATGCTTCACATCTGCTGAGCATGAATGGAATCCTGCTGGCTGATTGTTACGGGTTTGGCATCCCCCCCCCCCCCCCCCCCCCGGAGAGTCTCATGTTACGCCGGGAAAGAGAGAAAAGCTGGGGGAGAGGAGACAGGGCGCCTGACCCGGCCTGAACAATGAGGTTATTCCATACCACAGCACGTCATGCCCAGGAGGTAGGATTCGAGGGCGGGGCTCTCGCAGCACGTGGTCTCTGGAGCGGCGCGCGGTCTGGACAAAATAGCCACTCGTCACAATGCTGATTTATTGGCTCTCAAAGTTGTTGCTCTGTTTCTCACAGGTTCAGTGTATGATACTTTACTTACAGCCGGTTCTTCTTATCTTAACGTTTTTCAGCTCTGGGTTTTGGGTTAAGATTCTTGTTACATTATACTGTATTGCGCAGATTGTTAATACAATAGACTCAGTGATCATGAAACTGACCTGGTTTGTGTTTCCAGTGTGGCCACCAACTCTATACTTTGGGAGGTATATAATGGAAGTTCTTAGCAATTACACGTCTCTTTTCACCTCCTCGGGTGGTCAGCCTGTGAAGGAGACATTCTTTTGTGCTCCCAGCCCCCCCCACCAGACCATTTACAGCACCATTTGAGAATTCTGAAGGTTTTGAATGGCCTTTAGATACCCTTGAGACCTGCCTGCTGGTGGTGACGGGAATTATCATGTTGGCACACATACTGAATATGTTGTACTCACAACTATTTAGTCTGGTCCGGAGAGTTAAGCAGAGTGGGGTGTGGGCCATGTCCTGGGGTTAGACCACAATCCTAGGATGGCCGAGAGGATTTTCCCCAAGGCTGGACAGTCATGAGTGGCAGGGTGTGTGGGATAGTATGGGCAAGTATCTAGGCCAGTGGGCCCCTCCAGTGCTTTGGAACTTCACCAATGAACAAATGCAAAACCCAGAAAAATGAGTAAAACATTTAAAGGAGGTGGGTGATCATTCTGGTCACACCAGAGATGGACAAATCATGGCAACGTGCTGGGGCTTGGCTTATGCTTACAGAGCCTTGTTTAACACTGTCCAGCATCTTCAACAGGAAAAAAATGTATCTGGATCTGAGGGCGGAGTAATGGACAGCACAGTTAATCCAGCTCCAAGTACAGCAGCTACATCACCACCAGCGACAGGTACAGCCACGACTCAAACCCCAGTGACGAGTATGGCAGCTACCCAAACCACAGTAACAATCACTGCAGCTAAACCAGAGGACCAAGTCATACCAATATCGGTTGGCCCTGTACGCAAGAGGAAAAGCAAAGAAGAGGCAGGAAAGATGAAACGAGACAAAGAAACGTCACCACCTGGGACAGCATCTGACCAGGAGTTATTACCACATGATGAAGAAGAAAAGGAAGAGGTGACTTTCTCGATCTCGGACCTCAACTGAGCTACGGAATATGCTGAAAAGACTTTACCCGTCAGCCAAGGGAGCACATCATCACCTGGCTGCTCCGATGCTGGGACAATGGGGCCGACGGTCATGAACTAGAAGGTAGTGAAGCCAAACAGCTGGGATCACTTGCCAGGGAAGGGGGAATTGACAAAGCAATTGCAAGAGAGAAAAAGTCCCTCAGCCTTTGGAAGCGGCTCTTGGCTGCTGTGAAAGATAGGTTTCCATACAAGGATGATGTTATGAGTCGTTCGGCCAAGTGGACTACTCTAGAGAAAGGCATCCAGTCTCTGAGAGAATCAGCCATTGTAGAGATGATCTATATCACCAAGCCGAATGTTGGGGATATACCCATAGATCCAGAAGAAGTTGAATGTACACGACCCATGTGGCGGAAATTTACACGAAATGCACCCCAATCATATGCCCATTCGTTGGCAACAATAACCTGGAGTGACATAAGACCACCAACAGTGGATGAAACGATTTATAAACTCCGAGAGTTTGAAGATAATCTCACCCCTTCCATCATCTCAGCTGTGGAAAAACTGTCCCAGAAGCTCCAACAATTGAGAGACGATCTATCCAGCTCCTCATGTTACACTGGGAAAGAGAGAAAAGCTGGGGGAGGGAAGACAGGGCGCCTGACCCGGGCTGAACAATGAGGTTATTCCATACCACAGCACGTCATGCCCAGGAGGTAGGATTCGGGGTGGGGCTCTCGCGGCACGCGGTCTCTGGAGCGGCGCACGGTCTCTCGGCTCGGTTGGGCGGCAAAATGGTTGCATCCTCTCCCTTTGTATTTACTTTGTCATCATTACTGTTATTGGTGGTGGCAGTAGTGATTTGTATTGTATCTTAGTTACTGGGCTGTTCTTATCTCAACCCGTGGGAGTTACATTTTCTTTGGTTCTTCTCCCCATTTCCCCCCATCGGAGTGGGGGGCGGGGGGCGGAAAAGGAGGGAGAAGTGGAATTTACGGCTTAAACCATGACACTGATATCAGTGTCTGAAGACTTTAAAAAGAAGGAAAAAAAAAGACATGATTTTTTTACTGCTCTTCCCAACAGATATGTTTCTGTCATGAAACATACCAAATAAATGGACATATCTAGTAAGAAATAGGTAAGAATGTAGAGCAAGACTGATGAACTTTACTGACAGAAATCTTAGGCAAACTGTTGTTAATTTTTCTTATACTTTTTCTTTCCCTTTTTCTACTTGAGGATGCATTTATCCTATACTTCCTGTATTGCGATCATAAAGGGTTCACTAGTGTTTAGCTGTAATAAAACACCTCTTGCCTCCACTGGATACACTTTATCTTTCTTGGGCTTTATTTCACCATTAAATTGTCCCATTTCCTTTTCCTGGAGATTTTATTACCTATGCAACTAAGGAGCCTTCTTCAGAATGTTGTCTCTGGAGAAACAGAATGTTGTCTTTTCTTAACTGACTTCTGTTCAGACCTCCACAAACTGGATTTGTATTCAGCGTAAGTTATGCAGGATAGTCTCAGGGAAACCTCAGGAAGGTAGAAATCGCCATTATGGGCTATTGTAAGTAAGTAGAAATGTACATCAATTTCTAGAGAAATTCCCTGTTGCAAGAGACATGAAAATGGTTCTGAATATACTCATGAAAACAGGGTGACAGGCAGTATTGGGTAGTTGGAAAATAAAATATCTGAGAAAGTAGCAGTACCATAGCCTTATTTCCTCTAAATGCATGACCCATTCTATTTCTCTGAGGAAGTAGCGTTCTGGCCAGTAGGAGTGAGGAAAACACAAGGACAATGCCAGAATGACGTGTGTAGGTTTCATCTTTGGGATTGGGACAAGTTGACCATAACAAGCATTAAGCTTATGGCTATTTAGGAAAATGCAACAAAACATTTGTAAAAAGCTTTGCTTTGTATTACACCATTGTCAAGGGAGGCAAAAATTAATAGTAGCTATCCACTTATCATTTCATCCATGAACTATGTCACAAACAAGATTCAATAAATATATTCCAGCTGTTTGTCTTCAAAACAGGTGGTATTTCTCAGAAAAGTAACTGGTGTCAGGTGAATGATTATAAGAAGTGCTCTGAAGGGAGCAGTGGAAGAAAAAGCACCACAGAGCTCTCTCATAGGCAAAATGCTGTGCAGTCCTTCTCACAATCTCATTAGAGAATGCTTTAAAACTTGCTACTGCCTCCTCTCCTTGTTACTGCTGCTAGAGGCTGCCCCAAACCTCACTGGCTAGAAGCAGTGCAGTATCCACAATTAGTACAGCAGATGTTCTTGGTACAGCAGCAACTTTTAGCTTATGTAAGTCCTTTTACCTGGTGGTAGGAACTCAGCCAGTCCCTTCTCATTTAGAGCTGATCTATGCACGTACTCACTGTCTTAATTTTGATAATTAAACGAAAGTTTAGCACCTCCTTATAAAATACTCTTGGAGCCTGACCTAGTGGACTTTCTCCATATGCTTTCCTCTGTGATTTGCAGGGTAGCCTGCATGATGAAGGCAGCTGAGCAGCAGGCCTCTGCACTCCTGCTGGGCCTCATCCCACCCCAGGAGTTGTTCTTCCTATAAAAATTTGGAAGTTATTGTTCCTGATGCCCTCTGCTAAAATTTTTATTTCCAGGGGAAAAGCACAGCAGTGTTTCTGCAGAACTCTTGCAATAGCAGCTACCTCACTGCAGCACTGTACTTCAAGAGCTGAACTCAGTCACCAACCTCAGTCGCCAACTGTCTTTCTGTTCTCCTGTCCCTAGTTCCAGCTGGATTAATACTTTCCTACTGCTATTGATTTATTTCGAAGACATAGCTGAGGTGTGCAGTCAACCATAAAATTAAAACAAACAATGACTATTATAAAAAATAGCTGTATTTGCAGTTTTGTTCAGTAAGAGACAAACTTTTTTCTCCAACAGAAATTTTCTTTTAGAAAATGATCCTACAGGCTGCTGAGTTTCTTGCTGTTCTTTATTACTATTTTCTGTTGGGAAATAATTCCTGTCTTATTGCTATTTCCAACAGCCTTAATTTCTATCTAGATTTCATATGTCGTGGTTTAAGTGCAGCTGTAAATCTGCCATCTTCTCATTAGCTACCCCCCCGCCCCTTCCTCCCCCTGCTCCCGGAGGGATGGGGAGGGGAATAGAAAACAGACTAAACATTGCTAAACAGTAGCTAAAAACATCGGTGTTATAGGTGCTGTTCCCAGGCCAAGAGTCAAAACCACAGCACTGCACCAGCTACTAAGAAGGAGAAAAATTACTGCTACTGCTGAACCCAGGACAGTATCCACTCCTTATTCCATAGTATTCGCGTCACGCTCAGAACCCACATTTCCAATATACCATCACTCTTATATATAGACATATATATACATCCACAGAGAGAGAGAGAGAGAGATATCATTCCTTAGTGCATGGACCAATCCCTATAAAGCTGCTGAGTCCATCCGATCCATGATGTTGGGCTCCATCTCTTGTAACAGTCTTTCAGAGCAGGAGAGGCTGTGTGCAGTGTTCACACTCATGAATAGCCTGGCAATAGTGTCTATTGCTACGTCCACCCCTCGATCATGAGTCCATCTGTATGTTGCATCTCTGCTCCGATGGCCTGAAGTGTCATGGGCCCACCAGGCTCAAAATAATTCACCCTCCCCTTCAGCAGTTTCTGCAGCTTGTCGCTGGGGACTCCATACAGCTGCCTTCCATCTCCGATGCTTCCAAAGCGCTGGAGGGGCCCAGTGGACTAGATACTGGCCCATACTCTCCCACACACCCTACCACTCATGATTGCCCAGCGTTGAGGAAAATCTCTTGGTCATCCTGGATCGTAGTCCAACCACAGACAAGGCCCACACCCCACTCTGCTTAACTCTTGGGGCCAGACAGAATGATTGTGGGCAAAACACACTCTGTATGAGTGCCAACACTGTGACCCCCATCACAATCAGCAGGCAGGTCTCAAGGGTATCCAAAGGCCATTCAAACCCTTCAGAGCTCTCAAATGTTGCTGCTGTACTTGTCCCTGGGGCTGGTGTAGCTGCTGTGCTTGCCGGCTCTCTCACCACCAGCTGCTCTTTGCCTGAGTCCAGATCTTCCTCCTCTGCCTTGCTGGGAAGTGCTGCGCGGTCTCCTGCATCCTCCTGGGGCTCGGGCTTATGGGGCTCGGCGGGTGGCTGCCGGGGGATGCTCTCGGCCTCCGAGGGGCTGGGCTCGGCCGCGGGGCTCGGTCTCCTCTGCCGCCTCCTCCCTCTGCTTGGCAACCACCTCCTTCCCCTCCTCAACCACCCCGACCTCCGTCACCAGCAGCAGCTCCCTCCGGGCCTCCCGGACCCCGGGGTTGCTCTCCTGGGCCTGTTCAGCTGCAGGTGGCTCCCGGGGCTGCACCCCCTCAGCTTCCTGCAGCCTCTCGAAGACAGAGGAGAGCATGAGGGCCAGGACGGTGAAGAGCAGCAGGCAGGTACAAGTCCATGGCCACGTCCATTCCGCCCTGCTGCCGGAGCCCGCCTGTATTAGAAGTCATTACCATAAAGTACAATGAAACAAGAACCTTAGCCCAAACCCCCCATCTGATAAACACTGAGGCAGCAAATACTGGCTCTAAGTAAGGTACAACATGCTGAAACTGTGAGATGAGGAGCAACAACTTTGAGGGCCAATAAATCAGCATTGTGATGAGTGACTATTAATCCAAAACAATGAATGCTTATCACAAATATGATTAGACACACTCTGGTCAGATTTGTTGTTATCTCAACCCTTATAGCCTCATGTTGGGTGCCAAAAAGTACTGCTGTGGTTTAAGCCCACCCGTAAATCTGCTACGATGTCATTAGCTCACCCCCCCCTCTTTCTTTCCCCCGCTCCTGGAGGGATGGGAAGGAGAATCAAAAGAATGTAATTCCCGTGGGTTGGGATAAGAACAGTTTAGTAACTAAGATATAACACAAATCACTACTGCTACCACCAGTAATAATAATGATAAGGGAAATAACAAGGGAAGAGAATACAATGCTCCCCACTCACTGTCTGATACCCAGCCTGACTGAGTAGAGATCTCACCCTTCCGGGTAACTGCCCCCAGTTTATATACTGGGCATGACGTGCTGTAGTATGGAATACCTCTTTGGTCAGTTTGGGTCAGATGCTCTTTCTGCTTCCTCCCGGCTTCCCCTCCTCCCTGGCAGAGCATGAGACTCAGGAAGTCCTTGGTCAGAGTAAACATTACTGAGCAGCAACTAAAAACACCGGTGTTATCAGCACTGCTCCCAGGCTGAAAGTCACAAGCACAGCACTGCACCAGCTACTGAGAAGGAGGAAAATGACTGCTACTGCTGAACCCAGGCACTAATCAAACAATTAGAGGTTGAAAACTCTGAGGAGAAAAGAGCGACTGTATTTTATATTTTTCTGCTAGCCTGAGACAACTGATAAAGGCTGAAACATTGACAGGCTAAAAACCTGTTCAAAGAGAATAAGGCATCAAGCCAGAAGGGCTTCCAAGTGACCAGGTACATAACTAAGATGTTTGTCAAAAAAGTGAAGCAAAAATTCCTTAGAAGAAAGGTAGAAACATTGATGCATTGCCTCCTCCCTAGGGCTACTGTCCAAAGATGAAACAAAAATCCTGTTCATTGCAAGTTTATACATATGTCGGTATAACAGGAAAAGGGAGCTCAAGATATAGTGGATTGAATTAGAGTGATCATTATGATAAGATAAAACATGCAGGCAGGCAGGGACTCCATCCTGAGCAAGAGGTGCAGTTAAGTAGCTTCTATGTGTCTCTCTACTTCATATGATAGCTCTATAACACAGCACAGTAGTCTGACACCTAAAGCCATTACCCAGTCATCCAAAAATCTGAAAGCAACAGAAACAAAACAAAATGTCATGTAGAATGTAGTAACATGAATATCTGCAAAACATTTGCATCCAAATAGGAACCTTCTTCACAAGGCTCTCTGGAGGTCTCCAATCCAAAACACAGGGCTTTGTTTATTTAGGTTCTGAAAACCTCCACAGATATGCTACACAGGTTTCCTGGAAAGCATGGGCCAATATCTGTCTATTCTTATAGTGAAAATCTTTTTCCTTATGTCCAGTCTGAATCTCACTTCTTTCAAGGTATTCTTTTTGTCTCCCATCTTTCTACCATGCATTACTGTGAAAAGCCTGTCTCCATCAATTGCCTGGGCTCCTCATAGGTGCTGGGTGCTGCTGTTGAGTCCCCTAAAGCCATCCCTTCTCCAGGCTGAAGAATCCCCGTTCCTCCCTGATAAAACATGTGTTCCAGTCTATCTGCCATCTTGGTAGTCCTTTACTGAATGTGCTTCAGTTTATTGATGTCTGGGTGGAGCTGAACTGCACATAGTATAAAAGATAGTTTAGTGAGAACTGAGTTGAGAGCAGTAATCCCTTCTCTGTGAACTGCTGGCCGTGCTCCTCTTCATGCATCTGAGGATGCTGCTGGCCACCATTGCTGTGAGGGAGCATGGCCTACTCAAGCTCAGCTTACTGTCCTCCTGAGACTCTCCTGCAGATTTGTCCTTCCCCAGCCTGTATTGTTTCAGAAACTCCTCCAAGCTAGGGGCAGGACTTGGCACTTCTCCTTGTTCAATTTCATGCGGACCCGGATGTCACTTCCTTCCAGCCTACTTAGGTCTCTCTGAATGGCAGCTCTGCCTCTGAATATATTGACTGCTCCCTCCCCACCACCAGTTTGGTGCCATCTGCAGTGTTGATGGCAATGTGCTCCATTATCTTCTCCAAGTCATGAAGAAATATAATTACTAATGTAATAATTAGACAGGAAAGGTCCCATAGCAGAATCCTGTGCAGTCCCCAAGTTACTGAGCATTACTCGCAGACCTCCACTCCTTGAAGCCAGTTATTTAGCCATTTTTTTACCCATCTGGTTGTCCACCCACATCCATAATGTCCCAACATATATACAAGATGGTTGTGGGTAACAGCGCTAAAAGCCATGCTAAATGAGAAGCAAATGACATCCACTGCTCTTCCCAAGTTGGTCAGTATGATTTGCCCTTGCTAAACTCTGCTGACAATTCCCAGTCACCTTCTCTACATGCACAGAAATGCGCTACAGGAGGATTCACTCCACCAATTATATGAAACTCCTGCATCAAGAAGTGATCCCCAGCACTCACCACAAATCCTTTGCTTGTTTCCCTTGTTGCCCTTTCAGGAGCTGGCAGACTCATACAAGGACCAGGGTCTGTGGTACAGAACCTTCCATCAGTTGTTTAAAGAAGATGTCACCAACTTTCTCTCTCACATTGAGTGGTTTATTGCAAACTCCCACCATAATAATAACTTTACAGGCCTCTCTTCCTGCCCCTGACCTGCAAGCTCTCACCCAGACTGCTATCCATTGTGCACAATAGCCCCATATATCTAAGCTGCTCCTGCCTGTAGAGGACAACTTCATTTCTTGTGCCATTTTCCTGCTTGTCTTCCCTGGAGAGGTTATGTCCTTTGCAGCACACTTCTGTGGTGGCATGTGCAGCTCTAGCTCCTCCTGCTTTTTCCCAGAAATGCATGCATATCTGTACATACACTAGAGGCTGCTGTTCCTTCACCCACTTTTACCACTCTTGAGGTCTCTCTTGTTTCTATTTTCCTTCATCTTTTTTTCTACTCTTGTCTACTGTTTCCTTGTAAAGTGTGGCTTGCAATCTTCCTCCCCCATCATTCCTGTCCTGGCCAGCCTGTTGGTAAGGATGTCCTTGCTTCATTTTGTCCGGTGGATTCCATCTGTTCCTAGAAGTCCTCCATCTTCAGAGAGGATCCTGTAGCTGTAAAAGTGAACTCCCTGATGCTGACATCACCTGTGTGAAGAGGTGCTGACCTGCAGAGCAGCATTGTCTCTCAGATCTTGCTCTGGGTTGAAACCTCTTCTGTGCTGGGGTAGTTGGTCCTGTGGGTAATGGGCACTGTGCCCTGTGGGGGTATCACCACTGTGGCAGTGAACCTTTACTATCTTCATCCATTTTCAGTCCCCTTCTGTGTATCCACTTGCATGTGATACTGTGCCTGTCTGCTGTGTTCACCAGCAGATGTCTTGCATTAATTAAAGCATGGACAGGGCTTTGAGCAACCTGGTCTAGTGGAAGATGTCCCTGCCCATGGCAGGGGAGTTGGGACTAGGAGATCTTAAAGGTTCCTTCCAACCCAGAGCATTCTGTGGTTCTTCTGAATACAGCACTACAATTCAATTATTTGGGGATGGGTTATCATCAATATTTTCAAATTAAGTGTAATTTTGCTAAAAGTCCAACAGTTAAGTCTCTGTTTCTGCTTTGGTCATGGGCTTCATTTTAAGTATTTAAATTTGAAGTATTACTTTGGCAATCAGAATAACAAGTGGCATTAGGTCCACATTTCTAGAAGAAGAAGAACTCTCTTAAAATGCATCTAGTGATTGCCAAAATATATGTTGTGATTTATCAATAGGTAACAGCTTTCATTTGTGTAAGCTTATGTTCTTTCTGAGATACAGTCATATCCAACAGTTTGGATGTACAACGGATCACTTGAAAACACAAATTCAAATTGATAAAAACATTCTGTAGCTAATTTCTTATACAGAGAGAAACAAATCTGCTACACACAATAGGGATCTAAGTGGTCTGTCTTCCTGTAAAGCTCAGTTTGAAACCAGGGTTTGGGATAGTTAATTGGTAACTCAAAGAGAAACGACTACCTAACTTGGAAACAGAGGATAAAGTAGACACTTTTAAAATACAAAAAGGAAAAAACCAAAAGGTGATATATGAAGTTTCCCATTTTATGTAAAAAGGTCAACTTTATGACTGCTGTTTTCTCATGTAAATAATTAACTGAGACATGCAGGAGGCAGTAGATTATAGGATTCTTATCCTCGCCTTATTATCACTGATTTACCTGTATAAAATAATAAGATAATATTTTCTGAAAAAATAGGCATGGATGAAGCCAATTGTCACTGCTGAGTTAGGCAGATCTGCTGTTTAAATAACTGTAACAACACTACCAGTGATGAATTTTGGACAACAACGATTTTCCTATTTCAACAGAACTTTACATCTTTTAGAGATTACAAAAAGAGAAGACCAATATAGGCTCCATGGAGAACAATGCTTTCTTTTCCTTTTTGCAATTTCCATAAAAGAGATTTCTTGCTAGTTTTCTGTCTTGTTCACCTTTTTCTTCTCTCACAGCACCCTATTCTTAAAAAACACTTATACAGCAACAGGGTCATTGAGCAAAATGTTTGGGTTCAAGCTTTTGTAGGTGGTTCATTCTGGTCTTAGAACACGCACAGCGATATAAAGCAAAACAAATCCAAATCATTGTTGGGCCAAGTTGTTATCACTTCTAACCACAACTGATTTTCCTGTGCAGTCATGTCTGCTCTGTGTGATGTCTGCCACAACTTACATTTAAAAAAAAATTGTTATTTTCCTTGCCAACCAGTCAATTGCTACCTCATTCACTTTTTTTTTTGTTCTGTTTTGGAAACACCACCTCTATTCATCAAGCTGCTCAATTTGATATAATCAAGTACAGATTTAATATGTGTGAGTATCATTTATAACCAAGGAGGAGGAAATGAGCAAAAACTGTCAACTAGATGAATCTGAACAGTCTTATGAAGGCTGCAGTCTCTTGCCATTGTAATGCAAAAGCTGTGTTTAGAAGCTGCTGTCTATCAGAGAGCCGAGGAATGTTTCCTTGCGTTTGGTTTATAAGAGGATTCTGAAAGTTTCACCTTTGGTGAAATACTAGTTCTTATTATTGATTCACTTTTTCTCTTTCTTAACAAGCACAGTTCAGTGCTTGTTAAGTACAGTTCAGTACTTGATAAGTAAAGTGCTTGCTCAGTATAAGCATTTACATACGTAGTACTTGATTATTGTCTGAGCTGTTTTGCATCAATGTGCTGTGGCAGCGTTGGAGGCCTGAACTGAGTGTCCCACTGGGACATGTATGTTTTGCAAAATGCTTTTAAATGATGATTACTGCTTCAGAGAACTTACTGTCATCTATTATATTCTGTAGGTAATGCAACTTACATTATCCCACAGTGCTCTCTAAAAAACCGAGATACTGTAAACTGCAAAATAAGATTTTATAGCATTTTATGTCCTGAACTTAGTTTGTGATTTCTTATCCAAAGTAATTGAATGAAGTAAAATACCTAATTTCTTGTAAAAAAAATGCACTTTAAAAATATTAAAAAAAATAAAAAAGTGAAACAAATATCTCATGTTCAAAATATTTTCAGTCACAATAGGCAATATATCATATATATGGATCCAAGAATTTATTTTTAACTTAATTGAAATATTAGCAATCTAATTGAAGGATAACCAGTAGCTGTTATCAGTCCATATTAACACTATTATAGTATGAAGAAATGCAAAAAAGCCTTATGAATAACAACCTGAGAATTTCTGTGCAGGAAAGGTTTCTGCAATTTGTCTTTTCCCTGCTATGATGCTCACCCTTCCTGTGCGAGTCTAGGATGGGAGAATGACTGGTTTAGTCCCTTCAAGAGGAAATGGGGAGGGTTAAAACAAGTTACTGGTGTCCTGGGATCTATTCTGGGAGGTATAGATGATGTTTAAGGTGGGGTTTATTTCCTCCCCAGTTTTGTGGGTGGTTCCACCCCCCACCCCCCAAAGCACCATTTTCCCTCTCAGGGGCTCCCATCTAAAGCCAGAGAGTGGCTGCTGATTGTCACCCACTGACTCCCCACTGTGGCTGGATCAGCCAGTGCCCCATTGGGGATTACAAGGTGAAGCGAAACCAAAAGACCTCACAGACACTGCTCCTCTTGGCAACTGCCAAACCATGCTGAGACCATGTCAAGCTTGGGGGTGCCCAGAGTCTCTTTGCTGCCAGGCACTACAAAGCTTGTTACTGGCAAAAATTACACCTACTGGGATAGATGTGAAAAAATTCCTCTGTTCAGTTATCATAATTCAGAACAGGTAAACAGGAGCTGTAAAGATAGTGATTTCTTCATAAGACCTGCCGTGGTTTAAGCCCCCTACCCACACAGTTTTACTCACTCCCCTCTTTTTTCCCCCAGTCACGGGGGGATGGGGAGGAGAATCGAAAGAGTGCAACTCACACAGGTTGAGATAAGAACGGTTTAGTAACTGAGGTATAACACAAATCACTGCTGCTACCACCAATAATAATACAAGAGAAATACAAGGAAAGGGAATACAACTGCTCACCAAGCCCGACCCAGCCAGTGCACCCCCCAGCAGCGAACCCCCCCAATACCAAAAACCTGACCACGCCGTGCACCCCCAGTGCACCACCACACCCTTCCTGGTCTCTGCCCTCCGTGTTCACATCCTGGACATGATGTGCTGTGGTATGGAATAACCTCTTTGGTCAGTTTGGGTCAGGTGTCCTGTCTCTGCTTCCTCCCGGCTCCCCCTCCTCCTTGGCATAGCATGAGACTCAGAAAGTCCTTGGCCAGACCAAAACATTACCAAGCAGTAACTGAAAACACTGGTGTTATCAGCGCTGCTGCCAGGCCCAAAATAAAAAGCACAGAGCTGCGCCAGCTACCAAGAAGGAGAAAAAAATGACTGCTACTGCTGAACCCATGACAGACCATAAATTATATTACTATCTTTTTTTTGTTTACTTTCAAAGAACTCCAGAACCAAGTTCTGCAATTCCTGTTATTTTGAAGAAGAAACCTGTTCGTCTAATGATGGCTTGCAGGTTCACATCCTGTCTTTAGACACCATTTAAGCACTTAGCTATATATATTACAGTAGAACATGATGACTAACACAAAATTATGGGGCAGGTAGCAGGCAGCTTTCAAGATTGGGCCTCCAGCCAAGATCTGTGTTTTCCCTTTATATTATTGAATTCCTAAATTCATATTCTTGGAACTCCAAGTATGTTCCCATGTTCTCAGAAACTGGAAGAAGGGTAGGGTACATTATTGAGCAAGTGGGTTTAATAAAGTTTTAGCGAACTCTTATGAGAGCTGCTCTTTATGTCAGACAAAACTTCTTTTTATTTTTTCCTGAGGCTGTGTTAACCAACTGTTCCACATACTATGTCTGAAAAAAACCAACATCCCTCAAATCGCATCCTTACCTTTTCATGCATCTCATCTTAATGCATGTTTACTCCCCTGGAGAGAGTCTGTTTCTTTAGATTGCTGATCATGCAGGTGAACACACACACACAAATTCTTGTTCTCTGCTTCTTGACATTCACCACTATTCCCACTGTATCTGAAATAAACCAGCTTTGAAAAAGAGATTAGGATGTGGAGAGAATATTTTCAATATTCAATTATGCAATGTGCAACTATAATTTTGACAGCTCCTGTGATCTGTTTCCATGAAGGAAGAAAAGTGAGATACATACTATACAGATGGTGACTGCATCCTGCTGATATAGGGATGGTTAAAAATGTTCAAAATTTTCTACAGAAGAGGTTGCTGACATTTTAGGTGAACAGAAAAACCTCAGAAATTTCAGGCTTAGGCAGAAGAAAACAGGAGGCAAAAAGATAAATAAAAAGGCTAGCCAAAAACCTGAAGAAAAGAATTCTGGAAATGAGAACATTTCCTAGATCATTGACTCAACATTAACTCTTTGCGGTACTCCCCACATTTTCTTAAGGTGTAGCAAGATTTCAAAAGCACTGTGATCTTCATTTTCTCCAGCTTTCATGTAGGTGATGTTCATAAGGCTAGGACAGGGCTCAATGGGTTTTGCCATATGAAGCTGATTTGAAAGACAGAAGAGAGATGAATGCAATTAGTAAGGTGTCCTCTTCTGTAAATCACTGGAAAGATTCCTAGGAATAGCTAAGAGCCACGAGTTAGGTGGCCACTGTCCTCCTGAATAACTCTGTTTTGTTTCTATGTATTTGTATCCAAATCCCTGCTCTACACTGAAAACACGAAATTACTTTTACAGTGGGTTTTTTGTTTTAGTCATCACTTAACTATATGTGTAGCCCCAGCTAAAGGGTAGGCAGTCCTACAGTTTCTTGAGGCTGACCACTGACCCGAGGAACAACTTTCTCCTTCCCCACTTTAGTCAGTGATTTAATGGTTTCCAGGCCCCTTGGGCATCCAGAAAGTTCAGAAGTGGCCACTGCATATATACACTGCTTCAATCAGACATAGAAAATAAAATCAGTGTGTGTATCAAACACAAATCTGGTAGTCATGGAATGCTCTGTTTTTTGGGAAAACCAGTTAAAAACAAAAACTTAAAGTAAAATTATTTGAGCTAGACAACAACTATTTCTGAAGGTGCTCAAACCTATATAGCATGAAGAAATGAAATCTCTTTCAACAAACACTAAGTACTTTGTGTGAGGAGTGCAGGGGATTCTCCCTTGCTAGTTCAACATTAACAGCAGTATTAGTAATGTCACTGCTGAGACCTCACCTACAGCTTATGCGTAATGCATAGCAGGAATTAGAGTCGTAGATTCATAGAACCATAGAATAGTTAGGGTTGGGAAGGACCTTAAGATCATCTAGTTCCAACCCCCTGCCATGCAACAGGGACATCTCCCACTAAACCATGCCATCCAAGGCTCTGTCCAACCTGGCCTTGAACATCGCCAGCGATGGAGCATTCACAACTTCCCTGGGCAACCCAGTCCAGTGCCTCAAAACCCTTACAGTAAAGAACTACTTCCTTATACCCAGACTAAACTTCTGCTGTTTAAGTTTTAACCCATTACCCCTAGTACTAACACTGCAGTCCCTAATGAATAGTCCATCCCCAGCATCCCTATAGGCCCCCTTCAGATACTGGAAGGTATATACCTCCATCACATACTATGAGGTCTCCGTGCAGCCTTCTCTTCTCCAGGCTGAACAGCCCCAACTTTCTCAGCCTATCTTCATTCGGGAGGTGCTCCAGTCCCCTGATCATCCTCGTGGCCCTCCTCTGGACTTCTTCCAACAGTTCCATGTCCTTCTTATGTTGAGGACACCAGAACTGCACACAATACTCCAAGTGAGGTCTCACAAGGGCAGAGCAGAGGGGCAGGATCACCTCCCTCGACATGCTGGTCACGCTCCTTTTGATGCAGCCCAGGATACAGTTGGCTTTCTGGGATGCAAGCACACACTGAAGCCGGCTCATGTTCATTTTTTCATCAACCAACACCCCCAGGTCCTTCTCCATGGGGCTGCTCTGAATCTCTTCTCTGCCCAACCTGGAGCTGTGCCTGGCATTGCTCTGACGCGGGTGGAGGACCTTGCACTTGGCATGGTTAAACTTCATCAGGTTGGCATCAGCCCACCTCACAAGCATGTCAAGGTCCCTCTGGATGCCATTCCTTCCCTCCAACATATCAACTGAGCCACACAGCCTGGTGTCATTGGCAAACTTGCTGATGGTGCGCTAAATCCCGCTGTCTATGTCACCAACAAAGATGCTGAACAAGACCGGACCCAACACCAATCCCTGAGGGACACCAGTCATTACTGTTTTCCAGCTGGACATTGTGCCATTGAGCACAACTATTTGCATGTGGCCATCCAGCCAGTTCTTTATCAGCTGAGTGGTCCATCTATCAAATTGATGTCTCTCCAATTCAGAGACAAGGATGTCATGCGGGACAGTGTCGAATGCTTTACACAAGTCCCTGACATGAAGGAGCATGCTAAGAACTTCAAACAATATTAAAATTGACTAGAGTAAGCTAAAATACTATGTTTAGACTCATAGTAATTTATATGTTTTCTTTTCTAGCAGCACCAGCTCCCCTCAAGGGGCTGCTGTTTGTCGCCTACTGACTCCTGCCTCTGTCAGCATTTTTACCTGCATGATATTAACACAGCTTACACTAAAACAGGTGGGACAACATTCACCTCAGTAGTAGAAAAATATCAAATCATGTCAGGCCATGACATGTCTTGAGATCCTGCTCTGTCAGGTCAGCACAAAGCAGTGGCCTTTGCTTGTATTGACTATGTCACAAATTTTATGCTCATTAAGCATCATTGCCTTGTAAGAAAAGGAAAAAGTAGATATGGCTAAAATAGACTGTGTTAAAATCTGAATTATTTGACCTTCGACAATATCTCCCTATGAGATGCTGAACAGATTGTGGCCACCTAGTCTAATGATGAGAAATAATGCTGGGCTTATTTGAAATCTGTGGTATCTGAAGGAAAATTCTCTGTATTTTCTTAGTTGTTATAAAAAAGACATCTACAGAATTTTTCTGAAAACAAAGAAATATAATATACAAGCTTACCAAATTCCTGGTCCTTGTTTTAATGACAAACATGTGACATGAAGATGTTAGTACAGTTACAAAAGAGTCAAATCTTACAAGGATAACATAGAGTGCTAGAAGGAAATTTATTTTATGACAAGGCACAGTTGAAGATGGGAGGCTAGGAAAAAAGAAGTTTTATATTCCATTTTAATTTTAATTGGATGAAAATTTAAATAGCAGAAAATTTAAGAGAAAAAAAATGTACGTGCACATCTTCTCATCTTTCTCAGGCTTCTCCCTAAACAAAAGTTACTGCAGTGTATTGTATAGGTTGTAGAAGGCAGAGCAGCCCACAGAGGAGGACATGCAGCTCAGTCAGTCATGAGAAGTTTTCATCATGATATTTGCACTACTTTAGTTTATACTAAACAATGGCATAAATAAAGATATTTCATGTACAGCAGAATTTTTTCACAGATACTAAGTAAAAACCAGCTTCCACATAGAGGAAGATTATTTCATGTTTCTGTGTAACAGAGGTTGTTTCCTCCAAAGGTACTGCACAGTGCCAGAAATAGCAGAGTAATTTCTATATGTAAGTGTGCACTATTTGTACCTCAACCAGTGTAATGAGAAGTCAGAGTTCACAAGAGGGCTGAGGGAATTAAGTTTTTAATGTTACTGAAATATGATGGGCTTGGAGCTCATAATTAGACACCTGAGGTGACAGCTTTTAGTTTCCTGTGAGGAGAAGCAGGCACTACAATCAGCCAACTCTATGTCTTCATTTTTTATTTTCTTTTTTCCCTGTGCAAAGCTAGCAAACACCCAGCTGGCAAAATCTTCCTATTCTCACTGTAAATGTGTGAAAAATTCCTCAAGGTTTTCCTCATCATTACAACATCTGCTTGCTGTCAAGCTTTTTAATTTCTTGGTCTTGTCCACACATCTGCTCTCATTTCCTCTTGTTTCACAGCCAACATTTAAACTGCATCCAAGTGACTAAATATCTTCCCCCTCACTAATGGTAACCTGCTGCTTCCTATTATGCCTGTGAGAGTGACACATAATCCATCAGTAAGCTTCATACTTCCGAAATCACTGGTGTCTTGCTCCTTAAATAGGGATGTGCTGCTACCACGTCCTGTTCATCTGTGCCTTGACTTCAACTTCTTAATTTCAGACCTGTGCCTTGAGGCATAGGTAAGGCACAGTCGTTGCAGTTCAGGATTGTCCACATGTGTGTCTGATGAAATTTGTGATGCCACATGGCTACCAACTTCCATTTAAATAGAAGTCTTCCTCTAAATAAGACCACGTGGCTCATGTGGTCCTGTAGTGTTTCTCCAAGTAGATGGCTTGAACACAAGAAGTTATCTCAAATGGTACTACCTACTAATATGGCAGCACCCGGATATTTCCTACAATACTATAGTGAACTTGCCTGGCCATCTAACTGAAAATGTTTTTTGGGTCAGTCCTGCCTCTGACTGCAGGAGAAACAAAAATGATAGACTTACAAGAGTAACCAGTGCCTTCTGACTTGATGTAATCTTGGTGTACAAAAAGCCCAGAAGCATCTATCTATAATCTTTAATATAAAAGGATATATTACTTGAGTCCTTTAATAGGTACTCTAGGGTCCTGTGAGAATGAGTGGCTATTCAGAATCTCATGAAAACAACTAGTCAAAACCGGCATTTTTACTCACTCAGGTCCTTTATTGAGTGTGTTAAAATCTGTTCTCATCCTCTTGTTAGAGAGTGGACCTCTGTCCTGGGTTCAGCCTAAACCATGACAACCTTGTATACAGAATATACCCTGCCATGAGGAGGGAGAGGTGACTGCTGCTTTGAAAATGAAGTACATTATTGCTGAGTACAAACTCCTTGATATTTTTCAAGCTTGGGAGAAACTGTCATTTGCCTCTTGTCAGTGAGTGAAATTTGCTTCTATCTTTCACAGATTTTCAAAGGTTCATAAGCCTAGCTGGATTGCTTTGCTCAAAAATAACTGTCAGATTCACAGCCAACATAGATTACTGTATTTTTATTGTTCTGAATAGGTCTATGGTGCCAGAAACACCCTTGTCAGCAGTTCGATGCTTTTTGTTAGGCAGATTTACTAGTGGTACAATGTCTCCACATCCCAAATTCTTTTTTGTTATCTGTAAGATGTCAGTCATTCACCATAGAATCATAGAATAGTTAGGGTTGGAAAGGACCTTAAGATCATCTAGTTCCAACCCCCATGCCATGGGCAGGGACACCTCCCACTAAACCATATCACCCGAGGCTCTGTCCAACCCAGCCTTGAACATCGCCAGCGATGGAGCATTCACAACCTCCCTGGGCAACCCAGTCCAGTGCCTCACCACCCTTACAGTAAAGAATTTCTTCCTCATATCCAGTCTAAACTTCCCCTGTCAGCTTCATTTATATTATGCAGTGGATAGGCCTCCAGTGAATTCTACTTAGCTAGCTAGCTAGCTCCTCCAGTCTATAGCTAATGTCCAATGCACAGCCAAACTCCAACTCTTCTAGGTCAGATTCCTTCACGCTGTAAGTACTTTGAAAGTCTGTTTCCCATCATCTTATCATCAGTATTTTAAAATGACAATTGCTTTTTTCTTTGACATGTGAGTTACACTACATCCCTCTCAACAGGGAAACCCACATCCACTACATAGTTATGAATGTCCTGAATCAGGAGCCCCATAAGCCAGGAACTTTCTCCATCTCAGAGCCCCTTCTGATGTACCCAGCACATAACTTGTTTCTGGTTCTACATGGAGCTCAGATTACCTGATTTGATTTATCCAGATGTTTTCCTTGGACTACAGATTTTCTTTCCTAGGATCTTGTTGTACCTATTACTAATTGATGTAAGTCTGCCTGCTACAGTGCTTGTGCTTTTACTGACAAGCAAAAGTTCAGTAGAAGACTGAACTTGAAGACTATGTATTTTCTTGCTTTTTCTGGGATATGGTCTTTTTCTGTGTTCTCAGTGCATTCCCTTCGTTTTCACCCAGCCATGGTATAGTAGTAGGGGATTTTATGTTTTGGGTGATGGGAAAAACTCAAGCCCTCTTGTCTGCAAAGGAATTGCACTCACATCTTTATGCATTTCTTTCTTCTGCTTCTGACAATTAGCAACCAGCTCTGATTCAGAGGGTTATAGTGTAGTGCAGTCAGTGTGGGAAGGGCACAGAACATATACTCAACAGCAGTGAAGAACTGATGGAGATACTTTACATGGAGATACTTTACAATGAGCAAAATATAGTTCCACTGATTTTAATCATCCAAGTGTTCATGGAAAAGCTGACTAATTGACACTGCTTCCCACATACAATGTTGTGTCCTTTTTCTGTTGTGTATGCAGCCCTGGTGCTGCAACGTCAGTGAGTTCCTATCTTGTGCTGAAGAACTTGACTGCTGGTGCTTTCATAGGGAGTTCATCATCCTCATGCAGGCCTCTGATTTCAACGGTGGGAGTTAATTCTGCTTTCTTTTAGATTCCTAAGTCAGTTATTGGATATGCTGTTCAATGTCAGGTAATACTATAATCATTATTGGGCTTTTGTCTTGTGGGAAATGTGTCTTTTCTCAGCAATGAAACAATGAATAAAATCCACAATGAAGACTGATGTCCTAGAAAACGTATGCCTACTTTTCTACCCCTTATGTTGGATGCTTGTTACAGATAGAAGGGAAATAACAATAATTATATGACACTGAAAAGCTGTTTCTAGAACTGCACTGGATGGACAGAGCTTTTAATTTGATGGCACTGTTCAGGTCATCTGGACTTATTCTGCCTTTGAATCAGTTCTCATTGACTCTAGTAGCCAAAATCTTGAATGAACACTCTGGGGGGTGCTGTAAAGTAGCAGAATTTAACTCACCGTAGATGATTTCCTTCACTGGTTGCAGACAGCTGCTACAAAAAGGTCACTTCACAAGATTTTCTAGTTCTTTTCTTGTAATGGTTGCTTTTGTCATGTAATAAATTTGTCCTGCTTTTAGCAGTACAGCAAAACCTGGTCATGTAATAAAACTGTTAGGTTACAAACTACAAAAAAGAATTCATTTTACTTCTGGAGAAGACAGCTTCATCTTGTAAAATACTGGAATATATATGTGTATATTTATATTTTCTAAGACATAGGGAAGTATGCTGTCTCTGGATAATATCCCTATGCTTGCAGTTTGGCAGGCTCCTGTATCCAACCTCTAAGGTATTGAATCAGACATAAACCAAATAGTTTTCTGACCCTCTGGGCTCTAATTGGTTTCCATTTATGAGTTTATGAGTGCTGGATGGTACGTTTTCTGGGAAGTCTTTCTGGCACAGGTGGTTTGTGTCTACCCTTCAGGGATGAATGCTCGCACATTCAAAGAGCTGTCTGAGCTGACCTTTGCTGAGTTACACAAAGATGGTATTTCTTGGCTCAAGCAAAGACAGTGAGTTGTGAAGAAAAATGAAAAGTTAACCAAATTTTCTTTTCTGTTAGTCCACTTGTTTTCTTCCATTCTTCTGAAATATATGCATTTTTCCTTCGATGAGTTGCTGTTGCCATAAATTCCACTTAGTTGTGGGACTAATTTATATCAAGTAGGATAGGAACTGAGTGCAGATTGCAAGTTTTGTGAGTCACACATGGTGTAGCTAAGAGCAAAAGTGCCAGTTACTTCAATTCATTCACCTCTTGTGAAAAAGGCTTTGTTAATGTCTAGCAAAATAGCTGTGGGCATTATAATGGCTCAGGTAGGAAACACTTAGAGGATGCACTTAGACTGCAATTATGAAATAAAACATAACTTCTAAAGCACATTAAAGATTGCCTAATGTTTTGAGTTTATAAAAGCAATGGATTGTGGCCGACTTATGGTAACATTTACAAAGCACCTGCATGAACTGGACTTGCCTAGATTCTGCAATTTATCCAGGTACAAGCACACCATAGTCAAATAGGAAGGTGATAAAATCTACAGTGTTTACTGTTCAGAATATAGCCCTGAAAACCTCTAATTAGCAAGATAAACTGTGTTCAACAGAATGATTCATACTGGAAAAGCTGTGGATGTGCTTAATTATATCTGACACAGGGTTCTAATTTTTTTTCCCTTAGACATTTAAGAAAGCCAAGATGACTCTCTGCTTTAGGAGATGGTTCATGAAGGTATAATTGCTGATGTGTTGGCAGCCAGTAAAACTAACTGATAAAATAATATGAGCACAGTTATGGCATTTTCACTATGAACATGCTGATCATGTTTTACTTAGAAACATTCGATAGAATTTCACATAATTGCAATAAATGTGAAGAGCGATTAATTATTTATAAAAGGTGAATATTGCCCTCAGATTTAAATGTCCACATTGCTTTTCTAGGATTTTAAAAGAAGTTTAAAGCTTGTTTCTTTATTGATATGAAAATGAATCAAAAAAGGAAAACCCAAAACTCTTAAGAAAGTCAGCTCCTCTCCCATATATACTTAACTGGTTAATTACTTATTCTACTCTTACACATACTGTTTTCAGCATGTTTGGACATTATTCTGCTTTCTTTATTGATCTTTTTGCTGTTGTTGGCTTCTAATTGGAAGCTGGTTTTGAGAATGGTGCTGACTAGGTGATATTAGTGTACTTTTCAATATGCTATGATTGTCACACCTTCCTGATATTTTTAAGTATAGTAAATACATTGCCAAGCAATTTTCTGAGCAAGCACAAAAATTGGGAAGGTTATTGGATAAAAGAGGCTTCAGAGTTTGGACAAGTTTTCCTGGAGACCTAAAACTCTGAATTTTAGGACATTTATTTTTCCCAAATGTCAATGGGGAAAATGCAATGTAAAATCTGTTATATAGCTTCTGTAAAAGGCCTTCACAAGAAAATCAGAATAATCATACCTAATCTTAGAAAAAGACTGCTCATTGAAGATGTAACCTATTATCTCAGCAAGAGTTAGTCCCTTAAAACACTGATCTAGAGAATTTTGTCTTAATCTGATTTAATTAGGATTAGCATGTATATTTAGATTCATTGCCAGCCATTTATTTATCTAGTATCTATTTGCAGTATTATTAACAATTTCTAAATTACTTCAAGAAAATTGATAATCTAGATTTATAAGTTATTTCCCATCGAACTGAGACAAGAAATAGCCATAGCATAATCGAAGGCTTTTATACAATGGACTGAACCTGCCTATCTTTTTTTTTGTTTTCAGATGTAGATCCACTTAATTCAGTAGAAAAGCTGAATTCAGTGGATTTGCTCTTGATTTATATTGGTGTGACAAGAGGCATTTATAGATGTGTAGAACAAACGTAAAGAAAGCAATGTGATTCAGAAGGGCATGAAAACATCATTTTCTGCTTTGAATAGCAGATATAGAATTAAAAAAAAGGATGCTTGCTCTGTGAAGGTTGTAAAGATACTGAGTTTTATCAGTTCTTACTTTTTCAGCATTAGTGTTGTAACTTGCATTTCAAAATCTGATTTCTTTGAGATGACTGCAGTTATTGAAAAAGGCACATTCAGTTTTTAAGAGTTTAGTCGCTGAAGTCAAAGGAATTGCATAGATTTACTGCAGGGGAGTCTTCAGCCCATGCTAATTTCCTGGATTTGTACTCAGATAATTTAGTATTTTTTGTGCAGACTTTAAAATTTGATTAACTCTCCATACTAAAAAATTAAAACTGCATTTAAAATAATCAGTCTGCATAATCTGAGTTATGCCTTTTCTATCAGTGGCACTAACGTTTACTTCCAAACCAACATATCCTGAGACATTTGTTTAATAGGACTTGTAGTATGACTCTCATTCATCCAAGTCCCTATTTTAAGTTGTTTAGGATTTTTTTTAATGTTCTAGGTTACAACAAGGAAGATGCATTAAAACCCAACTTTTCACTTTGGTGGACATTACTATGTACATGCTTTAGAGCTTGAAATTAGGAAGGCATAGTCGTCTTCCTCTCCCATGACAGTCCACTTACATTTACCCAAATCATGTTTCTGAAACACTGTGGTGAACAAGCTCTGGCTTCTCACAGTTGCATTTATACTGGTAAATTAAAGTGGCCAGAAAACTTTCTGAGTACTTCAATGTGATCACACACCCTGTTTAGCTGTGGCGATGTTCTACACTGCTCTCATAGCCTATGTCAATATTTTCCAAACAAAACCCAGACAGGCACAGTTAGGCTATAAACATCACTTTTTTACCCAAGGAGCTTCTGGGTCATGTGGTCAATCATGTGCCAGCTGGTTTCAGTTTCTGGAAGTGATGTTTACCATATTTCATTTGTGGCTGGATCCTTTTCCTAATGGGTTCCAAGACTAGATATACGAAGATATTATCTGTTTCTCCGAATAGTTACAGACTGTTCATTTGAATTTAGGTCTATTCAGCAACAACAAACATAATCTTCACTTTCCAAAAAGTGGGATCATAACGACCTGATTAGGATTTATGCATTGTATTTTTCCTTTTTACTGTGGGCATGTTTATTCATCCATTTAAATCATGATTAAGGTGAATGATACTGAAAGCATGTATTTAATGTATGCTGACATTTATATATTTTAAATCTTTATTTGCTTATTTAGAGGCAGACATACACTGGATTTTGAAATAGAGAATGCATAACCCATGTATTATTAAATTTATATGGAAAATAACAGGCAGTTTAAACTAGATGTTTAAAATAGATGTTATATTGGTAAATGATCCACACTTAACACAGTGTTTAACTGGTCTCATAATTCCTTTCACTTCTAATTAGTATGATAATCACTACTATCTACAGATCAGTCAGGTTATCCATTGAATTTAGGATTTTAGTTGATAGTAAGGCTTTTCACAGGTGACAATTACAGAATGCAAGACCAAATGTCAGGCTGCCGTTGGTCACTTGGGACATGTGGATCAATTTTGTTACTATTGAAAACAACCTTGGGTTTTTGTGGTGTTCTCTGCAGCACTGCCTTAAAAGTGGTTAGGTATTTTTGTCATTATGCCTTCTATTCCTGAACCTTCCTCTGCTCAGAAATGGAAGCCCTGTATATATACAAGTGTACAATGACCAGCTTATGCCATCTTGTTCGTGTAGTAGCATTACCTTGAGTAAAGCCAACTCTTCTTCTGACATTGCATGGAGCAACAGTTTCTTGCGTGTTCTTTTTGCTGGGTCTAGAAAAACCTCTTCTAATCTCTGACTATTTAGGTTTCCTTTCTAATATTGCTTGCCTGTTAAGTAATGTCATAGATTCATAGAATCATAGAATGGTTTGCATTGGAAGGGACTTTAAAAATCATCTGTTTCCAACATATGTTCCTCAAATATGCAAATAAGCAGTTCTTCACTGTTTCCGCTGACCAGTTTATATCATTGTCTTATTAAGATACTGTTATATAATATTGTTGATGCAGTTCCAGAGCTAATATGCCCATTTCCTGTGTAACTCAATGGCTGCTTCTACTGTAGGGGCCTTTCTTCCACCTAAAATATTTCGTTTGGTTTTAAGAAGTCCTCCAGGAGACAAACTGTTTCTCCAATTCTGTAAGATCTAGTCATCCTGCAGAAATTATTCACAAGTATAATAGTGCACAAACAGATTTTTTCATTCCAATGTCTTTGAAAACATATCTATTGTGTCACAACTTTTCAGCAGCAAGAAACTGCAGGTAACATATATGACCTTGCCGGTGCCTTCTATTGTCCTTGTAAACCTCTAGCTGTCATTTTTTTTTGCAATTTTTTCTTAAATTCTTAGCCAGTGCCAGAATCTGAGATCAGCCTTTTTTTTTTTCTTATTCAAGTGACATTTCTCTTCTAAATTTGATTTCACACGTAGATGAAGAGTAGATTAAGATACTGACTACAAAGAAGATGATTTCCCTGATGTTAGCCCAGCTTCAGTGCCACTGGGATCAAATGGAAACTGCATAATTTCGAGTGTATACACTCATAAACTATTTCAAATGGCAGTTTTTAGTCCAAGTTTTTAAGGAGAATAGGAAACAGTACTTGTTTTTGGAAAAAAAAATAAGGCAGGCTTAATTTAGTGTATTACTCATCAACCTAAAGAAAGATCCTGTCAGGCAGAATTGACCGAAAGAGAAATAGAATAAAAAGTACCTGCGATAAACTTATGGGATAAATAGAGCAGTGTTTCTCAATTACAGTGTTTTGGCTTTTTGGTAATTTTCCATGGAATAATTTAACATTTACTTGGAGAGAGAATGTACTGTCCAGACAACTCTTGCTGGTAATTTTCTGCACTGACAAAGCCAATTTTGGTTAAATTAAAGGCTGTTCCTCTTCCTAGAATGCTTCCTTTTTATCAGAATTCCTTCTATTACACAATATATATGTACATCCTCCTCTAGAATTTTATTTCTTACTCATTCAGAGATGTCTATAACTCCCATGTTACTTTGTTGGTTTATGTAATGGTTTACATAGATGTTTTCAAATTAGTTTCCTCCTTTAAATATCCATGGATGTCTTCTTTACCTTTTTTAGTCACCTATAGCTATATGCAAAAATTGTTGGGCTCTCCCTTATCAGTCATTTTTGGGCTGCATTTGTATTTCTCATTAGATATAATATCTTCACCTCTGATTTTCCTCCAGAAAAATCACCAAACAGTCCAACTGGCTACTGTAAACCCAGATGATAATGTTGAAAATATCCAATAATAATAAATAAATCCAATCAACCTGACCATTTATTCTGAATGCCATAGTTGTGTCCTTGCTGTGAAAGCAGCTTCCTAAAACAAAGAGGCAGCTTCCTCAATGGCTGCTTGCTGATACGATACCATGCTACTTCAAATATTTTCTTTCCATGGCTAGATTGAAGTATGTTTCATCTTTGCAGCATAGTTCTCTTGGTTCTATTGATTTTCTGTACTCTGACTTTTCATAAGTAGTTTAAAAGTCTCTGTCCTCTAATGTCAAATGTCAGCCACCCTGTTCTCATCTCTCACACACTCTGAAGTGAATGACTCATGGGTGTATTGTCATGACAGCTTTCAAGTGAGCAGGGGCAACTTGTAGCGTTAGCAAGATATCTGAATGGGAGCTGAAGGACTCACGAGAGGCTCAAGTGTCAGAATCCCTCTTGCTGTGACTGCACACTTCAAAGTCTCCCCCCACTTTCCTCTACATTGAGCCTTCAGCTGCTCACTTCTCCCGCTGCACTGTTCAAATGCTTTAGTCCTTCCAGAGGTTACCAAGACCTCTCATCACAGAGCTCCAGTCTCCTCAAACTTGTCCTTATGCTTCCTCAATTGTAAAAGTTTCTTTATACTTTGAAGAAATACGAGTATATTTCTCATATATATGTGAGTATTTTTTTTTTCCTCATGTCCTCCCCTACCCCTGAAATTTGAAACCTTACGTGACTTTAGCTTACCAACTAGAATGTGACTGCTTTGTCTTCTGATGAATGCTTGAAAGACAGGTTAGGCAAACGGGGCCTGGAAAACTCTGTAATCTTAGAGAAGTCATAATGGGCAAGACAGTTATCTTTCTTGTACATAAATTTTGTCCTATGTTTAGAGGCTGTTCAAATGCAACTTTTGGACATATTAAGAAAACATGTTCAGATGTTTAAGCTTAGATTTCAATGATAGATTTCAGATTTCGCAGTTTGGTCTAGAATTAGTTCCTAGGTCTTCTGTGCAGCAGAAGACTAAAGTGTATTGGGACAGGGTAGAACTGAGGTACATTGCAGATGTTGAAACAAGTCCTGTATGTGTATTTTTAGGCACAAACCAGTCCTGTTAATCCAGATACTTCCATGTACAACACATTTCACCAAGATTTTATATGCAAGCCAGCTTTAAAAAACTCTTGAAGACTGACATTATAATCCCTTCAGAGAATTAACTGGTTTTGTTATCTACACAAAATTAAAGAATGATCTGCTGGTCATTTGTGAGATGAATAAACAGTGCCCTACTTGATAGTTGTGGTTTTTTCATAGTAAGTACTTCAATAGATGCAAAGACCTTTGTTACGTTTAAGAAAGCATCATCTTCAGATGATGTTCAGGCAAATTCCAGCTGTATAAAACTTATAGAAAATATGGTTGCACAGCTACTCCACATGACTCTTTCAAATATTGAAAGATTAAAATGTTCCCCTTACTCAAAGGAATCACATTGCTCATTTCATGTGGACAAGAACCGAAGACTACACCTGTGTGTTTCCCTTTATTGCTCTTAATCACAAGTAAAAAATCATTCTGAGGGGGTGGAAAAGACAGAAATATCAGTGCATGTGGACAAAGTTGCTATTCATTTTTGGACTGAAAATTTTTCTTTCAGTGATAAATAAGAAGTTAAGATAAATAAGACTAAACCTCCTGGGTTTCTAATGCACAGAAATGAAGTGTTTGGTGGGATACACCATCAGGGAAAAAAGGAGAAAAAGTTGGCCTACTTTGAACAGGTGTTTCTCATCTAATTTATAAATTATGTTCTGTTCTGATGAATTGTGAGATAGACACAAATTTTCAAGAATTTCTTTGGAAACTATAGTATAAGAGCAAGGTTTTGTTTAAGGTAGTTGAAACTTCACCCAAAAGCCTGCATACCAAGTTAATTGCTCAAGAATTGCCTACTCATAGTTCTTAAACTCTTTCCCTTAGTTTATAGACTAGTAGATTGCTTTTTTCCCTTTTAATTATTTTCCCATATAATTTCTCATGAATTTACTGATGCCCACAGAGAGTTAGCTTTTACATCCCTTAATGTTTTTTTTTTTTTTCCTTCAAGGATTCTCCAAGAATTTGAATAAGTTTGGCTAATTGCAAGCTCTTATCATTTTAATGTCAATTTCCAGAACCTGAGTTATTTTCAAAGAATATATATCAAAGGTCTGGATAACCTCAATTATAATAGTATTTACTACAGCGATAAGCTTGAAATCAAGAATATTAATTATACAGACTCAGGTTAGCATTATTCAAGAACTTAACAGTCCATCTAATCAGTCTTTGGAAATAAATGTAAAGAATTACCTTTTGATTTAAATAGCTCCTCTAGACCCCTAGAGTAACCTGTTCATTGCTGGGGGAAGGGGGACAGCTACAGGGATGGCTTCTGTGAGAAGCTACCAGAAGCTTCCTCTGGGTCCACCAGAGCCAATGCCAGCCAGCTCCAAGGTGGACTCACTGCTGGCTAAGGCTGAGTGTATCAGTATATGGTGGTAGAGCCTCTGGGATAATATATTGAAGGGAATAAACCACAAAACTAGCAATTGCACCTGGAGAGAGAGAAATGGGAATACATGAGAGGAACAGCCCTGCAGAAACCAAGGTCAGTGCAGAAGGAGGGGAAAAGGTGCTCAAGGCACCCAACCAGAGGTTCCCCTGCAGCTGTCAGTGCAGCCCATGGTGAGGCAGACTGTGCCCTGCAGCACATGGAGGTCCCTGGTGGAGCAGATACCCACCTGAAGCTCATGGATGACCTCATACCAGAGCAGGGGGATGCCCGAAGGCAGCTGTGACCCCGTGGGAAACCCACACTGGAGTGGACCCCTGGAAGGACCTGTGGTCCTGTGGAGAGAGGAGCCCACACTGGATCAGGTCTGCTGTAGGACTTGTGCAGCAAGGCCACACTGGAGCAGTCTATTCCTGAAGGGCTGGACCCATGGAAGGGACCCACACTGGAGCAGTTCATGAAGAACTGCAGCCTGTGGGAAGGACTCACATTGGAGAACTTCATGGAGGACTGTCTCCTGTGGAAGGGACCCATGCTGGAGCAGGGAAAGTGTGAAGAATCTTCCCCCTAAGGAGAAAGGAGCAGCAGAGACCACAACCATGTCCAGCCAGGGTCAATCCACTGCCATTGTTAAACACATTGCAACAGATCTAAGTGGGAAAAAAGTTTTATCTTAGAATCATAGAATAGTTAAGGACCTTAAGATCATCCAGTTCCAACCCCTCTGCCATAGGGAGGGACACCTCCCACTAAACCATGCCACCCAAGGCTCTGTCCAATCCGGCCTTGAACACTGCCAGGGATGGAGTATTCACAACTTCTCTGGGCAACCCATTCCAGTGCCTCACCACCCTCACAGTAAAGAACTTCCTCCTTATATCCAATCTAAACTTTCCCGTTTAAGTTTGAACCCATTACCCCTTGTCCTATCACTACAGTCCCTAACTCTTACGTAATATTTTTTTAAGAAAACGAACTTTTCCATTTCAAATTTCACAGAATCTTCTCATTATTTTTCATGGGAAGATGTACTTCCTATCAAGTCAGTTGCTCAAGATGTACATAACATCCATAAAAACAGTAGTGAATACCTATACCGAGACAAAGAAAAAGAATATTAAAAAAAGGCTATTGAAATTGGGGTGGCAAATACTTGGATGAAATGAATTAAGAGTCTTGCACAGAAGAAATAAAAATGTAGATATCAGGATTAATCAATGGTGAGCATAAAACAACTAAAACCCAACATCCAGCACAGAATAAACGATGACACAAGTCCTCGGTTGGTAGAAACATGAGTAAAGCTCTTTAGTCATTGGTATAACTTATTTCCACCATCTCAGGCTGAAACATGCTGAAAACTTTTCCTTTATATGAAGTGTTCCATTCTGGTGGAACATTTTATTACAGAGGTAGTTTTTCTAATTTCAGAGAGTAGTTTTGAATCATAGTAGTGTGACTTCTGATTCTTTCAAAATAAAAATAATTTTACTATCTTCTGCTCTTGACGGGAGGAAAAATAGATATTTATAGTTCACTATTGCCCTCTTGTGGAAGGAAACAAAACCAAAGATGTTCAACATAAAAATTCCACACCAAGAATTTATAATCCAGGTCAGAAACCCTCAGTCATCTTGTGTCTTAGTTAGCAAGCAGTGTTTGTGGAGCTGGGTCCTATTTGGTACAAACAAGGGGATTACTCTTTCATTCTATACTAACAGTTTTGCTCTTGGTTCTTTATTAGAAGTTACTGTCTTTAAAAATTCTCCCATGGTACTGGCCCCTGTACCATTTAACCCTCCAGAGTTTGAAGGAAGACTTCAACTCAGTATCAGAAAGTTTATTCTAATAACGATGGCATATCATCACCAGTAGATCTTTGAAAAGTAAGTTCTGCTGCTGCTCAGACGTGGTCAGCAGCTGTAACAAGGGTCAAACTTCGGTAAGAAAATCAGAGGGAAGGCTGTTAGAAAAGACATTTAGAAAAAATAAACGTCAAGCTACCACAGAGTTAAACATTGAAATGTATCTAAATATTATCTATGCATTAAGTATATCTGAAAAGGCAAACTTACTTTTAAAACATCAAAAAATTGTCCAGACTTATTTCCACGGGGTATTTTAGGCTCTTTTATAACTTTTGTATATCTGTCCAGTCAATTTCCTCCAGGAACACTGTGGAAAAGATTCTTTATTCTGTCTGTTAATCAGCTTTATGCAATAGTAATTTCTATGTCAAACTGCAATGTTACTAATATTAAACACTAAAAAAGCGAAATAGAGAATGTAGGTATTATTGTGCCAGACAACTGTCTATGTTGGATGTCAGTGGACCCAGAATATTCACCAACTATGACCATGCCTCCAGGCCAAATGTAATACACTGTGCAGTGTCATGATCATCAATGAAGTCTGGGAGTGCTCCTTGCGTCTTGATTGACTCCTGTGCTATCCATAAGTACAAATAACTATGTTTGTTCCTTCTCACAGCTTCTACTTAGACCCACGGTGTTTGTGCTTTCACAAAGGGCAATTTTCTCCTTAGGAAAGGGTTTGGGTTTTTTTGGCTCTTGAACACCGGAGAAATTAGGCTGTAACTTTTGCAAGCAGGTGACTGATTTGGACCTCAAGCTACAAGAGGGATAACGCATTGCGCACAAGGTCTGTTCTACATGCATTTTCGCAATCAGACTGACATCCCAGCAGTGGAAGTATCCTGACAGTCTGGTCTGAGTTAAGAAACTGAATCAATCTAAAAAACATAAAGTGAAACCTGTGAACCCTTTGCTGCAACTATTTGTACTATGTTATTTTTCAAAAGATGATTACAGATGGAGATGCTTTGCACTGCAGCAGTTTTTGAGCCTAATAACATAGCGCAGTATGAATTCTCAGGGATTAGACAGGGAGCACTGTGATTACTGTTGAAATTCTAAAGGGACAAAATTGTAGCCAGTTCTGCCATGCCAGCATAAGGGTAAGGCGCTTGGGAAAGAAGCTATTGAGAGGATGAAGAGGGGTACAGTATCACATTGACTCTGTAAGGAAAAGACCAGACAGGTCATCTGTAAAGGAAGAAGATTCTTGAAGCCTAAACTATGCAATCATGATACTCCTGTGTTTGTAGGCTCTGTCTGCTCTTTCTTTCCATGCCCTATGACCAGTGACAGCATCCAATTTGCTACTTACAGCACTGAAACAACTGAAAAGTATTTTTTTTTAAATGAGGAGACCCTGTAGTACTTTGTAGTTCATTATTTGCTGATAACAACTAGAAAAGACCATGAAGGCAGCACTTGATACAATTTCTAGAGTGGCAAGATTCAAGACTAGTATTTCGTATTAGATCAAACTGGAAAGAAATAGGTTGTCTTCTTAGTACTTACTGAGGAGGAGGATACTGCTGGAGTCTGCAGAAAATGCAGTTTCAAGAGTCCTGACATTTCTGAATTTAATCATTCTGTAGCAGTTTATTAGGAAGTGCCAGCATGAAATACTAGAAGTGCAAGTGTGATACAAAACCTACATCAGCCTTTCTGACCGCTTACTGTGTTAAAATTATATAATATTTAGGATTAAAAAGACCACATACTCTCTAAAATTTTCATTTAACTCAGAACTTGTATGAGGGAGAGACTTTCACCATATCAGAAGTGAAATATTTAGTTGAATACCAGATTTTAGTTTATCCATGATAATCACTGGTTATGATATTTGGTATAGCAGTGATGAGCTCAGCAGCCCATAACCTGTGATCTTTGGAGGCATGTGCAGTCATCCTTCAGGCTGGATGTTATTTAGAATTTTCTAGTGGGTGATACAGAAGTGAAAATAAAAAGCACTACAGGTACAGCAAAAATGAAAAAAAAAAGAAAAATTCAATAAAAAAAGTCAAGAAAACCCCTCTGCCAGTTTTATCCCGTACTCAGTAACCAAATATAGATACAAGTAATATGCTGAGAAACTTCTTTATTGCCAGAGGAAGAATCTCTGAGGAAATCTTATTTTATGTTGCTACTGTGATTAGCCTCAAATACAGTCAAAATGTAAATCACCACTTGATGTCACCATTGGTCTGTACCCGTACAGCTCTTCAAGAAAGCTGAACATCACAAAGAAATTATATGTTCAATTAAAATACTTGGAGAGCTATTTTGAGAGAATTCTATATGAAGTTAACTAAGCACCGTCTATTTTCTGATCTTGGTAAAAATACTGGAAGAGCAGGCTCATTGAACTTGGAGTATCGTAAAGACCCTGTGCGTAGTCATTTGAAAAGGTGCTGTGCATGCATAAAATCTATTTTAATAATGAAATTTACAATATCCAACAGAGTAAATCTGGTCATTACAGTATGATTGATGAACATTACTACCATCTATCTGCAGAATGAATAGTAAAGGAAAAGAATATATAAGCATAAGAGTAACACTGGAAACAAGAAATGAAGAACTATAAGGGTTAACAAAGGTACAAGAAAGATGTTTGCAGTCTCTCCTGAAAAAGTTAGGATCCTGTTTCCCAGCTTAGCCATAAAGAAAAATGTTTTGATTTCAGATTTCCTTGACTTCAAACAAGAACAGTGAATTTGACTTGCAGTGTGATTATTCTGAATATCTCTTAATTTATTTAGGTATGTGAATAGGAACTTAGCAGCTCTAGCTGTTCTAAAGGAACTTCACCATTTATAAAATCTTGCTTGCCATTAAAATGTGTTTTTTTTAGTAGCTGCCACACTGTGAAGCTAGAATTGTGTCTAGACTGAGTGGAACATGTGAACTGTGAAATCCTTAATCTGGAAAATATTGTACGTAATGAGATCATTGTGTACAGGAGACCAAGTGGCGCTCTGTGGGGTTGAACTTTCCAGCAGTTTGAAGCACCAGAACACATGCTGTAACTTTCCCTTGGTGTGAGTTTCATTGGATCTTTACATATATACGTGTGACACGAACTGTCTTATTCATAGTTTTCCTGAACTTTTAAACTGGTTAATTATTTTACCTATAAACTAGGCATGCTCTAAGGCTCCAAACACTAGTTGAACTATGTGCTCAGTTAATATAATAAATCCTCATTGCTCTACTTGGACACTGAGAAGGCTGCACATTCTCCTCTATACGATACTGTACGTGGCTTCTATAGACATTACTTCAAGAGGTCTATACAAGTATCGTCTTAATGCATAAATTATTTTAGACTATACAATAAAAACAGCAATTTTAGATTTCCAGTCCATTTTCTATCTGATCATCAGTCATAAGAAAATCCTGCTTATTGCTTCATTTGAGTAGTTGCAATCACTACAGTAATTCTTTTTCTGGTCAGCAACGACTTTACTCACAGACCAGGCAAACTGTTTTCCAGGGAAGCTCCCAAGCAACTCTAGCTCTCAGTGAATGTTGAATATGTGACATTTGTTCAGAAATAAATGGAAATCGGAAGTGCTCAAGAATCACTAGTATTTCTCCTTTTGCAGTGTTGAATGAATGAGTTAATTTTATCCAATTTCAAGCTCCTTTCAGCATAATACTTCCAAAATCACAGCTCAGAGTTTAGTTCACTTTAATAAAGAGAGATTAAAAAATTGAAAAGGACAAGGAGAATTAGGAATAAATTTAGTGAGCAAGTAAAAATAGAAAAATGAAGTAGAGAGCAAAATGAAAATTCAGAGACAATTTTAAAATAGATCTTTCAGGAAAATGAAAAAAAGATATAATATAGTTGATACACATATTCTATAGTACAGAGAATACACCTAAACTGTCTCTTTGATAGAAAAGCTAGTGGGTATTTTAAAGTCCTAAGTAAAATGTTGTATGTCAATACATTGGTTTGTCTTTGATAAAGAAATAAATTATACTTTCAAAAACAAAAGAAAAAAAGTAACTATATCTATTATATAGCCTAAAATAATTTCTGCATTAAATTAATGAAATTCTTGTATTCTAAACAGTTTTATAAACTCAGAAAAATTAAGCATTCAAAAATCATCAGATTCCATGCCTTTACATATATAATTTTTCTGCATTTTTGTCACAGCCTTATTTGCCATGGTGGTGCCTTGCTTACTCACTTGTCATAGCATAACAGAACAGGCCCAATAAGAGAGATAAATAAATCTGGGAGGCAGTATCACAGAGATGTTATATGCTCAGTTTTTCTTTTCATTGTTCCCTCATTAATTTAAAAAAAAATAAACATCAGATTCTTAGACACTTTCAGTGTATGTCTCTATATATGTAGATACATGTACATTTATGTGTGGTTACGTGTAGGTATGTTTATGTGTATAGATAGATGTATACATCCACATGTAAAAAGCTTTGATAATCACAGTGGCAAAGTTTTAATTTTTGTTTTAATTTTTTAAACAATTTTTTCATTTACTGATGAACTCTTTAGCAGAGCCAACCAGACAGACATCTATGTCTTTTTGTCTGTGCAACAAAACTGCACTGTGGGGAAGCTGAACATTCATGACTCTTAGGGAAAATAACTCTTCAGCATTGAATAAGAAACATGAAGAATAACATGAAGTTTGAACTAAGATTTTCCATTGTCAGCTGCTTCAGCAAACATGTCACTGTGAACTGGAGAGTTACTGACTGGGATGAACATCCTCGGGATGGGTACCTTTCACTGGGGATGAATCCTATGCATCAGGGCAGCTTCCAAAGAACTCATGCCCCAAGCATAGGGTGTGCGTAGCTATAAAACTGTCACCCGGAAAACTTCAGCATCTCCATTTGTACAGTAAAAATATATCACATATGCAGGGTAAACGCAGTATCACTGTATTTGCACTTTGAGTTTCCTGAAGAACGCAAAACCTCTACCAGGTGCACCAAGGCCACAGGAATGTTAGTTCACATAAAATATCCTTCCTCTCACAGGTGGGTTCATGGATCAGTGGAAGAGAAAGTGGGTAAACCAATCACTTTTTTCAGTATTGTGTTACCATGCAAAGACAAATCTACCATGAGCAATAGATTTTGTTTGCGGCTGATGCTTTCAAATGGGTTCAATATTTTACACTTCCACAGGTGTCTCTGACTCCAGTTCCTACTACACAGCAAGGGTACACAACCATAACAGAGCCATCATGATAGGGCTGAACTGTAACTCAGATTATTCTTTTTCTAGCTATCATCACCATATTTACTTTTCAAATGAATATTCTGGTGAGTTCATTAAAATGAAGAAATGAAGAGTAAAGCCAAGTGAACTGCCCTACTTACTCTGTCAGCATCCATATGAATGTGAGAGAATCTGCTTTGTCATGGTACATATTTACTTGCTTCCTGTGAAGGGTCAGAAAACCAAATTTTCCTTGTACACATGTTTGGTAAAAGCCTGTTTTACTTCCTAGGGATGTATAAAGAAAGGAAAAAAAAACCTCTTTTCTGGAGTATTTAAAGAATCTGAAACCCAGTTTCATTCTAGTTGAGAATAAGGAATGACCCTGCTCTTTCAATTCACAGTCTATATGAGCCTCCAACTCACAGCAGACTTCTAGGTGCTCTTGGAAATAAATCAAGCCACAGAAGCATTTGAATTCACCTTTGTCAGAGACTGCCAAGACTGCAGTAAGTTACAGAACAGTAGGGACATGCACACAGTATGCCAAAGGCAGAGTCCAAGTACCTAAATGCCATCCCTAACAACTCTTGTGAAGAAGTGATGCAGTGACCCAGGAATTTCAGGCCACACACCAGTATGAATGGAGTTGTTACATGTTGCTCTTATTGATTTACATGTTGCAGGAATAGAGCCAGTTGCTGGAAATTTAGATCATTTTGTGAAATACCAAGTCAAGCAGGTAAAGCATAAAAGATTCAGACTCTTGCTACAGGTTCAGACCTTTTAATGAAATCCCATTACAAACAAGTGGTATGTTGGATGCAGGACTGACTGACACACTGCAGCTGACCATGTATTTAAAGAATAACAGAGTTGGGTAGGCAACACATCTGACATAAAATGGAAATGCCAGAGGGCTGGGATGTAAAAAGCATTCCAGATTCTACTCTCCAGGGAGAAAAAGCATAAAATGTTATCCTGAACAAAATATGTGAATCAACATGAAAAGGAGAAAATCAAAGATTGCCAATCCATTCCTTTGTTCTTAGAATAATATTCTTAGTTCTTCAGAACATATTAGAAAGGTCCATACAAGATGAATATTAACAGCAACCACAGTTACTTTGTTTGAACATTTTATTAACCTGTATGAGAATATTTAATGTCTATATGCATGAGAAACAATATTTGACAGAAGTTATCTGAAAAGAAGAAAAGAGACATGATTACCATACAGCTGCAAGTAAGGACACTAATGGTAAGTGAAAATTAATAACTCAGCTTCTGTAGAACCTTGAGCAGCAAGATATCTTCTATATATTTCAAAACACAAGAGAAGGCTTTAAATGTCCTGGATGGACTTGATCAATAAATCCAGACTAAAAAGGATCTGACATCTGATAGCCACATACCCTGTCAGGCATGCCAACAGCAAAATGAAAACCATTGATTTGTTTGTCACTACGCTTTGCCAGCTAGCAAATTTTTCTGAGCACAGATTACATTATACAGGGACCAAATAACTGAAAAGTAAATTTCAACTGGGGACAATTTTTGTGAAAAGGAAATGTCATAGAACGCTCAGTGTACCACATGGGACACACTGTGCCTTTTTATCTGGGGCGCATCCTTCAGAAATCATGAGGAAGAAGATAATGTAAATCACTCGTGTCTCGATATAGAGCTTTCTGAAGTAGTGCAAATATTTTCACTGATTTTAAGCAGTTACATTTACCCTTTAATAGAGGTTTTAATTACTGGCACAGACTGTTCTGTCTTATCAGAGCAACTTTAGACATACCTTTATATGAGCATTCCCAAGTGAACACGCTGAGTATTTGAAACAATTTTTCTACTGGGAGGCGATAGCTGTTACAGTGCTAGTGCTTCAATAGAAAGGACTCTGTGGGGTATGTAAAACTCAGTAGTTTTAATAAAACTCAGTGCATCATTATTAGAGGTAGAGGTTAATTTAGTTCTCAAACTCTGTGTTTGCAGTTCTTCAGGTGCTTTTACTTTTACCCATGCTATTTTTTTTTTCTTTGCAAGATAATTGTCAAATCTACATGCTTCGTAAAGGAGAAACTTACAAGCAGCTGTTCTTTTCTGTCTTTGATAGTCACGGTTTCCTAACATGTGGCATTAGCATTCTTTATATGGCTTCAGTCTGTCATAATCATACAATGTGTTATCCATTCAAGCCCAGGACAATGAATTGTATTTATGAAAAGCTTTCACAAATGCTTCTGAGATATAATGATTTCCTTTACTTCTGTATCCACATATTTTGTATCTCATGATCTTTGCCTTGAATATGATCTCTACAAAACAACCTAGCAGCAGTGATACTACTTAATGATGTAGTAATTACTTAACTAAGATTTTTAGAGCTACTGTTCTGGGAAAGTGATATTCCTGACTACTCATTAGCTAGGAAAGCGATTTTTAGGGGCAGAAACAAAAGAGGATAGTGTTTTAGAGGTTGCCTGTGGCATAAACAAGACAACTGATGAAGGAAAGGACTGTGGTACTAGCTGACAGAAGAGGATAATGCAAAGCCATCTCTCCTTTATGAAGATGATGATAGTTGTTTTTTTGCTCTTATTGGTCTATAGTTTTTCCCAGGAGATCTTTCCTTTAGCTTTAACCTAGTCATGAACTGTGTAGGGAAAGTATCTTTTTCTTTAGACCAAAATGCTGTAACAGTTAGTGGAAGGAAAATGCAGAAGAGGGAGGACAGGTGAAATTTCTGTCTCTTAAAAATGATCGTTCTTGAGGAGAAGAATCATTGTGGGAACCAAATGGTGATGATATTGTAACTGATGGGAGGAAAGTAAACAGTGCTGCAAATAGGAACAGAGTCTGGAAGAGCTCTTATGTTTAAAAAGATAAAACTGTAGCTGTTAGAAGTTATAAGCCACAGATGAACAAGGTCAGTGTACCTTTATGTGTAATGAAGTAGGGAAGTTTTCCTGTATCATTTACTTTTGTTTTTCATTTTATTAACTTCAGAAACGCTATCCCAAATGACAACTATATTAAAAAAAATAATGATCAAATTACTGCCTTATAAGTACAGAAAAACCTTTTCAAAGTGAAAAGCTAATTTCAATAAGACATGTAACAGAAAATGTGTGTACTGATTTCTCTCCTGCTTCATTATATCCAGCTACATCTTAAATATTGTTCTATAGTGTTTCCTTCTCTTAATCTTAATGGTGTTAGATTATAATTCTTAACAAGTGTATCTCATGAAATTGTGTTGATTTTTGTCAAAACCAAGAGAAACCAGTATGTCTGCTACATGGAATTTCTGCATAAAATAGCCTGAGATCTGAAGATAGATAGATAGAAATATTTCTATCACTTCCTTCTCCCTGTCAAGACTGAGTGCTACCTTTGGTGTCAGATGAAAGAATTTAAAGCGTACAGAATTGGATTCTTAGATTAAATGTTTCAGTTGATAAGTGCATTTCATTGGACTCATCCTCCTGCCCCTCGTTTCACACTTAACATCAGTTTTACACTTCCTACTGTTAATCTATTCCCTGAGTTGCCTTTTAAGGGCCATGACAAGTCCCCTCTAAGCTTCCTGTTTTTATGCACAATATGCTTGAATCTCTAATCCAAAGTCAAGTTCCTGGAGATCTAAATGGAATCTTGCATCTTTTTCCTGTACTTTTTTGATGTTGTTGGTATTGTTAAAATGAGGACAGGAGCCTGTGACCACAAATCCTATAATGATCTTTATCATATCCTCTGTATTACATCCATGAAGTATACATAATGTGTAACATACATCCCATGCTTGATCAACCAAGACTCTGAGGCTTGTTTGAAGGTCAGCACTACAAAGCATTAATATTAAACATACAATTAATATAATTATGGAAACTCCTATTTTCCCTGTGGTTGCTATTAAATAAATGCCTTTAACCATGAATTTAAAACCTCTTTGTTTCTGTGGTCATGAAAACTTGCAATCGATACCTGAGATTAAAATAGAATACTGAAATTCTTTTCTGCTTTGGTTTTTGTTAAGGTACATATAAGTTTCTGGTGTATAGCTATTTGTGTTTATATTATGCTTCAAGTTCAAAACTTTACCCTTTAAAATAAAACATGTTCTAATAATGGCATAGAAAAGGACGAAAATTAGCAGCTAACACTATCTTTCCTCATAGTGTGGAATTCTAAAATAAATATAACTATGGCACTTATTTTATAATACTTGCAACAAATGGTATGACAACAAGAACAGTAATTGGAAAGAGATGGTGTAGAAGTCATGTCACGATGAGTGTACCATATTCGTTTGGAAGAATAAAATAAATCATAGAAAAATGGAATCCAGCAAAGTACTATAGGAACTTATTAAGGAAAAATTGCTTGAGGGGTCTAAATAATGAGGAGAGGTAAAATCCAATACTAGTATAGTGTGTTGTCTTGTTACACTTTGTCTTTTAGTTTCTTTGAAAACCAATGATTATACTTTCTGGAAGTGGATCAATCACCCCCAGGGCAACCTATTGTACATGAAGAAAACCATTCAGTGAGCAGCTGCAGCAAGAATATAGGCTACCCTTTTCTATGCTAATCATTTTAATTGGACCATATATTTTCCTCAATATTGCATTTTCCCTCTGACTTTCCATTACATTCACATTTTATTCATTATTTCTTGAATGTCATTAGTAAGGAAATAAATTTTTTTGTCATAAGTTTTTTGGCATAACTTCAGAGATAAAATATCCATTTTGTTTTCATACAAGGACTATAAGTAGGTCAGCTCTGTAAACCAGCAAGCTTGGCAAAGCAAACTTTGTTATGGCTATGCTGTGTTTTCCTGAGTCCCTGAAATATCAGTGTCCCATCTGCACAGATAGGAATGCTGAATTAGAGCTGATGAATTGGGAGTGGTCCATGTTGCTTGCTAATGTCTTCTGCGTTTCAACAAGGAATCTATGAACTTTGGGCTCTGTAATGGAAAAAGCCCTATTTCCTCAGTCAAGTTCACCTTAAAGAAAAAAAAATATAGCTTTGAGTTAACAAACACTGAGGAATTTCAATACACATTCTATGGGAGCTGGGGAAACCCTTTGCCCTCTTCAGTTTGTGAATGATTATATTTAGGTTCTGGACTTTCTCTCTTGTAATACATTATAGTCACACAACTAATTTTTTAGTTTACTGAGCTGTGGTAAATTTCTTTAATCTTTCATTGCAATTGGGCTCTGTCCTGGGTTCAGCAGCAGCAGTCATTTTTCTCCTTCTTGGTAGCTGGTGCACCTCTGTGTTTTTGACTTTCGACCTGGGAACATTGCTGACAACACCAGTGTTTTCAGTTACTGCTTGGTAATGTTTTGGTTTGACCAAGGACTTTCTGAGTCTCATGCTCTGCCAGGGAGGAGGGGAAGCCGGGAGGAGGCAGGGACAAGACACCTGACCCAAACTGACCAAAGAGGTTATTCCATACCACAGCGCGTCATGTCCAGGATGTAAAACCAGAGGGCAGAGACCTGGAAGGGGGTGGGTGCACTGTGGGGGTGCACTGCTTGGTCGGGCTGGGTGGTGAGCAGTTGTATTCTCTTTCCTTGTATTTCTCTTGTATTATTATTACTGGTGGTAGCAGCAGTGGTTTGTGTTATACCTTAGTTACTAAACTGTTCTTATCTCAACCTGTGCGAGTTGCATTCTTTTGATTCTCCTCCCCATTCCCCTGGGACTGGGGGAAGGAAGAGGGGGGAGTGAGTGAGAGACCGACTGCATGAGTTATTGAGGGGCTTAAACCACGGCAGGTTCTCATTAGGAAATGATGATATATTCGCTTTAACTGAAAATATATTTTGATGTGCCTGTGATGAGAACAGTAATTTTATAAAATTGGTCCTTTTTGCCTAACAACCCTGTGGTTCTCTGCTTTATCATATAATGATGAAATAGTTTTACTGGAAGCCGCTGTATTTCTGGTTTTCTTACTCTGCCTACTTTATCTCTTTATGCTGAAAAGATAAAGAGCAAAAAACTACCTAAATTTAAGCAGATTATGCTTTTCTTCAGATCTGTTGAAATTCAGATGGAGCCTTCTAATTCACATTAATTGCATTGATTAAAACACTTAGAAGGATCACAAATCATTAGCTACATGTACCAGACTACTCGAAATATTTCTAAGTAATGCAGATCAGCATATCTTTAGTCAAAATGTCAAGAAAAAATACCATAACTGATGTACTGAAAGCAATTCTTATAAAAAATTCTGCATTAATAAATCACATTTAGTCTACAATAAAATCATTAACCACTGTTTTGTTCCCCTGCTCTGAAGTGTAAATCAGCCATGATGCTGACTTATTTTAAGTCAGTTTGCATATAAAGTGGAAAAAAAGATTTAGTGAAAGTCTACTGAGAATGAAAATAAGCTCCTGTCTGTATCATTACTCATTTGATAGAATGCATATATGTTGCAAGACTACATAAAATGTAAAACTGAGGAGATAGGTCTATCTAGGAATGAATTCTTATGATCTGCTTCTTATTTTATATGCATACTAAAATATAAGCTTTGCAAAAATCCTTGAATTAAAATAACCTTGAAAGTATGTAATATCTTCACTAAAATAAAGCATAGCTTTCATTCAGCCTGACGATGTTGGCTCAGGAATATGGAATACTAGTTTCAGTAAGAATGCACTGGTTTCACTATAAAATATGGCTTCTTTGATATCAGCCCTGGATAAACATATTGGTTTCAGCTAAAATGTATTGCCATGCTTTCACTAAAAGAAAGTTATAAAACTGTATATTGGTTTCAGTAAAAATGTATTCTTTGCAATGGATTCATGAGGCTTTCATCAAGAATGTATTGATTTCATTAAAATGTGCTGCTTGAGATAAACAAAAATTCAGTTGAAATGCATTGGTTTCTGTTAAACCTCATTGACTGAAGAACATTATACAGTGGGTTTGGGGAGCCTTAGGGGTTTTTAAACAGTGAGTGGAAAAGTACATATCAATAATTGTGAATGTAATTGAAAACAAAGTCTACCCTGTAGCATCTGAAGCTGTAAATATGCTAAATAACTTAGATTTTTATATCTCTATCCCATTTGCATCTGTTGCTAAGCAGAGGTAAATATTCATACAGAAGAAGTATGATGTTCTTTATTCTGATGAATGCACTTCTAATCAGATTTTTTTTAATTTTTTTTAAACTGGTTAGCAATAATTTGTTTTCACACAAACAGTTTTTTGACCAGTTTGCTTTAAATCAAGTTCAACATTTTCCTGCTTCAGTGACTAAAAGCTCTTTCTGCCTTTTCAACATTGCCAGGCACTCAGTGCCAATGGCATTTATATGTATCAGGAAGCTCTCCTATTGCTAGTCTACTAAATTAGAAACAATATATTTGATTCCTGTGACACTTTTTTTATTTTTTTTGTGAGAAGGGTTGTATTTTTCAATAGTTTTGAGTAACTTTACGTTTTGCTTCCACTCATTTTATACAGAAGAGATCCCACTTCTGCATAATGAAGTTTAATGAAACTGTGAAATATGCATAGAGAATATAACTGAACAACCCCTGTTACATGGAGGAGACTGCTCTCCGGCTTTGAAGCATTATCCTTTCTCTGCGCTGATGTAAAATATACATGCAAAATAAGTTTCAGCTACTCAAAATTACTTCTGTAATTCAACAGAAGAAAGTACCAATGACCATATCTGGCTGAACAACTAGTCTATCTTGCATCAGTCCTCCCTCCAACAGCAGGCAGTGACATATGCATGGATACTGTTCGAAAAGCAGTCTCCAACAAGTCGTGCATGACACTGAGAGGATGACTATGTTATTTCTTTTTTGATGCTTCTTTGTCAATTTTCCTCATCATTTTGTACGAATTCTGCTGTAAAGACTGCGTTCACAGCACAGTGGCAAGGAATCCCACAGCTAATCTCCACCCCATGCAAAGAAGTCTCCTTCTTTTGCATGTTGGCTTGAACTTAGAGCTTGCAGTTTTCATTTGTTGTTCATGTGTCCTGTACTGGGAGAGATAATGAATAAGCATCACCTTTTTTCCCTGCTGCTCAGAGTTTTCCAGATCCCTGCCATGTATACCTTTATCTGTCCTTTTTCTAGGAAAAGCAGACCGATTTATCTAGTCATTCGCATTATGAAAGTTGTTTCATAGCTCTGGTTTTACTTGTTGCTCTGCATTTTTTGGTTCTGCTACATGTTTTTTAGTGATGTGAGGACCAGAACTGCACATTGCACTCAAAATGCATTGGAAACATAGGTTTGTCTAGTACCTTAACAAATTGTCTTTTTTTTTTAATGTAAACTCAGTCTTATGCCTCTTGAAAAGAGATGAACCTACCCCTCAGTTTTCCAAATGTATTTTATTTCAAATCCTTTCTTCTCTCATAATGTCTCAGAACATTGTAATACTACTGTAAACATTTAGATTTTTAGCACTTTCTTCGATCTTTCTTGGTGCAGCCAGAAAAATAAGATCTCATGCTGTGGTAAAAATGTTCTGCTGCCTATCTGAAAGTTAATAGTTTCTGTCCAGGTCAAATCTGCTGCAGCAAAATGATAAAACTGATTGTTTCACGAATCAATTCTGCTTATCAACACTCGTATGCATTGCTCCTCTGTCAAAGGTCAGCAACTCTGTAAGAAAGAGTATTTGCCAGCCTTCTCAAAAGAATGATTCAGTACTTACTGCTCTTAATTCCCAGGACCCTGGTTTTGTACAAAGCTTTTGGAGACTGGAAAGTGCAATATATAACTTCTGAGAGGAAAACAGTATATATGTGAATGATGCCAGAAGAGATTTCCCATGTGTTGGATCGTGTGGGATCTGTGAAGACAGAATGAATTGACTGAAATTGACAATATGAACATTATGAGTAGCAGAGCAAAAGCATTACCTGGAAAGGGTGGTGCTGAAGGGTGCAATTTCAGGCTTTCTTACTGTCACTGGACCTTCTGCTTGCTATACAATAGGACATATATATGGTCCCTTGCATGCAGGGACCATCCCAGTGATAAGCCATTCTCATTGCAAGTTTCACGAGAGCTTAACTGCTGCCAGCGTTGAACTGCAGAGCTCTATGCTCCAGTCTCCTCATGATTATTTCCTCTATTGATAAAATATATTTCTTATATGTATTAATATATTATTTATAAGTGGATCCAACTGTTGTAATCTAAATACTCATGGCTAAGCAACAAGCTACATTTTGGCTTAATACCAAGGCATAAATGTTTTTTCATTCAAAAAAATTAAAGTTGTCACCAGAACATGGATTTTTTCCTAGTAAATAAGACATGACACTCCAGTGCTTTGGAGACTGGTCAGCTGAGCTGGAATTAAAGGGCTAAAGTACAGAAGTGCACACAAGATATTTTCCCTATAAGATCTACTTTTGGCAGGCTGATTAACCTTCAGTCTAAAATCTTTCTTTAAGTTATACTCCATCCACCTTGCTGTTCAACCTAGAATGAATATTTCCTAGGCCATCAAATCTCTGACTCAGAGCAGTTTTTAATTTACAGAAGTGTTGCAGGTAACTGCTTTCAAGTATATTTACAATTCTTCTTTGAATAAGAATACCCTTCTTGCATATGTTGCTCTAAAACTGATGGAAATAGTGGTTTCCAAAAAAGTTTGCATAAAGGAAACTGTAATAAATCTACTTTTGCCTGCACAAAATTTTAAGCTGCATGCTTTGAACCACCCTTTGTATCTTGGTTTGTTACATAGAAAGTTTATAGCTTTGTATTTGCTGCTAGGATCTGAAGAATGTACAACTTTGAGGAAGGGAGCGGAAATGGGAAGTAAAATTTAGCAATCAAAATGATGCATCTTTCACGTTATTTTATGAAAGTCCTTCAGAAAGTAGGTATAGTTTTTAGACAAGTGAAAGCAGATAGGAGCTACTTAAAATGTCAATTTCAGTCAATCTTACAATTGTTTTTAAACACTGAACTAATCTGACAGTTTTTAATTAGTTGTGCAGTCTCTTACAAGAAGAACAGGAGATCTAAACAGCTGGTGGGCAGATCAGTGGGATGTAGAACTGGTAAACTAGGACATAAAATGAAAGGATGGAAAACTAAATATAGTGAGATAGTCTTTCCTTAAACAACGCTTTAAACTTTCAGCACCCTAGCAAAATGGTCTTACAGAAATAAGGAGATTCAACAATAATCTTTGAAGGGCTGGAGGAAAAGGGATTCTTCAAAGAAAAGAAAGGATTGAAGAGATATAATAATTGAAGAAGAGAAGCTGGAAAAAAGACAAAAGTTTATAAAAGCAAGAGACACGTTAAGGGTAGCCAGTCATGTATATTATATACTTCTTTGATAAGAATAAAAAACATACTTATACAAATCAAGGAATTTTATTATAAAAACCCCAAACAACTAATTTTGAAAAAAACTACTTAATGAATCACAGTTAATCTTGTCAAGTTCTATGTCCTGAAATATGTTGAAGGAGATAGCATTGCATGATTCAAATCGTAGGTGTCAATAGAGCAAGTATGAAAAAAATTTTTTTTGCTACTCATGCAAGGTTATGAACAGGAAGGCCTTCCTGTCCCATGGTCTAGGACCAACCCCATCATCAGGTGAAAAGGGTTTTCTTTTGTGGCATAGGATTTGCAGGGTCAACAGCAAGTGTGTCAACACATTTGACCCTCTCTTTCTTCCCCTCCATGTGAAGCTTTAACATGACCACTGCTGTGCACAAAGAAACTGAGGCAGAAGTTTCTGGATCAATCCTAATGTTTCTAGGCTTTGTATCAAGCCTTCTTATCGAATAAAAATAAGAGCACAGAGATGCTAGAATGCTTTCTTATTAATTTTCAAAATATTCCCCAGAGGTGCAACTTCTCTGTGCAGAACAGCGAAGAAAAAAACAAACTGAAAATTCCCAGGGATGTTAGGTGCCTTTAGCTTCTGAGAAAGCATGAAGTCTAATTGTGGGACACTGTGGGAGAAGTCAAACAAGAACCACATTGCATAGCACAGTGTCATGGGTTCAGCAGTAGCAGTCATTTTTCTCCCTCTTGGTAGCTGGTGCAGCACTGTGTTTTTAATTTCGTGTCCAGGAGCAGCACTGATACCACCAGTGTTTTCAGTTACTGCTTGGCAATGTTTTGGTCTGGCCAAGGACTTTCTGAGTCTCATGCTATGCCAGGGAGGAGGGGAAGCCGGGAGGAAGCAGAGACAGGGCACCTGACCCAGACTGACCAAAGAGCTATTCCATGCCACAGCACATCATGTCCAGGATGTAAAATACGGGGGGCAGGAACCCGGAAGGGCCTCTCTCGGGCGGTGAGCGGTTGTATCCTTTTCCCTTGTATTTGCCTTGTCATTATTACTGTTATTGGTGGTAGCAGTAGTGATTTGTATTATATCTCGGTTCCTGGACTGTTCTTATCTCAACCCGTGGGAGTTACATTCTTTCAGTTCTTCTCCCCATTTCCCCCCCATCGGAGTGGGGGGGGGAGAGGGGGAAGGGAGGGAGAAGTGAAATTTACAGCTTAAACCACGACAGTTTTTTTTGGTGAGCTAACCGGCCCTGCTCAGCTTCCAAGATCAGACGAGATCGGGCGTTTTCAGGGTGGTGTGGCCGTAGTGTGGTGTACCTGTCGCTGGTGGTGGTGTAGCTGCTGTACTTGGAGCTGGATTAGCTGCGCTGTCCGTTACAGTTGGAGTTTGAGTAGCTGCTGTGCTTGTCCCTGGGGGTGGTGTAGTTGCTGTGCTTGGAGCTGGAGTAGCTGCACTGTCCATTACTCCTCCCAGGCGTGGGAACCAAGGCTAGCAGTAGACTATTGTGGCCTGAACGAAGTTACCCCATCCTTGAGTGCTGCCGTACCGGACATGCTAGAGCTTCAGTATGAACTGGAGTCAAAGGCAGCCAAGTGGTATGCCACGATTGATGTTGCCAATGCCTTTTTCTCAATTCCTCTGGCAGCAGAGCGCAGGCCACAGTTCGCTTTTACTTGGAGGGGCGTCCAGTACACTTGGAACCGACTGCCCCAGGGTTGGAAACACAGCCCTACCGTCTGCCATGGACTCATGCCAGACTGCACTGGAACAGGGGCAAGCTCCAGAACACCTGCAATACATTGATGACATCGTGTGGGGTGATACAGCAGAAGAAGTCTTTGAGAAAGGGAAGAAAATAATCCAAACCCTGTTGAGAGCCTGGTTTTGCCATAAAAAAGAGTAAGGTCAAGGGACCTGCACAGGAGATTCAGTTTTTGGGAATAAAATGGCAAGATGGACGCCTCCAGATCCCCACAGATGTGATCAAGAAGATAACAGCAATGTCGCCACCAACTAATAAGAAAGAAACACAAGCTTTCTTGGGTGCTGTGGGGTACTGGGGGATGCACATCCCGAATTACAGCTTGATTGTAAGCCCTCTCTATTATGTGACCCGGAAGAAAAATGATTTTAAATGGGGCCCTGAGCAACAACAAGCCTTTGAGCAAATTAAACGTGAGATAGTTCGTGCAGTAGCCCTCGGACCAGTCTGGACTGGGCCAGACGTTAAAAATGTACTGTACACCGCAGCTGGGGAGAACGGTCCTACCTGGAGCCTCTGGCAGAAAGCTCCAGGGGAAACTCAAGGTCGACCCCTCGGCTTTTGGAGTCGGGGATACAAAGGATCTGAGGCCAGCTACACCCCCACTGAAAAAGAGATATTGGCTGCCTATGAAGGGGTTCGAGCTGCTTCGGAAGTGATTGGCACTGAAGCACAGCTCCTCCTGGCACCCCGGTTGCCCGTGCTGGGCTGGATATTCAAAGGCAGGGTCTCCTCTACACATCATGCAACTGATGCTACATGGAGTAAGTGGGCCGCATTAATTACACAACGAGCTTGAATAGGAAATCCCAGTCATCCAGGAATTCTAGAAGTCATCATGGACTGGCCAGAGGGCAATGATTCTGGAAGGTCACCAGAGGAGGAAGGAAGTGATGCGTGCTGAAGAGGCCCCACCATATAATGAACTGTCAGAAAGTGAAAAGCAATATGCCTTATTTACTGATGGGTCTTGTCGCATTGTGGGAAAGCAGTGTAGATGGAAGGCAGCAGTGTGGAGTCCTCAACGACAAGTTGCAGAAACTGCTGAGGAGGAGGGTGAATCGAGTCAGTTTGCAGAAGTGAAAGCCATCCAGCTGGCCTTGGACATTGCTGAGTGAGAAAAGTGGCCAGTACTTTATCTCTATACTGACTCATGGATGGTGGTGAATGTCCTGTGGGGGTGGTTGCAGCAATGGAAGCAGAGCAACTGGCAATGCAGAGGTAAACCCATCTGGGCTGCTGCACTGTGGCAAGACATCGCTGCCCGAGTGCAAAACCTGGTGGTCAAAGTACGCCACGCAGATGATCATGTACCCAAGAGTCGGGCTACTGAGGAACACCAGAACGACCAACAAGTGGATCAAGCTGCTAAAATTGAAGTGGCTCAGATGGACTTAGATTGGCAACATAAGGGTGAATTATTTTTGGCCCGGTGGGCCCACGACACTTCAGGCCATCAGGGCAGAGATGCAACATACAGATGGGCTCGTGATCGAGGAGTGGACTTAACAATGGATACTATTGCCCAGGTTATTCATGAGTCTGAAATGTGCTGCAATTAAGCAGGCTAAGCGGTTAAAGCCTCTTTGGTATGGAGGACGATGGCTGAAGTACAAATATGGGGAGGCCTGGCAGATTGATTATATTACACTCCCACCAACACACCAAGGCAAGCGTCATGTGCTTACCATGGTGGAAGCAACCACCGGATGGTTGGAAACATACGCTGTGCCCCACGCCACTGCCCAGAACACTATCCTGGGCCTTGAGAAACAGTTTTTGTGGTGGCATAGCACCCCAGAGAGAATTGAGTCAGACAATGGACTCATTTCCGGAACAGCCTGATAGATACTTGGGCCAAAGAGCATGGCATTGAGTGGGTATATCACATCCCCTACCATGCACCAGCCTCTGGGAAAATCGAACGGTACAATGGGCTATTAGAAACTACACTGAGAGCAATGGGTGGTGGGACTTTCAAGCATTGGGATACACATTTACCAAAGGCCACTTTGTTGGTCAACACCAGAGGATCTGCCAACAGGGCTGGTCCAGCCCAGTCAGAACTTCTACATACTGTGGAGGGGGACAACGTTCCTGTGGTGCACATAAAGAATTTGCTGGGGAAGACAGTCTGGGTTATTCCTGCTTCAGGTAAAGGCAAACCCACTCGTGGGATTGCTTTTGCTCAGGGACCCGGATATACTTGGTGGGTAATGCGGGAAGATGGGGAAGTCCGATGTGTACCTCAAGAAGATTTGATTTTAAGAGAAAACAGGCAATGAACTCAATTATATGCTGTTGCCTGCTATGTAATATTTTTATAGCCCATCAACTAGATGTCTTCAAGTCATCCGCGACTGACTCTCAGACCATCATCCCAACAAAGAACGAACTTTGATGAAACCAGACGAGTTCTGCAGTAAAGGAACAATCAGCATCAACAGGCAACGATCCAACACTGCACACAGCCTCCCCTGCTCTGAAAGACTGTTACAAAAGGTGGAGCCTCACATCACAAACTGGATAGACTCAGCAGCTTTATAGGGATTGGTCCATGCACTACGGGATTATATCTCTCCATCTCTGTGTGTGTGTGTGTGTATGTGTATATATATATGTATGTGATGGTATATTGAAAAAGTGGGATCTGAGCATGACGTGAATGGCATGAAATAAGGAGTGGATAAAAAAAAAAAAAAAAAAAGCCTACATCACCCGGGATTCCCAGGAGGTCTCCCATCCAAGTGCTAACCGAGCCCGACCCTGCTTAGTCAACCTGGTGTGCCCCAGCTCCCCGGGGCTCACCAAATCGATGCGGCCTTAGCACAGATGCCTGCTCGGCATAGCACACTGCAGCCCAGAACTCCTGGGCTCAAGCTAAGCAGGCCCGGCTAGCTCTGTCGGTAGAGCATGAGACTTTTAATCTCAGGGTTTGTCGTGGTTTAAGCTGTAAATTTCACTTCTCCCTCCCTTCCCCCCCCCCCCCTCCGATGGGGGGGAAATGGGGAGAAGAACCGAAAGAATGTAACTCCCACAGGTTGAGAAAAGAACAGTCCAGTAACTGAGATATAATACAAATCACTACTGCTACCACCAATAACAATAATAATGACAAGGCAAATACAAGGGAAAAGGATACCACCGCTCACCGCCCGAGAGAGGCCCTTCCGGGTTCCTGCCCCCAGTATTTTACATCCTGGACATGACGTGCTGTGGCATGGAATAGCTCTTTGGTCAGTCTGGGTCAGGTGCCCTGTCTCTGCTTCCTCCCTGCTTCCCCTCCTCCCTGGCATAGCATGAGACTCAGAAAGTCCTTGGCCAGACCAAAACATTGCCAAGCAGTAACTGAAAACACTGGTGGTATCAGTGCTGCTCCTGGACACGAAATTAAAAACACAGTGCTGCACCAGCTACCAAGAGGGAGAAAAATGACTGCTGTTGCTGAACCCATGACGCACAGTCAGTGATATAAGGGAAAAATGGCAGTGTCCTTTAAAAAAGTTTTGCATTCTAATAGCAGATACTGAGAAATAAGGAAAGTATGATAGGAAAAAGAATAATAACTGCAATCATAATAATAATAATAATAATGGTCACAAGCCCTTAAATATAGAAATGAACCCTTGCTGTTAAGTGAGGAGCTGCAGCGAAATAAGGTTTTATTTCTTTATTGAATTATCACATTTCTTTTTTCTGCAAAGTATTCTACTTATATTTCTCCCTGGCTGCGTTTAAACTTTTCCTTGTCTGGAGTCTTTGGACAGCCTTTATCTAAAGAAGTAAAACAGAATAACACTATTCCTTCTGCGGGGATTCCTATACTGCAGTGAAATCATTAACCATAATGCACTTTTACTCATTTCACACCTGGATGCCTTAAATAGAGGATGAATTAAATTATGTTTCTATGTCAGCTTCTCCTGATATTTACATTACAGGGCTGCAGAAATATGAAGACTGAATATATTTACAGTCTGTGATATCCCACTGACTGAATGACATATATTTGCTTCAGAAAAAAAAAAAATTAAAAAAAAGCCTGGATTACAATTGGAGACTTTTAAAGAGCTCTTCCACAAGCCCCTAGACAGTGTTTAAAATTCTAGCAATTCATTTGAAAGAACAGTTGCTTGCTTGGGAAAACTGTGGTAGACGACTGGTCTCTAGTATTCAGGTGAAAAGGGCATAAACAGGTTAAGAATACCACATAGTACTTATTGGAAAGTAAAACTTACTTGTGGGGGTCTTTTTTTTTGTTTGTTTTGTTGGTTTTGGCAGTTTTTGGTTTTGTTTTTTAGCTGAGAAATGAAGATGTACTATTTTAAATTCAGAAGTTTATTTTGTGATTGGTGTTTCTTATGAAATAGTAAATCATATTAAGGATGCATTGGTGCAGCATCACCTTAAGTATTGTGTGCCATTAAGGCCTCCACAATATAAGAAAGATATAGAAATATTAGAATATTTCCAAAATAAGGCAAGAAAGATGGTGAAGGTACTAGAAGGCAAGACTTACTAGGAGTGGCAGAGGATACTTGGTTTGTTCAGCTTAGAAAAGAGGGTACTGAGAGGTGGCCTTAATTGCTGTCTACAACTTCTGCATGAAGAGGGGAAGAAAGGGCAGTGCTGTGTGTACTGGTGGATGGAAAGCTGGACATGAGCTGGCAATGTGTACTTGCAGTCAACCGTATCCTGGGCTGCATCAAAAGGAGCCTGACCAGCAGGTTTGAGAGAGGTGACTCTGCCCCCCTACTCTCTTGTAATCACACCTGGAGCGTTCAGCTCTGAAGTCCTCAGTACAGGAAAGACATGGACCTGTATTTGAGTGAATCCAGAGGAAGCCACAAAAGTGATCAGAAGGGATAGAACACGTCTTATGAAAGGCTGAGAGAGGTGGTGGTGCTCAGCCTAAAGAAAAGAAAGCCCCAGGGAGATTGCATTGTGGCCTTTCAATACTTAAGGGGGCTTATAAGAAAGATGAGAACAGAATTTTTAGTAAGGCCTATTGTGATGGGACAAGGTTTTAAACTAAGAGGGGAGATTTAGACTAAATACAGGAAAATGGCTTAAAGCTCTGCCAGGGGAAGTTCAGGTTGGATATTAGAAAAAAACTCTTCACTGAGAGGGTGGCTAAGTGTTGGAGAAATAGTCATAGTCCCAAGCCTGTCAGTGTTCAATAAGTATTAGGACAACATTCTTAGATATATAGTTTAACTTCTAGGTTGCCCTGTGTGGAGTCAGGAGCTGGACTAGATGATCCTTATGGGTCCCTCACAGCTCAGGATGTTCTGTGGTTCTATGTTTCTAATTTACCTGGAAATCAAGAATCCACTACCTATGGACCTTCTTTCTCCAAGCATATAATTCAGATTTACGTAAATCTCTGAAATCATTTGCAGCCTCATTTATCTTCCCTCAGACACCCATTCATTTTGTATGTGGATAAACACAGATTTCCTCCACATTTCTATGTGTTGAGGAGAGATCAGAGATCTCAGTTATGAAATGCTGCTTAATGTCTTAAAATGACTTATTTTCTGAAATACTGAATACTGGTCTTAGAATATTTACCTTATCTTGTGAAGATTTTCATGCTAGGTAACCAAAAATACGCACGTTTTTTTTAATGTCAAAGAAAAACCTTTTTTGTGTTGCACTGAAAACCATAACTGCTTGAGAACAAATAAAACAGGAAAGGAAAAAAAAGTATAGTAAAGAATGTTTATTTCTGGTATGATTTTTTAAAATTAAAATAAATATTCCTTTTTATATGTATTTGATTTTGTAATATGGGAATTTTTCTTAACTGATGATAAAAGATGCTAAAGTGGTTTAACTATAACAGTCTTTTTCTACCAAGAAATACTTTATGAACATTTTTCTGAGAAGTCCTAAAGAAGTCTTTCATTTGACACCAAATAACATCTGGTAGACTCCATGAAATATATTCTTCATGGGTATTAGAAGGGCACTGCAAGTAAATTTATTCTTCTGGCTATTATATTGCTGCATAAAAATCCAGTCTCTGCTTAATTGTTGTTTTTATAGTTAGAGTGGACATAAACAAGGGGAACAAAGGCTTAAGAGCACAGTTGTGCTCGTTGCACTGTGTGCCATCCACTGACCTGTGTTAAGTCCTGGTGTATATCGTGCAGCTTTAGTGCCACCCTGCTTTGTAATTTGGTTTCATGGTCATCACTAACGGGCTTGGGAAACAAGACTCCACTATTTAATGTGTTCTGCACCTTGCGACATCTGTTCTCATCTACATATGACTAAGATCTCAACCAAGGGGAAATCTGCACCAGCAGTTACCTCAGAATAACAGATTGGGGTCCCTGGTCGATAATTTTAACAAAATCAGGCAATTCTGAACTAAAGTATTACTGAAGAATGTGTCTAGCTTTTTTTAAATAGGGATTACTTGTCAAATAGGAAACAGAAGCTCAGCAATAAAGAGGTGAAAAATCCCTTAAAACCCTGATTTGGACCCTGCTGCTGACTTTACACTAATGTATGGTGACTTTACACTAATGTACAAAGTGTATTAAAATATTAATGTGGGATTAGGTGATACAAATAATTGCTCATGTTGGAAAAATTATAGAGATTACATAACGTGTCTGTAGAACTGTTCAGTTTAATAGTGATGTTTGTAATTTAAAAGCCTTAACTGTGTGGTACAGGCATAAGTGGAAGGTCTATTTGCTCATTTTTATCTTAGGCAGTTCAATGACCACTGAAGTCAATGTAATCTACATCTGGGTACTTTGTAAGAGTTCTCAACACATTTCTTAAGATACAAAAAATAAAATACCCCTGTATTTTAATTTAAAACATATAGTTTTGTTTAAAATGTAGTGTTTTCTAAAAAAAAAAAAAAACACCAAAACCCAAAACAAACAAACAAACAAACAAAACCCACCAAAAAAACCCCAACCAAAAAAATCCAACTCTTTTCTTTCAAAAAACTTGGTCAAGTAGGATACTATGACTCATTCCACATCCATTTCACTAACAAGAGAAACATAAATGTCTCAGAAATCCAAGGGAGTAATTTCTTTGTTCTGCTGAACTCACTGTCAAAATGCTGAAAGCTGGATAGGTTAAAAAAAAAGATAACAAATAATGTTTGTTATTCTTCCTTGATAAGTTGCACTGAAGCCTTCTGGTTAGGTGAATTTCTATTTTGTTTTTAAGAGCATTTACCGCTAACAATTACTCCAAACCTGTTCAATTACCCACACCTTTCAAAAATCACCACAGTATCTGTTTACTCTCTCAAACCTCCCCTCCTCAGTCTTTTCAAGAGAAACCAAACACTGCAGTTAAGCATTCTGCCTGTCACTCAAAGGAGGAACATGTGGAGTAGAAAAGACGAGATACTGAATTGCAGTGACAATCTGTTTTATATCCCTGCCTCGGCACCCTGGCACGCTGTTCTGTTGACTGATCTGGTGCTGCAATTCTGTTTTTCTCTTGCCTGCCCAGTACCATCAGGTGGAACTAACACAATCAGTTGCTATGTGCAGCTCTGTCTTCAAACACATGATGCACTGAGAAAATAAATGAAGTGACACTCTAAACTTTTTGGTCTATATAACCCAGAGTGTAAAACCGTGGCCATATTGATACATTCACCTATTATAACATTCAAGGTTTGCTGCCTCTCATCAGTCTCTGAACAGTCTATTTTCCTGTCCACTCAAAAGGTTAAGAGCTGGGATGGATTCAGTAATTTAAAATACTTATTAAGATCTAGGAACCCTGTTGAAACTGCCATGCTGCCTAACTGCTATAAACTATTGCAGTATGCTCTACAGACATTTCTTGTATTTCAAAGATAATCCAGCAAGACCTAACTAGTCATGTAGTCTAAAACCAACACTACTGCGTTCTCCTGTCAGTCTTTAAATCCCACAGTAGTACCTCTGTATTTAAACCCACATTAAGGAAAAAGCTTTGTGGAATTTGGCAAATGTAGAATTAAGGCTGCATGGATGAGTTTATTTCAGCCTGTAACTGTAGACATATGAAACTTTTTCACAGGATTGTACAGTGTTTTTTTGTGTAAGATCCCATTTCAGCAGAGAAAAAATGGGGAAGGTAATAAGAAGGTAAAATTGTAAGTTGGTTACTTAATTGCCTCCAGTGCATGAGCTGCTGCTTTCTTTAGCACAACCTGATACTTTTCTGAGACCTTCTCAACAGCATATGCATTTTGGTTGTCTTTTGATATCAATAGGTGGTTACTTCTCTACTTTCTATCTGCATGGGCTTTATCCAAAAGTAAGCATATCCCAAGCACCATTCAGGAAAGTGACTACAAAATAGGTTTCTCTTCATCTTACCTTATGTACAACACCAAATACAATGTGCTCTTTTATCCTGATCCTTCTGCTCTTACTATTTCATCCTCAAGAGCTTTATATACTTTCTACCATTGTCATACCTTTTAATCATTCTGTCACTGTCCTATTCTGTATCTCTGACTCTGTTTTCTTTGTTTCTGCCTTTTTAAAGTTCATTGTCCATTACCCTTAAAACAGTCCATGATCTCATTCTGGTGTTTTTCACTGAGGCTTCTGTTTAGAGAACAAGGGGTACAGCAACCTGGTTATTCCTTCCTGCATTTATGTTGCCCCTGGAAGCTGTAGAGATTCCTATGTCAGAGAAGCTCTGATCAGTTCTTTTCTCCTCAGGCAGGAAACTGAAGGACTCTATAGGAAAAATTAGTCAGGTTAACCTCTGGGAGCCATAACTTATTTGCGGTAAACACAATCTTATAAAAATGTAACTGCCAAACTGCTGGGTTTGTAGTAAGGTTTCAGATAACATTTTGCAGGCCAATATGCATCTTCTAATGCATGCCATTTCAAGGCCGTCTGAGTCTGCAGCTGAAATGTGGAGGTGCTGGCATTTCTTTCTCTTTAATTTTTTTAGTGTGAGTAAAACATATCTTGCTTGTGATTCATTCTCAGAAATAGCCAAATTGTCCAAGCTAAAAACTTGCTTTAATCTACTTTCAGGATCAATTAAAAATGTGTCCTCAGGCAAACACACGGCATGTAAAACGTCTGCCTTGAGGAATTCAAATTTATCAGAGTTATAAGCAATGGGAAAGAGGATTTAAAAATGGTGTATCTGAGGGTAACTGTAAAATAATTTTTGCCTATGATACTACAGAACTCTGTCCATGAGACAACATTAGTGTCAGTGCAAAAGGCCTGATTACACTTTCTGTCGCCTGTACTGAATTCATCTCTCTCCCCCATATATGCATTTTGCAAGTTCAGTCAGATCTGAGAACTCATGCTTAACCCACTGTCCTCTGTGAAGTTTGCCCATGCAGACCTCATGTAAAGCCCATGGAAAAAGAAAATGTGCAGTAAGAACTTTAAATGGCAAGGTTTTGTCTCACAGCTTCTTGATTTCATCCAGTTTATGTGTATGAATTGAGAATAATAAAGGAAAATACTTTGCCAAACTGCACTTCTCCACAAGCTGATGTTTGATAGCCAGTCATTGCCATTGATCAGAGTGTATTATGTCAGGGTTTTTGCCTGTGACTTATCCTAGAGTTTGCTAACCTTTCCATGTAACAGGTACATGAGGACATACCCCTTCTCTACTGACTGGCACAAGAAGCAGGCTTTATTGCTTTTAAAATATGACACAAGATTTAAATGCCTCAACAATCCACAGATGTGAAAAAGAGAACTGTTGGAAATGAATAGAAATATTTTTAACATTTTTTCAGAGGAAAATTCTTTTGCTTCGCTGCTACCACCAGCACCTTGAACTCTGCAGTTTTCCACTTGCAAGTGTTGTCCTATGGTGGCTTGTGTGAGGTTTACTCTTCTTAGTAACTAAAAGTAGAAATTTCTGCTGTAGTTGGCAGTAGCTTGAATGACCATTGCCATTTCTAGCGGCAGAAACCACAGCCTCTTATCAAGCCATGGACAGCAAAAGCTAGTACTATAAACTACCATTGCTGCTGCAGCAACATCAGAATTGAGAGAAACAACAGTCTCATTCAAGAGCATGTTATTATCTTCATATTACCTACATACCTTATCACGCCATTCAGTGAAAGCTGTGGAGAACCGTACAGCCTCTATGATTTATGCAGGTGATGTTATTTCCATATATTCCCCTAACAAACCAGTCTCAGTTTCACTGTGTACAGAACATATTTCTGTAGGGGGTTTTCTTTATGCAGATGATGAAATCTTTGGTCTTCTGTTTGTTGGACCCACTTATGTATGTCTATGTCAATAACCTAAACATCACCAGAGCAGAACTTGAGCATGGGTAGTATACAGTTATCTGCCCCCAGCACAGTTTTGTCTCATGCCAATTAGCACCTTCCCTGACACTGTAAAAATTGCTCTGGGGGTAACTGAGGTCAGGGATCATTCATGATTACTATGAATAAGGACAAACTATTTTGTGGGGCAAGAGAGTTTAGCTTCCCAGACAAGTATCATTTGCTACCAAAACCAGAGAAGAGGAGCTGTTTTGGTTTACTGTTACAGACACTGCTGGAGCAGAAATTGAAGGTGAGCAGGAAATATTGCTTTAACTTGATTATGAAGAGGCACATCAAAATGTCTATCAGAAATTGGCAGATTCAGGAGCAAGAATTCTCCATTCATACCATAATACAGCATTTGGTTCAAATCTCAAGAAATGCAAAAAAGGAACATGACAGTGTTGCTTTAGTCTAATAATGGACATAACCCTATGCCATGTGTCACAGGGTAACTGACAGTAGAAATGTAGGAAAGGGTGAAGGAACAGGGAAAGCAATGTGTGTCTGAGGAACTGTCTGAGCCATAACTGGGTATTCAAACATGAAAATGCTTCAACCACATATCCCCTGTCACCTTGTGATTCTCTTAACAATGTCACCACTTGGTTTTAAATAGAATGCCCTACAAATGTAAAATCGTAGAATCTTTTAAAACTTTTTCCAAAAGAAAACAAACAAACCAAGAACTAGCAAATTAATTGTTCTTCTGTCATTAATGTACCTTAATGTACTTTATATGTATAAGAACTATAATTAGAGGAAATCATCATAGTCTCCTAGAGCCCTCTATAAGGCTTAGACCATAGACATCCCCCTGGTAATTTGTATAATTCTCTCTGCTGCACTTTGAAGCCAGGCATCTACTTCTGTGCTGCTTGCATTTTTCTTTTTTGTACTGGCTAACCTAGTACATGTACAAACAACTTCATTCAAAGTTAAGCAGGTTTGGAGCAATAGCAATTTCTTTCAATAATCCTACCACATATTATACATTCTCAGGTCTTACTTTTTTTTTCTGCTGGATTCAACTCATTTTCTATTGTTTAGGCTATGGGATCTCTAGAGCAAATGAGAGGTGACTTCTTATCTACAAGAAAAAGATGTCTGATAAATCACAAAGATGAATAATTTATATCACAGGAGCTGAGAAAACAGCATTTCACACTGTTTTTCATACAAAATGTCACATGAATTCCAAATGGACCAAACAATTTGTTTGATTTTGAGACTAAATTAATTGCCAGAAGTGGGAAGAGAAGGGAGAAGTCTCAGTATGGTTGTGAATGTAGTTTACTCAAGGAAAGTGGTTATGATCCAGCTATTCTTTTTCCTATATTGACTTAAATGAACAAATTAAAAATGCAAAAATTAATGCAAAAGAATAATTATAAAACCACATTCAAACAGCATCAGTACTGCGAATAAGGCAGGGTTTGTGTTTGGTTTTTTGTTTGTTTTTTTTTTCAGGCACTCAGTTTTCAGTCTGGAAGACTATGAGGTTGTTATTGTTTTGTTTGACAGTCAGACATTGAAAAGTCCTACAACTTAAGAAATGCGATGGAATGTTATTGTTATTACTGCTGTAGCCTCATGTTGCCAATTGATTTACATATAACCTCTCAGAAGGCTTAAGGGCTCTTAGTAGATGACCGAGTAATTTTAGTATGCAATGGACAGACACTGTCTGTCTGAAATACCTGTCTGAAATAAAAGCAGCAGAAAGCAATAGAAATAATATGCCCAGGAAAGAGAAGACCCACTCTCACTATTGATGCGACAGTGAGAGTATAGATGTACAGCCAGAGGGGCCTACAGTGCGTGCTGTAAAGCATTGTGAATGGATGGTGGCACCTCATTCCCTCCCAGTAATGGTTACTGGCTTGGCTTTGCAATAAGCACCTGAGCGCAGGGCATCCAAGCCAGCATGACCTGGAGTCTCTTGTATCTCCTTTATGAGTAGACTCTGAGACAGTGGTTTTACGTATTTATATTTAACGTCCCATTCTTTCCGTCTGTCTCGTTCTTCCTTTTCATAGTATCACAGAATGGTTTGGATTGGAAGGGTCCTCTAAAGATTGCCTTGCGCAATCCTCTTTCTGTAGAATTACCAATTTTTCACTAGGCTAAGTTGCTCAAAGCGCTGTCCAGCCTGGCTTTGAAGATGTCCAGGGAGGGGACAGCCACCACTTCTCTAGGCGACCATGTCCAGTGTCTCATCACTTTCACTTGTAAAAAAATTCCTCTTTATGTCCAGTCTAAATTTAACCTCTTCCATTTTAAAATGGTTGGACTTTTTCCTGTCACTACAGGCCTTGGTAAAATTCTTCCTCCAACTTTTTTATAAGCTTCCTTTATATATTTAAAGGCTAAACCAGAATTTAATAGCAAGGGTTCTTTTCATTTAACTTAATATAAGATTACTTAAAGGCAAACTATAGGCCTAATCTTGAAGACTTCACAGAGCTGAAATACAGTAACGACTTTAAAAATCAAGCCCACCACTTTCGTAGCTTTCAGCAGACATAATTTTTGTGCATACATTCCTTTGCAAAATGAGAATGCATTCTAACATTTAATTAATCTTTGCCGTCAAATTTAAATGATGGGAAAGCGTTGCCTAGAAAACCTCAAGAATTTAGGAAAAACAGCGTGTAGGAATTCTGTTCTTCCCAAATACTCAAGTTCTGCTTAGAAATATCTCAATATTTTGATATAGAACTGAAACTCCTGCGCGAGTGTAAGATACAGAAACAACAGCCTTATGCAATTAAATGCAAACAAATGGAAAAAAAAGCTATACAGAGCAGCTTGAAATTTTTATTCATCATGATATTTGAAATGCTTATTTTATTTCAATTTAGCGGTTTCTGACAGAAATGAAAAGCGCGCAGAAACAGCACAAAAATGATTTTTATTCCTACTCTTCAGCAGTAGAGAGCGCTGTTAGACAGCAACAGCTCGCAAAACCTGCTCGAGCCAAAAAGGCGCTGAATCGCTGCAGCCGGTGGTACAGCACTGTGAATAATGACAAAGCCAACTTCAAAATTAGAGAAAAAGCAAGACTGGGCTTAGCATTATATTTTAAAGAAGTGTGAATGCATTTTTTTTCACAAGATAATATTATAGACGCAACGTTGGTAATTATTAATTCAGGCACTAAAATGCCACTTCACATACACTTCCAGGGAGGTAAAAGACAAAACTGCTCACAAAGAGGCGCTTCAAACAAATCTGCTGAATGCAATGAAGCTGTATGTTCATCCATATCAAGATGTTATCTGATGATTAAGAAGACTGAGTGAAATTAATTAAATTACAGCGGCAGAGGGAATTAAATGAAAGTACAAAATGCATGGTGCACAGTAGTCATTATCTTGTGCTGGGTGGTGCTCCATGCCACTTAATTGATTCTCTGGCAGTTGAGGGAAAGTGTGCCACCATTTATCCTACAGTTTTTTATATGAAGAATGGTAAGACTATCTGTGCCGGTCAAGTTAATGAGAAATGCCAGTTCTTGTCTTAGGGGTTGTAATTAGATGATCTTAAGGTCCTTTCCAAACCTAACCGTTCTATGACTCTAAGTACATGAATAACCAAAACTATTATCAGGATTTGGCAACTGAACTACACGCAGTCACCTTCAAGCAACACTTTGGTCTTGATATTTTATAAACTTTTCCTGTTGTACACACATTTTATCTAAGTGTAAATGCATCTTATAATAAACTGTAGTTGAAACCAAAAGAAAACTACCAAACATCACACAATAGCTTTCCTGCCTCCTTAGTACATCACTGATAACATGACAATGTATTTGTTAGGGATATATAGGCACATGACAGCGTTCTCTCTATTTAAAGAGCTTTCTTATTTTAAAAACCAGAACTGATAGCACAGATCAGACTGAGGCTTTTGGATGCCTCTTATTACTGCTGTTGATGAACTGCCTGAATAACACAACATAGAATTCATGTAGGAGTAAGCGATAGCCAATCCCTAGTCTATGCTGACTTGGATCCTCCCTAAAGGTACACTACAAATACCACATGCAAAAATCTACCTTATGAGAAACAGTTTCTCAATAGTTAAACATAATTTAGCACATAATCAATATTTTCAACCTTTCCTTCCCCCTCTCTTCTGTGTTCTTAAGCATTTTATGCAATATGATTGGACAGATGTGCAAACAAGGGTATCTGAAACTGTGAGGAAAAAGATTAATCACTTGCTCCAACTGTTGTGTAAAACAAAGAAAAAGCTTTCAGCATCTGGAGTGCTCTTCCCATTCCTGCAAATAATTGTGAGCTACAGACATACACAAAAACAAAATTAGAAGAACTTTAGTGAGAAAGTTTTTCCCTTTAAGTGACTTATTTCCCAGCTGCTTACAGCAAACTGCCTTCTTTGAGCTACCTTTTATTAGGCACTGTCAGATAAAGTAGGACAGTACAATTGATTAGCATATTGGTCCTACTAATGTGCCACTGACTACATCCTGATGTTAATTTTAAACACTTTCAGGCTTTAGCACTTTGAGCCTAGCTCTCATTCCCAAGTTTGTCTTGCCAGGAAAGGAATGATCCATCTGCTCGGCACACATCCCTGCCTGACATCTGCCTAACAGGGCTTACAGCACAGAACACCACCACATTCATGGTCCTGGCATTTAAACAACATATTCAGTGCTTCTGTTTTTCAGCTAGGAGGGGATAACACATAATGGGTATGTTTGTATGTGCTGGGCACTCAGATCCGGGTTCACACCAGCTCAGGTCAAAGGGAGTGGAATGAAGTACCCAGCAGAGCTTGACCCCAGATTCTGTTCAAAGGCCTCTGGTGGTATTTTGACAAAAGACGTGAGTGAAACAGTCAGAGTGTGGAGATTAATCAATGTGGTACCATACTGCAGAAAATGGAACTATCGTCATAAAATCCTCTGCAGACATTTCAGAGAGATTTTTTCCATATTTTGTGCACAATACATCACTTGTTTAATTCACATAAGGGAATGTCTTGTACGCACATTTGAAAAGCCTTTTACAGTTGTCTAAGCTATAGAAAAAACAATTAAAAAAGCTGTCTTTTATCATCAAGATGTGGTATTTTCACAGCATCCAAGAGGAAGTGACCCTACCAGAGAGAGGGGTATGATCCCTTCACCTGTGCATGTAACACAGTGGTGTTCTTGTGGAAGATTTTTATATGAAAGCAAATATCAAAGCTTATTCTCTGAAAAGGCAATTACTTTCCTGAAAAAACCTTAGTAAACATCTTAACATAAATATAGAGGTTTAATTCCATTCTCCCCACAAACATAAGGAGCAAACAGATCCCTTCTCAAGGACCTGTATTCCTCATGCTTAAACAACTGCTGCCCTGCTCGTCTTCCACTGACCAGTACAAGGTACCTGCCATATAGGTGAAAGATTGTTACCTTTCAGTCACCATTTTGCACAGTTCTGCAGAGGTATAAATCAGCTGAACAAGGTTTGGTGACAGTATCATCAGCCTGGGTTTTATAATTTTCCATGCAGTTGAGCTAGACTGCCTCCCTGACCTTGTATTTCTCTCTCCCTCCTCTCCCTGCAGAGCGCCCAGTTCTCCATTGTCCCTGCCCGCAATCTTGCCACTGCTGGTGCCAGAGCCTTCCCAACTGCTGCTTCTGCCATCTGGAACAGTTCCCCCTATCTCACTGCTTCATTGCCTCTCTGTCCCTGTTCAAATCTCTATCCTTTCTTCCTCTTCTATTACTACATAATTTTGCCTCTTTCCCTCTGCTGTTACTTTTTTTTTTTAACTCTGTAATGCCTTTGGTCTACAGCTTGCATAAAATGTGCTAAAAATAAACACTAGCTTGATCAAAAGTGCTTGATATCCATTCTGATAATTATAGAATCAGGGAAAAAAAAAAGGAAATAAATGGAAAATAAATAGAGGTTATGCAGCAAATAGAAAAACAGTAAGAAAAATTCCATGACCACAACAGTACTCACCTTAAGGGGGTTTCACTTATTTGAGGGGCAGATCTTCATAGTACAGACAGAAGCAGGGAACTCCAATTGTTCTGATACCTGTGGTGTGTGAAATCCAACTCACTCTGTTGTGCCTGTTTTGGGTAATTTGTGGTAGTACATAGTTCTCCTTTATCCCAGACCAATACTTGGGGCAGCAGGCTTCTGAGCATCTACCTGACATTTACACATCTCTACTACTCTTCCTTGCCAGGATTCATATTCCTAAAACTGACCTGCATGAGAGAGAACCAAAATTCCTGAATACAGGGTCCTTTGCACTTCAGATAACACTAAAGTAATGCAGAGAGTGTTGTGGTGTTCTGTTCCTGCATTACTATGAAGAAGACAACATACTGAGGAAGTAGATTTTGATTATACAGAAGCTTCTCTGCAACAAATATAAAAATATGATAGTTCGCTTTTTTCCCCCACAAAGCCCATAACTGAACCTGCTAAAGCTATGTATTGATTATGCGACTCATGTTGTGCTTCATTTTATCAAAAACACATATCAGAATGTGTTCATATAATTATGTAGGTAGCTGTGGAATTTACTCCTAGAGCCCTGAGTATCAACCACCACAGAATTTTCTATAAGAAAACACTTTGAAACAGTTTACAAAAGTGCATTGGGCACAGAATACAAGAGGTTTTACTACTTTTACAACATCTAGGTGTGGGATGCCATGAAACACACAGGCATCCCATGCTGTTCTCTGTATACAGTGAGACAGGAGTACTTTGCAGCATGTGTTGGTGATCCCTGTGCTTCCCTGACTGCCTGGATGAGGTGATCTCTCTCAGCTATCCTCTGGCCCACAGACAATTCTTTGGATGTAAAATCTGGTGCATACTGTGGTTCCATCCATACAGGGAGCATACCTCCCAGATCCTACACTACAATCTAGTTTTTGCCCTTGTATGCACAAGGAGAAAATTCAAGTTTTCAGAAATTATTTCTGATTTCACTCTCACTACAAATATGTGACATACTTCATTAGCATAGGTACGTATAAAAGTTCCGCCCCCCCCAGTGTTTCAGTGTGGGTTCAGTTACAGAAAATTTCATTTAGTGATTTTGACAAATAAAGTATTTGAACAAAGTTCTGATACTTAAAAAGCAGATACCAACTTATACCTACATTTTTTTTCTGATCAAATTTACATTCTGTCTAGGCCACTATCACAATTGCAAACATAAATCCAGCATTTGCTCCTAATATTTGCTGCTAAAATGACTACATGTCACTGGTAATTTGCACTAATCTTCAGAAAATGCATGCACATGCAGATACACTATACATGAGTTAGGCTTCTTTTCTTAAAACGTCACCATATATACCCTGAAACAGATGTTAAATTCTAATATGGGGAGAAGTTATGCTTGAAATATCCTGTGGTCACAGAGAAGTGCAAAGGTTCAATCATGTGGAAAATAAAAATTAAACTTCTCATATAAATGACATGTGGCTACTTTTTCTTGTTTGTTTGTTTGGTTGTTTGTTTGAATTGACACCGTACCAGGATTAGTGAGTTCATTTGGTCATATGTCAAAATCGGAATAATTTCTTAGCAGAATGTTGCTGACCCTGCTAATGATGACGTAACAGCAAGTAACTACGGTGTAAGAAAGGAATCTCTAATGTAGACTAACATTGTTAGTCTAAGCAGGAGCCTGTATGAGTCATGGTGGCCTACTCAGAATTAAATCTTTCAGTATTCTGTGTTGGTATGTGGAGCTCAAGCAGAGAAGCAGGGAGGACATTTTTGCTGGGAGATATCTGGGTGGAAGCCAAGCAGAAAACTGCAGGCTGCTCAAACAAGGCTTGTAGAGGACACAGAGAACACAGAAAACAAAGGGGGAAAAGATCGTTATTCATAGGTAGTTCAGAACAGATAAGACATAATAACATCTCACAGGTGATTTGGTACTAAATACTAGCATAGGTCAGATTGAATGTACTGGTGACATATCAAATGTGTCATACTTAAGAGTCACTAGAAATGGAGCATGTCTTATTGTCTTTCACTGTAGTCTCTTAATGATGTATATGTTTTTTTATAGTCAGCCTTGTTTCTTAAACATACATGCTCATGTTTTCCCTGCATTCAAGATATGAAACAACTGAGGATCACTCAGCACAGTGCCACATTCACTGACTCACTGCAGCTCAGAGACATCTGCAAATCAGTGATGCTAATGCAAAATTTACCAAAGCAATACAAAGTAATAGATTGCTGAAGAAAATGAGCTTGTTTAATATTGTCTTACTCAATGTCAGTGCCTAGGAAATGCAAGAATTTTCCAGAGAATCAAGCCTCAGACTTTTTAAGTGTGTGCGTGTCATAGATCAAAAAAGCGTGCAGCAGTCTCTGCAGTTACTCCTTTGGTTATGAACGTTTCTTGGTGTGGGCTCAGCTGCACTTCTCTCTGTGTACTTGCAGTTGCTCCCAAGGTCTAATTTTCAACCAATTGCACTTGCCTTGTTGAAACGGCTCCAGAATTAATTGTTTTGGCTCTATCAGTAGCATAGTTCTAGAGTTTCCTTGATGTCGAAAGACTAGTCAGCTTTTAAGAGATAGCCAGACCTACAGAGGTGGTAATAAAAGGACAGGAGGATTCAGGAAGCTCTGTAAGGGGATATGGACAATGACGTAGACAGATATTTGCTAGAAAATGCGCAAGTTTGTTTTTTTTTAAATAAATATCAATAACTATCCATCAGATGGAAATATTTTCAGCCACCTTCAAAGGCCAAGCTAGATTGGAAAGGCCACAGCACAAAATTCTGTAGCTTGATGCTCCCAGTGTCAACTTAACATCACTTTCAAGTCACTACCTGTGACTTCAATTCAGTCCTGAACTTTCAAAGGGAAGGCTGCTTTTGTTTGGGGTTTTTGTTTTCAGATGTTTCAGTTCATTAGTCTGACTCACGAATGGTGGAATACAGCTACAGAAACAGCACAAATGAAGCTGATGAGTGGATTTTCAGCTTGTTAATTGCCATGGGATACATATTCATTTGCATGATTTTATCCCACAATAAACAGAATAGTTCATCCCTTACTGAATTTGATGTATTGTACCTTGTAATTTAGTGTTTCAGAAAGATCATTCAACAGAGTTGTTTTGAGTAGGTGATTCTGTGAAGACATCCACGAGTTGTGCCACAGGGCCACTCTGCAGCAAGCAGTGATTTCACTGATTGTAAACAAACTTTTGCTCCTGTCACTTTAGTGAGTTGTACATTTTTGAAAATTTTAGCTTCTTCTATTTTAAAAGTTAATTGACCTGATTTTTTTCTTGCCTTAGAAGAAATCTTCTATTAGTTAAATATGGAGCTGTATTCCACTTTTATTTCTGTTAGGCTGGATGTCTAAAAAGTTTTCAGTTCAGATCTTTCACAGCTAAGCAAGTAACAAATCCTTTTGGTTCTTTGATGGCAACAAAATTCTTCAGTCTAATTAGAGAGCTCCAGATTCAATATGAAGAATGAAATGGAGGATAACCTGAAACCTAATTTTGTTTCATCACAGAGATGTAATTTGCCAACATGAAATAAAGATTTAAAAGAAGAACAAAAGGTTTTCACTACAAGCATTCTGTATAAATGAGGTAGTTATCTGCATGGAGTTCAAACTTTACAGACAAGTTGGCCTTAGACAGTAATTGTGACCTTCAGCACCATCCATCTGCTACAGTGTAAATTAGAAAGTATCAACCAAAGGATCCAGCTTTCTGCTGATGAGATTGTTTAGATATCTTCAGTTCTAAACATTTCTTCTGCAGTCCGTGGCTCTGTCTAATTAATTGGTATCATAGGAAAAAAATCACAGGCATGATAGATGTTTCTTTCCCATCTCTGTAGCTGCAATATGACAGCTCATTACAAAATGGGGGAATTTTTACACCTCAATGAGTGGGAACAAATCAATGGAACTGGATAGAACCAGTGGCACATAGGGTGCCGGCCAATATTTCCAAAACCAAATAAAGTTTTGAGCGCCTTTGTCTTGAGGAATCCCAAGCCAAAGTTTAGCAGATGTACAGTATCTCTCATAGATACCCTTTCAAAGCTAGAGAGAACACAAATAAGCTCTGTATTGGTGGCATTTATGAATGGCAGTGGGGCTGTGAAAATTCAGCATAATAAATATCCTTGGCTCCCTCCCATGTTTCATTTCATCTCAAGAAAAGTACCTCACCACAGCCTAATATTGTCATTTGATATGTAGAGAGATTAGGATGCAGCCTGAGTTATGAAAAAGGTATGAGCATAATAATGGCATGTTTTGTCCCCTAGGAAGCCCTGCTGAGAAGAACAGTTCAATCACAATTACTTTTTCAGATTTGCTCCCTAGAAGTTTAAAGACTTCTCAAAAGAAAGCTGGGACAAAAGTACCTGATGCATCTAGACACCACTGTGTACACAGAGACAACTAGTATAATGCTTTAAATAACTTTTACCTTCATCACTATAGTGTCCTGAGAAACACTAAGGGCTCTGGGCAGAAAATCTCGAAAGAGAAATACAGATAGCATAGCTGATTTAAAGGGCCATAAAGCCACACACAAACCTTTCTTGCAGTATTTTATCCTTCAAATAAAGAAAACAAACAAACAAACCCCCAGTTAAGCCTGTTTATAAGAGACCCATTCTCCATACGTAAAGAAACATTACTACACAAAACAAGTGACAGCAATCAAAGCATTACAAATGAAGCATCCAGAACTACTGAAGAACATACTGAAAGGGAAAAACCAAACATATTGGGAGAGACTGTTTTAGCAGAACAGATGCCACTTGTTCAATAAATTGCCTTGGTTTGTATGTTTGTTTTAAAAGAGAACCTAAATTTCTGAGAGATAGTTACATTTAAAAACCAGTCCTCATGGGTAATACAAGAAATGTTCCTGTTGCACAGTTCCAGAGAAATTATAAACTTCCATATAGGAGATTCACGATGTAGTAAAGTTAATGTGGGCTTTAAAAGGATCATTTCGAATACTGAGACCATGCTGAGGGGTTCTGTCTTGTCAAAAATTTGTTTGGTGCAAGTAATTAGTTGCTCAGCTAATTCCTTAGCCATGTATAGAGAATTCTTCTCAGACGTGTGCGATCAGTTATGTGTTTGCTGAGGAAGTGCATATAGAGAAATAGAGATTATTTGGTTTGGAATCTCAATTTTAAAAAATGCACACTACAGCGTGCATTTTACTTGAGTAAAAGTACCTGGTATTTGTTATTCTGTAAGGAAATACTGGCAAGTAAAGACAACAGAGCTTGAGGATTCAATTGCAGTTTCACTTTAATAGCGATGTCAGTTATTCTCAACAGCATATGGTGGGGGTTTATTCAATAAAAAAGTCTATGAATCTTAATGGCTTTCTGTGATTTAGTTATTACATCATAAGTATAAATCAGAATTAATTTGAACAACATACTTAATAGTACTGCTTATAAATTTCAAGTGGCAATTTAAAATGGAAACATTGCTTGGTAGGCTAGATCTGTGAATGCCTCTTTAGCTCACATTAGGTAATTTGGATTACAGAACATAACCAGCACTTTAATCATTTATCGGAATTACTCAATAATGAAAAAGACATGAAAAGGGAAGGGCGTATTATCAGCCTATATTAAGCAAAAGCAGCAATGCAATTGTGTTGACGCACTAACTTTTTATCTCCTACTAGAATAAATGTATTCTTTCATTATCTGTGCCAAAATTTATCAATCTGACTTTCATTCTCACAGTTTAATGCCATTCGTTGTGAAAGGTGTGCACAATGATACTTTATGTATAGCAACAGTTAACTACCTAACTGACCATTACTTCCATTTTATATTCCCTATTCCACATGATCTACTTTGTTGTCATTAATGTAAAATGTCACAGTAAAACAAAAAGTTATAGTTAGAACCATACCTAATTCTTCATAACTGGTTCGAAATGAATTGTCAAAGACACTTGATACACATCTTGTCATAAACAGTAGTACACAGTCATATAAAGCTCTCGAGATTATTGCTAACAAACAACCCTATTTTGTTGATGAATCATTTGAGTCTTAAGTTCCAGTTCTTCAGGGTCTGCAAGTATAGACAAAAGAAAAAGAAGTCACTGGAGAATAGATCTTTGGAATAAGAAATAAAATTGTATTTCATAACCTCAGAAAGTTGGAATATTTAAGATTATGATATTAATTGGCCCAGCATAAAACTTGAGCCTATAGAATCCAGAAGATTTCCAAATATTTGGGGAAATTAGTGTCGAATTTTACAAGTATTTCCACCTCAATAAACAATGAAGTGTGTAAAATTATGTGTTTAATATGAAAGCCTCAGTTTAGAAACTGCCAAGTAATGAAAACATGATAGTACCATTGAATAAGATGAAAGTCTGTGAAGGCTTTACTCAAAATATAGTAACTCCTTCACCATTTCAGATGGCAATCTAATTAGACACTTCCATATGCAGTAGTATAAATTTAACCTGAACCTGAAAAATAGGCACATGAGACATCTGTGTTAATTATACTTTGACAATTATTCAGTTAGTAAACAAAAGCAAGTAAATTAGTTAAGAAAAAGCATGACAAGAATTACATTAAGTGAAAGTCACTGCAAAGAAAATATTTTAAATTTGATGTAAGTGTATAATGTATTGTAAATACGTCATGTGAGATAGATAACAAAGTAATTTTAATGTCATAATTGGATGCTTATATCAAACATCTGAAACTCAAAACCATTTTTTTTAAAGGATAATAACTGTAGCTGATTACATAGCTGATATAAATTACCAAATTATTTTTATTTCCCTGTTCCTTGTTTATAATTTTTAATCATAGTGTAAAAAATCAAATAGATTGTAGATATCATGCATTTATGTTAATATGAATTTCATGCTCAGTGGGAAACAAGACTGAACCTATGAACTTTTGTCACTTAATATCACAAGCCTGAGCAACACTGTATATTTAATTTTAAACAAACAAACAAATCCCATCTGTCCATCAATCAGCTATTCAACCCACATGAAGCCCACTGAAGTTGTAAATGCTCCATCCCTGGTGGTGTTCAAGGCCAGGCTGGGCAGAGCCTTGGGTGGCATGGTTTAGTGTGAGGTGTCCTTGTCCATGGCAGGGGGATTGGAACTAGATGATCTTAAGGTCCTTTCCAACCCTAACTATTCTATAATTCTATGGTTCTATGATATGATACATATATTGCATTTTACGCTATGTCAAAACATTAAATGTAAATCACATTTGAAGATCATTTTGTTAAAACTTTTCCGACCTATTGGAAAAATCAGGCATGTTAGGAGGGAGGAGTTATGCCAACATGAGAAAAAGTTAATCTGTGGTTTCAGAGTCTGATAAGACTTAATTTAAAAAAAACCCTAGAAAATTACTTATGGAAAAGTCTTTGCACTAATAGCATCAATACACATTTATAGCCACTGCAGAGATGATCATTATAAAGGTGGCCAGGGAAGGACAGTGGATATGTCATGCATGTGAAACCTTCAGAGAATACAGCTGCCAGCGTTTGCTCATCATGTACTGCACACAAGCAGTTAGCTGCAGGCTTGTAAGCTGTCCAAATCTGGATGACTTTTTCTGCAAACAAGAAGCCTTTCAAAACACAGAAGTCTGCGAGGTCTTCAGCATAAATGGTTCCAATAATTCGTTTTAAAATTTAATCAAAATGCGATATTTCACTGCTTCACTCACATGTTACTTGCAGCAGTACCTGAACTGTTTCAGCTCAAACCCAAAACAAATAATAAAAACAACCAGAAATCAGTCTGAAACTGGCGCCCACTCCTGAAAAATTCACCCAAAGCAACTAAAGCCTTTCAGAAGTGTCAGACAACTATATCATTTGGTAGTGCTCAAAACAGTTCCTGTAAAATTATGAGGCTCCTTGATGAATACAATAGCTGTAGCTGAGAATACTCTAGAGCTGCACTTCCGTAACATTTCTAGGCTTTTTTCATGGAGTTTCAAGCTACATTAACATTTTGGTCAGATGGGAAAACTGCCAGTTCAGCCCCTTGTCACAGACAGTGAATGCCTCTGAATTACCCTAACTGTAACTGCCATTATTAAGCCTGGAGGAGACTGTTTTGGATGACTCAATAATGAACCTGGTTCCTGCTAATAAGAGAGGAGTAAGCTTCATGGATTTTAAAAAATCTGAACAGAACAAGTAAAAAAAGCAATAAATCCTTGCAAACAATTTACTTAATACTTCCCTCTGATGCCAGCAATACTGAATAAAGATTTCATTGGTGGCCCTGAGCATACCTGAACAGCTGGGAGAGCAATCAGGAAAGCCTAAGAAGGTGAGCAGAATAGCTTTCACATAAAAAGAAGTATGTGCAGAAGCTGATGTAGGAGAAGTGAAAAAGGAAACTGAGGGACCAACTTCATCCATCCCCAAAATAACAGCTTCAAACTGACTAGAGCTGTAGGCTTTACCTGACACTGCCTATGTACAAGCTGAGGATGAAGCACATGTTTCAGAATGACTGGAAATCCAGATTGCTCCATCATAAGGGACCTGAATGGAGTACTTCACAGCACTCCTCTGGACAGCACACATCCATGCTGCCTTTGGAAAATAAAGCAGTGCAGGAGTAGGTGCCAGTCAAGGTCTTGTTTTAATACAGGATGTGGATGCGCCTACTGGCGAGCTCAGAGATGTTCAGCTGTGTAACAGCTTTGTTGGCTCTGCTGAGACTGGGAGGAAAATGGTTGAGAACCACTATAAGGCACATTTGGAAATGAATCTGTTTTGCAGAGCCTGAGAACATGATGAGAAATTTGGAGTGTGTGCATTTCCAAGTGAAATCTAATTTTCTTTGAATGAGAGTGCTCTTTGAGAAATGAGCCCTTATTTATGCAAATTGGTTTTAAATGAGAATATTTAAGGAAAGGATTTGATCCCCATATAATGAAAGCTCTTATAAATGTGCACCTAGGCAGCACAGGCAGCCTAATTGCCTATTCAGGCATTTATTCTAAAGGTTTCTTTTTTACTCTGACAAAGTTTAGACTACATGTTCCTAATTAGAATGAAAAATAGTTAGATGAAGGATATTTTCAACTCAACTATTCTTCATCTGTCCTTATAAATCTAAGCAGGGGTTACCAGACTGACAGGTGGCAGCATGGCCCAGTGGATATTAAATTGCTTAGAAACATTTTGGGCTTTTCATGTTTCAAAAGAAAAAAAAGGTTCCAACCTTTCTTTGTTTGTATGTCATTCAGAAATGGTTGGTTGTAAAAGTTCTGACCTTGTTCTGCACCTGATACTCCAAGGGAGCTATTGCACAGGGCATATTTGAATAGATTTGGTTAAGAAAATACGAAAAATTAAATTTTGATCTCTTAATATTCAATTATGCTCAAACTATGCTGAAGGAAATTTCAAGGAGGTTGTAAGATCTTTTTGGCATGCTAATGTAACAGATGTGAAAGCATGAATTAACAGCTACAATGGAGAGCTGCCGGCAGGTACTGATTTGTAAGCTGATCTGAACTCTTGAAGGTAATTGAGGGCTGACTTAGAAATGACTTCACACTTAAAGTAGAAGGACTTTTTTCTACCCAAAATCATGACCTAAACTTTCTCTGAACCCTATTTTGGTTTGGGAACTGCTGCAGCCAAAAGAATCATTTTTCTAAAAATATTTCAGAGCCATTCCTGAGTGCACAGCTGCATGAACGTTTTGTGGTGACCCAGGGGAGGGAAGGTGCAGAGACTGGAACAAGTGCCTGAAGATGGAGATGTTTTCTGTGCTGACAGTTTAGGCTGACTTCTCCTACTTTAGAGTTATTGTGAAACTAGACAGTTTAGGGATTTTGCCAATTTTTCTCTGTTTAGCACTACTTAACACCTTGTCATAAGAACTTTAGGATACTCTTCAAAACTAGCCCAAAATAACTTATTATTTTGTCACAGGATCACACAATCACAGAATGGTTGAGACTGGAAGGGACATCTGGAGGCCATCTCATTCAGACCCCTGCTCAAGCAGGGTCACACAGAGCTGGTTGCCCAGGACAGTATCGAGGTGGCTTTTGAATATTTCTAATGCAGGAGACTCCCCAGCCTCCCTGGGAAGCTATGCCAGTGCTTCATCACCCTCACAGCAAAAAAGTGTTTTTTGACGTTCAGAGGCAACTGCCTGTGCTCCAGGTTGTGCCCATTAGATCTTTCATGTCACTAGGCACCACTGAACAGAGTCTGGCTCTTTCTTCTTTGCATCCCTTTTTGAGGTTTAACCCCAAGCAGGAAATAAGTACCATGCAGCTGCTCACTCTCCCTGCTTCTTCCCTGCCCTGCGTGTGATGGAGAGGAAAATTGGAAGAAGGTAAAACCTGCAGGTTGAGATAAAAGCAGTATAACTGAAATTAAGTAAAATATAATAATAATATAAATAATATCGATGGTAATTATAGGGAATAAGAAAAAGTCAGAAGAAGAAATACAGTTCAGGAAACACAAGTGATGCACAATACAATTGCTCACCATCTGCTAACTGATATCCACACTGTCCCCAAGCAGGGATCAGTGGCTCTCAGCCAACTCCCTCTGTTTATATATTGGGCATGATGTGCTGTGGTATGGAATACCCCTTTGGGTAATTTGGGTCAGGAGTCCTGTCTCTGCTCCCTCCTGGCTTCTTTGCCCCTCCTCACTGACAGAGCATGAAAGACTGAAAAGTCTTTGATCAGAGTAAGTGCTACTGAGCAGCAACTAAACCATCAGTGTGTTATCAGCATTGTTCTCGGACTAAAGCCAAAACACAGCACTATACCAGTTGCTAGGAAGAAAATTAAACTCCATCCCAGTAGAAACCAGGACAATCTCCCTTCAGCTATTTATATACTTTTATTTGTCTTGCTAATCAGTCTTGTAAGTTGTTTGTCTTAACCATCTTTGGTGGCTCGGTTTAAGCTGAACTTTGTGACCATCTCTGCTGTTCTGGTCTTGGTGTGCTGCTAGGATGTGATGTGAGACTTCTCACAGCCTTGCTTTTTTCACCACAAAACTGTTTTAACATGAGTATAGACTATTCTCTTGATACTTGATGCCCTGCAATTGAAGACTCCTGATTGACAGTGCTGAAACTGAGCTATGTATGACTAAAAAAGTCAGATGTCCCTGGAAGGCAGGGGACATTAATCTTGAATAAGTGCCAGCTCTGTGCATGTATTCTCTTGGGTCAAGTCCTAAAAGCAGAATAAAGAGAGAGACAGTGTGCCTCAATTTGTTTGGACATGTTGCATTTTCTGAATCAAGCAGTTACTCACAGGCAAATAACATTGGAGTTTATTTGTTACATGTGACAAGAATGAGGAGATATATTGATAGCTAGAGCTGCCAGTGAAGCCATTTCACATAATCTTAGACATAAAATCTTTCAGCTTATTAGACTAATCTGATTTACAAAGGGATTTATCTTTTCCCTACTCTTTCCTACTCTCTTCAAGCTAACAGTGCAAATTTCTTTCATTTACCTAGGAGAACACTTCAGCCTTCAATGTGTCCTTTCCAAAATTCTTATCCTTAAACTCGTCTTATTTCTATAAATTGCAATGTGAAATAAGGAATAAGAATAACCTCATTTCAGTGACAGTAAAAATTGCTTTACTAATCCCAACTTCCTTTCACTGAATTCAGAATGTCATTCCTTGCCTCTAGCTTGTGTTCCTACAAAAAACTTCAGACTACAACTGTAAAAATGTTAAGTTCTTGTAACATATTTGTCGTGTTTTAAGCCCCTCACCCATGAAGTTTTCTCACTCACTCACTCCCCTCTCTTTCTTCCCCCAGTCCTGGGGGGATGGGGGGGAGAATCAAAAGTATTCCACTCGCACAGGTTGAGATAAGAACAGTTTAGTAACTAAGGTATAACACAAATCACTGCTGCTACCACCAATAGTAATAATGACAGGAGAAGTACAAAGAAAGAGAATACAACTGCTCACCAAGCCCGACCCAGCCAGTGCACCCCCCAGCAGCGAACCCCCCACTGCACCAACACACGCTTCCGGGTCTCTCCCCTCCGTTTTCACATCCTGGACATGACGTGCTGTGGTATGGAATAACCTCTTTGGTCAGTTTGGGTCAGATGTTCTGCCTCTGTTTCCTCCCGGCTCCCTCTCCTCCCTGGCATAGCATGAGACTCAGAAAGTCCTTGGTCAAACCAAAACACTATCAAGCAGTAAGTGAAAACACTGGTGTTATCAGCGCAGTTCCCAAGCCCAAAATCAAAAACACAGCGCTGCACCAGCTACCAAGAAGGAGAAAAATGACTGCTACTGCTGAACCCATGACAATATTCCATGACTCTCTTTTACCACCATTATCTGTCACTGCTGAAAGTATCTTTTCTTCCTATTTGGTGGTAACCATCCTTATCTCCTCCCTCTGGTTCAGCTCTCGGCCTTGCTACATTTGTACCCAACATGTGCTATCTTCTTCTTCATTCATTTCCCATTTTCCTCTTAGTACATCACCTGTTTCTCTCACCAGTGTGCGCAACTTTCTGCATCTCAGAAGTGCAATTTTTATCTCAGCATCAGATAAAAACAGGAATGAGGTAAGCAGCTGAGCTGCTGTATATCTTCACTAAATCACCCTTGGACTTAATTTTCTTTTCTTGAGATATGATAAGGGTAGGAAGTGGAGCTGAAGTGCCATGCAGAATTCTATGGCAACCCATAATAATTTTATTTGCTGTTTCTTTGCTTTGCATTGGTGTTGGAGGACTTTGCTGTTTTTCTAAGCAGCAGAACAGACAAAGAGACAGATTTTATTTTTCTAATACAGTCCAGTACATGAAATTGAAGGGGAAACGATTTATGCCAGGACCAAAACTCTTGAAAATATGGGTTTACAATGAAAACGCTAACAGATGCTCAGTGGTAAAAGCAGAAGAGTGGTTGCCATGGTATCAGATGGCAGGGAAGGTAGCTCACTTTTTAAACTCTCTGGCAGTGTACTTGTAGAACCAACAAGTGGACAGCAATGCTGGCAGCCATTTGTCTCTGCACAGCACTTTGAAGGGCTGCATGGAGGCTACTGCTGTGATTCAGCACTACTGCACTGGAAATCGGGATTGCCAGGTGTTCGTCAGCAAGGGAGTCAGGGTGGGATAGGGAAACGAATGATGAACAAATGCCTGGATTTCTTCCAGTTTATGTATTTGCTGTTTAAAGGAACAAAGTCCTGCCCTTCCCCCTCCTTGCCCCATTTAACCAGTATTAAAGAAAGCAGGAGGTTGGTTTATACTTTGTGACAGGTGGACAAAATAATCTACCCTCTACCCAGCAGAATCACAATGTTAATGCAATCAGCAAGACAGCAACAAAGTGAGTGGCTAGAAGACTTCTTCACATTAAGCTGTCTTTATAAAGCATCCTGTAATAACTGTCTTTCAGTAGAGAAAAGGTGTCTCATTAAAATGATCTTTTAATGGCATTTTGGGAGCAAACTGCATCCAGAATAGCTAAAAGCCTGGTGGGTAAGATATTTCTATGCTATGTGGGAAACACAGGCTATAGCCCCTCTCTGGAAGCAGGCAGAGCAGGAACTTGAAAGCTCTTTCACATCTCAGCAGTGTGCCTTTTCACAGGGGCTTGAGGATCAACCTCTCCCACCACTGCTGTAGTATGAAGTGTGTTTTCAAAATTTCTACTGCTTTATATTTACCCCTTCTGTTATGGAATGTATCCCAAAATAATTCATGTGAGAGATATAGTGTGAGATGATTAAATTTCAATCAAATGGAAGCTACCTTATTAAAAGCAAGTGTGGGTTTCATGTGGCAAAACGTTTTGGTACAACAAGGTACGAAAATTTCATTAGATACAGACAGTAGAAAAGGTTAGTTGTTACTCACTCAGTTCTTGGGATCAGAAACTGAAAACTTTTGAGCACAACCTTTTCCATAACACCTTCTAATTTTTCTTTTTGGGAGGAGCAGATAATTGAAGATACTAAGAAAACATTAGGAACTTGAAAAGTACTTTGTTTCTAGAGAATATTATTATCAAATCTGATTTTGTCATTGTTGGTATGCTTTCTGAAAGATTTCCAGTTTGGCAGCCATTATTCCAGCTAGGAATTACTCTCAGTGCTTAAACCCCCCCCTGAAATCTTGTACCTGAAGAATAGCTGTCCTAGTGAGGTGAATATCACCACAATACAAATTTCAAAATGCTTGAGTATCAGATGATATTGTATTGGAAATCTGTATCTCAGAGTCCAGAACATTTCCACTTCTATAAGGTTGAATTCATGAGTTAACTTTACACCTGTTCGTAGAATCATAGAATGGTTTGGGTTGGGAGGGACTGTAAAGATCATTTAGTTCTAACCCCCCTGCCATGGGTAAGGACACCTTCCACTAGACCAGGTTGCTCAAAGCCCCATCCAACCTGGGCTTGAACACTGCCAGGAATGGGGCATCCACAGCTTCTCTGGGCAATCTGTGCCAGTATCTCACCAGCCACACAGTAAAGAATTTTTCATGACATGTAATCTAAATCTACCCTCTTTCACTTTAAAGCTATTCTCCCGTGACTTATCCCTTACATTCCGATATCCATGTCACAGGCAGAGATGTTAAACAGTGCTGGTCCCAGTACTGACCTAGGAGGAACACCACTTGTCACTGGTCTCCTCTTGGACATCTAGCCATTGACCACAATTCTTTGAAGTGTGACCATTCAGTCAGTTCCTCATCCATCAAGTTGTCCATCCATCAGATCCATGCCTCTCCAGTTTAAAGGCAAGGATGTCATATGGGACAGTGTCCAGCACGAGTCCAGATGACATGAGTCACTGTTCCCTTTTCCACCAATGCTGTAGTCATGTGATAGAAGACCACCAAATTTGTCAGGTACAATTTGCCCTCATTGAGATCATGTTGGCTGTCACCAATCACCTCCTTATTTTCCATGTGCCTTAGCATAGTTTCCAGGAGGATCTGCTCCCTGATCTTGGGAGCAGAGAGATGAGAGATATTGTTTGCCTGTAGTTCCAAGGGTCTTCCTTTTTCTCTTTTTAAAAATGGGGGGAGTTATTTTTCACCTTTTCTAGTCAGTGTGAACTTTTCTGGACTGCCACAATTTCTCAGATATTATGGATAGTGGACCTTCAGGTTCCTTAGGTGATTTTGAACGTGATCTTCTCCTACAGTGGGTGGTTCTTCCTTCTCCCAGTCCCTGCCTTTTCCTACTGTGACTTGGGAGGTGTGGCTAGAGCACTTGCTGGTGCAGCCTGAGGAAAAAAAGTCATTGAGTAGGTTGGCCTTCTCCATATCCTGAGTAACCAGGTCTCCCGTTTCATTTGGGAGAGAGTCCACATTTTCCGCAGTCTTCCTTTTGTCACTGGTGCACCTATAAAAGCATGTTTTGTTGCCCTTGACATCCTTGGCCAGATTTAATTCTGCCAGGGCTTTAGCTTTCCTAACCTGATTCCTGGCTGCTTAAACAATATCTTTGTATTCCTCCCAGGACACTTATCTTTGCTTCCACTGTTTGTATGCTTCTTTTTAATGTCTGAGTTTGTCCAGGAGCTCCTTGCTCATTCATGCAGGCCTCCTGTTGTTTTTGCTTGACTTCCTCTCTATTGGGATGCATTGCTCCAGATATTGGAACAGGTGATTCTTGAATATTTACCATCTTTCTTGTTCTTCTCTTCCCTCTAGAGCTGCACCTCATGGTATTCTACAAAGCAGACACCTGAAGAAACCAAATCCAGGATAGCGAGCTTGCTGTGTGCCCTCCCCACTGCCCTGGGGGACTTGAACTCCACCATTTCATGGTCACTGCAGCCAAGGTTGCCCTCAAATTTCACATTCTCTACCAGTCCCTTCCTGTTGGTGAGAACAAGGTTCAGCATACCATCTTTCCTCATTGTCTCCTCTATAACTTGGAGAAGGATGTTACCGTCAATGCATTCCAGAAAACTCCTGGATTGCTTACGGCCCTGCTGTGTTGTCCTTCCAAACTGTGTTGTTGCCTCCATAGCAGGCTGGTTGAAGTCTCCCATTAGGACCAGAGCTTGTGAAGGCTGTTTCTATCTGTCTATAAAGGGCTTCATCTGCTCTGTCTTCCTGGTTGGGCAGCCTGTAGCAGACCCCCACTATAATGTCCCCTGTCCCTGCACTCCCTTTAATCCTGATCCATAAGTTCTCAGTTAGCTCCTTGTCCTGGGTTCAGAAGTAGCAGTCATTTTTCTCCTTCTTAGCTGGTGCAGTGCTGTGGTTTCGACTTTCGGCCTGGGAACAGCGCTGATAACACCGATGTTTTTAGTTGTTGCTCAGTAATGTTTAGTCTGACCAAGGACATTATGAGTCTCATGCTCTGCCAGGGAGGAGGGGAAGCCGGGAGGACGCAGAGCCAGGACACCTGACCCAGACTGATGAAAGAGGTATTCCATGCCACAGCACGTCATGCCCAGGATATAAACTGGGAGCAGTTATGTGGAAGGGATAGATCACTGCTCGGTCATGCTGAGTATTGGTTGGCTGGTGGTGAGCAGTTGTCTTTTCTTCCCGTTACTTCCCTTATCATCATTATTATTGGTGGTAGCAGTAGTGGTTTTGTGTTATACCTTAGTTACTGGACTGTTCTTATCTCAACCTGTGGGAGTTACATTCTTTCAATTCTCCTCCCCATCCCTCCGGGAGCAGGGGAGAGAAAGTGAGAGAAGTAAGAGAGAGACTGTGTTGCTTTCTGAGTTATGGCTAGGCTTAAACCACGACACTCTTCATCCATCCTCAGGCAGAACTCCATGTACTCCAGTTGGTCATTGACATACAGGGTCCTCATCTCCCCTGCCTGTACTTTCTGAAGAGCCTGTATCCTTCTACTCCAATCCTTCCAGTCATAGGAGCCATCCCATCATGTCTCTGATATCAGTAAGATAACAGCCTTGCAGGTGTTAGCACTCCTCTAACTCCTCTATTTATTCACTATGTGATGTTTATTTACATAGCGCTGACATACTGGCTGGAATTCCTTTCTGTTGATCTTCAGGTGCCTTCCTGCTGACCTGTGATCCCTCTCCAAACTCTGGGCATCTCTTGCTTACACTGGCATCAAACTAGCAGGAATGGGATGGACTGAGGTTCTCCTCATCTGGCAACATAGGCTTCTTTACAAGCCTATGACCAAAGATGCTCTCCACTATCTCTGACAGATCATAGAATCATAGAATAGCTAGGGTTGGAAAGGACCTTATGATCATCTAGTTCCAACCCCGCTGCCATGGGCAGGGACACCTCACACTAAACCATGCCACCCAAAGCTCTGTCCAACCCAGCTTTGAACATCGCCAGCAATGGAGCATTCACAACTTCCCTGGGCAACACATTCCAGTGCCTCACCACCCTTACAGTAAAGAATTTCTTCCTCATATCCAATCTAAACTTCCCCTGTTTAAGTTTGAACCCATTACCCTTTGTCCTCTCACTGCAGTCCCTCATGAAGAGTCCCACCCCAGCATCCCTATAGGCCCCCTTCAGATTCTGGGAGACTGCTATGAGGTCTCCACACAGCCTTCTCTTCTCCAGGCTCAACAGCCCCAACTTTCTCACCCTATCTTCATACGGGAGGTGCTCCAGTCCCCTCATCATCCTCGTGGCCCTCCTCTGCACTTGTTCCAACAGTTCCATGTCCTTTTGATGTTGAGGACACCAGAACTGCACACAGTACTCCAAGGGAGGTCTCACAAGAGCATAGGTAGAAGGGGCAGGATCACCTCCCTCGACCTGCTGGTCACGCTACTTTTGATGCAGCCCAGGATACAGTTGGCTTTCTGGGCTGCAAGCACACAGTGAAGCCGGCTCATGTTCATTTTTTCATCGACAAACACCCCCAAGTCCTTCTCCTCAGGGCTGCTCTGAATCTCTTCTCTGCCCAACCTGGAGCTGTGCCTGGCATTGCTCCGACCCAGGTGGAGGATGGACCTTGCACTTGGCATGGTTAAACTTCATGAGGTTGGCATCAGCCCACCTCACAAGTGTGTCAAGGTCCCTCTGGATGCCATTCCTTCCCTCCAAAGTATCAACCGAACCACACAGCTTGGTGTCATCGGCAAAGTTGCTGAGGACGCACTCAATCCCACTCTCCATGTCACCAAGAAAGATGTTGAACGAGACCAGTCCCAACGCTGACCCCTGAGGAACACCACTCATTACTGGTCTCCAGCTGATCACTGAGCCATTGAGCACAACTCTTTGTGTTGTGGCCACCCAGCCAGTTCTTTATCCACCGAGTGGCCCACCTATCGAGTTGATATTCCTCCAACGTAGAGACAAGGATGTCATGTGAGACAGTGTCAAATGCTTTGCACAAGTCCAGGGAGATGACATCAACTGCTCTACCCCTGTCCATCAGTTCCGTAGCCCCGTCATAGAAGGCCACCAGATTGGTCAGGCAGCATTTCCCCTTAGTGAAGCTATGCTGGCTGTCACCAAGCATCTTGTTGTTTTTCATGTGCCTCAGCATGCCTTCCAGGAGAATCTGCTCCAAGATGTTACAAGGCACACAGGTGAGGCTGACTGGTCTGTAGTTCCCCAGCTCATCCATTTTCCCCTTCTTCAAAATGGGGGTTATAGTTCCTTTTTTACAGTCATTGGGAGCTTCACCTGGCTGCCATGATTTTTCAAATATGATGGACAGTGGCTTAGCAACTTCATTTGCCAGCTCCTTCAGGACCCGTGGATAGTTTTCTTCAGGTCCCATGGACTTGTATACGTTCAGGTTCTTAAGATGGTCTCGAACCTGATCCTCTCCTACAGGGGGCCCTCCAATGTATCTTCATTCTCACTGTCCCTGCATCTGCCTTCCAAAACTTGGGTGGTGTGGTCAGAGCATTTTCCAGCGAAGACTGAGACAAAGAATTCATTAAGAACCTCAGCGTTCTCCAAATCCAGGGTAGCCAGTTCTCCCGATAGCTTCTGGTGAGGGCCCATGTTGTTCCTAGCCTGTCTTTTATTTGCAAGGTACCTATAGAATCCCTTCCTGTTATCTTTCACATCCCTAGCCAGGTTGAATTCTAAGTGGGTCTCCGCTTTCCTAACCTGGTCCCTAGTTTCTGGACATCCCTGTATTCTTCCCAGGCTGCCTGTCCTTGCTTTCACCTTTTATAAGCCTCTTTTTTCCTTTGAATTTTCCTCAGCTGCTCCTTATCCATCCAAGGAGGTCTCCTGGGCCTCCTGCAGCACTTTCTCCTGGTTGGGATGCAACACTCCTGGACTTGCAGCAGGTGATCCTTGAATATCAACCAACCATCTTGGGCCCCCCTGTCCTCTAGGGCTATATCCCATGGAATCTTTCTGAGCATGTTCCTGAAGAGGCCAAAGTCTGCTCTCTTGAAGCCCAGGGCAGTGAGTTTGCTGTGTGCTCTTCTCACTTTCCTGAGGATCTCGAATTCAACCATCTCATGATCGCTGCAATCAAGGCTGCCCTGGAGCATCACATTTCCAATCAGCCCTTCCCTGTTGGTGAGGACGAGGTCAAGCATGGCACCTCTCCTTGTCGGCTCCTCTATTACTTGCAGAAGGAAGTTGTCTTCCACACAATTGAGAACTCCCTGGATTGCTTGTGCTGGGCCATACCATCCCTCCAACAGGTATCAGGGTGTTTGAAGTTCCCCATGAGAACAAGGGCCTGCGAGCGTGAGGCTGTTCCTATCTGCCTATAGAGCGCTTCATCCATCGAGTCCTCTTGGTCAGGTGATCCGTAACAGATCCCCACAATAATGTCTCCCATCGCTGTTCTCCCTTTAACCCTGACCCACAAACTCTCTGTCGACTGCTCACCTGTCCCCAGACGGAGTTTCATACTCTCCAGCCTATGCCTAACATAAAGAACAACTCCCCCTCCCCGCCTACTGGGCCTGTCCTTCCTAAAGAGCCTGTAACCTTCCATTCCAACACACCAGTCATAGGAGTCATCCCACCACATTTTTGTGATGCCTATTATATCATACCGCCATAGATGTGCACACATCCCTAATTCCTCTTGTTTGTTCCCCATGCTATGAGCATTTGTATAGAGGCATCTGAGCCGAGCTCCAGTTGAAGCCGGCTCATTGGCTGGAGGAGCTGGAATATCTCTACATTACTCTGAATGTTTACTATAGGTGTTGGCCAGTGACTGGGTGTGTTGGGATGGAAAGATGTCCCCCTCCCCCAACACATCTAGCTTAAAGCATCCTTGACCAGTCTGGCAAGCCTCCTCCCAAATCCACTCTTCCCTTTCTTTGTCAGACCAGCTCCACCAGCCCCCAGTAGACCTGGCCGACTAAATTGAGTCCCATGCTCAAGGTATCCAAACCCCTGACTACAACACCACCCTTTGAATCATTTATGAACCTGGCCAATCCAATCCTCCTAGCGTTTTTAAGAACCTGCGCTGTATCCTGGAGAATTGACAGAAAGACAATCTGAGCTCCAGAGCCCCTAACCACCTCTCCCAGGGCTCTGTAGGCCTTCTTCATGTTCTCCAGGCTACTGCTATCTATATCAGCAGCACCCACTTGGATCACTAGAAGTGGGTAATAGTCAGTGGGACCGACTAGAGCAGGCAGCTTCTCTGCAACATCCTTGATCCAAGCCCCTGGTAGGCAGCACACCTCCCTTGAGACTGGGTCAGGCCGACAGGTGGGTGCCTCTGTTCCTTTCAGGGTGCAGTCCCCTACTACCACGGCCCACTGCTTCTTCTTGGCAGCACCAGTGGTGATCTTCTTTACCAGTGTGTCAGCCGGTTGTTCCTGGTGGGAGTGTGGTTCCTCATCAGCCCCCTGCAGGACAGCAAAGCGGTTCTGGGTGGGGACAACAGATTTAGGAGGAAGCCCCTTGCGTTTAATTGCCCTCTTCCTCCTTTGTTTTGTTGTTTTTTTTTCTGTTACTGTTTCCTGGCTTCCTGGGTTAGCGGCCTCCTTTCCCGCATGAGCAACAGTAGTCGCTTGAGGCTTCTGCACAGTCTGATCCTGGAGCAAGCAGTGCTGTTTCCCCTCAGCTTTTCTGACACCTTCCAGCCCAGTAACAGCGTCCCGCAGCTCAGCCCCTGCTGCAGGAGGACCTCCACCAGGGAGCGCAGAGTGCAGCCCTGCCCACTGTGCACCCTCCTCTCAGGAGAGCAGCGCAGGCGCTCTCTGCACCCCGAGCTCTGCACTGCAGCCTCACCTCTGGTTGGCTCTGTCTGGGTGCCTACACTGGCTTCCACCGGGGCAGCCAGAGCAGAGCTCCCAGGCTGAGCCCTGGTCATACAGCGAGTGCTCACCATCCTGCTCGCCTGCCCAAACAAGCTTCCGCGCAAACTGCCTGGAACCCGCCCTGTTCGCCAGGCTCCTGGTCGCTCCTGCTCCCTGAGGCAGGTTTTTAACCAGTCAGGGCTGGTGCCGCTCCTCCTGGCACAGCTGCCCTCTGAGTCAGCTGCTCACGTCCGCTGAGGTGCCGGCTCCTGGGCAGGCCCCATCGAGGGCTTGAGGCTCCCTCTGAGGTGCCTGTTGCTGTGCCGAGTTGAGGCTTCTGGACGCTGAGCCTTCCCCATTCATTCGCTGCAGGCGTGACGACATCAGTAGTCCAGGTGTCTCAAAGTGAGTCCCATAATCTAAGTAGCCAAACCCCTGGCTGCGGCACCAGTCCTGCCACCATATTTTGATTCACCAGATTTGACTGGCCCTTTCAAATCTTTATAAAACTCTATACTGTTTTTCTGAGCACCTCAGATGGATTCTGCCATTTCCTGCAAACATGAATGATCTATAAAAATTACCGTGAAATTCTAAACATCTGAATCTTTGATCTGTCTACAGATACCAATTCATGTTTTCTTCTTAATTTGTTTAAAAATATAAAGTGTCACAGAATCTAATTGATTTTCTATAAAATGCAACTGGTTTCACCTAATTGCATTCTGTATAGGAATTTTATTAAACACCAATAACAGAGCTGTGAAGTAGAAAAGAGTTCCATCTTTTCTTAGAGCCAATATTCGACTGCGGTCTTGGCTACTGACAAAGAACATTCAGCAGCAACTTTATTTTTCCATATTAATTTTCTTTACATAGTGATTTACTGTTGGCCTGCAATTTCTTTTTTAATTAGTTTCTTGGCATGCATTAGGGTAAAACGTCCTTAATTTTATGCAAGATTTTTCTGCACACTTTTGTCTAAATTTTTTTTTCTGTTCCTGCTTTTAAATTGTAACTCTCAACCATGACTAGTTCTTCTAGTCAAGAGCTGGCAAAATCTGTGTTTATGTTCATAATATTTCAATTTGACTTCATGATTAGTTCTTTTTTTATCCACATAGGCAGTATAAAGCTGTCAGGCCTGTTCACATTTTGTAGAGAGCTGGATGGAAGTTCATTAGACTTACACATAATGTCAGGGCCAAATATAAGAGAGAATTTTTAAAGTCATGAAGAGGAGAAGCCAGCATGTGGCATACAAGCCACTACAGTCTTGTTCCAGCTCACCAGCAAGGCCCTTGGTATTGGCAAACTTGAGTAGCAGCAAAACAGTATCTTCCAACAATCAGCAGTCAAAACATTTGTGCCAAACCCCAACAAAATAGTTGTATGCACAATCTATTCTTTTTAATATCCTTCTTGTGTGTCTACCACAAGCAAATAAAAAAAAACAACTACCTTTTGTCTTCCAATTTTCATTATTTTTGACTCCCTCTTTCTCCAATGAAAATCCAGCTATGTCCATGGAACAATGAGACTCTCTAAGCAGGGTGAGCATGTGAAATCCTACAAGAAAACAAAATAAAATGGTGAAATTATATGTATGCAGCAAGGGAATTTATAATCTTGTTTTCATCATGTTCTCCCTCTTTCATTACATTAGCGTATCTCTTCTAGAATTGCAAACATTATCTTCAGTCCAGTTCTTCATGGATCAGAGTACATACGTGTATGTCAGTTTTCATGATTGTGTTGTCAGACTGTCAGTCTCTGGGAGACTGAGGATGCCACTTTTTATGCATGAAGAAAACTGCTTTTATTTGCCTTTTCTGCTAACTTAGTGGTTTTACAATGTATTGGGTGGCATGTACTTTCTTTACCATGCTTAGTTTCCCCCTTCATCCTCCCCTCCATGCCCAGGGTTAATTACACATTTCCAGAACTTCTACCAAGAGTTGCTCAAATAGGTCTACAACACTCATGACTGCTAGAGGAATCTGTGAATATGCTGCATGACAAAAAAATGATAAGAACTGTTAGCTGGGTAAAAATTAGTGCTTCTTTAGCAAATCCCAGGCTGTTGAGACCAGAAAGAAAGTCTGGAGCAAGGAAGAGCTACCCTCAGTGAAGGAAGACCATGTTAGGAAGCACTTAAACAAACTGGTCAAACTGGATGTAAATTCATGGTTGCATCCATGAGTGCTGAGGGAGCTGGCTGATGTCATTGAGGGGCCACTGTGTTACTTTTGAAAGGTAATGAGATTGGAAGAGGTTCTTGAAGACAGGAAGAGAGCAGATGTCCCTCCGATCTTCAAGATGGGTAAGAAGAAGCATGGGGGAATTACAAGACAGTCAGCCTCACATCCGTCTCTGGGAAAGTGGTGGAGGTACTCCAAGAAATTATTTCCTAATACATGAAGGACAGGAAGGTGTTTAGGAATAGTCAGGACGGATTTACACAGGGGAAAATGTGCTTAACCAATCTCATAACCTTCGACAGTGAAACAACTGTGTTGGTAGACAAGTTGTTGTGTGATTTTTCTTGACTTTACAGTTTTGACAGTGCCTCATGTAATATCATCATAGACAAACTGACAAAGCGTGCGTTAGATAAGTGAGTAGTGAGGTGGACTGAAAACTGGCTGAACAACTGGGGCCCAGACGGCTGTGATCAGTGGCACAAAGTCTAGCTGGATGCCATTTGCTGATGGTATAACACACTGGTCAATACTGGAGGCAACCCTTTTTAACAAGTTTGCTAATGACCTGAATAATTGAACAGGGTTCACCCTCAGCACATTTGCAGATGATACAAAATTGAAAGGAGCTGCTGATACATCTAGAGGGTTGTGCTGTCAAGTTTCATCCAGAGGCACCTGGACAGGTGTTCTGGGTTCAGCAGTAACAGTCATTATTTTTTTTTCTCCTTCTTGGTAGCTGGTGCAGTGCTGTGTTTTTGACTTTCTGCCTGGGAGCAGCACTGATACCACCAGTGTTTTCAGTTGCTGCTTGGTAATGTTTTGGTCTGGCCAAGGACTTTCTGAGCCTCATGCTCTGCCAGGGAGGAGAGGAAGCCGGGAGGAAGCAGAGACAGGACACCTGACCCAAACTGACTAAAGAGCTATTCCATGCCACAGCACGTCATGCCCAGGATGTAAAAAATTGGAGACAGGAACACAGAAGTCTCTCCCTCTCTCTCTCTTGGCTCGGTCGGGCGGTGAGCGGTTGTATCCTCTTCCCTTGTATTTCCCTGGTCATTATTATTATTGGTGTTAGCAGTAGCGATTTGTGTTATACGTCAGTTACTGGATTGTTCTTATCTCAACCCGTGGGAGTTACATTCTTTCTATTCTTCTCCCCATTCCTCCCCACCCCCCATCGGAGCAGGGGGAAGAAAGAGGGAGAAGGGAGTGAACGGCCTGCATGAGATTTACAGCTTAAACCATGACAACAGGCTTGAGAATTGGGGTCAGTCGAATTGCATTAATTTCAACAAGGGAGGAACAAACTCATGCAACAGCACATAGCTGGGGGGCAACCATCTGGAAAGCAGCTCTTCAGAAAATTGATGTTAGGGTCCTGGTGGACACTAAGTTAAACATGATCAATGAACCCCCGCAGCAAATATGACCTATGATATTCTGGGCTACATTAAGGAGAACATTGCCAGCAGGTGGAGGGAAGTGATCCTTCCTCTCTACTCAGCACTGATGAGGCCACACCTAGAGTACTGTGTCAATGAGTTCTGAGTTCCCCAGTACAAAAAAGATACGGACTTACTGGGAAGTCCAGCATAGATCCAAAGATGATTAAGGGACTGGCACATTTTTCCAATGAGGTGATGCTGAGAGATCTGGGACTGCTCAGCCTGGAGAAGACTCAGGTGGACCTTGTCACTTACTATAAATACCTGATGGGAGGGGATGAAAGAAGAAAGTGCCAGACTTTTATTAGTAGTGCAAATTGACTGTGCCCAAGAGGCAATGGGCAAAAACTAAAACCAAGGAAATTTGATCAGCACAAAAAAATTTTTTTTTTTTTTAATTTTTTTTGTTTGTTTGTTTTTTTTGTTTGTTTTTTTTTTGGTTGTGAGGTCGGTCAAACACTGGCACTGGTTGCCCAGAGAAGTGGCGGAGTTCCCATCTGTGAGATATTTAAAACCTGACAGGATGTAACCCTGAGCGGCCTGATTGAGCTGACCCTGTTAGACTACATCCCCTACTCCAAAACGGGAAGGACCAAAAGGTCTCTTCCAACCTAAGTGATCTTGTGATTCTGTCAGATTTAGCAGGACTGCAGTCTGTACACTCAAAGCCTACTAAAAGCTTATGAAGAAAGAAAAAAACCCCATGAATTCTACCAATGACCAGACGAGAAAGTTTTACTCACAGATAGGAACTCAATGGGAAGCGTATCAGAACATGCCTGTGCCATCAAGTTCCTTCCTACATAAGGCAATTTCTTCTCATCTTGTGAGTTGTGTCCTACTGGCAAGATTGTGTGACAACACAGGAATGCTTTTACCCACTTCCTTCTTGGATTTTCAAGGTCTTTTGACATAGCACATAATCACAGTACTTCACAGTATATCCGAGCCCCAAGGCTGCATCAACTACATTTCTACCTTCTCTGGTAAGGTCTGTCTTCAATTGCTCTTGAAAACTTCAAATGCTGGAGACTGCATGATGTCCTCCAGATAATATTTTTCTGCTTTTCATAAGACTTACTATAAGAAATTTTAACCAGTATGTGATCAATTTTTATTTTTTTTTCTGTATTGACTGCATATATTCCCCGCTCATTTAATGCTGGAGAGTATATTTTTTGCTTCGTTTTCCAAAAGTAATTTATGTGTTTGAAGGCTTAGCATGTTCATCCTTCAATCTTTTAGGCTAACTTACAGCAATTCTTGCATTTCTTTCCTGATAAGTCATTGTTTCTCAATGACTGTTTCTTTATTCTAGGCTTTCTCTGGTTGACCCTGAAGACTCTATCCAAACTAGACACATAACTCCAGCAAACATACTATGAATTTTGAATGCAGCATAAATAATGTTCCAGGTGCCTCATGGACTGAAATCTTGTTAATAAAACTAAAATGATGTATATCTATGGTTTGAAATAGCTGGTGTATTGTTATTTCAGGGCTGCAGATTTGTCATGGGTTCAGCAGTAGCAGTCGCTTTTTCTCCTTCTTGGTAGCTGGTGCAGCGCTGTGGTTTTGATTTTGGGCCTGGGAGCAGCGCTGATAACACCAGTGTTTTCAGTTACTGCTTGCTAATGTTTTGGTCTGGCCAAGGGCTTTGAGTTTCATGCTATGCCAGGGAGGAGGGGAAGCCCCAGGAGGAAGCAGAGACAGGACACCTGACCCAAACTGACCAAAGAGGTTATTCCATACCACAGCACGTCATGTCCTGGATGGGAACACAGAGGGCGGAGACCTGGAAGGGTGTGGTTGTGGACTGGGGGTGCACGGCATGGTCAGGTTTTTGGGACTGGGGGGTTTGCTGCTGGTGGGTGCACTGGCTGGGTCGGGCTTGGTGAGCAGTTGTATTCTCTTTCCTTGTATTTCTCTTGTATTATTATTGGTGGTAGCAGTAGTGATTTGTGTTATACCTTAGTTACTAAACTGTTCTTATCTCAACCTGTGCGAGTTGAATTCTTTTGATTCTCCTCCCCATCCCCCCGGGACTGGGGAAGAAAGAGGGGGAGTGAGTGAGTGAGTAAAACTGCGCGAGTGGGGGGCTTAAACCACGACAAGACTGCACATATTTGGTTTGTTTGGTTTGTTTTAGTATCACAGAATCATAGAATAGTCAGGGTTAGCAAGGACCTTAAGATCATTTAGTTCCATGACATGTATTTTCCAGACTCCACCGTTTGTAAAGATCACTCATGTTACATTTGAGTCTGTTCCCCTAGCATACTAGTGGGCTCTTCTTTCTCCATGTTTAATCAGTATATTTGTTATGTTATGGTCCCATTATATTCCCAAATGAAAACATTCAGCCTATTTTCACGAAACAGCTCTTGTGATACTGATGATTATGTTCTCAGTACTTTCATCCAACTATTTTGGCACAGACGTTCCAGTAGTTTAATCTAGGCTGGCTTTCTAAAGACAGTGGTTCGTAAAATGCTATCTAGGGTCACCTTGAAGAAAAGCATATGGTGCTTAATGCACCTTGTCTGTGAGGTTTTTTGAACTCTGCCTGTCCCTGCCCAGCCCTGGGGCTCTCCCAGATCTGCTCATGCTCCAGGACTCCATTGGGGCTGCTAGCTCCTTTCTCAGTGACACTGCAGTAGGGCTGGTCTCCAGCTCCCCACAGACCTGCCCTGCCCAGCCATGGGCTTTACTCAGTTAGATCCACCTGCAGGCCTGCATCTCAGCAGAGCCCTGGCCAGTTCCTATCCCCAGGTGTTGCGTTAAAAGGGGAAAAATCAGCGGCAGCTATCAGTCCAGCCGTATTCACTATTTCGAACTTCACTGCACTGGATTCACTGATAGTGCACCACACTGCCGGTCGAGTAGTGCTCATGAACATTCACGGCCACACAGAGGGATGGGGTCGCATTCAATGAGAAAATTACACTTGGTTACTGAAAACAGTGCAGTTTATTGTGGTTTGTGACCAATTATTGATGCAACAGGTACAGGTTCTTTATGGATTGTTGGTGATAAATACTGTCTGCAAAAGCACGTGCAAACAATAGTTACATGAATACAAGCGCTTGATAAAGTTAACACAGCATAGCTCTAAAACATACAGGTGATAATAAAAGTAACTCTATAGAGATTCTAAGTTTTCCCAGGGAAGCACTGGATACAGTGCAAGTCTTATCCACAGGCGTCCATATGGAGGCGGAGGAGAGATCCAGCCCGTCGACCAGTCCCAGGAGTCTGTTGATGTTATCTTCCTTGACTCATCCATGATGGTATCTTCCCCAATATCCCCCTCTCTCGGGTCATTTTATATTATTTTCACCTTCAAGGTGGAGCTTGAGTAACTCTAGTCATACATACCTTTATTACTATTGGTGTAAATTTCTCTCGCTTCAATTTAAAGGTATATGACACCGAAAATTCAGAGCGCATGCTCAGAGAGGGGTGGTCTCATTTTGGAGAGGGGTCGCATTGGAGATGGGTGTGTATTTTAGCATGTAAATGCATTATAATGACATTATAATGAAGCAAAGTTCACACTGAGGACGGTGTTCTGTCAAAAGATGACAGGCTGCTGGCTCAGGGTAGCAAGTATGCAGCTTATCAGTTTCTTACACCACCTAGTTCCCATCTTTTTGCTGAAGTTAGGACAAAGCGTAACTGCGAGATCTCCACCTCGCTCTACCCTCCGTCTGTGTTATGGGAACTGCTGTGAAGTGTACATTCCTGGCATGCCAGGTGTGGCTGCATCTCACCCTGAGAGGCCCTGAAAGTCCGTTTTTTCCTTATGTGTGGACAATGCTGCATTTCAAATACAAATTTAAAATATTCCTACATTTCCTAATTATTACACACCAGGGAGCTACCTGATGCCTGAAGCTGTCTCAGTGACCCCTGCCTGCCCTGCTCTGTATGGAGTGGTGGGATGAGTCCTGGCTGCCAGTCTCTGCCCAAATGGACCCATAGGGACCCCCAATGGCTCATGGCTCCATAGAGCCACTGGACTTTGTAAGGTCTTGATGTGATGCTCTTTTTCTTTGCCTTTAAAGACTGGCACTTAATATGACAGCTCTCAGTTTTGCAGTGCTAGTTCTTAAAGACCATAGCAATGGTTCTGAGATTGCCTCAGGCAAATTTTTTAAGTTTCTAAGGGTGAATTGTATCAGGCACAGTTGATTGGAAAACTGCCACTGGAAACATTAAACATTTTGATCTCTGTCTTTGATCTTTGTGTCATCTGCCAAATGTTTCCCATCTCTTCTGAGTCAGGGTGGATAAACATCACCGAGAATGAGGAGAAAAGTCTCTTAAAGCCAAATAGAGTATTTAATAACCAGGCATTATAGAATGAGGAAACTTCTTCATTGTTGTTTCATGAAAAGATATAGATTATGACTTACTTTTGGTGTCTTCACTGAGACTGGTTCTCCTTCTTCCCTTTCTTGTGTCAACCACTTGAAGAAAAGAGATATCAGTGCCTAGTTTTTATTTTTAAATTCTTTTTGAATTCTTCAGAATCTGCTTATTCACACTTAAAATATCACTAGTAACTCAAAGTACACACAAAGCCTTCTATAAACAGATTTAGCACTCAGCTGTATCAAATACTTTTTCAGAACAAGAATATGAAATCAAGCCAAAGTTTGATATAAAGTGACTTTTAATGGTTGTCTGAACAGTTTCATGAGGGTCTGACCATCACAGAGAGGAAGATGGCACCACAAAAGCAAGAAGCAGAATTAATGAATTATATGGATTACCCAAGAAAAGAGCAACAAGCTCTCTGAGCCTTTATTAGGTAAGAAGTATACTACGTATTTGAAACAATATCCACATTTCAAACTGAAACTGAGATCTCTTTCAATCATTTGAGAATCAAGTATTGGACTTGATTTACTTGGACTGTAAAAGTGTCTTTTTAACTTCCTGAGGAGGCTGCCTAGAATTTCACATAAATAAAAGCAATTTTGAATAATCTTAGAGCTTTAGAGAGTATGTTTTACCATATACAGCTAAATCACATATATTTCATAAGATGCTAGGGAAAAATAGTAAAAACTCCCATTAACATTCTGTAATTGAAAGCCGTATGTGTTTGCAATGTTAGCAGTTAAAACATGCTTAAGTAACTTCAATGTTAGGACAAAAATCTGTAAAACCAAAGACTTCAAAGTCAAAGCAGACCCATTCTTTCATTTTTCTTTTCTTTTTTTAAATACAACCCTAGCTCATTAAAGTGATTAATACAAGCCAGGCATATGGCATTAGTTGCAACTCACAGCCTTCTCATGTCAATGAAGAGATGCAGAGCAGATTTAAGGTCAGAGTCCGTATACCATATAAACTTTTTGAAGACATATTTGCTTGTATACAACAAGCCTATTCTCAGAGACTTTCCATCACTTAGCAGGTGTGGATTTGCAAGGGTAATTATAAAGCAATATATAGGCATTTCCACTAGCTCTGGCTAGTCCTGTGTGCACTAGCACGTCACATGGTGGACTGTAACCTCCTACATTTAGTCTGGGCCTCTATTTGTTGCAGGTTCTGTGTATATTAGCTCATGTAGCACTTGCCAAAACATGGCTCAGGATAAAACACGAGGATGATACTTTAAACACTGTTTTTTTCTTCAGGTAGCAATTTTTACCCATTTTAAAGAATATTCTTGGCCTCCATCAGCCTGTTTTAATTACTCGCAAGTATGTTCAATCCTGTCTATCAAGAGGAATGAAGTGACTAAATATGGTTTTGAGTGAGACAATGTGAAGAAATTAGAGGGACAAATAGGAGACACTTTGTCATGGTTTAAGCCCAGCTGGTAACTCAGAACCATACAGTCACTTGCTCACTCTCCCCTTCCACCCCTGCTCCTGACAGGGTGGGGATGAGAATTGAAAGAATGTAACTCCCATGGGTTGAGATAAGAGCAGTCCAGTAACTAAGGTATAACACAAACCACTGCTGCTACCACCAATAATAATGACAAGGGAAACAACCAGGGAAGAGAATACAACTGCTCACCACCCGCCAACTGATACCCAGCCTGACCGATCAGTGATCTAACCCTTCCGGGTAACACCTCCCAGTTTGTATATTGGGCATGACATGCTGTGGTATGGAATACCCTTTTGGCTAGTTTGGTTTGGGTGTCCTGTCTCTACTTCCTCAAGGCTTCCTGTGCCCCTGTTCACTGGCAGAGCATGAGACTGAAAAGCCCTTGGTCAGAGTAAGCATTAGTTAGTAACAACTAATCATCAGTCTGTTATCAGGATTGTTCTCATTGTTCTACAGTTGGTCCGTGGTAAGTCACTCTCCTCCAATAATCCCCTTTTTCTATTTGGATTATGTCTCCCATCTTTTTAAGCACATTAAGTCAACAAAACATTCCCAATTCAAGATTTCTATTTTCTTTTTGAGGGCTGGAAAAGTTTTCTTTCCCAAAACTCATCTGCCTGATATGTTTCCTGCTTGCATTCTGACCAATTTGCCATACTCTTTCACCTTGGTCTGATAACAATCCACTGATTATTTTTATTTTGTTAAAATCTCATGTGAAGAAGACAAACTTTTTTATCTAAACATTTTTTAGTAAAAAATAGACCCTGCTTTGAGAATCAACCATCTTCTGATCATCTGGTGTGTACTTGCTGTCTGGCTTCTCTAAATTCAAGTTCTGTTGCTTAAATGTTCTTTTAATAAAACTTCTCCTGTTTAAAAAAAAAAAGAAAAAAAGAAGGAATTAACTCAATGACTTTAAAACATGTATTTTGGCAACTTTTAAAATTAATGTTTCCAGATAGACATTTCATTTGGTGAAGATTTACAGGGGCATTATAAAGCCATAATTGTGTAATAATTAGATTGTACTATAAACTAAATAAATAACAACTGATTATTAAAAACATTCATTTTAATAACAGTGGTTAATCCTCTTGAATGTGTTTTTAATAATAGTTTTATACTTAATGTAGGATGAATGACTTATTAAAAGTAAATTTTATGAGTTTTATATTCTTCATATTTGGCATTAGGCCATTAGCACTAATGGGATTTGAATGGTATTGAGTTCAGGATAGCCCCCATGTACAAATATAGGAACCTTAATTAAGTTTTTATTAAAATCTTCAATTAAAGGCAATGCTAGAATATTAAGATATTTTTGCATATTGTTTAATGTCAGTTAGTTATTAAACATTTGCACAGGCTTTGGAAAATTGTCTCAAAGCAAGCTGATAGCTTAAAATTTATTTGAAAAATGTTGATGAACAATTTTCTCATCTTGTGGGCAAAATTATATTTTAATGGAAATTTTCTAGCTAGTTGTGATGCTGAAGTGGAACAGAGCCTAATGAATAGGTTAGCAAATAACAGGCTTAACTTGCAGAGGGGAAGTTTCATATTGAGAATAATGAAAAACTTTCTGGTCCCAAGTAGAACGACGTACTGAAGTGGCATAGACTGCAGTGGGAGTTGCACAGCAAAACCAGCTACTTTACACTGTGTATTACTAACAGTTGGCTAAGGAACACTGGGACAATGAACTACTGAGGTCTAAACTAGTAAACCAGGTTGATTTGTGCTAATGTCATTAAGCAAATTACCATGTTACTGTTTCTGTCTTGTCTTTTATGCAGTGTGGACCTCACTGACTGTCCTTGCATCACAATGGATGTGAAGTTGTAATATTAAACTCTTTAAAAGGGTGAAATTAGACTGTGCAACTCACAGATGAAGAAGAATCCTTTTCATGTTTCTGTATGAGATGTCTAAACTGAGGGCAATCAGTCAGCTGTACAGAGGCAAGAGACATACTCCTCTCTATTACAGACCACAACAGAGGTGTTAGAAAGAAAAATAAACTCACATACTAAATGGTATTTGTCACTCAGACCAGTTAAGTCAGTATAACAAATGACATATTATTGTGTCACTAAACTAAAAAAGCACCCCAACTACTTACTTAAATTAAGATGAAGGCAAATAGAAAGTAAATTACAGTATTATTTCTCTGAGGTACAAATATTCCACTTTTATTAAGGTTGTACTGGGAAGCTTAAGTTAGCTTTATATGTATCTGTCAAGATAAAAGGGTTAAACCTTACAAATGCTTTCCCCCACTGAGTTGAGAAAATGCCCCAATGTTATATCTTTCAGATTTTTACCAGAAAAATATGTTTTTAAACAAAAGTTGATACTAATATTAAATACATTTTTAATGATGTTAAGCACACACTATTCATTTTCATTAACCTCAGAACATCATTACTTATCACAGATTACACAGATGCTCAGCAGCCAAATCTATTTTTCTATTTATACCACACTCATTAATATGTTATCTGATTTCCTCAGATTTTCCAAAGCAGTTTGTGGGCAGTGGCCCCTACTGAGGATGAGTTCAGCCAGCACTGCAACCCCCATTTGGACTCAACTCTGAAAAGCCATCAGTCCCTGTAGCTACACAGATGCTCCTGGACTGAGAATTCCTTTCTCTTTTCTCAGTGTCAGTCACAGTGCAAAGGAGGTATTTCAACTGCTTTGCACAGTGTAACAGTTAACGGTTAGGGTTTTCCCCTCTATTTTAATTTCTAGCATGTTTGTAAGCTATGCAGCCGAGAATCCACCTCTGCATATGTACATGCACTTAAAATTTCTTGGTGAATAAGTGGAAATGTCTCTTGCTACAGCATTTAAAATTCTCCTTGTGAGAATTAAAATTATTTGAAAATGGTAACATGCTATAGCTTAGGGACAAGTGTGTCCACCTATCAGATTGATGTCTCTCCAACTTAGAGACAAGGATGTCGTGTGGGACAGTGTCAAACACTTTGCACAAGCCCAGGGAGATGACATCAACTGCTCTACCCCTGTCCATCAGTTCCGTAACACCTCATAGAAGGCCACCAGATTGGTCAGGCAGCATTTCCCCTTAGTGAAGCTATGCTGGCTGTCACCAACCACCTTGTTGTTTTTCATGTGCCTTAGCATGCCTTCCAGGAGAATCTGCTCCAGAATTGTGACAGACACAGAGGTGAGGCTGACTGGTCTGTAGTTCCCTGGCTCATCCATTTTCCCCTTCTTCAAAATGGGGGTTATAGTTCCTTTTTTACAGTCATTGGGAGCTTCACCTGACTGCCATGATTTTTCCAATATGATGGACAGTGGCTTAGCAACTTCACTTACCAGCTCCTTCAGGACCCGTGGATGGATTTCATCAGGTCCCATGGACTTGTATACGTTCAGGTTCTTAAGATGGCCTTGAACCAGCTCCTCTCCTACATTGCACCCAGGGCCATCATTCTCACTGTCCCTGCATCTTCCTTCCAAGACTTGGGTGGAGCAGCCAGAGCATTTGCCGGTGAAGACTGAGGTAATGAAGTCATTAAGAACCTCAGCCTTCTCCAAACCCAGGGTGGCCAGCTCTCCCGATAGCTTCTGGAGAGGACCCACGTTGTCCCTAACCTGTCTTTTATTTGCAAGGTACCTACAGAATCCCTTCTTGTTTTCTTTCACAACCCTAGCCAAGTTCAATTCTAAGTGGGTCTCCGCTTTCCTAACCTGGTCCCTAGCTTCCCCAAGAACATCCCTGTACTCCCAGGCCGCCTGTCCTTGCTTTCACCTTTTATAAGCCTCTTTTTTCCTTTGAATTTTCCTCAGCAGCTCCTTATCCATCCAAGGAGGTCTCCTGGCCCTCCTGCAGCACTTTCTCCTGGTAGGGATGTATCGCTCCTGGACTTGCAGCAGGTGATCCTTGAATATCAATCAACAGTCTTGGGCCCCCCTGTCCTCTAGGGCTATATCCCATGGAATCTTTCTGAGCATGTTCCTGAAGAGGCCAAAGTCTGCTCTCTTGAAGTCCAGGGCAGTGAGTTTGCTGTGTGCTCTTCTCACTTTCCTGAGGATCTCGAATTCAACCATCTCATGATCGCTGCGATCAAGGCTGCCCTGAAGCGTCACATTTCCAACCAGCCCTTCCCTGTTGGTGAGGACGAGGTCAAGCATGGCACCTCTCCTTGTCGGCTCCTCTATTACTTGCAGAAGGAAGTTGTCTTCCACACAATTGAGGAACCTCCTGGATTGCTTGTGCCGGGCCCTACCATCCCTCCAACAGGTATCAGGGTGTTTGAAGTCACTCATAAGAACAAGGGCCTGCGAGCGTGAGGCTGTTCCTATCTGCCTATAGAGCGCTTCATCCACCGAGTCCTCTTGGTCAGGTGATCTGTAACAGATCCCCACAATAATGTCTCCCATCGCTGTTCTCCCTTTAACCCTGACCCACAAACTCTGTCGACTGCTCACCTGTCCCCAGACGGAGTTTCATACTCTCCAGCCTATGCCTAACATAAAGAACAACTCCCCCTCCCCGCCTACCGGGCCTGTCCTTCCTAAAGAGCCTGTAACCTTCCATTCCAACACACCAGTCATAGGAGCCATCCCACCACATTTTTGTGTTGCCTATGATATCATACCGCCATAGATGTGCACACATCTCTAATTCCTCTTGTTTGCTCCCCATGCTATGAGCATTTGTATAGAGGCATCTGAGCCGAGCTCCAGTTGAAGCCGGCTCATTGGCTGGAAGAGCTGGAATAACTCTACATTACTCTGAACGTTTACTATAGGTGTTGGCCAGTGACTGGGTGTGTTGGGATGGAAAGATGTCCCCCTCCCCCAACACATCTAGCTTAAAGCATCCTTGACCAGTCTGGCAAGCCTCCTCCCAAATCCACTCTTCCCTTTCTTTGTCAGACCAGCTCCACCAGCCCCCAGTAGACCTGGCCGACTAAATTGAGTCCCATGCTCAAAGTACCCAAACCCCTGACTACAACACCACCCATTGAACCATTTATGAACCTGGCCAATCCAATCCTCCTAGCGTTTTTAAGAACCTGTGCTGTATCCTGGAGAATTGACAGAAAGACAATCTGAGCTCCAGATCCCCTAACCACTTCTCCCAGGGCTCTGTAGTCCTTCTTCATGTTCTCCAGGCTACTGCTATCTATATCAGCAGCACCCACTTGGATCACTAGAAGTGGGTAATAGTCAGTGGGACCGACTAGAGCAGGCAGCTTCTCTGCAACATCCTTGATCCAAGCCCCTGGTAGGCAGCACACCTCCCTTGAGACTGGGTCAGGCCGACAGGTGGGTGCCTCTGTTCCTTTCAGGGTGCAGTCCCCTACTACCACGGCCCACTGCTTCTTCTTGGCAGCACCAGTGGTAATCTTCTTTACCAGTGTGTCAGCCGGTTGTTCCTGGTGGGAGTGTTGTTCCTCATCAGCCCCCTGCAGGACAGCAAAGCGATTCTGGATGGGAACAACAGGTTTAGGAGGAAGCCCCTTGCGTTTAATTGCCCTCTTCCTCCTTTGTTTTGTTGTTTTTTTTCTGTTACTGTTTCCCGGCTTCCTGGGTTAGCGGCCTCCTTTCCTGCATGAGCTACAGTAGATGCTTGAGGCCCCTGCACAGTCTGATCCTGGAGCAAGCAGGGCTGTTTCCTCTCATCTTTTCTGACACCTTCCAGCCCAGTAACAGCGTCCCGCAGCTCAGCCCCTGCTGCAGGACCTCCACCAGGGAGCGCAGAGTGCAGCCCTGCCCACTGTGCACCCTCCTCTCAGGAGAGCAGTGCAGGCGCTCTCTGCACCCCGAGCTCTGCACTGCAGCCTCCCTTCCCATTGGCTCTGTCTGGGTGCCTACACTGGCTTCCGCCGGGGCAGCCAGAGCAGAGCTCCCAGACCAAGCCCTGGTCATACAGCGAGTGCTCACCATCATGCTCACCTGCCCCCAAACTGCCTGGAACCCGCCCTGTTCGCCACTCTCCTGGTCGCTCCTGCTCCCTGAGGCAGGTTTTTAACCAGTCAGGGCTGGTGCTGCTCCTCCTGGCACCGCTGCCTCTGAGTCAGCTGCTCGCGTTCGCTGAGGTGCCGGCTCCTGGGCAGGCCCCGTCGAGGACTTGAGGCTCCCTCTGAGTTGAAGCTCCTGGACGCTGAGCCTCCCCCTGATCCGGCACTGCAGGCGTCCCCTCTTGAGACAGCCAATTCAGGAATTTAGTCTAAATAATCCTAGTAGCTTTCCTCAGAGGTTTTTTATTTTTTAAGACTGTTCAAATCTTCCTGTTACTCAACTGAGGACACAAAGAACAGAAGGAAGTTGAATCTCAGACATCTTGCAAACCAAATGTCCTTCTTCTAGTTCAGTGTGGGTTGTTTTTTCTGTTTTGTTTTTTTTTTTTTTTTTTTTCCTAAAGCATGGCATTGTTGTATCATGTTCTGCTGGTCTTCCATTCTATCTCATTTTGTAGGTGGGAAAGTGTGACAAAAAGTCAAAATCATACCACATTACATAAGAAAACCACACTGAATCTGGAAATGAAAAAATGATCAGTTTAAGTGTCTATACCTCATTGAAAATCTACAGCAGAAATAGAATTAAACAACTGTACAGAGACAAAGGAGAGAATTTGACTAATTGGAACATGCTTCTTTCCTTTAGGGTTTGCCATAATCCTCAGTAGTGTTGTTCCCTTTGAGTAAAAGGTGGACTTCTGCATTTTAAATTAAAAGAATAAATTAAAGGCAGCTATCAATCCAATTTTAAGTGAAAAATCCCATTCAGTAAAAATGCAATGAAGAAAATTAAATGCAAGAGGAAAATCACAGCAGAATATTAAAATAGGAAAGAGGAGAATTAATAATAAAAAAAAAGTTAACTGAGATTTTTTTTCTGTGGTATTCACTCATGTTTCCTTATTGATCACATCTTACAAGTACTTTTAGCTCCACCATGTCATGCATTAGGTGAAAGCAAGGTTTGGGACATGTTATTACTACTTGTAACATCTGGTCTTTAACACATTCTTCTTTGATCAACAGTATGTCATGTGTTATAGTGAAGCAGATTGCATAGCTCATCCTTATTGAACCTTCACCCTTGGGACATCATGTGAAAGGCAAATTCTGTCTGCCTGAGAGAAACCAAAAATAATCTGAAATGTAGAAATTCACCATGGTCATGACAAGAATTAATATTAAAAGAAGACTTAGAAATTAAATCTTGCTGCATTGGTAAAAGGAGATCAGGCTTCTTTTTCATAGATGATGGTCTGAAAAATTTCCTCCATCTTGTTTAACTTTGTCTCCTATGTTTTACAACTTTTCAATGATGTGCATAGTTTATAGCACAACCTGGATTCAAGCATAACGTGCACCAATTTTGTTTCTGTGAGTAGATAGCACCTCAATTACAGACATGTCAGTCAACACTAACCAGAGCTTCCAAAACTGTAGGGACAGTTTCCTCTCTTCCTTTTCTTTGTTCGAAGTTAATTCCAAGGTTTTTATCTCAGAGTTGCAGAGGAAATACAGAGATAGGTGCAGCCCTGGGGTGAACAGAAGCCCTGATGCCTCTCTATGCCCTATGAGGGCATATGGCAGGGGTGTGCGTGTCCTTCCACAAGTCAGATGGTGTCTCCTTAGTCCAGGCACAAGCCAGAGAGAAAGCCTGGGGCTTACACTTCCTTCCTTGATGTGCCAGTGCTGACACCATTTGCATGCCTGGTGAGGCGCAGCAGATCCTCCTGCTCCTCTGAGCCTGTCCTGTGGGGTCAGAGTGCAGGAGAGGAACAACACTTAGAAAGAGAAACAGATGGAAGAGAAAGATTTGCTTCCCTGCAAAATATCCACCTAAACCGATCTGTTTTATTTTGGGCATTGGTATGTCAAGAATACTGACATGTGAAGCAATGGGAAACACAGAAATTTTCACAGTGTCACAAGTTTATCAGCTGAGCTGCAACACTTACCAGTTTGAATGTTCTCAACCCATGTAAATTCTCTGCACTTCAGCTTAGATTAGCTTTTAATGAAATAGGAAAAAATCATGCACATCAAAAAATACCTGGAAATCAACATGTATATGAAAGCATGTTTATGTATCTTGTCTCTGGAGAACAAAATTCAGTGGTAAACTCTGTTTCATTCTGAGCTTGTCCTCTGTTGTGTACTGAACTTGGACTTAGTGAAGCTCAGTGAATTCCTCCCCCTAGGAGGATAACAATTAAGAAAGTTATTTACTTTTCGCGCATATTCTTGTGCTGAAATCTCTTGGGTTTCCTACGCTTTTCATCAGGCTCCTTAAATCACATTATTGAGTGAAATCAATCCTTGACATAATTTATGTGAGGTCTAATTTGCCCTCAGATGTTTGCACTCTTTCTCAAGCAAGTCTGTGGGAACTGTAAGGGAAAAAGAGGCACAGACTTGCAGGATTGCTCACTGTGTGTATTTCTGATGTCTAAACCTCCTCTTCCTCCCCCCTTCCTCCTCCCCAGTGAACAGTGCTTAAACTCAAGCGAACAAAAATCTCAGCGCAGAGTGAGATGATTCCTTTGGATGTGGGTTCCCGTGAAGGCTGCAAGTTAAAACTGTACATTTCTGTTGGGATAATTATGTTATCTTCCAGTAAATATGACTCAGTTATGAATTATTTCCGTAACAGAAAAGAAAGTGATTAAAATACTTCAAGCAATAGCTTATGAATTTAAATGCTTTGCAAAACACTAGTATTAGAGGAAAAAAAAGGTGATGAAATGTGATACAAGGTTGATTTCAGAGTGCTTTAATGTAAGACTAACCTTTTTCACATGAGATTTTATTATTTAATAGCTACATCAGCAATAAATGCTGTGTTTCAAGTACTGTTTCAAGTAAAACTTATAAATATTTACATAACTGAAGCACAAATATAATATAAATTATTCTATATGGTCTAATTTTAATATGTTAAAGGAAAGGATACAGTGCTTGCATACTTCAAAAAGTTCAAATTAAGGTGGATAAAAAAGATTTAAAATTATTTAAGATTTTTAGAAATTTCCTTACAGCCATAAGTGAGATGAAATGGCTTCTTTAGCAATAGGTCTAGGTTCCATGATGTTGCATTCATTTCTACAGAACCATGTAAGGGGAAAAAAGGTAAGACCTAATCCTGAACACAAACAGCTGCGATGATAAGAAAGTTGAACAAGGTTTTAGTTCTATATTGCTCATTTCAAGTATGTTGAACATTTTCTTCCTTGATTCTTACGTTCAAAATGATGCTAGCAGAAGTAGCTGAAAAGCAATCATTTGTTTGATAAAACTCTGAATTAAGAAAAAGAAATCATATCAGACTTCAGTGATTGCTTATGCACATGAAGTTGAAATGAAGCTGTTAATAATCCCAATAATAATTCCAATAATTTCTCATTTCTTTATTTGTCAATGGACCTGTAATGAGAACATTGTTTTTTCCTGTATTCATCTGTAGTAAATTAAGTTAAACAACAGATGTTGAACATATGTTCTTATTATTTTAGTGACTTAATTTCTGATTAGTTCCCAAGTTGTTTTATTTGTCTAAGTAAGTGTTGCATCACTCTTTCTATGACAGATTAAGTATCTGAACTCATCAACACTGAAAATCTGATTAGCAGAAACAGATTTATAAAAATTTTATGTGGTAAATGGATCATATCACTTCTCTGTGGTTTTAAAAAGGCCTATCAATGAAATAGTAGTAGTAGATGCTTCCACTTAAATGTAACATTCTAAGACCAAAGTTTCCTCATATTATTTTATGTGCTTACACTCTAATAAACACTGATTTTTTTTTCTTCAGATTTCCGTATCAAGGCCATAGAGACATTCTCAACTCATCTTTGTGGTGATAATTTATTATTTGAACCACAGTACAAATTAGACATTCACCAGGGCTGCACAGGTTTAGACAGTCACTACTCAGAATAACTATGAGGTATTACCCTGTGATGAACACAACTTCAGTGCTGAGAGGTGAGCATTAGCACAAAAGTATTTAATGAAGGGCCTACAGCCTCATTAACATTTCATTCCCACTTCCCAAAATATAAATCTGTGCCTCTTATTTAAGATTACTTTTATTGTAACCTTTTCCCCTGCTAAATACCAGCAGCATCTTATTTGATTCCCTTTGCCTCCTTCCTGCAGGCATGTCAGCTCCTGCAACTGGAGACCTGTTGATTTCCTAAAAATTGTCTATAATATGGAGTGAACATGGGCAGAGCATTTGTGTCTGGTCTGATATCTTGGAGAAGCATAATAGCATATTCGCTAGCATCAGTTGCTCCAATCACACCACCCTTGTCATTGTAGCCCAGGAAATATGAGTTTTTCATGAGTTCTAACAAGTCCCAGGCTTCATACTGCTCCAACAGTGCAGGGTGTCAGAGCTTATTCAAGCTTGCTATGTCCACTTCTGGGTTTGGACTGGTTTAGCAGCTTCAGAAAAGGTGAGTGCCTGTGGGCAATCTGGTTTTACTCTCACACTGTGATCTCTGATATGCCATCATCCTGACTGAGGCAGGTGACAAACAGCAGCCCTTGAGGGGATGCAACTCTGCCACTCTCTGGCTTTAGCAGGGAGCCCCTCAGAGGGAAGCTAAAAATGTTTGAAAACAAATCCAAGCAGGTCCTCAGACCGGGCAGGAAGAAAAAACTATCAATCATGGACACTACATACCTCCCAGCAGGAATATTAAGCAGCTGACAACCTCTGGCAAATCCCTCTTTCTAGTCTTTTTGGGGAAGACTGAAAGCATCTAGGCCTTGTGACCCAGATAAACCCTGGAATCAGAGAAAAGGAGAGAGATGGTGACTTTTTTTTTGTAACAATTTAAGCTGTATTACTGATGAAGGTTTTTTTAATTGTTATCTTGGACTATGGCTGTCACTAGCATTGTAATTGCACTAATAATTTTTATAGCTGCTTGATTAGGTCATTCATATTTAATTCAGGGCAATAGTAAATTCTTATCTCCATAGTTAAGATTTGTTCCCCTTTAAACGTAACAAGACTTTGGGTATTCAAGTACTCAGGGATACTTTTTGTGCAAGAATGCTTTCCTCGTCTAAGAGATGTGGATGCAGGCATGCTCATGTCATGACCATAGGCGCTAGTGCACATTTGTTTTTTTCAAGCAGTGAGGGTTGATTTTTGCATGTTGCGTGTCACAAGTACAGTGGATTGAGAGATCTATTTATGCATGTGGGCAGGGGAATCCCACACATGCCCGTTAATCTTTATTAAAGCCAGTTGTGGCCTTTGACAAACACATGAAGATTTTGCTTTTTTTTTGAAGGAAATTCCTACTTAGAAAACTCTATCATAGGCATTTTTCCCCCCCTAAACACCTAAATATTGTTTAGAATGCCCTGTAATAATTTAGCAACAATTACTTATTTTTTCAGCTTTTAAGCAGACTATGTACTGGCTTATGTATTTAATAGTCTCTATTTTACTTCATATTCAAATATCACTATTTCTGATGCCCCTCTGCACATTGTTCAGGAATTAATATGACATTGTACATTAATCCTTCATTAGTAAAAAGTAAAAACACTTTAAACTTGAACTTTAGTTGTGGCAATACAGTTGAAAATAACAGTGAGTTGCAATTACAAAATGGTAGATTGAATCTGCAGTTCTTTTAATCTGGGACTGTTCCAAACCTTGTTCAGCTCTAATACATTACTAAGGTAAAATACTGTAAAGATAAATCTTCTCTCGACACACACAATTCTAAAACGAATGAGCCACAGTTGTCAGTCAGCTGCTCTTAACTGCTCAAAGCCAAAAAAAAAAAGCCAAAACCCAGAGCATAAATGATGTTACAGTTTCTTAAAGAGAGTTTTTTCAGTTACTTTTACCTCTTTCAGCCTCAGACCATCTGCACCTATAAACTTCCATTTCTCCCTCTGGCCAGTGGCTGCTTTACTGAGCCTTAAAAGCAAATGGAAGGTTTGCAAACACTATTTCTGGCTGGGAGTTAAGTAGTTCCCTTCTCTTCCTACTGTCCCTACTGAATTATTATGACATTTCCTGTTCAAAATGTAAATTCTTAGGTTAGATGAACCAGTAAATACAGAACAAAACAGAAGCCATGGTTATATTAAAAATATAATTAAAAAAGATCTGAGAAATTAAATTTAAATTAGCCCCAAACACATATGTGTGTTTAAGAATGAACTTTGGTTTCTCTCTATTATTAATTAAAGAAAGTATAGCTCAAGTAAGGACAGAACTGCTCATGACCTGTTTCAGTGTTCGAGCTATTTTAAGCAAACAGCTAATAGAAAGCATTACCATGTGGAAGGATCAACTGAATGAAGAGCCTTTCTTGCTGCTACAGCACTAAGCTAGTTATTCAATTATGTGAAATTCAGGAAAGCACAGTGGATGTAACCATGGTTGCAGGGCATTAAAATCCAACTCCACTGCTGGATTCCAAGAGGAAGTTTGGCACTTTCTCCGGTGCCAAACTGCTGTGTCACACACAGACAATAGAAGTACAAGTTAAGAAACAAAGTTCCTTAACTTATATAGAGAAAAAGAGAACAACTGAATTCAGTGGATGTTAGCATCCAGTAGTCAATCAAAATCATTGAGAACACAAATCAGAGACAGATTTACTGAACCTGACATGTGTGTCACATTCACGTTATTTTGGCAGCAGCCTTCTTCAGACTAACAGCTGAAATGATGTCAGAAATTCTGGCAAATATTAGTGCATGGAAAATTGTTGGTATAGCACATGGCATTCCTTTGTCTCAGTAGAGGGAACATACTATGCCAGGATGTCCATTTATGGTCCAGCAAAGAGAATTCAAGCAGAAACAATGGAGACTTTCCCTTTTTTTTTTTTTTTTTTTTTTTTTGCAAAAGGATATTCCAGGAGAAGTTAAACCCCGATACTGTTCTTAGGTGAATGTACCAATTAATTTTCTGCCATTTTCACTCTGTCACTCTGGTTTAATTTCACCTAACCTGCCAAGGATGTTAGCAGAGAAAATGCAACAAGTAATGACTGATAAGGAGAAAAAGAGGAGGAAGTAGTGCTTTGGAAGCCCTTTCAACAACCAGAAAGTATATGGCAGTGACTCACAGGAGTTATCATTCAACTGATCGCCTCTGGGAAAGCATGTATCAATGAACAACTCTCTTTGCCTTAGGTACTGTTTTTGAGGGAGGGAATTCCAACATTATTATTGCTCCCCTACGCAACCAAAGGCTAAAACGATGTTTTTCAGTTTCCTTCTTGGACTGGTCATAATTATTGTTCTTACCCTATGACTGAGGGCATGAAAAAGCTAAAGCTGTTCTGTTAAATCAGGCAGAAACAGGTGAACTAAGACCAGCAAAACCAGAACCATTTCCTTTCCCACTCACAGTCACATCTATCTACATTAGCCAAGTGGTAGATGAAGTGTGTGTAAAAGACAAAGAAAGAGCAGAAGAGCTTATCTTGCCATGTGTATTTCCCATGTATGGTTTTATTTTCAGTATCTTTACTTCAAAAACAAGATCTAAACCACAAGCAGGCTAGCATTCAGAATAAAACCCACCTCCCCTTTAAGAAATGGGTGTCCCAAAGAAGCGAAGAGACAAACACACAGGATTAGGCATGTTCATGTAGCCTAAATCTCTGGCACTGTTTAATTTTTCTCTTGGTGCCTGAAGAGTTGTTGTGATGACTTCACAGGGGCTGCAGCATCCTGCTGTGTTGTTTTCAGCTACACTGTAAACTGTGGTGGAGCAAGCAGGAAAACTGTGCTGGTTTGAAGACTGCATAAACTAATTTTAGAGCCAAGTTGGAAGGGAAAGATGAGTTTTAAAGCAACAAGGTTGTGTTGTTACACTACTGTGGCATCACCACATTATAAAAATATTTCACAATTATTTTTACGTAAAGTAAAACCTGGTTTGGTGCTGACCAGAGGAACAGTAGAAAATGAGATTACAACAATAATTTTCAGTGAAACCTGGTAATTCTGAACTGGGAGAGGCCACTTTTACTTGTAAGAAAGACATAAATGCAGATCACAGAGTACGTCTCATGTGGTAGTAAACAAACATGTACTGCTGTTTCCTTTGGTGCACCTCATTCTCCCCTTGATATAAACTTTGTTTTTGAGTAGGAACAGAGAAGCAGAGCAGAATCAGAGAGAAGTCTGAGAACCTCTATCTAGATCTTTTCTTCCTTTAAATTCTTCCACTGAATTCCTCTTACAGGGCAAATGGATGCTCACAGGGCCCTTTCAGTTTGCGTGAAAAGACTTTACAGATATTTAAGCAGCTGAGAGGATACCAAAGCTTCCCCTCCAAAATATTGAATAGTACCTCCAAAGTACCTAGAGTTCATGGTCTGACAGCTGAAAGATAATTCCATATTCATTTATGTATCTTACCTGCCTATTTTTTTTTCCAAAACAGTAATTTATGAAAACACCCAGAATGCATTTTAGAACAGATACAAACAAAACCCACTCTTTTGTTGTGTTGTTGTCTGCTTCAGTACTTATGTTTGTATTTATTTAAAATAGTTTAATTCAGTTTAAGGGAAAGAAAAGATGTTTGGGACTTGACTGGCATCAAGATTAATTCTACAGAAGACATATCAGAAAAATAACATTTTCACACTTTCCACACAACTAATCTCAAATATGTAAAACGCATTATTCATTTCATAATGACTTGTGGCAGTACGTGTCACATAGGAGCCGTATGTCAGATGTCCTAAATTCCTAGACTGCCCAGAAAAATGTAAAATGATGATTACCCACATATTTCTTCAGAACTAAGAGCATAATTTTTCAGAGCTTGCACTGAAGCCTGTGCTGCATAAACAACATTTTTCTGCATCTGTATCTCATGTGCTCTGGGCAGATATTGCTTCCACAGGCCATGGTTATCATGACATAACTATCGCTCTCCACAAACTGAATGTTTTCAGGCTACTGTAGTGGCAGTGTAAGCGAAAAGGTTTTGAAGGTAATAAAATACTGAATCTCCATTCATGTTATCCTGACTGCTTTATTATCATATATTGTACAACATAATCAACTGCTTCTACATCTCTTTCAGTATTTTATGGCCTGTTACTTCATTTGTTCTTTGAAAACATTTTTATAATTTAATCATAAAATCAAATGACTGGTTCTCACAGACCTAGGAAAGAGATTTGTAGATATTTTTTTAATTAACAATAATTAGCTGATGTTTGCATGGTGCTCTGCTGAAAACATAAATGATGTGATTATTTTCTCATACTACCAATGGACTAATATTGAGATTCTTTCTGGAGAGCACTGAAAACTCAGATTTCAGATTCATTTTTTCAAAGATTATTGATATAAAGCAAAGATAATTGGTCAAAGAATTTTTTTAAAATTTGCCCAAACTAGCTCCCAATATACATACAAATCAGAATTGAAGACTAGAGACAAAACATACGGCTGCTTTTGAACAGAGATAAGTGCATGAGAATCTGAATTTAAATGTGTCTGTTGCAGGACAGCAATAGAGAAACCTGGTGTTTTCAGTACCCTTGGATGCTGCAGCTCTGCTTGTTAATCCATGTCTCAGGAGAAACAGGGGCTTTCAGACTATAAGGTAAAACTCTTCACAGGCCAGCAGGGATCTTCTGAGTAAATTACACAGTTTAGGATTTACACTCTGGAACTCACTTTTTGTCTTTACAATATTTTTTCATTGGATGGCATAGGTTCCTAAAGTTTTCTTTTAACAGCTTATTAGTACAGTGAAGGGCTTTTTATTAGCTAATGTACCAATTATTTATATTACCCAAGTAGGATGTAGAAATTGAGACCCATTATCCTCTCTGCCCGAGGACAGTCAATCCCACAAATTCTTGGGAAGGTGCAGCTTCCATTCTGGCAGTTATTTTGCATGTGGATAAGACCATCTTCTGGAGTTATGTGTTGGCATACTAATAATTTGGAGCCTTCTGGAAGAGAAAAATGAAAAATTGAACAGCATCAACAAATGAAACTTATATAACTAGTTTTTAGGAATTTATGAGGGAGGGAAGACGGCTGGTCTTGAACAAACAGGAAAATTTTGCCTACCTATCCTGCACTATGACACTAAACAGTAGCTTACGGAGAAGAGCTGAAGTGCCTCCTGTGCCTGTTTTCTGTGTTGTATATGATGTTCAATCCAATGAACTGTGGTAAATATTTTCACAGCAGGCTCATCATGTCAAGCAGATTCCCAAGCATAAGAGAAGTACATTGCTACTTCATCTGCAAATCCTGAAATATGGAGTGCAAGATTTGTTCTGAGTTACTCAACACAGCTACAGCTGAAGCGTGGCAGAGTCAAAGGGGTGTTGGAGGTGCCTGGGCACCCTGCACGCATATCTGGAGCAACTTGATTTCATTGGTGCAATGAGTCTGCTCTGGCTGTGACTGTGATGTAGAGCTAGGTCTTGATCATGATCTCTGGCTCATCTTTAGCTGCTCTGCATATGTTTAACAAGTCTGGTTCTTTGGAGCGTGGTGCATTTGTAGCAGCTCTGATGCGGCTAACAGAGACCTACTGCATTCTGTCTGCAAGGTCCCTCTTGGACTGAGAGCCTGTGATTTACTGTTGCAGTGATTTGATAAACTCGTGAGCACAACTCCAGGTAGCTATAGGTAACCCGGTAACTTTTAATGGTAAATATCTATCACAAGTAGGTATCTATAGAGCAAGCAGTATCAGAGAAGGGTTTCTCTGAGCAAGGTTGCAAATTTTGCTTGGAAGAACGGAATTTATTTCTTGGATCTTTTAGTTCTTTTCAGCCAAGCTTGGTATTTTATATTTTAAGATGTTCTAAGGGGAGGTTAAATTTTTCTTTCAGGTAACAGATCGATGTCTTGCTATTATTCTGGTAAAGCTATAGAATGTCAGTAGAACTGTGGGTGGCTAAATTGTGAGTCAAGAGGTATATTTGAAAAGATATTTGATATCATCATTGGACATTTTACCCAGAAGATTCCTGTCTTTAAAAATTTTTTCCACATTGCCTTATTTAATAGACTGAAAGTATTAATAGTGATGAATTGGCAAATGAAATTAAAAAAGGAATTGAAGATGAAACCTGTTCTGTCAAGGAACTCACCACTTAAGGCTTTAAAAATAAAAAGTAGAATGTTCCGATCACAGGAAAATGTCATAAAACTTCAAATGTAATGCTATGGAAGCAAAGATTTTGATTGTTTTACATAAAATAATCTCTGTCCTAGTTAAACTAATTGTGAGCCATATTTCTCAAATAACTGCCTAACTTCCTGGGTTTCTTATAGTCTTTCAGTAACCTTCCATAATTTTACAATGTGTGGGATTCTTGATTCTTCACAAAATCCTGAAGTTTTTTTATATTTTTTGTTTCCTGGTATGGTAGCTATTCTGGAGTCTCATAATTAACACTACCATATTGATTAATTTTATATATATATTTCACAGATATTGTAATGTCATTTCAAACTGTTTAATTTTGCAGAAATTAAACAATTTATTATTAGTATGACATTGCCTGGTTATTTCACAGCCACATAGTGATGTGTCTATTTTAATGTCTACTAAAGCTGCAAGCAAAACAGAAAGGAAGTATTGTCTCCTTGTTGATCTTGAAGTGCGATGTAAAGAGGTTGAACAACCTTCCAAGACTGAGAGGCAGCTGTCTTGTCAGCCTAATGTCTTTGTTAAACAAAGTCCTCCCTCTTTGTTTTCCTGAGCTATAAAAGTAGGAACAAGAATGACCCACACGTATCCAATCTCTCACATTTCCGAAATGAAAACTTTGCCAGTATCTTTTAAACAAAAGGAACTATCTCCAAAATGTGGAATTGCATTCGGTGCCCTAAATTGCGCCATGTTCTCCAGGTTCAGGTTCCAACATCTGATCCTTGGTTCTTCAGGAGTTTGGTTCAAGACTGACATTTTTTGTGAGATGTTGCTCTTAGAGTCTGGGAAAAATCAGCAGCTGAACCTACATTGCTTTTGTAAGAAAATAAGTTGAAATAGGATGGCCCAATAAAGTATTCATTACTAAAAAGGAGTAGAGTTATGATGGTTTATGCCTGTGACAGATTCCTGCATGAATATTCCATTAACACATTTTTACAGCTATCACAGAGATTATAAGTAACTGCTGATTAGACCTCCTGCAACACAGTGATTATATTTTTAAAGCAGCAAGGATATCTTATGCCTGTGGTGAGCAATCACTATTTTTGATTTTTATCAGCTTTCAAGAGCAATCAAGTTACAGTTACCAAGTACTGTCTGCCTTGCTGACTCAGAGTTGCCTTCTATGTATTTTAATCATGTTATGATTCCACAGGCTTCCTGGGGTGCCAAAAAACCTTTTACTGAGTTTTCATTGCCTGTTTTATTGGGTATGTCAGTTCAGTTTAAGTGGTCAGACACAGGCACCTTTCACTTACATGCACACCAACAGGTAGTAAAAGCCTTAATGAGCATAGATTTTAAGCTGTAGTCAGTAATGACTGTAGAGTGCAAGAAAAGGCATAAAACTTTGCAGTAGTTAAGATTATTTTTACTCATGGAATACTTTTATTTCAGAAGTTCAAAAATGCTTTTAAATTGACTTTTTCTTTTGTGTGGATTTAACTTTAATGTAATGCTACATTTTTAAGTGGGTATGGAGGGGGTGGGCAGAAATGACATCTGAAGATGAAAATAAAAAGTAAATACCAATTATTTCAGTTTTATACCAGTCATAAAAATATAGCATAGCAGATGCTTCCATGGCATCTTTTAAAAGTCGGGTGTTTATTGTGTGCATATGTTCAACATCGAACATAATTCATTTTCCTCTGTTCATCTCAAATTAAGGGAAAAGTCAAGCATCAGCAACTCTACAATGACAACAACAACAAGACTTACAAAATGTGAGGAAATGCAGAATGAGATGAAATAGAAAAAACAAAAGAGGTAAATATGAAAGAGATGTGGCAGGTTGGAAAAAACAGAGGTAAGAATAAAAAGCTACATAAAATAAGTGGAGGAAAATGCAAGACATCGACTCGGGAAATGAAAAAAATCTTAAATGTGTCTCAGCTCTGTTAGGAACACAGCTGCTAAAGGGTGATAGTGCCTAGGACAAGTGACAGATATTTGCTTTTTTTTCTCCTTATGGTGTCAGGAAGGAGTTGCTGGTATTTTGATTTCACATTTTATTAGAATTGTTTGATCCTGAAATGATAGGATTTGCATAGGAGAGGAAAACCGGACAGATCAAGTTTTGGCTATTTGGGCAGAGAGAAAAATGTTCCAGCACAGCTACAGTTTGAAGCATCGTCACCTCTGGATTCAGGAGACTCATTCCCCTCCTGTGATAATGATCCTGCAAGTGTTGCTGAATCCCTGACATTTACCACCGAAAAGTGACATGTAAGGGTGGCACAGAGCCACAGAAACAGGCCTTACACCAGTTTTTTACCATGTCTGAGCTACATGGATTGGTTCCATGTGGAGGTATAAGAGCTGGTGTTAAAAATCTGCCTACAAAGCTACAAAAGGTGCAGGTGATTCAATGATGGGATACAGAATGTGTACAGCATTGCACAAATGAGGTAGTTATTCTACGGGTGATGTCCGAGGCCAATGTACCGTCTCCATACCAGTGCCCTGTGCTGTGTAATTTCCCTGCTCTTCTAGCTAGTGGGAAGAAACTGGTGCTGCCTTGTGTTGTATGGCCAGAGTTACTCTCACAGACAGAATTACTCTTGTGATTTGGCACATCTCAGTGACTATAAATCTCCTCCTAGAGCATTAGGAGCTTGCACATGTACCTGGTGCAGTGCCCTGGTTGCTTCAGGCTCTCAGAAGCATGAGTTCAGGTCTTTTTAGCTTTTAGCATAACTTAGCTCTTTGTCTTAGAACATAATTTCTTTCACTACTCTGCAAGAATGTATTGGCTAGCCATAAGAAGAGGACGGAACATATGGAACTGAGAGTTTTTTTTAGTGATATTGATGGACAGTTTGCAACAGCCCATTTTACTATTTACTTCTCAATACGAGGAAGCAAAGATGTGTGGGTGGATGGCAGTCAAGGCTCATCAGCTTGGCAGACTGCAATGTGGTACAGTGCTACTTCAGATCGCCTTAGATGAGCTCATTCACATACCCAGGTTTTAGCCATGGCAGTGTGGGACAGAATGTCAGTTGCTTTTCTCCATAAAGCAGCGCAGTGGAACATCACTGACTGAACTAGTACAGGTGAAGCATTGTGGCTGGACTGTGCTCTCCTCCAGACTCATGTGGGAATGTTTATGCTGCACTACCAAGTAAACACACATCATAGAAAGCAGAATATCAGTAATAAGACTCAGTGAAATGGCAGCAGATGCACTCAGGATGAAAAAGATGGATTTCACTTGAGCTAAGATTTTACTTGTGTGGTCTGTTTGATTCCTAGTTAATAAGCTTCAACAAAACCAAATGGCTCTGACATACTGTTCTGTAGCTCAGCAAGGACTAATGACTGAATGCATCTTGAATGGAGGGTTATCCACAGTTCATTTTGCATATTAGGTTGTCCCTTCTGAAATAAGGTTGATGAAGCTTGGAAGATGCAGAGAATGATGCTGACAGACTTGGGATTTACTCTGTGAAGAACTAAGAGGGATTTTCTCTGCTCTGGATTGTAACTCTTGTGACCTATGTAGCAATAAATGAATGTAAGATTGACAGAAAGGAAAAAGGGGCTAATTCATGATACTCAGCAGAGACCTTGAACAAACACTGTGAAACTAAAATTGCCCTATTGCATTCATCCTTACAGAGAATTGTGTATTCAAAAGGTAAACATATGCAAGACTTCTGGGTCTGCCTGTATTACAAGCTATTTATTTCATTCCCTCGCCAAATGTTTTAAAATAAGATTAAAGACTCTTTTTAAGATGACTTTTTACTGAGCTGAATGTATAATTCCTTTTAGGGTGTTAAGTGCCTTGATATGCTTCCATGACAAGGGACTTTATAAATTAGACTGAATTATACACAAACACAATATAATATGCAATAGAGAGGTAGTTTTGTCTCTTTGCTTACGTTTCATACTTCATATAGACGGAAATGTTTAATGCAAGCCAACTTCAGTATCAGAATTAGGTATTTTGACACATCCTTTTAAGAGCATAAAGCTGTGCTTTTTATCATGTTGGTTTAAACAATTGCCTCAAAGGTACTGCTGACATCAAAACCAGTTAATTTTGAGACCTGCATATGATCATCACATTTTATTTTGTGAAATGTATTCATGTTTCTTACCTGATACCGCATCCATTCTTTTAGGATATGATGGCAACAAGAGTGTGGCCTGTGCATCGGTAACACCAAGTTCTATATTTATAGTTTATAAGCCCATTTTTCATATTCACAAGGTAACAGCACCTGATCTGATGAGACTTTTTCAATTGTTCCAGTTTTTAGAAGTCAGTAGGTTAGTTTTTCAAGCTGGATATCTCTATAGTCCTTGGAAACATGGATCTCCATTTTTTGGATGAAACCCTCCCCAAAAGACAGACTTTACAATTATCTCTGTCAATAACTTAAAGAAACCCCAAAAAAACAAAAAAAACCCCAAAACCAACCAACAACAACAACAAAACAGTCCCAAAAGCTTTTCCTTTCTCCATGTAACTAGTAAAGATTCCTAACTGCTTTTCATTAACATTAAGCTTTCTCCTGGAGTCAGCATTCGTCAGCCTCACTACTTCTGCAACGTCCCAATTTGTTGTCACATTCTGCCTTGGAAATGCATTTTAGTGGTACCTGTAAGTAGTACTGGGAAAGACAATGAATGTATTTAGGGCTGATGATATTGTTAAAATGTGTTTTCCTACTCTTCACTAGTAATGCAGAGGAGAAGAGAGCTTTTTAGCCTACAGACCAAAGCCTGAGTATCTTAAAATCCGCATATTATGACATAAACTCCCATTTCTCTACTTCCTCACCAAAGTAAAAAGTTTGTATCATGTATTTACGCAATGGCTCCTAAGGTTACAAATCTAAATAGAGAACTAGTTGCTGTTTGGCTTATTTTTAAAGCAATAAAAAACCAGAAGGTCCTTCAAAGTTAATGAAAAGAACTGGCAGGGTCCCCTCATTTATGAAAACCAAGGTGTTTACGGGAAGTGTTTACATATAATTTCTTGGTGAAAGAGGGAAGGGTATTATAGCAGGAACTGCAGATACTGGCATTTCTAGAGGTGAAATTGTTCATTTCAAGATTTTCCTTTATATTATTGGCTCTGTGCAAGCCACACAACACTTTTATTTCTCCATTGTAAAGGTAAATTAAACCCGTCTCTCAGCAAACAAATGTATTTCACTATTCCTAACCAGTAATTGTGATGTGCTTCATGCAGCATCATCTGGTTGTTTCTGCACTGAAATCACCTCAGTCGAAAACATATCAGTTTTCAGTGATAGAGGGCCTTTGCTTTGCAGTTTATGTTTTCACCCATCAGCTCCTCTGTCAGCTCTGTGCCTACATGTCATAGCATCATGAATAGTCAGTCTTCTCTGCCTTCAATTGCCTGTATTGGTTTTGCATGGGAAAGTTTTGGTAGCATGGAAGTGGGGGGAGTGGGCTACAGGGATGGCTTCTTTGAGGAATTGCCAGAAGCTTCCCCTGTGTCTAATAGAGCCAATGCCAGCCATTTCCAAGATGGACCTGCCGCTGTCCAAAGTTGAGCCCATCATTGATGGTAGTAGCACCTCTGAGATAGCAGATTTAAGAAGGGGGAAAAACAACCTGGGCAACAGCAACTACAGTTGGAGGAGGAGTGAGAATACGTGAGAAGAACAGCCCTGCGGACACCAAGGTCAGCGCAGAAACAGGGGAGAAGGTGCTCCAGGTGCCAGACCCGAGAGGGAGAAAAGTGATTTCAAGATTTGTTTGGTTTTTGTTTTTTTTTTTTTTTTCTAATTATCCTACTCTGATTTAATTAGTAACAAATTAAACTCATTTCCCCAAGTTGAGCCTGTTTGCCTGTGATGGTAACTGGTGAATGATCTCTCCCTGTCTTCATCTTGACCCATGAGCCTTTTGTTGCATTTTCTCTCCTCTGTCCAGCTGAGGAGGAGACTGATAGAAGAGCATTGGTGGGCACCTGACTTCCAGCCAGAATCTACCCACTATCTTGTTCTCCCTCAAAATATGTGTCTAGGTTGCTTATTTTACATATGAGTGGAAAAGGCATGAAGTTATGCTGAAATTTCAGGAGAGGCTTAAAGATAGTGTTACAGTAACTACAGGACTTTTAAATCTTATAGTTGAGCCTGTAAATTGTTGTGATGATTCTCTTTGATGAATCTACCAGTTTGTATTTGGTGAGACATGGTAATTGGACACAGAACTTGATTGTTCATGACCTTTCTTTGTCTCATTTCTCTGGTCTAAAATGAATAATTAATATGGATAGAAAGTGAAGCTTTGCAACTGGTCCATTTAGCTTTGGGTAGCACAACTTGAGTGCAGGAGAAGAAAAAGACCTATATGCTCTTTTGGAATATTGAAGAATTGGCCACTTGTTCAGAAGACTGAAGAATGTGTCGATGATTGATTCTGCTAAGCCATAAGTGGGAAATGTTTTCCTAGCTTACTTAAAATGGAGCTTTATTTTACATTCAGATCTTGAAGGTTCTGGCAGTTAGTTTAAAGCAATATTCTTCTTTCAGATCCCATCAAGCAGTTCTTACCTTTGATAGTCTGATCTGTATATCTTTCATGCTCAGCGATCTGTGCACATAGGTGAACAGGGTAATGGAGTTAAGATCAGCCACATAAATCTGAAAGAAAAATGGTGTCTTTAACAAATGCTCCAGCCAGTTTACTTTTCTTGGAAGAAAAAACATACATTTAGAGGGCCTAATTTTTTTTTCAGATGATATATTTTTCTAAAACCATAGCTTGCATATGTTCTTGTTTACGTAATTTAAAATGCAATAATGACAGAAAGAGAAGCAAAGATAATTAGCATACACTGATTATGCATAGTCAATAATGAACTTTAAGCACTTTGTGAACAAATGCAAGGTAAATGTCACATAGCACTTTGTAAGAGAAAGAAACAATAGGGTGAGAAAAACAACTAAATAGATGTAAATAAAAGCATTAGAGGCATGAGGTTATAATTTAAATAATTGGTTAGGGGATTCAAGATGTACCAAATTAACAAACAGAGATCAAGCTTTAATTTAGTCTCTCACAGAAAGGATGTGAACCTAAAATGATCCTAGTGCTTTGCATTAGTATCCTCTAATAAAACCTTAAACAAAAGAGCTTTTAAAGAAGTAGTTAGGGGAATGAAAAATTGGCTTAATGAGAATTTTCAAAATTATATACTGAAGATCAGCTGTGCTAAAGTAAAACAGCCACAGTAAATTTGATTACTGCTAAAGCCAGATTTAGTCATACAGTATCACACGAAAAAAGGAGATGAAAATCATGACAAAACAGAGAGACCCCCTTAAAGATTTCACATTCTACAATACTCTGTGGTTATTGAAGAGTGAGAAAAATGAACAGGCATACAGGAAGTCTGCTGTCTATAAAGCAGCTTCTGCTCTCCAATTGTAAGTATCACAGGTTTCTGAGTTAGGAGAGTTGCAGTTTTGTAGACTGATACAAGACAAGGTGTCTGCAAAGATTATATATTTTTTAATTAAAAGACAGCATTTAGTCTATCTCTGCCCACATGGGGCAAGTGCACTTGACCAGCTATTTAATTATTTTGTTCTTAAATCTTAAGGAAGACTCTTTTGCTTCCTTAGGTAATCTATTTCAGTGCTTAGCTATCTTGAAAGTTGGAAATTTTTTCTATAATAGGAATTAATATCTTACTCTTAGTGAACATGGGGAAGAAAACCAAGTATTTTTAAACAAACTTCTAAATGTCTGAAGAGCTATACTGGATCTTTTTTATTTTGAACAGTGCCAGTAATGTCAGCCTTTCCTTGTTTTATCCAAATTACATGTCATTTGTGCTTCTCCTCTGCCAGAATTCTTTGATTTACTTACAGCTTTTCATAAAGACCTAATATTTGGTAGGCTTTTCAAGCTGAGGCCTTTATATTGATATAAAGTAACTGAAATAATATATAATTATATACATGCAAAAAATTGTGTGTTATTTCTTTCCCTGGACTGTTTGGCTCAGAATGCAACTGAAAATGATGTTTGCCTTTTTTTTTTTGGCTTACTTTGAGTGGGGAATTGGATCAGGTAACCTCCAGATGCCCCTTTTAGCCTCAATTAACCTATTATTATGGGTTGTAGGCTGTTCCATTTTTCCCTTCACTAATTGGGCTGTTTCATCTCTAGGATGGAGTTCCTGCAAGACTATAAGAGCTATTCTTGTAATTAATCCAAGAGAAGGAGGAATTATTGGTCAGATTGTTTCTCTTGACAGTCAATAATGGCTAGTCAGTTTTCATTTCGTATACTGGGAGAATTTGTAGGAGGGTGAAATGGAGAAATTTTGGTAGGAAAATGTAATATTAAATAAGTCAACGCATTTAAAGTAAAAAATGGTCATATTACCATAACTTAGAATGAAAAAAACTTTCTTGAGCCATTACCTCATGCAAATATTTTTTGAGGAACTCTGTAATTCTGATTCTCATGTGCGTTCATAAAATATCAGTGCTTTTATGAGAAAATTTGATTGGAAGATGCACCTATAACTAACGATGCCTTTTATGGGTACAATAGCTATATCAAAACTGAATTTCAGGCAACAGAATTTGACAAATGTAGCTAATGCTTTATAAGGAGAAATTTATTTTCATTGTACCTGGTTATCTTATATACACACCTTCAAAGCTAAAGAGTTGAATAGAAAGATGATTAATTTTGGCAACGCTTACTAGTTTTTAGTGTGTCCAGGCATCTGTAGTTTTGTGGAAGTTAAAGATGAAGCAGAAAGTTTTGTTTTAAAGTCCTTGAAGTAAAAAGTCCCTGTTGGTTTATGTTGTGGTTTAAGCCTCACCCAGGCTAATAACTCACGAAGTTTTAGTCTCTCACTCACTCCCCTCTTTCTTCCCCCAGTCCCAGGGGCATGGGGAGGAGAATTAAACGAATGCAACTCGCACAGGTTGAGATAAGAACAGTTTAGTAACTAAGGTATAACACAAATCACTACTGCTACCACCAGTAATAATACAAGAGAAATACAACGGAAGAGAATACAACTGCTCACCAAGCCCGACCCAGCCAGTGCACCCCCAGCAGCGAACCCCCCAGTACCAAAAAAACCTGACCATGCTGTGCACCCCCAGTCCACTCCCACCGCCTTCCAGGTCTCTGCCCCCTAACTTCCCATCCTGGACCTGACGTGCTGTGGTATGGAATAACCTGTTTGGTCAGTTTGGGTCAGGTGTCCTGTCTCTGCTTCCTCCCAGCTCTCCCCTCCTTCCCGGCATAGCACGAGGCCCAGAAACATCCCTGGTCAAGCCAAAACACCGCCAAGCAGCAACTACAAACACTGGTGTCATCAGCGCTGCTCCCAGGCCCAAAATCAAAAACACAGCGCTGCACCAGCTACCAAGAAAGAGAAAAAATGACCGCCACTGCTGAACCCGTGACAGTTTATTAGAAGCTGAGCTTAAGATGGACAAATACTTGAAGATTGCCATTCCAATTTCAATTTTTTAATAATAATAATACTGTTTTTCAAGTTGCAGGAAGTCACTCAATACATAAATAGATACTATCTGCAACAGGAATAAAAAAAGGAAAAGAAATATGCTTCTGGGTACCAGAATAGTCTTTTTCCTTATATATATTTTTCTCAGACTTTTAACTAAAGAAAGTGTGGGTACTTTTGTCACCTTTATTTTTGTTGCACTAAAATCTTGGCTTCCAATCTGCCCCATTTGGTAGTTCCAAGATAGCTCAATGAAAAAGAGGGCTATACAATTATATGTACATATTTACAAATCTCTTTATTATGGAATTTATATATTACAGGAAATCTCAGGCATACTAATCACTTTATTAAACTAAAGATAAGAAATATATGTATAATATGTTCCTTTCTCAGTAAAAATATGATTTTATGTGGCTTAGGTACCTTTTTAAAGTACTGGCATAAAAAAAAAGCCACAAAAACGCAACAGTAGAACCCCCCTAAAATTAACAATGGTATCCAGAGAAGGGAACTGTAAATTATACAGATTTTGAGAAACAGGGTAGTGGAAAATGGGAAAATTGCTTGAAGGTGGCTTTTATTTTGTTCTTACAAGTTTACTTAAAGCTGTCTTTTTTCTGCTTTAATCCCCTGGCATGTTGGTGATAAAAGTCTGACTGTATCTTAATGCTCAGATGTTACATTCTTCATCACAGTACCCAGCATAACATCTTATGAAGCACAACTTGGACTGTATGATTGTACCAAGGTATACCATTAGAAGTCTAAAAGACATTTTAATTGCTCAAACATACAATTCAGCCTTCCTGAAATTTCTTCTAGCTCAGGAGAAACTTCTGAAGAACCACAGTATCTTCACTTTAAGCATACGGAAGGACCAGTCCTTCCAAGTTGGCAAATTTGTTTCTTGATCCTGTCAAGTGATGATTTTGTGTCATGAAATCAGGATTTACCTAACTTCTAAAAGTTTATAGGGTCTAAACCACCTGCAGAGACACCTGTGACTCAATGTTCTAAAAAATCTGTGCACTGAAAACCTCCCCCTGATAAAGAAACCCCCAACAAAACCATTAAGGGAGATGGGTGCAAAGCTTACCTGAATAGCCAAGACTGTGAAAGCATTTATCTATTCCTAATTGACACTAATATAAAACACTTGGCTCAATGAGTCACATGAGGGTCAATTTTTAATATTCTGCATTTTAGGTACTCCTTAACTTAAAGAAAAACATAACGTTTACTGATTGCTGCTGTTCCACCAAGGATTATCTTAAATTAATTTTGAGTTGATATCTAAATAATGTTAATTCTGTATTTGCACTAGTCTCTAAAAAACACTGCAAATTCGGAGACAGCATTGTTTTATTACCTAAAGTAAATGTTAAGCTCTTAAAAGTGATCATTATAGATTGCACACCAAAATGCTTTCAATTCCTATTTGTGTCCTTGTTCTTGGCAAAGATATTTTCAGAAAAATAATCAATATTGAGCCCTCTAGTCCCCACCTTCTAATTATCTAATTAAGCACAGAAACATAACACAAACCACTAGGCTTTTTTTTTTTCTTCCTTTTCACATTTACTTATTCTATCTCTCCTTCCTAAGTAAGATTATCTCGCTCCCTAAATTTCAATTTATTAAGTGTTTCACCTGAAAGCAGCCACCTTTGCAATCAATTCCCAGAATAAAACATGTGCCTTTTCAATTCAGACAGTCTATAAATGAAGAAATACACCAGGGAAACAGATTTATGCTTTCTTTCAGAAGGTAGAGGTGTTTTACTCAGGAGGTATTCCAGCATCAGTCAAGCTGTTCTGTATTACGAATAAGCTTATTTTTGAACTGGGCTATGGACAACATAATTAGGCAACAATTCCTCAGCTCAGTTCCTAAGTTTCTTATGCTTCAGATCTTTGCTAATCCTTTTCCCTACACTAATCGACCTTTACATGGGCTAGTTGAGACTTACAAGTCTTTCAACTGATAGCACTACTGGCCTTTGAATTTTCCCAAAGCATGTATCTACATGACAGCTGTGGTTTTAGTGCTGTCTGAAAAAGGCCATCTTCCATTCTGTGAAGATGAACTCTTAATAAATAATTCCTGCTGAGACCTGAATATTCTGACTTGCATTTGAATAACTTCTTAATGTTTTAAGGTAAAATTGATGCCCAGGGCAAATTGTATCATGACAAAATAATCCAAGGAATTCAGTGTCATAATATAATATGAAGGAAAAATTTTTTAGGGGTTAGATGCAGGACTACAATTATCTCTGATTTACTAATCAATTTGCATTTAAGCTTCTTTATTTTTTCCTTTGTGCACAGATTAAAAAATAACAGGCAAACAACTTAGTACAAACGCAGAAGTGCATACACAGAAATACATATTTGAAGAACAGACAATATCCAAAATACAGAGATTTGTAGTATTTCTCAGTTAAATGCTTTTCCAGCATTCTTATTCAATTGCACAGGAGAATCCTTACTTAGAGCACAGCATTTCCAGCTCTTTATTCTCCAGTATGAAAGGCAAATTTGAACCTCTCAATCAGAAGATACCAGCCTATATACTGAGTAAAACTGATATCCAGAGCAGTGACCATTCTGGGGCTCAAGTTCTGCTTTAAGCCAAGTGACTTCAAAATCCCTGGCTGCTAGCACATTTTGAGATGCTGATATTACTGTAGTGGATATAAAATAAACTAGAAGGGTTATGTTAAAATATGCCATGATGTTAATATGAAACTTAATCTAAGTTTTTCCAGGGAGACAAATTCCTATAATCAAAGACAATGTCTTAGATCAACACTGCAGATTTTGACTGTTACTTGCCGTCATCTTCATGAAATGATAGAAGCCCCAAGGATTCATTTATTTCACTTTTTTTATCACTATTGTCTTTCACATACTCAGATATAAAAAAAAAGATATTGAAAGAAAATAGACGTCAACAATTATGAGCCTTTTTTTTCTGCTGATACTATTTGTGAAATTTTATCTGGAGGATTAAATGTTATATTTTTTTCTATCAATATTATCCTCATCTACATACGTTGTTGGCTAGAAATTATTGGTTATAATTTTACAAAAGAAATGATAGAAATATTTAGGTGAGTGCTTACCCAAGCAAGACATTCAAATTATGAAATCACACATGCACTGCTAATCTCACCCAAAGATATTTTTGTAACATTAGGTATTTGTTACCTACACTGAAAAGCAGTATGAAATAAAGCAATGATTATTTAACTGCTTTTGCTGGTAACTGATTTTGTGAGGTTAATTTTTTTCCCCTTGGATGATTTCAGATCAGTTTTCCAGAGAAAAGTGAACAAATTAAATGTAGTAACCTGTTTTTTTCTGTCACTTTTACCAAAGTAAGTATGTAATCTGCAGAACTACTATTTCAACTGAATGGAAATATCAAACCAAACAGCCTCCTAAACCCTGTAAAAAAAGAAATCAAATAGACAATTACAAATGCCTTCTATGCATTAACTTGGAAGGATGTCTTCCTCGGTTGCCTTTTGTGAGCAATATATGCTGTTCCTGTAGAGGTGTGCAAAGAAGGGGAGAAGATGGTACACATGCTTTGTGTGAAGGGGGCTGCCATCAGAATTTTGGTCTCTGCGTTCTCCAGAGTCGAAAATTGAGTGCCCAGTTCTGCTGATGCTCATTTTAGAGACAAAAATGCAGATGTGGCTCTTTAGCCAGTTATGAGTCATCAAGAAGTGCTTTCCATGTTTTTATCTTAGAAGCCAGTCAAAGATATTAAATGTGGTATTATACATGAATAGGTATTGACTAAATAGCCAGGGTGATGTGTAACCTCTGTGTGCCACATATTTCCTTTATAGTGTTGTTTTGCAATGTAAGTGCAACTGAGGCAGTGCCACTCAGTGTGCAACACTGATGTTTAAACTTTGCAAATCATGACTTAAGCTTATCAGAGCATGAATGATGCTGCTGCAAAGAAATTCATGCGACAGCTATTCTATCCCATAGTATAACGCTGTTACTGAAATTTCTGAGCTTCAGTGTTCAAGTCATGTAATATGGTGTCAAATGTTACTATTATCTAATATTGAGCACTGCAATGCTTTAACCTACACAGAAGGGTGATTCTGCATGATGAATGCAGCCTGGGCTTCCAAAAACTTCAGTGGTCTGCCTTGCAGTCATGATTTAGCTAGTGCTAAATTGTTATTTCACAGGTATTTGCCAGCAAGCATTAACATAATCCTAAATATTAATGCTACTTCACAGTGGGTTTTGAGTATTGCAAATCTGTATATTGCAATAAGAATGAGGCTTTTACAAGTGTTTCCAAAGGGGAAAAAAACCAAACCCAAGCATACAGCACAAATAGGATCACCCAGGATGGCTGATAACCTTTATGGCACATTTACAGAATTTTGATCAGGGTCCATTTTGAGTTGTAACTGTACTCTGAACTCGTTACCCACACGTTTTTTTACTGCCAGTCTCTGAATCTCTATTAATTAATTAAACTCATATAGATATGATTAAAAAAAAATCAAGTCTCATGATAAACAAGTGTCTATATATAAATAAATCTGCAGTGTGTGTGAAAAATAAGATTCATTGTGTTAAAAGGTTCTGCAATGAAATTGGCATGTTGCCCCTAGATCAGAAAATATATTTTATCACTCTGTAGACAAACGATTTAGTCAAGTACAGGAGATAATACTTCATCTGCTGAAAATACATTAACATTTTTAAAATGGAGAAGACAGTGAACAGCTTAAGAGAAGGAAAATAAAAAGTGCTTCCTGAATAGGGTCTGGATCAATAATATTTTTTGAAGAATATGTTAAAGTATCTAAGACACCCCTAAAAAGTAACAAGTATCAAGGTTGTTATGCCTTTTTTTTTCCCCAGGGAAGGCAGTCTGACAATACATGGCATTCAAATGTTTTTGATTATTTAGCTCAGAAAAGCATCTATATCTTTCCAGTTAGTTGAAAAGTGAAGATAGTGTTGTATCTTGGATTATAAGTGATTTAATTTATTTTCTGTTATTCTTGTCTTTATGAATTTTTCAACTCTGTTGTCCACCTAGGATTTTATAAATATATGAGCATATTTCTTTTTATTTTCATGTGACCTGTTTCGCTTTAAAATCATAGCAACGGCCTAAGACCTAATTTTAACTAGAGTTCTGAATATTCCAGGCAGAGGTGAATATTGAAGTTCAGTGATGCAGGGTTATCAGAAGGAAAGAGAGTATGACTGTGTACTTGCACAGGTATTTTAGAATGGTATTCCAGTGTTCTGGGGAGGCTTGATCTAAGAAACCATTCTCAGAACTCATCTGCCAAGATAAACAACCATTTCTGTGGTTAAGCATTGCTTCCGTCCTGACAATGTATAGCAGCAATGAGAGAAGCTGACTGGGAAGAGTTTCCTGAGTAAATATTTAGCATCTTGTTCGGGCAGAAGTAAATAATCATGAACTAATATTCCTACTATGTAAACTTGGGGAAAAAAGATTATACTGGAGGTACAGCTAGAACTACAGAGGAGGTGTATGCCAGCATTAGTAAACATTAGAAGGAACTTAGGCTGTGACAGAGCCATGGAGTTGTTGAAAGTATGTAGGTCCTTTTATCATAAGGCATTACCAAGGACTGTCTCATCTCTCATGACTATTCTCAAGGGGGAAAATACGTAGTTTGAAAAATATGCTAGGCTCATTTACCCTGGGCTGTGGCATACAAACCAGATTTTTTCTGTGTCATGAAGAGGCTCACAGAGAGCTTGGCCCTGCTACAGGAAACGTCTTTGATAGTCAGAACCAGGAAAGATGAGAAGTTTGAATTTTCATTGAATGATGCAATATATTCCTGTGGGACTGAAAGTACTGAAAGCAGGCATTTCTAACCTACTACTCAGCTGTACCCACTGACAGTACTGAAGATTTTACTAACGTGTGAAATTCCTTACTTTAACACGCCTGACATATATTCAATATTAGAAAACTGATCAGAGACATATCAGGTGTCTAGAGAGAAATAGCTCTGAGGTCAGAAAATCTTCCCCTTCACTTTTGTTTTTAATATTGTTTAGGGGTTGGCTTTTCCCTTAATAACAGAGCAAGGCTTCTGTTTGTCTGAATTATTTCAGAGCTGTCTTTTCCAATTAATGACTTATCCTTTTCTCTTCCATTCCAGTCTCCTTCCCCAGAAACTACTGCCATGTCTGTTGTTAAGAGCAAAGTAGATGATGGCCTTTGTAGGGTGGAGGGATGGACTGTGGAAGCAGACCAGAGAATCCTTTTGAAATCTGGGGGTAACTTCAGTTTGCTTCAGAAGCAAAGCACACCTTCTTTTCTCTTGCATGAGATGAGATGATAATGTTCTATGGTTTCAGCCCTTGAGCATTTCTATTTGCTTAAATTCCTTCTGTTACTGATTCTCAGTATAGTGTAAGTTATTAAAAGATACTATCTTACCCCCTGAAGCCACTGCAATTTTCTGTCAGGTGAAAAGATTCCTGTGTACTCTCTCTGAGATTCAACACATTGTTTAAGGTGCTGCAAGCATCTAAAATGTTGTATTGCTATTAAATTTGAAACTTTACACAATAGCTTTGGTACTGTGTCTCTTATCTTGATTGGACAGATTAACATTAAAACCATTTATTTTTTTCTTCCTGTTCAACCTACATAAGATATCTTTGAGCACCACAGGAACAAAATTTAAATTACATATGCATACTATCCTGGATGAAAATTGTTGTATGGGTAAAATACACTGAAGAAAACATACTAGCTTTTCACTTAGCTCCTGACATCTTTGTTTTATTGTCAATGGTAGTAATAGTTACAGAGGTTGTACTATTACAATACTTGATATCCTGGTCAAACAGAAAAGACCTATACAGTTTTAGGTGCTGGACAGACAATAGAAGGCCAGACTCCTGTCTAACTCTCCTCTCTGCCCGATGCCCCATATTATCTTCCTGTTATCTACCTATATCCTATTTTCCGTTATTAACTTTGAGGATTTGTTGCATTAAGTATTTGAGAACTTCTGGTTCTGAGATACTTGTGAACACTGTGATGGCTCTATCTTATGAACTTCCATGCCAGTCTAAATCACTAATCCATTTACTCCAATGTCTCATCTTTGACTAGAACTGCTTCAACTAGTTCAGGACGTTTCCAGTGGTGATCAACAAATAAGTATAGAGCAATGGAATCATGTGAAACAATGTTCTCACTATCATCAGTAATTAAAAAATTAGCTTATAGGTTCAGCAGAAAGATTTCTATTCAGACCAGAAGATCTTTCCTTGGCCAAAATACTGAATGTGAAATATTGAATGAGACTTTGAATACCTAATTTTCAGTACACATTATTATGGACTTTTAACAGTTCCAGGTATTCAGGTATGTAACTCTTTTGTTTAAACTTGTTGTGGGAATTTTCTTTTTTTCTTTTCTTACAGAATATGACATCGTTTTTTTCCTGATTTTTTCCCTGCATGCTTTGGAGATAATTGTTTGCATTTGCAATGTGTGCGGGCATAACATCTGCCTCAGAGTGAGCTGCTGTGTTCACTACGCAATGAAGCAATGAAGCATTTGAAACGCAGGAACATCCCTTAGACCTCATTGCTAGTTAATGATTCTTCATGCTCCAAATGTTTCATCTCTTGCATCCTGTGTCTATTAATCTTAAAATTACACACCTTGCATTATCAGTAGTCTCACTAAGAAATAAACCCAACAAAACCAGCAAAAACTTGAGAGGAATCTTTCAAGAAAGTGTGTGTTCAAACAATAACGCATCTTGATCATTCAAAAAAGAAAAAAGAAGTTAAGAATATTGTTCTCCATGTGTTCCTCTGTGAAAAACAGGCATGTAACTTGGAGCTAGTCATGGTTCATCAGCCTTCGCACACTGAAGTCAAAACTATCAAAGGTCCTGCTGCTCTCTTCTGACTTCATTTTTTTTGTAATCCATCCTGATGTCTGGATATGTGCAAGCATTAGGTTCAAATGCTGAACAACTGAGCAGATGTGAATGAGAATCCATGATGAATGCAGTGTGCAGGAGGCATGGAACAAATTAAAATGGTACACTAGTGAATTTAGACCCAATTAGGAGAGAATTTGCAATCTGGTCAAAATGAGGGTGCAGACCAAAGTGTAACTTACCCTTTTGAAAAGGATGAATACATTCTTAAAAGGTTGTTGGGCAACATTTTAAAGGTAAAATATTTCAATCCAAATTTTAAACAACAATACATTTGGGTTTGTTTTGGCAATTACTTAGCACTTTAGCTAAAACACGACCTCTTCTAACTGATGTATGCTACACTCAAGGCTCTTCAGTAACAGGCTATGTTTCAGTAATAAAGCTGTTTGTGTGAAAAACTGAATGGTAGTATCAAAAAGGAAAGGTGGGTAGATTTGCAGTAACCTATATAGAATGGCATGGGAGTTATACTGTAGAACTTCCCAGGAGGATTTGCCTATCTTTTCTTTCATAGATCATGAATGCAAATTAAATAGACTGCTTTGCATTAAATATCACCGTAGCAAAAAAATCACCTTGAAGGCTGGCATTAAGGAAAGAGGAAGAAAGAGAAGGCAACAATGAAACTCTGGCACAGTGAGCTATTATCTCAGTGCAAATGACTCAAACAGTTAGAGAAGTCAGGGTCTCATTGCTTTTTGAATATTGCTGTAGTCTATTTATAATATTTGCTTTCAATTACAATCTTTCTATCAGAATAATACAAAAAGCTTTACCCCAACACATTATATATATTAAAACTTAAAAAGAAGTTAACTAACGTAAAAATCGAAAGATTCAGATTTTTAAAACCCCACTTATCTGTATCAAATATGATCATAATGAATTCTGAGTGGCAAGACTTAGAATGTCCTTACCAAGCTAAAACCTGAATTACATTGTTTAATAAAAATAATAGTTTAAATCAATTTTTTTAAGGCCATAAAATACAAAATAACCTAATTTTTGTTAGCCAGAGTACTAAAGAATATTAAGAAATAGTAAGCATTAAGTAGTCTTGTGTCATGGGTTCAGCAGCAGCAGTCATTTTTCTCCTTCTTGGTAGCTGGTGCAGCACTGTGTTTTTTGATTTTGGGCCTGGGAACAGTGCTGATAACACCAGTGTTTTCAGTTACTGCTTGGTAGTGTTTTGTCTGGCCAAGGACTTTCTGAGTCTCATGCTGTGCCAGGGAGGAGGGGAAGCCCCAGGAGGAAGCAGAGGCAGGACACCTGACCCAAACTGACCAAAGAGGTTATTCCATACCACAGCACATCATGTCCAGGATGTGAAAATGGAGGGCAGAGACCCAGAAGGGTGTGGTGGTGCATTGGGGGATTTGCTGCTGGGGGGTGCACTGGCTGGGTGGGGCTTGGTGAGCAGTTGTATTCTCTTTCCTTGTATTTCTCTTGTATTATTACTGGTGGTAGCAGCAGTGATTTGTGTTATACTTTAGTTACTAAACTGTTCTTATCTCAGCCTGTGCGAGTTGCATTTTTTTTTTCGATTCTCCTCCCCATCCCCCTGGGACTGGGGGAAGAAAAAGAGGGGAGTGAGTGAGTGAATGAGTGAGTAAAACTTCGTGAGTTTTAGAGGCTTAAACCACGACATCTTGTCAACTCTTTGCAGGTCTTTCCTTCCTCTATCTAGGCTTCTGAAATGGTTTAAAAGCCGAAATGACCATTTAAAAATGAATCTTTTTTTTGTAGCTGTTGTTCGTAACTAAGATGTCCCTAATATATATGAGGATGGAAAAAGAATATTTGAAAAATACTGTATTTTAAAAATTAAACTATCACACATAATTTACAGAAATATCCTTTTCAATCTAACAGAGATTTTAAATCTTTGGAGGTTCTATGCTCATTTATATTTCAGCTTTTTAATGACTGTGGTAGAAGAAAATGCTAAGAACACAAACCTACATGACATGTGGATCTTAAATTCCATAAACTACATAAACAGAAAGTAAAAGAGAACATGGTTTATCTGGCTTCAGAATAATAGATTGATTTCTGCATAAAAAATCCAGGTTCTGGGTTAGTTTTTATTTTAAGAGTCTAACCTTGTTTAACAGTGCTTATTTCAACTAAAACAAAAGAAAAATCCTTCGCATCTAATCCATTGTGGATCTGATCCCGAGCTTGTAGAAATCAGCCATTCAGTAAACTTTCATGAGCTTTGGATCAGGACATGTCTGAAGGAAGAAAATTCTTCTGACCCCAAGCCCTGAACTTATTAAACATCACTGGAAGACTTGCAGATCTGGAGTAACAACAATCTGATATACTGACAGAATTTAATTTATATGCTGAGAAGTGAAGCTGACTTATCAGATGCTGAACTGCAAAATGAATATAAAAGTGAGACTTGACAAATAACATCATAAAGCTTTATCTTAACTAACCATATTCACAAAGTGTAAGATAGTGGCCAGTACCAGATTTATGATTGTTCTATCTTAATTGCATATTTCTATTTCTGCTTATTCAAAAAATCTTTAATGCCAATATAATTCTAGATGATTTTATTTGGTGTGTTGTGTTCAATGCTGTTAGTGTATTCATACACCTAAAATTATTTTAAAAATATATATACACATGAGAATTTCAGCATGGTTCATTTCCAGCATATTCACTATTCTCTGTCCAGAATTTAAATAGAAATGACTTATTATTAAAACTGCATCAGGAAATGGTTTTGAGTATTACAGTTTTATTTATTGCCTGTTAATTACATGTGAACTGAATTAAGCAATTCTCCTTTAATTGTTTGCATTAGAACCCAGGTTTGCCGGAAGCTTCCCAAATAGTCCAGGAGAGAAATATGTAAACATATACCACTTGCTATTTTGGAGTTAAAAGCAGTGTAGGAAACCAAACTCCAGAATGCTGCTACTGAAATAGAGTGGGATAGAAACCATTTTAATAAAATTGCCAAAGGGAGTAAGTTCTCAGGGCAAATCATGCACCATTCAAATACTAAATCTTGTTTTGCATTCCAGCAAGCAGAAAAAAAGGGAGATGCAACAAAGAAAACAGACATCATCTTAGATTAGTCCAACGTAAATGAAAAAAAGAAAGCAAGCTGAAAATTATAGAAGAGTTGATTTCACTACATGTTTATGTTAATAGGGTATTTGACTTTTGAATGCTTCATAAACCTTGTTATGTTCAGTGCTATTTGAGGTAGTAAAACAGCTGGAACTCTGCCAGAAGCTTTAATTGGAATCAGCTTAGCAGGAGCTGACAAGGTTTCCTAGTGTTCAGTTTCAAACTTATTATAAAAATGCAAAATTATGTGCTATTTATTTTCTATTCCTCTTCAGTTTGTGCCCATAAAGGTGAGACATAGCTGTGCTAGAAAATGGAATCATTTTTTCTTTCATGCCCCAGGTCAGTGTTTTGAAGAGGGCAGTGTGGGTGCTGTCACTTATAATTAGACATTTCCTCACACAAGAGGCTGCAGAGACTCTCTTTTTTTTTTTTGCCCATCTTGGTTATTGATTAGGCCAGCGTGTCATATGGCCACAATAACACCTCTGTTAGCAATATGAGACTAGGCAATAGGATCAGAGGGCATCACTAAAGGAATATCAGAGGAGTAGTTTGACTATACTCTTCAGCTGATAATACAACAGACAGGGCACCTTGCCAGACAGAAGGAAGGCATTATTGTTTTGTGGCACCAGAGCTGCAGGCTTGTCCATGTGGGGGACCTGGAAGACAGAATTTTGTCCCAGGAAGCAACTGCAGTATTTGAGCCTTTGAAACTCATTAAAAACTTTGATTCAGTACTATTAAAAAAAAAAAAGTTCATTCATTATCTATCACTACAAATTAATAGAATAAAAAAAATAAAAGAACCCTTCATTCTCCCTTCAGATTGTCTGCATGATCTCTTGGAATTCTGTACTTGATAAATGTAGGTCATATGGATACGTAACAAACACAGATAAATGGCTTCCACCAAGGCTGTTAAGACAGGAGTGAATCCCAGGATAATGTTACATTGTCAAGAGGCCACAAGGACTTACGAAAGTCATGTCTGGAAAACACTGCTTTCAGAGTTTTAATAGAAAACCCTCACCTTGGGAAACTGCTAGTCCATGAAAATATCTCCCTGCACCTCACCCTCATCTCATGAAGGTATTTTCAGCAGGCTATTTACCATCCCTAAGTACCCTGACCCCAAACACTACTGTTGCATGAAATGCAGGTCTTTATCAACTTCAATTCTTAAGTAGATAAAGTGAAAGTAATAGGAAATAGCAAAAGTCGTCTTTGTTTGCTATTTGCCATTAGTTTGAAACATCATGGCTGGGTAGCAAAGAGGTACTGACCGAAATGCCATAATTTCTCTGGCACCAACGGAATAGTTTAATAGCCTTGCTCCCAGCCACAGGCTCCGTTTTTGCAGACTTGAATGAGAAATCTGTGCCTCTGACTTCAGACCCAGGAAGGTGTTTGAGTTCTCCAGCCTGTGGGTCTGAAGTAAAGCCAGATCATCTGACAATTTATTGCTAGCTCAGTGCTGCAGCTCAACATATATGATTTTGACATTACTTGGAAAAGGACACAGGCTTTGTACTGATCTAATAGTGCAGTGCTTTAGGACTTGTATGGGCTTGCATTGACCTGAGATTATTTTGAACTGGTTTTGGGTCTCATAGTGATCATCTACCAGTCAAATGACTACTGCCCAAATTTACCTTAGTTAAGCTTTTCACTATTGCGTAGTTCAGTGCAATCTTCATGGTCAGTCACTGCTTACTAAAGGGATGCAACCCTGAGAACAGGCAAATCAGTTCTAGGATTAGCGAAGATAACAGAAAAAAAGAGGTATAATGTGGAATTCAGAACCAAGGAAGAAAGTGAGAGACAGCACATTCTATTGGGTAATATAAACAAGTTGATGCAAAGGGGACCCAAAATTAAGACAAGAGGAACCCACAGCATCATTTCCACAATCCTCCTGTTAGAGTTGAGTGTGCTGAGGAATCATTGCATCTCCTTCCACAGCTCTTCAGGGCACTGAAAGGTGAAGATAACACAGCAGGAAAAGTGAGTATGGGCGTAATACCTGAAGCAGTATGGTTATGGAGTTTTTCCAGTAATAATTAGGTAATTCAGACTATGACTTTAAGTTAATTGCAGCTAGAATAATAACTGGTTATTATGTTTGATTAGGCTGTTAAGTCTTTAATTAGACTAACAACACTTCTTGGCTCTGGATATAAGGTGTGGCTCCTTTTTGCCCAGAACAAGATTGTGAATGTGAGTACCGCATGTATACATCCTGGTTTCTGTACTTCTGAGGGAAGTGCACAGGTCTCTGGGGCAAGGACTATAAAGTCTGTATTTGAAACTGACATGATCATATGGTTATGTATTTATTATGACTTTAATATTAAAACCCATTCAATGTCAAACCCAGCTTCTGCTCACTCCAGTCCCATATTTGCTAAGATTACTAATTATATGTATTTTGCTGTTTCTTAGGAATTTCACCCTGGAGGAAAGTGATAAAGTCTACTGAACTGAGCTATTCCCTGCCTTAATAATTTACTATCTGAAATAGTTATATTGCAGCTAATGAGAAAGTGAAGTAAGTAACAGAAAGAGTTTTAAGTGCTTCCATCTCATCCAAAGCTAGAATTAAATGAGAAGAAAGTTTGCCCAATATTCATAGAATCATAGAATAGTTAGGATTGGAAAGGACCTTAAGATCATCTAGTTCCAACACCCCTGCCATCAGCAGGGACACCTCACACTAAACCATGCCACCCAAGGCTCTGTCCATCCCAGCCTTGAACACCGCCAGCGATGGAGCATTCACAACTTCCCTGAGCAACCCATTCCAGTGCCTCAAAACCCTTACAGGAAAGAATTTCTTCCTCATGTCCAATCTAAACTTCCCCTGTTTAAGTTTGAAGCCATTACCCCTAGTACTAACACTGCAGTCCCAAATGAAGAGTTCCTCCCCAGCATCCCTATGGGTCCCCTTCAGATACTGAAGGCTCCTATGAGGTCTCCACGCAGCCTTCTCTTCTCCAGGCTCAACACCCCCAACTTTCTCAGCCTATCTTCATACGGGAGGTGCTCCAGTCCCCTCATCATCCTCGTGGCCCTCTTCTGCACTTGTTCCAACAGTTCCATGTCCTTTTGATGTTGAGGACACCAGAACTGCACACAATACTCCAAGTGAGGTCTCAGGAGAGCAGAGTAGAGGGGCAGGATCACCCCCCTTGAACTGCTGGTCATGCTTCTTCTGATGCAGCCCAGGATACGGTTGGCTTTCTGAGATGTGAGCTCACACTTCTGTCTCATGTTCATTTTCTCATCGACCAATACCCCCAAGTCCTTCTCCACAGGGCTGCTCTGAATCTCTTCCCTGCCCAACCTGGAGCTGTGCCTGGCATTGCTCCGACCCAGGTGGAGAACGGACCTTGCACTTGCCATGGTTAAACTTCATCAAGTTGGCATCAGCCCACCTCACAAGTGTGTCAAGGTCCCTCTGGATGGCATTCCTTCCCTCCAACATATCAACCGAACCGCACAGCTTGGTGTCATCGGCAAACTTGCTGAGGACGCACTCAATCCCACTGTCCATGTCGCCGACAAAGATGTTGAACAAGACCGGCCCCAGCACCGATCCCTGAGGGACACCACTCTATCATTATCTCAAATTCTATTCCCAGTTTTCTGAGTAGCTATTGAAGCTCCAGGAAGAGAGAAATTAAAAGGTTATGTTTTGTTTTTGTGGACCTCAACATATATCCTGACTGACTCTGGTGGTAAAATAGAAAAGGTTGTAAGAAGGAAGACTCACCAGCCCTCATGGCTCTGTATGAAGTTGGTAAATAAGCAGCAACTAAAAGGCAGGGCTTGTTTCTGCTCTATTTGTCTTGTTTCTTACAAAGACTTTTTATCTCCCCTAGCAAAAGTGTAGTTGAGAGAGTAGCTGACATAAGTGGGCCAATTGTTTTTTTGTTCTAGGGTGTTCTATAGATCACATGAAAACAATCTTCTGTGTTTGGCATCTGGCTGATTAAGTTCAATATTTTCCACAATTATAGGCATACTTCATTCAGGAACACATTTCTTATCACCAAGTAGAAACAGAAAGCAACACTGTTCACATCAATAGCTAATTCCATGTTACACTACTTCGTTTTCAGATTGCAAAGATAAATGTTATTCATATGCCTTTTCTCTGCAATACTATAACTGCATTACAGTGGGAATGAAATTTCCTTTCTTTAGGTGCCAGAAATGGTAGTGACTTTAAAGGCAAGAAAGAGTTTATTTGAAGTCCTAAAATCATCCTCCTGCTGCAGAGAAACAAAGCTGAACAGCGCTGTCTGACTGAGAAGCTGACAAGAGATGAGCAAAAGCTGAACATCTAGTGACTACCAGTAGACAGCAGGCAAGGCAGAACAACAGGAATTGAATGAAGGGAAAGCAAGCAAAAAACAAATTAGAGAACAAGATTTGCACAGCGCAGATGAATACATCTAAAAACCTGTACAGGTACTGCAAAACTAGATGAAATACACTTTTGATCTCTACATGTCTGTAGTTCATATTTGCTGTTTCTTTTCTTAAGGAGTGGTAAATGCACAATGGATGTGCCTTCCTAAATATCTCCTCTCCCTCAGTGCTTTCACAGAGCCAAGTGCAATAATTGAAGCATATTTGAGTGGTGGTAAACCATCATCTGTCATGCTTTGATGTCCATTATGCAACCACTTCTCAGGGAAGAAAAAAGTTTCTGAAAATGGAAAAAAATGTGCAATTCTTTCAATTAAATATGGATTTATGTGCTATATTTGGTTAGCTTGCTTCATTAAAATAGTTCTGAAAGGTCTCTATATGCATCTATTGTAAATTCACCTATTAAGAATCTTATTTTTTTCCTTGCATGGATAGGTAGGTTACATCATACACAGCAATCAAGTTGCCCATATAATGATCAGTTTGTGCATGTGCTCTTTGCTGATTTGTGGAAGCCCCTGAAAGAGGCTAGAAACAGAACAATTCAGAAGCTGAATTTAGGAAGGAGAATAGTTGGGCAAAGTGGGAAATATTAGCCTACTTTCTGCATTAAGGAGATTGTGTAACAGACCATACAGGCTTGCCTCACCAACACTGTATGTAAATTCCATATGATTTTTTAAGACTTTAAAACTTGGTGTGTGTTCAATGAGCAGGGTACAGAAAGGGAGAAAAGCGATGCTTCATCAAGATCAGTGAGTTTAAATTCTCCTGAAGACAAATGTAAATGTTTGTTTCAGGCACTGTTGCTTAATGTCAACACTCAGATGTTTACAGGCATGGCTTACAGCTGTTGACAGCCATTTTAACGTTTATGCCACTAAAAGTGATACTCAGACACTCACTGCATTTACTCTGTCACTATTGATTACACATGGCTCTGTTGAGGTCACAGTACCAGGACTGTACTTTTGAGATGCCTTTTACTGCAGCGTAAGTTTTTTTTTGCTTGCTAAGACTCATAAAACCCTAGAAAGAAGCTACAGTATCTGGCTAACCAGGCTATAACAATTCCAGCGCTTGTGCTAGGCTATAGTGTTCTGTACAAGAGAGCACTTTGTTACTCAGTGGGGTTATGAACATGGTGGGCCATCTTCATACAACCGTCTATTAGCAAATTTGTATGTGATATGTACAAAAAAACCCAATTCATCCTTGCTACTTAAATCAGTCCCATAATGTCTAAACTGACCATTTTTTCACCTAAACCCATGGGTTTTGTAACCTTTTAATAGGCTGTAAATATCTGAGTAGGAGATATCTTTTGCAAATACTAAAACCTAGCAAACTGGTCATGTAGCCAGTGTATGAGCATTTGGTCTTCCTACTACTCCTCGAAATGGGCTACCCTGTGAACTGCACTTTGGTTTCTGAGACGTCATAGAGAATTTTTCCTTTTGCCAAGGTTTTCCTTGCCAAGCCCTGCTTCCTGAAGGAAAGGTGACTGCTAGCATGGTATTGCTTATTTTTAATCTAAATGCCCCTTTAAAATATTGTGACTACAGAAATAGTTATACATATGAATAGGAAAGAAGTTGTATGGATGGCCCTGTGTGTGACTGAAACCTGATTGCTGCCAGCATGTGTTGGGTATTTACTTTTGAAACTATGAAGGTGTGTCGCACTAAAAAAATCAGAAATGCAGAAAATGTACTTTGCCACAGGGATTAGTTTGCTAAACAAGCACATTTAAAACAACTCAAGGTTTACTTCAAAGGGATTTCTATATTTAAAAAGAAGTTGTTTTCTCAGGGAAAAAAAAAAGAGAAAATTTACATACTGATGAATTTTGTAACATTCAAGTTACAGAAAGGGGATTTAATATATCATTTGAAGTATCACTTGAAACACCATTTATTAACTGGACAATCTAGTTGCCTCTTCATCACTTTTGGCAGGAAGAGGCAGGGAACTGTTGCCAGTTGTCGATGTTCTGCCTTTCCATTGAAAATCTCTATGTTGAGGGAACAGCAAGAAGCCAAACTCCTTACTGTGGAAGTTTTGGGAGCTGAAAGGTGCTCTCTGGTCCTATACTCTGAAACAAAGTTGTCTAGGTGAATATGTTATCACAGGCTCGTTAAGGAATGTAGGTTACTGAGGTAATGCCCACAACAGAGGCTTCCATTTGTATGTTTTACAGGTCAATTTTGTGACATTGCTGTATTATTGCATGTGCACCTAGAAAAGTAAATAAACTCTTGAGGAGTTAGAATAAGCTATATGAGCAAAAAAAAGTCCCGTCCCTCCTCCTCATGTCTACAATAGCAAGGTTTTGTAGATTTTAGAGCTGCGATATACACTAGACCTGAGATCATCTCCCTGAATTGTCACAAGCTGTGAATAGTTAGACCAGGTAACTCATTGCCTTCCTTTTACAAAAGAAATTATTATTGTTAAACAGAGGACTGATTTAATTCTCTTTCAGAAGAGGTAGGAAAGTAAAGTGGTAAGGTAACCTCTGTGTAAAAAGGAGCAGATGTGAACTGTCAGTACTGATTTCTTTTAGTGAAATAGAGACAAGGTCCTGATAGACAGGAACAAGTCTACAGCACAGCTTTTTCAGGGAAGAAGTATTATTGCCATTTCCTTGCCTGGACATTATAATGCAATAAACCCAGAAAACAAAGTTGTATGTGTATATTAGGAAGGATTTCCTATCTTATAAGGGAACAGTGAAAGAGGATTCAAACCCCAATTTGTCTTTTTCTCTCTTATCAAAGGGGGAGGCTCTGTTTTTCCCTTGTCCAGTTCAGCTGGGACTTGATGCCTCTTTACATCACGGTTGGCAGAGGTGGAACTAGAAGTCACATAGAACTGTGTCATCTTTTAGAGATCACTGCTCATGAACAGATTCCCTTAAAAGAATGCTTATTACACTGTTGTTTTTTTTTAATTTCTATTTTTTTTTTTTGTTTGTTTTTTTTTTGTTCAATTTTCTTTAGTTTGCCACAGGACTGCAAGGGTAATTCACATTGCAACAGAACTGAACTATTTCAAACTACTGTCTTGTTTTGTTTTGTTTAGTTTTTTTCCTGTAGTATAAATAGGTAATCTTAATATAGTCACCCAACGCTAGGATTTTCAAAACAGTGTGGTTCATTATTCTTTTAGACTGCCTGGAAAAATCATATCCTGGGATATTAACAGCATATAGGAAATATTAAGATTACAGATATGTCCTGAGTTTTACATAATTATATATCTAGGATTTATAAGCAGCATTTAGCTTAATCCCAGGAATTCTGAAGATTAAGTTGGTTTAAGTTATTCACAGACTTTGCAAGGCATAAATTGTACTCAGAAAGGTGTATTTTCCACAATCATTTTTCCCCTTGGAAAATGTCACTAAAGTAGATCAAAACTTTTTCCATAAACCTCTTTTTCATATATTTTCCATAAACTTCAGGCAGCCTTTTCCTGAAATAATCTTGTGTCTTCAGAAGGTAATTTTTATAGCCCTCTGTTAGTGCAGAGCTATCTACGTTTTCTCACCAAATCTCATTATTTTAACAGATAGAGCAGTATTTAATTGTCTCCACACTTAGGATCCTTGCTAATCAAACACTTTTTAAACCACTTGACTAATTCTCTCATAAAGACTGAAAAGATCCGCAAATCTCTGGGAGAAGTCAGCAGGCGTACCAGCATGCCTATCTATCAGACTTCTATTGAGACTTTTCCGTGTCGTTTCTGTGCATCGATTTTATGGACTTGGATGTGTGTGCTGAGATATCATAGAATCATAGAATAGTTAGGATTGGAAAGGACCTTAAGGTCATCTAGTTGCAACACCCCTGCCATCAGCAGGGACACCTCACACTAAACCATGCCACCCAAGGCTCTGTCCATCCCAGCCTTGAACACCGCCAGCGATGGAGCATTCACAACTTCCCTGAGCAACCAATTCCAGTGCCTCACCACCCTTACAGTAAAGAATTTCTTCCTCATATCCAATCTAAACTTCCCCTCTTTAAGTCTGAACCTGTTACCCCTTGTCCTCTCACTACAGTCCCAAATGAAGAGTTCCTCCCCAGCATCCCTATAGGTCCCCTTCAGATACTGAAGGCTGCTATGAGGTCTCCACGCAGCCTTCTCTTCTCCAGGCTCAACAGCCCCAACTTTCTCAGCCTATCTTCATACGGGAGGTGCTCCAGTCCCCTCATCATCCTCGTGGCCCTCCTTTGGACTTGTTCCAACAGTTCCATGTCCTTTTGATGTTGAGGACACCAGAACTGCACACAGTACTCCAAGTGAGGTCTCAGGAGAGCAGAGTAGAGGGGCAGGATCACCCCCCTGGACCTGCTGGTCATGCTCCCTTTGATGCAGCCCAGGATACAATTGGCTTTCTGAGCTGTGAGCTCACACTGCCGGCTCATGTTCACTATTTTGCTCAATATTTGTCAAGGGGAGATCAAAGATATAAAACTGATAGGAAATTTGCACAGGGAAACTGAAAGCTTTGATGGAGAATACCTATTGAACTCAAGATGTTTTTGACATTTAGATCAATGATCTTTCAAGAAATCAGAGTCAGGATTCCCCCATAGCCCTACATTGTCTACTGTGGGGGCACCTAAGTAAAAATCTACAGCCACAGGGTAGGAAGGAGTTAGCAAACACTATGGGACTCACCACCCTTACAGTAGGGTCTTGTCTGGGTGTCAGGGATCTTGCATGGTTTCTGGCAGTTTTGCTGATAAGTAGCCCCCAAACTGCTTGCCATATTGCTGACATAAAATGCAACTTGTACTTGGGGTATTCTTGTATTGGCTCTGGCTCAGAGGCTAAAGACTTTCAGGCTGCTTTCTCAAAGAAAGTCAGAAATCTCTTATTATCTTTTTTTTCTCATTAGAATTGACTTTTTAGCTCCAGGCAATGCTCTGGTCTACTTCAGAGTAGGAGGTAGGTGACTCTGGCAACTGCTACAAGAAACTCACGCTCTGTGTGAATAAAAGAAAGTCAAACATCTAGGCACAATTTCCTCTGCTGTAAACCAGAAATCTTATTACCAACTTATGCACTTCTATTTATGCTCTGTGATCCTTGGATTAAAGGCCCTGCATGTTGTTACATTATCTTTGTTCCATGCAGTATGTCAAGACCTGAGTTCGGCCCTGCAGTATGCTTCCTTAAATACTGTCAACTGCCTGGTGTCTGGCACTACTGAATTAATTAAGAATATCTCTCTTTAAACCCAATGCCCCTGCACACTCAGTAAAAACAAACAAACAAAAAAAAAAAGAATAAAGCCTTAGTAGCAGCAGTGTCAAATACTTTTGGAAGTGTCTTAATCAAATTTTAGCTTTTGAATTTTATGACTGAAGACCTTTATGTAAGAAAAAAAACTCCGAGGAGACATGTGTGATTATTGCACTGGCTTTCTTTCATTCCTTCATGTGGGTTTAAGGAAAGCTTCAGGTTTTCATGCTCCTTGTTGAATGTGTAAAGTAGAAAGCAGTCTGCAAAGGGAAGAAATCAAACAAAATTATAATTTACCACCAGTATTTTCTCTGAAGATTTATTTTTTTTTTTAACAAGGTCTTCTGGTTTCAGGATGATATAAGGGTGAATTAGTTTTAGCCCAGTGGGCTCATGACACCTCAGCCCATCAAGGGAGAGATGTAACATACAGATCGTGATCGAGGGGTGGACTTAACAATGGATATTATTGCCCAGGTTATTCATGAGTCTGAAATATGTGCTGCAATTAAGCAAGCTAAACAGTTAAAACCTCTTTGGTATGGAAGATTATGGCTGAAATACAAATATGGGGAGGCTTGGCAGATTGCTTATATCACACTGCCACCAACCCGCCAAGGCAAGCGTCATGTGCTTACCATGGTGGAAGCAACCACCGGATGGCTGGAAACATACGTTGTGCCCCATGTCACTGCCCAGAACACTATCCTGGGTCTTGAGAAACAGACTTTGTGGCGACACGGCACCCCAGAGAGAATTGAGTCAGACAATGGGACTCATTTCCGGAACAGCCTGATAGATACTTGGGCCAAAGAGCATGGCATTGAATGGGTATATCACATCCCCTACCATGCACCAGCCTCTGGGAAAATCGAACGGTACAATGGGCTGTTGAAAGCTACACTGAGAGCAATGGGTGGTGAGACTTTCAAACACTGGGATACACATTTACCAAAAGCCACCTGGTTGGTCAACACCAGAGGATCTGCCAACAGGGCTGGTCCAGCCCAGTCAGAACTTCTACATACTGTTGAAGGGGACAACGTTCCTGTGGTGCACATAAAGAATTTGCTGGGGAAGACAGTCTGGGTTATTCTTGCTCCAGGTAAAGGCAAACCCAGTTGTGGGATTGCTATCCCTCAGGGACCTGGGTGTACTTGGTGGATAATGTGGGCAGGGGAATTCCAGTGTGTACCTCAAGGGGATTCAATTTTGAGTGAAAACAGCCAATGAACTCAATTATATGATGTTGATTGATTGCCTATATAACAATATTCTATATTGCTATAAAGAGGCAAACTTCTATAGCAGCTAGATGTCCATCTCTACCACTCTGGACTTTGAAAAGAAGATATGTACTCTCATGGTCATCAGCAGAGTATAAAAATGCTGGAAAAGCCGGGAGCAGCAGCAGGAGTGTCCCAGACCTGTCCTCAGGATTACCACTGACTGACCATGACTTCCCTCTGATCATCACCCCAACAAAGAATGAACTTTAACGAAACCAGATAAAACAGCAGTGACCAGATGAGTTTGGTCATGTCATCAGCAGGCAACAATCCAACATTACACGCTGTCCCTCCTTCCCTGAAAGAATGTTACGACATGGACTGAATGAACTCAATGAACTTTATAGGGATGGTCCATCAACTAAGGAATAAAATCTGTGTGTGTATGTATATATATATATATTAAGAGACAAAAAGCAATGGTATATCGAAAAATTTATGACCTGAACATGACATGAATGGTATGGAATAAGGGGTGGATACTGCCCTGGGTTCAGCAGTAGCAGTTATTTTTCTCCTTCTTAGTAGCTAGTGCAGTGCTGTGTTTTGGCTTTAGTCTGAGAACAACTCTGATAACACACCAATGTTTCAGTTGTTGCTAAGTAGCACTTACCCCAAACAAGGATGCTTTGCCAATGAGGAGGCATACAGGAAGCTGGGAGGAACCAAAGACAGGACACCTGACCCAAACTAGCCAAAGGAGTATTCCATCCCATAGCACGTCATGCTAGTATATAAACTGGGGGAAGTTGCCTGGTAGGGCAGATTCCTGGAGGGTTGGGGGACAAGGAGGTTGTGAGCCAGCAGCTGCATGGTTCTGATTTACCAGCTGGGCTTGAACTATGACATAAGGTTATCCTGGAGCTCTTTTCCCAACCAGTGTCCAGTTCAGCTTCACCACCTCATTTTGCAGGTCTGGTCCACCACTTTCACTTTTTAATAATTTTTAATCGGTAAATGTTACTGGTTCAATCTTAAAATCATATTTTATGTCTATTTTATGTATGGGAAAGAACACACAATGTGCATGGACCATGTTGTGGGACATCTAAGTTAGCATTGATTTCGTGGTACCTCCACAAGAAACACAGTCTAGAGCTGATTGGTTGGTCATAGTGCAGGTACCAGAAACTTACTCTGTTACCCATCATAGGGTTATGTAATGTGGAGGCAAGGTCCAGATTTCTTCTATGTTTTTGTTTCTGAATTTAATTGGAGTGGTATAAATTTGAACCTATCATGTAGACTCACCTTCAGATCTGAAAATGAAAGACTTATCTCTTCAAAGTTATGTATGACAATTACCTCCCACTGAATTATTTAAGTGGAAGTTAAGCATCCACAACCCTCTGAGGATCAGTGTCTTTCTGATTTAATCATGGTCCTAAAAGCCAAGCAGGGAACTGATTCCACCACCCATTCCCGAGGAACTGGTTCCAAAAGAGATAGAGGTTAATACTGTTGCCACACAATCATCCTAAGATTTTTCTTCCAAGCTGTTTGGCAGAGGAATCTGTAGACAAAAGAGCTGATGTGCTTTTGAAGCTGTCAGGTTTGACTGAAATGGTTCCTGCTGCAGCTGTAAAGTGTCTCTAGAAATGTCTCATACCTCGGCCACCTGTAAAGGAAACCTTGCAAGTTTTTTCCAACATCACACTAGGGCTAATCTGGGAGCACTAGTATGGAGAAGAGTGTTTGATCTGAACATTTTTGCAAATAAATGCAGAATAGCTAGTTGGAACAGTAAAATACGGCACATAATTCTCCTGGGTCTACTCTCACAACGTACTTCTATGGAATAGCAGCAAAACAAAGAATGGAACCTCAAGTAAAAATGAACGATCAAACAAACAAACAAACCAACAAAATAGCCCAAACCAAAACCCAAAGCATATTATCTTTGAGTTTTTGTTAACTTCAGACTCAGTTTTTCTCTCATTGCACTAAAACAAAACAAATGAAAATTGTTAAAAAAAGAATGACAAAACATTTCCTTTAAAACAAAAAAATGTTTCCTACTTCTTACTATAACAATTTTTCCACATGATTTGGATTTGGCAAGACTGCCAGAGGAATTACTTTGTTCAGTACTTCAATATATGTTTTCATCTTTCAAGAATTTGAAGTAGCTTATGAGCCAGCAAATGTAAAATACAGGAACACATCTTAAAGCAAATGCATTCCTTTTATCAAATAAATGGAAAATTGCAGCCTTTTTATATGGCAGAAATCCTAAACTGTAAGAGTACAATAAAATCAAACCTGAAATTTCCAGTTTTGTGTTCTATTTTTCTTTTGTCAGAGGGAAACCTAATAAGTACTGCCTGTGGTAGCAGGCATCTAAAACAAAAGTAAATGAAAGGGAAAATAAGTTAAGGGTTTTATTTATTTATTTTTGTTGTGCCATTTTGAAAACTTTCATTATTGACATTTCTTTACTGAAGGCAAAAAGTTTTTCAGCACAGCTAAGGAAAAATGCCCCTGATACACACTCTTAAAATACAGTTCAGTGCATTCAAAGGCTTAGCACAGGAAGCCAAACAGAATAAACAGGCTTTCTTCTACACAACTTGTGTTCAGAAATATTTTTTAAGGGGTTAAGAGAAAAAAGAAGTGGATGTACTGAGCTAGAAACTGCTATTTCTGCATTGCCTTTTTTTCTTGAGAACACATTTACTTCTTGGGGGAGTATCTTACACAGTATGAGAATATGTTAAACATACTACACAAAAAGTCAAGACTTGAGTGGGAGTCAAGACTTGTTTGACCACCGTAACTATAAGCCTAACTTTAAGCAAGGTGAGAAGGCCCTTGACGCATATACTTATGCACCTTTCAAATGGGGACAAACATATCCCAGTCAAATTTGTACAAAGATACCTTTCATGGCAAGTTTTCTACTACAGATGTGCAAGTGGTATTTGGGTTAATGTGATAAAGAAAATTTATGTGTCGTAAGGCAGATTGTATGTATTGAAAAATGCATTGTCTGTGAACTTTTTTAAAGAGGCAAAATATTTCCTCTTCCCCTAGATATTCTTTTATGGAAATGGTAAGAATGAAGCACATTTAACTTTTAATGATGGTTCCAGCCTTGGTTCCTCGCCTTTCTCAGTCGCACGTATTAGTCAATGTATTGAATATTTTTTGGCTTTGTTTTTGATGAATGTAAGATGTCATTTTTTTGATGGGAAAGCCAACATTTACATTTTGTCTTGTGCTACTTTCAGCAGAAATTTTGGATGATTAGCACACCTCCAGAGGAACATATCTTTCTGTCACTAATTATGATTGTCTTCCTACAGTTTTGTTGCAGAATCATAAATGATTTTATGAATCATTTTAGCATAGTGTATGGGGTGTTTGTTTAATATTTAAAGCTAAACCGTGATTATATTCCACATGAATATTATATATTGGTGCATAAGGGGCCTTGACAAATGAAATCCTGATTTATATAATTCTGTTTAGAATGCTAGTCAGTTTGCCAGAAAAGACAACAGTGAAAGCAGAAAATGAGACAATGAACTAATAGGACAGCAGAACCATGCTGCAGAGTTACAGAGTCTCTTTTCCAAGCTTCATGAAAGAATGAAAGCTGTGTTGTCAGAAAAACACATGAAAAAAATCAGAAGGAATATTTGGTGCACATTGTTCGGTTATTAAATAAGGCAGTGTTCAATAAAGAAGCTACATGCATTTGAAGGGGTTTCAAGCTTTTAGGTGTTTTTAACAACACTACCTGGTATAGATGGAGAAGAACTGAATTGAGATTTATGTTTTAGTGTGAAGCTGAATGTAACATATGAGTGCTTCAACAGGCATCATGCTTCCTTTGACCAGCAGTATTTCACTGTTGCTTAAGCAATAAGTCCTTCCGCTAGACACAAAGCTCAAGTCCTGACCCTCTTCCAGTTAATGTCATCAGTTCTTAAGGAGAGTTGCTTTCACACGCTGCCAGCTCCAGTGTGGTCACTCGTCTTCCACCCATCTAAGAGTTTCCATCTTTCAGATGGGTAAAGTATTTTTACAATGCCAGTACATATAATGTTGCAGAAATGCCCAGTGCTCTGTCAGGGCTAAGGTTAATTTGTGCTTCAACAGTATCTCACCACTGTGATAGTTCTGAGGAACAAATCCCAACTTCTCTTTCTCTTTTCTTGTTTTGCTTCATATCAATAATGGCTATGTTCCCTGGGGTAGATCTGACAAAAGAGCTAAGGGAGCTGGAGCTGTGGGATAGTGTGAAGCAATGAGCACACTTTTTTGCACTAAGGGCAATAGCACCTGTCCCATGACAAATGTTTCTGGCCCTGCTTCACCTATTAGATGAAACTATCTTGGTGAATATTTTATCAGATTTGTAAGGGACATAATAAGTGTGATGTTAACGTAGGATGCTTTTTTTTTTTGCACAAGGGTTGTAAGCCAGAGGTATGGAAGGAAGGTAATTCCTTAGCAGTGTCTGAAACTTGTTTTAAACATGAAGAAAATGAAAGAAAAAAAATAAGGAATTGATGCACTGTTTTTAATCTGCCTGAAAACCCAACAGCATTTACTGTGTCCTGTGAAATTCCTGACGCAACCCGAATTAAGCATAAGGGTTTTTAATGTCTATTGGTATGCAAAAAGTTTCTAAACATATACATATGATCATATACATTGAAAACATTTTTCTCTCTTTTTATTCCTACCAGACTAACATAAGATTAAAAGTCTGAAATTTCTTCCCCAAAATAGTCTTTGCCATGCTAGCAAGTAACTTCTAAAAGTAGAATATGTATTATAGAGTATCTTACACTTAACTTACATGCATACTAGAGGTCTGGAAAAGTAACAGACTGCCACAGTAGGAAATGAATTCCTTGATATGACCTTGTTTTAAAGTTCAGGCAGTCCTTAAACTCATTTTCCGTACATCCTAGTCATCCCACCTGACTTTGTACTAGCGGATCTGGCCAGGCTTTCCAGAGCACTTTATAGATGGACATTTAAGTGCAAATGAATTGATGCTGGGACTGTGTTTGTCGTTCCTGGTAAAGTGGATGATCTAAGATTTCAGCCTAAAGGTGATACTGCAATAGAGGACTATACAAATAATAAATTATAACAATTAATTAGGACAGTCTGAGTATGAAAAGTAGTACTACACAGCTCCCGCAGATGCCTCTTCCTGACACTAGGAGTTCACATTGAGGATGAATTGGCAGCTCATTCTCCATGTCATGAAATTTCCAGTCTCCCTGAGAGGTTCTATTAACAGCAATTGTGTTTGTAATTTGTAGACATGTCAATCACCTAATTTCATATAGGCCACTGGACAACTATTAGAATGCAACAATTTGGGTTATTACTGACCCAGGCAGAATTTCAGCTGGTAATTTACATCTGAAAGACTCCATATGGTATTATAAAGTCCCCAAGGCCTGCAGTTTCCAACTGTTTATTTAATTCAGGTATGCATATTAATCTTTACACACATTCACACAGTCTACACAACTTACTTTGTAAATTTGAATGGATAAATGCCATTGATTTGACATTATGTGTGGAAAACACAGTTTTCAAAATTCGCCTATGTGGGCTCAGGACATTAATCAGAACATTCCATTGCTTTCTGGTTTTGGTGCTTCTTATCATCAGAGTGGGGGCTTCAATTCTCAGTCTTTGAAAGTATTTCCATGGCGGCTTTTGCCATAATTTTTGCTACTATTCTCATTTTTGCTACATTTCCCAGCCTGACTCTCTGTCCAGCCACACCACTGCTTGATGCTTGAACCTGTGCTTGGGAGCCCTGGTGAGTCCTGGGAGAGAGCTCTGCCAGCAATATGGTAGTTGTATGAATTCCTCCTTCCTTGTGGCCTGGACTGTGGGCCCAGAGTCTGGGCTGGGAGTTGCTTTCCAATAATTATCCTTTGAATCAGAGTGAAAGTTGTCCCTGGACATGACAAATGTAATAAGGTTTAGAGGTTCAATTTTGCTTGAGCAGATGCTGTACAGTTTAGGTAATTTACTTAATTGCTTGTTCAAGGTTTTAATCCTGGGAGAATTGTTAAAATATTTGGACACCTGGGAAGCATGGTGAATATTACTGACTTCTGTCATGTATTTACCATCAATGCTTCTTCTGGGATTAGCAAATTTAACTAAAAACTTGCATAATATTAGAGCTGATGAAAAGTCTTCATTCTTGTCTAGCTAGAAAATCCACAAGGGAGCAGCCTTACTTAAGGTTTCTCAGTCCTTTTGGTTATCAACCAGAAAGTATAGAGAGGCACAAACAAATTAAATTAGGGTATAACTTTCCATACATATCAGAGATTTCAGCACTTGACAGTGGGAAGTTCACTTTGTTTTATTATTACAGTCAGTGCCCAGTCTTGCATGAGGCAAAGTGTGTTCGGCCCAGATCTACAAGAGCTAATCAGCATGCTGGGAATTAAGTAGGAAAGTAAATGCTTTGCTGCATTAGCCCAGGGGCTCAGAGAGCGCACTTTGCAGAAGTGAGCCCCACAAGTACTTAGGAGGAGTTTGCCTCTATCAAACTGTGAAGAGTCCAGATAGCCAGGTCTAGTTCATAAGTGTAATTCTACTTTGGGGAACTGCAATGAGCTCTGCACTTCACTAACTCGCAGGAACAAGACATAAACTTCCTTTTCCCTGACCTCTTTGACTATTTAGAAGCTTTGAAAGTGCTGGAAAGACAACAAGCTCTACCAACATTCTTATCCAAGCAGCATTAAACACCTCTGTACAGCACGGGCAGCTGCAGTCAGTGAACTCATAGCAGCTGTCCAGTATCTGAAGGGAGGCTGTAGGGATGTTGGGGTGGGACTCTTCATTAGGGACTGTAGTGATAGGACAAGGGGTAACGGGTTCAGACTTAAACAGGGGAAGTTTAGATTGGATATAAGAAAGAAGTTCTTCACTGTAAGGGTGGTGAGGTACTGGAATTGGTTGCCCAGGGAAGTCGTGAATGCTTCATCGCTGGCAGTATTCAAGGCTGAGTTGGACAGAGCCTTGGGTGGCATGGTTTAGTGTGAGGTGTCCCTGCTGATGGCAGGGGGGTTGGAACTAGATGATCTTAAGGTCCTTTCCAACCCTAACTATTCTATGATTCTATGAACTACTGGAAAGAAAGATCGCATTCTCATGTAAATGTCTTCAGAAGAGAGAACAAGAAGTGAAATATACTGAAAATACAATATATTGCTGTAGTTTCCAAAAAGTACATTTTTCAAAGTTTTTTGAGCTGTCAGCAGCTGTTTAAGTTTGTTCAGAAGTGATGAGGCAAAATGAAATCCTTTCATATATAATTATTTTTATATTTTCAGGGTCTTTTTTCTTCTAGGTATTATCTAGTGACACACAAGATAATGCACTGTGTCCAGACAGAAGCGCTACAAAAAGATCAAACATTGCACTTCATCATCTTCAAATAGTTTGATGCTACCATGGGCAAGAAGAATAGAGGAAAAGAAGCAAAAGGACACTTTAAAATGGAATCTAGGAAAGAAAGAGATTATACACTTGAGCTGCTATAAATTACTGCTGGTAAAGCTGAAAAATCCCAAAACGCTAGAGATGTAGCAGTCTGGTAATGCAAGCAGAGAATTAAACTTCAGCAAACAACCCTTCCTTCCCCGCACTTGGAGAAACATGGTCTTTTCTGTTCACCTATTAGCCCCAGGAGGAAGAGAAATGTGCAGATGTCCTGCCCTCCATATAAAATCTCTGTGATTATACACGTATGATCTATCTAAGTGTGAATGCAGTCACAGAAGTATTGAAGGGCAAGACTCATCTGCTTCATAAAGAAGTAAAAAAACCGACCCTACCCTAAAAGCCGCAACCCACAGTTAAGGTATGACACAGATAACACTGAGTGATCTTTCTATTTGTTTATACACTGTCTCATAAATCAGAGTATCTCCTTTTTAACAAGTGGCTAATAAGCTTTCCTAATAATTTTCTTAATGTTTCAACAAAATACCAAATGCTAATTTCTGTTGGGCTCTGGGATAACACTTCACTACTGTTTGTTCCATCCCTCCACCAGTGAGAAATGAAATCTTTTGGAAAACCACTGCATTTTTTGCACGCTTATTGTGACACATCAAAATTGTTCCTCGGCCTTAAGAGACCATGGCAGTGCATGTGTGATTATTTCAGCAAGGAATGGCAGGAGAAAAACCGTATCAAACCTTATCTACAGTCACACGTAGAAAGTGTAAAAAGATCTCCATGTAAATGAGAGCTGTTTCATATGCTATCTTAATATACCATAATATTCTCAGGCTGTTGTTCTGTAGCATATTCTGACTTCTAATGTTACAAGCATCTTGGTAGCTGTCTGTTAATTCTTCCAAATGAAGTAAGACTGTTCAAAACCGGTGTGTTTTAGATAGAAGAAACAGAATTTTGGTCCCCTTAGTCCATTTAGTTCCCCTACTATACTGACTTTCTGTATCAAAGTCAGTACAGTGTTTCTTCAAGTTATTCTAAGAACTGACCACATGGTTCTGTGGAGCAAGTCTGAAAATGCCTGGAAAAGAGTAAACTGCAGAGCCAGTTTCATGCAGTGTTTAGTTTCTCCATCTCCCATGGGACAGTGAGAAACTGGAAAGCAGAATGTATCAAATAATCACAGTGAATCCTTTTACATTTTTTTAAAGGCAGCTATTTGTTTCTTTCATTACACTGGTCCTAAGGAAGTTTGATCCGTTAAGCTCTTTATATGTCAATTTGTTTTTCTTCTATTGCAATGCGGATCCACCAGAAAACAGGAAAGGTCAGGCTGAGGAGAGTATGTCAGTTTCATAGCCTGCTGCCACTGTTGTAAGAACAAAGGAGGATATTATAGGCAGATAAGAAAAGTCCTGCATGGGTCTTGGTGCTATAAAGGGTCCATGACCTTAACTGTTTGATTGTGGCTCTGCCAGTGGGCTGTTAGCAGCCTTCTATATAATGATTTATTCTCTTTAAATTCAAATCCAGAGATATGAGAAACTTCCAAAAATGAAACAAAAGCACCAGTGATAGTAGGCCCAGATATTGAACCTCTTGTTTTACTAAAAAGAAATCAAGAATTTGATGATAGAAAGCTGCAATCCTGGCTGTGTTTTCAGGTTTTATATTCAATAGCCACAAACTGCAGGATGATGTTTCTGACAAACCTGTATTTTGAAAAACCTTTCAAACACATGACAAAAATACAGCCCTCTCTCTATAGCCTCCAGCAACACCATCTTGTGCTTTCATCTCTCTAGATATTACATGCTCTAGTAGGCAGGTTGAGTGCTTGACTTGCAAACTCCAAGGAAACCTAGTATACTGCTAGTGACTGTGTTGGCTGCTGTGCAGTTACCACCGTCTTTGTTCAACACTGAGCCTGTCACCTGATACATCTCTGAAAAAGCACTGACTTCTGGAATAAAGGCTGCAGATAAAGATGTTTAATCACCCAAGGCCTCATAAGGATCCCACATCAGGGAAAACACCAGATTTAATGTACTGTTGATTTACATTCTTCCTGCAGCTATGTTGAAAGGTACAGTGCTTTAGTTCTTGTTTGAAGTCTTGTGTGGTCTGTTACATCACATTTGGTTTTCTGATTTATGCAGCAGAGTTTGGGAGAAGGGATTGCTCATACTCTTCAGTTTCTTCAAGTGTTTGGAATTAGCTTATGATTTAATATTTATGAAGCATTTTGAAGTCTCTGTGAAAGGTGCTCTAGAATGCACTTCTAGGGGCATTTTCCGATATGCAAGGTCAGGCCATGGCAGGAAAGAGTTTAGGGAGAGGGAAGATTCAATTTCAAAGGATATATCACAATTAATAGACTTTGTCAAAAAAGAATCCTAAGGCAACCCGCAGATGAGGAAAATGAATCATCAACAAAGCCTAAAAGAATTGCAAGGGGTTTATAAAAGCACAGCTTTCTGTGGCATACTGTCCTGGGTTCAGCAGTAGCAGTCATTTTCTCCTTCTTAACAGCTGGGGCAGTGCAGTGTTTTTGACTTTCAGCCTGGAAACAGTGCTGATAACACCGATGTTTTCAGTTGCTGCCCAGTAATGTTTAGTCTGACCAAAGACTGTCTGAGCCTCATGCTCTTCCAGGGAGGAGGGGAAGCCGGGAGGAAACAGAGACAGGACACCCGACCCAACATAACCAAAGACGTATTCCATACCACAGCACGTCATGCCCACTATGCAAACTGGGGGCAGTTACCTGGAACTGCTAGATCACTGCTTGGATCAGGCTGAGTATCGGTCAGTGGGTGGTGAGCAGTTGTATTCTCTTCCCTTGTTACTTCCCTTATCATTATTATTATTGGTGGTAGCAGTAGTGATTTGTGCTATACCTTAGTTAGTGGGCTGTTCTTATCTCAACCTGTGGGAGTTATATTCTTTCGAATCTCCTCCCCATCCCTCCGGGATTGGGGGGAGAAAAGAGGGGACTGAGTGAGCAGCTGCATTGTTCTGGGTTGCCGGCTGGTATTAAACCATGACATATGCTTGGAGTCTTTTAATTCCTCAAGTATGAGATTAATTTATGAATTATTTGTAAATATTTTTTAGAAAACTGCTAAATGAAGATTGAGAAAATTAAGTTGATTTTAATGTCAAATAGCCATCAGTACAAGGGATCATGTCATCTTGCTGAAGACGATTGATATTTTCAAACACAAGGGCCAGTAACTTTCTATTCCCCAAATCTGTATTGACAATAACTTCAGATGACTTCCCATGTCATTTTATAGCTGCAGCTATAGCTTCATGCTGCTACAGTAAATATTGACTATTTATCCTTGAGTGGCTGACGGTGTTATAGTTTTATTCAAACAGGGACAAACAAGAATCTTTCTTAAAATGTCTTTTGAAAAAGAGATTAATATACCATCCAAATATGTATTATAAATAGTAAATTATAGAGATTATTGAGTCCACCATGGGCTATAGTGCCATCAGTCTTACTTCTCATGAAAGGGTCCCCACAAAAATTAAAGCAATTAAGTTTTGCAGGTAAAAATAGTCTTCAAAGAAGCAGCAAAAAAATCCCTGAAGTGCAAGAGGAAAACTGTGAGAACACGAAATACAGAGGCAGAGAGAAAAGAAGGGGAGTCAACAAAAGATTGAAACTGGAACTACAAAATCACCATATTTTTGGGTGACATCAGAGCATTAATAGAGTATGAGGAGTCCTATTCAAACCTGAAATCAGAGCAGGTACATATTACTGAAGGAGGCTGTAACTTTTCTGCTGCTGCTAGTGCTGTTTCTCAGGGCTTCTTTTTCTGTCCGGGCTCGAAGCCTTTACTGCTTACTGCAACTCTACATGTCAGAGCTCACAAAAAGCTGAAGAGTACCTCACTTGCAAGGTGGAGGACAATGCTTTTAATATGCCAAATTAAAAATCTGTTTGCTTTATCTTACTTCTTCCTGAGGTTTCTTCTACAGATTTTAATCAGCAGAATTATGCCGCTAATCCAAGTCTGACACTGGGTGCACGCTTTTGTGATGTTAGGACCATGCCTATGTGAGCTAACCAATGGCGACTGAGTCTGAGCTGGGTGCCTTAGGATCCTTGTTTGTCAAGTGGAAATGGCAGAAGTTTAAGGAGCGACCCACCAGGACAGCCATTGGCCATGAAGAAATAGTAAATGTTCAGTTCTGGTCCTCTCCATCTCAGAAAGTATGTAGTTGAAAACAGTCTGAGAAAAGGCAGCAAGGATTATCAGAGAGCAAGATCCATACAAGAAACAGTTAAATAACAAAGGATTATTCTGTTTGAAAAACAGGTGAGCAGGCATGGGTTTAAGGAGATTTGGGGCATAAGGAGTGGGACTCATTGCCTATTGTATCTTCCCTTACAGAAGACCATGAAAGGAAAGGGTCAGAAGAAGCTAGCATATAAGTGAGTTGAGCAGCTGGCAGTGTGTAGTTTAGCTGTGTTACTCTTTCCAGAAGTTGTTGCCATTGCTGGATCCCAGAGAAAGCTGGTGAAGGTTATGGAAAACAAATCCTTGGGGGATTTCTAACCATGTGGAAGCCATGTCATGTCTAAACACAGGGCCACACCTGGCACGGCAATTACTTGACCCATAAAAGAGTTTGGAGGCTAAAGATGTTTTTCAGGGGAAAGTATACACTAACTTCACTCTTATGCTTGTTAGGCACTTTTGCTGTCTCCAAAAGAAGGACACAGGGCTTAGAGGACCTGGATGAACCAAAGATGGCTCTTATTATGCTCTGGCATGCAGGTTGGGAAGAAGTCACACCTTAGGCTCTGCCTGGGTTGTCCAGGCTTGCCACACTGGTTTGAACACAGGTAGTAAGAAGCAGATACGAGGTAAAACAGCACTGAGGATTGAATGATCAATAGATATTGCATGGTACCAGAAGAAAAGAAGCAACAAAGAAAGTACCTGTGGTGGAAAAAATGTGCAGTTAAAAGCTGCATGGGAGTTGAAACTCCCTGGAAATCGAAGAGTTTTAAACAGCACTTCACTCTGCCTTTGCTAGCAATGGATGTCAGCAAAAGGCAGAGATTCAAAAGTTAGTCTTCTTTCTAACAATAGCTAGCTCTGAAGCTCTTGATGTGTTTAATAGCTTCCACTTAACTCATGTAGAATAGACTGACTGTAAAACTGTTAGAAATATTTGAAGATTTCTGCATCTACAGGAACATGAAATGGATGAAAAGGCTTCTATCTTCCTCTTCTTCCTTTTTTTTTCTTAAAAAAAAAAAACAATACGGAAAGTACAAGCTTTTAGTATGGAACTGAGGCTAAAAAGCCAGTTTTGCAATCTAGAATAGTGGGAGGATGTACTAAGACATTATGAAAGGAGTATCCAAGCAATGACAGGATATATGCAATGTGCCCAAAGACAGTATGGGGACAGACAGGTTTTCATAGCAGAATGGGAAGAGTTTCAGCAAGAAAAAGTGGTTGCAATGAAGCATTCATTTGTTTTTAGCTGAATATTAGCAGGCAGTCAAAAAAGGGTACTAGAATTATTCAGTCAGGACTGGCTGGAGAAAAGCATAGGCATGATTAAACAAGTAAATCTTACAGTTTATTGCATGTGACTGTTTCTATTAAATCTATGTGTAAACTAGATGCACATGCAAATAGCATATTTGAAGGCAAATTTGACCAGTATCAGGGAAAATGAACATGTTCTTACATTAAGAATATGGCCACTCAGGAGCTCAAAGGTATAAAGCAATAGATACTGAAAATCCAAATAATCTGAAAGACTGTAGAAGAGGGCTGAAGCACAATAAAGTGATAATAAAATATAGTTAAGAATCAATCCATTGTGCATACTGTTTTTTTTTGCAAATAAACCACTCAAAACTGTTGTTTATTTACTAAGAAATATTAAATGCCACTACATCCAAATACATAGGGAGACTGTGGCCTTTTCAAGAAAAAATCTGTATTTAGTTTAAACATATTGTAATCCCTGTAACTTAAGGATGATCAGTATTGGATGAAAGCGACCATATGCAATTTCTTTCCCCTACTAAAAAAAAGTCAAAAAGTGCTGTCCTGACAAGCACGATTCTTTTACACAGCTTTAAGTTTGGTAGAACAGGAGACTAGAAATACCTATTGTCCATCCTGATCTGATAAAAATGCCCTGTCCAATCTGAGACAAATATGTGTACACTGGGGATCAGAGTTAATGCTGCATGGGAGACCTTAAAAATATAATGAAAACTATTATCAAGGTGTGACTCACACAATATCATCTTCAAATCTCAGAAAAAAGGTGGAAGCAAGAACAGGCAGCCTGGGAAGAATACAGGGATGTTGTCCAGGAAGCTAGGGACCAGGTTAGGAAAGCTAAGGCTCACTTAGAATTCAACTTGTTTAGGGATGTTAAGGATAACAGGAAGAGATTCTATAGGTACATTGCAAATAAAAGGCAGGCTAGGGACAACGTGGGCCCTCTCCAGAAGCTATTGGGAGAACTGGCTACCCTGGATTTGGAGAAGGCTGAGGTTCTTAATGACTTCTTTGCCTCAGTCTTCACCGGAAAATGCTCTGACCACACCACCCAAGTCTTGGAATGCAGATGCAGGGACAGTGAGAATGAAGACCCAGGGCCCACTGTAGGAGAGGATCTGGTTTGAGATCATCTTAGAAACCTGAACGTATACAAGTCCATGGGACCTTGATGAGATCTACCTGCAGGTCCTGAAGGAGCTGGCAAATGAAGTTGCTAAGCCACTGTCCATCATATTGGAAAAATCATGGCAGTCAGGTGAAGTTCCCAACGATTGGAAAAAGGGAAATATAACCCCCATTTTGAAGAAGGGGAAATTGGATGAGCCGGGGAACTACAGACCAGTCAGCCTCACCTCTGTGCCTGGTGAAATTTTGGAGCAGATTCTCCTGGAAGGCATGCTGAGGCAGATGAGAAACAAGGTGGTTGGAGACAGCCAACATAGATTCACTAAGGGGAAACCCTGCCTGACCAATCTGGTGGCCTTCTATGATGGGCCAATAAAACTGATGGAAAGGGGTAGAGCAGCTGTTGTCATCTACATGGACTTGTGCAAAGCGTTTGACACTGTCCCACATGACATCCTTGTCTCTAAGTTGGAGAGACATCAATTTGATAGGTGGACCACTCGGTGGATAAGGAACTGGCTGGATGGCCGCACACAAAGAGTTGTGCTCAATGGCTCAGTGTCCAGCTGGAGACCAGTAACGAGTGGTGTCCCTGAGGGATGGGTATTGGGACTGGTCTTGTTCAAAATCTTTGTCGGTGACATGGAGAGTGGGATTGAGTGCGCCCTCAGCAAGTTTGTCGATGACACCAAGCTGTGTGGTTCGGTTGATATGTTGGAGGGAACGAATGCCATCCAGAGGGAGCTTGACACACTTGTGAGGTGGGCTGATGCCACCCTGATGAAGTTTAACCATGCCAAGTGCAAGGTCCTCCACCTGGGTGGGAGCAATGCCAGGCACAGCTCCAGGTTGGGCAGAGAAGAGATTCAGAGCAGCCCTGCACAGAAAAGGACTTGGGGGTGTTGGTCAATGAGAAAATGAACATGAGCCAGCAGTGTGTGCTTGCAGCTGAGAAAGCCAACCGTATCCTGGGCTGCATCAAATGTAGTGTGACCAGCGTGTCGAGGGAGGTGATCCTGCCCTTCTACCTATGCTCTTGTGAGACCTCTCTTGGAGTATTGTGCGCAGTTCTGGTGTCCTCAACATCAAAAGGTCATGGAACTGTTGGAACAAGTGCAGAGGAGGGCCACGAGGATGATGAGGGGACTGGAGCACCTCTTGTATGAAGATAGGCTAAGAAAGTTGGGGCTGTTGAGCCTGGAGAAGAGAAGGCTGTGGGGAGATCTCATAGCAGCCTTCCAGTATCTGAAGGGGGCTGTAGGGATGCTGGGGAGGAACTCTTCATTTGGGACTGTAGTGATAGGACAAGGGGTAATGGGTTCAAAGTTAAAGAGAGGAAGTTTAGATTGGATATGAGGAAGAAATTCTTTATTATAAGGGTGGTGAGGCACTGGAATGTGTTGCCCAGGGAAGTTGTGAATGCTTCATTGCTGGTGGTGGTCAAGGCCAGGTTGGACACATCCTTGGGTGGCATGGTTTAGTGTGAGGTGTCCCTGCTGATGGCAGGGGGTGTGGAACTGGATGATCTTAAGGTCCTTTCCAACCCTAACTATTCTATGATTCTATGATTCTAATGCAGAATGTTTTACTGAACCAGCCATTTTGCTGTTAAGTGTCTGCAAGGAATAAGAATCATCTTTGACTTTCTGGCAGGCATTAAACTACAAGAGCAAGGTAATTTCCTGCAGTTCTGCTACTGCTTTTACAAAATTTCATTGACCCACATAAAGGAACAAGTTGTCTTAACAATTAATACTTTCGGAAAATTTATGTGATATAATCAGAATTAATTCTAACTGTAAACAATATTTAAGAGTCATTCAAATTTAGCTGTGACAGGATAATGGATTATTCTCTTCAGAACTGCTAGTGAGGTGTCATAATGCCACTAACAGGCTGTAGTTTCTACCTGAGAGCATTACAGGATGTAGCCATCTGCACCAATATATAGGGCTGCTAATCCTATAGCAGTAAGGTTTGAATCTAGAAAAAAAGGAGAAACCATTGCTTTTAGGGAATAGTCATTTTTACTTTGTTTCTGGTTCTGAGCTGTAAGTCAGAGCCAGACTGGTCCTGTATTTCTTGCATTGGTGTTGATAAAATTAAGCAGTTTTCCTTTTTAAAGTAAATCCTTTTCTTAGAATTTCAGAATCCAGGCATTTTATGTTTCCATTGAGAGGAACTTTGTCATGGGATAAAGGTTTAATCCCCAGTATACTGTGCATTTTAATCAGTTTAAATCTTTGCCTGAGAACAGACATTTTACAATCAATGGATTTTAATAACCTTTTGGGGGAAATTGCATTAAAAGCAAGCAGTAATACTTTTTTTATTTCCCTTCTTACTACTATTGGTTCTCTATTTTGTTATTAAGAATCTTAGCATGAGACCCAGATCTCTTTTTTTCTCAAGCATTCATCTGCTCTTGATTATTTTTCTTCACATGAAGCTCTAATCCTCTGTTTGTGGAAACATAATCATTTCCACAGCAGCTAATTGCAATATTTGTAACCACTGATTAGAACTACAGGTGGGGATAGTAGTCAGGATTGACTGAATTAAAAACAAAACAAGTCCCAGACAAGCCAAAATACATGACAGAGAACAGAGCTGTTTTCACAACTGTGTTTCCAAAGCAATTATTCTGTACTAAATGTAAACACCCACAAAGTTGAAGTAACCATTCACTGCCAGTGGAGTACTTCTCTAGACAGAGCCTTTTGGTGACTCGGTTTCCCTTATTATGCTTTCTTTACAGGAATGGTGTTTAGATGACTAAAATTCTAGGTTTATGATTTTTATTTCTTTTTTTTTCCTGGAGCCACAGAAAAAGAAATCATCTGCAAACTAATGTTTCTGTCTTCTCTTCCTCAATGACTAGAAACCAGGGCAAAGCATAGAATTTTGTTTCTATGAGCCACTTTACATTTGCTTAGAGAGAGAGCAAGCAAGAAAGCTCAAATGCTTTTACTGGGTCATTAAAGAAGGAGCTGTGTTTACCCTGCCAGGAATGCATACCAAGGCTGTCCCAGCACCAGCACAGGAAGAAGTCATAGCTCCCCTGTATTTCCTGCCTCATGTCCTCCACTCTGCTCTTTAATCATCTGTTCACACCCAGCTGGGCAACGCTGTGTTGGATCAAACAAAGCTAAGAGCCTAGCTCATCTCATTACCCAGGTTTTTAACTCAGACATGTAGAAGATGCTTTTCACATTGCTTATGAAGCTGCAGTTGCAGCAATTTTTTGATGTGTTTTATGTATTGTAGCCTGGATTTTTTTAATCAGAAATGGATGGGATAATTAGGAGGAAATATGTTTCTGAGGCTCACTAGCTGAAATTTTAGCCCTGAGCATGAGGGTGGACTTTCCAGTGAATCTGTGAAGCTTTTCCTCCCTGCAATGTATTTTGTCCCTTCAGATTGCATACAGGCTGCTATATCCAGCAGGAAAGATTAAAAAGGGCTGTGACAGTCTATCCCTGTGTGAAAAATAGAGTACAGGCATCAAAACAGCTAGACCTGGCTTAGATAAAGCGTGCTTTTATTCATTCTTTGTCTTGAACATAATTCAACCTATATTTCTTTGAGGACCAAAAATACTTATTCAGACCATTATTACAACTATCAGACAGGAGTTTTAATACAAGGCTTTGTGCTGTGGAAGAGTAGAAAATTTATTATGAACTATTTGGTTTTTCTGACCTATTATTTTCAGCTAACAAATACTGGTCTGTGTTAGGAATTTATTATTAAATGGATGCATAAAAATATTAATAGAGTCATAATAAAACCAACTTGAAAATGACAAAGAAATTTTTCCTCCAACACTTATTTAACTGTCCCTTACACCTATGAAAACACCTTGAAGGCAATATTATTGATTATATTTCCAAACTCATTATGATGACAGCTTGAAGTTAAGTGGCAGGTTTTTCAACTTTGCTTTAGATTATATTTGTCAGACTGTAATTTAAGATCTATTTATTAACAACATGGATTTGAAGTTTCATTTGCTACAAGTTTTTGAGACTTCAGTCACTGATGAATTATGTGCTCTATGCCAGGAATTTTTTTTTTTTATGGTGTAAATAAGAAGTTTTGCTCCAAACCCATACATGCAGAAATCTGAATATATACTTGTAAATATTTTTAATGGCAATATGTATGTACATATATGTATGAATCAGATAAAGTCCATGACCCCTTTTTGTATTCACTTTCAGTAAATATTCATTGAGTGATTCATCAATTAAAGCAGGATTGCAATCTCAATTACAGAAGGTTTTGAAAGTTTTTTATTTTTCCAGTTACATGGATGAGAATTTTCCTCTAGTAGGAGTTGGCTGGTGGAAGAAATGCTCTTCAATGGAATGGAAAAAAGTGAATATTTGGTATATAAAAGGAAGTAATTTGAAACTGTAATTGTGAAGCAACCAAAATTGCCTTTGTTCTGTAATAGATGAAATCAACTGTGAGTAACCAAATGTAAGAGAAAAAAAAAACTTAAACCAGTCAAAATTGCTGCAGACAGACACGGACTAAGTGCTTCATTGTTTTTCTTTCTGCTAGTCAAAGAATGATCGTAAGTAATACTGAGACTTCTGCAGACTGTGGTAGTCCTCACAGAACAATAAATTAAGTGAAATAATTTGCTCAGGAAGATGGTAGCATATTCTTTCGTTGAAAACTGGGGAGCTGCCTGCTGGTTTCTTTCCTGACCATCACGTGATACTTGTCTGCAGACACAGTGGTCTACCACTGCACTGGACATGCCACCAAGTCACTTGATGCTCTGTTACTGCCTGGCCTAACCCTACCTATTCCTTAGGCATCCCAGATGGTCTCCCATTGGGACAGGTAGCACAGAGGTGTGCTCCTTTATCCAGTTCCATGTGCTCCTGTATCCAGTTCCACTCCCTTAATCCCGTTCTTAATCCTGCCAAATCACACCAGCATTCAGACTCCAGCTTGTTATTTTTCCAATTATTTATTTCTTATTTAAACCTTTTTTGAAAGAAAGCCTGTTTATCTGTGGAAATCCCCACTCCTGCATCTTTGCAGCCCTAAAATAATGGGGGTCTATGTCTACTGGTTCATACCATGTGATTACCCAAATATAAAGGCTGTGCCATAACATAGATGAGTCCTCAATAGAAACTACTCCACCTAGAATCCTCAAGGGATATCTTCTTTGTGATCCCCTTGGGAGTTTTAAAACTTGTGAAGGACATACTGAGCATCTGCTGGTCTGCCTAACAGTATAGTGCTGTGTTTGTGGTCTTTATTTCTTCAGTCCAGTGAACTGCAACAGCTAGCTGCTGAAGTAAGTGCGCAATATGCTTTGTCCTTAAGCCCAAACAGAGTACTTGGAACTGATAGCAGTGAGAGGAACTTGTGCTTGTTGCTACAAAGATGAGATTTGTGTTGTTCCCTTGTAAAACTGTAGCGCCATCAAGGGTAAGAAGTGCAGTATTTGTTCCTCCAGCTTGGAAGAAGTGAGGGTGAGAGTTCCTGTAATCCTTCTAGCCAGCTCTCTTCCAGCAGCTCCCTCTCTATTTAAACTCTTCCCCGACAGAATCGCAGCCTCACCCTTCTTCAGGCTCTGCTACTTATGACAAGAGAGGGGAGAAAAGGCCTGCATGGTGAAGGTGACCTACTGCATGCTGGAATAACAGGAGTCCATGACCACAACAGACAGCCAAAACTGAGAGCAATCCATGTGCTGAAGTTTCCATGTCTGAATGCTTCTGAGGCAACATACGAATGTGAAACTAAAGTTACAATTGTTCACAGGCAATAAAATATCTAATAAAAGATCAAATTTCATCTTTCAAATTGCAGTGAAAAATTTGACCAGCTAAGTCCACAAAAGCAGGTAATAAATATATAAAAGCCTATGAAAATGCAGCATAGCCTGTGGTTAGTTCTGTGGTCTTGCCCCGTATTTGACTTAAGTGATTTCACCAAATGATAGTGACTGGTTAACTGTCTGCCACAATATCAGTGTTGCTTTTAATTGGTATTTCCTATGCTCTGAAACACAGTGCTGGGAGATGTACTGTTTGCTATCAGCCTAAATAATAGCTAGATGATCGATTATGTCCCTAATTTAATCAATATGCTTGCTAAATGCTTCTAGGGATTAGAAGCAGGTTTTGGCAAAAAAAAAAAAAGAAAATTAAAAAAATTAAAAAAAAAATCTGAATATATTTGTCCTGCTATATTTTACATTTTAAAAAGTGCAATTATTTCTCCTATTCATCCAGATGTTCTAAGAATAGAAAGATTTAATTTATTGAACAGACTATATTATTGGACAGATTTAATTTGTTTGACTACAAGCAGATAAAACATAAAGGCAGAGAAGAAGAAATTGGGCAGATATAAAAGCTTCTAGACTAGGATTAATCTGTTGTTCAGAATGCTCTTGAGACACTCCATTATATTAGACAGTTAATTCAACTCATAAAAGCTATACTACCATTATGATGAGAGCTGAGCAGATTACTGACAACAAATTTCTTAACTAATGAATTTAGTTTCTTTAGATTAGACATTGTCTCTGGGAAAAGTCTTAAATTTACTTGTTTGATTTTACTTAAGATGGGGTTTTCTTCCTCTTTTTCCCCTCTTTCTTACCATGATTATCGTGTGAGGGAATATTTTACAGCTGAGATCAGAAGTTGGACCTGAATTATTACCTGCAGTTTTCCATATATGCAATCTGAATTTGATTATGTTTTGGTTTAGTATCTCTTGTGCAAACACTTAGGATTAGGAGGCCAAAGAACTGAAAGTGTGTTTCAAATTGTTAGCATCTGACTGGACCACAAGGATTTTATGTCACATGTAATTTCTAAAACTATTAAGTTAATGTAGGATCTTTATGGCAAGGCTTCAGGCTTCAGGATTATTTTTTTTTTACCTCCTGCATGATATACTGGTGAAGTCAAACCTTTGCTATTCTTACAGCCCCTTCCTAGGCTTCCACACTAGTGCAGCATGGAAACAGAATCCCCAGGTGTGGAAAATAATATGCACAGTTTATGACAACTGTGGTGTGAATATTTGAATGTACAACTTAGAAAATGATGTTCATCTTAAGTAAAAAACCATGCAGATTTTTTTGGCAAACACAAAAGGAATTAACAGCGTGGAAGAAAATGGTTTTTTGAAATTTGAGCCAGCGCTAGAACATATCATATGGTATTTATTCTCCTGTACTTGAAAAAACAAGTAAGAAAATAAGGACAAAAATAGATTAAAAAAAGTATTGTTTTCTCTCAAAAGGACAGTGCTATTGCTTGGTATTTTTTTTTTCCTTAGAAAACTTGATAATAGGAAATTAGCTCATCCTTTCAATCTCTTATTTCAAGTTTTTAATCAGCATTCTGAATATCATAGAGTCATAGAATAGTTAGGGTTGGAAAGGACCTTAAGATCATCTAGTTCCAACCTCCCTGACATGGGCAGGGAATCCTCACACTAGATGATGTGGCCCAAGGCAGTGTCCAACCCGGACCTACATCGTTGTTTGATTTCTTCTGGAACTGCTACTTGGCACAGAGTGTTTCACTTTCTATCCTATCTCAAAAAGTGTGTATACTCTTCTTTTGAATGTATCTAATGTAATTGCAAGTGTGTTTGCATTTTGCCCTGCTTCCTTTCAGCATATTTTCAGTGTGCTCTGGTTCTCTATGTTGCTTTTTAAATGTGTTTGTCCAACTGATTATGTGATAGGCCTTTATTTTTCCTCTTAATTATTGCAATTTCTTTGTGTGTGCCTGTGCACGTGTGTGAAATAGTTCTTTAAAACACTTCAGTATCTGTTCATTTACAAACACTGGAGAGAGCTTCCATGTGCAATATGACAGAATATGCCACAGAGAGAGAGAGTAAGAAATACAGCTAAACAAGTGGGGATAAATGGATGTGAAAGATTTCTTGAGCTTCAGAACTTCAGAGCCTGGAAATTAATTGCAGCTGTGTGCACACATACATCAAGATTTTTTTTCTGGGCTTAGCACGTTCTAAGTGCTAAGGGCAAAGCTGGTGGAAAAGAAAGAAAATTACAAATATTTGTTGTCAAGATTGCAGCAAAGGAAGACACAAAGAGGGCAACAGCAAAGAAGGAGCCAGAAAGAAGTTGGATATGTATAGAAGAATGTATTTTTTTTTACAGGTGATACAGATATGTCAGGGACGTATTAAAACCGAAAAATCACAAATTGGAAACCTAGTAGGGAATAAAGGTTGGGAAGTATTACAAAATTAAGAGCCTACTCCTTTCATTTATATTCAACTGAAAAAGAAGAGGAAGAATTTCACTGAGCCAACTTTTTCATTTCTCCAGAAGATTACTATGCTCTTTTATCTGGGATTGTGATAGAAGTTACATTTTATATTCCCTTTATATTTTGTCAAGGAGCTGACAATTTGTTATTTACGTGCATTATGTGGTTATGTTTCATTACACAGTATAATAATATGACGCAGCTAAATGACAAACTCCCTGGTGAACATTTTAAGTGGTACGCATCCCAGGACTGCAGTAAACATGCTAAATTACAAATTCATGGACTGGTGAATATGGCCATTCAGCAATATAGGAATGGTTCATTTTAATAGGCAGTGTATTCTTCTGAAAGGGCAGAGGCAATAAGGACAGAGGTTTATTTATTTATTTACTTAAGGGATGAGAATAGAAGCCCTTGAGAAAAGAGTATGCAAATCTATTTAAAGTACAAGGTAGAAGAAGTTGTTGTGAAGAGCTATCCAGACAGACTGGGAAAAATCATAGTCCTTAACAATGCTTTCACCGGTATTTTCTACAGTTACTTATGAAATGGCAGTGGTACTCACAGATTAACTGCAAATTAAAAGCAGGGCTTTTTTATGAAAAATGAGGTTTCATGAGTAACTGATTACTCAAAGAGCTCAGTCAATTAAAAGCAACAGCCCCAGGAGTCTTACACATGGGGTTCGAACTTGATCCCTCTGCCTTCACCTGTTATCCTCCTTGTCACCTTCCCATGCCCATGTCTGTATGATGTCACACCATTTCCTTCTTCAGCATAAGATATATTGCTTTTATTCCTGACTTTTGCTAAGAAGTATAAAAAATTCTGTTGTTGATGAGACAATAAGATAAAGCAAAAAGCACCACATACTTTCTTTTTTTGCTTTATATGAAACATGAGAAGGCTAAAGGAACAGAGAGGAAAAACATTGTCAGCTGAGAAGAAAACAAAACCAAGAAATAATACCCAAGACTTTTATTTAAAATACACTTTATTTTAAGGCTTCTAATTACTGTTTGTGTGAAGCTGCTGTTGATACTAGATGCTTATTCTATATTAAAAAAAAAAAAAAGATTTATCATCCCCCTTTCCTACAACTGTGAATTTTGTTTTTCTGTATAGATTGTGGGTTTTTTAAATTCTCTACTAGATACTGAATGCGTTCTCAGTAGTCAAGGATAATGCTAATTATCTGGTAGTCCCTCACTCTGTAGGATGTTCAAACTTGGCGAGCTCCTTGCAGCTATAATGATCCCAACATACACAGGCACATCCTTAAGCTGATGGCTTCATGGATCACGGTTAAAATAAAAGGAGTTCAAATTTTTCTGGAATGTCACAATGAAGGTAACAGAGTGCAGGCTGCTGAAAATAATGAAGTAAAAGTGATAAGAAAACTTTCTTCCAAAAAAATGAATCGAGAAGGGCTTTGCTTTACACGAATTCTTTAGGGTTATATAAAAAAAGACTGCAGAGCTGCAACCATATGTGTTTAGACAAAAATAAGTTAATTACTGTAGGTTACTGAGAGCTGGCTCAGAACTCTAACAAGTTAGGAAAACACCATAGTAACAGGAGGGTATATCCAGGAAAGGACAATATATCTATAAAATCAGAGAAATTATACTCGGCATGCAGAACAGCTTACCAGAACAGGAGTCGTTTGGATGGAAGCATATGATAGAGAAGGTACAAACTATGTTATAAAAAAATGGATAAACCACGCAATCCAGTGCAAAACCAGACAGGTCAGGAAATGTTTGTATGCATAACAGATTCTCTTAGAGGCACATCATTAATCAGGAAGACTTCAATTACCCTGGCATAGACCAGAATAAAAATCATGAAATTACTATGGAAAATAATTTCTGGAGGTAAAATGGAGCTATTTTCTTTTAAATCTGCTGAGTAATCAAGAATGGGTACATGTGCATGTTTCTTTCCTCAAGAAAATAAATGTATGTAATTAATGAGAGAGAAGCCGGTGGAGATTTGATTCTTGTGATCATAGAGTGACAGCATCAAATTGTAGGCACTCAGGAGAACATTCCTAAGTATAGAAGTACAAAAATATTGGACTTTAAAGAAGCAGAGTATGAAGAATATGAAATATGCCAACAATAGTGTGCAGAATATTAAAACCCATGCTAAACGCAGGTTGTGGAAAGGAAAGCTACTTATAAGAAAGGAGAAAAAGAAATTTGCATTTTCACAATTGTACAACAACATTAAACAATAACTGGGAAGATTCCCAGGTGGCATAGATATAGCTCTCTTTCCTTGCCCAATTTATACCAGCTAGAGAAGGTAATGTGTTCAAGGTAAGATTTAGGTAAGAAGAAAATCAAACAAAAAGCAGATTTAAAAGTCAAATGTTTGCACAGAGAGAATTATCCTAAAAAAAAAAAAGATAGAAGAAATTAGAATAGCTACAATGAAATATAGATACCTCTACAAGCAATTCTTTATTCTCATGAGTATACAAAACAAGTGTGGTTTTTCTGCTTGTGATTCCTACACTTTTTATATGTAATTCCACCACTAGTTAAAAAGCTCAGACAATAGTAAGGCTACATGTAGATGGTTTAAAGTAATGTCTTTGCTCAGACAATAGTAAGGCTACATGTAGATGGTTTAAAGTAATGTCTTCATGGAAAGTATATCAGACAGAAAAGGCTGCTGTTAGTTTTTATACCTATGTGTCTGCTGAGTAAAACAACAACAAAAAGCTGGTTGAAGTGAACAAAGTATATCTTACAGTTCACAAATAAAACAAAAGCAGTAGGAGGTTTTTAAGCTATTTAAAGAATTTCATGGATTGTAAAAGCCATTCTCTATGAATCATGTTGCCTTTAGAAATGTTCAAATTCTGTTTTTTAGAGGTTGATAAGTTGAAAAATTCCATCATAAACCCCATGTATTAATGTTTCCATGATATTTTGTAGAAAAGCTGAGAAAAGATATCCTTACGACAATAGAATATAGCTTAGCACAAGGCTATATAAAAAACAAGAAAATGAGTCCTTTACCATAGTGTAGAACTCTATGCTATGAGAAAACTGCTGAGAATGCGAGTGAAAACTAGAGCAACAACTGAACATTCACTTCCTTTGAAAAGTTAGAATTGTTTGTGAGGTGAAAAATCCAAAGACAAGAGGAGAAAGTTGGATTTTAAAGTTTAAGTTTGCAAAGTAAACTGAGTCAGTTCCACTGGAAACTAATAAACTCTGTCATGATCTAAATGAGAAAGCTGCAAGGCTGGCTGAGACACAACTGTGTCTCAGAAATGTTTACAGCAAAAATATTCAGGACTCAGATATAAAATAAGAAAAGAACAATGTTCTAAAAGAGAAGTTATTGGAAAAGAGTGTATTTGTTACTATATACAGTTGTGAAAAGGCATGAAATTTTTCACATTATCTCTAATAATACATTTCTAAATTAAAAGCTATTAGGAGCTCTAAACTCTATACCTTTTACAACCCAGGTAAGAACACTTTTAAAATGGTGGATGTGTTCTGATGTTTTTTCCCCAGATTGCATTCCATGAAGGAATCATTTCTGGGCAGTGTGAGCTTATTAGTACAGCTAACAGTGAAGAGGTACAAGGAAATACATTAATCAGAGGGCACATTTAAGAGGAAACTGTTGTGATGGAAGGATAATACTGCTTTCTTCCTTACTTAAAGTGAGGCTTGTGGAGACCAAGGAGGAGAGCAGAAAGTAAAAGAAATCTTTTGTGGAGGGCAGGACAGGCTTTCTGAACACTGAGAAACTGAATTTCTGTCCAAGCTTTCTTTCAACAGGGTGAGAGTGCATGTCATGTACTGCCTTCTTTTCTGCTGTCCCCAGTATGTTATCTCACCATTTTATTCTCTTCATAAATTGTCCAACTGACATGATAACTACAATCTGCACTTGATAAATAGGCAAAACATTCAAAAAATGCCATGAATCTTTTAGGTGTCTAGAAGATTCCTTTGGGAAATGGAACAAGAGTCTGAAATAGCAGCACTGTCAACACTGGAAAACCTAAGATACTTTTGTTGTTGCCTGCTCGTGAAAGTAATATTTGCCTGTACACTGGATAGGGAGCATATTGAACACTTGAAACTTCGGCCCCCTACCGCCTGAGCAAAGGGCCTCAACTGGAGTTCATCCTAGCTCTCTCAGTTTCCCTCCTGAAGCAACAAAACCACAGCTAAGCTATAAAGCAGTTGGTGCCCGCCTGTCTTGCACCCTGCCGGGGACTGAGATGGGTTAGGATCTATAGCCTGGCACCTACAGTACAAACATGAATTCCTGCTTGCCTACGGAAAACTGAGAGATTCTATATTTTTATTTAAATTATTTACATTTAGGCTTTATACTTTTTGATTTATGCAATGTGTGTGAAAATCAAAACAGATTTTAAAAAGGATTTCAGGAGAGCAGATGAGGAAAAATCTTTGTATTTGGTGCAGGTGCCCAGATGCTGCAGTGGGGGCTGCAGGGTCTGTGAGAAGAGGCTGGGGCTGTTCAAAACTGGACACAGATCTGATGGACCCACTGTAGGGCATTGCTGAGCCCTTGGACAAGATGGTGATGCCTCTGGGAAAATGTGCTTAATACAGGGCAAACAGTGTCACCCAGGCAGAGGAGAGGGGAGAAAACCGGTGAGAAACAGAAGCATGAACACAAAATTCAGAGAGCAAGCAGGTGCTCCAGGTGCCATAGCAGATATCCACACTGCAGACCATGGACAGGACCATACCAGACAAGATGAAGTTTCCTGAAGGAACTGCCATCCATGGAGTGGCCATGCTGGAGCAGAGAAAGATTATGAGCACTATGTCATTTTAATATTTGTCTTTGTTTCTCGCTGTCTGCATCTTATTTAATTGAAAAGAAATTAGTTTACCTAAGCCAGGCCTGTTTGGCTCATGGTAGTAACTGGCAAGTGCTCTTCCTGTATTTATCATGACCCACAAGCTTTCCTGTTTGATTTCTCTCCTTTTTCTTTTTCTCCGTTTATCCTGCTGAGGAAAGGGAGTCACTTAGCAGGTGGGTGGGAACTGGGCTGTTTTCCAAGGCTAACCACCATCAATTCGAAAAACTTAAGGAGAAAATGGCAGCTAAAAGCCAGAACGAGAGAGGAATAGTAACTAATCATTCACACAGAGTTGAAGCCAGAATTTCACATACTAATGCAGGGCTTTCCAGATCCATCCTGCCCTCTGGGGCAGTCATCTTAGTCTGCAAACTAACTGGGAGAAAAGGGGAGTAAGGAGTGCCCTGCCTTTCCATCCTGTGACTCCTTCTTACTCTTCAGAATGAGCAAGTCGGAGGTAATAGGCCCTGCTCCTGTTTCCTGGATACTTTCCAAGTGTGGTGATCACTTTTTGCTTCTGTTCAACACCTTAATATGGAAAATTTTCTGTAAATGTGCTGTGTCTCTGTGCAGAGAATAAGACAAACATCCAAATATAGATGGAATCATTCTCATTTTAATTAGACTGACTTTGTTCTCCATTCCAGTCTGATGCTTCATCTGAAAGCTTCCAGTTCCTAAGAAACCAAAAAGAGCCAAAAGCCAGACCTGGAAAATTTCCATTCACCAGAAACTATCACAATAAAAATAATGCAGTGAAGACTTAGAAAAGTCTACCAGGAATATTTTAACTCATATATACTAACAGCCCAAACTGAAAAGAATAGAATAGGGGATCCAAAAAGATTCTTAATCAGAAAATGTCCATAATAAAAAGAGATTTTGAAAACCTTGCTATATAATTTGGCCATCTACCCAGAGACATAATGCAGTGTTATAGAAAAATGTCTAATTAGGTTCGTCTGTAGAATGGAGAGTGATGGAAGAGTTCAAGCATATGCTATATATAGAGAAAAAAGCGTCAGGTATAGAGCAAAGTTGTATAAAGAGAAAGCTGGGCATACACACAAGCACACACATACAAGACAATATCCCTATATCTGTGTTTACTTTCAAGAGGTATTTTTCTGAAAAATAAATTGCAGCAGTAGGTGAAAAGCCTACAAGGGAATCAGATAGATGAACAGTACTGCAGAATTCTGTCTCCCTTACAAAGAGAAAGTATACATCATAGTTACTGTCACCATTGACTGTTGTAAGGAATCAAGAGCAAGTGCAACTGCTGGGCTTAAAAAAGAGTAACAACAACTGTCATAGTGGCACTGCAGCTTGTAAGCTGCTGTGAGGTTAGGTTGGTGGACAGAAAAAGAACTAGCATATCATCCATAAATTATGGAGTATAAGCAGAGATACAGTTCCTTTTCTTTTCAGCCAATCATGAAAACAACCTTTGTGGTAGCACAAATAAGAAGTATTGCAAAAGGACAGTCACAGAATCACAAGTTTTTACAAGACACTGTTAGAGCATCTTCAACTTCAAAATGACAGTTTGTACTTACATTAGGGAGCTGTCGTAGTTTAAGCCCCTCACCCTCACTCACTCACTCTCTCGCCTCTCTTTTTTTCCCCAGTCCCATGGGGATGGGGAGGAGAATCGAAAGAATACAACTCGCACAGGCTGAGATAAGAACAGTTTAGTAACTAAGGTATAACACAAATCACTGCTGCTACCACCAGTAATAATACAAGAGAAATACAAGGAAAGAGAATACAACTGCTCACCAAGCCCGACCCAGCCAGTGCACCCCCCAGCAGTGAACCCCCCACTGCACCAACACACCCTTCCGGGTCTCTGCTCTCTGTCTTCACATCCTGGGCATGACGTGCTGTGGTATGGAATAATCTCTTTGGTCGGTTTGGGTCAGGTGTCCTGTCTCTGCTTCCTCCCGGCTCCCCCTCCTCCCTGGCATAGCATGAGACTCAGAAAGTCCTTGGCCAGACCAAAACATTACCAAGCAGTAACTGAAAACACTGGTGTTATCAGCGCTGCTCCCAGGCCCCAAATCAAAAACACAGCGCTGCACCAGCTACCAACAAGGAGAAAAACGACTGCTGCTGCTGAACCCAGGACAGGAACTCATAAACTGCCTATAAGTATCAGTTCCATTGCATATGTTATCTAGATTAAATAACCTTTACATATTTTGGATTCTGAAAGATTATGTACTCATCAAGATACCTTGTTCTGGAGTGCGATTGAATATGGCAGGAGAAGAGACTAGGATGTAGAGCAGGCTGTACTTTTGTTTTGGTCTTGCTTACAGGTGCTTAAATACAGACAAAAGTATTAAAGAGGGTACAAACTTAAAAGATACGTAGAAGCAGTGATGCAGCAGTCCCTTTCAACATATGTTTCAATTTTAGTTCAACAGATAAGAATTTTAATTTTCTTTAAGCAGTTGCTTAAGGAAATTCCCCAGCAGCTACCAGTACACTAAATACATTGCACTTGTGTGTTCTAAATTAGTGGAAATGTCAGATATGAAACATATTAAACACACAAGCAAACCAACTACACCCCCCATACCTCCCAAAACAAACTAAAAAGTAGGTCAGCAAAGTGCAAGTCGATTTTTTAAAAGATTGTCCATTAAATCTAGGGCTTGGAAAACTTCTGTTCCGGCCATCTCCCTGTAAACACAGTGCTGTGCAGTGCCACCTACGGAACCTCTTCAGTTTTTGCATTTCACATTGCAGTATTGTACCTCATGTGTCAAAGGCAATAATAAATCACTGTCTAACGTTTTAACTCTCTGACATTACTAGTTTAGATTGTTATAGGGATGCTGAGCTGTTTTTTCTACAGTAGAACAAATCCTTCAGTCTTTAGTTTACCTTTTTCTTCATGCAATTAGATGTTAAAGCACAGGTTTCTTTGCATGTCTTGCTTTCTGTTGTTTGTTTCTGCTGGGTTTTTTTAGGCTTTGTGCATAGCAAGTGGCAGCAAAAGAAGGTGTAGTAATTATCAGAGAATATATTCCGTAAAAGAAGAGTACAGGAAAAAAAGAAACAGTTACAAGCAATGAAGTGGCTTTATATATTGTCTCCTACACAGCAGGCAGATACATTTCTAACCTGCCAAGGAAACTATTCACTACTGAACAAATCCCAGGCTTCTTAAATTAGCAAAACTCTTGTTGTCAGATAGGCAATGAGAATTTTGCCTGATAAAGACTTTTGGATCTAGCCGTATCAGAACTAGCTATGACATGAATGGTACATAAGACTTATGGCTGATGAGGGTTTTTGTGCTTAAGGCTGTATTTCCAGTGTGTATTTATATATTCAATTTTCAGCATTCAGTAGTTGTGCTTAGGTATATATATGAGCTGCACAGTAGCTGCTTCATGGGTAATGCGATCCTTCTTCCACTTGAACAGAAACACATAAAGAACCCTAGATTTCATGCACTGTGCATCGTGCCCATCTCATTCCATGTGCTATACTTCAAGAGAGTATGTCATTTTCATGGCTATTCTGCAAACTCTTTTTCCCAATCCTGACACAAAACATCATTTTACTACTGCTAGCAGCATTTGTAAGGAGCTGGACCACTGAGTCTGCATGCTACATGCCCTAAAGAGGAAAGAAGTGAAAAAAACATGCAAGGAAAAATACAGTCTGCCAGCGTGAAAGTATTCTTGCTTTGAATTGTATTTTGTAAAATGTAACTTCAGGCAAAGTAAAATTAAGCTAAAGCAAACTAGAAGTATTTGTTTTGCTTTGTTTATTGCTTGCCACGTATCCTTCCCCAATACTCATATGTTATTTTCTTATTTTCCCTCTTCCAAAAGTGGATGTTTTGAAACTATGATTTGTAAACTGTGTATGATTGACTATATCTTAAACAACAGCCACGTATGGTAAAAGATTGGGAAAAAACAGCTCCTTATCAAAACCTAATTCAATTGCATCATTAACAGCCCATAAACATGCAACATACTGTGTTTGCACCTGATGTACCATAAGATGATAGACCTTAGAATTCCAGGATAGTTTACTGTAAGCATTTCCAAATGTTTCTCAAAAAAAAAAAAAAGCAACATTTCATTATATCAGCTACCAACATATTAAGGTTAAAAAAAAAAAAAAAGATCTTTTTATTTTAGCAGAACAGTTCTGGATGTTCTCCAAACTTTTTCAGTGATACGGAGAACAGCTGCACAATTCTAAACATGTTCTTGTTGCTTTAGTTTACTTCATTTTAAGAACCTGTACAAACTACAGTACCCAAAGGTCCTTTTGTTATAGTATGTGATGCATCCATTGCAGTTGCATCAAGATTTTTTTTTGTGCCAGCAAGACATATAACGTGGGTAGGAGGAGGCTAATGTGCCACGAGAGAAAAGTTTAGAGAACCAATATAGTTCCCAAGTGCGAAGAAAAATTTAGAAGGAGCTGGTGAGATACTCAGGCTTGGAGGTACTCTAGTTGTTGAAAAAAGGGAGATATTTCCTCTTTTTAACAATAAACAAAATGTTACAACATCCAAACAATCTTCAATGCTATCTCAACAAAGCATACTCAAAGATTGATTAACAGAGATTCAGATGTTCATGGAGAGAGAGAAGCACACATGAACATGCAAATTTATGATACCTATGTATTCTACCCACCCTCTGCAAATGGCCAGGCTTTGTTAAAAAAACAAGATAGGGACAGGGAGTTTAACTAGTGTCTCTCATTTTTTTAGCTCTTCCAGATATAAACATGTCCCTGCAATTTGCAAACAAAAAAATCTCTTTCCTTATCATAATTCACTTCAGGTACAAGAACTCATTATCCTATCTTATTGCATATGCAAATATGCACACTGCAATTCATCTTTCTGCTGAAGCAGTTGGGGTCAACACAGTTGAATAACTACCTTTATCAATCTGCTACCAGGTTGTGATTACTTAAAAACCTGATAGTGGATATTTTAGAAAGCAACTTATTTTTCATTTTCTCCTTTGTCTAAAAGCGAGAATATATCCAACAGCTATCTGTGATCATCTTAAAACTGAATTATAAACTCAATATTGCCTGTCATATACAAAGGACAATTCCGTCAGACTCAACTTCTGTAGAAAAAAAACCCATCAACATCATTGTTCCAGGTTTCTTTCTTAATTTTGTTTTGGAAGTATATCTATATTTTCCTTCCCTTCTTTTTTTCTTTTTTTCTTCTTTTCAGGGCTAAGGAAAAGTAACCCATATTGAATATATTTAACACCTTAGGCTCATCTTACATTTAGGGATCCAGTAAAAAAATAAACCTCCTATCTCACTGACACATTAAACAACCACATGACCGCAGTGAGAAGCTCTTTGCATAATTTATCATTTGCAAACAAAAATGACAAGTATTGTGTGTAGCAGTGTGTATCATCAAAGAGAGATCTTTTCATATTGCCTCCTGATTACTCACACAGGTTTAAAAGAAATGACTATGTTGCAAATTATTAACTTTTTTTTAAAAAAAAATTAGCCAGAATAAACACTTACTATATCACATAGCAATTATATAATTAGTCTTCCTCTAATCATCACCTGAAAATTCCTTTATATGAGAAAGGCATAAGAGAGAAGCCTCCACAGAGAGGAGTCCATGGTTGCCTTCACTAAGTGCTCTTTCCAGACTGCATATCACCGATTTTACGCCGCAGCTGGGAGTTATATTAAATAGAACAAAATACATCTTTTCTGCAAAGGAGCTCATGAAATTTCCCATGTTGGCTGGGGTAGATTTGATCAGCACATGAATGGGAAAGCAAATCAAAGAGAATCTCTCAGGCTCAGGGTTGTAACCTACGCTTTCCTTTTTAATCCCACACATACAGACCTGCACTGACATCTCAAATATCCACACTACACTTGCTTAAGATAATGTAAGTTATATGTGCACATCTTTGGATGTTGCCATAACCCTGTGCATGTTAGCTCTAAGCCTAATAAAAGGAGTCTTCTGAAACACTCCATGGATTAAATGATTACTGCGGTGGAGCCGGTAGAATCTCTCACTTCCACAGAACTGGGGCTTCACTCGGTCTCTTGAATGTGGGTTACTACCTCTGCTGGAAGAACAGGTTCTTTCTCCAGTTTTTTAGTTGCCTTTTTTTTTTGTTGTTGGTATTTTTGAAGATTTGCCCTGAAATAAGTACTTGTGAAAGATGCCAGTCTTATGCTGTTGGAGACTGCTTTTTTCCCTTTAGCCTCAGAGTAGTTTCAGCAAGGAAAAGCTTTCTCGTAATAACATATTTCATCGCATTGCTGTGACATTCATTCTGTGCTTAGCAGCATAAACTGCATAGCTTTTTCATGAGTTATTGATGTCTTCTGTGATTTTTTTTTTCTTTAACCAACCAGACTAAAGGCTGCTTAATGTTTCTGAGTCTTTGAGCAATTTTAAAGATACATTGTTATTCAAAGAGGAAAAAGAGCACATTTTTCCCTTTTTCACACCTCTGTATGCTTCATGATGACTGTATTCAAGCTTCAGTGATTGGTAACTTAAATATATTAATTAACAGAGGAGCCACCCCTACCAAGTTTGCACCAAATGGTGACCAGCTTCATGTTGCAAACCTGAATCTTTTACTGCTGCCTCAAGGCGTGTCCTCAATATAGTGTTGACTTGAATTATAAAACATAGATAGAGAAATATGACTCCTCTATACTTCTTAGCATGTACGCAGTATACTTTTGTATGTACTTGTTTTGCTTCTATATGCTTCTCAGTGACTTTATATGACCTCTTTTTAACGCGCAAACACCCTATATTCAAGCACAACTACATTATATCACAAAAAGCACAGGCTAAGGCTTAAATGGCTGTAATACATTATCTGACAATGCGACAATTTTATGGTACAAATGCAGCCCTGCAGTCAAGCATTACCTCTCTGCCTACTGACAACACATAAGGCCAAATCACATGGGAGACCTGAAAATTATTTTCCACGCTGAAAATATGTAAAAAGAAAAATATTTATACTTTGTTTCATAATGTGACAGTTTGTACTCTAGTATGATGGGACATATCCCCTATAGGAAATATTTATTTTTTCTCTCGAACACTATTTCATGCTTGACGGATCCTTGCAAACTCTTAGTCCATTTATGTGCAGATTTCCAGTGTCCTTTTTCTCACTGTCCTGACCTCTGTTGCAACTGCTGGAACAAATATTACCAACAACAGCTGAAGAATAATAAGGCTGCATGGTACACACAATCACATTTGTTACATGACCAATTCAGGAAAGCTGACATGGTTGGCAGCCTGAGCATATGAAACACAGGTGATTTTTTCAAAGTCCTCTTCATTTATATAGATTATCTAGACACCTTGTTTCATTCCAACTATTTTAAAGAATTTAAAGAATGTTCAATGGAAAGAAAGCAGGACTGCAACTAGAAATGAGTGAATCATAGAATGTATTTCAGATAGCTGTAACATCTTGTGACAATAAATTTTATAATATCAATATCTAATGAAGGCATTTTCCTAATCTTGTGTTTGTTTTGCAATGTCTTTCTATGAATTTCATTTAAGTCACCTTGTTTCTTGTCATGGGTTCAGCAGTAGCAGTTGTTTTTTCTCCTTCTTGGTAGCTGGTGCAGTGCTGTGGTTTTGATTTTGGGCCTGGGAACTGTGCTGATAACACCAGTGTTTTCAGTTACTGCTTGGTAATGTTTTGGTCTGGCCAAGGACTTTCTGAGTCTCATGCTATGCCAGGGAGGAGGGGGAACCAGGAGGAAGCAATTACAGGACACCTGACACAAATGGACCAAAGAGGTTATTCCATACCACAGCACGTCATGTCCAGGGTGTAAAGAAGGAGAGCAGAGACCCAGAAGGGTATGGTGGTGGACTGGGGGTGCACAGTATGGTCAGGTTTTTGGTATTGGGAGGGGGTTTGCTGCTGATGGGTGCACTGGCTGGGTGGGGCTTGGTGAGCAGTTGTATTCTCTTTCCTTGTATTTCTCTTGTATTATTACTGGTGGTAACAGTAGTAGTTTGTGTTATACCTTAGTTACTAAACTGTTCTTATCTCAACCTGTGCGAGTTGCACTCTTTCGATTCTCCTCCCCATGCCCCCGGGATTGAGGGAAGAAAGAGAGGTGTGAGTGAGTGAGAAAACTGCGGGGGGGGGGGGGGGGGGAAGGGAGGCTTAAACCACGACATTTCTGTATCACATTAAGTAGGGAAGAATTATTTTCCATTCACTTTCTCCATGTTGTGCATGACTTAATACAATCTCTGTTATATGCTTCTATTTTCCACTCCTTTTCTAAAGGAATTCTAAATACTAATTTAAAACATTTATCTGTCCATATATTTGCCTCATTGTTCTCCTTTCTGTTTTTACCATTTCTACCATTTTCTTCTTTGGGTTGGAGTGGAGGGTGTGTAGAGGACAGAGAGAGAAGCACAACAAAATTTTACTTTGTATTCAAGGCTGTGTATAGGGCACAATTTTTGATTGCTGCTATCTAGAACTCCATTTATCCATCCAAAAATATCATAGTGTGGTTTGGATTGGAAAGGACATTGAAGATCATCTAGCTCCAATCCCCCTGCTAGGGTCACTTTCCACTGACTAAGTTGATCAAAGCCTCATCCAACCTGGCCTTGAACCCTGCCAGGGATGGGGCAGACACAACTTGTCTGGGCAACCTGTGCCACTATCTCACCACTGTCACACGAAAGAATTTCTTCCTACTGTCTCATCTAAATCTCTACGTTCGATTTGCCTCAGGCCACTGCTGGACACAGAGCTGTCATTCAAAAAGAACTATTCAAAATGACTCCTGAATCTCTTAGCAGTAATGTCTAATTCAGCTAATTCTTTACAGACACTTATTTTGAGCTTATTTTCCTTATATGTGTAACTTTGTGTTTGTCAACACTGTATTTCAGTTGACATTTATTGCAAATGATCCAGAATCATGAAGTGCTCCTGAAACTCATTGTAGTCTGTTTAATTTAAACTAAACTGATTTTTTTTTTCTTCAATCAGCAAACTGTCATTTATGGTATGCCAATAAAAATCTCGGAAGGATGTCAAGAGCAACCTCTCTGAATCATGTCAACTTACAATTTTCCTACAGTTCTTTCTCCACTTGTTAGTCCATTATTAGTCAACAATAAAATCTCTTTCTTCTCATGACAGCATAGGTCTACAAGACTCTTGATGAAGGATTTCATAAAAACCTGTCAATATCCAAATGCAATATACAAGTGCACTCTCTCAACTCCATGACTTTTTTTCATATGGTTTTATAGGCTCATTTGAAGAACTTTCATTGATCTACAAGTCCATACTCCCTCCAAAGTCACATCATTGCTTCTCTATTATCTGCTTTCTGTTCACATATCCAGTTCCCTTTATTACAGTCTGCAACAAGATTACCCAATTTAAAAACCAGCCTTGTTGGACTGTTGTTTCCCCAGTTCCTCTCTGGGCCTCATTCCCTCAGCAATGCCATTGGATACAGAACACAATTAGCTTTTTAACTATTTCTTATAGGTATTCCTTTTGAAACACTAGATTAGTACCAGCTAATCTCAGGAATCTATTACTAAAACCTTTTCGTTTGAAAACTTTTCAATGGCTCTTCAATTTGAGAACTTTCTTAATTTGCACCCATATGGGAAAGGTCTACTATGAGAATATTCTTGACCAATTATTTAAGGAATACTGAAGAAAGAATGATTTAATTTTCCTGATATAGTCTTAATTTCCCTTGGAGCACCTTTAACACTTTGACTAGCTATCAATTTTGGCTACTTGACAAACTTTCTGCTCCTGATGTCTTGAAAATTTTTTTCTTAGTATTTTTATTCCCTTAAAAAAATTGTATTTCAAACTATTTTTATTATGCTTTTTTAGAATTTAAATACCTGTTGTTTAAGATCACTCCTATTTTCCTCAGACTTAACTTCCTTTTCTCTCTGTTTAAAGGAAATACGTGTGTGTATATATATATATTTATATATATGCTGTTCTGTTTCATTCTGTTTTATTCTGTTGCTTAATTGCACTGGCTTTTTCTGGGCCTACTAAAGTCAGTTATTATATGTGGCATGAATATTCTCCGTTTTCAAATATGAGATCTTTAAACCATTTCCACATTCTTCCAGATCTAGGCAAAACATTTCATTTTATATAGATTTGCTATTACTGGTTGAGACAGATTTTAACCTCATTTGACTTTAGGTTTTGATAATGATACCATTCCAGTATTGACCAAGTTTACTCTGTCATTTATAACACCTTCTGTCTTCTTGTGGTGCGCAAATGATTTTCTCCCTTCTGCAGAAGCCTTAAGATACTTGGCATGTCAAGATACTCCCGCAAATGAAAAAGTCTTTGTTTCATTGTACAAATTATTCAACTCCAAGCAAGTTTTACTTTTCCTTTCTTATACCATTTTTTTTCAATTGCATAATGATATCAGGCCTGGATCTGGGATTACTGCAGAGTATGTTACTAATTTCAAGAGATGTGGCTGAAGGATTGGATTTTGAACACCATAGTCTGTGATCTTATACAAAAGGGGTTCCATATGAAACAACTTAACAACTCCTAAGAAATGAATTTCACTGCAATAGTAGAAAAAAGAAAACATCTCATTTAAAATTCAAATCCTGATAGTCCTCAGATGCTTTTATTGCTTTCTAGACCACCTCAGTAAAAGATGTCAAAGGGTTAGTGATGGTGAACTAAAAAATCTAAAACAATGGAAACCTTTGTACTAAAGATTGCTGCTCATCTGGGGCTCCACTATTCTTCAAAAAGAATTTGCAGCTACTTGCCTTTAAAAGTAAAAGGCCAAATACCTGTTTCATAATCGAGTTATCCATAAAACTCTATTTCTCCACACCAGTTCTAATGAATTCTATCTCGCTACCAAGCAAATGTAAGCTAATGACTGCAGAAAGACTGGGACACCCACAATAAAGCTTTCCTCTGCAGTGTACAGCTGGACCCATTTCTTGTTTGAAATACATTTTAGCTGGCAGTCCTGGAAGATGTCAGCATTCTGAGCAAAAATTCCAAAAACCTCTTTTAATACCATCATTAATCAGGTCTGCTAGTTAAAATGCCTAAATGTTTTTTAAAGTGATTGAGAACAATGACTTTTTATATGTAATATATCAACATGCTGCCAATGCATTCTTAGACTTCTATTTTATCATGGGTAGATTTAAACCACATGAACAAGATTTTTTAAATTATCATCTAAAAATTACTATGCAGTAAGTCTTTTCTCCCTGTTACACATCACACATAACAAGTTCGGGTATAAGTGCTGCTGTAACAGCTCCTTGAATTTGACACCTGATTTTTCATTTTGTTTAATGCATACTGAATGTAAGAAGGGGGGTTTGGCCAAGAAACATAATGGACTAGTAGCAGTCATACAGAAATACAAGGCGATATTACGTGTTGCTAAAGTACTATCCCAAAAGACAGCAGCCTGGAGAGAAAGCACCAAAGCCAAAGAATAATCTGAAACTTGTATTCCTGTCATCAGACATAAAGGGACAATTTTAAAAAACATATTCACAGCACAGACATTTTATATGTGATCTATTTTAATGCTGCAGTGAATGAGTGACACCGAGAGACACATTCTGCAGAGATGGAAGAAGTTGTTGATTTATCACTAAAGCTATATTTGTTTATGCAGGCAAATGACAGTAAAGACTGTCTTATCCTCAGCTAGCAAAATAGGCCAGATGGTAATCATACGCTCTACCCCTAGCTGCCTTGCTACATTCCTGGATATGCCCTGTGTGCAAAACAGGTAAAACCTAGCTGTTCTTGTCTTTCTTTGCTTCAGTCTGCCCATTTAACAGTTAGATTTCTTTACTTTTGCTTAGTACCTTCACTTTAAACCTATATACGAGTTTAGTCCAGAGTGCAAGTGAAAATGCAACAATAACTTCATCAAAAGTTGAATTATACCTTTCAAATCACCCAGTTCCTTATTTTATTTTTTTTACTTCATAGCCCAAACCAAGTTCATACCCAGGAACTTTGCCCTCATATCCAGATTGTTTATTCAAGTTCTTTGTCAGCTTGCAAGCCTCCTGCCCTCCTTACTGAGTCAACTGCTAATTAATCACCACTGTTAATTAATTACCACTGTTAATTAATTAATTAATTAACACTGTTCCAAGCAGTTTCCAGCTCAGATAATGTTTCTATCCATAGCCATTTGGCTTAATCTGCCACAGAATATTTCATGAGATAGTATTGCATGCTCTAACAGATTGCTTCTATCTTTGAGCTCTTTTTCCTGATATTATTATTGTCTTATAACATTATATACTTGTGTGCATGTATAAAATTATACTTTTCTGGTAACATTCTTTATAGGCTAAGAATGCTTGTTTTTCATGTTATAATAATTCAAAAGTCTGAAAGAAACAACCAGGACTTTGCAGGTGAGGATCTAAACTTCAGTGACATTCTTAGAAAGGTTAGGCAGTATTTGGGAATCTTGAAGTTGAACAAGAACTCCTGGTGTTTAAGAACTCATTCTGTTATCAAAAATAAATCTTTTATTTAACCATCCTTTCATTTGTTTTGTGTAGTCATGTGCCAGCACTCAGCTGAACCTAATGGTAGGTAGAAAGCCTGTTTGCACTAGGGCATTCAGAAAGGTATTGCCAAAAATTTTTGGGATGATACATGAGCTATTGTTTGTACGAGAAGCTAGATAATTATTGTTAGTCCACTAAAAAGAGCCTGCCTCTGTCCGCTCTGCACACTCCCTTCAGATAATTCTATACATTGATGAGATCTCACTGAGCCTTCCTACTTCAGGCTGAGCAGTCCCACCTCTCTCAGCCTTTCTAGTCTTTCCATCATCATCTCAAGCTTTAATTTCACCTAAATCCAGGATGCAATGATGACTTTACATTTCTGCCATATTCCGTGATGTGGAAGGTATGGCTGGATATGACCCTCTTAGAATAGGCTTTTGTTTCTTAAATCAAATGGTCATGGCAATTTGGCTTTAGCAACCATCAGGGCCCTGAGTGTACTACCTGCCCCTCTTCTTCTCCTGCCTTTAGCTTTACTTCGTCTTCTATTTTTGGTATGTGAAAACTAATAGTTTCTAATATTGCTTCCACTGTAGATTAGTTAGCCACAGCCCATGTGGCCCTTAGAACAATTCAAACAACAGCAAAAACTGGGGCACTAAACGAACAGTTATTTTCATACTTGTGAACGGTCTTCAGTCAAAAGACACCGATGATAGTTTGTTGTCATCCCAAATGCTTTGAATCTAGAAAACTTGGGGGGAGGAGAAGAAACAACCCAAACCCTATACCACGTGTCACCCCAGCACCTCCTGAAGTTGATTTTTAGGTGTCATTTGTCTGCTTTACAAGACCATTTTCCTTCAACAGACAGTATCAAGTGTACAAGAGTTCAGCATTCCCAGTTAGGAGAACTAAGGAACATATAATTGGATACGAAACTGATTAAGAGAAGTCTAAAATATTTAGGTGAATACTTTCTTGGGAACTACAATCAGGACACAGTATAAACAATTGATGGCAATATTTGAGAAGAAGAAACTTGTTTTTCAGGTAGGTTCATTTTTTTTTTAGACCACTAAAGAAATTAAAAAATCTCCTTAGAGATGCTTCTGGTCAGGTTCAAGTTAACAAGACCGAAAAATATGTCTGTAATTACAGACCCTCCATTACTTATTTCAGCTCACAGGACACCCTTAATTTGGTGAACTTCTTGTGTTCAGCTATTTTACAAAAATATTATCAAGATATGCTGCAAGTGCTAAAACGTCAATCTCCCACTCCAAAAAAGCACATGCATACAACATCAAAATTACTTATACTAGATTCATATATATAAAGCTTCTTAGAAATCTGACATCTGAAATTTTGAAACCTTTCAACAGCTCATAACCTCCCAGTCTTCGAGTTGAATTTAGAGAAAGAACAACTGAGATTCAACAAAGCCAAAGCCAGGATCAAATGGAAGTTAACGCAGTGCATTAACCAAAATTTTTCATGAAAACAAAGAATTAATTTGACTGACTTAAAGGAACACCATATAAATACTTATACAGTGTTTACTTTCTTCTTTGATGGTTTTACTTAGTCATGTTATCATTTATGTTCTGTTGTCATATATAATAGCTAAAAAGGTAGATAGGGGAATTAATAGCAAGGTGGATACTCTGAGGTAGAAGCAACTGATGACGGCAGTCTAATGGTAGATAGATGTTGTGCCGGGCACCGTGCATTCATGTGACTGGTCTGATGCTGCAAGTCTCCTTGGAAGCAAAGAGATCATTTTAAGAATGACAGGTAATGACTGTCAGTTGAAGGAGTGGATAATAGTCCTTTAAAATTAAAATAAAAATCTAAACAACATTCAATACTTCACTAAGAATGTAAATTCATTTCTGAAGACAAATATGCCTGTCAATTGAAAAGTTTCTTCTCTTTCCCTCTTTTAAACTTTGATATTCAGCTCAGATTTACTAGACACATTTAAATTTTATTCCTATGATGCTATTTTTACAAGTTTCTTTATAGACTAGAGCTGCAGTTTTAATAGGCTCTAAAAATGAATCCTTTTATTTTTTGATACACAGAACACTGTGTACTAAATGCAATACAATATAAGTTGCACAAAATACATGAACTTGAATACCTTCTACTCTTCATTTGAGAATGGAATATTGTAGTCCATATTTTTTCCACAAAATCTGGGATGTAAAGCTTTTCTTTAAGTGAATGTTTAATTATTTTCCCTTCTTGTACTTCATATAATGGGAAAGAAATTTGAGAAGCTGTTTGTGGAACCAATAACATTTATCACAGTATTAATATTTTGAATTACAATCCTTACAGATAATGTGCAGATTTCACCTAGACTGAAACAGAAGTCTACAGGGTGATGTTAGGGAGACGATAATGAGAGTAGAAAACTCTAAATAATAGAACTATTACTTTCAGAAAATCATAAAATAAATAATAGAAATGTTATTTTTAAAAAACCACAAGTGGTACAGAAGTAAGTCTGCTTTTTGAATCATTTAATTTGAATAATATCTCTTCCCAAAGTCACTAGTTCTGAAGAAAAGAGGCAATTAAAAGTGTAATAGTTAAATTTTTCTTTATCTATTATTAATGCAAATAAGAATTCATGGTAAAATAATGTAATCATAATATGATTAAATTAGTATTACAGTAATTCCTTAATTTTGGGGTAGTTTACTTCGGTTGCTGATTGTGCCATTAATACAAAGTATTAGGGAATAGATGCCATCCACAGCCACTGTTGTTAGACTAGAACATTATAAGCACAGCTGTTCTGCTTCCAGGTTAGGGAAGTTGATTTTTAAAGTTTGGAGTGAACCTAATAAAACCCTATATGTGCAAGCTGGCCTCACGCAAAGCCATTTTGAGTATTTTTTCACTGCATTCCCCAGAGGTTAAAGCTCTAACAAGGTCTTATTTTTCGTGGCAGATGCAAGTGTCAGGCATTATTACCATCTCTCTGGGACTATCCTGTTCTAGAAGCAGATTCACTGGGTGCAAAAGTGTTCATGCAGTACTGGTGAAGGCTCAGGCACCTTATCCCAGCATTTAATTTACCCATTTTTAGGCTATCCTTGACAATGCAAGTGCTTTCTTCTCTCTTGCCTTTGCGTCATTCTAGGTAACAATGGCAATAGAAATATAATTCCGAGTCCTGTGTTTTATGCAGCACCTAGAAGTGGTGCACACTAGAGTTAATTTGAGGAAATAAAACAGAGGTTATTTTCTCAATTCAGGTACCATCATTACTCCACCAAACTAGATTGGAAATCAGCACTTAAATGTAGGAGGTATCACCAAATTACTGAACTCCAATGTGTCATCAGTTATCAGGCAGCACAAAGATTCTCCCCTAACAAATACAAATACTTTAGATTCACAAAAGTATTTTATTTCTCTCATTTGGATCTGCTTCAAATAATACTAATAGTGAATGTCCTGAAACTTTTCTCTGAAATTAAAACTATAGATTAATGGTCCTACATCTAATATAATGCATTCGAACACACAAAGATGAACAAGAATCAGAGAGAGGCATTAGATTGTATCTACAGACTAGAGACTATAGTGCAGGTAATAAGTAGGTTGGACTACATCATGGAAGTTGCAAAAATTCAAAGCAGTCCAATCCTATTGATCTTCCTACAGCATTAGCTGGCTGTTTCTAAATGCTAAACATGTGTAAATCTAAGTTAATGTGGCTTCTGCATTAATTCAATTCTTTCTTGCTTCAGCAAAAAAATGCTTGTACATGTACAAATCCTACTGTTGCAAGCAATTCCTCAGATATAAACAGCTTGGCTGTTCTTAATGTTCTCTATACTGCTGAGGATCTCAGAAAAGCTGCAGAGATACATCACAGCAATCATTAGCGATCAAGAGTTTCCAATTACTAAGTCACACCTGCTTGTCAAGCAGTTGATATAAATGAAGCAAAACTAGGAGTCTGTATTTAGCAAGGTGTTTTCTAAGAGAAACAAAGGTCACACTTTCATAATGTTTTACTTAAAATGCAGATACATCTCTAATAGGACTCTTTTCAATGGTGGAGTGTAAAATTGAAAGTGTTGAAACACGGTAAGAGAAACAAAACTCTTCTTTTTTGCTAGATTGGAGACTTGAAATTGTATGAATTGGCTAATGTGTTCAGTGACAGAATTGGAAAAGTGGAGATAGAAAACACAAACCAGCTTCCCAATCCATAATCCTTTTCGTATTTATTAATTTAGAGCTTGTTTTTAAATACAGATGTTTTCTCATTCACCCAGGGTTTTGAGTGCTGAGTAAACTAAACATATGAAAGCACTTTTGGAGACTGACCTCCTCAAATATAAAATCAGAGATGTTCCTTATTAACTTGCAGTGTCTGCTTGATGCCAGCATATGCTTTTGTTATTATTTCTTTGAACTAAACAATGCTAATTTCCATGTATCTCCATGATGCTGTTTTCCTCATACTTACTTAGTTTACTCTTTAATACTTCTTTGTTTCCAAACCTCAAGACAAATGAAAATGGGAAGAGAGTTATAAGATAAATATGTTTGAAATGAATAGCTACATCTCTCATAAATCTGTTTTTTAATTACAAATGAGCTCAACATGGTAATACATTTTACTTTAATTACGATTTTGATGACCTTCTTAGAGCTGAAAGCCATTTCTCTGTATTTAATGACATGTATGTGTGTGTTTGGGGAGTTCTGTTGCTAAGTGATTTCCAGGAAAGCTAGTGAAGCAAACTAATGAAGTGTCAGATAATATTTTGTAGTGTTTTTATGGAATGTCATTATTGGATCAAGAAGAGACCTGTCTTGCATTTGCAAAATCTTCAGAGCTTGAAGGCTGTAGGGAGCATATCAGAGCCAAACTTGAAAAGAATCTCCCTGTTTTACCATAACCAGCTTGTACATTTGACCATATAATACTACACTGGGCTAGTGATAGATAAGTGCAAGTCAGATTTGTCCCATTAATTTACAAGGGTAAAAGTATGTCTGAATCTTATACTTGCCTGTTTTGTTGGTTTTTTTTTTTTTTTCTCTTTCTCTTGCTTGCTCATTGTTTCTTTTAAAATAAGCATCACCATTTCTCTTGGCTACAGATTTGTTTCTGGAAGCTGAAACGCACTACATCTGGCATATACAGTGTATGCATTCAGCTTGTAGATATGGAACTTGTAAACCTGAGAGTGAATCTCCAGCAGGAGAAGTGACACAGAACTGATTTCAATACAGTTCTGTCACAACAGTGATGGAACCTGGGTCAGCTCCACACACAGTTTAAAACACCTTTTATAACAGAATTGATCATAAGTAAGCTCTTTCACAAAGGCAACCCAAAAGACTGGGTTCTTAATATGGAAACGGTTAAGCAATTCAAGAAATCAACTGGTGTAGGATTCTTACACTGCATCTTGTTTTGGAAACGAAAAGAAGTCATATATACTTAGGGAGCAAAGATTTTAAGCCTTCAGTTGGGAAGCTAAAAATATATTATTAAGTTATAGAGCATCTGGGTAGCACTTAAGCATATCATAAGAAAAAGGTAAATGGTATGCCCTTTAGTGGCAAGTTAAACATGGACTTAACATGCATTTTTTAAAGCTAATTATTTAAAACAATTGCTACCATATTGTTAGTACATGAAAGGAAGAAAAGGATTTTCAAGGATAAGTGAATGTACACTATCCAACCTCCACCATACTTCATTAACTAAAAAACATAAAAGCCTGACTTTTCTTAGAGAAATAAAAAGTTTTTTTTTTCCTGTCCTTTCTCTTTCTTTTTTTTTTTTTTTTAAGAGGGTGAAACCAAAAGCATTGCATAAAACACAACAATTAAGCTAAATTGATTTAGACATGGGAGAAAATATGGAAAAAAATATAGCTTGGATATATCCTAATTCTGAACAAAACAGATTTCAAAACAGGTTTTCTTTTTTACTCTGATTTTTCTCTATATCTTCTATTTTATTTTTTTTTATTACTTAATAAGCTACTTCCCCATTGATCTTGCTAGAAAAAAAACATGTTTTTGTAATAAATTATTAAAGTTACTTCAGACTTATTATATAGTATGCTTCGGGCTGTTCAGCAGCATTTTTTACTTCGTGTTCCTTAAAAAGTACACAAGGGATTCCAAGGCATTATTAGATCCTTTTACAATATACTTAGTTTAGTTGTATGCCATTAAGTTACTAAACAAAATCAAAGATGGCATTGCTTCCGACACTCTGCTTCAGAGCTACTTTTTGTAGGCAAGATTTTTAAACTCTATAGAAAAAGCCTAATACTTGGAAGATGCTATCTATGTTTTTTACTAAATTTGCCAGTGGGGAAGTCACACAGATGGTGGTTAAAGAGAATAACTCGCCATTTCACTGTGAAAACATACCAGCTCTGAAGGGCACTCAATTACCCATGTACCTAGTACCTACAATGTACTCCTATTGCAACCTGCTCAAAGGGCAATGCGTACCACTCTAGTTAGTTAAATGAATTGAGTCCTGCCTCTCAGGCTTGAAAGTAAAATTCTTCTCATATTTCTGTGTGGCAGAGTTGCTCTCAGCTCAAGAAGAAAATGATACAAGAAAACATCATATATTAAAATTGCGAAGATTTAATGGTGAACAAAACTGATATCACAACACCAGTCTTGCAGCATGATGTGTGAGTACCGTGTCTCCTTTTAGAGGACAGAGCTATGAAAGAGTTGTGGTTTTGCCTTATTCCGTTTGCTTCTGTCTGGGCCAGGTAGAGCTCTCCCAAAGGAGAGAAAGGAGGTCCCTTCCCAAAACCAACTAAACATGTTCAAGCAGAAACCTGTTTTCTGCTTACTTTATTCTGCCCTCTAAAGAGAATAAGAAAGACAGACAGCTGGAGACTGTAATACAAATAAACTTAAAGACTTCAACAAAGAGCAGGAAGAAAGTGTGTAGGTAGCATTCAGAGGGAAAAGATGGATATGGATTCTTCCCAGGAGAAAACGGGCAACTTCTGGAGCAGAAGAGAAGCCTAGAGGCAATATGAAAAAGAGTCCCATAACACTAAGACTTGCTGAACCAAGAAGAAGTGTGAAGGCAGAACCACACCTGCAATAATATATTGTGTGGATTTTATTCTGAGCCTGCTTATTTTAGTGTTACTAGTAATTCAGATTTTCAGCCTCGAAAGTTGCTGTGTGCTAGTTGGTGTCCTAGAATAGGAAATCAAGGGCCATTTGGGATCTGGTGTCATGCTCACTGTTAGGAAAATCTTAATACTGTGGCTTAGTAGAGGAGTTCCAAGTTAGGAAGATATTACTAAAAGCCATCGTTTGCCTATATTCAGTATATTGAGTTATTTCAGGTGTGAAACCTACAATGGTGTAAAACAGTCATGTCTGAATGCTGTCCTCATCCCTGTGTCAATCAAGGGTGGACCAAGGAAGAGTGCAATATTTCTCGTCAACAAGCTGCTCCTGCGTATTGCAGATGTCAGATGTCATATCCCACATAGGCAGTTTTCATCTGTCTGCTGATACTGCTATCAGTACTGGCAGTCACTACAAGCTGTGATTTTTGGATTTCAGATTCTGGTTCTTGTCTCCTGGGAACTGAGAAGAATCAACCTAATTACTTAGAATTTTTAACAACAGCAGGATGGTTTTCAAAACTGCACTTTGACTGGCATAACTGTGTCAGTTTACCTTTCCTTCTCTCCCTACACTGAAATTTTAACAACCGAGCTTGTTGCCTCCAGCTAACTTCATAAATGAGTTATAAATCTAGGATTGTACTATTAGGCATGATAGCCTGGAACAAAATTTATTAAAGGACTGACGATGTGATTTGTTCTGCAATGATATATTCTGTTTTCTAGTATAAAGGAATAATAATAAAACAAGTTGGACTTTGTTACTCTGAGAGTAGTGGATTTATCAATTCCCTGTTCAGGTCAGCTAGAAGCTTATTGAGTATATGAGGACTCATTGCACTCACACATAGTAAAAAAAAAACCAAACAAGCAGGCATTTGAAGACAAAGAATAATGTAGCACATTACAGTTAACCCATTTTTTTTGAAAGGAGCATAACTAGAGCTGGCAAATGAAGTTGCTAAGCCACTGTCCATCATATTTGAAAAAACAAGGCAGTCAGATGAAGTTCCCGACGACTGGAAAAAGGGAACTATAACCCCCATTTTGAAGAAGGGGAAAATGGATGAGCCGGGGAACTACAGACCAGTCAGCCTCACCTCTGTGCCTGGCAAAATCTTGGAGCGGATTCTCCTGGAAGGCACATGAAAAACAGCAAGGTGGTTGGTGGCAGCCAGCATGGCTTCACTCAGGGGAAACCCTGCCTGACCAATCTGGTGGCCTTCTGTGATGGGGCAATGGAACTGATGGACAGGGGTAGAGAAGTTGATGTCATTTACCTGGACTTGTGCGAAGCGTTTGACACTGTCTCACATGACATCCTTGTCTCTAAGTTGGAGAGACATCAATTTGATAGGTGGACCACTCGGCGGATAAAGAACTGGCTGGATGGCCACACACAAAGAGTTGTGCTCAATGGCTCAGTGTCCAGCTGGAGACCAGGAACGAGTGGTGTCCCTCAGGGGCAGTGTTGGGACTGGTCTTGTTCAACATCTTTGTTGGTGACATGGAGAGTGGGATTGAGTGTGTCCTCAGCAAGTTTGCCAGTGACACCAAGCTATGTGGTTCGGTTGATACGTTTGAGAGAAGGAATGGCATCCAGAGGAACCTTGGCACACTTGTGAAGTGGGCTGATGCCAACTTGATGAAGTTTAACCATGCCAAGTGCAAGGTCCTCCACCTGGGTCGGAGCAATGCCAGGCACAGCTCCAGGTTGGGCAGGGAAGAGATTCAGAGCAGCCCTGCGGAGAAGTACTTGGGGGTGTTGGTTGGTGAAAAAATGAACATGAGCCGGCAGTGTGCGCTTGCAGCCCAGAAAGCCAACTGTATTCATATTCTATGATTCTATGATTGCAATCACATAGAGGTTCTGCCAATGACTGCCCAACCGGAAAGACAGAGTGGATGAGGCTTTTTATAGACAGATGGGAATGGCCTCATGTTTACAAGTCCTCGTCCTCATGAGGAATTGGAGGGTATGGATTCCATCCAGAAGGACCTTGATATGCTTGAGAGGTGGGCCAGTGCCAGCTTCGTGAAGTTCAACAAGGACAAGTGCAAGGCCCTACAACTGGGTGGGGGAAATCCCAAACATAAACATAGTCTCTGTTGAGGAGAACAGATTGAGAGCAGCCCTGAGGAGAAGAGCTTGGGGGTGATGGTTGATGACAAGCTCAACATGAGCTGGCAGTGTGCGCTTTCAGCCCAGAAAGCCAACCATATGCTGGGCTGCATCAATAGGAGCATGACCAGCAGGTCAAGAGAGGTGATCCTGCCCCTCTACTCTGCTCTCGTGAGACCCCACATGGAATACTGCAGCCAGCTCTGAGGCCCTCAACACAAGAGGGAGGTGGATCTGCTTGAGTGAGTCCAGAGGAGGGCCACAAAGTTGACCGGAGGACTGGAGCACCTCTCCTATGAAGGCAGAGTGACAGAGTTGGGCTTGTTCAGCCTGGAGAAGAGAAGGCTCTGAAGACAGCTTGTAGCAGCCTTTCAGTACCTAGAGGGAGCCTAGGAGAAACCTGGAGAGAGACTTTCTAGAAGGACATGAAGTGACAGGAAAAGGGGCAATGGCTTTAAGCTGACACAGAGGAGATTTAGATTAGATGTTCTTGAAGATCCCTTCCAACCAAAAAAAAATTTATGATTCTATGATTAACTAGGTGATCATTAATTTCTTGTGTTCATCCCTTCTGTTTTCTCCACCTTCACACTTCTTTGCTAAAAGTCAGGCTTACAATAATACCTGTAGTTTATTTATATTAATCAGGACATATAGTCCAATGGATGACTGCATCTTACTGTAATCTTCCCTAGTGGTACTGGTGTATGTATGATCTTTGTGGAAGATTGCTACAAAACACTATTGAGAAGATTAACAGGTAAGCGTAGACAAGGCTAAGTTTTTTCTAGCTCTTTTGCCTATTTTGAGAGTTTTACACTCTTGACTCAGATCCTTCTGTTTCTATCTCACCCTACAACAATGCCAGCACTTCAAAGAAAGCTTGAAGTCCACTAGGACAGACTCAGATATTTTATCTGTTTAGTTTCCTTGTTTCCCTCCTCAGTGAGGTATGTCACATTATATTTCAAAAGCAATTTCTTTTTCAGCTGTGCCTTTTGACAAATAAGAAAACATTTTACCAATCAATCACTTTTATGAAGTGAAACTGTAAAAAGAACTTCTGCATTTTTTATCACTAAGGTGAATTTTTAACCTTGTAGGTTTGTTTGGGGTGGGCGAGTCAGTTTTGTGCTGAGAGCTAAAATCACTTCATCTGAGTACTAAAAAATTTCTTCTGTATAATGGACAGTGTGAAAATTGTTATTGCTGTATCATTAATAAATGTCGTGTTTAGACATTGAAAGTGATTTCTGTAAAAAGTAAACTCTTGTTCACATTACATTTGTTCATCTGAAATGTTTGTCTTTAAAAGTACATAAATAGGAGCCCAAAGGGAAGTTTTAGAACTGTATGTTTTGAAACATCGATCTAAGCATTTTTAATGGAAGTGTTATCTAAATCTTGTAGAAGTAATAAAAATTTCTCAAGGTGTTAAACTGCAGAATCTTCTGTCACTTTGATATAAGGGTTAGACAACACAGTGGATTGCCTTGTCTATCAAAGTGTGGTTGAAAATTTTAGTGACTACTGAGGTAAGAGTGACAAAGATATAGTAAAGTTAATGTGGAATTTACCAATTTAAAGAAAGTAGATGGTTAAAAAAAAAATCAAAAAAAACCCAACCCCCCAAAAAAAACTAGTACAAGACAATGATAAGTTTGCACAAATCCATTTAGTTCAGGGATAATTTTAGATTTGAATAACAATGGTGCTTGCTAGGTAAAAGTATCATGACTTTGTCTAAAAAGTCACATTTAAATTATATTTAATCTAATTTCTTATAGTTGGCAAAACTAAGATGAATACAAATGTATGACTTTCACAGGGAGTTTAAATTAAAGGTGGAAAGAGTTTGCTGAAAAACATACTTGCCTTCAGCTTTGTTCTACAAGGCTTGTCATTATCTTGAGTTTTAAACTGGGCTATGAGAAAAAGGAAAAAATAGTAGGGTATACAGTTCGTTTGGCAGAATAATGTCCTTAAAGACAACATATTATTTCTCTTGACTTATTGGGTGTCACAGTGGCCAGATGGAAAACTCAATTTACATTTTATTTTAACTGCTTTATCAACTATTCCATTGACAGACGTGTGAGTGAGAAAAAATGTGGGATTTATTTGCTTATAGTTGCATTAAAATGTTACAGTACGTTTTTGCTCAAAACAGTTTCATTACTATTACTGTTTTCCAGACTCCCCCATTTTTAGCTGTTCCTGGAAGTGAGAGCTCTAGTAGTTGTTATTACGGCTGACATTTAGCTGCTATTTCCTCCATCCCCTCCCATATATTGATGAATCATAGAATCACAGAACAGTCAGGGTTGGAAAAGACCTTAAGATCATAGAATCACAGAATCATAGAATAGTTAGGGTTGGAAAGGACCGTAAGATCATCTAGTCCAAACCACCCTGCCATCAGCAGGAACACCTCCCACTAAACCATTCCACCCAAGGCTCTGTCTATCTCAGGCTTGAACACAGCCAGGGATGGAGCATTCACAACTTGCCTGGGCAACCCATTCCAGTGCCTCACCACCCTTACTGTAAAGAATTTCTTCCTCATATCCAATCTAAACTTTCCCTTTTCAAGTTTAAACCCATTACCCCTTGTCCTCTCACTACAGTCCCTCATGAAGAGTCCCTCCACAGCATCCCTATAGGCTCCCTTCAGATTCTGGGAGACTGCTATGAGGTCTCCACGCAGCCTTCTCTTCTCCAGGCTCAACACCCCCAACTTTCTCAGCCTATCTTCATACAAGAGGTGCTCCAGTCCCCTCATCATCCTCGTGGCCCTCCTCTGCACTTGTTCCAACAGTTCCATGTCCTTTTGATGTTGAGGACACCAGAACTGCACACAATACTCCAAGGGAGGTCTCACAAGAGCAGAGTAGAGAGGCAGGATCACCTCCCTCGACCTGCTGGTCATGCTCCTTTTGATGCAGCCCAGGATGTGGTTGGCTTTCTGGGCTGTGAGCTCACACTGCTGGCTCATGTTCATATTTTTGTCAACCAACAACCCCAAGTCCTTCTCCGCAGGGCTGCTCTGAATCTCTTCCCTGCACAACCTGTAGCTGTGCCTGGCATTGCTCCGACCCAGGTGGAGGATGGACCTTGCACTTGCCATGGTTAAACTTCATCAAGTTGGCATCAGCCCACCTCACAGGCACGTCAAGCTCCCTCTGGATGATATTCCTTCCCTCAAACGTATCAACCGAACCACACAGCTTGGTGTCATCGGCAAACTTGCTGAGGGTGCACTCAATCCCACTCTCCATGTCACTCACAAAGATGTTGAACAAGACCAGTCCCAACACTGCCCCTGAGGAACACCAGTCATTACTGGTCTCCAGCTGGACACTGAGCCATTGATCACAACTCTTTGAGTGTGGCCATCCAGCCAGTTCTTTATCCAGGACTGAGTGGTCCACCTATCAAATTGATGTCTCTCCAACTTAGAGACAAGGATGTCATGTGAGACAGTGTCAAACACTTTGCACAAGTCCAGGTAGATGACATCAACTACTCTACCCCTGTCCCTCAGTTCCATTGGCCCACCACAGAAGGCCACCAGATTGGTCAGGCAGGATTTCCCCTGAGTGAATCTATGTTGGCTGCCACCAACCACCTTCTTGTTTTTCATGTGCCTCAGCATGCCTTCCAGGAGAATCCACTCCAAGATTTTGTCAGGCACGGGGATGAGGCTGACTGGTCTGTAGTTCCCCAGCTCATCCATTTTCCTCTTCTTCAAAATGGGGGTTATAGTTCCCTTTTCCAGTTGTCAGAAACTCCGCCTGGCTGCCATGATTTTTCAAATATGATGGACAGTGGCTTAGCAACTTCATTTGCCAGCTCCTTCAGGACCCATGGATGGTTTTAATCAGGTCCCATGGACTTGTATACATCCAGGTTCCTAAGATGGTCACGAACCTGATCCTCTCCTACAGTGGGCCCAGGGTCTTCATTCTCACTGTCCCTGCATCTGCATTCCAAGACTTGGGTGGTGTGGTCAGAGCATTTTCCGGTGAAGGCTGAGGCAAAGAAGTCATTAAGAACCTCAGCCTTCTCCAAACCCAGGGTAACCAGTTCCCCCAATAGCTTCTGGAGAGGGCCCACGTTGTCCCTAGCCTGCCTTTTATTTGCAATGTACCTATAGAATCTCTTCCTGTTATCCTTAACATCCCTAAACAAGTTGAATTCTAAGTGGGCCTTAGCTTTCCTAACCTGGTCCCTAGCTTCCCCGACAACATCCCTGTATTCTTCCCAGGCTGCCTGTCTTTGCTTCCACCTTTTATAAGCCTCTTTTTTCCTTCAAATTTTCCTCAGCATCTCCTTATCCATCCAAGGAGGTCTCCTGGCCCTCCTGCAGCACTTCCTTCTTGTAGGGATGTATTGCTCCTGAGCTTGCAGCAGGTCATCCTTGAATATCAACCAACAGTCTTGGGCTCCCCTGCCTTCTAGGGCTTTATCCCATGGAACCTTACTGAGCATGTTCCTGAAGAGGCCAAAGTCTGCTCTCTTGAAGTCCAGGGCAGTGAGTCTGCTGCATGCTCTTCTCACTGCACTGAGGATCTCGAATTCAACCATCTCATGATCGCTGTGATCAAGGCTGCCCTGAAGTGTCACATTTCCAATCCATCCCTTCCCTGTTGGTGAGGACGAGGTCAAGCATAGCACCTCTCCTTGTTGGTTTCTCTATTACTTGCAGAAGGAAGTTGTCTTCCACGCAATCGAGGAACCTTCCTGGATTACTTGTGCTGGACCATATCCATCCCTCCAATTGATATCAGGGTGGTTGAAGTCCCTCATGAGAACAAGTCCTGTGAGCATGAGGCTGTTCCTATCTGTCTATAGAGCGCTTCATCCAACAAATCCTCTTGGTCAGGTGGTCTGTAACATATCCCCACAATAACGTCACCCATCGCTGTTCTCCCTTTAACCCTGACCCACAAACTCTCTGTCGACTGCTCACCTGTCCCCAGATGGAGTTCCATGCTCTCCAGCCTATCCCTATGTTATGGGTCCAGCAGTAGCAGTTGTTGTTTCTCCTTCTTGGTAGCTGGTGCAGCACTGTGTTTTTTTGATTTTGGGCCTGGGAGCAGCGCTGATAACACCAGTGTTTTCAGCTACTGCTTGGTAATGTTTTGGTCTGGCCAAGGACTTTCTGAGTCTCATGCTATGCCAGGGAGGAGTAGGGAGCCAGAAGGAAGCAGAGACAGGGCACCTGACCCAAACTGACCAAAGAGGTTATTCCATACCACAACATGTCATGTCCAGGATGTGAAAACGGAGGACAGAGACCCGAAGGGTGTGGTGGTGGACTGGGTGTGCACGGCATGGTCAGGTTTTTGGTATTGGGAGGGGGTTCACTGCTGGGGGGTGCACTGACTGGGTCGGGCTTGGTGAGCAGTTGTATTCTCTTTCCTTGTATTTCTCTTGTATTATTACTGATGGTAGCAGTAATGATTTGTATTACACCTTAGTTAATAACCGGTTCTTATCTCAGCCTGTGCGAGTTGCATTTTTTTCGATTCTCCTCCCCATTCCCCTGGGACTGGGGGAAGAAAAAGAGGGGAGTGAGTGAGTGAGTAAAACTTCGTGAGTTATTAGCCTGGGTGAAGATTAAACCATGACACCCTAACATAAAGAGCAACTCCCCCTCCCTGCCTACCCAGCCTGTCTTTCCTAAAGAGCCTGTAACCTTACATTCCAACACACCAGTCATAGGAGCCATCCCACCATGTTTCTGTGATGCCTATGATATCATACCGCCATAGATGTGCACCCATCTCTAATTCCTCTTGTTTGCTCCCCATGCTATGGGCATTTGTATAGAGGCATCTGAGCCGAGCTCCAGTTGAAGCCGGCTCATTGGCTGGAGGAGCTGGAATACCTCTACATTGCTCTGAACGTTTACTATAGGTTCTGGCCAGTGTCTGGGTGTGTTGGGATGGAAAGTTGTTCCCCTCCCCCATTGCATGTAGTTTAAGGCATCCTTGACCAGTCTGGCAAGCCTCCTCCCAAATCCACTCTTCCTTTTCTTTGTCAGACCAGCTCCACCAGCCCCCAGTAGACCTGGCCGACTAAATTGAGTCCCATGCTCAAGGTATCCAAACCCCTGACTACAACACCACCCATTGAACCATTTATGAACCTGGCCAATCCAATCCTCCTAGCCTTTTTAGGAACCTGTGCTGTATCCTGGAGAATTGACAAAAAGACAATCTGAGCTCCAGATCCCCTAACCACTTCTCCCAGAGCTCTGTAGTCCTTCTTCATGTTCTCCAGGCTACTGCTATCTATATCAGCAGCACCCACATGGATCACTAGAAGTGGGTAATAGTCAGTGGGACTGACTAGAGCAGGCAGCTTCCCTGCAACATCTTTGATCTGAGCCCCTGGTAGGCAGCACACCTCCCTCGAGTCTGGATCAGGCCTACAGATGGGTGCCTCTGTTCCTTTCAGAGTGCAGTCCCCTACTACTACAGCCCGCTGCTAATTCTTGGCAGCACCAGTGGTGATCTTCTTTACCAGTGTGTCAGCCGGTTGTTCCTGGTGGGAGTGTGGTTCCTCATCAGCCCCCTGCAGGACAGCAAAGCGGTTCTGGGTGGGGACAACAGATTTAGGAGGAAGCCCCTTGCGTTTAATTGCCCTCTTCCTCCTTTGTTTTGTTGTTTTTTTCTGTTACTGTTTCCCAGCTTCCTGGGTTAGCGGCCTCCTTTCCTGCATGAGCTACAGTAGTATGCTTGAGGCCCCTGCACAGTCTGGTCCTGGAGCAAGCAGTGCTGTTTCCCCTCAGCTTGCCTGATATCTTTCAGCCTTGTAACAGCGTCCCGCAGCTCAGCCCCTGCTGCAGGAGGACCTGCACCAGGGAGCGCAGAGTGCAGCCCTGCCCACTGTGCACCCTCCTCTCAGGAGAGCAGTGCAGCCCTCTACACCCTGAGCTCTGCACTGCAGCCTCACCTCTGATCGGCTCTGTCTGGGTGCCTACACTGGCTTCCGCTGGGGCAGCCAGAGCAGAGCTCCCAGGCCGAGCCCTGGTCATACAGTGAATGCTCACCATTCCACTCACCATGCCGCTCAAACTACCGCGCAAACTGTCCTGAACCTGCCCTGTTTGCCTGCCCTCCTGTTCACTGCACTCCCTGTGGCAGGTTTTTAAACAGTCAGGGATGGTGCCGGTCCTCCTGGCACTCCGCCCTCTGAGTCAGCTGCTTCGCATCCGCTGAGCTGCCAGACCTCTGGCAGGCCCTGTTGAGAACTTGAGGCTCCCTCGGCGCCTGTTGCTATTCCCATTTGAAGCTCCTGGACGCCGAGCCTCCCCCTGATCAGGCGCTGCAGGCATCCCCTCTCGAGACAGTCACCTCAGCAATGGGCCAGAAATGGCAGATGATGCCCGGGTTGAATCTGTCCATCATCTAGTTCCAAACACCCTGCCACAGGCAGTGACGCCTCAGCCTTAGACTTGAACACTGCCAGGGATGGAGCATTTACCACTTCTTTGGGCAACCTGTTCCAGCCCTCACCACCCTCACAGTAAAGAATTTCTTCTTTATATCTTATCTGAACTTCTCCTGTTTAAACATATTGCCCCTTGTCCTATCACTACAGGCCCTGAAGAAGAGTCCCTCTCCAACATCCTTATAGGCCCCCTTCAGATATTGGAAGGCTGCTATGATGTTTCCATGCAGCCTTCTCTCCAGGCTGAACAGCCCCAACTTTCATAGCCTGTCTTCTAATGGAAGGCGCTCAAGGCCCATTATAATCTTTGTGGTCCTCCTCTGGAATCCACAGGGTATTATAAGGCTGCACATGTCAACGACTTTGTCAGCCAGCTGTAAGGTTTTAATTAGTTTGCTGAGTAATGCTGCTATCTCCTTGATTTTCTTCAGGGAAACTGACAGCTTAAAAGAACAAGAATTCTATCCTTGGCTTCCCACATCTCTGATCCTTGTGAAATCATATGCTTTTTCTCAAGAGAACGTCTTCAAAGCTAAACAGGAGCTTGTACTCTACCGCTAGAGAGAGGAAAAGACAGAAAAGCAGTAGTTAAATTATGTTTTGATCCACTTGACCTTCCTCTCTGCTTAGACACAGCACATGCATGTTCCTGTTTTGCTTTGCTTACATTTCTCCAAAGGCAAAGAAAACATGTATTCGCTGGCCACAAAGAGTATCTAACATTTTCTGTGAGCTCATGCTTGTCTCATTAGTTTGGGATTACTGAACTGACTCTTTTTCCAGCAGATATAGAATCATAGAAGCACAGAATAATTTTCTTTGAAGGGACATTTAAAGGTCATCTAGTCAAGCTAGATCAGCTTTTTACAGCCTGACTTTGGATGTTTCTCTGATTGGGGCATACACCACCTCTCTGGGTAACCTGTTATAGTATTTTACCACCCTCATGGTAAAAAATTTTTCCTTATCTGTAGGCTTTCAGTTTAAAATCATTATCCCCTTCTACTGTAACAGACCTTATTAAATAGACAGGCCCTCTTATATAGACATCCATGGTATCACACAATGTAAAAAAACCCCAATTTTTTACATGCCACTTGTTTTCTGAGCATGTTTTGCTAGTTGCAGCTTCTGAGACATCTATGATTACAGACCTATTTGCTTTTTCTCAGGTCTCTCCCAAAATCTCTACCCTCTAGAATCTTATAAAGGCACATAGATGGGGACTGGAATGCTGAAATGGATTGCTGGATTTAGAAGTGCCATGGTTTAAACCCAACCGGCAACCCAGAATCACTGCAGCCACTCGCTCACTCCCCCCTTCACCCCCCACTCCTGGAGGAATGGGGAGGAGAATCAAAAGAATGTAACTCCCACTGGTTGAGGTAAGAACAGCCCAGTAACTAAGGTATAATACAAACCACTACTGCTACCACCAATAATAATAATAATAAGGGAAGTAACAAGAGAAGAGAATACAACTACTCACCACCCGCCAACCAATACCCAGCCTGACCCTGAGCAGTGATCTAACCCTTCTGGGTAACTGCCCCAGTTTATATAGTGGGCATGACGTGCTGTGGTATTGAATACCTCTTTGGTTACGTTGGGTCAGGTGTCCTGTCTCTGCTTCCTCCTGGCTTTGCCTCCTCCCTGGCAGAGCATGAGACTCAAAAAGTCCTTGATCAGACTAAACATTACTAAGCAGTAACTAAAAATATCGATGTTATCAATGTTGTTCTGTCATGGGTTCAGCAGCAGCAGTCGTTTTTTCTCCTTCTTGGTAGTTGATGCAGCACTGTGTTTTTTTGATTTTGGGCCTTGGAACTGCGCTGGTAACACCAGTGTTTTCACTTACTGCTTGGTAATGTTTTGGTCTGGCCAAGGACTTTCTGAGTCTCATGCTATGCCAGGGAGGAGTGGGAGCCGGAAGGAAGCAGAGACAGGGCACCTGACCCAAACTGACCAAAGAGGTTATTCCATACCACAACATGTCATGTCCAGGATGTGAAAACGGAAGTCAGAGACCTGGAAGGGTGTGGTGGTGCTTTGGGGGGTTCGCTGCTGGGGGGTGCACTGGCTGGGTCGGGCTTGGTGAGCAGTTGTATTCTCTTTCTTTGTACTTCTCTTGTATTATTACTGGTGGTAGCAGTAGTGATTTGTGTTACACATCAGTTATTAAACTGTTCTTATCTCAACTTGTGCGAGTTGCATTATTTTAATTCTCCTCCCCATTTGCCCAGGGACTGGGGGAAGGAAGAGAGAGGGGGAGTGAGTGAGAAAACTGCATGGGGGGTTGGGGACTTAAACCAGGGCAGTTCTTTTTGGCACCCAACGTGGGGTTCGAAGGGTTGAGATAAAGACAGAATAGCCACTCGTCGCAATGCATATTTATTGGCTCTCAAAGTTGTTGCTCTGGTTCTCACAAGTTCAGCATATGATACTTTACTTACAGCCGGTATTTCTTATCTTAACACTTTTCACATCTGGGTTTTGGGTTAAGGTTCTTGTTACATTGTACTTTATTGAAATGGCTTGTAATATGTGCAAGCTCCTAAAGGGAGGAGGGGAAGCCGAGGGGTGGCTGCCCCGGGAGCCGCCAGCGGCCGAAACGGCCCAGGAGAAGAGCCCGGGGGATCAAGAGGCCGGGAACAGGGCGCTAGAGGAGCTGACCCCCCCCCCGCTGAGCCCCCTCACCGAGCCCAGCCTGGCGAAAAGTCAGAAACACAGCACTGCCTGCTGCTGCTGAGAAGGAGGAAAGTGACAGCTACTGCTGAACCCAGGACAAGAAGGTTTTATTCTGTAATAACAAAAAAGGAAAGGGACAATATTTAGAAAGCATGAAAGGTGAAAAAGCAGCCTAGTAATTTCAATGACATTTCACGTGCTAGTATTGAAAGCTTTAGCACTCTTCTGTTCTTGGCAGAAGGGCTAGTATAAGTTCACTGACATGGTAACTCTTTCCTTAAAATTCTTGAAAAAGAAAAGAACTCTGTTTAAAATCTTATGACATCTTATAGGCAGCAGCTTCATTTTCTCATAGAAAATAAGTAAGGGTACATTGTCACAAAGTATTAGAACAGCAGTATTTGAACTGGAGACATGTTTGCATTTCATGACATGCTTGTTTGATTTCCTTTGTTATTTTATTCCTGATATTCTTCAATTACCTTGATTTATTAATTTCATAGTGGAATGTATATTTTAGTTTGAGCTAATGAGAGTACATTTGAAAGCCATTTCATTGAAATATCTCCACTCTGACTAATGGATATTGATAATGACCTTGAACTTGTCAAAGTTAAACTTCATCAGGTTGGTATCAGCCCACCTCACAAGTGTATCAAGGTCACTCTGGATGGCATCCCTTCCCCACAGCATATCAAGCGAACCACACAGCTTGGTGTCATCGGCAAACTTGCTGAGGGCATACTCAGTCCCGCTGTCCATGTGTCGTGGTTTAAGTCCAGTCAACCACGAAGTTTTCTCACTCACTCCCCTCTCTTTCTTCCCTCAGTCCTGGGGGGATGGGGAGGAGAATTGAAAGAATGCAACTCCCACAGGTTGAGATAAGAATAGTTTAGTAACTAAGGTATAACACAAATCACTGCTGCTACGACCAGTAATAATAATACAAGAGAAATACAAGGAAAGAGAATACAACTGCTCACCAAGCCCGACCCAGCCAGTGCACCCCCCAGCAGCGAAATCCCCAAAGCACCACCACACCCTTCCGGGTCTCTGACTTCCGTTTTCACATCCTGGACATGACATGTTGTGGTATGGAATAACCTCTTTGGTCAGTTTGGGTCAGGTGTCCTGTCTCTGCTTCCTCCCGGTTTCCCCTCCTCCCTGGCATAGCATGAGACTCAGTAAGTCCTTGGTCAAACCAAAATATTACCAAGCATTAAGTGAAAACACTGGTGTTATCAGCGCAGTTCCCAGGCCCAAAATCAAAAACAAGGTGCTGTGCCAGCTACCAAGAAAAAAAAATATGACTGCTACTGATGAACCCATGACATCATGTCACCAACAAAGATGTTGAACAAGACCGGTCCCAACACCCATCCCTCAGGGACACCACTCCTTACTGGTCTCCAGCTGGACATTGTGCCATTGAGCACAACTCTTTGCGTGTGGCCATCCAGCCAGTTCTTTATCCAGGACTGAGTGGTCCACCTATCAAATTGATTTCTCTCCAACTTAGAGACAAGGATGTCATGTGAGACAGTGTCGAAACGCTTTGCACAAGTCCATGTAGATGGCATCAACTGCTCTACCCCTGTCCATCAGTTCCATTGGCCCACCACAGAAGACCACCAGATTGGTCAGGCAGGATTTCTCCTGAGTGAAGTCATGCTGGCTCTCACAAACCACCATGTTGTTTTTCATGTGCCTCAGCATGCCTTCCAGGAGAATCCACTCCAAGGATTTTGCCAGGCACAGGGATGAGGCTGATTGGTCTGTAGTTCCTCAGGTCATCCATTTTCCCCTTCTTCAAAATGGGGGAAGAGAAGGCTGCGTGGAGACCTCATAGCAGCCTTCCAATATCTGAAAGGGACCTATAGGGATGCTGGGGAGGGGCTCTTCATGAGAAGCTGTAGTGAGAGTACAAGGGGTAACAGGTTCAAACTTAAACAGAGGTAGTTTTGATTGGATATGAGGAAGAAATTCTTTACTGTAAGGGTGGTGAGGCACTGGAATGGGTTGCCCAGGGAAGCTGTGAATGCTCCATCGCTGGCAGTGTTCAAAGCTGGGTTGGACAGAGCCTTGGGTGGCATGGTTTAGTGGGAGTTGTCCCTGGTAATCATGGTATGGTTGAAGCAAGAATTTTGCGAGCATCAGAAACAAGTTCAGCTACTTTTTTTTTTTTTTTTTCCCTCAGTCTCATAATAAAACTGAAAGTTTTGAGAAACACATCAAATAAATGTAGAGAATTTTTCTGTAAAAGTAGACATTTGCAGGGATAACTAGGGTTTAAAAGATCTCCTGTTCTTAATTGCAGCCCCATAGGGCTAAAACTACATCCAATTACTGCTATGGAAACGCCATAAAGTAGGGAGAAAATAAATGAGAAAGAATGTTTTGTATTGCTTACAATTCATTCCATTTTCCCCTTAAGCAAATAAACCATTATATTTGGTGATGAAAAAGTCTTTAACATGATATGAAACTTTCTTCTTTTACTCTAAGCCCCAGAATAACATTTCTTTAAGTAGTGGGTAGAATAAATAAGAAATTGAGAAAAGAAGTGCTTAACTTTTAAATAAGTTTAGCCAAGAACATTCAGATCAATGATTTGCTTTATTTTTCCTTCAATATCAGAAATCCTATATCAAAACTATTGTTTCAGTAAAATGTAGTTTACCATGCAGAGAAAATTCTATGGCTTTCTGTATTTCTATAGCTAATCTTTTTATTATCCTAAAGCCAGCTTTTATAGCCCAGAGCAATAATTTTTATCTACTGAGGAATTTTCAAATGGGCATCAGTATTGGACAGTCTCCCTCCCTTTTCTTCCTCATAGTCAGAAAACACAGAAGGCAGTTAAGCTGTGTTGAAATGGTCCAAAATAAATTTAGTTACTTTTTTCCAAGCTTCATACTTTTGTTCAAAAAGTTATATTAATATGATAATTCTGAAAATTCTGAGTGATTTGCATTTTCTATAATTTTGGACTGTTTTCTCTGGCTCCATATATACAGCTCCAAACTGCTTTCAGCTAATTGGTATTCTAATTCATATTCTTTTTTTGGGCATTTGTGATTTCTTCTCTGCATGTTTTAATGAATCTTTAGGTTGAATAATCGTGATGTTGCGACAAAATAGAGTGCTAGTGCATTGTTGTTATATGACAAAGAAGAGTGTTGTTGCCAGCTACATGATGGAGGGGAAGGGGGCTAATGATGGCTCATTTGCACTACTGTGAAGTACTGAGAATATTTATAACTAAATCCATGTTTCTTACTTCCCATTTCTCTTAGTATTTTTTTACGAAAAGGAAGTGAACCTGATCTGCACTGCTGGGATAGTAACCCCTGAAGTTCATTTGAACACTGCTGTGTGTCTCAGCCCCAAAGACAAAGATGCTAAACCTCTTTCTAAGAAGTTGAGTCACAGAATCTTGCAATTGTTACCATATGGTTCAGTTGACTGAATTAAACTGTCTAATTCCAACAAAGAAGGGGCAGACTGAATCGACTATAACTATTCCAGTTATAAAAATAAAGAGGTGGTTGTGGTTTAATGCTCAATAGCATTAAATCCCAACAAAACAAGTTGTTTAAAACTAGGAAATGAGGAGAAAAAGGATGTAAACCTTGTTCTGATGCTTGGAGTTGATTATGTACAGAGGTCTAAGTTACCTCATCCTGATAACTTCACGTATTTCTAGTTTTTATCTGCTTTGCTCTCCTTCAAAGAAAAAAGGATTGGTAAAACTAGGAGGAAAACAAACAAAGAGAACAGGAATGATCCATGTTTTGAATTACCTTCCATATGGAGGAGCAATTAGATATTTAATCTCCCCATTACAATCTATTTGGTTTAAAAATGTTGCACTATTATATGGGAATTAATTACTCATGCTCTCTGCTTTGTGATTCTACAGTGATATAATTTCTTAGTATATAACTTAATGAATTGGAAGAGCAAGAGCTACCTAACATATGGACAAGAACCTTGATTAGGATGCCAAATCATTAGGAAAACTTAGAGGTCTGGGATAATAATAGCAAAGTTTGTCAGTTTCTATCCTACAGATTATTAAAACATGAGAATGTAATTAAAAGTTCAAGATCAGGAAGATCACTTTGTTTTACAAGAGCATCTTATTGAGACAGCACTTCCTTCTTCAGTATTCTAAAGCTGCATTTTGGCATTTAAAGTTTTGGGTTTTTTTTTTGTCTTTTAAAGCAACTGGCAGGTGTGGGTTTATCAGGTTTGAACTGACACACCCAGGTCTCCTCTTCACAAGATTTTCATCTGGAAATCTGTCAGCATGACCATTCTGGCAGCATGACCATTTTGCTATACAGTGCTCTCAAGTTGTCATCCCATTGTCTATTTCTTCATATCTTGGCAAGATGCTTAGCCGGTGACTGAACTGAACCAAGTGTGAAATTTCAACTCTTAAGTCTTCTCTAATTTGACATAACTGTATTGGTCAAATCTGTGACAGGACATTTTCCCCCAAAGTCATTGGCATCCTTGTCATCTTCATTCTAACACCTTATCTTTGTTCCCAACAGTTAGGTTCCCCTTCCACTCACTAGTGAATTAATTAGTAAATTAAGTAATGCTTAATAGCAAATTGAATAATGCATCATATAATTAGGTTTGTGGATTCCTTCTTGAGAATCCTTCCCAGATTTTAGCTAGGTCAGTCATTTCCTATTAGCACTCACTTCCTGTATTTCTGTTCTGTTGTTTCTCCAGAATTCAGCAGAAGTATGTTTAGAAGGCTTGAGTGCTAATACACATCTTATAACTGAATGAATTTTTAGACAGGCCCTCCAGCAGTTGCCCTTTCTTCACAGCAGGGGATATACATTTTTGGTGTGTTAACGAACAAGGTGCTCCAATTCTCTCAGTTTGAGGCTGAAAAGAAGCTGCAGGACGTACAGAAAATACAACTACAGGGACAAGGGCCATGGCCAAATGGCAGATAACTAAGAAATAATTGAGTATTTTAGGGCTACAAACTTTTCAATATTTATTGCAATGAAAGCCTTTTTTTAAAAGCTTTTATAATTTTAATAGATGTCTTTTGGAGTCCCAGAAGGTACAGCTATTGTTGCTAGACAGCACACAGAAAAATATACACATATGTGAATAGTAGTATAGTAAAGGAGATGAAAAGGGCATGTGTTCCTGAATGAAACTTTTCCACAGGGATAATCTCTCCACATCTATTTTTTTAACAGTTATAAAAATTAAGCATAGCTGGATTTTTCACAGCTCTCAGAATCATAAGTTTACCTTTTACCTTCTAAGAATATGGATAGAACTTCTAAGGAACATGATAGTATTTCCAAGCTTTCATAAAAAGTCAGACTTTACCCACATTTATTTAATTATGAAAAAGAACATAAGGAAGAACTTTTCTTTCTTCTTAAAAACAGTTATCTTAGCATGCCCTAGATTTAAGCCTAGCATGAACTTTATTACTTTTTAAATGGAACTTCTCAGAGTTATTAGTCCTTCGAAACAAATCAAGAAGGAGACCATATGTACCACTGCAGACTATCTCAAAATGCAGCTTCATAAGCCCTTATTTCAGTTGAGAGGGGATAAAGAGAATCATTTATTTTCATAATGGCTCTATTAGGGCAGACCATGCCTCTCCCTAGAAATGCCCTGTTAGCAAAGCTGTCATCCAACAATGATCTCTGGAAAGGTAAATGAATATAACACAGATTGTTCCTGCATTCATTTTAGAATAGTCAATAACTTCCCCCATGCTTCCACTATTTCACAAAGCTTCATAATTTCTTAGGTTTATTTTTTGTTTAGTGATAATGCCCTTTCATGGACCACAATTCGATCCAAAGTGAAAACTTGCCTAAGCAGAGAATTATACACTAGAGAAATATTTACAAGATCTATTGTAATTTCTCCTTCAAGTGGTCTGCATAATCATTTTTCAGACTACTGTGTGAAGTTGATATACTGATTTTTTGTTCTCCAAGTGCCCCTAGTCATATTCCAGGGTCATATATGCCTGTTCAAGACACTAATGGGGTAAGAGCAAGGAGATCCAGTTTCAGAAACCAGTTCTTTGTAAGACACTCAGGAACAGGAAGTGCTAAAAATAGTAGGCTGGACAGTTACTATAAAAAGGTGTTACTTGGGAATACTCAGATCATAAGGGGTTCCAAGAAAGGTTAATCTTTAAATAAGAACCCATGCCTCATTGAAATCAAGGTGTGTGTACTTTGAGCTTAAGACTTGGATTCTACATGTCATGTTTCACTGCTGAGAAATCAGTTTAAGACGAACCTTTCATTTTCAATATTAAAAAAAAAAAAGAACACATTGGAATAGTTTTTCAGAATTTTTGGATTATTGCACTAGCTGAAATATGATTATCAGCTCCCATTGGAATAATTGGTCACATGTGTTTCAAAAACAAAGATGCATATGCAGATTTGATTTCACAGGACAGGAAGGGAAAAAAATTGATTTCAATTGAAAAGCATCCTAAATGGAGTATATGGAAATGTTTGCATGGCACATGAGAAGTACTGTCATATTTTTAAATAAAAAAAAGAAAAACATGAAGCAAAAACAGTTGTAACAATTAATTTGACACTGATCTGTGCACAGAAATTACGATATGGGAGATTATGATGACACACAGATCATTCACTTCAAAGTGTCACTACAAAGGGTTACAAAAAAAAGACATTGCTGAGGTTGTTTTACAGTATGATGTCAGCAGGAGCTGATGAGTTTAAAGTTATGATGTGAAGCACCCTTTTTTTCATTATGATATCAATAAAAGGCAATTAAGCTTATCATGTACCAGCTTGGAAATTAACCTTTTATGGCTCACTAGTGATCAAATATTTATACTGTGATATAGCTCAGAAGTCTTGAGTTCTTTGAATATCTTTGCATGCAGAACAGCATTTGGCAATTGTTTAGGTAAGAAAGTGAAGAAAAATTTCTGGTTTTAAAATGAATGCACTAACTGTGCAGCGTTGTTTCTGAAGGTTGCACTTAAAAACTGTGCTATAGAACGACGAATTTAAAATGAATTGCTTAATGTTAGGACTACGATCTGTCTCTCAGATTTGGCAAAAAAAAAAAAAAAAGCAATCCAACTAACAAACCCCAACCAAAACAAAACCAAAAATCGAAACAAAACTTGCAAGGTTGAATGAGCTCTTGTGAGAAACATAATTAATCTACCAGTTCAAAGTCCCTAGTTGAACTGTGATGTTATGATTTGAGTGTTCTCAGCTTGAAACCTGAACTGATGTAGGAGGAATTTTAAGTCATGGCTCTGAAGGGCTTTAGGTCAAACCCAGCATCACTAATCATGTACTATTTTGCTATGGCATGGAGACATTACTCATCACATCCTCAATTCCTCTGACCAAGACTGGAAAATAAATGCTTATGTAATCCACTACCCTCTTTTATCACAAAAGGAAAGAGACTATAATAAAGGTTCCAGTTCAGATGTCAGTTTAGATGCCATTTCTTAGCATAATAACCCAAGTTCTTTTACAAGGGCCTGTAGTGACAGGACAAGGGGGAATTGTTTTAAACTGAAAGAGAGAGGATTTAGATTAGACATTAGAAAGAAGTTCTTCATTATGAGGGTGGTGAGACACTGGCACAGGTTGCCAAGAGAAGTCGTGGATGCCCCAACCCTGGCAGTGCTCAAGGCCAGGTTGGATGGGGCTTTGAGTAACCTGGCCTGGTGGAAGGTATCCCTGCCCATGGCAGGGGGCTTGGAACTAAATGGTCTTCGAGGTCCCTTCCAACATAAGCCATTCTATGATTCTGTGATTCTATGATGATAAAGAGTTAAAACCTCCTCTGTTTTAAAATTCTGTATCTTCCAGAAACAACAAACATTCATAAGAGCCATCAACTTCTGAATTTTTAGAAGATAATCTTTAGACATCTCTATGTAAAATGATTATTTCTCTCTTTGGATATGCTAGTGTTATCTTATTAGATAACATCACCTTGTTGTTGTCTAATACAAGAATAAAATTCTTTTCCTCCCTCTTTGTTCTTTGATGTACCTTTTCCTGGCTGAAATGTCCATCTACTTATTCTTGATGAGCACACTTGGAATAGAATATGAAGAGGGAATAAATGCATGAAGGTAGTTACTGGCTCCTGATTAAATGCGAAGAAGAGTAGTCCCAGCTTGTGCTTGGATTTGTCACTTTCAGGTGACATTAGGTAAAAACCTTCAAATCTCTCTTATAGGGATGAAAGGCAACAAAGTCTTTTTTGTGGATCTGGCCTGAAGACACTTCAACTGACACTGTGGCAGACTGTAAGTGGGCATAAGATATTCTGTCACCAGACAAAGTGACATTAATATTGTGCCTCACCATGAGTTACAATGGCCACAAGCCATTAATTCCAATTAAAATAATGATTTTCTCTTTCAGGATGCAATGCCAGACTTTGTATCAGGTCAGTGATTAATGCATGTTCCTTTTGTGCATTTAATGGTGAAATATAAACTGGGTAGGCTAATCATCCATCTTCTTTGTAACTGACATTTTTAAGTAGGACAAGCACACACTGGGTGCAGATGTTCACCTAGGTATAGTGACTGTTTAGTGAGCACATCCTTTGTCTCAAATTCAAGCTGGGGTTTAAAGTAAGAAATTCCAAGGGATGCCAGTTTCTGATGTCAATTATCTGCAAAGTACTATATTTCTGAATGCACTAGACACCTTTTTTGTTGTTGTTTTCTTCACATTTTTCTAAGTAGAAAGTCTACATTTCCCCCCTTCCCATCCCCACCCCCCCATCCCCTTTTCCCTTGGAGAGATCTTCAGTGGGTTATACAGCAAGTTATTCCAAACAACTCATCTAGAAGGACTGAAACACAATGCCATGTTGTCACAGTTTTAACTAGCTATTGCATGTTGACTGTCCCATGGTGTTAACTGTCCATACTTATTTTAGTTCAAGTATAAGACAGTAAGGCTTACACAGCCTTAACGAAAGAGGCTTAAGCAAACAAATTACCTAATGTTGACTGTGGGCTGCAAGCACAGTTGCAATTATTACATATTGGTATTAGTTTGAAAGTGACAGAAACAATAGGTTTATAAAAACCACAACCCACAGAGATGAATCATCATAACTAGAATTCATATAGCTCATAATGCAAGTTCCAAATAAACTCTTGTATCTACACATCTGAAAATAAAGCAAAACAATTTTTAAGAACTACTTTTCTTAAGCTATTATATTCTTCAACAATTTCACCTTTCTTTCTGCAATTTTAATGCCATTTATGCTTACAGAAAGGCTGCAGTTAGATGCCAAAGGGCACTGTGTCTAGTAGCCCAGGAAGCTGTTCTAGCATTTGCCTAATAGTATTATTTGCTTTGCTTCGTATGTACACATATTGCCTATCTGTGCCCTGGAAGTCTTCTCAAGCATCAGGGCAATGCAGAGCAAATAAGTAAATTGAAGTATTGGTTTTGGAGACAGCAGTAAACGTAATGTATTAAGCAGTCCCATATTTGAGCTGTTCAACAATCAAGGCCTCCTGAGAGCAATGTACCTTCAAATCTGCCTCTTCTCAAGTGGTGTTTGTCCACTTGCTCAGATATGTTGCAGGGGAATAACTGTGCATGCTTTTGGAATGGATCTTACCAGCCTGAAACTTGCCTTCCCACTTTAAAGGTTGATCATCACATAAACTGGAAAGCCAGTGTTTCAGCAGCTTTGTTTTACAGGGTTTAACATCCTGTTACATGCTTCTCTGACACTGAATAGTGAAATGGAGCCCAGTCTAGTTAGGTCTAAAAGATGTTGTTCCACTTTTATCTCACCATGCTTTCCTCATTGCGGCAAGATAAGATTCCTAAATAAGCAATGGCATTTTCCTAAGTGGCTGGAAGAAAAGTGTGACCAAATTCACTACCACGTGATAGTGCTGACAATAGAGGCAGAGTAAAGAACACTCGTCAGTATGATACTGAGAAATTATTACCTCTATTAAAAGGCAGGTGTTGTTTTACCACACCTGGAAACTTGGTACCAGCATCTACTTCATTTCTAGTTCCAGGAACAGACATTCCACCCTTATTTCCATTCCATAGAATCCAAAGATTGTCATTTCAGGAAAAAGTGGAGGATACCAGATCAGTTATGCCAGAGATCGAGACCCTTTAATGCTTGAGCAAAAAAAAAAAAGTTTTTGTAATTTTCAGGTGGAAAAGACTGTTATTAGAGCAAGGATTTTCTTTATTTGTTTGGGAGGGGTGAACGCTTTGTCAAAACTCAGCTAGCAGGTTGAATTGCTTAGGTAAGTGATTCCTCCCTCTGTAGGTAACCAAGAAAACAATTCAACACCCAGGTATTTGCTCCATTTATTAATTCTCTTAGCAGATTAAAAGAGAAGAAGGAGGAGGCAGGACATCAAAATCCTCAAGACAGACTACTAGAGAGAAAAAAATTACTGAAAACTACACTGTAGTAGCTCCCAAAGTGTTTCCGATTACCTCTCCTACTTAAGTTCACTGTTACTTGTTATCAGAGAAACCAGAGACAGATGATCAAAACATAGTATGCAGAGAAGTATTTTTTTTCTCTAGTCATGAGTAAAGATCTCGTCTGCTCAGGCTATTACAGTATCATGCAATGTATCCAGGATACATATCAAGTTGGAGTTTTAAAACTGATGAGTTTGTTTATGAAACACTAAATACTTTACAATTTTTTAAAGAAAGGAAAGAAGGGAGACTAAAAACTGATTAGTCCAGGTTACTTGAGCTATGCCATCACAAGGAATAAAAACAAAGCCTTCTCTTCATGTTTACATCACTACTCCAAGTACCCCCAATGTCTTCATAAATACTTGTGTATTTAGTCATCAAAAACCAAACTTATCACACTGGAGTTCCAGGAGTACCGGGAACTTACATGGTAGCCATACAGCCAGGAAACAAGATTTCTACATACCTCTAATGTTTATTTGTAAACTTACGTTCCTCAAAAGACTGTTTTTTTCCATTTAAAAGAGTTCCACTACCAAGAAAGGTAGCCTTTTTATTCACCAGACCCCCAGCTATATCGATTTTGTCAGTTAAAAGTATTGTCTCTCATGATTAACTATAAATCTTAATAGGGAAAATCTTCTGTCTTTTCAGGACTGCTTCCATGTAATTCTTCCCCTCTCTCTTTGAAATGACAGATTAAAATGAGGTTCTGTCCAAGCCTGCTGTTGGAAACAAATGCAGTTCTGGATCAGTATTTTCTAGCTCTGGGTATTTTCTTCAGTCTTCTTCCAGGTTTATTTTATGTTCTGGCTTTCCCAATTCCTCTAACAGGTATCTGGTTTTTTGTTCTGGTTTGGTTTGGGTTGGTTTGTTTTTAGTTCACAGCCTCAGTCATGTTGGCACTAGAAGTCGTGGTTTAAGCCTAGCCATAACTCAGAAAAACCACGCGGCCTCTCTCTCACTCCCCATCTTCTTCCCTTTGCCCTCCCAGAGGGATGGGGAGGAGAATCGAAAGAATGTAACTCCCACGGGCTGAGATAAGAATAGTCCAGTAACTAAGGTATAGCACAAATCACTACTGCTACCACCAATAATAATAATAAGGGAAGTAACAAGGGAAGAGAATACAACTGCTCACCACCCGCCGACCGATACCCAGCCTGACCCGAGCAGTGGTCTAACCCTTCTGGGTAACTGCCCCAGTTTATATAGTGGGCATGACGTGCTGTGGTATTGAATACCTCTTTGGTTACGTTGGGTCAGGTTTCCTGTCTCTGCTTCCTCCCGGCTTTGCCTCCTCCCTGGCAGAGCATGAGACTCAAAAAGTCCTTGATCAGACTAAGCATTACTGGGCAGCACCTGAAAATATCGGTGTTATCAGCACTGTTTCCAGGATGAAAGTCAAAAACACCGCACTGCCCCAGCTACTAAAGAAGGAGAAAATGACTGTTTCTGCTGAACCCAGGACACTCCAGTAGACCACATTTCTACATATCTGTGATGCAGTTTGTTTTTCATTCCATTTTCTTTTCCTGTGATCTGTGCATTCCTGTTGCACCTCAGAAACTGGTTTGAAACCAGTCAAAATAGACTCAGTATTCAGTGCCAACTGGTCTGTACCCATGTAAGGTGGCACTTCAGAAGAAACTGCTGCCTCTTCTCTGCAAAATCAAATGATATTTCTTTCTTGCCAATGGCAAACACAAAAGTAATCACACAGGAAAAATTGTTTTCAAGATCCAAAAAATGTTATGATGCAAACCATCTTGTCACATTGCTTACAGGATGTAAAAGGCTTAGTAGAAGTGTTTATTATTCAGGCATTCATGCTTGGCAGGATATCATCACCAGCAACTTGAAATTCTCTTCTCAGATATTTTAGTACCATAATGGCCTGGGAAATCCAGGGGGACAGGAGAGGGAGCATTTGGAGAGAAGCTGCCTACTTTTCCAGAGTAGACCATAGTTTGGCCCTTCCAGCAATCCCTGTGCCTCTCCAGACCTTCACAGTCCATCAGCTGCCAAATTGGAAAAGGATGAAGTGCTGGAACTCTACAGGGACTGTTGATGTTTTCAACAGCATCAATGCTGAAAACCCCAATTCAGTTCCTAGGGCTAGCATAGCTTAGAGAGGGTTTATAAACAAGCCACATCAAACACGGCAAGGACTGCGGCCACTGCAGCCTGCAGGCTGGGACTGGCTGTCATCTTGCTTTCTTGTGACCTGAGCTGAGGAGGCTCCTTCCCTGCCTCTTACTTCTCCTCCCTTGCGGAGCTCTTTCACAGGGAGACTGGTAAAAAAAAAGCTACTCACACCAGTTACCTGTTTAATAAGGATCCAATTTGCACTAGCTACCCATCTTTCTGGAAGAGCCCCAGCCTGCATCCAGAAGGACCATATCCACTCCTGATTTGATCACAGAGTTTACTTCAGTGGTGTTAAGTTCCTTTCATATAGGCCTAAACCTAGCTGTAGGACTCTGACACCAATGATTTCTATACTGAAAAATTACTTCTATACAGTGAGAGGTACATTAAAAACTTTACATTTATGCTTCATTTGTGCCGTTATTTTTAAAAGAAAGGGAATGACAATGCAATTAAAAGCAAAAAAATATGTATATATAATTGAGTACTCTAAAGAGTTTTCTGGTGTTGGTAAAGTGATTGATAAAGACACCAGGATGAAGAAAATTTGTGCAGATGCACATGCTACATGGAGTCCATCACAAACTTATTTTGTATAATGAATGAAGACCTTCATAATCTGCTTGAATGAGTTCCTGTATGGTAATGAAGAATGCTGTTGTTTAAAGCACGGCAACTGGTCATTTTTTTTCATGGTCACATAACAAAAAGAAAAGCAGAGAAATATATACAGTGAAGTGGTTGTAATGAATGTGAGTTGTAAACATCTGTTCCTAAAGATTACCCCCTTATGTTTGAGAAAAGCTGTTATAAATTATACTTTTTATGATGTAGGACCAGCATGCAAATATTCCTCTTCATAAATGCTAAAATTAATGAAACTGATATTAAATTTTTTTCTCAAGATTAAAGCTATATATTAATAGTAAACTACTTATGCTGAATTACATTCAGTGTAGTAGTTTTATCCCTGGCCCCTCTATATAACTGTTGCAGATGAAACTAAAGAATCATAGAATCTTAAGTGCTACAGAAAAAAATGAAAATTATATATTTGTGGCTGTTTTATTTTAAGGTTCAAGTGACAGTCTTCTAAGATTGGGTAGGAGTCACTACCTTTAATTTGCAGTAGAAGGAAGAAAGTTTAGGTCTCCAGTTCCCTAGCTGGGTCTCTGCGCATAGGTGGAAGTCACCACTGATTTCAAAATGCTGGTACCTAAAGCTTGCTTGGGGTCCTTCTAATCTCCGCACCTCCCCCATTCTTCTCTTCAGTCTTAGACCAGCATTTAGTCTACTGCTAGCATTCAAAACTGTGCCAGGTAGGTCAGCTGGCACAAAATCCAGAACCTAGTGGATTTCATGTTGTCCCCACTGTGGGATGTTTCTTGTGCAGGAGCTTGTGCCTCCTTTAAGCAGTGCAGATGTTGCACAAGCTCATGCTACAAGAAAGCCAATGTCAAGCCAGGGCCAGGTAGTATGAGTTTCCAAGTGAGCTTTCTCTCATGTGTGAGCCTGCTCTTTGCAATGTCGCTACACAGACAATGATTTAGCAAGTCTCTTTACACAGAATCTACTACTGGCATGTTTGAATGATATTACCTTTCATGTGAACTACTTTTGTTATGGAACTAAAAGGGCAGCCTAAACCTCTAATGAAAACACAGCTTAAACCCAAAGCATACCTTTATTTTCAGTTGCTGAGCAGCATCCTTATTACAATCATTATTCTTTTCAGGGCCAAACTTTATTTGCAGTGTGAAGGCTCATGGAGTGGTCCATCTGGCTCCTGGCTGGGAAGAGAACCTTTCATGCCAAAATGCACCTCTGAGAGAAAGCACAAGGGATATGTAATCGGGCTCAAGCTAGAAATGTCAAAACATTTTGCATATCCTCATACATGTGGCATCAATCATGGAAAAATCTGGATCCCTCTCAGTTTTAAATATTTAAAAATTGTATCATGTAACTATTCATGAGTTCTTATTGTTTGCTACCAAGCAAGAAATTTCACTACCTCAAGCCACCTCAAGCCTCTGCATTCAAGCCTGTTGATTTCTGAGTGAAGAGACCTTTTGAAGAAAGATATACCAAAAAATTTTGAAATTTGAAATTTTGAAAATTGCAGTTGAAAGCTCTGTCATGTTTTGAACATCAGCATTTTTTTGAGGCAAGGGATCTGTTGCAGTGTACAACCAGCCATGCTGATATAATGGAAAATGTAAGTAATTGGATAGATAATTTTCTCTTGGTTTGCCCAGGCAAACATTAGTGGTGAAAACTCTCAGGCACATCCACAGTCCTGAAATCACCAAAGCAACCCTATTACATCTAAGGATCTGAATGGTTAATTGGTCTGAATTTGAGTTTGGAGGTCTGTTCATCACCTGTAGGTGTTTTCATATCTGACTTGTGTCATGACACAGAGAAGAATGAGCAAAGAAAATGTGTCTGTGGATGGATATGTAACCTAATCTCCAGACCTTCCCTGTTAAATTAAATTAACCGTATTGAAAGCAAAAGCTTATAATATGTACCCAACCCTGAGCAATGTTAGTTGAGAAGCAAAGAAATTAATTGTTCAAATGAGCAAAAACTCCCAGTGCTCTTTGCATTTATAGAAAAGGGGGGGGGGGAATAGAGGAAAGGGACATGACCCCAGAAACCCCCTGAAGGATAAGAATTGCTAGATTATATCTAATAACAGCTTAGCCAGCATGGCTAGTGTTAATGACCCATGTGTGAGGGGCCCAAAGGTTTCCATATGTGAACTGGGCTTCCTTCTTACAAGTGACAAGCAAGAAATGTTCCATTACTGCTCCAGCTAGATTCATAATGACTTCTCTGCCTTTTTCCCTGCTGTAGGTAATGGCTTACCCATGCAATTACCTTCTTTTGTCTTCACAGAGCTGAGGATAAATTATTTCAACCTCTTTGCAGGGGGCATTTGAAACTGAAGTTATTTTTAGGGAGAAATAAATTCTTTCATGTAAGATGCGGGAGTTGCTGCTCCTCAGGCAGCCAAGAGAAAATGAAAGGCACTTCAAGTCTTTTTAAAAGCTGGGTTCTGATGTTTAGCTTGAGATCAAAGAGAGAACGGGGAAAGGAAGGGAAGCCGAGTTTCTAGTAAGCTACCAGTATATACAGCCTTGTGTATGTGGCCTTTGAAGGACTTGCCATTACATTTCTGATCTTTGAACACTTTTTCTTATTTTATGAAGGTGAGCTAGATTTATTTTCAGTTATTTTATTGTGAAACTAATTACTATGACTTAGATACCTTGGGAAGATTGCGCTAACCTGAAAAAAAGAACACAACGTCTGGAACTTGGTTATTACAGTCACAATTCTGTTTGTGGGAAAAACACCAGAGTAGTTTTAAAACATTAACATCTGAAAATAATATTTACCGGCTTTTTGAAGGCAGAATTCTGGTGTTTGGTGTCATACAATAATACTTCAAGCTCATTGCTGCTACTGTAGTATTTTCATTTTGTTTGCAATAAACCTGTTTATTTTCTTTTCAAGCTGCTTTATTTTTTGAGAGTAATAACTTCAGATGTAAAATTTGTTTTGTAGTTGCTTTCACACACACTTGCAAAGCTTCTGCTGACTTGTGTGAAGAATAATAACAAAGCTAAATGAGCTACTAATAACAGTTGTAACTAATACAGATGCCAGACAAGTGTCCCTGGCTCAGCAGAATGACAAAACATTCTTGTTGTTCTTGAGATCATGTTAAGCATAGCACTTACTTTCTGACACTTTGAGGAAAAGCGTAGCTAATGTTATGTAGCTGAGGGGCTCTACTGTCTATTTATCAGTGTATGTAGCCAGAGAAATTGGTTGTGGAGTTCAGAAACAAACTGTATTGATTTCAGCTACAGTACAGTCTTAATGTTTGCTACACTTACCCTAATTGATGTTATTCACTGGGATCAGGAATCAGTTGGGGCTTATAGCTTCTGCTATGAAAAAATAAAAGATATATTTTCCAGTACTGTGTGTGATGCCAAATATTCTGACAGAATTGGAACCATCAAAAATAAGAAACAATTTTTTTTATATTTTCATGTTGTAAGAACAGCCTCCATTAATACAAATCTTTTCCTTCATAGATCTTTAAGACCTTTACTAAGATGAGGAAAGAGTATAATTCCTGTTGTTTACAGCTTGTGAAACTGATGCAACAGAGGGAAGAGCTGCCTTGCTCCAGGGGAAAGAGATGGTTGAAGTAAGAATGGAAGCATACTTGCAAGAATGGTTGAGTGCTTATAAATACTGATGTGATAGTGTCTTACATTGTGATGATTTCTGAGCTTCACGAATTCATATAAGATTCTTGCTATGTAATTACATGGTTTTGTCAATAGAGAATGATAGCTTTGAATACAAAAAACAGTACATTTACAAGCATATGGTAGAACTCCTGGAGAGTTTCTGATTTGGATCAAATGAGCTGAGTGATAGAGAGAGAAATGATAAAACGAGGAATTGTTTTTTACTCAGTTATGTTGAGAGCTGTTTGTTTCTAGGGCAAAGACTGAGCACTTATTCACTTGGAGCCTTTCTTGTTTCTTTGTTGCATGCCCATATCACACATCACAGGAGCGGCATTACAACAAATTGTCCAGCTCACTGACAAATCAAGTTTTTCAACTAGGTTTTGCTGTCACTGTCACTCAAGAAGCCTCGCGAAGGCAGGTAGATGGCTGCAACAGAAGGCAGAGAAATGGCCCTCACCTCAGCAGGCTGCTTAGGAAAAGCAGAGAAAATAATGTCAGTTTCTGGGAACACCTACAGGTGATGAATAAACCTCCAAGCTCAAATTCTTTGGGAACTTCAGAATGTCTACTGCCCAGTTAATACAGATTTGCGTGAGGTGTCCTGATGCGTCCTTGGCATGTGTTAAGTGGGAAAAGAAAAAGGGGAAGATCCAATGGTCTTTGGAAAAATATCAGTCCGTCTCTCCCCCCCTCAAATATCCCTTCTTTGCAAGATTACTCTTCTCCAGGGAAGGAGCTCAGCTTGTGAAACCCTGTGGGAGCACCTGCTGGATTTCTGGATACTTTGAGGATGGGATGAGAACATCATGGCTTCATGTAGTTACATCCTTCAAAGGTTTCACAACATACAGTCTATTGTAGCTATGGCAACAATCATCACTCTAACCCAGAACGCAAGAAGTTCAAAGGCACAGCCACTGGAAATTGAACATGTTGCTATACAGTCATCTGCTAACATTGCAGATGTACGTTGGAAGAGGATAGAAATCAGTACTGACCAAGGTGGATGAACTACCTAGCAGGCTGACAGGTACCTGCCAAGTAAAACAAAGCCTAAATACTGCTAACCTCCCTATCATTTGGTTTCTGCTGCACACTGGGTCCAAGTGCTCCTGAACTGTCAGTTGAGACCATATCTATGGCAGATCTGCTGTAGGCTTCTTCTGACTAAAAAGCTGGAGAGGGGTTGCCTTTGGTCCCTACCAGCTCAGAATAACAAAAGCAGTAATCCCTAGAATTGCTTACTTCCTCCCCTTTTGTCCCTCCAATGTCCCAGGCTGCCAGGGGTCATTCTAGTCCCTGTGTCAGGAGGAGCCCATGCAAAGTCATGGGTCAAAGAAGAGATGGGAGAGCCTTTTGGGCAGAGCACTCCCTGCACAGGCACCTCAGGCAATGACAATGGCAGGCTTTGCAATGTGCTTGGGGGTTGGCTTTTTCCCACTTGGTATTCATCTTTTAGCTCTCCCGCTAGGTGAGCTGAGGTGGCGTATCTCCAGTAAACATATCATCCAGTAAACATATTGGATGCTCTCCATCATGGCTGGATCCTAATCCTTTGCCACAGACCTACACAGATTAAGTATAGTTCCCAAATCTGCATCACTGCCATAAAAGAAAAACCTACTGTAAACTCTGTTGACATTCATATCTGTTTTCTCTATCTCACTTGGATAGTTACTCCTCAATTATAACACCTTAAGTTCTGGGAAGAATCTTGGTCCTACTAATTACCTGCTCATACCTGTTGCTAACCTTAAGACTGATGTTTTTAATGGGGCTGATAATCAAACTACGTAGATAATTCTGGAGATTTCATGTTAAGTTGCTAAATCAACTCATCATGAACAAGGCATAACTAGGGCTGACAGGAGAGGCCAAGATTAGGTTTCTGAGAAATGGGGACTGACCAAAATGGTCTCCATGGGTAAGACATACTTGGTTGTCAGGGGTGTCCATACTGTGCATGTGTGATGGGGTACGCTGGTTGTAAAGGAACTTGGAGATTTAGATGCCGAAAGTGTAACAAGTATTTGTGGGCGAGATGTTGGTTAGCTGTTAGTAGAGAGAAACTGCACACAGCTCTGAAGCATGCCCAGACACCCAAATAATGGTAAATGAGTCCCACTGTCTTAGTGTGAATATTTTACGGCAAGGAAATTAAACAGCTAAAATTCTTCACTGTATCGTCAGAACAAAATCACATCCTGAAGCACAAAGATTCTGACCACAACAGGGAGAAGTGAATAGGGAGATAAGAGATGCCAAAACTGGTCCAAAAGTGAATACATGTTCATACTAATAAATACTGTCTCAGATCATCAAGTAGGAGAGTTAAAGGAAGAAGATCAGCAAAAGAGGGCTGAGGTTGCATATTTGAATTTTGACAGTGATTTTCTTTACATAAAAAGGAAAGGCAGACTTCCTGGGTTCCATAAAAGCAGCAAGCAAATATATCAGTAGCTTAAGAAAAGCATGTTATATAGATTTTATGTTTTTAAACCTGATTTTATTTTTCAAACTCTCTCCCATGCCAGAGTTTTTTCATGATTACAGAAACAAAGGAGACAGTAAAAATTTATGTCCTTCAAGCTGTTCAAAACAGATGAGTATGAAGATAATAAAGGGCGCAAGTATAAGCAGTAAGCAATTTTGGAAATCTATAGAGGAGAAAATTCTCATTTGTTCATACCAATGGCCTGGAAATATCTTAGATATAGACAAAATCACAAGTTTCTTGGGGTAAGAAATTTAGTGAGGTCATGACCCTGGTGCTTATTCTGTTTACAGCAGAGCCCTGGAGAGCCTGGCCTGTTACTCTTGCAAGTACCTTTAGGTGAAGAAATAGCACTTGTAGTCAGTGCTCCTAAAGAATCTATAGCTCTGGTTTTAATCTCCCTGGTATTTTATTCCTCAGGATACAAGTTTTCAAGGTAGTAACCTAATTTAAAGTGCTTTGGTTTGTTAGAATGGATAGCTGTGTGTATTAAAACCATCCTCAGTCTCAGTTCAGAACTGATTTATCTTGAAGAAATCACTATGTTCTTTTATATTTCAGATTTTCACCTGCAAAATGGAGTAAAGCATACTTGTCTAAGAAGGTACAATCAGCAAAACCATGTCAAATATCATCGGATACTCAAACATCACAGTAAGAGTTGTTCTGACTATATCAGATGTTACATAGCCTTTTGTATCCCTTTCTGGCTATACCATTCGTTTCACCAGAAAGATGCTGCTGTGGCTTTTCTGCAAGGAAGTTGCCGGATTCTCCTTAGGAAGTCTACACTGAAATTTTCAGGAGTATAAGACCAAGCTGTTTGCTTTTTAGTTCACACTTCTATGCATATGCATGACGAAGCTACTCATTTGTGCATGTATTATTAAAAAAATGGCCAAGTTCTGAATGTTTTTTCACTTCAATTCTCCTGTTACACCATACGTTCTTAGATTTCTGGAGGACCACACACCTCTGATCTGTGCAGGGCATTCAGATTGGTGTAATCAAAGAAGACCCACTCACCAACACTTCAAGCCACCGAGGCATTGAAAAGACTCAAGACTTTATTCAGTAGGGGAAACCTAAAATACTGAGTGACCATGCAAATGGCCTTTTCTGCATTTTTCCAAGTGTGTATCAAGAAAGAAAATCTGGATGTGTTGCCAGAAAATCCAACAAAGCTTCAACTACAGTGCTGCTTCCAGACCAATATATAACTTACATATCCAATATATTTTACATTTTACTATTTCTTAAAATCTAATCATAGATTATTCCTCATGCCTTTTTTTCATTTTAAGATCTTTCAGAAAGTTTTTATTCTCACTTTCACATACTTGCAGCTACCTGAGTTGGAGGAGATTATTTTGTGTATATTATTCAAAAACAAGCACCAATGGATATAAAGCAGCTGGCAAGCATACAGAATATACTTTTTTTTTTCACTAAATTCAGGTATATTTTTCTGCATGGCCTCATTTGACAAGGATTGCATACAGTAGATGTGAGAAACATTTTAATGCAAACTACCCTCAGAATTGCTGTTGGTAAATGATAGTGTCTATTTCCAAACATAAGCATGTCGAATTGCAGATAGGCAGCACCACCAAGTAATTTTCCTTAAGTAATCTCTCTTTCTTTATCACAAATTCAATCGGAAACAATAGATGAATTTATCCTATAAGTGCGAGCATACATTATTATTAGAACAGCAGTGGCCCAAAGAGCTGTTTCTGGGTACTAATTCTTCTCTGAGGAGCACAAAAAAGACTGCATTTTTATTGATGCCGTTGCCATAAAGTTTTTAATTGCAGCAATTTAATTTCTTTCTTTCTGTCTTCCATCTTGTACTTCTTTTGGAGGTGATCGCTCAGTGTTACAGGAATGCAGGTGTTAATATGCTTAGGTCAAGCCTTCTCACAATAACATTCCCTTAAAATGACAATTGAGGATGAACAAGCTGACTTCCCCTTCGCTCTGATGATTTCAGTCCTATGGGATGTCCTCCCAGAATGTATGATTTCTTTGACTAAATCACGGAAAAGCTGAACTACAAACTACAGCTAAAAGGAGAGGTCAAACATGAAATATCTAAATTGTTCTCTTCTTTCCATAGTATTTTTCATTATTACTTTGTAATTTCCTACTTGCTACTTATATTTATGGAGAGCTACATCCTTATGAAATTAACTCAAAAACTTTCCTTTATCAGCTTTAGATGTTGCTAAGGAGGTTGAAGGTTAATTTGGATATTTTTCTTGGCTTGTTCCGTTGCTCACCTTCCTGCAGTCCCTTTCCTGCCAAAGCTTATTAAGCTCACAGCTGGATTTATTCAGATAATCATATCTGCTCTCAGGAAAATAAAGTGGGTTTGAGGCTACTACTCCAATTTGCTCAGAGGAAAACATTCAAGGTTTTTTAATTTTTTAAAGAAGACACACAACATCAAAGAAAGCAAGCCTGAAGCCTCTTAGTTTTCATTTTTTTTTTGGAGAAAACAGTGCAGTTCAGATGGTATTTAGGTTTTCCCCCATCATATATTAAAAGTATCAGCTTCAGTTTTAATTGCTGATTTCTTTGTGGCACCTGTAACATATCAGATGAAGACTTTAAAGGAAGGAGTCTAATGTCACCCTTGCAATTCAAATACTGAACTGATCAAAACATGTTCACTCGTCACTTAAATTGATTAAAGCTCATTTAAAAGATATGTGCAAAAATGTGCAGAATTTATCAGGGCAGATAACTGCACTGAATGGTCAAAAATATGTTGTAATGTCTGTAGGTGGCACAAATTTTACATGGTTGTGTTTGTAGGAACTCAGTGGATGCGGATAAAAAGTAGACCCCATCCTGGGATCATGTTCTTTTTCTTTTATTCCTTTTGTCTGTATTTTCCAGACCAATGACTCACTAGGTTTTCTTTTTGCACTTTAGCACATCCTTAGCTGAAGAACTATTGAACATAAACTCTGCTTTGTTGCCCTGATGCGTCTTGAAAAATGGATATCTGAATCTTCTGGTGAAAGAAGAAAAAAAACCCAAAAGCAAATCTTGAAGTTTCAAGGCACACAGATAAAATAAATCCACTAAGTTTTTCTTTTCTGTGACTGCCTTGAAGGAGGTGGGGTTATATTTTAGTTCTTCTACATGTATTTTAAAATAAAAATAATAAGTTGGCCAAATCCTTGAAGAAAATCTGCCTGGAGAAAGGGCTGAGTAATGTGATAGCAAGGGCAGAATAGCATCACCCTGAAGGCAAGCGTAGAGGACCAGAAGAAGCTTGCTGTGTCTGTGGCTGTGTTTGGCAGCTCTTGGTGGGAGTCCTGCCTCTGCCCAGCTGCTGCTCAGGGAGGGTAGGTGCCAGAGTAGGGGCTAGATCACATAGAGTGCAGGTACAGCAGAAAAGCAGGTAACTGAGATTTAGACATTGAAGCATCTGACTTAGCGGGCAAATTTCAGCTTTGACCCAAACATTTATTCAGCATTTTTGGTATTTCTGCAGCACAAAGCAGAGCTGAATCCAGGACTGTGGAAAACAGAGTACCAGCCTGTGCACTAAACTACCATTTCTGCAGATACAAAAAAGATGTCCCTCTCCCCTTCCTCCATCCCTCTTTCCCCCTTCAGCATACAACAAGTGGGAGAACGCAGTTCTTTCATTTCATCTAAGGTTAGGATGAATATTGGCAAGGATGTAAAGATAGAGAAACCCATTATTTTATTTTTTTTTTCTTTCTCAAAGTGCATAGATAATTTTTGCTTTGCTTGCACATTATTGAAAGTGCAAGTCCAGATCCTTAGTAGGGGCAAAGTAATGCAACTGTGGAAATCAATTAAGTTATAAGGATTTAAACAACAGTTTCACCCTTCTGGCACTTGCATCTTAGGGACTAGTACGTCTTTTTTTCAGATGTGATTATGCACATATTTGCTAAGAATCACGTCTTGCAGAAAATATACAGTGCTGAGAAATACTTCCACATAGAATAATAGAAGAAAAAGCAGAAGAGGAAAGTATTTCCTCAGCAACAATTCCTCAGTGTTTTAGCTTTTTATCTTAATGATACATAATTTTAGCTTCTTTAAAAACAAATCATGCTAATGGAGACTCTGATTTGTGTTTCTTCTTGTTTTTAAAAGAAAATGTTTAAATATTTATTGCAAATAAGGGCCATTATATATAACATGCTGCAGCAGCCCTTCACTAGTGTCTGGTTTCTTACATGTCAATTGTTGCTGTAAAGTTGCAACTGCCACCATTCACTAACTGAGGGGGCATCATAAACACCAGACTTTAACATCATTACATTTTCTGCCTCCCAGATGGGATTTGTGCTCTTTTTCCAGATTCTATTACTGCATGCTTTTCCCTGGCTCAAAGGGGAAAAAAAAAAAAAAAGAAAAAGGGGAAAAGTATAAAGGATGTTTTTCTTAAAACTTTCCCTTAGCTTTACACAAGCTTTTTATTATTTTTTTATTTTATTTTTCTTTTGTAGGCTCCATGAATTTTTAATGATTTCTCTGTTGCTTGTGGAAAGTTGAGAGGATGAGAGAAGGAGAGAGTACTCGTAGAATAATTCAATTTTGTACTTTGTGAAGAGAAAAATCTGTCTCTGAGCTACATCTGAAAAAAATAATAAAAGCTGATGTTTTCCTTTTGTAACTTCTAATATATTTTATTCAAAGAAAAAAGCCCTTTTTAATCTCTGCTTCCTTTTGGAAAATGAAGTCATGTGGTTTGCAAAATCACGAAGCAGGTGATGCACACACTTGAATTTGTAAGGAAATCGGAGAATTTTACAATGGAACACAAGATAACTTACAGGAAAAATAAGCCTCTGGCAAAGCAAAGTCACAGAGCCAGCGTATTAAGTCTTCTTTTGTGTCACATAAGGGAAGTGACACAAAGGAGAGAATATAATGTACTTTTTTCATATTACAATTAGATGGCTTAGAAATCATATTTGTTGAATTGCAATTACAGTGGTAAATTCTTGAGCACCATCATTTTTTTTCAGCAGTTTCCTGTGTCTGTCAACAACACCATTTTACAAAAAAGAGCTGGGGGTTGTACCCCTGAGCGTATCTGGATACTAGCTTTTGATGGGAGTTTGGTGCTGAGGAGAGTACAAACTGCTACTGAAGGTGAAACTACTGCTCTCTGGTCCAAGTTTAGGAAGGACAGCCTGGGGATGCTGGTGGTCGCAGACATCCTGTGTTGACTATGAGCCATGACAAGTAGAAGCCCACCACTGCCAATAAAAAAGTGCATGTAGGGGTAGTGATTACTGCACTTGTTGAAATGCTTTAGGCAGTATTTCTTCCAGTACTGGCATTGCATCCAGAGTGGTGGAAATTTGGCATCCTGAGGGTCAAAGAAACCTAGACAACATTTCAAATTTAGTATGTCTTTACCTCCTGCATTTATAAGACAAACGATATATGTTCATACTTTTACTAACACAAAAGCATAGGGTGGGAGAGCAGTTTCCAAGATCTACCCTGGAATTACTCAGGCTTAGGAAAGACAGGAAGACGTGACACAACAAAGTATAGGATTGCCTGTACTCTACCTGCTCTGTTTTTCATACCCTTTGACCTGTTTCATGGAGAACTGGCTCAATGCACTCCCCTGAAAAAAATGGGAGATGGAAATATATCTCAAAATCTACCTATGTTTAGATCTGGCTTTCACAATAGGAAGTGTAGCCATCATGTACTTGTGCCTAGAAGTCTTTGCACTTGTGTTCATCAAATTGGTGACAGCTGGTGGAACAGTGGTGACTAAGAGGAACAGTTGTAAATCAAGGAGAGCATTCTTAAATTACAACATAAAAAGGGGACTAAGCTTGATAAAGCACAGTAGCTTACATCTTTGTGTCAAATATTCCATTATACTTGATCCTTTATTCTGATATTATAATACCTGGAATCCACTCCTTTCTTGCATTTCACTGGAAGTGGGATAAAAGAAATATCAAAATTTTCTAAAAAATGTAGGTTTGTATTTTACAATTTACTTGATGAAATATTTTGGCATATTTATCCACTACTTACTGTTACAAGGAAAACTGTGCTCAACTCATGGTTTACATCAAATCACATTTGAAGCAGTTTATTAATTTGTTGACAGCATATGATTAACTGGTGAACAATGAACTATAGACAGGATCAATATCAGCAATGCTGCAGATAAGCTGTGATATTAGTCACCTCTAAAATGTTAATAAGTGCTCAAAATTTCTAAACATCCTTTTTGTAACTAATCCCCAAAAGTTTTAATCTCACACAGACACATAGACACATTCCAGTCCTACCTCTACCTACCTTGCTCCTGTGATCCCCAGCACATGAGCTGGTGAACAAGGTCTGTCTGCACCCCATGGTGTGGGTCTCCCCATGTCTCACTCCCATGAGTGTGGTGCAGGCTGATCTCATCCCTTGTTCCACACAGAGGTGGCAATTCTGGTGGGACTGCAGCTGGCAGTGCTTAGCCTGTGTGCCTGATGTGACTCTGCCCCACCGTGCCAAAGTCTCTCCCTTTCTGTTGCAAATTATTGTGCCTCTTAAGCTTATTTTCAAGTTGACTCTGGATTTTGTTCTTAGCATTACTAGTTTTGGGGTACCTAAATTTTACCACACCATCTTTTCCATACCTGTGAGGTGTGCTTAGCCAGGTTAACAAGACTCCTGGAAGTGCTGAAAGGGTTTTGATGAAGTGAATTTTTGCCATAGCAGCAGCCCATGTTTTGAAAAGCAGTGGCATAGACCATGTTCAGCATTAGGTCTGCTTTATGACTCTTGCTGACAAATGAATTCACTGCCTCCTAACTGTATTTTAGAGAAGGTGCATAATGGTTATTAACATTTAAAATTGCTAATAATTTACTGCTGAAGACTACTATGAAACTACAGTTTTCCCCATGTTAATGTTAATCAAGGGTACAAGTGAGATGGTATGTTTTAATAACAATACACAAGGACTGCTGCATTTAACTGCCATTAGTGTTAATAGGAGTTGTTCACACAAATCCATGCATATCAAGAAATAAAGTATATATTGTACATAGAAAATTCAGGCCATCTTGTTTAGAGCAAAGAACAGTTTACTGAGAAACAACTGACTTGTTACGGGATGACAATTCTGGCTTGGGAATCTCTTCTCCAGTTGCAGTTTCCTCACTTTTAAAATATCTGCTGTTGGCTGTTCTCTGCAAAGAGCATCTAAAGATTTTCTACAGGCACACTGGTTTATATGAGTCTGGCTTCTCAGTCAAGAAACAATCCTTTTGGTGCCAAAGTGCAGCTGACAAATCTGCCCCGTACATTTAGCGGGAGGAATTTCTGCAACATTGAAGAATTGTGTGGTGTCAGGTTACTACTTCCATGGTGTTAGTATACATTCAATAAAGTAGAAATAAGTTTAAAAATTTAAAACGTTCAGTAAGCATCTTCAGGGGACAGCATAGTCGATGAGAAAATGAACATGAGCCGGCAGTGTGTGCTCGCAGACCAGAAAGCCAGCTGTACCCTGGGCTGCATCAAAAGGAGCATGACCAGCAGGTCGAGGGAGGTGATCCTGCCCCTCTACTCTGCTCTTGTGAGACCTCACTTGCAGTATTGTGGGCAGTTCTAGTGTCTTCAACATCAAAAGGACATGGAACTGTTGGAACAAGTCCAAAGGAGGGCCAAGAGGATGATGAGGGGACTGGAGCACTTCCCATATGAAGATAGGGTGAGAAAGTTGGGGCTGTTGAGCCTGGAGAAGAGAAGGCTGCGTGGAGACCTCCTAGCATCTTTCCAGCATCTGAAGGGGATCTATAGGGATGCTGGAGACGGACTCTTCATTAGGGACTGTAGTGATAGGACAAGAGGTAACGGGTTCAAACTTAAAGAGGAGAAGTTTAGATTGGATATGAGGAAGAAATTCTTTTCTGTGAGGGTGATGAGGCACTGGACTGGGTTGCCCAGGGAAGTTGTGAATGCTCCATCGCTGGCTGTGTTCAAGTCCAGGTTGGACAGAGCCTTGGGTGTCATGGTTTAGTGGGAGATGTCCCTGGCCATGGTAGGGGGACTGGAACTAGATGATCTTAAGGTCCTTTCTAACCCTAACTATTCTATGTTTCTATGATTATATATTTGTCTTGGGTTCAGCAGCAGTCATTTTTCTCCTTCTTGGTAGCTGGAGCTGTGCTGATAACACCAGTGTTTTTAGCTACTGCTAGGTAATGTTTTGGCTTGACCAAGGAATTTCTGAGTCTCATGCTATGCCAGGGAGGAGGGGAAGCCAGGAGGAAGCAGAGACAGGACACCTGACCCAAACTGACCAAAGAGGTTATTCCATACCACAGCACGTCATGCCCAGGATGTGAAGACAGAGAGCAGAGACCCGGAAGGGTGTGTTGGTGCAGTGGGGGGTTCGCTTCTGGGGGGTGCACTGGCTGGGTCGGGCTTGGTGAGCAGTTGTGTTCTCTTTCTTTGTACTTCTCCTGTCATTATTATTACTGGTGGTAGCAGTAGTGATTTGTGTTATACCTTAGTTACTAAACTGTTCTTATCTCAACCTGTGCAAGTTGAATTCTTCTGATTCTCCTCCCCATTCCCCCGGGACTGGGGGAAGAAAGAGGGGAAGTGAGTGAGTGAGAAAACTTCATGAGTTTTAGAGACTTAAACCACGACAACATTCTTTTGAAGAAGACCATTCTGTCATTTTATTCATTTTGATTTACCCAAATCATTAAATGCTCAATTTACATTCTGATTTCCACAGCATAGGTGAAAAAAATCAGTATAGTTGGAGAAATGTAAAACAGGTCTTAGAATGGAAAACTACAAATTTAATGCAGAACAAAGATCCTCCTCTTCTTTGCTACTCAAGTTGTTTAATGGAATTAACAAAGGTTTCAAACGGGCGAAACCAAGCTGCAAGTTTATTTATCTGAATTGATGGGGATTACCCATTGCTTCTTGTTCAACTGAATATTCTCCCTTTACCTTAGGCTAATAATACTCATCCAAAAGCTCTCCTGTCTTTGGGAAGAGAAAAAATCCCTCAGAAGAGCAATTCTGAGTGCCTAAACTGGGCTCTGACTCTGAATTGCCATTTTGAGAGTATCTCTCTCTTCTCTGCTGGCTACTGATGGAGTCAGTGGAGAACTAGTGGCCCCCCTAGGTGCAAGTTTATGAAAATACCCTCCTCTGTGTCTTACTGGCTCCCTAAAGTCCTGTTCAGCAATACCATCCAAGGGAACTATTTTTAACTGCTCTTGCCTAAAGGCTTCAGATTTTCTATTTAGATTTAGGATTTACCATGACTGTTCATGTTGGTTTTGCAACTAAAATATTTCAATGTATTTTTCATAGAAAATCCAGTTTCTTGTATGATAGAGAGTATTTCTTATGAAAACAGGAGATCCTGTACTCTGCCAGAAATACGGGCTTTTGTTTTAGCATTTTAGGTATATAGTAATATGTTTTCTGTTCTCTTAGTGATTTAGTTCCATGTTTATTAGGAAACATTATTTGGGTTGAGCATAGTAGAATGTAATATAAATCATAGCTAGCATTGTTTTACATGACTTCCAGTACAGGACCCTTGGGAAGTGTGTACTAAACAAATATATGAGAGGAGCTGTTTCATTGGGTTTATGTCCTAAAGACAAGGTAAAATAGGAAATTAATCAAGAAGGTAGGATGAAGTAAATGTCCTGAAGAAAGCCCCAGCTGATATAACAGCTCAAATACACCAAAATCAACAGCAACCCATGAGGTCTTCAAGAGACCAAATATCTCACTGAAAACCCCATAAATTCTATTTCTTCCTTTGAAAGCTTCTGAGTACACTTTCAACCATAGCACTAAAACCATTACTGTTACACAGCAAAGAGTAATGTCATTTTAGAATCATAGAATCATTTACCTTGGAAAAGACCTTAAAGATCATTGAGTCCAACCTTAAAATCAGTGTTTTGATAGACTCTGCCCATTTATCTTTATTAATTTTACTGGATGAAACTGCCCTGTTTGATACTATTGACCATAAACCTTAAACTTTTTAATTATGATTAAGATAATGTTATCTTCTTTGTGACATTGTATAGGTTCTAGTTATTTTTAATTAGAATGCCAACATTTTCCAGTCTGCCAGCCAAATGAATGTCATGAATAACAACTGACAGGGATACAGGAATATTTTGCCTTCTGCTGAGCAAGGGGAAGAAGGCCTAATCTAATCCTTACAATTTAGCAAAAGATGGATCAGGACACTGTCAAGATAATCAAAAGAGTAGTTAGTGAAAGACCTACCAAATACACAAATCAGAGTTTTTCTGCGTCAGGTTGCCTGTAAGATATTATACCATAGTTCATCTGTTCAACCATGTGTTAGTCTGCAGCATTTCTGACTTGTTCGGAGAAGAAGCCCAGGAGTATCCAGTCAAATAGAAAATAAATAATTGACTGGATAATTTTAGGATATCTAGTAGAATAATGAGTCTCTGAAAACACTTGGTATTGTCTTAATTCTATTCCCACTCAAACTTGAAAAAAATAGTCTTCTGGCTTTTCACTACTGAAATGAGGTTTGGTAATGGTAAGTCTATTTTGAAAATTCGATCCTTAGTGCATAATATGTACTCATTCATTTCTTGCATTCAGTCTGTTTCACTTGGTTATTCACACCTGCCTTTGGTGACATAGTACAGTGCAGCTAGCTAGACCAAATACAAAACACCTTTTCCAAGAAGCAGTCAGCATTAGTGATGATTAGTGATAATTAAGATGTTATTTAAGGATACTGTCCTTAGCAGCCCAAGTTCTTCGCAATGTGATGTGAAATTTTGATAATTTGTAGACTTCTGTGAATTCAGTTTTGCAACACATCTTAAAATGCTGGCTCGTCTGCAGGTGTGCAGCTTAGCTGTTGTGGCTATAAAGTCCTTAACATATTCTAGCTTTTGAATGTGTTGAACGTTTCAGTAATTCTCCAGTTAATATTTAGCTGGCAAGCGGCTAGAGTCTATTCAAATATACATCTCAAATTTATCCAAATTCAGAAGTTGCAGCAGGAGTACTATAATCAAAAGATCTTCTCTGAAACTTGTTAGCCTTTTGGTAGACAAAAAATACCACAGCAACAGCATTTCTAATTGTCTTCTATCAGTTCATAACCACAACGGTTAAGGTACAACAGCACACTTCTGGAAGAAACCTTTTCTAACCTTAAGATATTGTCTTTTGTCTGACTCATGTACAAAGTATTAATACTCTACTCCCAATTGTTCCTCTGTCCCCAAAATGGTGCCACTGACATGTCTTAGAAAAAATCTTTTTCTCTCTCAAGTGTATGGGACTTTTGGATTTTGAGTAGGTTGCAAATTATGTTACACAAAGTATCAGCTGGTAGTGACAATTTCAGGGTTTTTTTTCTCTCGATGCTGCTCTGATTCATTATAATATGTGCATGTCTTCTACACCGGCTAAAAGTGGACTATTTTACAATTGTCTTTCAATGAATCTTCCCATTTTTAAAACCAAGGAAATAGTATTGTTACTGTTATGGTTGTGACTCATAGGGTATTTGCAGGAAAGAGATGGGAGCATTGCTCCTATAGGGTCTCCCAGTCACTGTGCTAAGCTTCCAGTCAGCCAGAAAGTACAGGATAGCTGTCTCTTTAGTTCTTCAACATTGTTTTTATTGTTTATAAAGAAAGCTACCTAAAAATAATAACTGGGTGTGCTCAAAGTCAGTTACCTAAATATATATTTAGACTCCTGAAAAACTATTTGTTTTTTGTAGGCCCTCACTTTTCAAATGTATTTATTGTTACAATCACTTATTATGTATGTAGGATAATTAAATCTAGAATTTGCATTTGTATACATTGCTTTAATTACTTCCACAAAGTGCAACTGAAGTGGGAGTGCTTTTGTTTGTGTATTGTCCGTATAAATACGCCATGCCAGTGTGCTGTTCCTCAGCACAGGCACAGCACAATGGCTTCCTGCTGCTGTGCAAATACTAAAGATAATTCGAGGGAGTTTATTTCTGAAGCCAGAGACGCTGATCCCACAGTGACACTATTTTATTTAATTGACATGATGTCTCTGTCTTCACTGCATGACATGCATGTCTATATGGATGAGTGCAGTCAATTGGGTGTCCAGCTTTCCCTTGTTCAGAGATAGCTGGATGCAAGTCAGCTCTGACATGGATGCTGTAGTTGGTAGCACTTCACTCATGACATGCCTTGACCCGTCTCTGTAGGCACACGTTGAGTAATTGAATGATGTTGTTCCCCTGGAATACTGTAGGTGCAAAAGTTTGACAGCTTGTTTTTTTCATTGTCCACAGTATTCTGTTCAGCTCAAATAGCAGGGTAGTGTTCTAATTTGCCCCAAAACAACTGGTCAGTGACAGCTGCCTGCATTTCTGTTTTTTTTTTACAAAGGAACAGACTGTAGGAGTCAAAATCGTAGTTTAGTATTTTAGTATATTGGAAGCTGGAACAAAAGAGAAGTTCCTTGGCAAAGAGAAATATAACTTAAATTTGGTGTTCTCATATTTTTGAGCGAGTAAAGATCTGGTCGGAACAAGTGGGCCAGATGTGACTTGAATTCTATCTACAACCTGTCCATTTCTGAAAATAAAAGTATTTGAGTACTTCAAAGTTTTCACATATCAAAAAGCTATTTTGTTTCATTCTGGAGTATGAGCTAATTAAGCTCAATTTTAGTTAGATATAATTTTGATAGAATTAGATAAATTACATATTCAAAAAAGATTTTATTTAGTAGAACCCAATTATTGTGAGTGAAAGGAATATGGGGCGATGATTCATTGCATCTCCTGCTAGACAAAAATCTCATCATACAGTTTAATGTAAAAATCACTGCCTGCTGCCTAGCTGGGACATGAAAAAGCCAATGTACCATTTCGAGCACATCAGAAGCAAAAAGCCAATATAGCTCAGAAGGTCTAAAAGAGAGAAGAAACTATTTTAGTTGAAGAAATAATTTATATAGTTGTATATCATCACATGGAACCTGCAGAGCTTATAGAAGTCAAATGTTTTAAATTCTAAATTAAAAAGAGGTACAATTCAGGCTGATCGTTGCTTGCAGAAAATTTTCCAGGCTGTTTTCTGACATGCTAAATATAAAATTCACCATGTGAGAAATGTTTGATTCATTCTGAAGCCTGTGATGAATGTTCACCAGGAACCATTGACCACTGCCTCATCTCGAGTAGAATCAAATTGGAGATTTCCTAAAGAAAGCACAGATAGACCTCTGAAGTTCAGTGTTTAATCTAAGTTCCTTGTACACCTTTAATCTTGCCTGAACAGATAAAGCAAACTTGATTTTACAGGTTGGTGAGAAATGACCACTGTTAGCTGCGCAGTGAGTCTGTAACTGTGAAAATGTAATTGTTGGTAAACAAGGACAGTGCATTGACAGGAAAGATGCTTATCTTTTTTGTTTTGGGCTTTTTAATATTTTTTTTTGTTTGGTATTTTGTTTTGTTTTTTTAAATTCCATTTTTTTTCATTCAAACTCCCTTCCCTCTTCCCCCTTTTTTTTTCATTCAAAAGAATGCAAGAAACCCATCCCAGCCCTGACTTTGTGTTCAAAAGGCAGGAGGATCCTGTCTCTTGAAAATAGTCTTTGGAAATCTGCTTCTTTCCCTGTGTCTTTTTGCAATAAGAATTTCAGATAGAAGTCGAATGTCTGCTGTTGAATGCCAGAACACAACAGATGAAAGGACAGGTGCAAAAGTCCATAAACAGATCTTATTTGTAGACTGTGTGGCCAGAAAACACATACACAATCTTAAGGTATTAAGAATATTGCATAGTACAAAGGTAATTAGACTGAAATCCCAAATTGAATGAGAAACCTGTGCTATGATATTCAAAACACATTTTTGTGTGAAATTTAAACAACAGTAATAAACAAAAGAAACATCAAAACATGTGATGCTTCAGCAGAAATGTGACCTGGTGTTCAAAGTAATGTTAACTGTTCAAAGTTATTTACATTTCCTTATGTATTTCTTGTTCTTTTGAGAAACTTCTGGATTTATTACTGGCTACTGCTCATATTTTATTATTTTCTGGAACCTCTTTGTCTTTCTTCCAGAGAAGCTAAAACGTGGGAATTTCAATTTAAAAAGTCAAGACAGTATTTGTTGCCTTTTATCTACAGCTTTTTATTATAAATTGTTGTTGAGAAATTAATTGGAAAAAGCCAAGAAGGTAGTCCTCATGACGTTATCGCAGGGTGTAGTTTTCAATCTGTTTACTACACAGACAGTAACACATTACAAGTTCTGTCCACATGTAAGATAGCATGCACTGGGGCATAATGATAAGCAGATGGCATTATTTGCAGTGGAAGTAATAGCAACCAGAAACATTGCTGCCTACATTATTTTGCAAATGCTTTTATTTTATGTTGTGCTAACGTCTGGAACTTTGTATGCTTTCCCAATGAAAGGCATAGGTATTGATAGCAACTGGTGAGAGAGCTGGTGGTAATAAGTGAACAGAGAATAGTTATTTGAATGTAGATGGTATTTAAAAACAACACAGCCACAGCCACAGCAGTCACTAAAAAAAAAGATAGAACAAGACAGAACAGATACCAGTTAAATATTCCAGGAAATGGAGGGAAGATGAAATTGGGTGCTGGTTCTGTCATTAAAGATGTTGTTTCTGGAAGTCTTTATATGAATATGCCATTCAGAAAATCTGAAGCTTCTAAGTTTTATTACCAATAAAGCTGCCTAATTTACCGCCGCCATCTGCCTGACGATTATTGCTGGAAGAAGTGCATCCAAGGCAGATTATTTCAGAGAATGACACTGTAGGATATGAGTGCACTGTGAGATGGAATGTGATAGGGAGATTCCCAGGTTAGCAGAGACCTAGGTTACATATTTTACATACACATGTGCACACACAAATATCTGCAGGTGTGCATAGGCATACAGTATGTCTCTGTGCAGAGAGACAAAAACTATTGCGTAATAGTGTAATCTCAGTTACAAAATAGTGTAACTGAGACTTACACTACTTCATTTTAATTGAGCTTTGCAAAGTTTGTGAGCATTTCCCTCTCAAGTCTTCAATAAAGCTCTGAGCTTGAAAAAAATAAAGTGAACTATTTAGAATATTATTTAAATAATTTTCTTTGAAAAGACATCTTGGCATGAACATGGAGTTACATTTCCTTTAGATATACATCCTTATTGCTTTTTGCACTTAGAGCTAGACTAACTTTTTCAGATTCACCTGTACATTGAAAAAGATGGTGCACAAGAGTCTTACACGTGTTGCAAGTCCCAAAGGCGTTCAGCCTCCAAAGGCACAAAGGACCATATGCAACAGTGGCAATAGTACTTGCTGGAAGATGGCAGCATGTCCTCCCTCTAGCACTGGCTCAAAACAGCTGGTGTGGAAAAGGAAGGGCAATGAACACAAGTCAGACTAGTCCCTGGTGTGCTGTAGAGCACAGCTAGATGCTTTTCTTTCCTATCTCAGCAGTGAAGAACAGAGTGTTATGTTAGGGCAGACTGCAATGGGCAACTTCAGGCATGGAGAATTCACTGCAAGTCCTGGTTGGAAGAACAGAGCTGAGAAGCTACTGTATGGTACATACTGCTGTGTTACAGAAGAGGATATAATCAGAGGAGAACCACCATGCTTTTGGGAACTGATGCTTATGGAGTGAAAGGAATATCTGTGTATCCAATCAGAGGAATAATAAAATTATTTTGGAATAAGCTGTTGGAAATGTGTTGCCTTTGTAAACTCTTCTGGTAAAAACAAACCCAATAGGAATAATAGTAATAATTTAAAAGATATAATAACACATCCATGCTTAATTCATTTATAGTATCATGTTTTGGAAACATTTCCAGGGATTCTACCACTCAAATGTGATAACCTGGTAAGAAGGATCACCAACGTAATTCAGTATTCTCATTTATTTTTATCATAGTAACAGCAAGAGATCTGAGAACACAGAACAGTTACTCAAGTAATGCAGTGTAGACTGCAGTCCTTGCACTAAAGATTTTACAGTCAAAGCAGGTGAAACAGTCAAGAGACAGAAGAAGGAAAGCACTTTCACCTTCATTTTGTGCATTAGAAACAGAACCTCTGTCCCAAGCCTGTGATTTCCTGATGTCTCGAGTTTGGACTGCAACCTGAAAGAACACCTAAGCATGCGCTCAGAGTTGTACAGGAAGCTCTCTAGCACCAAAAGCAACGGGAACTGCCACAAAACGCTGGAACCTTTGTCTCCATGGGTTACTCAAGGAAGCAAAGGGCCAAGTTAACAATTAAACTAGGACCTACCAAATAACTTAGCCACAAGATCAACTTCTCCTAAAACGCAATCTTCTCTCTAGCGTTCAGCTAAATCACTGTGACTATTCTACAGGCTTACCAAATATGGGAGCACTACATTAGCTGCATTGAGTACTCTTATCTGATTAGCAGTGTCAGCATAGACATCAGCAAAGATAACATTTCGTTCTCCATGCTGACCCTCTGCTGTTCAAAACGAGACTTTTAGCTGGGCCAGCTAGTGTGAAACTAGATTGGCTATGTCTGCAGGGCGCATCTGCCACAGCTTCAGCAGGCAAACTCTAATATCTGAAAAGCAATAACATAGAAAAGTTATGCTACGAAGAGATACTAGCAAAGGTCCTGAGGAAACTTGCAATCATTTTTACGTCCTAAACTTGCATGAAGTATTGTCTATGCCTATACCTATATCTATGTCTATGTGAACTGAAATATTGCAATCATAAAAATGCTGTAACAGAATGAAGAGAAAGCATTTTTCTTTATTTTGGGGACTTTTTTTTTCTTTATTTGAATAGGCGGACTGCTTAATTGTACAGAAGCAACAATGTAAAGCCAAAAGACTTCCCTAAAAAAGTAGAAGTTCCTTTTAAAGACCAACATCTATGTGTTATAAATTTGAAGTACTCTATTTTCGCTAGTGCATTTTATACTAACCTAAACATTGATGTTATATTGAGCCTGAAATCAATGAAGGTGCTTCACTGTAAACAAGGGAACAACCTGCCCCAGTGAGCACAATTAAGTTTTTTTTTTTTAATCTGGAATGTAAACTGAAGCCTGTGTGAAAATCTTCTCCTCATAAAGCTACAAACTGCAGTACATCTGTTTCTCTCGCCAGCTTACATGAGTTCTGAGTGGCAAAATATTAGCTAACAAATAGACAGGAATTTTTTTTAACACCTGCTCTGCTTCCATGCAATCAGAAAGCTAATACTATTTTTAACAAATTGATATCTAGCTATTCATCTACAATATGTGATAATGAGTAAAATTAAAACAGAATATATTAATTCTGTTATGTGTCTACATATGTAAATCTATTAAATAGATGTCTATGAAATCTATGAAATGAAAATGTATCTTTTGTCATACAATTCCAGAAAATGTATTGATAATGGCTTTGAATGTAACTGCATGTATGATGGAACAAATAACAGTAAGTTAGAAGAACAGAGCAATGTACATAGTCCCAAACAGCACCATTATTTTGGTTCTTAGAATCTTCTTTCCCTTGGCATGCAATGGTGATACCCAAGAATTTCTTAGTTACCTGTAGGGGCTTTTTTTTCAGCAATTCTCATGACTTTCAGAGGATCAAGGTTGTATCCATATGTTCTTGAAATTTTCACTGCAGTGATTTTTGCAGTTGCAAGTGGGAAATGAATTGAAATGGGTTTTATAGCAGCATGTGGGTTAAAACTGGATGAAAGACTATAAACAAAAGATTATGATAGTGACTAGGGGAAAAATAGTAGGGTAATGAAGGGTGCAGTTTCAGGATTGTTCCTATTTAACATCTTCATTAACAATCTGGAAGAAAGAATGAGCAGCAAGTTAATGAAATGCACAAATGATACTAAATTAGAAAGAGTCACAAATAGTAGTGAGGATAGAAGCATAATGCAAACGCCCTAGGGAGAAATGTGGGCAGAAAATAACAAAACACGCCACTACTCAGAAAAAAAGGCATATTAATATATTAAAGCTAGAGCAGAGTGAATCAATGTGAGGGAAAATCCACAGAAGTAGTAATACTGGAAGAGAATTAGTGAGCAACGTTAGATATGTGTTACAATGTGATATGCTGGCAATAAAAGACAATATACACTGAGCCATATACGTACAGGTACAAAGGCATGGATCTAAGAGGCCACTAGTTCCTCTAAATGGCAATCTGCTTATTGAAGATGGAATATTCTAATAGAGGAACAGAAGAGTCTTAATACTAAAGAAAACGCCCAGGTCAGCAGGACTATGCTCAGTTGTAGTGGAAGGTGTCTGGGTTAAAAGAATCTGCAAGAAACAACAGTGGAAGAGTGATTCATAAATGTATAGAAAGCCTCTGATGAGGATGAAGTGGAAAATGGTTTAATGGCAGGAAAAATAACTAGCAGAGAGAAAAGAAGCTAAAATATCCCTATTATTATGGTTTTAGAACAGGACTTAATTGAAGTCTGTACGTCACATGAATAGGCATCTTGTTTTGAACAAATAAACTGTATCTTTCTTGGCAAGATGGAAGGTAACAAGAGAAGAAGAAGAAAGAGCAAACAACAAAAACCAGCTGTGTCACTGAACTAATCTATGATACATTTGTATTTTTGACACTGCATGCATTCTAATTCTACCCTCCTTTTCTACTGATCATCCAGCATATAGTAAAACTGTAACTGAGTAAACTCAGCTAAACCATACAGTAAAGAGTACAACTACAATAAAACTTTAACTGAATTAAAGTCTCTGATCCTTAGAGAGATGCTGCTTCTACAGAAGGAGATATTGAAGAGATTAACATTCTTCAGTTCATAAAACTATGGGAAAGCATGGTTAACATTTATTACAGTGCATGTTCATATAAATATGGTCATTAATATGAACAATATGGAAGAGTGAACTATCATTCCTCATTCTTTTTTCTTCTCACAATAAAAGAACGTAAGGGTGGAAAATTAAAAGATCAGCCAGCTGGTGTAAAACAGAAAGAAGTGCTATTCCACACTGTGTATAATTAAACCCCAGAACTTGTTACCAAAGGATGGGTGCAAAAGGAGGTCAGAGAGATCACAGAAGATAAGGTTATCACTGAGAATAAACTTTCACGTACAACTTGTTTCTACAAAAGTCACTGAGCTTCAGTTTACCAGAACCTAGGACTCTATTTCAAAAACATGGGGTTAGTGTTTGCATTTTTACTTTCTTACTCTATTCCGCATGTGTTTCTGCCCATAAACCAGGTATGGTATAGGCTTACCCAATGAAACATTTGTGCGCTAAAAGTTACAGTAATCACAAAGAACCACAATGAAACACCCCATCTACGAAGGCAATTTTTGTTTTAAAACAAAAGGGCAATAAGAGGATGTTTTAAACACAGGCATACATACACACACAAAAAAAAGAAAAGGCAGCAGAACTAGGAATTATGATTACTTTTTTTGGGGAAAGAGCAATATTAGTAGGATGTCATTTGGCCAACTGGTGCTTTGCCATAAGGACATGTGTTATGGGGCCAACAGCAAGAAGCCTCTAATGGAACAACTGAGAAACAGTTAACTTTCGAAAACACCATAAATGGCAAAGCACTTTAAAAAAAAATCCCAAAACAAAACAAAATACTCATTTGTCTTCAGTAGCTTCTCTCCACAGAGGAATGTGTATAGACTATAGATTAATATAAGAATTTTGTGGCCAACAAAATGTTTTTATGATTTTTAAGGGTACTGTATGGTGACACATTTGTTAAGCCCACACCAGGTGTAATCCAGGGTAAAATTATGCTTTTTAAAGAGGTAACAGAGTGCTGGGCTGTACCAAGAATAGAATAGTGCAAGGGACCTTGCTTGGCAAATATGAATCCAGTAGATGTTCTCAGGTGTGCATGATTGCTTCTATAACTCACAGTGGGTTTACTAGATTTATGCATCTGTCTAGCTTCATCGCAGTAGATGGAGGTGAATGCGTTTTACACTGTGCATCAGTGGAAAAACATAAAACAGTGCTTGCAGATCTTATATCTAAGGAGTATTAGACTCCCTTGTCCACAACAACTTGTTCAGGTGTTCTTGTACCATGTTCCAATACTCCACATGTGTTGAAAATGTGCAATGTTTTTTGGTAAGCCAAATATGAATTTTAGTTAAATATGTATTTCAGTTTTCTTTGTCAGGTGAGGGGAACAATTTTAGGTTTAGAGGTCCTTTATAAGGAAAGTAATAGAAGACATAGGTGTTGGTCGATGAGAAAATGAACATGAGACAGAAGTGTGCATTTGCAGCCCAGAAAGCCAACCGACTCCTGGGCTGCATCAAAAGGAGTGGGACCAGCAGGTCAAGGGAGGTGATCCTGCCCCTCTACTTTGCTCTTGTGAGACCTCACTTGGAGTACTGTGTGCAGTTCTGGTGTCCTCAACATCAAAAGGACGTGGAACTGTTGGAACAAGTGCAGAGGAGGGCTACGAGGATGATGAGGGGACTGGAGCACCTCCCGTATGAAGATAGGCTGAGAAAGTTGGGGGTGTTGAGCCTGGAGAAGAGAAGGCTGCATGGAGACCTCTTAGTAGCCTTCCACTATCTGAAGGGGACCTATAGGGATGCTGGGGAAGGACTCTTCGTTAGGGACTGTAGTGATAGGACAAGGGGTAAGGGGTTCAAACTTAAAGAGGAGAAGTTTAGATTGGATATGAGGAAGAAATTCTTTACTGTGAGGGTGGTGAGGCACTGGAATGGGTTGTTCAGGGAAGTTGTGAATGCTCCATCACTGGCTGTGTTCAAGTCCGGGTTGGACAGAGCCTTGGGTGGCATGGTTTAGTGAGAGGTGTCCCTGGCCATGGCAGGGGGTTTGGAACTAGATGATCTTAAGGTCCTTTCCAACCCTAACTATGATTCTATGATTCTATGAAATAAAAGGCTTACTTTATGCATAATCTACAGTATGTGGCAAGTGTGATCCCACAGGGATAATGAAGAAAGACATCATAAATCCCAGACTCTAGCTCAATAATAAAAGGTTAGAGACATTACTGGGACATGAGACACGGTTTATTTAATTATTAAACATATTTGTATTGCCAAGACTTTTGAAAATTAAATGCATTCATAAAATATTTGGTTTCTTTGAGAGGGTGAACTTCTCTTTGGTGAACTCTCTTAACTTAGTTGAATTACCTTTTCATAATATTTTCATAATGTATTTAGCTAGGGACCAGTGTAATTATGTTTGTTACTTCTATAAAGAATGAAGAATGGTATCTGGGGGAAGAGTCTACAGTCATTTTTTTATGAGATTTACAACAGTTTTTTAGGGACTATTTCCTTTCATCTACCTGTACAGATTTTTCTGAAGGATTTTGATCCTTGGTCAGGAGTGTATTTCAGATTGCAAGTGTATCATCTTGTTTTCTTTACGGGAGGAGCAGCTCATCTTGATTCCCATCCCAGAAAAAGAACCCCATGATCTTTAGTCGTGGGCTGGAACTTATCACAAAAACCTACTAGTAGAAACAATAGCCATAGTCTATAAAAAATACGCTTATCTTTGAAGCCACAGTTAAGCATGTTTGAGGAACAGAAGATGTTCATAAGTGCGTAAATTCACCCATCAAGTAAATAAAACTAAATTGCATTAAATATGCTTTAGGTCAAGGATAATTGCATCAATTTCCTTCTGTTAACTGATCATCTTTAGAAACTCATTGAAAGATTCTTAAAAAGATGGCCAATATGGACAAGTCCTGCTCTTCATGGCAACACATTGCAGTTAGGTGGCTTTCTACCATTTTGTGGCTGAACTTCATCTCTTTAATCTTCCTTCCAGTTCTTCTCCAAATGGCTTCTGCCATTTTCAGTTCCTCTGCTCCAAATTCCTCTTTCTAGGCTTCATCTGACTCCAGCTGGGTTCTTCTTTTAGGGGAGGGCCAGAGACAACAATGCTTGTCTTCACAGAGGCAGCACAAGGCTGGCAGATTGGTCGTTAATGTGACCGATGAATGAAACATACCTTTTCAGAACTGGTGATGGGAATGGGGAGCTAGAATAACCTTCTCTGCTTTCTGAGTGGAAACTGGCCCATAATATTTATTCTGTTCAAGGGCGGTGGACTGCTGCAACATGTGACCCAACTAAAAAGGAGTTCTCTAATGTAGGTTTTTTTTATTTTCTCTGTGGCTGAAATAGCTGCAACACACATGTTTCCTTTGCTTAAGCCAATTACTAATGCAGTAATTATATGCTCTTGTCATGGATTATTTTTGGCTTTTTCTGCATTTAAAACACCAGGTTGGACAGAGCCTTGCATGGCATGGTTTAGTGGGAGGTGTCCCTGCCCATGGCAAGGGGGTTGGAACTAGATGATCTTAAGGTCCTTTCCAACCCTAACTATTCTATGATTCTATGACATCAGCCATGAATGACCTGTATGTCATAGCAGGTCCTGGTTTCTTAGCTGCCTGAAATATTAAAGAATTATGCCAGAAATAGATGAATGCCTGCATACTGCATCCCCTTGTCTTTTCCAATCAAGTAAGGAGCAGAAGATGGGCACACTTGCATAATCTATATTTGTCATTGAGTTGAGGTTGTTGCAGTACAGTGTGCCACTTTAAGCATAACAACCGCCACCACTGTTTTAAAGATGATAATACTGAAGTGAATCTATGGTAAACTTAACAGGTAGATGGAAAATAAAAACACCCTGGGAAATAACAGTAGAGGACAGAAGATCAAATTTTTGATGTACTAGCTGTACATCTGTTGATTTTTCTACTGATATCTGATGTTTCGCTACAATTTCTTGGCATTCAGCACAGCTCCCCAGAGAGTACTTGCCCAGTAAGATCCAAATGATGCTCAAATATGAACACTTGTATGTAGATTTACGTGACATGTAAAGCTGTCAATGCAATTATCATTTCAGCCTGCTTGAGAAATTATAAATAATATTATGTTTGCTTACTTGTAATGCTTTTTTTTTTTTTATTGCCACAGTTGTGGAAAGTAGTCATGTTATAAATGAAAATGCCATAGTTTTTGTCCACTTGCCGAAATTGAGTTTGTGTTTTAAGTTTTACTGTAGCAGAAAATTCAAGACGTCACTGCTTTTTAAGGCTCAAGTGCAGTAGTAGTTGGGCATTTTTTTTATTTCCCTTTAGTAAACACATATTGTCCTTGTATCCATACAAGGATGGTCCTTGCTAATTATGCACAACTGCAAATGGAAGGACAGATACGGACAAGTATTAAAAACATATTATCTTGACATTTTCTATATGCTTTGGAAATTTATAGCCTACTGCATGTGTGAAACAATGGCTTTGCCTTGAGATAACTTATCAACAAACATGAAATAGCCCACAGACAAAGAATTAAGTTTAATAGTTTTCAAGCATTTTTAGTTTGTCTACAGTGATGATATGAGAATATCTGTGAATTTTCAGATATGCCCCCTGCCAGGAAGCAGGCAGACTAAAGTGTCCAAATAGCAGTATCCTATAGCTACATGTTGTAAGTGTGTAAGTAAAAAAAACCCACAAGTATGCTGTTGCTGGAATAGAAATATATAGTATTGATAAATGATCTATATGTATTGCAAATTTGTAGCAAAATTATTCTGCCAGTTACCAATCTTCAGAACTGTAAAAACCCCAAATCACTCTTCTGAATTACATCTAGTCATGTACAATATTTATTACAGCTTAATCAAAATTCAGTAAAAAAATAATTATTTCAACAAGCTTTCTGTTTGAAGTAGATGAGTGCTGTTATTCTATATCAGCTGAGCTTGAGTCAGCAAAAAGCTATGCTACATTGTTCACATAGAGGGCTGAAACACAGCAGACATTGCACTGGCTTCAGAGGATGCCAATACATGCTTTATAATTAGTACGCTTCAGTAGTGACAACAATATCATATTTTCCTAAAAATAAATGAATTATTTTAAATCTATTAAATTATATAACTGCATTGTAAGATATTTTTTGTACTGTACATATTTTAGTGACATTTAATATGGTGCATATATTCAGTTAAAGAAACTGACTTTTGGTTGATCATATTACACTAAGTAATAAAGTATTACATTATAGCAAGTATAGTTTGCAATCCTGCATAGATATGAGTGGTCATATGGCACTGTGTAATATCAAACAATGTTAGACTCCATGTTGGTGTGTACACTTGTGAAATATGTTTTCGTGTTATATGCACCTATAGTACACAGAGCCAAAAGTAGCTCTCCAGAAAAAAACTGGGGAAGAAAATCTTTTTGTTTCACTTCCACAACTTCAGAGTTCAGTTTACAAATACAGAATTTTCCATAACATAATGTATATTTCCTCTGTTTCTAAAGATTTAACATTGCTAAAGACAATTACAAGGATGCAGAGAAGATCTCTGTTTATTATCGTATATCAGGGAAATATCCTGCTTATCCTTTTTGAATAACAACTAATATAAAATAGGCATTTAGGAAGAATCCCCTGGGTAACATCCCCTCCTACAGCTAATTTGACCAAATCTTCTTTTCTAGTAAGAAAAAGCATCTTTTAATGGTTTCATCAAGAATTACCTGTATCCTAGAGTCCAGTCTTCAAATAAGTATGGTGGGAGTTGGAATTAGATTATCTTTAAAGTCCTTTCTGTCCTGGGTTCAGCAGCAGCAGTCATTTTTCTCCTTGGTAGCTGGAGCAGCGCTGATAACACCAGTGCTTTCAGTTACTGCTTGGTAATGTTTTGGTCTGACCAAGGGCTTTCTGAGTCTCATGACAGCTGGGGAGGAGTGGGGGGAGGGAGGAACCAGAGACAGGACACCTGACCCAAACCTTCCAAAGAGCTATTCCATGCCACAGCACGCCATGCCCAGGATGTAAAATACTGGGGGCAGGAACCCAGAAGTCTCTCTCTCTCGGCTCGGTCAGGTGGTGAGCAGTTGTATCCTCTTCCCTTGCATTTCCCTGTCATTATTATTATTGGTGGTAGCAGTAGTGATTGGTATTATATCTCGGTTACTGGACATGTTCTTATCTCAACCCATGGGAGTTACACTCTTTCTGTTCTTCTCCCCATCCCCCCCGCCATCGGAGTGGGGGGGAAGAGAGAGGGAAAAGTGAGATTTACAGCTTAAACCACGACAATGTTTAAATCCAAATAATTTTATGATCTATTCTATGATCTAAATATGTGGAGAAATTGTCAAATACATAATCTAAAAGTTTCTTTCGAAGGACAAGAAAAAAAGCAATATGAAATAGCCACTCACAGGCATTTTCTATGGAGAAAGTCATGGTTAAGAATCAATGGGAAGATTCTATTCCACGGACCAGAAACACTAAGTACAGATTGTGTTAAATACTGATGAATATAAAGCTGTAGCTTGGGATTCACACAAATGAGAGGTTAATAGATCTTATTTTAAAGACATGAGGGACTCTGATGGTGTAGCAATGAGCAGGGCTGGTTGACTCAGAGAGTGTCCCAAGTCCAGATGAATGTGAAAGGGTGGATATAGAGCATAGCCATAAATTGCTTGGACCAGCTATTTGCCTGGGAAAGCACCATAAGAGAAGAGGAACTGAAGATCCATTTTATGACTGATGTACAACTGAGGGGGGAAGAGAAGAGGCCTTGGTGTTACTGTCACAATATAGCTGGCACTATGTACACACATTTGGGGAGACTACTTTGTGCTGTGCTCTGTAACTCTCCAGACTAATGGGGAGAAATGGAGGAAGCTCCAATCTCTCTACTTCTCTGGCCACCTCAGGACAATATGTTGATCTACCTTGAGGTTAAGCAGAAGGTAATTTTGTGGCTTTAGGGCTTAAAGAAATGCTGGATGAAATTTTGATGACAAGTCCAGCTTCTTCCTATTGCTCCAGAGGAATAAATTGTCTGTAAAAGTAAGTACTTGAAGTTTCTTCAAATATTGTGAAAAACCCTAAACTCAGTGTGTATGGGAAATATGCTCATGAAAAAAACCTGGCTTTGTAGGGTTTTATATAACCAGATTAATATTATTCTTATTTTATAAAAGTGCAATATGGTAATTTGGAGGATTTGGCTTAAAAAGAAACACCAAAAAGTTAAAAAAATGAAGGAGAAAAGGAGAAATAAATATAGATTCTTAATAGTGGGCTTTTATTAATGTTAATGCTACTGAACCTCAGCTCTTGCTAACACTTCCATTAGTAAGTGTAACATTAATGAGTTCCTTTACGCTGGCTGAGATTGAGGCCTGACTAAAGTAATTCCTGTGAGTACACTTAAGCTGGATGAGGACCTAACCTGCACCAAAGTCAATAAGAAGACCATTGCTGACAGCAAAACTGCTGTAGGCAAAGTGAATTAAAAAATCTTTCATAAGCAATAATTAATATCACAAACATGAAGTAGACTGGATTGAATTATCTATAGCACAACTCTGTAGAGAATTAAAACTCTTCAGAGATAAATTTCAGTGGTGGTATCCTTAAAGGACAATTTTTAGCTCACAACAGCAAATCCAGTTAATAGAACAGAGCACTACAAGGTATCACATGATAGCATCTGATGTACTACAATAGGAAATGAATTATATGGTGCTTAATTAATTATAAGCATCACAGATGATAGAAATATCTGTAATCAAAAGTGATAACATTATACCAAGATCAAATAACAGAGTGAAGATATGTATTTGAATAAATAATACTGTCTAACATGCACCATTTAATTTATATGCTGAATAGGGCAGTGCAAAGTGACTGATAAAATATCCATTCTTTTTTTTTTTTTTTTAATGGAGAAATAAGAAACAATGGGTAAGAAGGAAGCATGACTGAATTTCAGTTTTCACCATAACTACTCTCTTTCTCAGTTCCTCTTTTTTTTTAAGTTATATTAGGGTATAAGTCTCTGTCCTTTTGCAGGCCAAAGGTATTTTGTTTGGTTGGGTTTAGGTCATAGCTCGAATTGCTTATGTGCATTTCTAGCAGAAAAAAAACATTTTAGGGAAAATACATCTTTTGTTAAAATTTGAGATGCATGGAATGCAGGAAGCAATAAGTGTAACTACAATTTTCACAGTGGAAAAAAAAAAGAAGGAATTTGTTTTTGAGTTTTATGTAGCTTTCATGAGATATTTAATCAATATTATTTTGAGGTTTCTTGGATTCCTTGTCCCCAACCTGATGTGTAAAATCCCTCCAGTTAGAAATATTATAAAACAGTGCATCTCTTCTGGTTTAAGTTGCTCTCAGCACCTTGCAGTCATAGGTGCTTCCTTGCCTTTAACATTTCAGCCCAGTTACAGCCTTTGGAGCAAGACTTACTCTAGCACTTTGCCCCAGATGACATTTATAAGAAATCAAGGATGACTTCCAGACAGGAGAATATTCAGAATTCCAGGCCTCAGTAAGTCCTTAATCCTCCTAACTTTTCTTTCCTCAAAAAAGATCCAGATAATTGTATACAAAAGACATTTTGAACCTTTAAAGATTTGTTCTTTTTACACAGCCTCAAATCGTGCATCCCAAGAGAAACATCTAAAATAATTTTTGAATCATTTAGGTCAGTGTATAATTAGAGCCCTAAGTTACCTCAGAGTATAAAGTTTGAGCTGTGTAATATTAAATGCATGCATTGAGAGTTTGGCTACATTCAGTGGCAGTTTGAACTTTCAGATGTATGCCTGTGAAAATAGCAGGGAAAATAAACTTCTAAAAAAAAATCACATAAGACTTTCTCTCATTATATTCCTTTTGTGCACTTACAGCAAACTTGATTTACCAAATATATTTGCTGGATATTTATAGTAAATTTTGTGATCTTGACACTTTCATGCCAAAGTACAAACTTGTCATAATACCCTCCAAGTGTGAAACTGTAAGTGAGAAACCAAAGAGTAAGGTACTTCTCTACTTGTGTTTCTGTTTAGAAGTCACAGCACAAGGTAAAAAAAAACTAAACCAACATGAACAAATTCTTTTTCATTCTCCAGAAATAAAACCACATTTTATTTTTTTCCTGGAGAAGGACTGTTGTAGCATTGTTTAGTCCTAATGTCACCCCTATGAGCAAGGGGCTCTGGCAATTGTCATGCCTGAATGACAGAGATCATTGACAAATGGCTTTGGTCTCCTACACAAGATCATCCTCCAAGTTCAGATACAAGGCTGGTTATCTACCTATTCAACCCTCTTACTCCTGTAACCATGACTCAAGCATCTGCTCATTGCACATAGCTAGCATATAGTTAGGTAAACCTGATGACTTAAAATCTTATTTTAATCCTACCTGGGTTTTATATGAAAGACTAAGGCACTGCTGACAACTCAGCCTAGTCTGCATGTTGCTAATCTGCAGTATGAAAGATACAATTTCTACTTCTCTTTCTGCTGCATGATGGAAAAATTCTACATATCAGATCCTATTTTTGCAAGAATGAAAGTAGTGAAAGTGATATACTCCTTAGAATACTGCAACTTTATCAATGATAAATGAGATAGAAGTTCCATGATCAGAAGAACAGAGTGTATTTCCTATGGATATCTGTGTTGGAGTGGGTTTTGGTTTTGTGTAATCAGATGCAAATGCCAGATGAAGTTTTATCTCACCTAGATGCAGTTTTATCACCTCTCTCAAGAAGAAATATAATCAGGATTTAATTCACTATTTTCTTTAATATGGGCACCAATAGACTCTCTCCACTATGCTAACTGTTACTACCTACACTACTGGTAGAAGTGAGCTATGTGTAACACATCTACCCCTCTGCAAAAAAGTGGTGGATCTGGCTAGCGGTTCTAAAATCTTCTAGAAGGACTCACATAAACATGCACTCAGAGCAGGACCACTAGAAGTCTAAATTCTGTAAGGAACTGGGCAAAAAAAAGAATAAAAATAGAGGAAACAACATCCCTGATATGTAGCCGTTCCTGAACCTAATATACAGACTGGCTGTGCAAATCAGGTTATCCCACTCTACTGTAAATTTTTTGTTGGTATTCATTACCCTAACAAAAAGAATTGAACCAACACTCTTCAGACTGCTTTAAGTATATTCTGAAGCAGAAAATTGCTGCTATTTGCAACTCGCTGTAGTTTCCTGCTATGGTAGATGTTCCACACTTGGGACTCTAGATGCATGTATTACACAGCTGTGACAGTGTTGCACTCTTCAGCTCTTTCTTTATGTCCCTATTCCTTTAGAAAGAAAGCCTTTTACACTTCAGGAGCAATCCAAATAATGACCTCTTAACTGGGAGTTTAAGGTGGTATATATAACATTTGATAGGTTTCTGAAGTGGGCAGGTACACTAAGCAAAGTTTTTTCTGGTTTAGTGCTTTAGACAAAATGAAGATTACTTTTAAGTCAGACATACTTGCATTGCCCTGGGAGGGGTAAGGAGAAGACCACTGCATTAGATGAGCTCTATTCAGCAGGTGGTTCCAGTCCTGGAGGACAACAGTGACCTCTGGCTATATGCCCAAGCACTCTGCTGATAGCATAAATGAAGCAGGTTCAGATTTATTCAAAACTCATCTTTAATTTGCCTTTATATGGCCCTGGAACATTCTCCATAGAATTTACTTTTCCAGTGAGCTTCTATATAGTCACACATTTATATAATGTACTTTGTATCACACAAACTTACATACATATTAGTAGCAGAAAGCAATTATCTCTTTATAACTGATGTTGCGTTCTCCCTAGTAGCGTCTTTTGCAGGAAACCCTTCTATGACACTTGGACTTTCAGTTCTGATGCAAAAGTCTGTTTAATACATATTTGAGGATTCTCCCTTGGCTTCCCAAATAAATTTTAAAAGGAATTGCTAGAGGTAAAACTGCCTTTGTCCACTCTGTGAGGCTATGAATACTCATGAAAGCCGCTTTGAGTACAACAATAAATTTCTAACTCTAGTGCCTAGGAAAAGTGCATTCTTTAATTACAAGAATCCTCTGGTAAAATTCACCATAGTGGTCCTAAAATGGGGTACTGAATTCATATGAAAATTACTTCATAAACTCAAAAAAGTGATATGGCTGAGTCATCCAGACTAAAATAAATAGGATTAATAGATTTTAAAATAAGAATAATAATATATACCTCTCCATAATTTTTATACCCTGAAGATCCATTAAAGGCTGTTCTATTCCTAATTTCCTAATTTCTGTTCTGTTACTAATTTAATTTACAACTCTTTGTATAAAACTGCTTCAGAAAGCTGATCAAAGTAACTTTCAAAGACCACCACTACTAAACAAATAATCTGTGTTGCCAAGTTGTTGGGAAAAATATAAGTGAATGGTAGCCAAAGGAATTGGATATTTTTCTTCTAGTTTCCAAAGCATATTTTAAAAACTGCCTTGTGCAAATAATTTCTGCTTTAAATATTTCCTTTTGTATCTGGATCTTAGACTCCTTTCATTTTGTCAGTCACTTAGGCTTCAAGTTTAAATATGCAAACACAGGGAGCACAACACAAGAACACACTAATCTTATTCTGTCAAAAGCAGATCCTATTTCTTAATCCCCAAGACCAGGAAAATGAGAGTTGGGCTAAAATATCAAAGACAGTGAAGCACACATGCACATTTTCTTATCTTTTGCTAAAATACGGACCTGAAATTTAGGAAAAAAATATTCCACTTATTTTTTTTCACATAGCTTCAGCTGATTGAAAACCCAGAAAAGTAGTTGCATTCCCTTAAAACTACATGTAGCAAATCTTCCTAGACATTTCAATGTAACCCTTAATTTTGCAGAAGTGGGTGGAACCACCCGCCATTCTGTTGTACGCTTAGCTAGCAATGTGTGCATTGTACAGCCTTATGGAAATCTATGAAATGGTGTGGCCAGTTCTGAATCTATTTGTGTTGTCCCCTTGGTAAATGAACTCCTCTGACAAACTCAGGTCTTTGGACTTTCATTGGCTCACTTGCAAGCATGCTCTCATAAACAGTTGTATGTAGAACTTGGAATGTCTTTTTAAAGGCAAATGATTTTCCCTTTAAATACTGCACTTAATGCACCTTTTTAATGTGTCTTACTTTTTTATATATATATATTTACTCAAGCCAAGTGCAGCCTTGAACACTGAGGCCTGCTGGGCAAATTTCCTAGGAACTAAAACTGAAAAATTAGAGTTTTTAAAAACCTATTATCTGCAAAGAGGCACAAGGGTAAAGGAGAAACTCATAATTTCAGTTGAAGCTCTCCAACTCTTTTATTGTTCCTACTGTCTTTTCAGTATATCAAAGTAACACCATATCCTTTTGTTCTGGTTTGGTTTTAATTATTATTATTTTTAAGGATACAGTCCTGCATGTGCACACCTGGGAAAATAATACTTCTATTTTATTAAAATGGAAGTGGTAAACACGTATTATAATGGATGAAGAGTGATAGTAGGAAGAATTTTCTACTCTTCTTTGGGGGAGAAAAAGAAAATTATGAGAGAAAGAAGCCATGGCAGAACAATCATATTTGCTCATTCTTTGAAATAAAGTTCTTTAGATTCAAGAAAGACCTTGCTGCAGTAGAAACTGAATTAGCAATACTATTTTGGAGAAGCTGTTGCACACTCTCTCCTATCATGAATGTGCTTCTGGTTCAGATGTTTCTGCTGGATTAATAAGAAGTGTTTTCCCTTATTTATGCCAAAATAGTAACATCAGGCCTCAAGAGGGAAAGGTTAGAATATACCACACTACACAGATAACTCAGTATGAAGAAGTAAACTAGTCTTCCAAATTAGCCATACAAAAATATTCTGAGGAGCTTCTACCAGAAACACAGATAATATTGAAAGAAATGGGCAGTCTTACTTAGAATGACATTTTCTTGCTTCAACAGCTCATATAGGTGTATGTGTATGCAGCAACACGTACATGCATTTGTGCACACACCTAAATACGCAAAGCAGTTTGAGGAGTTTTTCTTGCTTATCTAATGTGGCTTCTTAGCAGAAAGAAAAATGAGCCAATAATATCTGCTGTTGCTTCTTCTGCATGAATAAGGTCATCTTTCCACCCTCCTTTCCTTTCTTCTTTCCTGAAAAATACAGTGCTGTCATTTCAATACCCAGACCATTAAATCTAATCATCAGAAATTACTAAAGAAATTTTTGTCTGAGACACAGTGAGTGATTGTCACGTCAAATCCTCAATTATTGTCCGAGCTGCACATCACCAATATATTGCTACTCCAATATAACTCAAAGCTGAAGGAGTGTAAAGTGTCAATTTTATTTTTTTTGTCGGTTGAGGAAGATAGGTGAAAAGCGAGCACGCATGAGGCTGCAAGCAGAACAGCATTTTGTTCACAAAACACCTGATGATATGCTGAAGTCCCTCCAGTTTGTGCATCTCCTTTGATGGAAATGAAAACAAAAATTTTAAATTCTGTTTTTCAGTGCATATCACTGAAAATCTGATGGTGGCATCGAAATCCTTACAGCTAGGAGAATACAGACTGAAAAGATATCTGAATTTATTCAGATGGAGCTAAAACTTCTTTTAAATTTTACTACCCAAGGTATTAAGCAGCAACTTTTAAAGTGCCTGAGATTTTTTGGAAAAAATGCTTCAAACAAACGCACACCATAAACGAAGGCAGATTTATTCTCATTGGAAAAAATATTCATTTATCTGCCAGAGGAAACAAAACACTGAGATATTAAGTAAGTACAGTCTATGCCTGCATCCACAGTACTAGAAATTCTTCAAGGGCTACAAAAATCATAATTAATAATGGAATGTGACTTCAACAATAAAGAAAAACAAGTTCTACATAACACCACTTGCAGTTTTGGCATTCTTATGGGGGACAGAAGGATCAGAAATATGTTCTTTGTTTGTACACTCATTTATGACACAGGTTGGTTGGATACTAAAAGTGATCATATACACCTGTGAACTAGTAAGAGTTTATAGCTAAGGAATAAGGATATCTGAAAGTCAGATATTGCCAGAAAGGATTGATTTAATAGCCTTCATTTAGAACTCCAATTAAAATTCATGAACAACACGGAAGAAGAAAAATCTACAACGCATTAACTATATTACTTTCCTCTGGTCTGGAATCTCCTATCAAACGGAGGCATGAGCTGTTCTTCTTTGAAGCTGTTCGTGGATGAAAGCATGAAGTGGACATAAACAATTCAATAGATTTTCAGCATAAATGCTGGAGATTTGCAAAGCAAGTATATCTGTCTGAAGGTAAATTAAAATTCTGCTAACCTGTCAGCTCACATCACTAAGCTCTGAAATAACCTGGGGAATAAAAGTGATGTAGTCCTCAGGTTGTGTCCTGTGTACTATTTGATAGTGGTCTGTGGAGAATTCACAGGTCAGATTGCAGTCTCTCCTCTTTGCTCCCAGTTCACTGAAGGGAAGAGGTGGTAAGAGAATCAGGTGGTGAAGAAGCATGTAGAGGATGTAACAGAGGAACTGAGCAGATGGGCGTGGGAGACAAAAAGAGGAGCAAAAGTGACAGCATAATCATTGCATTCTAGACAACTAAAAATATACAAATGCTTTTATATTTGTTTCCTTTGCTGCAGTTGCCAGAAAGATGTCACATAATCGCAAGTAAAAGGGGAGGTAGCACATGCAAATAGAAGTCACAGTGAAGCAGATGCATTAGCCACTCTGCTTTAAATGATGCTCTTGCATCTGAAAGTTGGAGGACCTGTAGCTTACGAAATTTGTGGCTCCATACAGAAAAGTAGTTTCTTCAAGGTTTTTTTGTGATGTCTGAGAGTGTTAGCAGAGTTACCTCAGATTAGTGTGGCCATTATAATAGACATAGGTGAAAAAAAGGTAATTCCTAAGTGTGAGCTTTTTAAGACCTTCAAGGTGAAATCTTACACTTCAGGATTTATAAACTATCAAAGTTTTGTGGAACAGAACTATTACAAATGCCAAAGATTGACAGTTATTTATAGCTACAAGATTACTTAATAGAAAACAGCTCATATGCAATTTGTGTGGCTAATATAGTCTTCTTAGTAAGCTATTTCCTGCTGTACTTGGTGCTGCTAGAAAAGGGTGGAAAAATTAGAATACAAGAAAAGCATCTTTATTTTATTCAGTGGTTAAAAAATCCGTTTGATAAACTGGTAATGGAGTGCTTTCAGGGTTGTTTTGATATGTACAATAAATAGATACTAGATAAAATATAGAAACATTCCTGGAAGTGAGGATCAGAATCTAAGTCTCTAAATACTCAGATAAATCTCATTATTTGAGCAACCTGGTCTAGTGAAAGGTGTCCCTGCCCATGGTAGGGAGTTAGAAATAAATGATCTTTAAGGTCCCTTCTAACTCAAACCATTCTAGCATTCTATGATTCTGTGATCATGACTAAATACAGTCATAGTCTCCTCCCTACCACTTGTTGAATGACATTCTCTGGAAAGGGCCATTGCTTTAGCATGCTCTGAAGTAAACAAACACCCTTCTCTCCTGAAACCTTACGTGGTGGAACTAACCCATCACAGAAAGAACTGGGTGTTCTTTAAAAGGAAAAGAATAAGGACATCAAGAAGAACACTGAAAACATCCATCATAATTTGGCAGTAGTTTTATTATAACTGAGGTGCTTTAAGGACATAAGCGAGATTAACCTCCATAGGAAGAGAAGCATCTTTTACTGGATCAGCATATACAGCTGGAATTGGCAAAAAATAGTTTCAGGCTAAATTAATTTTTTACCACCAAATGGCCATCCCATTTCAGCTGTGAAGCCAGACCACTTTTACACAACAGCTTGTGGTGCCTCTGATTTATTGTGACATCAGTTTACTGGAAGTGGTGGCTAGAAGAGACAAGTGTAAGCTTAATGTCAATTCAGAAAATGGGAGCGAGAATAAAGTGTTTTTTTCTTGATGATAACATCAGGAATAAAAAACCCTGTTTAGTCTATAGCCTTTCCCATGGAAAATGTTCTTTCCAAAAATAGCTTTTGTGAGGGGATCCTATGGCTTTCGTATCATATCACACATTTTTGAGCGCTATATGGTAATTTCTTTTTGTGTCAAATTGATTAGTTTTTTTTCTTTTCCTTTGACCTCAACATCTTAGGCATTTCTTAGGAGAACATATATATTTTCCACAGATTATTATTTACCCAGATTGTGGTGATGTCTAAAAATGGGTCAGGCATAATCTAAATGCATAAACCACAATCTCTGCTTTCAAGAGACACCAAGCAATTGTAGTCCCAGTAAATGTGATTTTTGCCACGACTAGTAAAAAGCTGCATTTTTTTTGCTGCCTTGAGCCTTAGGGCTCATCCAGGTTCAGTCTGCCTGAACCCAGGCAGCTGTTTTTAGCCTTGTTTAGCAGTTGCAGAGAGGTGCAGTGCCTATGGGCTCTCGTGTTTTAGCTTTTCTTATGATCCCCAGTATCTTGATTTTTCCATGCAGTACTGCAATGCAGCTAAAGGCAAAGACTTGCAGACTGTGATGACAAACTGGGAAATTTTAGCCTGGGAAACAACGAATTTGAAAAGAACTTGAATGTTCACAGTGGATAATAAGCTAAATATGAGTTCCCAAAAGAGAGAATTAGAAGTATAAAAAGGGGAACCTTGAGTAAAATTAGGGGGCAATATAACCTTAGTATAGGTGCGAGAGCTTGCTGTAATACAGTGCTTTTTGTGGTAGCTGAAATTGGAGAAAATTTGTAGAAAATACAGCAGAATGATTAGCAGATTTGGAAACAGGCCTCCTTGAGGGTTTTAATTTGCTTATCAAAAAGATAAAAGGGATAAATTTAAGGTGTGTGTGTGTGGAGGGTGTACATGTTTACATGTGTGGGTGAATGACTGTCTTGTACACTGGAAGTATCTCCTAGCAAACAAAACTTTGATCAAGGGTTCTCTAATATAGTAGACAAAAGTGTAACAAAATTAAATGGCTAGAAGCTGAAGCAATACAAATTTAGAGTGATAGAATAAGGCTCCAATCTTTAACAGTGAAGATAATTAACTAGTGAGTACCTTCATGAATTTGTGCTTGATTTTCCCTGAAAACTTCAATGAAGACTCAGCATATTTTTCTCAGCAAACTCTTTTAATTCTGCAAGAATTAATTCTGGTAAATCCTATAACCTTTGTTATTTGAGAGGTCAGATTAAGTTATCATCATAATAATTTCTGGCTTTGCCATTTATGTTCAATAACTTTTCTCATGTTTTTACTGTCTCATGCAAACATTTTCTTTTATCCTTTTTCTCCTACACCCCCTTTTTCCCTGGATATAGCTTGTACTTTCTAACTTCTCTGTCCACTGGCCTCTGCCTTCTTCTCCTGGACCTCTACATTGCAGACTACAGTTCACATGTGGATTTTGATTCTTTGGCTCACAATCTAATGTAAGCAAGTCAGTAGATTCAAACTGTAAGAGGTCAATAAGGTTTTGCAAAAAATATTGCCTCCTCAAAGAGCTAATGGCTAACTTGCATTAGCAAATATATATATTATCTGAGAGTAGGCTGAAAGTGACTAGAAAAAATTATTTCAGTGTGCAAAGCTTTTATAACTTGGATTTTATGAAGTTGCCATATTTTTTAGAAGGGATGTATCTCTGAATACAGAGATACTATCTCACTGTCTCCAGTGGTCCCCAGTGAGATAGAAAATGTCAATGAATTATCTTTTTGATTTACCACTCTTAGAGTGGTCTCTTTTTAAACAGAAAGGAAACCTTCACTACAGCAGAAAACTGCTCTGGTGTAAGTTTTGTCAACAATAAATGGATCAGGGTCCAAATCAGATCTTCGCTGTCTCAGGTGTAATAGTAGCACCCAAACAAAAGCATTCCATAGCCTTAGGTATGACAGTCTGTTAAATGAATTCGTATGCACACAAGAAGTGTGTTTCTGAAACATGAAGAGGCCCAAGAGAGAGTCCGGAAAGATTTTACAGACATTTAATAGTGCAAGACATTATTTTTTCAATAACAAAAGAAAAAGGTTTAGAGAGCAATCAGATTTTCATGGACAAAAGCTAGACTCCTGTCCTGAGGGGAGAAAGGGTCATAGCAGTGATTTTTATACGTGTCAGGAAGAGATGCAAAAAAAAGGGTTTGACAGCTGGAGAAGTGAGAGAAAAGAAAGAGCTGCTCATAGTCTCTCGTCTATTTTGTATGCTTTTATTTTCCATTTTCTCTGAGTGTGATTCTAGCTCTTTCTTCCTCTCTCTATTAAAGTGTTTCATTCTCTTTTCGCACTCTTCTTAGCACAAAGCATAATTCTTTTTCATGTTCCTGCTCAGTGCATTTCCTGTCCCACTGTCCTACACCACTCTCAATACTGAACCACATTTTCCTAACGTATTGCAAGGGCATCCCCATTTTGGTCACATCTGTGTCCACATGACTGCTGTAGTCTCCTCTGAAATCCACTGCATGTTTTTTGCTGGCTTTGCAGAAACTAGTGAAAGGTGATTGCAAGCATGAATATCCACCTGTCTGCCCAGAATTTTCTCTTCTCCAGGCTGAACAATCCCAACTCTCTCAGCCACTCCCCCACCCCTCTGACCATTTTTGCGGCCCTTCTCTGGACTCTCTCCAACATGTCCATGTCTTTCCTGTACTGAGGACTCCAGAGCTGGATACAGTGCTCCAGGTGGGATCTCACCAGAGCAGAGAAGAGGGGGAGAATCACCTTCCTCGACCTGCTGGCGACGCTCTTCTGGATGCAGCCTAAGATACAATTGGCCTTTTGGGCTGCAGGTGCACATTGCCAGCCCATATCCAATCTTTCATCCACGAGTATCCCCACATCCTTTTCCTCAGGGCTCCTCTGAATCCCTTCATCCCCCAGCTTGTATTGATATCAAGGATTGCCTGGTCCCAGGTGCAGGACCCTGCACTTGTGCCCATTAAACAACGAGGTTCACATGGGCCCACTTCTTGCACCTGTACAAGTCCCTGTGGATGGCACGCCTTCCCTCCAGTGTGTTGACTGCACCACTCAGCATTGTATCATCTGCAAACTTGCTGGTGGTGCACTCAATCCCAGTGTCTCTGCCAGTGCTGAAGATATTAGAGTGCTGGTCCCAGTACAGACTCCTGAAGGATGCCACTTGTCACTGGTGTCCATCCAGACATCGAGCCATCTACCATAAATTCACTAGTCCAGTACCTATCTGGTAATGGTACAACCAAAGAGCTGGTTGTGCATTGGGAATAATGCCTCAAAGTCACAACTCCATGAGTTATAGCAGTGCCAGTGCAAGGGGGCAGACACAAATTGCTGAAGCCTCTTGCTATTTAAGCTGTTTCTTCCACCTTAATGTACTACTGGTTTTGAATGAAAATGAAGGGATAAGCTGATGAAACACTATTAATTTCAAATCAGACAAGACAACCTTCTTTATCTGTTCATCCACAAAGTTGTGTTATGCACTTGGGTTAAAGGTGTCACTAATCTACTTACACTTCTTATGACTGTGAAAAACTCCTGTATTCTTAATCAGAACAGTGATTCTCCCCAGAAAAGAACAGAGATGTAACTGTTGTAACTGCTTACTTTGTTTGGAGGAGTTTTGTTTTGGGTTGTTTGCGTTAGGGTTTTTACTTTGGTTGTTTGGGGGGAGGCACGTTTTGGGTTTTGTTTCATGCTTTTGTTGGTTTGTTTGTTTGTTTTCTTGTTGGTTTGGGTTATTTTTTTGCTTTCTTGGTTGGGTTTTGGGGGGTGTTTTGTGGTGGGTTTTTTTTGTTTGTTTTGGTTTGTTTTTTTTTTTTTGGGGGGGGGGTGTTTGGGTTTTTTTTAGTTTGGTCCATTCAGGAGATGATTCAAGCCAAATGGTTGAACTGAATCTCAGCTGCAGCCCTGGCATTGCTATGTACTAACAAAATCTCCTGAGTATAAACAAATAATTTTTTGCAGGTGGGAGGAAGGATGATGGAATTGATATATGACAAACTTTTGACAGGGACTGGAATACTGCTTGCGGCGTAACGTTTTGTTGGTCTGGCAAAAGATTTCGAGTATCAGCCTCTTAAATGTCATATAGTTTTCATAAGAAAAATTTTTAATAGGAAATGTTGAAGCAAATATCTAAGCAAGGGATGGCTCAAAGTTGGCTGTCATGCATACAGTATTGATGGATTCTTGGCTATGTCTTTTGTTAAGTAAATGAGAATGTTGGCTTCATGAATTCTGGTTACATATCTAAATGCAAGAGCTGCCCACGCAAAACCTGTGTTGGAACTTTCTAAGCTGACATGGTCGATGGAAGTGAGAAGTTCTGATTCAAAATAAAGAATCAGGACATCTGTTTCAAATTTCATGCTTTTGGGGGTATATGATGGAGGCAGAACACAGTGTGACAAATACTAATCAATTTATTTCAAACTTATCTTTGGCGATAAAAAGTGATGATACTAAAATATTTGCCATTTTTTCCACAAATGCAAACAATAGATATATTTTAACCCTTTATTTCAGGCTTAGAGTTTAACATTCTTCAGTATGATTCAGACATACAAAGTGGAACCTGTGAATATGAAGCAGCAATTCTTCTGAAAGGTTATATCAAGAACACATATTTGGACTAGGTGATCGTTGCAGGTCCATTCCAGTTGAAATATTCTAAGAAAGAGTATTTATATATTTATATATGTAATGGACTTTTCAGTGGTGGCATAAAGAAAGAAAAGTACAGCTGAGTACCAGCATAAATGTTGATGCGACAACTTTAGTGTGTATGGGTTTCTGAAGACAGAAGTGTATTTGTTAAGCCTGTTTTCCATTTGACCCTTATTTAGGTGACAAATGTACCACCAGTGACATGAATTTCTGAAGCAATACCTTGAATATCATCTCTTATGCCATTAAGCTACAAAGCCAGGTAATCAGCATTTTTATCATTGGGCTGCCATTCTGATTATAATCTGCCAATTTTAAGAAAGATTTCAAAATACACAGTAGAGATACTTTATACGTTTTGCATAAAGTCAAACTATGAACAAAATTGTGTACAGAAAATAATGGTCATGCTTTTCAAAATAAGGATGTAACACTAGCACACAAATCCACAAAATCTAAGAGACAGCTCTAGGATTAAATTCCCAGTGCTGACTGAGATTCTTCTTGACTAACCTTAGTTTATCCTGTTACAGCTAGTTATCTATTTTTCCTAAATAGAAAAGGGCCTAGCTCTTTATTTCCTGTGTTTATGTTAGTAAAAATGCTCCTACAATACTTCAGAACAAGTTTAGGAAGCAAAACCTAGATTTGCCCAGGTTAAAACTTTTTACCAGTTCTTTTCCTGAGTTCTGCTGAAAAGATTCTGATAGGGCACATTGGAATTCCAGTTTAAACTTTTGTGCCAGCAGAATATGGTAAAACCTCATAAGCAGGTTCACCAAATCTATATACCAGCTTAACTGGTAAGCAATAATTAGCCAACAAGGTAAATAAAAGAAATGATCATGTGACACAGCTAACATGTAGCACTGTAATTAAAAGCTTGTGTTCAGTGATTATGTCTATGACAAAAGAAATGACTGAGAAGTACCTTCAAACTTACTCAGCTAAACTGTTGCACCATGTTATTTGCTACCTCTAAGTGCTTTGCCCCTTTCACTGTGGGTGTATCATTCTTGAGACAGATAAAAATCCTGTGTTTTGAGAAAGAGCTGTGTAACTTAAATGCTGCAGTGGGTTGACCTTGGCTGGCTGCCAGACACCCACCCAGCCACTCTCAGTCCCCTTCCCCAACAGGATGGGGAGAGAAAATAAATTGAAAAAGCTCATGGGTCAAGATAATGGAGATCAGTTATGAAGTGCTGTCAAGGCCAAAAGAGAGTAGGTTTGTAAAAATTAATTTAATTTATTGCCAAATGAAATAGATTTGGATGGTGAAAATCAAAGAGAAGCTGAAACAACTCCACACCTCCTGACCTACTTTTCCCAGGTTTAACTTCACTCCATTCCCACTCCTCTGCTTCCCCCTCTCCCATTGCACAGGTGGGGTAGGGAATGGGCAAAGCAGCGGGGTATGGATAGTCCATAACAGTTTCTCTCTCCTGCTCACACTTCACCTCTGCTCAAGCACAGGTGCCTCTCATAGTCTGCAGTCCTTCTGGGTAAACTTGCTTCTGTGTGGCTTTAATTTAACCCAGCAGGCAGCTAAACACCACATAGATGCTTGCTCACTCCCCACCCAGTGGGATGAGGGAGAGAACTGGAGGGAAAAAGTGAAATTTGTGGGCTGAGATAAAGACAATTTAATAGGACATAAAAGGAAGGGAAAACAATAATGACAATCAGAGAACATACAAAACAAATAATGCACACTGCAGTTGCTCACCACAGGCTGACTGATGCCCAGCTGGTTCCTGAGCTGTGGTCCCCAGACAGCTTTAATCACACTTCATATACTGAGCATGATGTCAATACTGAGCATGATCTCATACGGTATGGGAAATACCTTTGGTCAGTTGCAATCACCTGTCCCAGCTGTTTCCTCTTCCAGCCTCTTGTGCCCCATGGCGTAGTCGCTGGCAGGGTGGTATAAGAAGCTGAGAAGTCCTTGACTTACTGTAAAGGCTACTTAGCAACAACTAAAACACTGGTGTGTTATCCACATTGTTCCCAGAAGCTGGAATAATGCCAAAATAAAAGCTGGAATAAAAGCCAAAACACAGCACTGTGCCATCTACCAGGAGGAAAATTAACTCCATCCCAGGTAAAACCAGGACAGTGATCTTCTCCAGAGGCTGAAGCGGAAATACCCACCTGCGCCACTGTGGGGTCATCCACAGGCTGCAGTGTAGACACCTGCTCCAGGTGGTCTCTCCACAGGCTTGCTCTGGTGATTAGGACACCTCCTTACCCTACTTTTTCTTTCATCCTGGTAACTGCAAGGCAATTTATCTCCTGTTTTTCTCTCATTCCCCACTCTCACAGCTGTTATGAGGTGTTTTAACCTTTCTTAAACACACTTTTCCATGTGCCGCCAGCTTTTCTGAGGGGCTCAGCTGTGCTCTGTGGTCAGTCTGATGGATCTGGCTGGAATAAGCTGTAGTTTGGGGCAGCCCCAGACTCTTCTCACAGGAACCACCCTGCAGCCCCCCTATTGCCAACATTTTACACCATTTTCCTGTAGAAGCATAAAAGTCTCAGTAAACTGTCATCTTTGTCCAAAAATATACAATTTTACAGTATTAAAAAAAAATTTTAATCTTATTAGAGGGGAGAGTTAATTTTCAAAGAAGATGTATTGAGAAATTGCTAGAAACAAAGGAACGTCAATTTTATCAAAAGAAAAATCATAGTAAGAGGAACCAATGAATCTAAATGATGTTTCTGTTTTGGCGTATTTAAAGTTAATTAAACCTATGATTTCTTGAAAAAAAAGCAAACCTTTCCCTCCTCTCTCTGTACTCAGTTTGATAAATACTAGACTTAAACAAAAACTGTAGGAGAGTGGCATGATAAGTAATCTCACATTTCCTCTAGTATTTCATCATTCAGGTGAGCTTAATTAAAGGTAAACAGGAATTCCAGAAAAAAATATACCATGTATCGATATTTCTAAGTTAGGAAATTCTCTGAGATGTCATAGTCCTATTTTCTTTAGCAATTTTAAAGGTCTGTTTAATGTTTTCTTTCTCCTTTTTTTGTTTTTGTGATTTTATTGGAGATTTTGTTCTGCTTGAAATGTGTACTTAGGTTAGAGAAAACACTGGGCAGTCGGCACAAAACTCGCTTTTAAAAAGACATCGCTGTTTTCATTTTGCTGCGCTGTACACAAAGTTCTCAGAGCTGTGTGTGGTTTTTGTGGTGTCAAAGGATACACTAACTATGCTGAGTTAGTGTATCTATTTCACAGGTCGACTGAGAATTTGCTCCGTTGCTGTAAAACTTGATTGCATTTAATTTAGTGCATTAGTGTAAACGTCGTATCAGTTCTGATGGGTCTTTGTATTCCACACCTTATAAAATATTCAGGCACACTCGTTTCATAAAAGATAAAATGTTTCTCTACTGCCAGGCAGAATAGATAGATACAGTAGTTTTACATTGTGTTGCAAATTCTGTTGAGCCATCCTAATTCCCCAGATTTGAGAAATATTACCTGAAATGGGCTCAACAAGCACACACAGCTCAGCAACATCTTGCTGCAGTGCTATTTTATTTGGCAGTGGTGTGGTACTTACTTTGCAGCACGTTGGTGGGATGGAGCAATAAAAATTGTAGCAGTTTGTCTGACCTTTTCCTACTGTGAAATTCCTCTGAAAGAACTAAAAAGAGGTAAACAACAATATTAATTAAAATGGGCCATCATTCTTGTCATTCTATCACTCACTGAAGAAGTTTTTCTTGCAAAGAGCCATTAACAGGTCAGGAGATTTTACATTGCCCCCTCAAATCTGTGTTACATCTTCAGAAGAGCTTCAGTAATTTGGGATTAATGTGGTAAAATATCTGCTAGCAGGTACCCTTCTATCTTGAAGAAACTTTGCAGTAAATTTGTACAGCTGTGTTACATTAGTGCTCAGTAAGGAAGGAATCCAAGAATATTTCAAACTGAAGCTTTTAAATAATAAATGACAAAATTCCATTTCCAATATTACTAGTTTATACATAGCTTTGTATTTTAAGACTGCATTTATTTAGTTTTGTTCTGCTGCATGACTTTCGTAACTCCCACACTTATGCAAATCTTATCCATGGGATGCAAAATACAGCTGTCATACACGTTATCCATTGTTCCTGATCTACCTCTGTGTTAAATGCATTAGCTAAACAATAGAACAAGCTTTAGTATACTGATGTTAAGTCATAATTTCAAAGTAAAAAATGTAATGTGACACTATACAATCGTGTCTGATTTGAAATATGTCCAAATTGGTACTGTATTGTACTTTTGTAATGACTTTTAAAAAAAAAAATCAGCTAAAGGCAGAAGTATATAAAGAGTAAAAGTCCCTTTCAAAATGAAATGTAAAAACCTGATATTTTATCTATGGGAATATAATGTAAAATCATTTTACAAAAAGCAAAGTAAGTCTTCTACAAAAGGTCACTACCATCTAGAATCATAGAATCATAGAATAGTTAGGGTTGGAAAGGACCTTAAGATCATCTAGTTCCAACCCCCCTGCCATGGGCAGGGGCACCTCCCACTAAACCATGCCACCCAAGGCTCTGTCCAACCCAGACTTCAGCACTGCCAGCAATAGAGCATTCGTAACTGTGGAATAATTAGGAAATGTGGGATAATTAGGAATTAAATTTATATTTAAAATGCAGCATTGTCCACACATAAGAGAAAAATGGACTTTCAGGGCTTCTCAGGGTGAGATGCAGCCACACCTGGTATGCCAGGAATGTGCACTCCACAGCAGTTCCTGTGGCAACACGGATAGAGGATGGAGCAGGGTGGAGATCTTGCGGCTACTCTCTGTCCTAAAGATGGGAACTAGGTGGTGCAAGAAACTGATAAGCTGCATACTTGCTACCCTGAGCCAGCAGCCTGGCATCTTTTGACAGAACACCGTCCTCAGTGTGAACTTTGCTTCATTATAATGTCATTATAATGCATTTACATGCTAAAATACACACCCATCTCCAATGCAACTCCCCTCCAAAATGAAACTACCCCTCTCTGAGCATGCGCTCTGAATTTTTGGTGTCATATACCTTTAAAATGAAGCTAGAGAGATTTGCACCAATAATAATAAAGGTATGTATGACTAGAGTTACTCAAGCTCCACCTTGAAGGTGAAAATAGTATAAAATGACTCAAGAGAAAGGGGGTTACTGGGGAGGATACCATCGTGGATGAGCCAAGGAAGATACCATCAACAGACTCCTGGGACCAGTTGACATGCTGGACCTCTCATCCCCCTCCATAGGGACGTCTATGGGTAAGACTTGCACTGTATCCAGTTCTTTCCTAGGAAAACTTAGAATCTCTATAGAGTTACTTTTACTGTTACCTGTATATTTTAGAGCTATGCTGTGTTAACTTTATCAAGCGCTTGTACCACGTGTTTGCACATGCTTTTGCATACAGTATCTATCACTGGCAATCCATAAGAACCTGTACCTGTTGCATCAAGAAACTGCACTGTTTTGGTAGCCAATTGCAATAAACTGCACTGTTTCGGTAACCGATCATAATTTTCTCACTGAACACGATCCCAACTCTCTCGGTGTGGCTATGAGGGTTCATGAGCACGTCTCAACCGGCAGTGTGGTGCAATATCAGTGAATCCTGTTCAGTGAAGTTCGAAATAGCAAAAACAGCCAGGCTAATAGCTGCCAATGATTTTCCCCCCTTTAATGCAACAACAACTTCCCTGGGCAGCCCATTCCTAGTGCCACACCACCCGAACAGTAAAGAATTTCTTCCTCATATCCAATCTAAACTTCCCCTGTTTAAGTTTGAACCCGTTACTCCTTGTCCTATCACTACAGTCCCAAATGAAGAGTTCCTCCCCAGCATCCTTATATGCCCCCTTCAGATATTGGAGGCTGCTATGAGGTCTCCATGCAGCCTTCTCTTCTCCAGGCTCAACAGCCCCAACTTTCTCAGCCTATCTTCATACGGGAGGTGCTCGTCCCCTCATCATCCTCGTGGCCCTCCTCCGCATTTGTTCCAACAGTTCCATGTCCTTTTGATGTTGAGGACACCAGAACTGCCCACAATACTCCAAGGGAGGTCTCATGAGAGCAGAGTAGAGGGGCAGGATCACCTCCTTTGACCTGCTGGTCATGCTCCTTTTGATGCAGCCCAGGATGTGGTTGGCTTTCTGAGCTGTGAGCTCACACTGCTGGCTCATGTTCATTTTTTCATTGACAAACACCCCCAAGTCCTTCTCCTGAGGGCTGCTCTGAATCTCTTGTCTGCCCAACCTGTCGCTGTACCTGGGGTTGCTCTGACCCAGGTGGAGGACCTTGCACTTGCCATGGATAATCTTCATCAGGTTGGCATCAGCCCACCTCACAAGTGTGTCAAGGTCCCTCTGGATGCATTCCTTCCCTCCAACGTATCAACCTAACCACACTGCTTAGTGTCATTGGCAAACTTGCTGAGGATGCACTCAATCCCACTGTCGTTGTCACCAACAAAGATGTTGAACAAGAGTGGTCTCAACACCGATCCCTGAGTGATCACCACTCGTCACTGGTCTCCAGCTGGACATCGTGCCATTGAGCGCAACTCTTTGAGTGTGGCCATCCAGCCAGTTCTTTATCCAGGACCGAGTGGTCCACCTATCAAATTGATGTCTCTCCAACTTAGAGACAAGGATGTCATGTGAGACAGTGTCAAACGCTTTGCATAAGTCCATTTAGGTGGCATCAACTGCTCTACCCCTGTCCATCAGTTCCGTAGCCTTTAATCATAGAAGGCCACCAGATTGGTCAGGCAGGATTTCCCCTGAGTGAAGTCTATGCTGGCTGTCTCACCAACCACCATGTTGTTTTTCATCTGCCTCAGCATGCCTTCCAGGAGAATCCACTCCAAGATTTTGCCAGGCACGGGGATGAGGCTGACTGGTCTGTAGTTCCCCAGCTCATCCATTCTCCCCTTCTTCAAAATGGGGGTTATATTTCCCTTTTTCCAGTTGTCAGAAACTTCACCTGGCTGCCGTGATTGTTCAAATAGGACGGACAGTGGCTTAGCAACTTCATTTGCCAGCTCCTTCAGGACCCATGGATTAATTTAATCAGGTCTCATGGTCTTGTTTGCAGTTCAGGTTCCTAAGATGGTCTCGAACCAGATCCTCTCCTACAGTGGGCCCAAGGTTTTCATTCTCACTGTCCCTGCATCTGCCTTCCAAGACTTGAGTGGTGTGATCAGAGCATTTTCCAGCAAAGACTGAGGCAAAGACGTCATTAAGAACCTCAGCCTTCTCCAAACCCAGGGTAGCCAGTTCTCCCGATAGCTTCTGGAGTGGGAGTCCACGTTGTCCCTAACCTGTCTTTTGTTTGCAATGTACCTATAGAATCCCTTCCTGTTATCTTTCACATCCCTTGCCAAGTTTATTTCTCAGTGGGCCTCAGCTTTCCTAACCTGGTCCCTAGCTTCCCCAAGAACATCCCTGTACTCTTCCCAGGCCGCCTCTCCTTGCTTCCACCTTTTATAAGCCTCTTTTTTCCTTTGAATTTTCCTCAGCAGCCCCTTATCCATCCAAGGAGGTCTCCTGGCCGTCCTGATGCACTTCCTTCTAGTAGGGATGTATTGCTCCTGAGCTTGTAGCAGGTGACCCTTGAATATTAACCAACAATCTTGGGCCCCCCGTGCCCTCTAGGGCTATATCCCATGGAACCTTACTGAGCATGTTCCTGAAGAGGCCAAAGTCTGCTCTCTTGAAGTCCAGGGCAGTGAGCTTGCTGCACGCTCTTCTCACTGTCCTGAGATCTCGCATTTTACCATGTCATGATTGCTGCAACCAAAGCTGCCCTGGAGCGTCACATTTCCAACCATCCCTTCCCTGTTGGTGAGGACGAGGTCAAGCATGGAACCTCCCCTTGTCGGTTTCTCTATTACTTGCAGAAGGAAGTTGTCTTCCACACAATCGAGGAACTTCCTGGATTGCTTCTGCAGGGCCTGTCATGGGTTCAGCATTAGCAGTCATTTTTCTCCTTCTTATCTGGTGCAGTGCTGTGTTTTTGACTTTCGGCCTGGGAACAGAGTTGATAACACCAGTGTTTTCAGTTACTGCTTGGTAATGTTTTGGTTTGACCAAGGATTTTCGGAGTCTCATGCTCTGCCAGGGTGGAGGGAAAGCCGGGAGGAAGCCGAGACAGGACGCCTGACCCAAACCGAGCAAAAAGTTATTCCATGCCACTGCACGTCATGCCCAGGATGTAAAAACGGAAGGCAAAGACCCGGAAGGGTGGGGGTGCACTGCTTGGTCGGGCTGGGTATATATGGTGAGCGGTTGTATTCTCTTTCCGTGTATTTGCCTTGTCATTATTATTATTGGTGGTAGCAGTAGTGGTTTGTGTTATACTTTAGTAACTAAACTGTTCTTATCTCAACCTGTGGGAGTTGCATTCTTTCGATTCTGCTCCCCATACCCCCAGGAGCTGGGGGGAAAAAAGAGGGGGGAGTGAGTGAACAAACTGTTTGAATTGTATTGGCTTAAACAACGACAGAGCCGTACTATCCCTCCAACAGATATCAGGGTGGTTGAAGTCCCCCATGAGAACTAGGGCCTGTGAGCGTGAGGCTGTTCCTATCTGCCTATAGAGTGCTTCATCCACCGAGTCTTCTTGATCAGGCGGTCTGTAACAGATCTCCACAATAATGTCTCCCATCGCTGTTCTCCCTTTAACCCTGACCCACAAACTCTCTGTCGACTGCTCACCTGTCCCAGACAGAGTTCCATACTCTCCAGCCTATCCCTAACATAAATGTCAACTCCCCCTCCCCGCCTGCAGGGCCTGTCTTTCTAAAGAGCCTGTAACCTTACATTCCAGCACACCAGTCATAGGAGCCATCCCACCATGTTTCTGTGATGCCTATGATATCATACCCCCGTAGACAGTGTACACATCTCTAATTCCTCTTGTTTGCTTCCCATGCTATGGGCATTTGTATAGAGGCATCTGAGCCGAGCTCCCATTGAACCCGGTTCATTGGGTGGAGCAGCTGGAATATCTCTACATTGCTCCCTGAGGCAGGTTTTTACCCAGTCAGGGCTGGTGCCGGTCCTCCTGGCACCACCCCCTCTGAGTCAGCTGCTCACGTTCGCTGAGCTGCCGGCTCCTGGGCAGGCCCTGTCGAGGACTTGAGGCTCCCTAGGCACCTGTTGCCTGCTCCGAGTTGAAGCTCCTGGACGCAGAGCCTCCCTCTGATCAGGCGCTGCAGGCATCCCCTCTCGAGTTAGTCAAATTATGCAGGATGTCAATTGTTTGCGCTTCTTTGTGTTAGTTTATTTGGAGTGCCAATAAGCTTTCTATAAAGAGAGTTTTGGTAATTGTTAGTTTATAATTAGAACTATTGTTTCATGATCAATATCTGTGTACTCGAAGTGGTAACTTTTTTAATGTGTAACAGAAATCCAATTCCCATTTGTTCTGGTTTAAACCCAGCTGGCAATTCAGCCATGCAGTTACTCGCTCACTTCCTCCCCTTTCCTCTCCTTCCAGCTCCCGGAGGGATTGGGAGGAGAACCAGAAGAATGTAACTCCCACTGGGCTGATATAAGAACAGTCCAGTAACTAAGGTGTAACACAAACCACTACTGCTACCACTGATAATAATAATGATAAGGGAAGTAACAAGGGAAGAGAATACAACTACTCATCACCCGCCTGACCAATACCCAGCCTGACCCAAGCAGTAATTTCACCCTTCCAGGTAACTGCCCTCAGTTTATATAGTGGGCATGATGTTCCCTGATTAGTTTGGGTCAGGTGTCCTGTCTCTGCTTCCTCACGGCTTCCCCTCCTCCCTGGCATAGCATGAGACTCAGAAAGACCTTGGTCAGACTAAACATTACTGAGCAGCAACTAAAAACATCTGTGTTATCAGTGTTGTCACCAGGCTGAAAGTCAAAACCAAGGCACTGTACCAGCTAGTGAGAAGGAGAAAAATGACTGCTACTTCTGAACCCAGGACACCATTAAGCCTGTGTGACAGTTAATTCATAGAGAATGGTCTGAGATTCCTGAAGAAAAATATAAAAATGCCTTGGACTGCTTGTTTTGTAATTTTAAGTCATTCTGAAGTGTTGCACTAAGTTTTCATTCTGTTCACTATATCAATCTTCATGAACACCAATAGAATTTGCAGTGCTGCTGCAAACAGGAGTGGGATTTCCCTGCTGCCAGATGGTCCACTGCAATTGAAACTCTCACACGCTGACTGCTGTATTTTAAAGACTTTTGCTTATGAACAGAATTAGATACCTAATATTCAAGTCTCTTGGATGTTTAGCTTTTGAAATAGCTTAAAGGAATAAATAAAATACTAATATTTAATTGAAAAGAATGACCTCTCTTGATCCAGAGGCCTCAGGCCAAATCTGATTCTTAGTTTAATCTACAGAATGTTGTTCAAGTCAAGTAAGGTAATAAGGACATAGCTGAAAGATCAGCTGACTAATTTTTAAATAGTCAGTTCAAGTGAGATGTACTTTAGAAAGAATTTGAAACTGAACAGCATTTATCATTGACTGAAGAGTGTCTCACTTTTTGATCATTTCTTTCTCTACCGATCAACAGTTTTTCTTTGTTAAGCATGTCAAAAAGTGATTCTTGTAGGACAGAAAATAAATGGCTGGAATTTTTAATGATAAATGAAGTTCATTCTACTTACACAAGCAAATTTACTCATGGAATTTCAGAGGGCACTGAACAAACACAAAAGTTAGTAAGAGGAAATTGGTGTGATAATAGAAATAGTCAAACAAAGCAGAAGTCGAATTAATGTCTCACTCTTGCTCAGTTAGATATAAGAAAGTCAGACTTAATAGTAGACTGGTCAATGCCATGTTGGATTTAATACGGTTATCATGAATAAAACTCAGTTTTCCAGTCTGCACTTTCTTCCTTCTAATTTTATTTTAATTTTTTTAAGGTTTAATCATATATGTAATTCTGAAAAATTCTGAATTGTGATAAAGTCCCATCAGAGTGAAAAACTAGAAAAATATCAACTGCACACCCTAAATATCTGAGGTGGTGTTAGAGCTTTTGGGTGGCACATGAGAAAATTTTCACCTGGGAATGTTAAATCAGGAGTCCTTAAATTTATTGGACTTCATTCATGCCAAGGATGTAAATTCCTGGATGACTGGGATACTGGTTATTCCAACATGAGACATTTTCACACTTTCATTGTTTCTTGTTGAAGCCTTTTCATTTTTTGGTAAATAATATGCATTCTTTGGTTGAAAGCTTTTTATGTGGTTTTTCAGCATTCCTAATCATTAGACTAAAGTTGTTCTCTTTGTCTTTTTTTTTGGCCCAATGCAGTTACAACATTTTATATAACATGGAAAAAGCCTCTGACTGGAAGATGTTTGTGTGTATACAGGAAGATTGTCTCCACATCTAGATCAGCAAAAACTTTCAAGGTGGAAGTTGAAGTTGCTGGTCTGATTAAATTTTCCAAATCTCAAACATGCTTTCTGTGTGTAGTTAGCTTGGGTCCTGCAGGCATTACTTTGTGTTTTGTTAGTGCTAGAAAGTCTTTTTTTAGGAGGGAGTGTGTGAGTGGGGAAATATTCACTTCTGAGAATTTCTGGTTTCCATGTAGTTTAATTTTCAGGTGAAAAGTCTTTGTGCTGGAAAATTTCCAACAAGCTCTAGTTAAAAGCTTAGTCTGTGATCAGATGTCTTCTTATCTGTGATGAGGCACTGCAAAACCTTGCTGCTTTATTCAGGAGGATAAATAAGGAATTTGAATCAACAGAAAGATTATTTTGGGTCTTAACCCTTCTTCGGAATCCCTATATAACTTTATACACTCTAAGATTCATGAGGCAAAATAAGCTATTTATGAATTATTTTTTTGCAGCCTAAACACAGACAAATTTTAATCTGATTATTTTGAAAATGTAATTTTTAACTTTTCATGTCTGTTTACACAATGATATGTCATGCTGTTATATTATAGATTCATTGGGGAATACTTGAATGGTTATGGAATATCAGCACTCTTCACCAAAACACATACAGTGCCTTCTGGATCCAGATAACTGATCCTTGGCAGACTGATCTCTTGATACTTGAAAAAATAATGATGATTCCTTAAACAATTTACTATATTCAATTAGAACATTTGTGATTTTTATGGTTGTTCCCTTCAGTTATTTCACTGTTGTGTAGTACAGAGCATACCCCTTACAAATATATAAATAAATAACAAGCAGTGGGATGGGAGCAAAAACTTAACTTGCTGTGTTCTGTCTTAGCCTCTGGCTTATCCACCTACTTTGCTCATAATAGATCACAATTTTTTTTAAGTTTCAGGCACTGTGAATGAAATGACTTGCTACGTTAACCTGTTAACCTGAAAGTCCTAAGAAAATCTGCTTTCTAAAATGCAGATATCTCCAAAGTTGGCTGGTTTAGACAAAATATTTCTATTAAATCCTCCAGAAAAAAAAAAAAGAAAAGTTTTTAATAATCAGTTGCTCTAAGTTACTTGCCCAAGGGCAAGTAGGATTCGCATATGAAGGGATTTTTTTTTTTTTTCCCAGTTAAGACAGTGATTTATTAATCTTTATGTAACTTGCCATGCTATCCCTAGTGATATGGAAATGTTCTTGGGCTTATGACACTTTATCAGTAGCTAAGAATTGACCTTGGAGCTCCCTGGTGAATGCTGTTTTTCTAGCAGGCTATAGTCCAGTACTACTGCAAAAGCAATTGGTAAGAGGAATCTTAAAGTTCTTCTTTTACGTCCCTGTTTTTGAACCATCACTATTTATAAATGCATCTCACCCCAAAGTGGAAATTCATGTTTTACATAAATGCACTGCTATTTCAGGGAGTATGTTAAGAGAAATTAAGGTGCTATTGGCTGCTGCTGGTGTGAGTTGTTCCTGTTTCAGAAAGAGTATGCCTTGCCTTAATTTTTCAAATACCAGTATTCTAGGTTTGATTGTAAAGTCCAAGTTGGTTTTTGAGTTATTTTTTCTCTATATTTTAACATCTGGGTTCAGTTTCTCAATAATCGTATTTTTTTATCATTCTTTGGAGTGGAGTCTCACTAAACAACTTTTATATCATACGTGTGCAGAACTGCCATCATTGATAGAGCTCTGTTGCCTTCCTCCTTCTCCCTCACCCTTGATCTTTCTGTCTCACCTACCTACTCCATCAACCAAAGCAGCACGAGACAGCTTTTCCAGGACTAGATTCCTTAAAGTTTAAAGAAATACTTGAAGGCAACCACTGAAAAAAAACAGACTAAGAGTAGACCACTGAAGCCTGAAGAGCAATGAAATCCTCTGTTTCAGCTTTTAATTCATATATCACATCTGGCAAACAATGACATGTTTTCTATTAATTTTCTTTCTTTGACTTGCTTTATTTTGTAGGGACTAAAATAAACTACTTCGTATTTTACAGTCTGCCAGTACCTACATGGAGCTGTGCAGTTTACCATAAATAGAAGAATGTACATTGGAGGTGGCAGGTGAGAAAGGACTTTGACTCCAAATTGTGCAAATAAACAACAATAACAACAATATAAAACCAAAGCAATGCCCCTACCTGCTCTACAGTTTTCAGATGAGTTCCATGTTATGCCACAGTGATGTCTTGAAGTCAGAGCTGGTACTGTTGTAGCAGTAGTTCTCAAATTGCCTGCATAGCGCAAAGCATCTTATGGAAGCTGGAACAAGAAGGAATTATTCCAGCTATTTTGTGCTGCTCTATTTATGAAAAAAGTAATACAGTGGGCCTAGAAAAAATGCAACCTGCCTTGACTTTTAGGTAGAAAGGTGAGCATAACTGTGGAGGAAATAAGCTTGGAAGATAGCTGAATAGATAATAATGTTATTGACCACTATACTGACATGACTCCTGCTATTGCTCTGCCTCCACATTTTCTTGACAGTCAGACCAGAATATTAGAGAGCAGTGTAAATTAACTTCTGAAAAAGAATAATCCAATTTAGGAATTCACAGCTATTGCTAGCCTTAATGCATTTTGTCTTGGTAAGAAGGTTGAAAAATAAAGCGTGGAGGTATACAGTGTGATAAACCACTCTATGCTAAATATGTTTTACTAAGCAGCCACACAAAACCAACACTTGGAGCAATCTTTTGAGTAAACATCATTATTACTACCAGTTATGCTCAATTTTGTGTATTCAAGCAGCCTAGGGACCTCATGGTCTAAATTGGGGGGTTGATGCATTTAAGGGAACAGATAAAAGGAATTATTATTCTTCTATACATGGGGAAATTTATCATGTTGAAAGTATGTGATTTGGTGCCAAAACATAAAATAAATCCAGATTACCACACCATTTCCTCAAATTAAAGTCCACTTTTACTTCCAGTGAAAAAACATCTTTGAATCATACGGCTAATTTTGGGTGGTGGCAGCAGCAGCAGGCTTTATGGGACAGGCATAGAGTGCTTGATGTCACAGTACTCTGGTTGTATGGCTGCTTTGAATACGCATTAATTCTATCCCAGTCTTTCCTTAATATAAAATGCACTTAAGAGCTTGATTAAGACTTTTTCAGTTATGTTTGCTGGCAACTTCTCCACTCTATCTAGTAACATTTCATCCTGACAGCATATTACCCAGATGCATGTAGAATGAGCCTACTGGACAGCAGACATTTACCAGTAAAACCATTCCCATAGAATAGGTCATGAATAACTTCAGTCTGGAAGTAGGAAGGGTTGTACAAAGTTTGCAAAGACTTTGTCCAGATGGGATACATAATTTTTGAGAGAGCATCCTGATTCACCTTTGTAGGCCTATTTCTTGGTTTACTGGTCTGGATTTTCTACCCACTGAGTCATCAAGACTGCACGCTGAGTGCTTATACAGAGGGGAAAACAATATTCAGACAAATGCACACAAGATGACATGGACTGATTTGTGAATGGATTATTCCACTTAATATTGTGAAGCGTTTTTGGCAAAAAGTACAGTGAAGGAAGATGTAGAGGGAATATGATATTTGGTGACATTTTTGTATGAAGAAATCACTCTTTGGATTGCTAAAACCATAAAACAAAGATAAAAATCAGATATGTTGCTATGTCACTAGTTAGTTTAATCTGGGATCAGAACTGATTGATAGAATGCTCAGCACAGAGGGAGATACTATTTCCTAGAAGAACCAAGGCTGCTTGTCATGGGTTCAGCAGCAGCAGTCATTTTTCTCCTTCTTGGTAGCTGGTGCAGCACTGTGTGTTTGATTTTGGGCCTGGGAGCAGCGCTGAGAACACCAGTGTTTTCAGTTACTGCTTGCTAATGTTTTGGCCTGGCCAAGGACTTTCTGAGTCTCATGCTCTGCCAGGGAGGAGGGGAAGCCGGGAGGAAGCAGAGACAGGACACCTGACCCAAACTGACCAAAGAGGTTATTCCATACCACAGCACGTCATGCCCTGGATGTGAAAACAGAAAGCAGAGAAAGCAAAGTGCTGGGGGGTGCACTGGCTGGGTCAGGCTTGGTGAGCAGTTGTATTCTCTTTCTTTGTATTTCTCCTGTATTATTATTGGTGGTAGCAGTAGTGATTTGTGTTATACCTTAGTTACTAAACTGTTCTTAACCTGTGGGAGTTGCATTCTTTTGATTCTCCTCCCCATGCCCCCGGGACTGGGGGAAGAAAGAGGGGGAGTGAGTGAGTGAGAAAACTAGGTGGGTGGGGGGCTTAAACCAGGACACTGCTAGAGAGAGACAATGACACAGCTTAACAAGCAGTTTTTTTCTAGAATTTAGAGAAGATATAGGACTGTCTGCATTACAGGTATAGAACTCCGCTGGGGCCCTCAGAAGGAAATGTGAAGGAGAGAGTGAATTAGTAAATGGGTAGATGCAGCAAAAAAAAATTACTACATAGCTATTAAAGCCTACAGTGAAGACTAAGGGCTAAGCACTGCCACCTCTACCACTGGGCTGGGTAGCTGTAAACCATGGTGAAAATTTCATCTGGCTAGAGACCATTGTGTAACTCTTAGATGGAGTAACATTGCAGAAGTATTATTCTTTTAATAAGATTGCATAATGACAATTTCACATGCAACCAACTGAGGTGACTTAGTTTCACCTGAGCCATGGAACTTTACATATGAAGCAATTAAGAGGCAACAAGAAAAAGCTTCGGAACACTATCAGTTTAACCTTTATTTTCAAAACATTATGAATTTTTATTTCTTGTGACCAGGCTATGCATTTCTCACTAGTACTGTCAAATAAGTGGATACTGACACACTGCAGTATTGCTTTTTATTTTGTTTTTTTCCACAGCTTAAAAACCTAGTGAATAAATTTACTGCTTGAGGAAGTTTGTGAATATCATTACCATCAGGTTGCTAAACTGAGATACATGCAAAAAGAGCATGCAAAAAAATAATCTTAGTGAACTGAGAAAAGACACGCTTTCTTAAGCAGAAAAATATTTCTCAGTGAAGTACATGCTTCAGATCACTACTACTGAATCAGTGAATATAGACTTGACTAGCAACAAATCTTCCACTAGAATACAGTTGATCAACTTCAGGTGAATTCCCACTTGCACTAAAAGAAGCCACCTACAGGGACATAAGTAAGAAGTGGGGAAAATTTTATTACAGTCTCTGGGTGGGATTGGATATATCTAGCACTTTCTTGGTGGAAATGGGAGATTATGGTTCAATTCTCTGAGGCAGAAGGGGAAAATTCAAAGTCAACCTCCTACAGCTTAAGTAAACCATATGATATTCAGGTCAAAAAGTGCCAATTTCTCTTTGATCTTTGCTCTAAATCTTTTGTTACCTTCTAGTTCAAATTGTGTCACTTTTAGTGCATTTTTACTAATATATTTCTCATCACAAATCTCAGTTTTTCCTTGAAAGCTTATAGTTTGAAGAAGGGCAGGGGATACACATATTGTTGTGAAAAGAAAAAAACAAAGTACACGATATTCAGGCTGAAAATAAGCTATCAACTTTGCAGTTTTAAAGTGTTTTGGTTGAATACAGGATGAAATCTTGATCTATTATAATTTCTAAGAAAAAGTAATGATTTCTACTGTAGCTTGTTCAGAAGCCTCCCACACCAATAGTTTTGGCTTGTTGTGGGTTTTTTTTAGCTTAACAAATGCTCTGTATGTAAACACTCCAGCTGTTTTCTTTTAAAATTTTGAAGGGATGTAAGTTATGTCTTCTTGCTCTGCACAGTGCTGTAAGAGATACTTATGATTTATTGCAATGAAAAGCTGTGGATGGAGTGGGGGCAAAACAACCCACATTGGAAACAAGCAAATAAAAAAAAAAAATAGAAAGAATGAAAGAGGGGTTTATGCTTTCACCTTCTACCAAAATGCCTTGGGATGTGAAATCACATACTGCAGCAATCAAATTTCTTGAAAGGATGCGACTCTTCTAAAACACTGAAAGTCTCAAGGAGTTTATTTCAAGTGTCAGTGACTGAACTTATTTACATTTTCAAAACCAAGAGTTCCAATTGACTGAATTATTAAATTGAAATACTCAAACACTTCACTAAGGATGCATCCATGTATTCTTTCTACTTCCAAGAACACAGTCTATATTTTTTTAAACAAGACAGAAATGAAATATTTGTTACGAGGGAAAATTCAGGAGGCAAAAGGGAGATGAAACTACTGAGTTCATATGCATATCAAAACCAAACATTAAAGTGAAAGTTACTTTCAGACTCCGAATCATCTCTGGAAGAATTCAAACATAAGCATTAGTCTAAGTGGGTTCTATCACCAATTTCATGGAATTCCACATACTGTATATTTGCTGTTAAAAGCCTAGGTTGGTCAACAGTGAAACATTTGTGGATGAAATGAGCTAGAGAAATGTACATCCTTTGCAACTTGGGGCTGTTAAATAAACATTCTCATGCACTTATCAGCAAACTGTGCTGCTTTTTCCCTTTGAGAAGTCACTATGAATGGACCAATAATTTCTTGAATTAGATAATGAGTATAGAATACAGTCTGACTGCTGCAAAAATGCTTTCCATCTTCTTTGACAGCTATTCTTTATCAGGTACTAAGCATTCAAACTCTCCAGCTGTTTTAACTGAGCATTTAGGACAGGTGGGTTTCCTGATTAAGTAAGATAAATAGTGTCATTTGGACCAGCCTGTCACTAGAACTAGTGTACATGAATCATTATGTGTTTGAACACACCTGTGTGAAGAAAACCAGCACAAATCTTAGGCATCGGTTAAATTCAATTTTTAAAAGAAAAGTGTATAGATGTTATCCAGACCTTAAACTATCCTAATACAGAACTGGTTCCCTTATACTGTGGAATGCTTTTTGTTGTTTGATTAACAGTCACTAAGTTGTGACTGGGTCTGTTTGTCTGTGTTTGTTAGAACAATCACTAAAACAAAGAGATCCCAAACAAATTAAAACTGCATCCAACTAGTGTGCTCACTGTCAGGATTTCAGCTCTTTTCTAAGAGTGACTACTCCACAAGGTCTGCTACATGCCATGTAAATTACTACATCCTCAAATAATAGTAGTCTAATGACCTGTAGCATAGCGGCAAAAGTTTTCAATGTATCCAGTGTTATACTTTAGTGCATTTAATACACTCATGATCTCTCCTTGAGTCATTGTTGTCCCAAGGACTTGCAGCAGTAATAGAAACAGTATACATATTCTTTTGGTTTTCCCAAAGTCTTCGTCCCCTTCAAAAACCCAACGTAGCTAGGGCAGGCTTTCTGAAATAAGTATGCCTACTGCTAAGCTAAAAAGGCAAGATCAAAAAAAAGAAAAAAGCACAGAGAACCAAAACACCATAAGGTTTGCCTGTAGATATCACAGCCTTGAAGTTATTTTAAGTACTGAGGCCCTAAAGATCCTCAAGTCTGGGCAAAAAAAAAAAAGTATACATGTGTTTTCATTTGAGCACAAGCTGCTGCATCTTTGGTTTACCTTTGGAACAGATGTGTTTTGAGTTGAAGTTAGGCTTCAAAGGAGAATGTAAACGTTCAAGTGAAAATATTTTTCTTATTCAGAGTAGAGAATGAAAGTGTAAATTTTGCTCTGAAAAGATAAAAATGTATCCTAAATGTTCCGTTCAGAGGTTTAGAAGTGGTTCAAGAAAATTATAGCTGAGAACCTTAGGCACATATCTTCAACTGATCAAGTCCATAATTTTAAGACAGAACATGTAATACCTGGCTGTTTTGATAATTACATATCTTCATGCTTGAAATACTCGAATAACCTGTCTGCAAAGTTTGACTTAATTTCCCCTATGCGGAATGCAGAAATAGTCTGATCCTTCTTCTTGTTCTTCAGCTCATACACTTAACATCCATGCTAAACTCCCTGATGTTTTCGTCTGTGTCTAGACACCTTCCCTGGTGCATACATATTTAGGTACCTTGCTGAAACCTTTCTTCAGTCAAGCCCAAAGCTAACATCCTCCCCCACAAGTAGTGAGATACTTAGTCTTGCCTTTTGGCTTTGCCCAATTGCTCTGTGCTGCAGCTTTGTTAGTGCTCCTCTGTTTCCTTGCTGTTTGTGCTTTTTACAAGCAGCCCTTTTGAATTTCCTTCCTTTATACTTCCTCAGCTTCCCAGCCAGTTTCTTCTATGCTCAGCCTTGCACTAGAACCTCCTACTTTGCTCTGTTCTGCCAAATGACTTCCCAGTCTTCCACCACAAGGAAGCCACCCTTTATTCAGAAGCCACTTTTACCAATAATCTAGTTCATTATTTACAAAAAGGGAAACATGCATTTCTCCTAAATTATGGTTTCCAGGCATACATCCTGTTTCCCATGAAGACCAATATCTTGTATGAGCAATGAGCTGGAACAGGGTTATGAACATCAATGTTTCATTCTATTTTAACTCTCAAAAACTGTTAGATAGAAGTGTTATGGTCTAGCTGTATGATTGTACACCCTGGTAGACACAGAGAGCACTGGAATTGTTTCTGCATGTGAACAGTCAGCAAGAATAGATTTACAACCATGTCCTTAATAATATCTGCTTCTCAATCCCTTTGGCAGATATAGAAACACTATGTCTATGTAATACTGGGAGAGACTGATCTCATGTTATTCAAGGTCAAGCTGGATTATATATTAAGGATGTGACTGTATGTCTTACCTTTAACTTCACATCTTATTTATAGCGCATTGCTGCCTTTTCTATCTTCACTGTGAAGACAATGCTAGTGAAAAAGAACTGGCAGGCATCTATGTTTAACCATTCTGTCTTTTAGGGATGCTTTCAAGGCCTGTATATAAATGAGCTTTGAAGTCAATTTTACCACCTTTCTTTTAGTATGTATGTAACAGTGGTTTACTCTTAAACAGGAATTTTACCTTTAGCTATATGCATATAGCTATCTATTTCTACAAAAACTGTAGTATATAAGTATAAAACTAAATAAACGTATCTAGAAGTGTATGTTCTTGCTTATTGTATATATAGCTGTGTGCTATTCAGCCCACCATTCAAACAGTTTAACTATTTCATGTCTATAAATAAGTAACAATAGAATTCCATTTTATATAAATCTGTGTCTTTTGCCTTAAACATGAATAAACCTGAACTGAAAAGAAATGAGACTACTGTAAGCTTTATGTATCATTTGAGGTTACAATATTGCAGCACACCAGAGGATCATTGAATTCCACTACTGCGTCCTACATCTGCTGTGTGAAACCTCCATTTTATTAATGAAAAAAGAAACAACAGACAAACAAGCAAAAAGCCAAACAACAAGCTGTTCCAGAACATTTTCCTTGTTTCTGTTTTCACTATCTATCCTGCTTCTGCTGGCTGTGTCTGGATGTCTCTTCATTTCTGCACTTACATGGAGCAGTCTGAATAGCACGACAGATTGTACTTATGGAATAAAGACATTCTCAAAATTATTTTTTATTGCTTTTCTATTAAGATTTCTGAATTTACTGGATCTTTACTGTTTACACTACTGATAATCTTAGGAGCAAGAACACAGCACAGTATTCCAAGGCATCAAATTGTGTGTACATGTACCATAATTAGTGTAGAGTAATTGCAGCTAGCAGCAGCACTGTGGCAAAGTTGAAATGCACTTTTGTCTCCCCTTCTTCCTCACCTGTTGCTTTTGTTCCATTAGCATTAATCTCCAGACTCTGACGTGCCAATGTCAGGGAGAAGCCTGTTCCTTAGCCGTTTCTGGGGAGTCCTCACAAGCCTGGAGTCTAGTTATGTGTACGTGTTTGGAAAGCATGCTAGAACTGAGCTATATGATCTTTTTGTACGAGCATTTTCCTTGCAACCAGGATCTGATTCTAGAGCTGGTTATGTATGTGCTTATTCCACATGCTCATCCTATTTCGAAGGCTGATGATTTCAGTGCATGCCTTTAAAAAGATGCTAGTGGAGTCTGGGTGTCGACAATTGAATGGTGCTCTGCCTATGTAAAGTATATTATCAGAAGGGAATTGCTGTATCTGCTCTGAGCTTGTCATGTCTGCTTTCACAGTGAGAACTGAGAACAATTAAGTGGCAGATCACTGCAATAGCAGTTTGTGTATGTGCTTGGGTCCTGTTCCCTACTCATCCTGAGGCTGGATTTGAAGTTCTGTCCTTGAAGTTCCAAGGTTTCCAAGGGTTAGAGGATCCCATAGTGATGTCAGAAGGGGTCAAATGTCTACAAAATAGGCAATCATCATGGCATGTTTTGAGACATTGGCAACTAGAGCACAGAAGAGGAAAGTCCTTAGAAATGGAATACTCTAAGCACTTACTTTGTTGTCAACTATTATCTAATCAGGACTCACTGGGATATAGGATTGAACAGTAAATGGTGGCAGTTGATAGGATAAAGGTATCCTCTAGTTATCTTAAATGATTATAATACTAAACCACATGCCTCTAGGAGGGGATTTTATGTGTAAATATAGGATCACCGTGGTATCATGAGCAGGCTGAAAATCAAGACATACAACTCTGAGGTTCTGTTATGTAAAGAGTGGGGAACCAGTTGTTTATTCCTCCATTTTTAGTGTTTTGTATAAAAGGCTTCACCTTTTAATACTTCTATCCTAGAAGGTGTGCTGGCGATGTTAGATGTCTGGCACCCCTTTCTCCAGAATCATAATGAAAGCAAATATCTTGACTTAGTGTGTCAATTGGCTTTTGCACACCGGTGTCCTGGGTTCAGCAGCAGCAGTCATTTTTCTCCTTGGTAGCTGGAGCAGCGCTGATAACACCAGTGCTTTCAGTTACTGCTTGGTAATGTTTTGGTCTGACCAAGGGCTTTCTGAATCTCATGACAGCTGGGGAGGAGTGGGGGGAGGGAGGAAACAGAGACAGGACACCTGACCCAAACTGACCAAAGAGCTATTCCATGCCACAGCACGTCATGCCCAGGATGTAAAATACTGGGGGCAGGAACGCGGAAGTCTCTCTCTCTCGGCTCGGTCAGGTGGTGAGCAGTTGTATCTTATTCCCTTGCATTTGCCTTGTCATTATTATTATTGGTGGTAGCAGTAGTGATTTGTATTATATCTCAGTTACTGGACTGTTCTTATCTTAACCCATGGGAGTTACATTCTTTTGATTCTTCTCCCCATTCCCCCCCCCCCCCCCATCGGAGTGGGGGGGAAGAGAGAGAGAGAAGTGAGATTTACAGCTTAAACCACGACAACCGGGTAAACCTCCCATGGTTTTGGGACAAGAGTGTTGTCTTAACGAGATGCTTGTTCCGTGAACAAGTGGAGGGAGGGGTGAAGGAGTTATCCAGGCTACAAGGCCTGTGTATGTATTAGTAGGTATTGGCTCACATATGGTCAGAACTGCATGAAAGACATATGGAAAAGATAAAGTCTCCACACTGGAGAGTTTTTAGTCTAAACTAGCCGAAGAAGATTAGATACTGTATTTCTTTATGAGACCAGAAGCTAGATCTGACTTTAGGTGTCATCTATTTTCTGATTGAAGATAATATGCCTTTAAAAGTGTGAATCAATGGAGCATTTCAATTTAGACTGTTGTGTGCTAGTGTCTCACTGACCTGAAATATAAAGAAATGTAAATGGTATTCAAACCTCTTAATTGCTGCCAATAGCAATTCTTTTGTAACTCTGCAAAGGGACATATCTTCTAGAGAACAAAGCCTGAGGTAAAAAAGCAGTAAGTACCTCATTAGCAATACTGCCCTACAAGTGTGCCTAAAACCCCACAGACTTCAAGCCAAGTGTTAAAACAGGTTAACTTGAATGGATGACTAAATTGTTCCAAGGACAGTCTCTCCTTAATGAAAGGTACCTAGAGCACCAGTTCTAAGGTTTGCTTACTCTACCCATCTGTCTTTTAACATTCAATACAGTTCCTTCTCTCTCAATTCCGTATCTTCAAGGTATTTGAAAGTTGGAAATTAGAGATTATAAAATAATAGCTCTTGCAAGTAGCCACTCACAGTTAGGAGCCTGTTACAGTGATTGGGTATTTATTTTAGTGAGCGACACAGAGCACTAAAACAAATAAAAAAACCATCAGCCGTGAGTCACTGAAGGAGACATTTTGAACCATTGAAGCTGGGTGAATCAAGCCTAGGAAATTTAAAATATTCCTTGTGTGTTAGTAGATATATATATATTACTTTCGAGATACACTCTAAGTCAGACTGCAGGCATTTCCCTTTCATATTCTGTATTACTTAATAACTTTGTGAAATGCATCAAATGCTATGATAAAGAGATGCCTATAAAAGAAGTGCCTGGCCAATTCCTGCTTGCTTTCATCACGCAGTTAGGTAGTGCCTGCATCAGTAAAACAAACAATGCTTTTTTCCAGCACTAGATGAACTGATTTCTCACCTGTCTTCAGCAACCAAATGAGAATGCTTTCAGGTCTTTTCCATCTTGAAAATGTTCTGAAGAAAAAAAAAAGGGGGGGGGGGGCGAAGACCAAAGAAAGAAACAAAACGCCCACCCACAAACCCAAAACACTTGCTGAAAGTAGCCACCTTCATTTTTAATAGACGTAAAAAATGATGGGACAAAGGGGTAGTGGACAGAAAGGTAACTTTGCAATTCAGCAAACTTTTCACTGAGCCAAGTTCTGACAGTTTTGGAGTAATTCAAACCACAAGTTTGAGACAATAAATAAAAGTACACAAAATTGATTCATACATGTATATATTAAATCTGTCATTAAATCAAATGTGCTAAGTAAAAGCCAAGAGCTGGTTTAAAAATAAAATAAAAAAAATCTACTGTCTCTCGGCAGAAGGGAATGAAGAAAAAGTTCATGTTTGATTCCAGTCACATATTGTAGCATTCAGTTACTGGGACAAGGAATGTAGATAGAAATCTAATTAGAAGAAGGTTTATTTGTCTTGCTAATTTCATTTTGCTTTACTGCAGGCTTTCACAAGGAAGAACATTTACTGAAGTAATTCAGTGTAAGGTAAGTGGTGTTTAATGAAAGACACCTATTCAAATGTGCATGTGCTTTACTACAGTCGCATAACCAAAAGTGTTTGCTTGAAATATCTTACAGCCCATTCCCAAAACATGCTCAACATGGTCTTTCTGGAAGGGCATTGCAGACTAAATATGTCATAGCCTACTCTACCCTTGTTCCTTTAGCAAAGTTGGGGAGTGCTCCTGCTCACAGGGACTCCATCCTCTCTGCCATTAAATGACTGCGCAGTGCTGGCAGCAGATATAGCTCAGCCCAACTATAACTCTCTGACCCTCTTCCTGGCGTTTGCATGGTCCAGGAACCAAAAGAATAAAAGAATTTATGGACATGAACATAAACTTTCCACACCAACTGGACTTATCTGCAGAGACTAGCTCACACTACATTTTTTGCTAGTGATATAGATATAAATCATGGGATACCACAACGCACACTTACTGCTGTCCTCTTGCATGGCCCCAGGACAGGTTTGCCCAAGGGAAGCGATGCTTCTGGGTCATGTAGAGTAAGGGTTTTGGAAATGAGATTGCTACATGTGAAGAGTATCTCAGCTAAGAAGCATCCTCGGTGTTGTCCTTGGGTCTGCAACCAAATTCTTCCCTTAAACTTGTCTTTCCTTAGCCAGATTTCTCCTGGACTTATTGTTTTTGCCTTATTGCTACAGCAGCAGCTTACCTGCAATTAGCATGCAGGTGACAACAGCCAAAGCAACCAGCAGCTAGCTGGAGCAGTGATGTGGGAAATAAACCCTCACTGATGTTCTTCATTCCCTCTTGCCTTCTTACTGGCCTGCTCACTTAGGGCATCACATCTTACTGGCTAGCCAGGAGCTGGCATGCTTTCAAGTCACTTGCCCTATGTCTGTGCTTATTAGTAAGCAGTAATCTGGGTTCAGGGAGAATCTTCATGTCCTCCTACGAGTACTGTGGATTTAAGTTTTGCTCAGTCCTAGCTGCAGCCTGTCCTAGGTGAGCTTGTGAAGAAATCCTTTCACAATAAACTTCCTCCTACGGACACAACCTTTTTAAACAAAAAGTGCTTTTCTGGTAGAACGAACGTCTGGCCACTGTATGAAGCACACGATAGCAGAATGTTAGTGGGCATTTTGAAATTAAACAATTGGTACCACTGTTCAAGCTGCTGCCAACTTAAAAGCTGTGCCAAGAAAACCATAACCTTAAAAGTTACTGAAAGCACCTACAGTACATCTGGCTTTTGGGCTGCTCATTCACTCCTATATGTGATAACCATTATAAATCACTGAAATTGCCTTTACTAACTATGCTCAAGGCATTTCTCTATATATGGCCCATCTACAAAGTTCCAAAGAAATGTATAACTGGCTTCTTTTGATAACAAGAAGAGAGACAGACAAGGTTATTGAAAAGTCAAAAAAGAGTGTGGAAGAAGATCAAAATTTCATGTTAAGAGTTCGGTAACATCTTGTTAGAGGTAGATCTTTGGGACAATTTTCTTCAAGTTCTGCAGAGAGCAAGATTTTTAGTCATCTGGAAAAGTTTCATGTGATTAACTCTGATGAAAACGGAATTAAAACCAAAAAAGTATTTTATTAATTTGATTGTAATAATACTATAAATAAATTTTTGTCTTATTGCTTCATCTAAGGGGTTTACTATTTTTCATTTTTCTACCTTATAAGCATTTGTTGAAGGTTTCCAAGCTCTTTCATTATTGCCAATCATAATGGACTAAATGATGCCAATCAGGCAATTAACCAAGCAGTATATATATGGAAAAATAAGCAGACAACTCATGCAAAATAATAATGAAGGATCAATAAATATTTTCTCTTGAAGACATCAAATAAGTTCCCTTTAACACACTAGCAGTGACATTTTTAAAAGACTTATCAGAGTCAGAATCTTAGTCATGCAAAAAACACTATATGGTTCTGAGACAATTAATTATAAAAAAAAAAAAGAAACAGCAAAACACACAAAACAGTCTCACAAATTGCACATGACCCTAAGTTAGATCTCAAAATAGGAATTTCTGTACATCTTTATTTGGTATAATATGACTAGATGATACTTAGTGCAATGTCATTTTTATGTATACAACTTTTTTATTTCATAATGGCAGCTCATCTGTTCTGAGCCTGGCCAAGAAATATACCAGCTGGTAAATAGATGTTTGCAATATTTTTTATCCTGTGCATGGTAAATTGGTCCTAATTAAGCAGGGTTAGAATGGTATTGATGCTTCCATGTGAAATAAAAAACCCTCACCACCAAAGGCCAATTTACATTCTTATTATTCACCACATGTTAAAATAGGATAGCTTTGGCATGATAAATGAGGATTCTTTTTCAGCAATCCAGTGTCTACAATGTAGTTGGAACTGGTTTCTTTGCTCAAATTGATAACAAATATCTGATCTGAAGAAAATGCTCTCTTTTGGTTTTTCAATGTGCTATGCTTGTTCACACTGAATTATGTTGCATTAGATCATGAGCCAAGCAGTGGGGGAGGAGGGAAGGAGAAAAGGGGGGTGAGGAGAATGAATGTGTGACATGACATAATCTAAAGAGTGCTTTAAAATCGTTGGAAGTAGAGAGGAAACAGCAATGTACCAAGAGCCCCTGTTAAGTGCTGTAACTTGGGTTCAAAATGACATAGATCCCTGACCCTTGCCTTCATCACTTATTTATAACTTTCAGAAACACATTATCACATAGGAAGGCAGTGACAAGATAGATATGAAGAAAAGCAGCAGCTGCATGGCAGGCAGATCCTAAAACCTCAATCACAGAGAAGTTCTTGGTACACAAAGCACCATTATAAAACAAAATACAAACTCCCTGACAGCCCCATCTCACAGAAGCATGCATTAGACTAGACAGCTAATACTTAATAAAGAATGATAAAAAAGTATTACCTAGCACTTAATAATTTACCAGTGGTTTATTATGCTTTTACATGATATGACACTTCTGTAATTTATTTTTCCTTAAAGTCATGTAATGAAACACTACATTGTAAATCTAAGTTCTTTTCTTCCTGCAGAAAGAAGAAAAAACTGTCAGGCTAAATGAGCCTAAATAGACATTTAATGCAGGTGGCAAGAAGGAACAGTAATAAAAGTAATTGTGGAAACTGGTTGGACACACATCTGCTTGCAGAAATCTAAATTTCTTTGTATTCTAATGGTTGAAAAAAATATTTAAAATGCTAGTGCAGACACATATTTCGGATTCAGAATGATAGCCAACAATAAGTGTGCAAGGCATAATCGACACATAGACTGGGGGGTCTGATGAGGTTGTAACAGTCTTTGTCTAGACTTCTGATTGCATCCTATTTGCTTTCCCTTTTTACTGAAAAACTTGACTTCCAAATTATGGTAATGTTATCATGCTCTTTCTCTAACTGGTTGTATTTACATTTCTTATCTCAGGATGAGTTTAAAGAAATTCAACCGAAAATGAGTTTTCCTTGCTACTTTTTTCATCATCCAGCCAGTCTCCAAGACAGTCAACTGCTGGCCATTTGTTATTTGTTATTATTATGTCTTTATTTGCATCCAGACTTCTTCCCAACAGTATTTAATAAAAGTTAGGTAGAAAACTAGTCCTTAAGTGCTATTGTGTGTGAGGCAAGAGAGGAATAGGTTGGAAGCATAAGAACAGCAGCTCAATTTAAACTAGTTTTTTATTCAACCTATTGGCAGTCTGAGTCAAGTTGTTTAAAACACTAGGAAGTGCTATGCACCTGATCTAGAGTATTTATTGAGGAACAGAAAAAACAGAGGTGGTCTTTGGACCTGAATCGGATTTTCTCTTCCTGTAGCTTAAAGATAAGGTTTCTGAATGTTATAAAAATGGAAAATTTCTGTACACCTTGAAAAAGCACACTAATGTACCATAATATCTATCTGCAAGATAAAAAAAAAGCAACAACCCCTTTTCCTGCATTGCAGAGTGCCTTAAAAAACAAAGCCTGCTTTGCTACCTGCAGAAAAGGCTGCTGTTGGAATCAAATTCTGGTGAAGTTTTGAGAGACAAACTCCATCTCACAGAAATAGCTCTTCTGCTATTTTCAGATTGGCCTTAAGTGACTGAGGGACCTCAGCCCTACTTTTTGAAATGATTTTGGAATTTGTGTTCCTTAGTGCAGATGTCCGAAGACATAGAGAGACCCTTTCCCTTTCAAAAAGCCAAGCCTAAAGCAATGGCCCTGGAGAAGTAAATGACCCAAACCTTAGCTTGGGGGAAATGAGAAAGCTGGTAAAGAAAGCCATGCTTATGCAACCGGGAGACAGGGCAGGGGAGAATTGTCTTTAGCTAACACACATTTGAAGCTGTGGCAACAGAATAACTCTAGCACCCAGCTCATTCAGACCCCCAAAATTAAAAAGTGGGGGGGGAGAATAGATAGGCTAAAAACGTTTACATCATGGAGACTTCCTTTTTTCATTTTGATTTGGAAAATCCAACCTCTTTCTGTTTTAATGCGGACATTCTTCACAGTATGAATATTCTGCCTTTCAGTGAGTTATACCAATCCTTTAGGAGACTTTCCAAAAAACCCTTAAAATGCAAATGATGTAATAAAACTCATTTTACTTGAGTATGCAAATCTGACATAAGTAATCATAAGCTTGAAACATATTTTCTCTGAAATGAGAAAATCTGCCTACAATGTAAGGAAAGCAAAAACCTGATTTTGGTCTAGTTGGCTCTAACTGTGCAAGACCAAGTTCTGCACTGTGCTGGATTCCTCTGTATTCCTGGTTTTTTTTGCTCCCATGCTATTTACTTGGTCTATTTAATGTTATGCTTTCATTCTCTTACCCTTCTGCTGTCTCTGGCTTCCACTTGTGTTGTAGATTGTGTCAGACATTTTTGTCACACTGGTCTTGCTTTATTAAATCTTTCTGAAACTTCTCTATCTTCTTAACTCACCTATAATTGTTTTGTATGTGCAAGCATTGATGACCAAATTTTTATTTTTTTTCCCTTTACCCTATTATCTATTATTATTGCTCCTATTTCTTCTGAAAATAAGTAATAAGTAGCTCTGCAAAAATGGGTATGTTGTACTGATGTGAATGGAAGCCTGTGAAGCTTGTGTATTTGCATACAACATGAATACATCTAGAAAACAACAACTGGAGGCTGGTATTTCTATATCATTGCTAATTAATGCGAATGTTGTTATCTCATTGACTTCTTGATCTCTCTCATCTGGCATTATCAACTTTGTGTCTTAGAACCATCTCAAGAATAGCCACAGTCTTTGTTCTTAGGGTCCATTTTTACTGCCAGTTTGTTATTTCAGGCTCAAACCTGTTGTTTCGTTTTTTTTTTCTCCAAGATAGAGACACACAGCCTTTAAATTATAAACCATATCGATCTGAGAAAAATTTTTGTTGTGTTTCTATGCAGCACTGAGCTCAGCAGTGGGGTTCTTAGGCATATGACATACAGAACAGTAAATGAAGGAATAACAAACGTGACTATAATCTAGGATTTATGGCTTGAAATTATGATGCGGAAAGTTATCTATCATTATCTTTTGGTAATCAGAGAGATCTATGACTATATAAAGTGTTTGTATGCTCAAACTCCATACCAGAAAACCTCAATACAGAGTTTTCTGGAGTTGCTGGATATACACAGAGAGAGATTCCAGTTTGTTGAGAGTGAAAGAAGGGGAAAGATCTACTGTCAGGCCTGCTTGGACATGAGACGTAGCCCCCTTACAAGGGCTGGCTCAGGTCCTTAGGGCACTGATACTCCTCTCTGAGGCATGAGCAAATTGGAGAGGAAGTGAGGAAATAATGCAGGACTGCCTAGGTAGATATGGCTCTGTGGTTAGAGAGAATGCCCAGGTGACATCACTGCAGCTCTAAGGGAGCCCTGGGACAGCTGAACTCAGTGCAGGTGGAGTGAGAAAGCTTTTTTTGAGTGCTAGGGAGAGTCCTGCCAAGGCCATCTTGAGATGCTGATGCCTCTACTGCTGGCATCAAATGTTAGCAGAAGTTTAATGAAGGGTTTGGAGGCTGGGAATAGACAATAACCCAAAAACTAAGCCCAAGTGGAAACTTTGTGAAGTTTTGAAAAAAGAATCCCTCTCTGGGATTATACATTGCATGGTGCAATCATAGCGTCCAATTTACAGCAATGAGACAAAGGCAGGAAGGGCAAAATCTCTATTGTGACTAACAGGTTGCAATCAGACTTCCAGTAAGATTTACCATTCCCTTTGTATTTTCATTTGCTGTTATATACATATTTCTGCATGTTAGTCTGAAAAGGAATTAATAACATTTCTGTTAATTTTGTCTGCTGCCTTTCCCCTATCACCACAGTTCGCGGTGAATAATTCATACAGTCTGATACACTTCCTTTTTTATTCTGTAACGCCAGGACATTTAATTTATGTACAAAACCATAAGAAAGGAGATTTCTTTTGTCAAATCAGTGAATTAGCTCTGAATGGAAAATCATCTTACTGATTGGTGGATTCTCACTGCCACTACCCACTTATGAAGAAATAAAAAAAGGTTTTTTGTTGCTGATGTTGGAAGATTTTAGGGTTTGGGGGATATATATATATATTTAATATGGTCTTGTCTGTAATAATTTCTAATGAATAATTCAAATGTCCTGGGAAACCAAAGCTGTTAGAGACTCATTTTCTCATTATTAATTGTAGATTTCCTTTTCTATTAGTAGTGCTGCACTCAGAGTTTGCACTGAAGAAATCTAATGAGAAATCTTAGAGCACTTTTAATTCTTCATCCTCTGCCAAAGGTGCAATGAATGTGTCTTGGGTTATGTGCACAGACTTTCCCATGAGACATAAAATTAAAAAGATTTCTTCTTTTTCTTAGGGAGAATTTATTTTACTTCAGACATGAATAGCAACACCAGCGATTTTCCTTCTTCCTCTGCAAAAACTAACTTAACTTTCTTCATATGATGGCATGATGATAAACTTCAGCAATAAAAGACCATTAATCCCAGAGCATGAATAGCACACTTTGATGTTACTCTTGGTCAAAATGCACCACCATTCATTTAAATATCACAGGAAAAACATCTACTTTGGGGAACATTTGAATATTTTTCTCTGAGTTATTATAACAGGTATAAGACTTTAATGAGCTTTAAACTTAATTTATTTTATGTAAATAACTCTAAGACTTTGTTTTGGAAGATCAAAGTTATTTGCATACCCTCATAGTCGTGTAATCTCACAAACAAACATTTTCATGTGAATGCTTTTTTTTAAATTTAATTTTAAATCCCAGACAAGTATTGCTATCTGAGAGAAATTCCAGAAAAGTGTACCAGTCTTCACACATATGACAGGGTGCAGATCCTCACAAACTACAGATTGCCATAATTTACTGCTATCTTGCACCAGCTGAGGTCTGGGTGTAAAATAAATCTACGTTTATCTGACAGCTTGAACTCAACTTTTCCATTAGTAATGAGTGAATGACTGAAATTTTAACAATGATGTTATATCTATACTGAAACACCTGAAGGAATCTAGAAATGAGATTAGATGGGATCCCACTCTTCACTGTATTTGAGTGACAGTAGAATAAAAAAGGTGGCCCAACTCATGGTTGTTATGTCCGTGTCAGTTAGGGCTGAATCTTTGCTCATGCAGCAGTAGCTTATGAGTTTAGGCACAAAGATTTCAAGTTTGTAGCTGATGGCTCATTCTGGGACATAATTTTATAAAAAGTAAATGGGTGCAGCCAGAGCTCAATGCACAAGTTGCCTTAGAGAATATAAAGGACATAAATAAAGCTACGCAAAGTTTTGAATGCCCCACAGCAGGGAGCTGCAGCCATACTCCAGTGTCAACTATTGTGAGAACAGCAATAATGCTAGAGTGGGAGATATTATTAGATTTAGGTCATAACTAAAGTAGTACAGAAATAAGCCTTCTCTGCCTGTTGTATACTCTATAAGTCATCTTATATACTAAGCACTTTATAAAAATGTAAACATTTTCAAAACTGTGCTTGTTGAGAACTCATATCAGCATTGGAAGCAGTTCTTAGCACTATATGCTGTAATATTTTGAATAGGAAGTTCTAATATTATGAAGGGTTTTTTTAAGAACCTGTTCTGGTTTCAGGTGTAACAGTTATTTTTCTTCATAGTAGCTGGTGCAAAGCTGTGTTTTGGCTTTCTTCTGAGAACAACGCTGATAACATACTGATGTCTTTAGCTGTTGCTAAGTAGTGCTCGCCCTGATCAAGGATTTATCAGTCTCATGCTCTGCCAGTGAGGAAGGGCACAAGAAGCCAGGAGGAAGCAGGGACAGGACACCTGACCCAAACTAGCCAAAGGGGTATTCCATATCACAGCACGTCATGCTCAGTGTATAAATTGGGGGGAGTTACCCAGAAGGGACTTATCGCTGCTTGAGTTGGGCTGGCTATCAGTCAGCGGGTGGTGGGCAATTGTATTGTTCATCACTTGTGTTTATTGTGGGGTTTTTTTTCCTTTCCCCTTTTAGCTTCATATTCTCTCCCCTTGTTATTTCCCTTATTGTTATTATTAGTAGTAGTAGTAGTATTAGTAGTATATTGTTCTTTAGTTATTAAACTGTTCTTATCTCAACCCATGGGGTTTACATTATTTTGATTCTCCTTCCCATCCTACCAAGGGTGGGGAGAAGCAGGGAGGTGAGCAAACAGCTACATGGTACTTAGCTACCAGCTGGGTTTAAACCACGACAGAGCCCTAACTAAGCACAAAATTCGAATCACAGAATCATAGCATAGTTAGGGTAGGAAAGGACCTTAAAATTATCTATCTCCAATAGCCCTGCCATGGGCAGGGATGCCTTACACTAGACCATTTCACCACAGCTCTGTCCAACCCAGCCTTGAACACCGCCAGGGATGGAGCATTTATCACTTCTTTGGGCAACTTGTTCCAGTGCCTTACCATCCTCACAGTAAAGAACATCTTCCTTATACCTAACCTGAACTTCTCTTGTTTAAATTTGAACCCATTGCCCCTTGTTCTATCGCTACAGTCCCTCATGAAGAGTCCCTCCCCAGCATCCCTATAGGTTCCCTTCAGACACTGGAAGGCTGCTACGTGATCTCCATGCAGCTTTCTCTTCTCCAGGCTGAACAGCCCCAACTTTCTCAGCCTATCTTCGTACAGGAGGTGCTCCAGTCCCTTCATCATCCTCATAGCCCTCCTCTGGATTTGCTCCAACAGTTCTATGTCTGTTTTATGTTGAGGACACCAGAACTGCACACAATACTGCAAGTGAGGTCTCACAAGAGCAGAGTAGAGGGGCAGCATCACCTCCTTCGACCTGCTGGTCACGCTTCTTTTGATACAGCCCAGGATGCGGTTGGCTTTCTGGGCTGCGAGCATACACTGCTGCCTCATGTTCAATTTGTAGTGGTTTAACCCCAGCCAGCAGCCCAGAACCACACAGCCGCACAATCACCCCCCTCCTTCCTCCCCCCACTCCCAGAGGGATGGGGAGGAGAATCGAAAGAATGCAACTGCCACATATTGAGATAAGAACAGTCCAGTAACTAAGGTGTAGCACAAAACTACTACTGCTGCCACCAGTAATAACAATGGTAAGGGAAATAACAAGGAAGAGAATACAACTGCTCACCACTCACTGTCTGATACCCAGCCAGACCCGAGCAGTGAATCTAGCCCTTCCGGATAACTGCCCCCATTTTATATACTGGACATGACGTGCCGTTGTATGGAATACCTCTTTGGTCAGTTTGGGTCAGGTGTCCTGTCTCTGCCTTCTCCCAGCTTTGCCTCCTCCCTGGCAGAGCATGAGACTCAGAAAGTCCTCGATCAGAGTAAGCATTACTTAGCAACAACTAAAACTATCGGCGTTATCAGCGCTTGTTCCCAGGCTGAAAGTCAAAAACACAGCGCTGCACCAGCTACTAAGAAGGAGAAAAATGACTGCTACAGCTGAACCCAGGACACAGTTTCTCATCAACTAACACCCTCCAGTCCTTCTCCGCAGGGCTGCTCTCAATCTCTTCTCTGCCCAACCTGTAGCTATGCCTGGGATTGCACTGACCTGAGGTGTAGGACCTTGCACTTGGCATGGTTAAACTTCATAAGGTTGGCATTGGTCCACCTCTCAAGCGTGTCAAGGTCTCTCTGGATGGCATTCCTTCCCTCCAGTGTATCAAACAAACCACACAGCTTGGTGTCATCAACAAACTCCCTTGAGGGCACACTCAATCCCACTGTCCACATTGCTGACAAAGACGTTGAACAGTATTGATCCCAGCACCGACCCCTGAGGAACACCACTCATTGCCCATCTCCAGCTGGACTTTGAGCCATTGATCACAAGTCTCTGCATGATCTACCAACCAAGGTAGTCCATCCATCAAATTTATGCCTTTCCAGTTTAGAGACAAGGACACAATTGCTGGCATTTTTTTTTTACATATATATATGTGTGAATATACACACATAAGCATATATTTAGAAACATATATTTTTTATACTTTATATATATTTTTATATAAAAAATACTCTATTACTGCATTATTGATATAAGATGAAGTAAACTAAATTAAACTTCATAAATAGTAAAATTATGGTCAAGAATCCTGCCTCCAGGTCTGCTTCTCTAATAAATCTGTGAGAATGTATTATAACTGATTAATTTACAAGAAAAGGAACCAGGCTTAATGTCATTTTCAGTGTGTACTGTTGTTATGTGTGTCAGGAAATTACAGCTTACATGAACTAGAAATATTGTCCATATTATGCATGAAAGGGGGGGATCCAGGAGAAAGATTGCTTAGGTAAGCTGTAAATGACATGACTACAGTCTAAGTTGAAGCAAACATTATTAAATGCCTATTTCTTTTATATGCTAGTTGTTTTGAAATTTTCAGAATGGCTGTGGTTACCAGGACAATTCAAAGTTTTAGACATTATCTTTTAGGCAGAATTTACCCTATAAACTCACTGGAAGCTTACCTGGAATCTCTGGTCTGCCCTAGGGTATTGGGCAAAATATTCCATCTTAATAGTTGGAACTAAGAATGTGATCCATCACCTAATTCACTGTTCCTAGACACAACAAAGTTCATGGCCTTCAGAGGGTACTCTGAAATTTACTTGCCAACAATTCTGGATACTCACATCTCCTGCAGCTACCTGCTAGGATACTTAAAGACATCCAGAATCTTTCAGTATGAACATGAACACTGTGAGTCCTGCCTATCGGAGTTTTAATGTGACATGACAGGATGTCATACGCTCAAGGTGAACTGCTTTGCATGTACGACCTGATTTTCCAAAGGAGACACATGCACCTTGAAACTCAAGTCCAGATTATGAATTTAGCTGCAAAATCCCGCTGTGATGCACACAATGAAGTGCATTAATAAAATGTTCTGAATAGCAAAATACATCACGGAGAAAAGTATCTTATCCATTTATCCCAATCTCTATTTAGAAAACAACATGATATTCTTGGAGTTATAAGTACAGCAAATCAGAAGAGGGACAGGCTGTGTTGTAACCCAGAGATGGGGGATTTAGCTGTGAAGGGTTGGATCCCAGTACATTTGAAATTCATATCATATCATTGAATGAAACTAGAAAAAGTTCTGAGAAAATGAACTTCATGTCTTTTACTGTAATTCTCATAAGCCCTTTATTTGATCTGACCCTTAAGTAGTGTTTAGTATTTTAAGATTTTACATTTTGGCATTTTGGCAAAATACATTAGAGTTCTGTACTGTTAGGCCCGCTAGCACCGTCTAACACTAGAGAGTAGTATGATCTTTATCAGCATTTCTTGAAGACATCTGAAGTATTTTAAGGTCTATTGGAAATTGATTGGTGCATTCACAGTGCACTATTAAAGTGCTTATTTGTCTTAGATATGTCTAAATGTACAACGATTCAGCATTGTCTCAAAGTCTGTGCCTGGCATCACAGACACATAAGACCACTTCGTCCTTCAGGTCCAGGTGACAGCCATTATAAGAGAGTGATTTAGATGCAGGGAGAAGTAATGGATTGACATTAGCAATAGCACACAAAGATTAGCACCTCTAAGAAGCTGCTCTTTTCCCAAAGTTCACTCAATAGTCAAGTATTCCACCAGACTAATAAAGAAGAAGTGATAATGAGAAGTGTCGGGGAATATGCTAAGAGAAAAGCTATATGGACTACTGAAACTAGTCAGGACTCATTAGTACACAGCCCAACACCCCAAAAATAACAAAGAAAAGCTTGGACATGGGGAGGAACATGGAAATTTTTTGCTGTTTGTTTTTTTTTTCCATTAGTGAATTTTATTTTTTTTTCCATTAGAGACAACAGGATAGCTCACTTCAGAAGGCCATTTAAAATGATGGAAAGCTATCATTAATTTTGCATACATTTGATAAGGTCCTAATTTATCTTTGCTGATAATCATCAAATAAAAGTTGTTTAAACTCATAAGAACTTTGTACTGATAACTGTCCTCAGCAGAAAAAGATGTTTGTCTGGAGCAACATTAAATGTCCTTTCAAAATTTAGGTCACAGAGATAACCCGAAGCATCAATGACAAAGTTATTTGTATGAAAAATCAAGAGGCGCATGTAGACTCTCAGGGGATACAGTCAATCTGCAGTGATTGACCGTGACCAGTGCACAATTAGCTGTTCCATTTTCAAAACTCAAAACAAAATTAATTTTGAAAATCAGTGAGAAACAGTCTCCCTACATGAGACCTTTGAAAAGCTGCATTTCCTCTCGTGGGTGCAAAATGGTTCATGTGAAATCTTACAATAAAACCCTAGAAATGTTAAGTAGTTTGCAGGAGTCTCTCAAGCCAGCCTTCAGAGGGTTATAGGTGGGTAAAATTCTTCTTCTGCTCCGAGCAAAGCTATGAGAATGTTCTTCCCATTGATAATGTACTATGTTGGCAATTCACCTACCAGTAAGTAAATAAATAAAAACTTTCATGTCTTTCCCAATGAATCAGTTCCAAGATCTGTGTAAAAAAATAAAACAGAGCTCCCAGAACACCACTATTTCCATAGGAAGAGTTATGTCCCTTAGATCCAAGATGGAGTCAGAAAAAAGGCACAGGTGTCACACCAAGCTAAAAATAATCTGCCTCTGCTTTGTTGCATGCTCTTCCGTTAAACTTCCTTGTTAGCAAGCACTGCTGTATGGTGCAGGTTAACAGATCCATGTTGTCTTGTTAAACAGTTGAGATGTTGTGCCAAAAAAGCATTTAGTTCAGAGACAAAAGTCAAAACCTCTGTCAAGTTATGGTGCTTCATGTTGTGTTGGAGGAAAAGCAGTTATACAGAAACTAAGAAATCTACCATTTCGTCTTCCTGTTTGTTCATATACTGGATATACATCCTTTTTATTTATACCTACTCCATAGTGGTTTAGCACTTAAATATAAATCCACCTAAGAGAATTAGAGAATTCTCATAAACATGGTGTTCAGATATATTTTTGGAAAAATGACAATGCAGTAACCATTTGAGCTTGTTTGTGTAAAATATTCTGCTGTTGAAACCATCTGCTTAGAAGTAGATCAGAGGGGAAATATAACTGTGTGACTTTACATCTACAGAATACATCTCCAAGAATTCAGGATCCATCAATCAGTAGCTTTTATTGTTACCTAAAATGTCTTTAACATACAAAGAATTTAGGATCATTTTGTTGGCACTAAGCCTGTCTTCAGCACAATGTAAATATGCAAATTACTTGGCTTCCAATGAACCTCCTATAGAAGGTGCATTCTAATTAAATTTAAAGGCAGACTGTTTTTTTCAATTAGGGTGAATTATAAGAATGTTACTGTTTATGGTAGTGGTTTTATGCTTTACAGTGTAAAAGTGCATTGTGATTTCTAAAATTGCTTCAAATGCTGGTAGCACATTTTATTTATGCCTCTGCACTGCATTAGAACCATAAACAGTTGGCACTGTCACCAGAAGGAGAAAAATATAAACACTAGTTAAATCAGAATATAGTAGAGTGTGAGAGTTTGTGTGCATGCGAGTGCATGCACGTGTGTGTGAGAGAGAGCATGGCAAGAGATAGTAGTGTGTGTTAAAATTATTTTCTTACATAAATGGTCAATGTCATATTACATTTATTATAATATATTTATGGAACATTAACCACAATACTAATTTCTGATAATTAAAATAAATGAAAAATTGACCCAGGCTACCAATCAAGAACTCTTCTCATGACTGTGAACTGTGAAGTGTATTCTATTCCCTATTACACTGGACAAATTCTATCAAATCCAGTGAGTCATTTGGTATTTCAACCTGGGTAATGAAAAACAAACTTTTAATATGGCCTTATAACACTTTCTATCAGTTTATATGGACCTAACCATTGAAGTTCACAATGTTTCTCTCTGTACACAAGTTCAACCATTTCAAGATGCTAAAAACACATGGTATATTAAAAGCAGATTACCTATTAATCATATTCCAACAATGACCAAAGGAGAAAAAAGGGATAGGGAGTGGACATTGTGGAACCAAACCAAACAAAATCAAAGCAAAGCAAAGAAAACAAAACCAAACCAAACCAAAAAGCAAACAACTGCACTTCCCCATAATTTGGTAAAATCCATCAATGGGAAGGCCTGCCAGGATTTTCCCTGCCACTTAGACTCTATAACAGAGCTGTAAGGAAACAGATTCTGTAGCCATCGCTTCCACTATCAAGGGATATAATGTGAATTGCTGGCAAGAAGTCACAGCATTGCTGCAATGGCTATAACAGACTACTTCAGAGATATGTGATAGTTTTGTCATGAAAACTGCAGAGGAATTGCATAGTCTGGTCCAGGGTGGACATGCGAATATAGTCCAAATTAGTTACTGTTCAGGTAGAAGTAAGTGGGTTTAAGCTTAACGAACTGGCTTATAGGTTGAGGATATGACCTTATGATGTGCTGTATTTTTCATCCTGCCATTTATATTTTGCATCTTTTTTCTCATCTGTTACACTCAGTCTTAGAAAGTACACACACTGCAGAGTTATCACTGAACAATGCATTTCTTTAAATTTTCTTTAATAATAACCTTTCCTAGAGCTTGTTCATTTTCTCTTTCTTGAGCCCTTTGGTTCTTGTTATGTTTTCATAGTTGCTTTCATACTTCAGTTAACACCTCTAATAGGACTCTCAAACAAATTCAAATTCCTAATCCTTATCTTCAATTTCATTTTCTTTTTTTTTTTTTTTCCTGGGCTATTCCATGTGTCTTCCCTAAAGCTCTTTGACAGAAATAACAGTGAACAGCTTCTTCTTCCTGATGCAGCAGACCTCTACCCTGCTGTAGGGTTGTGCTGCTTGTGACAGGGCTCAGCCTTCTCAGCTGTGGGTCCCAAACAGGGAGCTAATTTTTCCAGAAGGTGCTCTCAACTACCTCATTGTTTTCTGGCCTCTACTTAACTTTTTTCTCTCTGGTCTTGCCTTTTGTCAAATAGCAATTTATATGTTTACAACTGAAATCCCAGAAAACATGCTGCAGCAAGACACACTATGGTATGTTGGCATGCAGTTCTCCCCTGGGGCTGGAGATAAGAGAGGAACCAACATACGACAGATGTGACATTGCTTATTGAAAGATTCTTAGATTCTTAGTGCTCTAAAAGAGCACTGATAAACATGGATAAACACTATCGAAATCTGCATAAAAGAGAAGGAGTAATCCCAAACTTTAACTAATCTCTTTTTTCATCTTGTCACTAATTATGCTGCACAAACTTTAACTCATTATTGTTTAAAACCTGTAATGTTTTTAATCTAGCTGAACGCATGGAAAAAAGTACAAGGATTAAAAGATGCTTTTGTTTTCAGTGAACTTTCATCCTCTGCTATGTTAGGCACTCTTACTCTTTGTGATTGTTGCATTTATATATTTATAACATTCTAGGTTTAGTGTGTAATAATAAAAGATTAAAAAATTGTTTTGAAATCCAATAGATTGGTCAACTGGAAGATATTACTCAAAGGTGCAAATGAAGTGGATGGGGAAGTGGAGAATGTGTCAGAAAACTATGAAATGGCATCTCATTTTACCAGGGTTTCATTTACCAGGACATGCTCACATTACCAGACCTCAGTTACTGAGGTTCTCCTTCTTACCCTTGGAAACAGAAATTCCTACAGTTCAATGGCTTTTATTATGATAATTTTACTCCACTTAAAAATACTATTACCTAATTATTGGTAGTAACAGCCTAAAATACCCTCCAGAATGTAAGGCACCACAGAAGCCCGAAGGTGGGTACAGAAGCTGAATTTTTACAGAAAGAACCTCCTCCTCAAAGACAGAGACCAGGATGGGGCACAGAAATGCAGATGCAGTTGCCAAAGTGCCAAAAATGAGGAGGAAAGCACTTTTATTGTTTTGTTGTTATCTTTGGAATATAAAATACAGGAGAGCACTTCACAGAGGTAAAAAGCTGACTGCACAGCCCTGTCAGAATTTGTAGATTTCCAGGTTAACCTCCATGTAGTATGAGAGCTGCTGAGCTTGCACATGTTCACTAACAGTCAGGTTTATATTATCTTGCAGTAAATGATCTGGATTTTGAAGACAGGATCTCCCATAACTGTATGAATATTTCTAACTTTTCTAAAATTTGCTGTTTGACACTGTATTAGGCACCACTGACATTTTGTTCAAGCCTTCTCAGAGGCCCTACCCTTGACTTACATGTACTTTATTTTTGTTGATGCATTTTCTTAGCAGAACCACGAAAATACTTCTGCTAAAATATCAACATTAGGTGACCTTAGCCATCATAGGCTGCTCTAAGTCCAGGACATTATAATGGACAAACATGTCAGAATACAGCAAGCTAACTCTGTCTTGCCTCACATTCCCTTTGCATTTGTGCCTGGGAAATTTTTCTGAGCAAGCTTTAAAGTCATCTCTATTCACCATGCATTGTGACTTGTCTTTATTTGTCACATCTTGCTATCTCACAGAAAGATTAATATTTAATAATCTATGACACTTTGCATGTGAATGTACCCTTTACAATGTTGTTGAACAATTATTGTTAATGACAGTTTCACTTTCAAAATACTTTTTTTTTTGTGCAGTAACACAGAATATTTAGGTTTCATACAAAAAATAAATTAATTGAAAAGCAAAAGCAAGTACTGTCCTCCTGTATGCTTTAAAATATAAGCTGAATCTTTCTGTTGGCCTATATAATATCTAAGATATATTAGTTAAGATAATATAGGAAAATTAAGGAAGGGATATTCAGAAATGTTTCCGTTATCTATTGCCATCAACAGAATGAGTAAAAGAATTCGGGAAAATCCATTCTATAATAATGTTTTTGGCTTTTTAGTAAAAGCCATGAAGCCTTACTTCAGATTTTTTTCCCATTTTACATATAATTGTTTTAATTTTTCCCAAGTTATCAAAATCTCTTCCTGCATAGAAGAAAAACAAACCTTTCTTTTCTCAGTCAACACAACCTTGTGTATTACCTTCTGAAATGCCAAGTTAAAATAATGTTCGCTGTGGACAGAAATCCCACTCATTAGGAAGCATAAAAGGATTTTACTGAAGTGCGATCTTCCATCATTCTGACATGTTGAAATAGTTGCAAGTTCACAGCTGGACTACAACAATCCAAAGTGCATTACTAAGTGAAAGGAGAAGGCAGGTGACAATTACATGAAAAGTCACTGCAAGTAATTTTGTTATGAGAAAGCTGCCAACTGTAAAGCAACACTTAAAGTAAAAAAAAACCAAACCCAACAAAAAAACCGAAGGCAGAAACGTTCCCTTCTCTGAACTTTCCTTAATCCTCTTCTAAGAGAGTTTCTCTTTGTATTGAAAAAAAAGAAAGAGGTACTCGTAAATCAGCTAAACAAAATAAGCAAGCAAACAAAAATCTCCTGAACGTCCCCTCCCTCCTCCCCCACTCCTGGAAGCTCGAATAGTGAATATGGAAAGACTGCTTTGAGCTATACATTTCACTGAGGCTGAACTGTCTACGCAAATACTTGGTAAGTGAGCATAAGTAATGTCAGCCTGCACATCAGTACTTTGAAGCCTGTATTCAATAAATACATTGGACAACATGGTCAGAAAATTTGAATTGTTTGAGAGTGCATATTTAGACACACTCAATAATTTATAACCCTCACTACTACAGGCAGAGGTATCCTATCTGTATTTTCAGCTGTTAACAAGATTATTGAGATTGGCTGAGGCAATATTAATTTTAAATATTAATGATAGGAATTTTTCAAACTTTGTTTTTATGTAGCATCTGCAAGTTGTATGTTTTTTTCTGTGTGCCCATGATATTTTAGATATGTTGTATGTTAATATTACATTTATTATTGGTTTTATGCCATTTGCTCTCAATCTGCTTTCAGAGCTGAAACAAATGCTTTCTATGTAAAGATGGTGCTTATTATTACTGTTAACTCCAGCATTAATCCATAGGAATAACATTACTTTCTAGATGACGTGATGGTATTGAACAGCAAAAGAAGGCAACCCTCCATTAATCTGGTTTTACCCGGTGTTCTTCATCTTTGTACCCAAGTGTCAAGTCCAGACAATCCATGTATAAAGGCATGGTCCACATGAAGATTAAGTACCAAACCCTGCTGTCTAGAAAACCCTGGATCAACCTTTGCAAGTTGCTGAATTTTACATTCCATAAACATTTTGGTTTCCAGTTTTAAAGACTCTCAGGTGTCTAGGATTTTGCATCTCTGTCTCCCTGGAGATATGGTTGACAGGGCTGAGGAAATGGTGCTTAGTTAATGTATAAATTCTAATGAAATCCAGACACTGTCAGCCTGTATAGTCACCTGGGGGGCTGGATTCTGTATGTGGTTTTGGAGTAATTTTAACATAATAGCTTCCGGACTACAACCTCTGTACAATTCTGCTTAATCTTTCCATACTGCTCAGCTCTCTGTAGTTACCTAACACACTGTACAGAAATAGAGGATCACATGGCATTTTATCATGGATTTTTTTCTTTCTCTCTCTCTGATTTTAGCTTGACTTCTCTGTTTCTATATGTGCCTTCTGAAAAATGCATGCAAATTAAGAATTTCTCCTCAGTTTTCCCGTTCTTTCATTGTAGTTTATGCTTTAGATATTAAAACTAAATCATAACACAAAAAAAGTACACAGATTTATAACATTTGGATCCATTTAATTAATTCAAATTCCAAGGACAGATCAGATGCAAAGATTATTTGTTTCTTATCCTTATTCCTTATTCTTATGGGTCTTTTTAGGATCAGAAGGTACAGTTAACAGGAATAAAGCTAATACCTCATTCTTCCCTGTGGATAAAGGAAACTGAGTATGCACCATTTACTTATTCAAGTGATTACAATAAGAAAGGCTGATAAGAAATTAACAATGTTTAATTCATTATATCAAATTCTCAATACTTCCCACAAATACCTCTATTCTTAGTTTTCCTATATGTGCAAGCACATTAATGTTGGATATGGAAAAAATCAAGACCTTATTCCTTTAAATACCACAGACTGATGTGGATATCTCCAACAGCTAGCTTCTGCTGTGTGTTTAACAAAGCTCACTGGCATAGCAAAGCCCAATTCCAGCACACACCTGCACATACAATCACTCTGTCCCCCACCGTAGACTTACTTACCTTTTCTCCAGGCTTTCAGTGAAAAACCAGCATTGTAAAATAAGTTGGGAGCTTTTAAATTTCTCAGGCTTAAGATCAATAAATTCAACAATGGGCTATAGGTTAAGCAAGTTTTAATATCATCATATATCACTGCATTTAATGGATGTAAACAACTGCACATTTGGGGCGTGTATTTGCATGTATATAGAATCATAGAATAGTTAGGGTTAGAAAGGATCTTAAGATCACCCAGTTCCACACCCTCTGCCATGGGCAGGGACACCTCACACTAAACCATGTCACCCAAGGCTCTGTCGAACCCGGACTTGAACACCGCCAGCGATGGAGCATTCACAACTTCCCTGGACAACCCAGTCCACTGCCTCACCACCCTTACAGTAAAGAACTCCTTCCTCATATCCAATCGAAACTTCCCCTGTTTAAGTTTGAACCCGTTACCCCTTGTCTTCTCACTACAGTCCCTCATGAAGAGTCCCTCCCCAGCATCCCTATAGGCCCCCTTCAGATACTGGAAGGCTGCTATGAGGTCTCCATGCAGGCTTTTCTTCTCCAGGATGAACAGCCCCAACTTTCTCAGCCTATCTTCATACGAGAGGTGCTCCAGTCCCCTCATCATCCTCGTGGCCCTCCTCTGCACTTGTTCCAACAGTTCCATGTCCTTTTGATGTTGAGGACACCAGAACTGCACACAGTACTCCAAGCGAGGTCTCACAAGAGCAGAGTAAAGGGGTATGATCACCTCCCTCGACCTGCTAGTCATGCTCCTTTTGATGCAGAACAGGATACAGTTGGCTTTCTGGGCTGCAAGCACACACTGCCGGCTCATGTTCATTTTTTCATCGACCAACACCTCCAAGTCCTTCTCTGCACGGCTGCTCTGAATCTCTTCCCTGCTCAATCTGTCGCTGTGCCTGGGAATGCTACAACCCAAGTGCAGGACCTTGCACTTGCCATGGTTAATCTTCATCAGGTTGGTATCAGCCCACCTCACAAGTGTGTCAAGGTCCCTCTGGGTGGCATTCCTTCCCTCCAACGTATCAACCTAACCACACTGCTTGGTGTCATCGGCAAAGTTGCTGAGGACGCACTCAATCCCACTGTCGTTGTCACCAACAAAGATGTTGAACAAGAGTGGTCTCAACACCGATCCCTGAGGGACACCACTCGTCACTGGTCTCCAGCTGGACATTGAGCCATTGACCTAACTCTTTGCATGTGGCCACCCAGCCAGTTCTTTATCCACCGAGTGGTCCACCTATCAAATTGATGTCTCTCCAACTTAGAGACAAGGATGTTGTGTGGCACGGTGTCAAACACTTTGCACAAGTCCAGGTAGATGACGTCCACTGCTCTACCCCTGTCCATCAGTTCCGTAGCCTTTAATCATAGAAGGCCACCAGATTGGTCAGGCAGGATTTCCCCTGAGTGAAGTCATGCTGGCTTTCACCAACCACCTTCTTGTTTCTCATCTGCCTCAGCATGCCTTCCAGGAGAATCCACTCCAAGATTTTGCCAGGCACGGGGATGAGGCTGACTGCTCTGTAGTTCTGCAGCTCATCCATTCTCCCCTTCTTGAAAATGGGGGTTATAGTTCCCTTTTTTCCAATTGTCGGGAACTTCACCTGACTGACATGATTTTTCAAATATGATGGACAGTGGCTTAGGAACTTCATTTGCCAGCTCCTTCGGGACTCGCAGATGGATTTCATCAGGTCCCATGGACTTGTTTATGTTCAGGTTCCTAAGATGGTCTCGAACCAGATCCTCTCCTACAGTGGGCCCTGGGTCTTCATTCTCACTGTCCCTGCATCTGCCTTCCAAGACTTGGGTGGTGTGGTCAGAGCGTTTTCCAGTGAAGGCTGAGGCAAACAAGTCATTAAGAACCTCAGCCTTCTCCAAATCCAGGGTAGCCAGTTCTCCCGATAGCTTCCAGTGGGAGCCCACAGTGCCCCTAGCCTGTCTTTTATTTGCAATGTACCTATAGAATCCCTTCCTGTTATCTTTCACATCCCTTGCCAAATTGAATTCTAAGTGGGCCTCAGCTTTCCTAACCTGGTCCCTAGCTTCCCCAACAACATCCCTGTACTCTTCCCAGGCTGCCTGTCCTTGCTTCCACCTTTTAGAAGCCTCTTTTTTCCTTTGAATTTTCCTCAGCATCTCCTTATCATTCCAAGGAAGTCTTCAGGCCCTCCTGATGCACTTCCTTCTAGTTGAAACGCAGCACCACTGAGCTTGCAGCAGGTGATCCTTGAATATCAACCCACAGTCTTGGGCCCCCCTGCCCTCTAGGGCTTTATCCCATGGAACCTTACTGAGCATGTTCCTAAAGAGGCCAAAGTCTGCTCTCTTGAAGTCCAGGGCAGTGAGCTTGCTGCACGCTCTTCTCACTGTCCTGAGATCTCGCATTTTACCATGTCATGATTGCTGCAACCAAAGCTGCCATGGAGTGTCACATTTCCAACCTGCCCTTCCTTGTTGGTGAGGAAGAGGTCAAGCATGGCACCTTTCCTTGTCGGTTCCTCTAATACTTGCAGAAGGAAGTTGACTTCCACACAATCGAGGAACCTCGTGGATTGATTGTGCAAGGCTGTTCTGTCACTCCAACAGATATCAGGGTGGTCAAAGTCCCCCATGAGGACAAGCGCCCGTGAGCGTGAGGCTCTTCCTATTTGTCTATAGAGTGCTTCATCCACCAAGTCCTCTTGATCAGGCAGCCTCTTGATCATATCTGTGTCATCTATATCTGTCTATATATATGTCTATCTATATCATCTATATCTATATCTCTATAGCTGTATCATCTATCTATATCTACATCTATATCATCTATAGCATCTATCTATATCTACATCTATATCATCTATCTATATCTATACATCTATATCTGTATCTATATCATCTATATCTATATCTGTATATCTATCTATCTGTCTATCTAATCATCTATCTATCATCTATCTAATCTATCATCTTTTCCTCCCATCTTTTAGTAATTCCTTTTTCTCAACTGTTGTTTAGTGATGGGAGGTGGCAATAGTCATTGATCATTATGCTTATGGAGTGCTGAGTGTAAGAATTCTGAATTCTGGTCGTCTAGATGGCATATGGACTATTAGTAATGAATGTTATTAACGGTATTTTTTTTAAGCTTCAGAATAAGTAGAATGCTAAATAAAGACATAATTTTTTATGTCCTATTCAAGAAGGAAAAAAATAAAATGGATTCTAAACACTTAATCTCAAAGCTAAAGACTTAAATGACTGTTTAAAACATATGTAAAACTAAACATAGAAAGAGTCCAAACTTCTCTCATGCAGAGAGATACTTGTCTTGAGGTAAAACAGTAAAATAGCACCAGAGCCCTATGCTATTATAAGCATATGGCTTCTGATTTTTTTTTTCATTTATATATATATACACAGATATATATCTATTTTATATATATATATATAAAAATAGCAAAGAGTTCAATTGGAGCATGCAGTCAACTTGGATTCAGTTTACTTACTTAGACTAGAAACCAAGATGACACTAGGACTGTTAGCTATTTGCACACAGGTCATCTTTTTTTATTACAGTTTTGATATATAAAGTCTACAAAGGGAGAACTATGAACTTTCTCTTTTTTTCCCATTTTTTTTTACTGTGAATGAACAACAAGAACAAAAAAAACCCAAGAAACCCTATCTCAAAATATATTATTGACATTCTCTCCCTCTTTTATGTCTGACCTTCTCAGAGCTTGACAGGATGCAGAGACCTCTAAAATACATGGGCTTCATCCCATCAGCTGACCTGGATTTACTTGCAGTGTTTACTTGAATCCCTTGCTTTATTCATGGGTCAGTGAGTGCCTGCTGTTCATTTATACCATGTTATTAATTTATGTTTTCTGCAAGTAGTGAATGCTGGGGAAAGGATTTTTGTTTAGGAAATAATCAATTAGAACAGCATCCTGTTTGCAAAAATTCATGATGAACTGTTAACTCAATTTAAAAAATAAAAAAAATAAAACAAATATCAGTAACTGTGCAGTTTGGATGCACTATATGACTGTTCTGTCAATGTGTAGAAGCCAAGAATGGGATTAACTCCTTATTATGGGAAAAAGGAAGAAAAAGAATATTCAGAAAAAGACCCATCTGATTGGAAATGAAGTTTCATCCTGACCTGTCAGGGTAACCAGATTTTTTTTTTGTTTTATTTCATCCCTCTGTGCTAGAACTTTATCAGCCTTCTAAACTGTATCCTGATACTTAGATTACTGTAGATTATCAGAATGCACCATAAGGAACACGTTTGAAATACATCATTGACAAACTTCCTGAGGTATACAGAGAGATCAGTCTAATATTTTTCTAAGAATAATGTTGAATGATCAAAATTTTCGTAATATGCAATCAGACCTTCACTAAAACCATCCCTTTCAAAGTCACACACCTTTCTACGCCTGTGTAACCGCATACAGAAAATGCAACTGCAGCTGTAAAGAAAAAAGTATTTTGAAGCTGCTGTGCTCCCCTTCCTAAGCATGTCCTGGAAGTGTCAATCTGTTTAGTTTCTAGTGTGTTGAGATAAAATCATAGTATGCCAAAAGAACAATGGGGCATGACAGCGCTGCACTGATTTCTGACTCATCTGAAAGTCTATGTCATTATTCAGTGTTGGCCTGATTATATATAGTGCATAAATTCATCACCAAGTGAATCAATCCAAGTAGGCTGATCATGAAAGGTCTGTGGCTTTTTTATTTTATTTTTATTTTTTTTTGGTGGTTGATTTTTTTGTCCCAAAATATTGTGATGATCAATCTCTAAGAATTCAATATTTTCCTGAAATTTAATTTGCTAGGTGCAAGTAAATGTATTTACCCATGATGTCCCAGAGGTGTTAGGCTTCATCTTGAGGTCAGACAATTAAGGAACTAAGACAGATGTATAGGCAATATAAAGTAGCTTTAAGTAACCCAAAATATCAATGAATGCTGAAACCATGTTTTTACAGTAGCTCATTTGTTGGTGTGCTGTGATTCTATCAGAACTTCAGTGGTGGCTATAGAACAGTTGCAGTAACTCTTGTCCGCTACTGATGAATAGGCAGTACTTCTAAAACGCTACAGCCATGTTACTGATTTGTGTATATTATTGTGCTTGTGCTGCATATTCACTTTCTTAATTTATTCTAGCGAATTATTTAACAGAAAAGAACACTCCTAAAAGGTGAAAGGTTTCTGTAAATGCTATTTGCAAAAAATGCATTTTCAATTCCAATGATTTTTTTTTTTTTTGCCAAATAAATGGATAAGCATAAGCATATGCTTGGACTATGAGTGAATTACAGTTTCGATGCAATAATTCTATTACTAATCCTAGTAATGTGAATTATCTCAGAACAATCCACTACAACCTAAACTATGCTCCTTAGCAAGGTAGCTAACTGTAGTCACAGTCAACCTCAAACATTTAGAAATTGTTAAAGAACCAGAATAGCAAAAGAGTGATTAAAAATGCTTGTGGCCCATTTATTTCCTTTTTAACATAATCACAGTGTCTCACCCATGTGTTTTTCAATGAACAGATCATAATTTCAGTAATAAGATTTTAAGACAAACACCATCACAAAACTTAAGACAAAATCATTAAGCTTTATAATATTGCTATTAAAATAGGTGTTACAATTATAATATTGTATTACAATATGGCTGAAATTTGCACTTGCTATTGCTCTTGTAAACACAAAAGCTATACAAGCCTGAATTTAATTGTCCCCTGAAACATAGTCCTCAAAAAAGGGCAATGAAGCTGCAAGGTGCCATAATTTACAATTCTTCAGATGCAAAGAATTTTGCAAATTTAGATATTTCCACACAAGTTGTATTGCTTTTATACTAAATAAGATAGGAAAAGATAAATGGGATAAAACCAAACATTCCAACAAGATAAAGCAGTGTTCTACTGCAAAAACAGCTCAAAGACATTTTGAAATAATTTAAAAAACCAAAATGAAACAACAAAATCCCATACCAAACCCCTCTCTGCTTTCAAGGACATTTATAGCTGAAAAGAAGTCAAAGGAGTAACTTTTTTGGTCTCCATTCTCCTCAGCAGTTAGAGAAGCTGTGCCATCCTGATCAGCATCACAGATAAAGAGTCTCTAAATGCTGAAATTTGTGACCTTCTCAGCAGAATGCTGTTAAGAAGCTTTTTGTTGCTTCAGGTTATTTCCAGTTCATTTCTCCTTCGATATGAGGTTTTCATGGCATTTAATAGACTCAGTTCTAAATACAGAAGTCAGGTTACAGTTCAGCACCACACAGTCACTCTTTTGAAGGGATAATTGCTGAAGAAGGATGGTGATCCCCATTGCACCAGATGATGAAATGGAGCTTCACCCTTCCCTAATGTAGTTGTTCCACTCATAGCATTCAGTGCCTTGCACTCTGTTTATATTCTCCTTGACTGGAGGTCTTTTCATACTGTAAAATCCACATCACTAAAACTATTGTTCATTGATGCAATCATGAAGAAAAAGTCAAGTATAAACACCACAGAACACTTTCCAGTTCAGTGACCCAACACTGGATAACTGAATAGAACTTGACAAGATATGTTTTCGATGCTTAAACCAAATACTTCTATAAAAAATACAGTTCCACACAAAGCACTCAGAAAGTTTTCCCTGAATCTAATGTGCAATTTCTATCCCCAGCAAAAATTAAATATGCGTATTTAAGCCTCAGTAACTGTCAGGGTATGCCCCAAGGGCTTTGAACATAAAATTCCTGATGGAAAATATTTTCAAAAATGTAATTTTTGTACTTACTTAATTTTAGAGAGATTCTAAAATCAACAAATATCATCAGGAAATTATGCTCTGTTGGAAGATAAATTCCTCCATTGGAACTTCTGAGGAGCTGTTCCGTTAAAGACCACTGGCTTTAGCAATTATGCTGCCTTTGTAGATGTAGGTACAATATTTCAGTTATGGCTGGCAGAAAGGGTTCAGACATATGAAGGAGAAATAACATTCCTGAAAAGAGGGAGGATAAGGGTATTTCTGCAAACTGCTTAGATGATGCTTCAGCTCAATTACAAATGCATTTTAAGAGAATTCATTGAGGTCTGATATGAACAACATATAGAAAGTAATTAAGTAGAATATGGTAATTTTGTTACTAATTTTTCAATATTCATGGATTGTAAATCTAATGCAATAAATGTTTGGCTAACAAAACTTTCTCTGGTAACTTCTTTGTTCCTTATGCATTTACTTATTTGTGGGGAGACCACCATCATTCTTGAAAAGCTGTCAGAGGTCCAGTTTTCTAGATGCATAACATATTTCTAGAGAAATAAAAGTCAATGTTAATGTTGATTTTTCAAAAGATCCTGAAAAGCTGTGCAACAATATCTGGTTTATGATTTAATTGTGTAACAATAAACAGAACATTAGAGTGAATATGGAATGCTCTTAATGTACAAACTGATAAAATGTCCTGTAAGTTATGCTTTCTTGTAATTAATTACTTCCCCAAACACTAAAATTACTTTTAAATAGATTATTATAGCACATATCAAATTATTAATCACATTCCCAGTCCCAATGCCTTTTTGCACTCATTTCCCCTTGACCTTAATGGAAGCTTTGTTTAGAAAGTGAACACAAGAGCAGACAGTTAATGTGTTATTAAGTAACATTTGACATAGCACTGTGAATTCTTTTGTGGCTTGGAATGCTAACTAAATATTGTGATAACAGTCCTGGACTGTCTTTGAAATAGACACAATCTGAGGTTTACAAGAAATAAATAACATTTCAGAAAAGTGAGAAATTATCCAATTATTAAACAATTCACACTTTTTGTATGTTTCTTCTATTCTTATTCATAGCTAAGAAAGAACTTTGCAGCAAGAAATCTACCAAGTACTTCTGTAAAATGATAGACAAGCTTCCAGTATTTAGGCAGTTTTTCTTTGAAATAATGGCAGGATATAAGCTCTGTAGCCTATGCTTTTACATAACTTCACAAGTAGACCAAAGATAGAAGTGATAAATTCAAGTCTTAACTAAAATCTGAAAAGTAATGTTTGGGATCATTAGGAAACTGGTGTGTGTTTTGTAGGTGTAATGAAGCTATCTAAGCTAAATTAAAAAAAACCTCACCACGGATATGACAACGATTTCTTATTGCTTTCTCTCTTGATCATTGCTACAGCATATAGATTTAGCTCTTCTGTTAAATAGTTCATTCCAGAAAAACCTCTTATCTGGAAAACTTTGTGCCAACCTATGACTTTTGTTAATGATGTTAAAAGCAATAATTAAACTGGTCTCTAAAGAAAAGAGTTTCATTCCAGGTACATTGGGATTTAACATATCTTCTACCCATATATATTCCATGGAAGTACAAGTGGAAAGAAATAACTAAATTTGGAGTACCTTTCAACAAATAACTTTATTTGAGACTCCGTGACAGGAGCTATATCAAGAGTGATAAATTGTTTATAATGACATGTACTGAAGACCTACCCCTCTGCACATCTCCAGAGAATAAAGTTTTCCTATGTACTTAAATGGAAACTTTGCACAATAACTTAAACCAGTTTAGATTAATGGAGTGAAAAAAGTATTTCCCTGTGTGAAATAAGATAACTTTTATATGCATCAATTATTAATTCACACTAACTTTCTCAGCTACAAACACGGTGATTTACAAGGAACTACAATTCTCCAGTAATGTTACTATGAGAAGAAGACCAGAAGGTTTGGTTTTGCAGTGCTGAAGCAAATGTGAGCTTTGCCTTTGAATGGTGTGGATAGACTCAGATACCACTGTCTTGTAGGTAAGAGATATGTCTTAAACACCAAATGATGCTGTCGAGTCATTCAAAATCAGCATGTAACTTGGAGTCCTTCATGGTAATAATACTGGACTGGAAGACTGGGAAAGGTATGGTACAGGAGCTTTCCAAGGAAAATCATAATCTGCAAGATGAAATTCCTGCACATAAACACGCAGCAGTCAGCTAATCAATAATCAACAATTATCCACCATGCTTTAGTCTGAATTCTGACCTGAAGACCAATACAGAAGGAAAAAGACAGACAATCTGATTTGGAACTGCCACTGCTTTTTCAACACCCTAATCTCAAGAAACAGAATAAAAAAAGCATCTGTGAATAAAATGATGCATATTTTACATTCCTTTAGCAAGGAATAGAGCATTTTAGCTTTCAAACAGTGGTCTATCAGTTGAAATACCATCAGTATCATCAACACCCTGATTCTGCTGTAAAACTTGCATAGTACTGATTAGGTACTTTGGGGTAAACTATATTAAAAATGGCTTCTGAATACCACATGCTCTAATATATTCTAAATATAATTCCTCCCCCACCTCCCTGACTTCCCAGAGGAAGAAAAGGATGAAAAAGATTAATCTTTAAAAAATGCCTAAATCTACTCTACTGAGTCAGTAGAGTCCCTGTGAAATACCCAAAAATGTACTAAAGTGCTTGTGCATAAAAAAGGGGCATTTTGTAAGGCAAGGGATTGCTAATGTGGTAGAAAGCTGGTGAAGAGTGAGTATTTGTAAGTTTATACAAAGCATCTCCTGACAAATATGCCAAAAGGGGCATTAAATATATTAGTATTTTAGTCAAAATCCAGTTTAATATGCTCACAATAGTAGTTCTACCTCTGTTCCTGAGTGGAGAAAGGTTAATGAAATATTTCTCCTTAAGGGGCTTTAATCATCTATGTGGGATAGGAATTTTCAGTTGCATTCAGCTGTTAGTTCTAACTTTGGTCCATCAGCCTTGCCATTGATCTAGTTATGTGAGATATTTATTAAAAACACTACTGTTTTCTACAGTAATTGTACAAAGCATGACAGAGCACCTAAAAATGTAGGGCAAAATAGCCAAAAAACCCCACCAAAACCAATATGTTAGATCAACCCTGTAGAAGCCTTTCTGTAAAGGGTTTGTTGAAACTATGAACTAAGAACACACTGACTCGCATGAGAAGCTCTGGATATTTTGCAGAACTAACCATGGAAGATTTAGTTGGATTAATTTACTCTGAAAGCAGCTGTGTGTGGAAGAGTGCGGGTAATTCTTAACTTCTCTTCCAGTCTGAAATAAAAAAGCTATCTTCAGGCAGGTTCATATTAAGAAAATTGGCACTGGAAAAAAATATTTCTTAGTTTTGCATGACTGAGCAGATTATTTTTGATTGCTGTTGGCCTTAGTTACGTGCATCCTCCTTGTAAAATAATTTTGTTAATCTTTAGGTTTGAAAAACATTGCAATGATTGCTTTGCTCATAAAGACAAGATCTGTTTTTTTTCTTTCCACTCCTTAAACTACTTTTAATTTTTGCCTAAGCTGTTGCTTCGTTTTCTTATGCAAACATGAAGACAGCCGTAGACGTGCCAGTAGTTTCAAATATATGCTTTCAAAAGTATACCTCATTTGCAGGTGAACAAGAATTTGTTATTCATAGCTCTGAATGGTGCTTCCACAGCAGATACTTTGCATATACAAGTTGGACATGATGAAAGACACACACAGAGTATAAAATGATGAGTACTTTTGATATTCCTTTGTAATTTTAACAAAATTTTTAATGGCTGGCTGCTGTATTTGAAAAAAAAGAAAATAAAACAAACATTACCTTCCTTGATTACTGCTAATCAGGGATAATGCAAATTTAAAAAATATATATTTATAGATGAGTCATGAATAGAGTATCTAGTATGTACTTACTAAGACTGCTGTGAATCCAGAGTATATTGATTCACATTGAGAGACTTCTTTTTGGTGTGAATCAGGTATAAATGAAAAGGAACAACATTTACTATTATGAAAAACAGTGACATAGACTGGATCGAGAAATTTAAATTTAAGTATGTGAATAGAATCAGAACCTCAGATTTCATTTTCTAGCTATCTGAATGTATAGCTTGACCCAGACACAACCACAATTTCTCCCCAGCCAGTGAGCTATTTATAAGTCTTAATGCAGTTGAGCACTTTCCTTCTCATGTTGCTGCAGAAATGCAAGAGAAGGTCTGATTTACATGCAAAGCTTGGCAAATAGAGAGATAGAGCAGTAGTAAGGAATATAATAATATTTGCCTTTTGTCATTTATTTATAAACTAATCAAATCAAATTCCACACAGTTTTTTAAGCTTTTGATCTATGAAGGTGAAGTATTGGCTACAACAACCAGATGGCATAGAGCAGAAATAAACTATATATTATATATTTTTAATGGATTAGTTAATCCATTAAGAATTCCAAAACTTAACCCAGATGTTTGAATAAGTAAGTAAGAATACTGAAAAAATGTGGGGAACAATCAAAATTTGGGAGCTATTAATAAATACTTTAGGCTCTGTCACTTAATTATTGAAGCATATGTTTTAAAATATATACTCCATATATATACACTAGTCTAGGAGAAATAAGATGCAAAACACCAGCAGCGATTCCTGTAGGCTGCACAAAGTAGACATGCTAATCTTGGGTCCCCACCTGGAAATCCAATATGTTTTACTAGCTAAGATGACACTACATGTCAGTTACTGATTATTCCATTTTAACAAAATTAATAATATTACTTTGCTGTAGAATAAATGTAATAATTTAAATATTTTATGGGTTCTGGTTTTGTATACAATTTTTTATTTCTTTCCTCAGATTCAATAATATAATATTGTAAACTGGCACAGGAAAGTGACCGTTTCCTCATCTGAATTGCCTAATTACTCAAATCTGTGTTAACTGAAATGTACATAAATTTACAATTAGAAGCTTTTGGTTCCATGCGTCCCATATCACCCACATGTGTATATCTAGATTGCCACTGAATCCAGCTGGCTCATGCAGTCAGGCACACTGCTGATCTTTCATGAAAGACACGTCATGTCCATTTTTGGAGGAAAATGACATCGTACAGAAGTTCTTTTACTTGCATTGAGAGAAAAGGCTGTTTTACCCTAGTTACATTATTTATGTGCATGTGCCACAGCGTTGCGTTTACTCATTCTTAAAAGGACCACAAAGTGCAGAGTAAAACAGAAGAGAATTATTACAGTTTGCTAATTCCATTTCACAGCCCTCAGCTCATTACTTATAAGTCCATGTTCACCTTAGTTTTGTATGTCAGCCCACATCTGTTTTACATCATTTCTCTTCCCATTTATAACTGCAGGCACCCTGAATCTAGCTGTGAAGTTTTCCTGACCTGCTTCTTGAAGAGACCTGAGTTCACACCTCTGTGTTTTCCTGACTGTTTCCTGACTATTGTCTGTACAGTCATGTAATGCAAATAGTTGGAAAATAGTTTTGTGAGGGTGAATTTGACCTAAAGACAAAAAAAAACCCATAAGGTTATTTTACCTCTCCAAAGGCTGATTTAGTGCCACACCTCAGCTTTAATTCACTCTATAAATAAAGGTACATATAAATGGTATTACCTTGTGCCTAAAAGGAATTCACTCTAAAGGAAATACAGCTGATGTTTTTACTGCACTTCCAATATCCACTGACTCTCTTTACTTGTGTTCAGACTCTACTAAATCACTGAGAAGGCCTATAGCATCTGGGAGGATTCCTACTATCCTACTGTCCCCAGTCACATGAGTAGCAATGTAAATTGGATTGAATGATACCCTTCTGAGTTCTGCTGGCATCAAGCAGCTCTGATCTGATCAGGATGGGGATGTGGAAACTTGCCTCCCTCTCTAATTTCAGTCTACCCTTTTCATTTCCACTAATATAAATTTAATTCTAGGATCCTTACTTCATTAATATTTTAATTTTTATCTTTGAATTCATATACATCTTAGAAAACATAATTTTTCTCATGTGCAGCAAATAAAGGCTGTAACTGCATAAGTATGCACGGCTGTTTAATATCATCACCACTATTCTACAATGAGTAGGAGCTCTCTGCAAAGTCGCACCATAGAGTCCATTTGTGGCATTAGGTACACCTTAGCTTAAATAAAGGTTTTCCAAAACCAAGAGTGTGTACGTACTTCACTTCCTCCTTAGAGATTAGAATTCAGTGATTTCAAGTGACTCAGCAGAGGTGGCAGCTGGGAACTAAGAAAATCTGAAGTCTAAATTCACTTTTGGCATCAAAATTTGTCTATAATATTGGCAGGTCCTTTCAAACTAGATTTTGACTGGCTCTTGCTTGACTGCATGGTACAGAAAGATATATCCCTGGCAGTGTTCAAGGCCAGGCTGGACAGAGCTTTGGGTGACATGGTTTAGTGTGAGGTGTCCCTGCCCATGGCAGGGGAGTTGGAACTGGATGATCTTAAGGTCTTTTCCAACCCTAACTATTCTATGATTCTATGATTCTATATGAAATATTGCTTTCCCATGGCATCAGCCTGGAGTTGAATATGACATGGCTGGGCAGCACATTAGCCTTTATGCTGAGAAAATAATCCTATCCCTGTATTTCTGATTTGAGCAGTATGATTGTCTCACTTCCTTGTTTTTCTCTGGTTTATACCTACTGAGGGTATGGCAATGGAGTCCAGAAGATGTTAGCATACCCCATGTGATAAGGAAGATTTGGAAATCACATCTTTCTTGTCTCCAGATAACTAACCTTACCTGCACTAGGCCAATGCATGGCACAAATCTCTTACAAAGTCTCCAGATATTTCCCCAGTTTTGCCTTTTAGAAAAAGTAAGTAAATACATGAATCGGTTATTAATAATAACAACAACAATAACAGTAATCCGTGTCACAAGAATATTGAGCAGAATTAAATATTTATAAAACTTAGAAGATGAAACAAGCTAAGTAAATGCTAAGCATTCTAATTCAAGGAATTTTGCAGGGTTTTTTTCCTCTCTTTTGGAATTGTGTAATGTTAAAAGAAGTTATTCCTGATTTTATTTACCCTAAATTTTAAGCATCTTTATAAATGTTTTATAGATTGTTTTTAAAATATTAAGTTTTAAAAGCTATGACACCTGTCACTGTGTCACTTGGCTTCCCTGTGTCACCTTGCTTCTCTATTAGATTTTCTCAGACACACCAGGAACACTAGTGGGACCTAAAGATGCAGCAAGACTGTGGGCTTTTTCATTCACCTGACCTCACACAAGAAAGTCTGCTTAAAAAAATGACACAATGATATGGACTGTTGTTTTGTCTTTTCGAATTACTAAAGCAATTACTATCCAAATGCATACAGATTAATTATGGTCGCTCCATGGAGCTAAAAAACAACTCTGTAATACTCAGATACAGAATCAGAGAGTAAAGTCAGGCTAATTAAATTGGCCCAGCTACTTTAGAAAGCAAAATGGGCCAACTTAGTTGGCACAGAGTGAGATAAGGAAATTCAGGCACTATTTTGTGAAATACCATTCTAATTACATATAAAGAGGAACATTGCTCTTAATTTCAAATTTCTTAATTAAGAACATGGATAAGTATCAATAATAATCTTTGAATAATCATTCATTTACATAAAAATGTTGGATGAAGTTTGTTTTGGCCAAGCCTGTTAACCAGTGGGCAACAGATGACTATAATTACTATTAACTATATTTGTCTTTCATGAAGACTTATAACCTCAGAGAAAAGGTTAACAGGCTGGGTATGCATCAAAAGGAAAATAAATCTGACATAAACAGTATAAGAAACAATTTAGTGAGAGGATGAGTTTGCAGTAAGATATTTTAAAACACAAAGAAAATGGCATATATACCACAAGCCACACATTTTCCAATAAGGTTCTGGTTTCAGTTGAAGTGCAAGTGAAGACTTCTGGATTTGGTTTGCAATTGTATTTAAACACTTCAATATACTGTTTCAGGTTTAGCTTTGGTTTAGGTAAAAATAATAGTTCAGAGCATTTTCAGTTGCCTTTGATTATAACAAAGGTTGGAGCAGCTGGGGTAACTGCTTGAAGTCAATAGTTCTGCCATGTTTTTTGTCAGCTGAAGAGCTGATTCATTGTCCCTGCTCTCCCTGACCTAGAAGCTTTAAAAAATTAGAGAATGTTCTACAACAGCTTTAATTAAAGGACACCCCACCGAGGAAATAGGCTGAAGGATGATACATACCTGAGTTTTTGATAAACAAAACCATATTCGGTTTATTATGAAGCTAGATTGGTCTAAATAGATTTAAATATGGATTATTATACCAAATTCATGATCAGAAAAAGCATCTAACTTGTCTCACAAGTATATCATATAAACACATACAATAAATAATTCTGCTAAAAACCACTGGGGAATTGTTAATTAAAAAAAAAAAAAAGATCATAGGCATTGCTGTAAACCTTAAACGAATTAACTGCTGATTTTTCTATCACATTAAGCAAGGCAAAGGAGTGAATACAGTACTTGATTTTGCTTTACGTACTGCATCTTCAGACAGTTGAATTCTGTCTGAAGGCAAACACATTTCTACATTTTGTTCACTGGAAAAAAATATGAAGCAAGAGATCAAAGAATAATGGCTCACCTCCTAGCAAGACTAATACAAAGGTTGCACTCAGTGTTCTGTTAAAAAGGACATCTGAATGCTGCTGAGAAATTATGGTCGTAGAGATGGTTTACTCATCTTCTTCACTGCTGGGTGCTGCAAAACGGGGGCAATGACAGTAGCTAGACACATCTCCTTGAATCTTTAGCACAGTGTAAGGCTTTATGGGGACAATTTCCAGGAGACCATTTCCATTAATAGCATTATCAAACTCTGTCTCTTCTCCCTGTTTGACTCCTCTTCCTGTTCCTTCACAGAGGCAGAGCGGATGGTGGTTAGAGATTACTCTTTTGCTAGGAATACTGCTTTGGAATTATTAGCACAAAATGAGACCAACAGAGAGTTGAGTCAAATATTTATCAATACAAGCACATATATATCAAGGGGGCCTATAGGGATGCTGGAGAGGGACTCTTCATTAGCGACCGTAGTGAGAGGACAAAGGGCAATGGATTCAAACTTAAAGAGGGGAAGTTCAGATTGGATATGAGGAAGAAATTCTTTACTGTAAGGGTGGTGAGGCACTGGAATGGGTTGCCCAGGGAAGTTGTGAATGCTCCATCGCTGGCGGTGTTCAAGGCTGAGTTGGATAGAGCCTTGGTTGGCATGGTTTAGTGGGAGGTGTCCCTGCCCATGGCAGAGGGGCTGGAAATAGATGATCTTAAGGTCCTTTCCAACCCTAACTATTCTATGATTCTATGATTTCAGTATGTATTCATATATGGGGATCTGTGTGTATACGTATATATAAAGGGAGTTTAAAAGTAAGTATGGAAAAGTAAGAATTTAAATATTTAGTTAGACATTTATGCACACACAAACTTCTGTCTAAACATCTTTCGTTTTTTGCACCCAGAATAGAAAAAATTAGTACTGTTGATATTTTCAGACTTCTGTGAAACAGTGTAACTTTGACATTTAGTAGAAAATTTCAGTTTGGAGCACAGAACAAATCATGGCTATAAAATCCAGAGAAATAGGGGTTTATGATGTAAGGGTAATGCAGCCTTTACTATAATGCAGGGGAAGAAATGTTACAATGTCAGTACTGTATACAGGTGAATAAAAGAAGAATTATATTTAGGCTATCTCTAAAGTGAATTTGAGAACAATACCGTGTGTGGAAATGCCTGCCATCAGAAAATAAACTAACTTTATTTTAGAGGAACAATGTTTTGGTACATGAAATCTGACAAGCCTGTAACATGGGCCTTTGTAAAAATGCGTCTTCAGTGTACTCTGGAAAGCTGTTGCTACTCTTTTTAAATGCTAGTAACACAGGTACCATGAAATTGAGTGAGGAGACAACGTAATTTTTAAAATGCTAATGTAATATATTAGTATATATAGTTATATGATTAATTTATTAATATCTGTAATAAATGTTTTAATTAAGGAGAAGATTCTGATTCAAAATTATGCTTTCAAGGTACAATGAATAAGTTTTGATCTTATATCTTTTGCAATAGAAGCTATTGATTTTTTTATTATATAATAAAGTCAGAAAAAATATATATAAGGAAAAAATTCTTTATTGTAAGGGTGTGAGGCACTGGAATGGGTTGCCCAGGGAAGCTGTGAACGCTCCATCTCTGGCGGTGTTCAAGGCTGGGTTGGACAGAGCCTTGGGTGACAAGCCAAGGGTTGGACAGAGCCTTGGTTTAGTGTGAGGTATCCTTGCCCATGGCAGGGGGGTTAGAACTAGATGATCTTAAGATCCTTTCCAACCCAATCTATTCTATGATTCTATAATATCAAAATGCATTGCAATTAAACCTATCTCAAAGAAAAGAAGGCTGAACAATTAGCTGTCAGAGGTAACCTGGCTCTACTGCAGGTACTGTCTTGCACCTGTAGAGGGGAATGGATAAGACTGCCATTTCAAGTTCCATCGAGCTCCCTCTCATTTGTTTCTCTGAAGTGGGATCTGTAGCTTAGGAACCTGTACAGCACAATGGACAGAAATCGACATTTAAAAACCAGCTTTGCAAAGGAATATGGTATTTAAAGAAGCATCATTGCCCTCTGTCCTCCTAATTATGCCACTTAGAAAGATCTCTCTTCTAAAAAGGAGATACTTCTCAGGTGCATAGAAAACATTCACAGATTTTAATGTAAAGGGGTTTTTTTCACACGTAGTAAGTAGCTCTGGGGAGCTGCTTAGACAAGAGGGTTTTAAAAGACCAATAGCAATGTAGCACTGTTTTACAAGAATATAAACACAATTTAACACGTACTAATCTGAACTGCAGGTGTTTTGTGGCTACTGACAATTTTCCTGAACTCAGGAAATAAGAGGCAATAAACTTGGTCACAGTGTTTGAAATGAGTACTGTTAATTTTGTGGGTGTTTTGTCCTGGTCTCATGCTTTTCCTCAGTAATATGTCTGATTTCATTGGATAATGTTCTAATGGTACTAACATCCACCCTAGAATTACTTTATTTCCCTGCTTTTTGCTGGGACTTTTATGGTGTAATGAAAGCATTTATTTCATTGTCCCCAGAGACCTGCTTTAAATTGACCTGCTAGCCAGAGCTTTATTATGGACAAAGGTAAAAGAGTGTAATCTAGAAATCTTTATTTATTACTATTGGTTTAGCTTTGCATTCAGCTAGAGAGCCACATAATTATCATAATTTATATATATCTGGAACAAGGCTCAGAACATGTTTTGGGGAATATTCTCTTTCTGCTCACTTTAGGCAGTACCCTGGCTCTGGGAAGCTGATTTTAGAGCCTGTAAGAGTAAGACTACTTAGTACCCTCTCACAGCACACACAAGGCTTGCTCTTCTGAGCAGGAGGCCTTAGCAGGCTCTGAACAGCCACAGAAAGTCCAGATTCACTGGGGCAGGTGTGAAACAGAAGAGCATTTGGTTTTCCATGCGTTGCATTGTGCATGAGAGTAGGGAAGACATTTTCTCCTGATAAGCCAGAACAGCACATTAGTGTCCTCTGGAGAATAATATTTTTACCTCTGAGTTCCTCTTGGGATATCATACCTGGAAAGTAAAACTATCCTGAACTGTGTCCAGAGACACAACTCTTCATGCAAAGAGCCCCAGCTGCTGCAGATGAGGATGCATGGACAGAATCATTTTTAAATAAGCTTCTAACCCTCCTGTGCCTACAGACACTGTGCAAGCCCTGGTTTGCCACTTGCCACTGCCAGCTGAAACTGCACATTTCTGTTCTGTCCCTCCTCCCCAGACTTTGGAATAACCTGTGATTCCTTTGAAATTTCAAGATACTGCTTGGAAAAGAACAGTGAAAAGGCCAGAATATTTCATGGAATGATAAGAACATTTTCTAGAGAGATTCACCAAAACTGCAGTGTTTTCATTAAAAATTTATTGTCATATGCCAATAAAATATTGACGTCAGTATTTCCAGCTAGTTTTCTGTCATCTCCAGTAGCCCACCCACAACATTGCCCATCCATCCCTCTCCCACTAGTTTTGTTTCTCCAGTAACTGCTTTACATTTTGTCCAGTACTGCCTTTCTCACATTGCGACTGAAGAAAATACTTCTGTACTGAGATAGGAAGGGACTTTTTTCCCACCTGCCATGTCCTACCCTGCCCAGCCCAGAGAGTGCTCTGCGGGATGATGATGAGAAAGTCTTACTTGGTCACCCCGTGCAGCCTTTCATAGAAGTGACATTTTAGTTGGCAGAAACAGAGACAGAAGGGGCCAATGCCTGACTGTCACTCCAGATGGACAACACTTGGTTAGCGTGTGAGTGAGAAGAGCCTCCCAAACCTCGATTATTACAACTCCCACACACAGTCCAACTGTACTGGCAGCTCTGAAACTCTCCAGGCTAACCCTCTGGTGCCCAAACACAGACAGAAGGATGTCATCAGTAAGATGAAGAGCTGCTGCTCAAACACGGAGTCATTAGCCTTTTCCAGTTCAGCTGGTTTTATGTAATGCATCCAGGACAAAGTATCATTTGAGAAACTAGTATTGTGGAGATTCCAAGGCTTGGGATCTGTTTCCCATGGACTGCAAGAGGTGCTCCTGGGATAAATATTTCTTAAATACAGAGGTGTCCAAAACTGGCTTGAGTTTTTCCTGGCAATGCCACAAACACAGAAATGAGACCAAGAATCTGGAATGATTTTCTCCTACCTTCACATTTTTTAATCACGAAGCAGACCTTTTAGTGATTTTTGGATGAAACAAACACCAAAACCCTCCTCTACTCCCAAAATGCCTCCAGAAGAAAGCCTTACACTGAGTTTTGAAGAGTCAATTCCTACCTTAGGAAAACATTGTCACTTGGGAAACCTTTGAGAAAATGAAGCTGATTTAGACCAAATTACTTGGAAGGTAGAAACTATTGTCTGAAAATAAGGCATCGTAACATGAGAATGGAGTGAATACAACTTCGATAACTTCTGGGAAAACACACTTACACATTATACTTCCTATTTCTAAAACACTTTAAATTTAGCATCCTGCTTGTTTGCTGACACAGATGCAGACTTCTGTTTTAACTAAAGTTAAAATGAGCACTCAGAAAAGAGGTAAGAAAAGGTCACGTGTGCCCTTGTCCAGTTTACTCCCTGTTAGTACTTTCCCACAGCATCCATTACTGTCTTTAGCGATTTGCAACATATATCTGTTTAAACATTCCAAAAATACCTGCCTCTTCCCACTATATTTCAATACATGGTTTTATATTTTACAGATATACTCTATTCTCTGCAGCAGTTTTAATCTCTCCTTTATCCTAATATTCATGAACATAGATAGCATTTAGTAATAACCACATTTCTCAGCTACATTCATTTTTATCTGTTGTCATTGAACTGGGAAAAAGTCACAAGTCATATAGGAAAAGATTACTGTTTTCACTATTTTAAATTTGTTCATAGAATCAGAGAATTGTTTCGAATTGGAAAAGACCCTTAAGATTGTCGAGTCCAGCCATCAGCTAGACACTCCCAGGTACACCACTAAATCATGTCCCTAAGTGCCACACAATTTGATATATTTTTGTCTTCAAATGGGTGTATAAATGGAAACTGTGAGAGTACCTTATTTCTAGGGCATCATTATAAAATTCACCTTCAGGGAAAAATGAAGTGCAGTGCTATTGTTTTTTTCCCAAATGGTCTTTCGTCACAGCAAGTGTCCTGGGTTCAGCAGTAGCAGTCATTTTTTCTCCTTCTTAATAGCTGGTGCAGTGCTGTAGTTTTGACTTTTAGCCATGGAACAGCACTGATAACACCGATGTTTTTAGTTGCTGCTCAATAATGTTTAGTCTAACCAAGGATTTTCTGAGTCTCATGCTCTGCCAGGGAGGAGGGGAAGCTGGGAGGAAACAGAGACAGGACACCTCACCCAAACTAGCCAAAGAGGTATTCCATACCACATCACAACATGCCCACTATATAAACTGGGGACAGTCACCCAGAAGGGTTAGATCACTGGGTATCTGTCAGCAGGTGGTGAGCAGTTGTATTCTCTTCCCTTGTTATTTCCCTTATCATTATTATTATTATTACTGGTAGTAGCAGTAGTGGTTTGTGTTATACCTTAGTTACTGGACTGTTCTTATCTCAGCCTGTGAGAGTTGCATTCTTTTGATTCTTTTCCCCATCCCTCCAGGAGTTGGGGGGGAGGAAGGGGGGCAGTGAGTAAACGGCTGCATGGTACTGAGTTACCAGATGGGCTTAAACCACGACAGCAAGGCAGCCAATTAGGAATTTTATGTTGGCAGGTAAGAAGCAAACAGCTCTTTTCAGATCCACCTGTGCATCTGTTCAGAGCAAATGCATAATTTGGTGGGGTTTTTTCCTTTTTTTAGAACAAGCAGAAAAAAAATTAAAAAGAATACATTGGAAACTTGAACATTGCTCAACTAACAAAAAATTATAAAAGACTGAATGAATATAGGAGCTGATTTAAAGTTCAAAAGTATTTGGAAGATGTGCGAATACGCATTACTAGAGGGAAGAAGAGTCATGTTGTTACACTGGAATTGAATGAATGACTATCTGTTTTTTGTGTATGCTTATGTAGTACGGTGTCCATCACAACAGAACACCACACTGCTACAGAGAGAAGTCATTGGTCCTGAAAGTATCAGACCTTGTTATTGCAAGAGGATGTGTCACTCACTTGCTCTTTTTGGGACTGAAGGCAGAACTGCTTAAGTGCCTTTATCTAATGAAATATCTGTAGGTGGTAAAGGATTCCCACTGGAGGCATTAAAACAAATGGTCAGGCCTGTGCAGGTGTAATTCAGATAAAATCAAATCATTAGCAACATGTTTTATTCAAATATGAGAGTTAGCATGGGAAAGGCAGGAGGCAGAGCTATTAAAGTGATTTTGAAGGGAGACAGTTTCTCAAGTACTGAATTTATTGTAGAGGCATACAAGAGGCTGCTTATTAGGAAAATTATCATTTTGCTTGCTTTCTAAAACCAAAGTTTGCCTACAACTCTTGGAAATTAATAATATTTAGACCAAGAGAATTCCAGATTTTTATCTGAAGGAAACTGAGTCCACTTGGTAACCACTGTGTCATCACTCAGGTGAAAAACCTCTACAACAACATTTTTCTTAGGAGACCTATAGTTGTCCCGGAAGCATACAGATTTGATACAGAACATAAGTTTAAATAGTGTTTGTATTCAATTATATTTGAATAAAGATGTTAACTTATTTAGGTCAACTTGTGTTGACTTTACAGAAATGTGAGAGAATAAATATTTATCTGCTCTTTTCACTCTTCCCTTCATCCATGGTACCTAGCAGTGTATAAGTTAGAAAAAGTGGAAAAAAATAAAACCAGAAATACCTTGGCACTGTTTTTCATTGCAATATTTCATTAGAGATAATTTTTCCTCACAAGAAATGTTCTCAAAATGAATGTTGATATATTTGGTTTTAAATTAGACACTTACTTAGAAATTAGAATTTTCTTAAATTATACTTACTCTGGTAAGCTGTGGAAAAAGAAGGATCAATAAGTAACCAACCATAGGTATAGGCTGGGCATTTACATCCTGAACAAGGTCCAGGAAGTCAAGCACTCCTAGGTGCAGAACTGTACAAGAAATAACTATTTTCTAGAGATATGCTTTTATACATTTATGTTTTCTTTCCTTAGTCTTATAACATTGAGGGATGGAAGACAAAAAAAACTGTCAAGAAGATGAACTGGAAACTGAAGAACTAAGGACAACCCAAAAAATTTCCACAGTTCCTTTGCTGTATGCTTACTCATCTGTGCTGATTACTGGCTTTCTCTGAATACCAACCAAATCCTCTCTCTTCTTTCTGATTGCCTGCCTTCTTCCTCCTTTTTTCACATTGCTCTATACCTCTTGTTTCCTCCTACCTTTCACTCTTCCTTTGCTAGTCAGACAAACAATGACCAGCATAGCGGAAAAGAAAGTGAAGCTTGTTAAAATATGGCACTGATACAGTGCTTGCCAGCTATGTCTGTTCTTTCAGCTTGTCTGAGTCAGTCTTTTTCAATAGTCTTCTGTCTTATTTATATTACAGGTTTTCCAGGGCAGGGACAGCCTAACTTCTCAGTTAGACTAACTTTTTGAAGAACTTAGCAGATGGCTCCCTTCTCAGGTTTTTTTTTCCCTTCTTCCCAGAGAACTTAGATAAGTGATATTATGTTATACTCTGTGTTCAAGGCTGAACTTAAAGTATCATTCTACTGTCTCTGGAGCTTAATTCAGCAAAGCACAGAAGCACTGAGTTTAAGCATGACTAACCCCTGTAAACATCATAGGAATACTCATGTAAGTAATTTTTTTAGTTCTGTAAGAATCTTTTAGTAAATTGGGGTCCTGTGATCCCAATTCCCCACTGTTTTCAGAAAAACAATCCTAGTCATGAGAACATTCTTAGCCATTTTGGAGCATGCTAAGGAAAAAAATGCAAGGTTATTATCACAGTCTGGAATGACAAGGTAATCTGTGGTTCTACATATGCAAAATTTCAATTTTAATGTTATCTTCAAAATGAAGTTTCAAAAATTAAACACTATGCAAAATAAATAATTACTGAATATAATAATTACATAAATGATCAAAATAATATACGCAAAAAATTTTTGCCTAAATTATTTTCTTACTTTTTGCAGACCTAAATTATTTCATGATAACTAAACATTGCTTCAAGAATTTATCCATTTCCAAGTTCTGATAATTGTTAATAACATAAAATTTGATCTTTTTTTTTTGTAAGAGAAGGACCTGTCTGAGACCATGAAATTCATAACATCTTTGTTCTGCAAATAATACTTGTAACTTGTGGCCTTTTGACACCCATGATTTTTTCAGTAATTATTTGCTACTTTATGGAAATGTCTTCTTTTTATGAAGAGATGAAAATTTGCACAAATTTTTCTGTAAATGACTATTTTTAGGGAACTCATCCTGTGTTGTTAGAAAGACTTCTGCAAACAGGTATCTTCTCTGAGGTGACTTCCCAAATTGTTCAATTTTTTTAAAGTACACTTTTAAAATTATTTCAAAAATTTTGTAAAAACAGATAGTATGGATTTCCAACTCATTAAATCTTTCTGATATGAAGTATAGTCTAAAGGAGAAAACCATCAATTTGAATATATTTTTGCCTTTAGTGGAAGCTAGAGAAATGATAGACATGGTTAGAATAGCCAAGGAATGGCTGTAGGAAAACTGAATGGGTAAAAGGTGAAGAGAATTGACATACATTAAAATTCAGCTATTTCTGAATCAGTTTTTAGTTTGTGCTGAATGATTCTTGAATGTCTGAATGTTTACAAAAATTAACCAAGATAAGGTCTGTGATAGCTACAGTAGTCTGTGATAGCTACAAACTATGGTGTTCTCCATGACAGCAAGATCATTAGTCCTTTAAGTACCTGTCTGTTCTGTTTGCATAACACATTATCACCACATAGTGTGTCTAGAGTGGCAGATGGTTGCATTCTTAAGCTACAGAGCTTTCTGAACATTATCAACATTACTATTGAGGCTATTTAATAAATTAAAGAAGTGTTCTGTATAATCATAAATCTCATCTGGACAAAGAAATTATTGATAAGGAAGCTAATCAATAAAAGCTTGCATGGGTATAAGCACAATGGCTTGTTATGTTTCATTATGCATGAAAAATTAAGCCCTTTAAAGAAATCTATACAGAAATCCAGCCAAGAGCTTTAATTAGTATACTGCCACAGGTATGTGAAGAGTTCTGATCCAAAATAATTATTAATAAAATTAATTATTAATAAAAATATGAAAGATAAATTGCAATTGTTTAAAATTATTTAACTAGGTTGTCACAGATCCACTGTATGGAGAGAGAAATCACAATGAAAAAAATTAGTCTTTCTTGGCATTCATCCAGTCTGACTCTCTGCTGTGTGGAGACTGCAGCAGACCCCTAATATGACTCATTATAGACACAATTCACCCTGACATGGAAAAGTTAAGGTGAAAACTGAGGAGAATTGTGTGGAAGAAGGGAAGCTGAGAGCTGCGGTTCTGTGGCTGAGCCTCTAACTCAGACAAGAGTGGAGCAAAACTCTGCCCTGATTACTTGGGGATTAGACATGCTGAAGCAATAAACATTAAGTTGCTGAAACTCTTGCCTTACAGTTGAGACCTTTCTTGTTTGGGGTAAATGCCCTGGTGTGCAGAGATGCATAGAAAACACACTGACAGGGAAAATTTGCAGAATGAAGATGGGAATGCAGAATGAAGATCTGCATTGCTGCAGATGTGAGGTTGTATGGTGTGGGTGTTGAGATATGGGAAACAACTGCAGCCGGGGTTATCCTATATCCAGGGTCCATATACTATTCACCTAAAATCAGCTGCAAGTCTCATTTGCAATTTGGTCAGAATCACTTTATATTCAAATAAAAATTGTATATAATAAACGGCAAAATAGAGTGACTGTTAGCAATGAATATACATTGAAAACTAAGAATGGTACAAAGCTGATAAAGAAACAAAAAGGCATAAGAGAAAGCTTACAACCTAAGATATGAAAGATATTTTTAGCTATACTAAGAACAAAAGAAATCCTAATAATATTATTTTCCTCTTACTATATTGAAATAATATATCAAAAATAATACATATTTCCCTTTTCTGTTGGACAAATATTTCCGCTACTGTTTGAAAAAATGAGATAAATGCAGTCATTTCACAATTTTCTGATGAAATACTTCCTACAGTAAATAAAAAGCTGAAGCTCCTACAGCTAGCTGTTTTAAAACAACAGAAATGGCCAACTTCCTGTCCCAAACACTGAAAAATTATAAGGATGAGAAGCTTCCCAGTTTCTCAGTGTTGATTTCTAACACAACTTAAAACAATTAGGAATTTTCAGACAATTTGAAGGCAATTAAAAAAAAAGTGTCAATGTAGTGCTTTAATTTAAAATGGGAACAAATGTGATGACTCAACTAGCTGCTTAATTTCACACTGATTCTGTGTAAAATAATCAAATGTTTTAGGTGGGACTTGATTTACAGAAGTTGATAAAGAGAAACCAGTTATAGATAATTAATATTAGTTTTATGGAAATGAGATATTTTCCAAAATAAAATTGTCTCTGATAGGCTTATGGTTTCGACTATTGAAGTGATCAGTGTTATTTTATTATTTATCACTGCTAAAACCACTTGTTATATATGTATATCAGAAACTGAGTTAAGATCTAGAGGACATGCCAGAGAATTATGATAGTCAGTCATGGAGTACATGAAGAACAGATATGAGATAAGCAGAAGACTCTTTGATATAGCAGTCAAAATATCAAAATGTCAGATGTCTGAAAATATTAGAATCACAGAACCATAGAATAGTTAGGGTTGGAAAGGACCTTAAGGTCATCCTGTTCCACCCCCCTGCCATGGGAAGGGATGCCTCCCACTAAACCATGCCACCCAAGGCTCTGTCCAACCTCACCTTGAACGCTGCCAGGGATGGAGCATTCACAGCTTCCCTGGATAACCCAGTCCAGTGCCTCACCACCTTCACAGTAAAGAACTTCTTCCTTATATCCAATCTAAACTTCCCCAGTTTAAATTTAACCCACTACTCCTTGTCCTATCACTGCAGTCCCTCATGAAGAGTCCCTCCCCAGAATCCCTATAGGCTCCCTTCAGATTCTGGGAGCCTGCTATGAGGTCTCCATGCAGCCTTCTCTTCTCCAGGCTCAACACCCCCAACTTTCTCAGCCTATCTTCATACGGGAGGTGTTCCAGTCCCCTCATCATCCTCGTGGCCCTCCTCTGCACTTCTTCCAACAGTTCCATGTCCTTTTGATGTTGAGGACACCAGAACTGCACACAATACTCCAAGGGAGTTCTCAGGAGAGCAGAGTAGAGGGGCAGGATCACCTCCCTCGACCTGCTGGTCATGCTTCTTCTGATGCAGCCCAGGGTACGGTTGGCTTTCTGGGCTGCAAGCACACACTGCTGGCTCATGTTCAATTTCTCATCGATCAGCACACCCAAGTCCTTCTCCACAGGGCTGCTCTGAATCTCTTCCCTGCTCAATCTGTCGCTGTGCCTTGCATTGCTCTGACTCAGGTGTAGGACCTTGTACTTGGCAAGGTTAAACTTCATCAGGTTGGCATCAGCCCACCTCACAAGCGTGTCAAGGTCCCTCTGGATGCCATTCCTTCCCTTGAACGTATCAACCGAACCACACTGCTTGGTGTTATTGGCAAACTTGCTGAGGGGGCACTCAATCCCACTGTCTGTGTCACCAACGAAGATGTTGAACAAGGCTGGTCCCAACATCCATCCCTGAGGGACACCGCTCGTCACTGGTCTCCAGCTGGACACTGAGCCATTGATCACAACTCTTTGCGTGTGGCCATCCAGTCAGTTCTTTATCCACTGAGTGGTCCATCTACCAAACTGATGTCTCTGCAATTTACAGACAAGGATGTCATGTGAGAGAGTGTCGAATGCTTTGCACAAGTCTAAGTAGATGACGTCAACTGCTCTACCCCTCTCCATCAGTTCTGTAGCCCTTAATCATAGAAGGCCACCAGATTGGTCAGGTAGGATTTCCCCTTAGTGAAGTCATGCTGGCTGTCACCAAGCCACCTTCCTGTTTTTCATGTGCCTTAGCATGCCTTCCAGGAGAATCCACTCCAAGATTTTGCCAGGCACAGAGGTGAGGCTGACTGCTCTGTAGTTCCCTGGTTCATCCATTTTCCCCTTCTTCAAAATAGGGGTTATAGTTCCCTTTTCCAGTCATCGAGAACTTCACCTGACTGCCATGATTTTTCAAATATGATGGACAGTGGCTTAGCAACTTCATTTGCCAGCTCCTTCAGGACCCGTGGATGGATTTCATTCAGGTCCCATGGACTTGTTTATGTTCAGGTTCCTAAGATGGTCTCGAACCAGATCCTCTCCTGGGATCCTCTCCTGAAGATCCAGTGGGTCCTGGGTCTTCATTCTCACTGTCCCTGCATCTGCCTTCCAAGACTTGGGTGGTGTGGTCAGATCATTTTCCAGGTGAAGGCTGAGGCAAACAAGTCATTAAGAACCTCAGCCTTCTCCAAACCCAGGGTAGACAGTTCTCCCCATAGCTTCTGGAGAGGGCCCACGTTGTCCCTAGCCTGTCATTTATTTGCTATGTACCTATAGAATCCCTTCCTATTATCTTTCACATCCCTAGACAATTTCAATTCTAAGTGGGCTTCCGGATAACATACCTGTATTCTTCCCAGGCTGCCTGTCCTTGCTTCCACCTTTTATAAGCCTCTTTTTTCCTTCGAATTTCCTCAGCAGCTCCTTAGCTATCCAAGGAAGTCTTCAGGCCCTCCTGCTGCACTTTCTTCTAGTTGGAACGCAGCACCACTGAGCTTGTATCAGGTGATCCTTGAATATAAATAATAAAAATAAAAATAAAAAATTAAAATAAATTTTAAAAAAAGGAAATTGAAAATAAATTAATCAAGGGAAAAATTTTATTGTATTGTAATGAACTCTTTTAGTAAATGGTTAAATGCCATGGTCTATTCTCTGACATGAGAGAGAGAATGCATAGAAACTCATAGCCTGGGTTTTGTGTATAAATGTGTGCGTGTATAGTAACAACAGACCTAACATAAACAAACAGGTTAACAGACTTGTTCAGTGTAGGAACTGGGCAGGTTGATTAATTAGTATTATCACATGAAGGTAAAATTATACATTAATTTGATATATGTTGGTAGACCTATGTGATAGTTCTACTGGCTTCAGTAAGCTCAGTATTAGACTATATTCATAACTTTCCACCTACTGTAAGAAAGAAACAGTTCAATGACCATTATATTCTGCCTGCTTAGAAGTGTAGTATCATTTCCTAGAAATTCAAATCAGAAGGGACTGTGAAATTCAGCTTTAACTGTTTTCTTACCTAGATACTGCAGGGGATCATACATCCTTCACCAAGCTTATATTATGTTGTTCCAAACTCTAATAGGCAAATAAAGAATGGCAAGTATTCCACAAAGAGGATTTCTATATCAATTTTTAGTGAAAAATCTATGCAAATTTTTCTGGAAGAATTGTGAATTTCAAGTGAATATAGCAATGCCATAAGACACAGAACCTAGCAGAGCTCTTTATGCAGGAAAGCTGAGAAGTTATAATTTGTTTTGTGCAGGTATTTGACTTGTTTATTGGAGAGCTTAATAGATTTTGAAAAGGCAAAATCATTTAGGGTTTAGAGTCAGGAAAGTATAAGTACCTTTAGCCCATAAATTTGGAAAGAGGAATACCAACAAAAAGGAGAATAAGGGGATGTAGATTCCAAAGGGAAAGGCAGTCATCAGAAGTAGATTATGGCCTGACAAAACTGTGAGTGAGCCAGAATGGTTGAAGAAGTCACTGGATACTAACCCATATCAGAAACTAACAAGTTATGGGCTTGAAATCATTGTATTAGTTCAAAACACCACTTAATGGCACCAAAAATATCCCAATGACTCTATTAGGAGTATACCCTTAGGAGTAAATCCCTATTAGGATTAAACACAAGGCCAGTTGCCAGTTCTCAGCAGAGAAGCTGGAAGCTTCCAGTTGCTGCGTGAAGTCCTCTGAAAGAGCTCCTTTCGTATGCATTCACTCAGACCACTGGAGCAAGACATTCTGGTAATCATTTATTTTCAAGTTTTATTAGAAGTGGTTTTGCGCAGTTAGAATAGACTGCCAGAACAATATAGATCGTATCACGGGACAGAAAAGAAACATCTTGGTATGTCTTAGTTGGTCTAAAAGTCACTGCTGCTGGCCCTGATGGCTTTTCTTTTTATTTTAGCATATATCAGGATCTTAATTTATTACAAAAATTTTCAGCAGGATGATGCTTTCAGTTTTCCAAGATGTATGAATTTATTGTTGGCCAGAAGGACACCCAGTAACTTTTGTACACTCAATTGTAACCTTTACATAAAAATATTAGTTGATGTCTGCTATATATTCTCATCTAAAATGAAGCATTTTGGGAGTTAGCTTTAAATGCTAATATGAATGCAAATATGAAAAATATATCTGAGGAAGATGGTCACCTAACAGCCAGAATGTCTTACAGTTTGGGGATGCAGCAAATCTACACTGAATAAACTTTTCATGTAATGGGAAACCAGATTTGAATTTAATTACATGATCTTACAAAAACAATACTGTATTGTATTACCAAAGGTTATAAGTTAATCTTTTACTGTTTACTGCTTTGTCTTCTAAACGTGTTAGCTTGATTGCAGGCTGCTTTGCACTGTCACTCTAAGACAAACACTTTGAGCTTGTTTATTCCTCTTGACAACAGGTTTAAACAGGTTGGCATAGCTATACTGTGATCAAAGAAGTAATCATTTGCTGAATGACAATGCACAGAACATTCCCATTATGCACTGTGCTTTTAGGGATGCAGCACGTTAAACTGCATATCATACTTGGAGGGGATCATTCAGAATCAGAAATCAAGATTCACAATGCAATTTGCACTCTTTGACTGGCTATCAGTAAATTATATGAATGGTAGTGGAAGCTGGCATTATAATACTGAAATAAGTCTTAGTCACAACATCTTTTAAATGTGCCTTTCTGATTGCACATTGAAAACCAGGAACAGTGCACTTCCTGAAGTAGAAACACTAGAAAAAAGAGCACTTTATAAATCAGAGATCGTTTAAGAGTATGGATGCCTAATTTCTTATTTCCAGCTATGGATTCTATGGTGGTGTGCTTTTTGTAATTATATGTATGCATTAGGAATGTACAATTCTCAAGAAGAATATTTGAAATGTATACAAAATGGTATGAATTAACATGGAAATATAAAAGGGACCAGGAATGATCAATCATTCATAATAAGCTAAGGGATAAACAAACACATATAGTGGAAAATAAACCACACCCTGAAGCTAAGTTGTTCAGAAGCCATCTGGTTTTACTTTGTTCAGGGTCAACCATTCAGTTTGCTTCCCTTTTCTACTCTCAAGTTATCAGTTTAACAGTCAGGAGTCTGTTCAAATAGAATGACCTTAGAGCAACTTGGAAGCAACTTAGCTGAGAATCACCAGCATACCTGTCTGGCTTGTGGAAGGAAGAGTATCCTCTGGGGCCATCAAATCTAATAATTTACTTCTGAAGGTATCTAACTGTGTTGTAAGTCTGGGAAATCAAGTTTTCTGGCTAAGGTTGGGAATACTTTCTTCAGGTAAAGACCACATGAAAGACCACTGACTTCAAAAGAAATCAGCAATTCCTGAGTTTTCCAGAGAAACAACCTAAAGAAAGAGCTAAGTCATTTGGACTTATATGTCCTCTTCTAATCCAGTACTCCAAAGTGCATGAAACACGTTCACCTTGGGGTTCCACAGCCAATATGCTCTAAATTACCTTTCATGGTAAAAAGTTGCATCTGAGCAAACACATCAGCATAATTCAAAGAGAGAAAGTGTCACATGGGATAAGACCAATCATCAATCTGGACTGGTATCCTATAGTGGCCAACAACAGATGTTTCAGAGGAGATGTGAAACCTCTGTGGTGAGAAATTCTATAATGCCATGCAAGGTTTTCATTCTATCCAAGACATGAAATCTTGAAATATGCTGCAAATTTCTTATAAAAAGTATACTCAAATGAACATCTGGGGTAGGAGTGACATATACTGTGAAAAGCATTGCATCTTCATGCCCTTTTGTCATTTAGAAGGCGATTTTAGAAGCATTTGAATGCCACCATAAAATAAAAAGTAGCTTTATATTCTTACCAGCCTAGGACTTTTTTACACTGAATTAGGTCAGACTGGTGGGCAGCTTGAAAGAAGCCATCTCAGAAGGTCACAGAAAATGATGTGAAGGTGAAATAATATGGTCTTTCTTGGGAAACTGTCACATCATTTCTTCAAACTAGTGCATGAAAGAAACTCAAGCCATAATCAGTACTCCTATCTGCCCTTTCAGATGTCATGCATTAGGTCTGTCTTACTGTCTGACAACTAGCTACAGAAGGAAAGCATACTTACTTAGATGAAGCTATTTCCTCTTTACTATAAAAAACTCAGCTGTAATTATGAGAAGCAAGTAAGTAATATTTTTATGTGATGAAGCTTAGCTATTCAGTTTCATGAGAAATACATAACATTTTGGCAAGTTTTAATTGTAAATCGTTCATTACAATTTCAATTACAGTTACAATTACAAATTACAATTACATAATTGCTTGCACCTTAGTGTATTTTACACTACCTTGCTGCAATAACTAAAAGTGAGCCAAACCTATGAGTTCAGCAAGTCTGGGATATATCCAAAATTGTAGATAGCTGGAGAGCATTTTGGCTATCTTACACTGAAGTAGAGGTAAGGGTTTTAAAACGGGTCCTAATTTTCTTGAAAGTCAGCTCTTCTTGAAATATTTGATTTAAATACATGTAAGCACTGGATTTTTTTGCACTTTACTAACCTTCCATTGAAATGATCAAGAAGGCTAATATGCCACCAACTTATTGTATGTCTTAGTTTTATTAGTAAACAAATCCTTAGTATATAAATCCTTAGATATTAAAGAAACCTGAATTCCTCTCAAAAATTTTCAGGAGTTGCTGGTAGTTTTACAAAGTGGGAGACATAAGGAAAAATGTTCTGTTCTTGCCTCCCTGGTTACACAGAGAAAGGTTTCACTGTACTTTAGGAAAAACAAAAGGTCTATTCCTGCAGAAGTGTAATGGGAACATGAAGGTCAGATAATCAATGTATTTGCTATGACCCTATTTCCTAGACTGGATTTTACATCCTTGACTAGCGAACATTTACATATGGCATTAAGGAGAACTCAGAGTACAGAAAGAAATGCATTTAGTATAGCTTTGCTGCAAGACTTTCTTGTTTTATCTTTCAAGGTCACGTGAATCAACAATATTCCTTGCTGTATTCTGTGAAATGAGAGACTTACAATTTCAAAAGCATTGGAAAGAGGGAGGCCCACAGTGACCTCTAATTATTCTTGATTTTATATAACCCTTTACCACCACTAGCTTTTATTAATAGAGAAGATTCTTTAGGAGATGCTTGGTTGTGCACAGTCTGTAAAGGGAGGCACTGGAACTGTGATTCACCAGATCTGAAAATATTGGCCTTCAACTTGTACAAATTCCCTTCTAATTTGCAGCTTAAGACAAAGTATGTATATGATTTCTAATTATGCTTCTCAAATTGCATTTAATGTACAGGGACATCAAATAAGTGCAGATTAAGCTACTCCGGTTTTCTTCTATTCCGTCTTAATTACCCTACTGACTTGTACATTTCCCAGTTGTTAAATAAGCTTGGCTTGTGGCAGACATGAGAACGTTGTTGTTCTATGCATCTATATGCAGATGTTTTATGTTGTGGCATTGAACATCATTGGTATGAAGAGGGACTGGGGGTGTAAATTTGTGTACTTCAGCATACATTCTTCTAACAGTTACATTTTACAAGGCTTAAGCAAAAAAAATGAAAGCCTTGAGAAGGGCCACTGATTTTTTATTTGTGTCTCTATATATTCATAGAATAGAGGCTATATGAAAAAAATCAGAAGCTTCCAGAAAAATAATGTGCTAGTTATTGTATATTCCCAGTAGCTACTCATGAAGCTACTTTTTTAAATGGCCAAGCCATGTGTGAGGTAGCAATCTCTAAGTCAGGTTGACTCTGAAGGGACTGGCAGAAGCTTCATCTTGAAATATTTTTTTTATCTAGTCAAATATACATATATGCTGCATGCATGCCGTGTTGATGTAATTCACATTTACATGTGTATAAATATGTACAAATATATATCCATACACATGTATATACAAAAATGTCTGACAAATTTTTACTCTTACTTTGGGAACCTAACAAATATGAAATCCTGAAGGAAAACAGACATCTAAGTTCTGTAGGGTTCTTTTTTTTCAGCTGTGAAAATTGAAGAGGTATTTGGTCAGACAATCCTTCTTTTGTGATGTAGTTTCTTTATGTGGCAGTGCTGACTGGTATCACCACGTTTGGCATGTTTGGAACTGGGAAATCGAGTTCCCACTGTCTAATAGTACTTTTCAACAGTCTGCTGTGACATTTAGATTACTGAAGACTATTAGAGGGATGCTAGAAGCCTTGGGAACCCAGGCCTAATTGTGCGCTATAAGGAATCCTTGCTGTAGTTTTGTCTTTACAGTATGTCAGCACATGCCAAGAGTTAGAAAATCTCATGTATGTTTGAGGAGCAGCCCCACATATGGTAGTCTTGGGATCAGGGAGCTGATCCATCAGTTTTGTACATCCTTCATCCTTCATCTCTTGCCTGATATCTCCTATCTTCCAAGACTTACTTCTTCCTTTGTAACATTCATAAAATACTGGAAAGGAAACTTTTGCTGTGAGAATGTGTAGACATTCAGATATGCATAATGTACATCCAAATAATAATCCCTATGTACGATCTTTAAAAACTGTAGGCATGTAGTAAGACTATGCTAATTGAAATATGGAGGCACTAAACACCTACTGAGAACACTTAATTTTTTAAAACATTACCATGGTAGCAATGTGTCCCTTGTAATTCTAGATAACATGTTTCTGATTACCAGTTCATTTCTGAGCTCCATAATGTGAAAACAAATGCAAATGTAAGCCTCTATCTGTTCTTATGGTCATACGTCATCCTAGCCAATTGGGCAATAAAACAGCAGGACCAGGCTGCTGTTAAATAATACAAAATGCGATGCATGAATATGGAGGTAAATATGTGCTTATGTAAGTTATGTCTATCCAATATTGTTCTGCTTTGCTTTCCTCAGGTAAAAGACAAATTTAGTGAATAGAATAAGCAGGTCTACATTTGGTATAAGTCGGCATTCTATGAGATATTATGAATTTATGAACAGTTGCTCTGTCTTCAAGAATTGACCTAAACTTTTGCCAGATTAATGGTTTTAAGATAGACGTGTCTTACATTGATAAATCAGGCAGAATGTGACAATGTCAGAGCTATCACACAGTTTGCCACTATTATATCACATATATGCAATACATATACAAAGTGCATGCACAGATACATGTGAAAGGCTATATATGAATATCTTTAGGAAGATAGCATGGAGCAATTTTCTTAGATTTCACCTAAAAATTGTTCTAGTCTATGATAAATAAGAACTTGTCATGAATATCTGAATATCTAATAACTGAACCAGGGAGCTTAATACTTTTCAGAAAAATAAAGTTGTCCCCCCCTCCAATATCTTCATTATTATATTTTTAATATAATGTGATGTGATAGATAAGTAGAATAGCTAAAAACAAGTAGAGTATTTGTAGCTTTTTTTCTACTAAACAACTTTATTGTTTATCAACCATGTTTTCATGCGTCATAAAGTCACAGAATCATAGAAATATTTGGGTTGGAAAGGACCTTAAACATCATCGTGTTCCAACACCCTCCCATGGGCAGGGACTGCCTTCCACTAGACCAGGTTGCTCAAAGCTCTATCCTGCTTCTAGGGATGGGGTAACGACAGCTTCTCTGAGCAGCTTGTTCCAGTGCCTCACCTCCCTCATAATAAAGAATTTCTTCCTAATATCTAGTCTAAACCTACAAATATATGTTATATACGTATGTTAAGATCCCAATCTTTATGTGGCTTTTTCTATAAGCAACCCCAAAACTGGAAGAAGGGAAGAAGACACACCAAGGACCACACAGTGGCATGAGTGAACTTGGAAATAATGGCACTAGTTTTTCTGTATTGAAGAACTGACCTTTGCATTGTCAAATGCCATGGTACCGCCATAGGTATGGGCAGGAGATGATGTGAAAATGAGATAAACACACATAACTGGTCATCAGATCTCAGCTCAGACTGATTTCAGTTCCATCACTTTCCAGGTTTTCTTACCTGAAGATGGAAAATGTTTGACCCAGAAACAGCCTTCATGCAGTGATATGTTTCATCGGGTGCTTGCTTTCCATGTAGCAAAATCATTTAGTGAATCAATTTCGAATTTGGATGCTGCAGAACTCTAACACAGGAGAAATATTATTTACTTTTAATATTCTGTGCAGTGCCTGAAGTCAGCAAGAGCTCAGAAGACCTGAAGTTCTGAACCTTTTCCTAACAGGAGCCATTTTTCATCATTCTTGCAACAAAATGAACCCTTGTACTCAAACAAAGGAAGACACAGGTGGAGATGAGGGCAGTAAGGTTATGGAAGTAAATAAGAACTAAAAGGAAATGGAGGGAAAGCAAGTTTGACATTCTGGTTACTGCTGCTCTTCTGGTGCCTTTCCATTTTGAAACTAGCCTTGTCCCCCGTGATTTGCTTCCCTCACTTAGGCATGACAGTACTACTCTGAACACTGAGCATCACAAGATGGGTATAATGAGAAATCTGCCAGTGTGCCACTTCTATCTCTGCCAAAATAGTGACTAAAATCTGCTTTCAGGCTGCTCACTCTAGACTGAATAGCTTTTCTGTCCTGTTTCAGGAGCTGCATGACACCAGGAATGCCAAGCACAGCTAAGGAGCTTGGCTTCAGTGCTGCTGTTGCTCTCTTGCCCATTTGCGTGCTGCCTGTGGTAGACCAGCTGCTAACCATTTTGTGGATGTTCCCTGGAGGGCTCCTTTGTGAATAGCCCTTGAGAAAGCATTAAATCCTGGAGGGTGCAGCAACATGAGGCTGTAATTCTCTGGATACATGGGCTTTTGCAGAGATTAATCTATATGTGTGTCCTACTGATCTGAGTTATTCTTTTTAGCAAGTAACTAAGAATTTGAAAAAATCTTAAATTAGTCTAAAAAGAATAAATTTAAAAGTCCCTCTAATGGCACATGTCTCTGTAAAAACAGTTAAACCAAATAAACTAGAAAGCTGCTTGTACTGGGTTTGCATAGCAAGGTTTTGGTAAGGGGAGGGCTACATTGGTGGCTTCTGTGAGAAGCTGCCAGAAGCTTCTCCTGTGTCCTACAAAGCCAATACCAGCTGGATCCAAGAAGGACAACCACTGGCCAAGGCCACGTCCATCGGGTAGCACCTTGGGGCTAACAGATTTAAGAAGGGGAAAAAGACCATGGGCAATTTCATCTGGAGAGAGGAGTGAGAATATGTGAAAAAAATGCATCTGCAGCCACCAAGGTCAGTGTAGAAGGAGGAAAGGAGGTGATCCAGGTACTGGACCAGACCATGGTGAGGCAGGCTTACCCCCTGCCCCCGTGGAGGTCCATGGTGAGGCAGATCTCCACGTGCAGCCCATGGAGGACCCAACATTGGAGCACAGGGATACCTGAAGGAGGCTGTGACCCAGTGGGAAGCCCATACTGGAGCAGGCTCCTGGCAGGACCTGTGGCCCTGTGGAGAGAGAAGCGCAGGCTGGAGCAGGTTTGCTGCAGGACTTCTGACCCTGCGGGGACCCACACTGGAGCAGTCTATTCCTGAAGGAGTGCACCCCATGGAAAGGACCCACACTGGAGCAGCGGAAGAGTGGGAGGAGTCCTCCCCTGAGGAGGAAGGAGCTGCAGAGACGACGTGTGATGAACTGAACACAACCCCCATTCACTGTCCACCTGCACCTCTGAAGGGGCATTTGATATGACATTTGTCTTCTAGAGCAGCCACTATTCATACCGAAGCCTTGCTTCTTGGGGAGTGACTGGACATTGCCTGCAGATGGAAAGTAGAGAATAAGTCTTTTGTTTTCCTTTTCTTCCATGCTTGACCTTTGCTTTTACATTATTAAACTGCCTTTATCTTGACCCATGAGTTTTTTTCCGGTCTTATTTCTCCCTCTCTGTCCTCCTGGGGAGGGGACAGATAGAGTGGCTTGATGGGCACCTGGTAGTCTAGCCAGGGTCAACCCACCACACTACCCAAACCCAAAGCAAATTGTGTGTCTCAACAGATCTCTCAAGTCTAAATCACCATTAACATAACTGCAGTGTGCTGTGGCTGAACCTCTACAAAGGAGAAATAAAACTCTGAGGGTACTGAACCGTGCTTTCTTTAGTTATATTATGGAATAAAATCTAAGAGCCTAAGTGGGCAGAATAATCATAAAGAGCGAGCTGCATCACTAGCCTCTACTATTTCCACTTTGTGCTTTACTTTTAAACCACTATTTTGTAAGGATGTGTTCCATGTTGGTAAAGGAAAATATTGAATTAAATTTTGTATATGATCCACATTTTCTAGCTGTTTATTTGATTTTAAATTTGTGGAGTTAGCTTGCTCCACTTCTCATACTGATTATCAAATGAAAGTATCCTCTGTTCAACTCCATACTATTTCCTTTTCCTCTTTGTTGACTTTGTACATAATACGGTATCATTAGTTCAGACTTTCAGAAAATTCTGCCATTACAGAACACCTTATTCCGTATAAATGAATGTTCTCAGTCCAATGCTTTTGTCTCTTTGTAACTCTTTGAGTTAGATTATTAAATTATACTTCTTCAACTTCCAGGTCACATAGCAAAACCACAGGAGATGCTTCACAGTGTTGCCAATTGGATGTGCTTGAAGCTTAATATCATTTTACATAAATTCCTCACATTAGTTTTAGAAAATTGCTGCTGTGTTATATAAGATTTTTTATAGAGCCAGTAGCTTAAAGCCAGTTCACTATTAAAAATAAAAATGTAAAAGTGAATTGTCCACTTAAACTGAAATGCTATTTTATGAAGTACAGGTCATTTATTTTATATAGAGGTATTGGTAGAATGAGTCATCCTTCTAAGAATATAACTAAATTGTCCTGTGGTTAACAGAGTGTAAGCTTCTTTCTGAATGTCTTGCCTCTTAAAACCTCACCTCTTCTCTGAAAAGAATATCTCAGAGGATGTTTGGAGTTTCAATCTGCAATTCTACCAGCTGTGCCTACCAATTATGACCTGTCATGACACGAGATGAGCAAAAAGTACTTCACAAATCAAAACCTGGAATGCAAACACCTTACACTGTATTAGACAGGGCAAGAAACAGGTCAAGCTGAGAAAATAGTAATACCAGGTGAATATTAGTTCAAATTCAAAAGTCAGTTTTAAAATTACTGGTTTTGTTAACCTCTGCTAGTCTCTTTAAAAGTGCATTCTAACACCTGAGCTGCAGTAGTGTGCACATTCAAACAGTGGAGGCTTACTTCCAACACTGACCCTGAAATAGAATTTTGAATTCTGCGTTTTATTGCCCTTACACAGCTCAAGTGATATTGTTCCTGAAACCTGAATGGAAGGTTTATGTAATTACTGTTCCAATGTACAATAGATGGGAAAGAAATAATCATATATTGATATCTGCTGGAAATAAACTCTGCTTATATATTCAGACTCTACAGCATAGGCTTTCCTGTACAGTCCACACAGATATGGCCATTTGAATAGCTTTTGCTTTGAGGCCCAATTCAAGTTTCCTAGCAAGTCTGCTGCCATATTATATAAATTGCAAAGGGATGCCACAAACAGCCATAGCTCTTTTGAGTATCCAGAGACAGCAGGAAGAAAATTTATCTAGTTCCTCCCTCTTCCTTTACTTCCACCAGCAAGGTATAACGCTTTGTAAGTACTTGAAGCTTTCAGTCACTCAGACAAGTGTGGTAATCGGCAAAAGAAATTATGAAATCTCTTTTTCAGATAAAAGTTGCTCTCTGCAGAAGCAGTGGTCAAATGAATTGTTTATTCAAATGTAAAATAATCCTTCTGTCAGCCTTGTTTTAATGCTTACTATAATTACTGTAAAAATGATGATGAAAAAGTTTTTATGAACTTCACTGTGTCTCTTGATATTCTCTCTATTTGATATATAAGTTCTCCTGACTTTTACCCTGAAACACCTTATAAAGTGAGTATTCTTTAAAATTTCTCATGTAAATCCAACATTATTTACCAGAGAAATTTTTGGTGGGGTTCATGGTAAGTTTTCAGATAACAGACAAAGAAAAAGAAGACCATTTTCCTTAAAAAAATTCACTGAGAGATATGACTTGCTCATAATTAGGCTACCAAAAATAGTAGTGGGTGAACTTCTTAGGTCTATCCCAGAAGTCTCAGATGAATGAGAATCCCACTGATTTTGCATGCATCGAGGAGTGTAGGATAGAACCCTTAAATGAGTCATGGGCCTTTAATCATAGGGAAACCCCCTAAGGAGACACATCTTAAAACAAGACGGCAAAGAAATTTATGCCAACACTGCCAGTTATTTCTGGGACACAGACTAGGGTTATAGTAAATCATAAGAAGAATTGCTTTACTGTATCACAGAGTATTTTTATAATATGGTGCATATATTTTTACTGTCTTCTTCATTAAATTGGCCTACTTCACCATCACTGAGCTCTAGGATTCTATTTTAAGGATTTTGACAAATTTAGAATATCTTTTCCCTCATTCTTTTTCTTTGAATCCTGATAATGTAGATGCAGTTGCAAATTTCCTACACAAAGAACATTTAAAGAGAAGCCTGTTGTGCAAACATTAATTAATAAAGTCTTTTCCTTCACACTGAAGAAAGCCTTGATCACTTTGACTTTCTTAATTTTATTCTGCAGTTATCTTAAAAATTAATTAAAATATATGCATGTGTTTTCAGTCGGAATAAGGATTCATCAAAAGGTTTTGGTGTGCTTTTAACCTCTCTGTCACTTTTCATTGGCTGATATGTTTGGATTGATACAATTAGCATATTAGATGGTCACCCTTTTCCTCCTGAACAAAATAAATACAAAGAAATGGAAAGACAGAAATTGTCTTTTCATGATACAAACAGACCAACGTTTCAGTTCTTAAACATGGGGATTTTATATAGATAAAGAAGGAAACACCTAAACTGTTGACAGCAAAAGCAAACCATCCACATAGGTTTGAATGGCTATTATCATCTGAAATAGCCAGAAAAAGAAGATGTGACAACTCCAAAGGATGTATTCTGTAACAGAGCTTACAAAGGATACACCTGAAACCTTTAACTCTTTGTCATGTGGACAGTATGTATCAATGAAGTGCTAGCACTGGGAGAAATAAGCAACAAATTATAAATAAGCTTTATATGAAAGTAATATTAGGTATAACTTGGCCTAATCACAGAATGAAATATAGCATTATAGACAGAGAAAAAGATATGAAAGAGCTCTCTTTTCCACCTAATCTATGAAAGAATCAGAATGTCACTTTTTAAGGAACAAATTTCAAGCAGTAATTCCAACTCTTTTATTCCATTTCACAATGTGCTGGGCTTGGCTAATATGGAGTTAATGTCTTTCATAGCAGCCCATATGGTGCTGTGCTTTACATTTGGGGCTAAGCAGTCTTGATGACACACCAGTGTTTTGATTATTGTTGATGAGTGCTGGCGCAACATCAAAGCTTTTTCTCAATCCCGCCAAAGACAGTAGTCTAGGTGTCAACAAGAAGCTAGGAGGGGCACAGCAGGGACAGCTGACCCCAAATGGCCAAAAGACATTCCATATATGACGCTTCAGTCAGCAATAAAAGCTCGGGGAAAGGAGGAGGAAAGGGGTGCATGCTTGTCGTTATAGTGTTTGTCTTCTGTCGTGGTTTAAGTCCAGTCAACCACGAAGTTTTCTCACTCACTCACTCCTCTCTCTTTCTTCCCCCAGTCCCGGGGGCATGGGGAGGAGAATCGGAAGATTGCAACTGCCACAGGTTGAGATAAGGACAGTTTAGTAACTAAGGTATAACGTATAACATAAATCACTACTACTACCACCAGTAATAATACAAGAGAAATACAAAGAAAGAGAATGCAACTGCTCACCAAGCCCCACCCAGCCAGTGCACCCCCCAGCAGCGAAACCCCCAGTGCACCACCACACCCTTCTGGGTCTCTGCCCTCCGTTTTCACATCCTGGGCATGACGTGCTGTGGTATGGAATAACCTCTTTGGTCAGTTTGGGTCAAGTGTCCTGTCTCTGCTTCCTCCCGGCTCCCCCTCCTCCCTGGCAGAGCATGAGGCTCAGAAAGTCCTTGGTCAGACCAAAACTTTACCAAGCAGTAACTGAAAACACTGGTGTTATCAGCGCAGTTCCCAGGCCCAAAATCAAAACCATAGTGCTGCACCAGCTACCAAGAGGGAGAAAAATGACTGCTACTGCTGAACCCGTGACAGTTTTCTAAAGTAGCTGCTGCACATATTGAGGCCCTTTTTTTAAGGAAATGGCTGGATATCTGCCTGCCAATAGGAAGCAGTGAATGAATCATGCTTTTGCTTTGCTTGTGTGTGCAGCTTTTGCTTTGCTTAGTAAATTGCCATTATCTAAATCCATGAGCCTTCTCATCTTCCTACTGTTTCTTCCCCACACCACAGGAGAGGAGATTGTACAAGAGGATGGCTGCGTGTTTGGCTGCTGGCTAGGACCAGCCTACCACATACAAATATGCAATTTTCTATTAAAAAGTCCAAAGGTCATATCTGCCCGTCTTGGTCAGTAGGAAATTCATTAAGATTGACTGCATGAATAGCACAGTTTTCTGTAACATCCCAGTGTCTGAAGAGCATTCAATATAAGTCAGTGGGGCACTATATTAGGCTGAAATACCAAAAATGTGGATGGCAGCACAAAACTTGTGACAATTATTTCAGCCACGCGGTATAAAGAATCATGTGGTTTTGTACTATTTTTACCAACTGTTTTCTATATTAAAAAACAGTTGTTTCATGTGGAAGCAACAAGTGGTGTCTGATCTCAAGAACAGAGTAACCCATGAACTGAAGAAGAAACTTGAGTTTTTTGTCAGTTGTATTTGCTGCTTGAAAAATCTGTGGAAAAACTGTTGGGTTTGCAATGACTTGATGTAAATGAAACTTTTCAAGGAATCAGGATTAGAATTTGAAAACTGTAAAATTATGTTTTGCAGATAAAGTGTGATAGAGGTCAGATAAGCCTATACATATTAAAGGCAAACATTATCTTGTCCAAATTTAGCCTTAAAAAAGAGCTAAACATCTGTAAAAAAACTAGTTATATGGAGTTTCCTTGTTAGCCATAGAGAAAAATAATCACGTCTAAAAGGGGTTAATCCTTTTAGACACTTATCTTAAATAGAATGAATAGGCTTTTGGATCTGTTTTTCATTTGACTGCAACAGAAGCTTTGGCAATTCATTTGAAGTAGTTGCTTGAACTATTAAAGTGAAGTGAGGTGGATACTACTCTACCAAAGTAAAAGGCTATTGATTTCTGGAATACCCAGAAGATAAGTATCTGAACAGCTTGGAGTTTCTTCTTCCTTGTAAGTTTTGTGCCTGTGGTCAGGTTCTGATCTCTGCAGGCTGGATGTTAAAACATCCACTGATAGATTTTTTTAGGTCAGGATACCCATTTTATCCACTTTTCAGTCAGCAGCTGAAAAGATGAACAGGAAATGATCTGTAAAGGATCATAGAATCATAGAATAGTTAGGGTTGGAAAGGACCTTAAGATCAACTAGTTCCAACCCCCCTGCCATAAGCAGGGACACCTCACACTAAAAATTCATTACACCATGCCACCCAAGGCTCTATCCAACCTGGCCTTGAACACCGCCAGTGATGGAGCATTCGTAACTTCCTTGGGCAACCCAGTCCAGTGCCTCACCATTCTTACAGTAAGGAATTTCTTCTTCATATCCGATCTAAACTTCCCTTCTTTAAGTTTGAACCCATTACCCCTTGTCCTCTCACTACAGCCCCTCATGAAGAGTCCCTCCCCAGCATCCCTATAGGCCCCCTTCAGACACTGGAAGGCTGCTGTGAGGTCTCCACTCAGCCTTCTCTTCTCCAGGCTCAACAGCCCCAACTTTCTCTATCTCAACTTTCTCAACCTATCTTCATACGGCAGGTGCTCCAGTCCCCTGATCATCCTCGTGGCCCTCCTCTGCACTTGTTCCAACAGTTCCATGTCCTTTTGATGTTGAGGACACCAGAACCACACTGCTGGCTCATGTTCATTTTCAAGTCGACCATCACCCCCCAAGTCCTTCTCCTCAGGGCTGCTCTGAATCTCTTCCCTGCCCAACCTGGAGCTGTGCCTGGGATTGCTCCAATGCAGGTCTAGGACCTAGCACTTGGCATGGTTAAACTTATCAGGTTGGCATCAGCCCACCTCACAAGCGTGTCAAGGTCCCTCTGGGTGGCATTTATTCCCTCCAACATATCAACCAAACCACACAGCTTGGTGTCATCGGCAAATTTGTTGAGGGCACACTCAATCCCACTCTCCATGTTACCGACAAAGATTTTGAGCAAGACCGGTCCCAACACCGATCCCTGAGGGACATCACTCATTACTGGTCTCCAGCTGGACATTGAGCCATTGACCTAACTCTTTGCGTGTGGCCATCCAGCCAGTTCTTTATCCACCGAGTGGTCCACCTATCAAATTGATGTCCCTCCAACTTAGAGACAAGGATGTCATGTGGGACAGTGTCAAACGCTTTGCACAAGTCCAGGGAGATGACATCAACTGCTCGACCCCTGTCCATCAGTTCCATAGCCCCACCATAGAAGGCCGCAAGATTGGTCAGGCAGGATTTCCCCTTAGTGAAGCCATGCTGCCTATCACCAATCACCTTCTTGTTTTTCATGTGCCTCAGCATGCCTTCCAGGAGAATCTGCTCCAAGATTTTGCCAGGCACAGAGGTGAGGCTGACTGGTCTGTAGTTCTCCGGCTCATCCATTTCCCTCAGTTGTCTCTAGGATACTATGATGTCTACCTACACCTGGATCAGAGAGGAAAGGTGGCTCTAAACCATTAACCAGGGTATGGGAAAAAAAGGAGAGTGTCTTGCCCTAACTGGAACCATTTTGCCCTCTGCAGCTTTGAGAGTACAGCTGAAATCACAGCATGAAAAGTCAAGTACTCCTCAAAACATAGATGAAGAATAAGGTCACTTTAATAAACTCAAATGAAGAATAATTTCACTTTAATAAATGTGTACATTTTTTAAAAATATAGACACACCAATAGGGACCTGTTAAGGACATGTTTTCCTTCCTCATGAAGAATAAAAGACACACCCAATATTTTAATTTGAGATAAATGACAATTACTGTTAAAAAGTAGCAGTATTTTCTTTATTATTGCCTGTGAAACTCTGAAAAACACTAGTCTGTGCAAATGCAACCTACAAACTACAGATTCATTTCTACAGTATACCAGTATCTTAAATAATTTTACAAGCACCATTGAACTAAATCACACAGGACAGCTGTCAGTTTGGAAAATATCACTGCTGTTACAGTGAGAAGCTTGCATTTTCCTAAGGAAATTCCGTAGCTGTTCTAGACTGGAACAAACATGGTGTGACTTTAATTCTGTGTTTATCTGCAGAAGTATCTTTGCAAGATTGAAAGGTGCTTTATTTTTTCTTCTGATTCTGTATATGTTTTTTGTTAATTATTTATTAAACAGAAAAAAGGCTGCTACACTATTTATTATTACTCGCAATTTCTCCTAACCAATTATTTTACAATGCTTTTGTTTTAACTATAGTGCTGCTGAGGTCCTGTGAATCTTCATTTACTATGCTGTTGTGGTTATCTATCTCTTTCGTTCTGATATTTAGTCAATTAATTGGACCAATTTGAGTGATCAAACATGTCAGAATAGGGAAAAAAAGTGGAAATAAATCATAAGAGTGAGATCTTTTGTCTTATGAGCTTGTGTACCAGGTATGAGAGATTCGCTACTGGAGGTTAAAACTTTCTGAGAACTAACTTTACCATGATAATGATGTTTTGGAGCTCTCCAAATATTTAATATTTTGGCACGGCAGTTTATGTGAGTATTCAGCTATTTTATATTTACTACTGCAAGTGCACCTTGTAGATAATATTTATGTTTACAAATTTTACTAAACCACAGAAAAATTAATGAGGAATTTTCCATCAGGATTAGAAGGACCAAGCTGTTATACTTGGGCCAAGCTGAGGAAACAAGCTCCACATGAAGAAATACTGATGTGTTCACTTTTGGAGGAGACAATCCTTTCCCAGTTGTGTATGCCTGCTTGCTTCAATCAATCAGTCCCCCTGCAATGAGCTGTTGTAATAGCACTGCAATTGAAAAGTGCATTACAGGATACTAATTGGCTGCCTGACATATATTACTTGTCCCAGTCTCTTGAATAATAAAGTTTCATGAAAAGTGAAGTTTGAAAACTTTTGCATATAAAGCAACTTAATTCAATTAAGTTTGCCAGCCTAGGCAAAAAAATGTGGGGAAATATTACAGGGGAACTATCCTGGTCACCTCAGGAATCACAGTCACAAAGCTAACAAAAGAACAGCAGGGAGGAACAATGCTATTAAGGTGTCAGTCTAAGTTTGTCTATAAGTGAGAGAGCAGGAAAAATATAGTCTTAGTGAAAAAATTAAGTTTATCTATTTTCTACTACAGAAATTGAATTTCCTCTTCTAATCTGATACAGTAATGGGCCAATCCAATCCTCCCAACACTTATAGATCAAAGGCTTAAAACCAAAACAAATGTCTTGGGGGTTTTTGGTTGTTTGTTTTGTTTTGTTATTTTTATTTTTTTTTGGTGGTGGTGATGCTTTTATTTGTTGTTTTGTGTTTTGTGATGTATTTCCTCAGGCATTTTTAGATGGTAGAAACTGTAAACTAGAAATAGTCAAAGTTTCCAAACTTAATACACTTTTTCCAGTCACCTAAAGAACAATGTACTTTATAGTAAAACTAAAAATTATTTATCAATACTGTTGTCATTTTATTCATATATAAAAGGAAAAGCCAAAGGAACTGTATTTTTAGTTCTTTAAACATTTAGACTGGAAATGCTCTTTCAGTCTCTTTCACCAGTCTTTTTGGTCTATCGATTGGTTTCTTAAATTATATTGCTAACATGAGATCTCTAGAAGTGTAGGTAAGGCATAAAAGGTAATCACTGGACCATAGAGGAGATAGGTTCTAGCTTTTTAGATCAGTTCTGACATTCCCAAAATTCATTTTTTCTTATTTGAAATCCATCACTGCAGGCAAAACCAATAATTGTCCATGTGTTCAAGAAGATAGTAAAAATAATTATCAAATGACTATTTACCAGATTAACTGGCAGCATGACATATTTATTGCTTCCTACTTTAAATATAGATGGAGATCAAAATACATTATTTTCAAACTTTATAGCTCAATTATTTTGTGTGTATTTCAGATAAAACTAAGTCTACCTATTCTGCTGCAATCATGTTCTCTGTGTTCCTTTCTTGTGATAATTGTGTGTAATTACAGAGAGGATATTCCTGGTTGTCTTTTAGCACTTCTTGAGACTGATCCTTTTGGTGCTCAGGTTAGAACTCAAAGTGTTGGAAAAGTGTTTGTAAGCCCCTGCTACTAATTAGCTTTATTTTTCCTTTCTAGAATTATTAAAGGAAGTTCACCTAAAATCTGGGATCATGTTTGTAATGAGTCTCAGTGAGTGGGAATTGTGAGCTACTGTATCAATTGTTAAGGAACTTGAAAACAAAAATTGCAGCTGTCTAGACAGGAAGTGTATAAAAGACTAAACCAGACCTTGATTAATAAACTTTTTAAATGTGGTATGTAAATAATTTATTTTTCAGTAAAATGCATAGCAGTCACAGTTCTGAGGAAGTGGATATTTCCTTTGGAGCAGAGACATTACAGTAGAATCCAATGTTTCGTTTACTAGAACAGCTTTTTAGAATCATAGGAGAGGGGCTGGAAATAGATCTCGTTTTAGTTTATGACTGACAGAATTGGTTAATTGACTTTAATTGATAATAATGTTTAATTAGAAACCTCTACATCCAGCTCAACCTGAATCTGAGGTATAAACAGATGACTGAATGTAGTTAGTACAACCATGGGAATGTTTAAGCCTTTCCGTATTTCATGAGAAATGCTTAGCGTAGCATGAGTGCTTTCTTTCTCTGTAATCCCAAATTTCCTTCTGGAAAACAGCTATTTGATTAAAATGTTGTTCATCAAAGTTTATGTGAAAGTTCTTTTTGCATTGTAAAGGTATTAGTTTGTATTTTAGGACACAAACTTTAATTACCAAAATTAACAAGTGCAAAAAAAATGTAGCAATTATTAACTATGTTGTATTTTTAAAATGTATTTCTAAAAGTCCTCTTGTGAACAAAACATAACAGTGCAATAAAGGTTATCTAATTTCCCTTTTCAAGTTTATCACTTCAATACTTCTAAGTTATACAAAATGTCAATGTTTTAAATCAAGTATAATGCTTTTTGGTTGTTTGATATTCTATTTTTTTAATTCAGCAACATAGGGAAGTGGACAATTATATTCTTTATGAAGTACTATTTTCATCCATACCCAGAAGTGTCTCTATTATCAAAATGATTTTGTAGGGCCCTAACAGACTTCATGTTGGCTACTCTTACGCATAAGCTTTCAATGTTTCTCCCAAATCTATCAGAGTTATGTTTTGCCAACTATGCTAGTAATAATTATTCAGCAATAAAAGTCCTCATACTTCCTTATTACCTCATCTAACCCCTCTCTCCCAACAGTGAAAGAGCTATAAAGGGAGGTTCCACATCATAAATGAGCTAGAGTCTTCATATCACCTCAGACAAACTGCTTAACTTGCTTACAGAATAAGGGGGAAAATAGGCTTATAGTGAGCCAAGGGGAAAAAAACTGCAGGAAACAAATATTAATTACTGCTCCTAATTCAGGAGTGAGTTTGGAAATAATGGGAGGGATGGCTTGACACTCTGACACTTATCGGATTGTATTTTAAATTTAGTCCTTTCTCTCTTACTTTTTGTCCTGTTGTTTCTCACCTTTATTTAACATCAGGCACAGAAAGCATAGCATTGTCTTGTAATGCAAACTTAAGATCTACCAGGATTTCAGAATTTATTGTATAGTATTATCACTGAAAGAGGTTTTTTTATTACATTGCAGAAGCGTCTGAAGAATTCAGCTTAGATAAAGGACCAGTTATATTTGACAAGCTATTTGCTGCCTTAATATTTTGCAATCTAAGTTTGAATGACAGAAAACAAAAAAGGTATATGTTTTATCTAAATATGAGAACTGAGATGTAGGGAGCTTAAGTTACTTGTACTAGAAATCAGTGTGGGAGTTGGGTGAAGGGTATGGATCCTGATTTTGGTGACCTATTTGGAGCCTTGTTCCACCATCTCATCTATGCTGTAATATACTTCTCTGTCCTCTTCATCTTCATGCCCTTATCTGCATTCATACGGCTCTCTAGGAACCACTGGTGACACGGTGCAATGTTTCTGGTGAGCTGGTCCTTTGACTTTAATTCAGAATAATGTCATGGAGATTACTGCGGGGAACAAAGCCAACTCCTCTTCAGCTGGTAAGACTCTGTCCATGAACTTTGAGGGTGGTGATGTGTAGGAATACATTGACCAGAGAAGCTGAGGATGCCCCATTCCTGGCAGTGCTCAAGGACAGGTTGGATGGGGCTTTGAGCAACCTGGTTTTGTGGAAGGTGTCCCTGCTCATGGCAGGAGGGTTGAAACCAGGTGATGCTTAAGGTTTCTTCTAGCCTAAACCATTCTGTGATGATTCTATGATCATGATTCTATGAAACTCAGCCGGACCACTTATATATAGTTCATATACATGTGCATGTGTGTGCAAGGGTGGAGGGGGTCTGAAAGCTATTTATAACTCTTTGCAGACAAAGATGCATTTGAATTTAAGAAAGCCTTTTCAAATTCAACACAGACTAGTTTGGAAAGAAAATTACTTAGATTTGTTAAGAGGTAGGTTGCTGGAAAAGTGAAAAATGAGCAGCTGAATGCTGAATGTCTTTTGACAGCAATAGGGAATTCTAGAAATGGTTGTTCACAAAACAGTTGTTGCGTCAGCTTCATCATCCTTAACAGATCATCCCTGATTTCCATTTTTTTCAAAATTTCCATTTTTCTCAAGATTTACATTTTTCTCAGAATTTCTATTTTTCTCAGAATTTCCATTGACTCCAAAGCAAGTGAGTCAAGGGGAAAAACTAGGACCTACATGTATAATATACATGACAATGTTTCAGGTTTGACAAAGTCTTGTATTTAGAATAATTACAGCAAAAAGCCTTCTAAGTCAAGCTTGAAGAAATTAATCACTTCAGATGTTGACTGCTGAACACATTTGTTATCACTTGTCAATGACTGATGAAGACAGCTCCTGGGTGACAACGAAGATTTTGCTTTAGATAACATTTGAATGCACACAAAGTATGTTACATGGTGGGATCATTCTTCTTTCAGTTTCTTAAATCCTTCTTATCTGGGTAACAAAAAGGTAGCCAGTCATTTGTCTATGTACAAGATAACATAGCAACAGCAACAAAAATCCCTTACATTACCTAATCTTTTTTATATTACCCTTAATCTGATAATTAACACCAGCTATGGTGATGATCTTTGTGTGATGATTCTCATCTATATGAGTCACATCGAGGCCAGTAACTCATTCATCATAAGGCAAGTGATTGCAGATTTGAGCAGCCACTAGTCCTGTTAGGGCTAAAAGTAAAGGACGTGATGTTGTATCAAGCTGAAAAAAAATTCAACTTTATCTCAGTGATGAATCATCTACATGGTCCTTACTTTTAGTATCTGCCATTGAATGAGTTTGATGATAGGAAGCAGTGCCAAAAAGTAATTTTTGTTCTCCGAGCCAGTTTGCTATTTGAACTATTTTGGTGCTTGTCTATCGTTTCATTTCAGATTATGCCCTCAGTGTTAAATATGTGAGACATAGAAATGTGTTTCAAATTTTATTTGCCTTCAGTGGTTTTAACACAAGTTAGGTTTAATTTTTCTATTGCATATTTTCTGTAGTAATATTGTTTTCTCTCCAGGTTACCAGATCTCACCCCTTTTGGGGGTATCAATTGAAAACATCCCTCCTCCATTGTTCAAAAAATAAAGGGGTTTTGGAGACAAAGACTGTTTTTCTGTTCTTGTTAATACATCATGTAGGCTCAGATTTTGAAATAATGTAAATATGTTAAATTATATGTATTCCAGTCCTGGATATGGCTTTGAGACAGCAGTATGAATGTCAGAAACTCTTTTAGCTTCTAGGTCCTGTTCCTGTACTTTTAAAATGAAAATGTCATTAAAGATCAAAAGGACAAAGTTTATGGAGTGAAGTAAAATTCCAAAGTATGAAGGAGTTAGAAACTGAGTTTAGCAGTGTTTTGGTCATTACCACTTACCAATTTATTACATTATAGGCTGTTCACTGGAGGATGGTGGCAATCCAGATTCTGATGGATTTCACACTTTTTCTGCTTTTTCAAGCAAACATTGCTTGTGTTTTCAAGTATGCCAATTCTAATTTCTGAATAACTTTCAGTTCTCCGAAAGTATTTAGAAAGTGAAAGATAATATATCATCTACTTCTAAGACAGAATAAGCTGATGAGCAATTATGCAAAATGTCTGCAAATTATCTTTCAAAAGTTTTGTATGTAACACTGGTAAGCTGTCAAATATAAGATAGAATACTGTGATCCAACCAAATGTGTGGATGTCAACTTCAAATATGTTTTCTTTCAGAAATCACGATCAGGTATCTTGATTTATTTTATTTTCTTTGGTTATCTCTATGGCAAAAATAGGAAGTAGAAACAAGTGTCACCATTCTGTTCTTTGAAGATATTGATCCAATGATCTCCTCACAGCACTGCTGGTGTCACTCTTCGAAGACTCTATAAGTATGTGGGAGGCCAACCTGAGGTCATTTCCCTCTGTCTCATGGAATTCACCACCAGCACCAGCTGGGAAGGGTGGTGGATGGGAGGAGTGGGAAGAGGTTAAGTAGGTAAGACTCATAGAAGGGGCAGAAAGGCTGACCTAAGCTATCTTTTCATCTACTTTTATGATGTTGCCTTCAGAAGTCTTCCTGTCAGAAATTACTTATTCAATATTTATTAAAATACTACCGTAGAATGTAATTTTCACTTTTTAATGGATACAATGTGTATTAATTCATATTCTGACATTTTTTCCAGTAATATTGTTCCTTGCTTATTGAAAACTTCCAACAGTGTCTTCACTCTCATTTTTCATAGAATTAGTTTACTGTGATGGTGCATAATCAATACACTTCAGCATCCTTGGAAAATTAAATGTTTCCACAAATGTGTTCCATAACAGTTTGTTGCCAAATGGAATTTTGCCATGACTATCCCAACTGCTGTAAGAAAAGTATCTAACCTAGAAAGTACATCATAAATTCTGAAGTCTTTTGTCTCCTCCTACAATGCTAGTTGTGGAATATTAATTTCTGAAAATGTGGTGCTGTTGAATCATAGATAGGTGTTTTACTGCTCCAAAAATGCTAATTTCAAGGCAGTGGATTTCTGTGTAGCTACGTTTAATCCATAGAGATGACACAGAATATGTAAATTCAATTTTTTTAGTGTGACTGGGAGATTGTGTCACAAGTCATATGTGACATGTTTCCATATATGGTAACCATACCTGTTAGCGGTAATCTTTTTTGTGATGTGTCACTGTCATTCTCTCACTGGTATGAAAAAAATGAGGTGGTCTTTTTACCTGGTAAGTTACTGTTGTTCCAAATGTAACTTTAAAGATATTTATTCATTTCCAAAGAAAGGAATAGGGCTATTCTGTTCCTATTGAAAATAGAAATTATTGAAGCAATGGTTCCTCTTTTAATCATAATACCTTCATATTTACCAGTAGATAACTATAAGGTATATCCTATTAAGCAATTATATGAAAATTCTTGAAGTTACAATAGGAAGTGCACTGTACACCAGAAGCAAAGTGTAAGTTTAACATTGTTGTTATTTCTAAAAAAATGTTAGCACTGACACAGCACAAAAATTTTATTGATTAATATGATAAACTGCCCGGTTTAGCAGATGAATGACAGAGATTGGAAATCCGATTTAACAGGAAGAAACCCTTCTCTTGTCATCTTTTAACATGTACTGATTATCTTCAGTACAGACGAATAAGAATATATGTATTCATTTTAGTACTCTTGAATAACCATATTTTCTTGGTCATCTCCATATTTTTATGGCTCTTACATCATGCATTACAGATTTGTAATAATGTGAAACACTGATTTTCAGATTCTCTGAGAAACATAGTCTCACCTGGTAAATGCCAGCTAAAGATAGACTATAGTAATGTCATATTCTAAGTCCTACCTTTATTTTTATTATGCCAGTTGATTTTACATCTATCGCAGAAACTGACACACCTTTTAGCAAGAATTCTAAAAGTCCTGTCATTTTCTGTTTGGATAGCAAGACTGCTAGGTCCGAAACAAGAAACAAATGATCTCTCAGAATTCTTTAAATGCATAAAAAAAGAAGCTAACTGGGGAGAACTAGCTAACACTTACTGTTAATTTCTGAGGTCTTTTATCAAAATTCCCACCTCTAATCTAGTAAAGGAACTAAATGGTCTTCAGAAGAGCAGCTGTACTTTTTGATCAAAACCTGACCATATAATGGAATGGAGGACATAAGATTATGCAGTTTGTGTTATTGTGATCAAATCTATAAACAAGGGAGCTCCTGGCTTTTTTAATGTTTATATCAATAATTTGGAAAAGAAAATGGATGCACACTAGAAGAGCTCCAGATAAAGCACAGAGAGTGCTCAATTAAATCTTTTTAAAAATCAGTGATTAAGATATCAGAATGCTTAAGCATTGATGAGGGATTGATGTTTAGTACAAAGAATTTCCTACTGCCTTTACATAAATCAATAGTGTGGCCTCCACTGGAATAATGCAAACGAGCAACCTACCCCTGAATGAGAGCTGCAAAAATGTTAAAACTTCTGCTCTCCCCTTTCTGTAACAAGAAAACAAGGAAGTATAAACCTACTAATGCATGGAAGTAAAAAACCTTTTGTTGTTGTTGTTAGTCTCTTCTCCCACTTCCTCCGTGCACCCAGATCAGTAAGTCCTAAAGCTCAAAGCTTAAGATTCAGAAACAGTTCTGTCAGTTGCATGACTACCAGTCAGGCAGGCAATAGTAATTTCAGAAGAGATTATAAATAACTTTCTTTCTTCCTTAAACCAATCTTGCATAGCAATTTCTATATTCCTATAATCTTTAGATTGCCTTTATATCTGTCAGAGGAAGCAATAGCAGGAAAACAAATATATAAGGAAAATTTCCCTTAATTCTAACGTCTTTAAATTCTGATTGGGCTATTCTAAGAAAATGGCTTTTCTAAATCAGCTAGCTGCTTCATACTAATGTGATAGTTACTGCAGAAAGGGGACTTTCAATGAGATATAGTTCTCCTTTTCTATTACTTTCATCAGTGATTTGTTGAGGAAAGTGAAATTAACAGGGTATGTATGTCCAGCACCATCCTGTTCTGCCAAAGTGGTCAGGTGAAAAACATTAGGAGATTTAAGAATTTGTGACTTTGTGCAACAGGTCTCTAAGGGCAGCCTTATAATCACAAACTATGGCATTGTCAATATCTAGGAGGTTTTGGATTATCCAGGACAGAAAGGTTCAAGATCACTGCTTGCAGTTCTCAGGATTATTAAATCTGATGTCAATCTATAGCTCATTTCCCAAGTTCACAGTAAAGAATATAGAAAATATATAAAAATCTGAGCTGAAACCATTGCAACCAAGCTTTTGTCCTTGTTTGAAGAAGCATAGTTATATCAAACACTCTAGATTCAATTGGAATTCTTCCAAAGTTACTTTCACAAACCAATTTCCAGTGGTTATTTGTGGCTCCCAATATTTCTAGATATTCAATACCCTATCAAGTCAGTACACTTACAGAGAAACAAGGAGTTTAGAAACCTTAGGAAATAGAGCTAAAGTAAAATCTGAAGTAAAGATATTTAATGTCATCTTAATTTTAAATTTTCTAAATTAATCTTCTTGATTAGTTTGGTTTTTTTTACGTTATTGTTATAGGGAACTTTAAAACATTAACTTTTCAAAGCCAATTGAAAGTGAATTTACTCCCTAATTTACAAGAATCCTTTTTTTTTTTTCATTTCTGAGTCAAATTTGATCAACATTCTCTGAAGAAAAGTATTTATTCTGATGAAAGTGTATTTTCAATGAGTCTTACTTTTTCTATTTGTATTTGCAAATAGTGGATGTATTTAGGTCTTCTCAGTACTTCATCTGCTGAAGTGATGTCTCGTTCTTGGCTATTTTTAATTCTTTCCTTTGATACAAAGCTAGTGAATACTTTCATCTCTTGTGGGTGAGATCACACATCTGCTTAATGAGGATACAACAAAGCCCCAGCTATGATTAGAAAGTGTCCCAAATCATTAGACTTTCTTAGCCCCATATGATTTTGAGATTATAGCGAATACACATAGCAACTTCAACTGCATTGGTAAATCAGGGGATATATGTCAACATTTTGATTTATCAAATTTTAAACCACAGTTGTTTAAGTACTAACAATGACTCTAAACACAGGTTAAATATTACACTGCCTGCATATATCTCTGCAGTATGTAAAGTTCACAGTACTTTTAAATTACTACAGAACTTTCATTTGTTGATGTGTTCCAATGCTTCAGTGTTTCCTAGTGGAAACTGGTTAATTTTGGAGCTTTTAGAAAAAAATAAGATACATATTTGTATATCAATAGCACCATGCCCAAACCTTGTAAATGCCTAAAAGGCAACACTGTCTCCTACTACAAAATTGTTTTCAATATTTCTGCTCATATTTTATAATGCCATGGAATTTCTAATTAAAAAAACCCCTCTGATTTGTACATAAAAAATGATGAGAATTGATATGGAGGAGGACAAAACCGTATCCAGACACCATTGAGGCCAATATTTTCTATGTAGTTGATTTCAGTCAGATCTACTAAAGGTCAGGAAAAGCATAGATTAGTTGTAAGAAATATGCAGTTCACAATATGAAAATGAATTTTTTGAATGCAATATATGACTACTTTGCCAAAAAGACTGAAAATAAGTTACCCTGAAGGGAAAGTCATAGATGAAAGTAGAAAAGATAGTTCAAGCCAGTACTGGATCTAGCTGGCATGGAATTAGCTTTCCTTCTAGCAGCCCATATGGTGCTGTGCCTTGCATTTGGGGCTAAAAGAGTACTGATAACACACCAGTGATTTTGCTATTGCCAAGCAGTGCTTCCACAGCTTCAAGACTTTCTCTTCAAACCACTTCCCTCACAGGCCAATAGGCTAAGGGAGGTCAAGAGATGGAGGCGGCACAACTAGGACAGCTGATCCCAACTGACCAAAGGGATATCCCATACCATACGACATCATGGTCAGCAATAAAAGGTAAAAGGAAGGAGGAGGTTGGGGAAGTTCATAGTTAAAGTATTTGTCTTCCCAAGCAACCAGTATGAGGGCTGAGGACCTGCTTTTCAGGAAGTGGCTGGGCATTGGCCTGCTGATGAGAAACAGTGAATGAATTCCTTGTTGGACTGTGTATTCACTTGCAGATTTTTCTTTCCTTATTATCTCAACCCATGAGCTTTTCCACATTATTTTCTTCCCTTTCCTGTTAAGAAGGAGGAGTGAAAGAACAACTGAATGGGGGTCTGGCAACCAGACTAGATCAACCCACCACAAGAACACATATCTTACTTTCAGTTTTTTGAGATGTTTGTTGTTATTTTTGCAGGGATAGTGAAATCAGTAAAAGAAGTTTGTGTAATTTGAATGTGTTTTGGATTTGGAAGTTTAAACAAACTAAACTGGATTTCCAAATCTTTTGACATTCACCTTTTGTTCCTTTTGTAAATCAAAGTTATTATACCTTGTGGGGCTATCCCTAATTCTGCTAATTTAAGAACTGTCTGCTCCAGGTCACAAAAGATATTGTGATTTACAAGGTTAGCTGATTAATTGGCTTGGTTCAGACAGGAATGTCAGTTCTCATTTTGCTTCTAAAGACATGAAGTGATATGCTAAGGTACTTAATCCAGGTCCACAGAAGTTCTCATATATTCAACTAAGTCTCCAAAGTGTCATATTTTCTGTCTTCATTTCACACCCTTTACATTTGGATTATGTAATATGGGGAGTGGACACGGTCGATCTAGTACTATTTTCTGCAGGTGCTTCTCTTTCCCTTCCCTGGGCTAATTGTCCCAAGTTTGTTGCTGTTGCTGTTTGTCGTTGCTGTCATTTTCCTCTTTCAGAAAACAGTAATGTTTTTTCCACATGTAATGGCACAGTTGGGTTTATGATGTTGTCAAAAGTACCATAATACAACCCGAGAGATCATCACATTTTCCACTTGCTGAAACAACTAACAGGCTTTTGATGTCAAAGATAATTTTCTGTATACCAAAACCAGTCATATGCACTTTGAAACTCCCAGAATAGGACTTCAGAGTGCCACCAAAACTTGCTTGTTTTGAACCAAGACACCCAGGGACATTTCAGCAGAGATGCTCCCACCCTGTACTCCTGCTTGGGGTTGTTCAGTCCCAGATGTGGGACCTTATATTTATCACTGTTGAACCTCATACAATTATTACTGGACCAGTCTTTTAGACTGTCAAGGTGCCCCTGTATGGTGGCTCTTCATTCTTACATATTGACCTGTATTGAGTTAACGTGGCAAGGTTTTGGTAGCCAGGAGTGTTGGTTTCTGTGAGAAGACAGCAGAAGTTGCCCCCATGTTAGACAGAACAAGTTCCAGCCAGCTCCAAGATGGATCCACCACTGCCCAAAGCTGAGCCAGTCAAAAACATTGGTAACACCACTGTGGAGACATATTTAAGAAAGGGTCAAAATGCTGTGCAACAGCTGTGAGAGGGGAGTGAAAAAATGTGAGAGAAACAGTTCTGCAGACACCAAGGTCCCTGAAGAAAGAGGGTGAGGAGGTGTTACAGGTACAAGAACAGAGATTTCCCTGCAGCCTGTGGAGAAGACTATTGTAACACATGTTGTCCCCCTGCAGTCCTTGGAGGACTACACTGGGGCAGATACCCACCTGCAGCCCATGGAGGACGCCATGCTGTAGCAGGATAGGCATGCCCTGAAGAAAGCTGTAGCCCATGGACACCCCATGCTGGAACATGCTGCTGGCAGACCAGTGGCTCATGAGGGACTTACTTATGATGGAGCAGTCCATTCCTGAAGGTCTGTACTCCATGGAAAGTACCCATACTAAGGCAGTTTTTGAAGAACTGCAGCCCATGGGAAGAACCCATGTTGGAAAAGTTAATGAAAGACTGTATCCTATGGGAAGGACCCCACACTGGAGCAGGGTAAGAGCATGAGCAGGAAGAAGTGGTAGTTTAAGTCTTCTTGCAATTTTTGTGAACTTGAAAAAAAATTAGCATGTTGGTGAAATTTTAGGTTAACTGGGACACTCAATAAACTGCCAGACTGAAGCAAGGATGCTGTACCATGTATAATGTTTTCATTGAGGCAGAAGTGTTCTTTTGCTGGAGTTGTAAAATAAGTAGCTTAGTAAAGAATCACTTTAACACACACATATTTAGGATATATGAGACGAAATAAGCTTTGACCTTTTTAGCAATATAACTGTATTCTCATAGAAGAACATAACCTAATTCTGCTTTGTAGAAGAAAAGTAACTAAATCCAAACACTGTGAAATGAAGAAGCAAATTTTGAAATGCACTGAATTATAAACTTAGTGAAAGTTTTTGCTGAATTCAGTTTTAAAGAGCTAAATATTATTTATATCTATTATTAATATATTTGGCTTTTCTACCAAAATATAGCATTGTGATATTATGGTTTTAATTTAACTAGTGAAGCATCTATGGATCATAATGAATTCATAATGAAACCTCATTGGCACACCAAAGTTTTGTTAAAAGGGACATATATTTCTGTTATATGTCATCAGGAAATCATTCTGTTACTTTCAAGAAATTGTTACAGGAACCTGAGTCACCTGGATCCTCTAAGAGTTTTCCTAGAAGATAAATAATAATGTTTCATTCTGCACTTTTTAAGATTTTATTGCCTTAAGTTACATTGAAATTAGTCTCTTTTGGGCGTCTTAAATTTAATTGTGACTGTAGAGTTTCTTCGACCCAAACAGCTGACTCATTTCTGGGGAGAGATCCATCTAGGTAACAGAGTCAGTAGTCTTAATGTAACTGCACATTTACAAATATATGAAGTCTTGTTTCTAAACACAAGAGAATACCACAGCTGGTGATGCTTTTTCATTTATAACCCTGATGGCAATTCAGACCCTGACCTAAAGGCTTTCTTTTTAATTCTGTTTTCAGGGTTGCATCTCATTATGCTCAAGGTCACTACTGCAATGTATGTATATGACCTTTGGTACTCCTCTCTGTTTTCTGAACTTTGTTGGTTGTTTCACTTAAAGCTAACTCCCAAAAGAGTGACTGATCAATTCCTCAGCCTTTCTAACTACATTCAGAATTTCATTTTGGACAGTGAGTTTGTGTCTATGTTTTGTTTTGAGATACCCTTTTTCTTATAATTTAGCACAAAAAATTATGTGCTTGCATTACCGGTGCTTTGAATACAATGCAATCGGTGTAGAAATTTAATCTTTTGATACTTATGGATATTAACCACAGCTTTCACACAGTAGTGATTCCTTTTTGTGTTTTTTCCAAAATGGAAAGCTGTGGGAGAAGGAAGAGATGCTGGAGAAATAATTAACTGGAATCATGCTTCTGCAATTCAACTTATGACCCTTGCAACTGCTAAGAACCAGCAGAGATACAAAACATCAGGCAAGGAATGTAAGCTATCTTGTGATACACACCAAGAACAGACAGACTTGACTCCTAGCATATCTAAACAATGATTGCTGAAGATCTATCATGCAGAATAATCTGACTATAACTGAGGAAAAGATCGCCTCTCAATAATTTGGACATAAGTTACTGTATATGTAGATAGACTCCAACTAAGTTCTCTGAAGAAGCTGCGGCATGATTTATGGTGTTGAATGAGGATCTAAATGAAATAGGTTGAGAAATGTGAGAGTTTACATTAAGTATTTACATGTTGGTTTACATATGCTGATATACCCTTAAAAACTGCTGGTAGTTTTATTTGCTAGTGTATTACATAATCCTCATTGCCTTTTTGGAGTGTTTGGGGTTGCCATCTTAGTTAGCCTTTGCTATAGCATCTACTGCTGCTGAACATGAACACTTACTATACTTCTTGCTTATGAAAAACAAAAACAGAAAATGGAAAGCTAGCAATGCAAGCACAGACTAAGTGGCATAATCTACGGAGACTAGTAAAAGAGTTCACTCAGTTCAAATCAAGCTCGTTATTTCTTCCAGCATTTTAGAAGAATGCATGCACACACGCTTTACCACAAAGATTTTTTATCTGTGACCAATTTAATTCTTGATGCTCATGAGTTTTAGAGGTTTCTCTTTAGTTTTGGTGCTTGATCAGCTGTAAATGCACAAAAAAAGCAGCTCACAAGAAGCTACACTTGAAAGAAAACAATTACAAAGGTACGCATGAAATCATAGAATCAAAGAATCATAGAATAATTAGGGTTGGAAAGGACCTTAAGATCAACTAGTTCCAAACCCCTCTGCCATCAGCAGGGACACCTCACACTAAACCATGCCACCCAAGGCTCTCTCCAACCTCACCTTGAACGCTGCCACAGATGGAGCATTCACAACTTCCCTGGACAACCCATTCCAGTGTCTCACCACCCTGACAGTAAAGAATTTCTTCCTCATATCCAATCTAAACTTCCCCTGTTTAAATTTGGACCCGTTACTCCTTGTCCTCTCACTGCAGTCCCTCATGAAGAGTCCCTCCCCAGCAACCCTATAGGCCCCCTTCAGATTCTGGAAGGCTGCTATGAGGTCCCCATGCAGCCTTCTCTTCTCCAGGCTCAACACCCCCAACTTTCTCAGCCTATCTTCATATGGGAGGTGCTCCAGCCCCCTCATCATCCTCGTGGCCCTCCTCTGGACTTGTTCCGACAGTTCCATGTCCTTTTGATGTTGAGGACACCAGAACTGCACACAATACTCCAAGGGAGGTCTCACAAGAGCAGAGTAGAGGGGCAGGACCACCTCCCTCGACCTGCTGGTCACGCTCCTTCTGATGCAGCCCAGGATGTGGTTGGCTTTCTGGGCTGTGAGCTCACATTGCCGGCTCATGCTCATTTTTTCATCTACCAGCACCCCCAAGTCCTTCTCCTCAGGGCTACTCTCAATCTCTTCCCTGCTCAATCTGTCGCTGTGCCTTGCATTGCTCTGACTCAGGTGTAGGACCTTGCACTTGGCATGGTTAAATTTCATCAGGTTGGCATCAGCCCACTTCACAAGCGTGTCAAGGTCCCTCTGGATGCCATTCCTTCCCTTGAACGTATCAACCGAACCACACAGCTTGGTGTCATCGGCAAACTTGCTGAGGGCGCACTCAATCCCTCTCTCCATGTCACCGACAAAAATGTTGAACAAGACCGGTCCCAACACCCATCCCTGAGGGACACCACTTGCTCCTGGTCTCCAGCTGGACAACAACTTATTGCGTGTGGCCACCCAGCCAGTTTTTATCCAGGACCGAGTGGTCCACCTCTCAAGTTGATGTCTCTCCAACTTAGAGACAAGGATGTCATGTAGGACAGTGTCAAACGCTTTGCACAAGTCCAGGTAGATGACATCAGCTGCTCTACCCCTGTCCGTCAGTTCCATAGCCCTACCATAGCAGGCCACTAGATTGGTCAGGCAGGATTTCCCCTGAGTGAAGCCATGCTGGCTGTCACCAACCACCTTCCTATTTTTCATGTGCCTCAGCATGCCTTCCAGGAGAATCTGCTCCAAGATTGTGCCAGGCACAGAGGTAAGGCTGACAGGTCTTTAGTTCCCCAGCTCATCCATTCTCCCCTTCTTCAAAATGGGGGTTATATTTCCCTTTTTCCGGTCGTCGGGAACTTCACCTGACTGTCTTGTTTTTTCCAATATGATGGACGGTGGCTTAGGAACTTCATTTGCCAGCTCCTTCAGGACCCGTGGATGGATTTCATCAGGTCCCATGGACTTGTTTATGTTCAGGTTCCTAAGATGGTCTCGAACCAGATCCTCTCCTACAGTGGGTCCTGGGTCTTCATTCCCACTGTCCCTGCATCTGCCTTCCAAGACTTGGGTGGTGCGGTCAGAGTATTTTCCGGTGAAGGCTGAGGCAAAGAAGTCATTAAGAACCTCAGCCTTCTTCAAATTCATTGAAATGAAGGAAGATGATGTCCCTATGACTGGAGTTCAGCCCAGCAAAAGCTGGAAATGTTGAGGTAACAGGTAGAAAATGAGAAACATATGGGGTTTTTTTGTGTTGTTGTTTTTTTTTTTGTTTGTATGTTTGTTTGTTTGGTTTTCTTTTATTTGTTTTTTTTCAGCTGTTGCTATGACTAGTATTGGTAAATGGTACAAAGTCTAGTTAAGAAATTTCAGACTGCCTTTCAGAAAATTACTGTAGATGATGGTAATATGCAACTGTATTTAGAAGCAGGATGGTGGCTTTGTAGTTCAGTGACCTCTGCCTCGTCTCTACACAGGATTTCTGTTAAATTGTTCGGAATTTTTCTTCTGACCACTTGCCAAGAGAATAATACTATTATTGCCAGGTTCCAAATAGCTGGGCAGAAACAATGTCATAGTGAATCTATTAGTGGAATTACTGTGTCACAAGCTGAGGACAGTCTATGGCACAAGATCTGAAACTACATTGTGATCTGTCCTGGCAATTCTGTCATATTTACAAGTTATCAGTTTTAACTACAACTTCTGAGCAATTGTAATATGACAGAGAGATACTAACATCAATTAGCAACCTGAAAAAGCTCCTGGAAAACAACGAGAGAATCGCAGAGACATTCTTGTCTTGTTAGCTCAGATACCATAGTGCCTAATGGCTTCTAGATCTAGCAAGCGGATGATAGTTTCCAGGCTACCTGCATCTACTTATCTCCACTCAAGATCCCACTCTTACAACATGTTTTAATATTTTCTTATGATACTAGAAGACAAGGTGGGATAAAGAAATGTGGAGGATAAATGAGAATCTCCAGTGTGGGAAGGAATAGCACCATGTACTGGTAGATGTTGAGGACTGGCTGACTGGAAAGTAGCTTTGTGAAAAGTCCTAGGAGATGTAGCGGACAAGTTGAACTTGAGCCAACAATGTGTGCTTGCAGCGATGATAACCAACATCTTGGGCTACATTAGGAAGGGCATTGCCAGTAGGTTGAGAGAGGTGATACTTGCACTCTGCTCAGCTGTGGTAAGGCCACGTCTGGAGTGTTGGATCCAGTTCTAGACTCTCTAGTACAAGAGGGCAGCCTGCTTTAAGTGATCTTACTTAGGCATCAGGATCAGGCTAGGCATCAGACTAGATCATGTCAAGAGGTGACTTTCAACCTAAATGATTCTGAGGTTATGTGATTCTGTGAAGAGAGACCTGGATATATTTGAGCAGGCCCAGTGAAGGACCATGAAGAAGTGAAGGACTCTCACACTGGAGAGTGTGACATATGAGAAGAGGCTGGGACTGTTCAGAATCATAGAATCGTAGAATCATAGAATAATGAGGGTTGGAAAGGACCTTAAGATCATCGTGTCCCAACCCCCTCTGCCATGGGCAGGGACACCTCACACTAAACCATGCCACCCAAGGCTATGTCCAACCTGGCCTTAAATACTACCAATGATGGAGCATTCACCACCTCCTTGAACAACTTATTCCAATGCCTCACCACCTTACAGTAAAGAATTTTTTCCTCACATCCAGTCTAAACTTCTCCTGTTTAAGTTTGAACCCGTTACTCCTTGTCCTCTCACTACAGTCCCTCATGAAGAGTCCCTCCCCAGCATCCCTATAGGCTCCCTTGAGATATTGGAAGGCTGCTATGAGGTCTCCATGCAGCCTTCTCTTCTCCAGGCTCAACAGCCCCAACTTTCTCAGCCTATCTTCATACGAGAGGTGCTCCAGTCCCCTCATCATCCTCGTGGCCTTCCTCTGCACTTGTTCCAGCAGTTCCACGTCGTTTTTATGTTGAGGACACCAGAACTGCACACAATACTCCAAGGGAGGTCTCACAAGAGCAGAGCAGAGGAGCAGGATCACCTCCTTCGACTTGCTGGTCAAGCTTGTTTTGATGCAGCCCAGGATACAGTTGGCTTTCTGGGCTGCAAGCACACACTGCCGGCTCATGTTCATTTTTTCATCAACCAACACCCCCAAGTCCTTTTTGGTAGGTCTGCTCTGAATCTCTTCCCTGCCCAACATGGAGCTGTGCCTGGGATTGCTCTGACTCAGGTGGAGGACCTTGCATTTGGCATGGTTAAACTTCATTAGGTTGGCATCAGCCCGCCTCACAAGCATGTCAAGGTCCCCCTGGATAGCATTCCTTCCCTCCAAAGTATCAACCGAACCACATAACTTAGTGATGACAGCAAACTTGCTAAGGGCACACTCAATCCCACTCTCCATGTCACCGACAAAGATGTTGAACAAGATTTTCAGAATTTAGGAATTTAATACACCACCCTGTGGGAGGTGGGGAAGTGGGAGACACACACATAAAGGTGATGGATCCACACTTCTCTAGGTGGTAACTGGTGGCAAGAGGCAGTGGACACAGGTTGCTATATAAGACGTTATTTATACATATAAAAGAAAAAAAACCATTTTTACTGTAAGGGTGAACCAGCATTGCAACATGTTGCCCAGAGAGGCTGTGGCATCTCCATTCCTCTCCCCCTGATTGGCTATGACCCTGAGCAACTTGCTATTATTGACTCTACTTTGAGAAGAGAGGTTGAACTAGGTTACCAAAAATGCCATCCAACCTCAACTGTCCTGTGGTTCTGTGATACTGTGTTGTAATAGAATAAAAGGAAACAGAAAACCCAGGGAGTCCTGCTATAAGTGAAAAAAAAAATAAAAAAATAAAACCACTGAAATTATGACTGTGTAATGCATAAAGAAGTTAGAGACATATTAGGGAACTGTGATTACTGAAGGTTTCTGGTAAATTCATAGAGAGGGGTGTGGAAATCTATTGGAGGAATGAATAAGTGAAAGGGAATACAGGGGTCTAGGACAGGCAACAGAGGAACGGTATGGTTCATGCAGAGAATTTAGCATGAAGAGACTGGGGGACTACCTGCAGATTAAGGCATGAGAAAAGGAGGTGTGCAGAGTGTTGTTCTGTTGTTGAAATGAAGGAGATAGATAGGCAGCAAGGGAACATATAGGTGTCTCATAGAGTCCAGCAGAAGAATGTGGGGAATTTCTGGGATGTGTTTTGATTTCAGCCTCACAAAGGCAATGATATGTGAGACATTTGAGCACCAGAATATTAGCTAACTCAGCCTTACTAACCCATCTTAAACAGAGGAGGATTGTGACAAGAAGAACAAGTTAGGCTTGGGGTTTGCAGGCTTGTCAGGATGAAGGCAGCAGGCTTCATTCACAGATAAAAAGCTACTGAATGATGGGCAAGTAAAGTACAGGATATAGACAACAGACACACACCAGATGGATTAACAGGTGGTGTGTGCACAGCACAAGGAATAGATGGGTAGAATACCGATAGAAGAGAAAAATACTACCAAACTCAAATTCAACTGAATTCCAGTTCAGGCTACTAAATTTCAGAAAGTGGGATCAGAAATGCATATGGAACTTTTGCTTTCAATCTAGGACAGTTGCCAAGACCGGATTTAATAGAGGGCAAGTAATAGATGAGACATGATTCAATTGTTTGGCTTATCAAAAATCTTGATGACTGCTTAGTTTTCGTCTTGACTCAGAAAGTCCTTCAGTCTGTTCTGTGTGAATTTAGGACAGTAGCTTCCCAGAGTTGCCATGTAACGAAGGACATACAATTTAGAATAGACACAGGCCAAGATGCTCAACCACTGTTGCCTCCTCTACAGAGTTAATAAGTAGTAGTGCACAATATGCTTTTCATCTAAACACTGGTCTATCACCTTTAGAAAATGAAATACAGTTTAACTGTAAAGTCTGTTAATGCAAAGCAGTCAAGGAATGCTGAAAGTGTTTTAGATAGCCTCTCCCTCCTCCACAAGTTAAAACCCACCAGTTCCTGTGGTTGGACAGGAAGATTAAAAAAAAGACAGAAGATTTAATTGTATGCATATAATTAACACGCTTTTCAATATGAAGTTGGCAGCAGGTGTTTCCTGAGGGGTGAATTTTCTGCCACCTGTGCTGTGGGACAATTATACACTGCTGATTCACCTCAATAATAATCTTTTTTGAGTCAATGTTTGTGTAATCTTATTTAAGGAAATTTTCATCCAACTCAGGAAGTAATTCCGGTGACAATTTCTGGCACTTTGGGTGTCTTAATGGAGGTTTATACAGGAACATAACGTTTTCCTTGCTGGTGGAAATCTTGAGGTTTTTTGAATCTGTTATTTATATACTGTTTTTTACTCTATTTGTATTATAACCCATATTATTCTCTACTACATAAAAGCAAGAATTTCAGACAGGAAGAGTGAAGTTAGTTTAGCTACCAACACTGTATTTTGTTATTTCAGTACATAAGGAATGTCCCATTTTTTTGTCTTATATTTTGAAAATTTGAAGTATACTTGTTTGCTTCTCTTTGGTTTTCAATTTTACATTGCCCTGATCCTGGCTGGGGTGTGGAATGAGCCCTGGCTGACAGTCCCTGCCTTTATGGAGCCTTAGGGAGCACCTAGGGGACCCTGACAGTGCCTTTCTCGCATTTAGAGTGCAGAGCTGAATGATGTCAGAATTATCTGCACAGAGCAATTGCTGTGCACCTGGTGAAACAAACAAAATGTTTGAAGTATCTTTACATGCTTTTTAGCTCTCCAGTTCTCTGGATGAAAAGGCCTTTCACTGTGAGCCTCCTAAGTCTTACCTGTTGTCGTGGTTTAAGTCGTAAATTTCACTTCTCCCTCCTTTGAAGGTGGGGGGAGGGGGTGGGGAAGCCGAACCCATAACAATCCACCCCTTATTCCATACCATTCACATCATGCTCAGATCCCACTTTTTCAAAATATCATCCCATATATATATATATATATATATATATATACACATCCACACACACACAGATGGAGAGACATAATCCCTTAGTGCCTGGACCAATCCCTATAAAGCTGCTGAGTCCATCCAGTCCGTGATGTCAGGCTCCACCTTTTGTAACAGTCTTTCAGAGCACGGGAGGCTGTGTGCAGTGCTGGATCGTTGCCTGTTGATGCTGATTGTTCCTTTACTGCAGAACTCCTCTGGTTTACCTCTGTGTTTCCAGTTGCTCTGCTTCCATTGCTGCAACCACCCCCACAGGGCATTTGCCACCATCCATGAGTCAGTATAGAGATAAAGTACTGGCCACTTTTCTCGCTCAGCAATGTCCAAGGCCAGCTGGATGGCTTTCACCTCTGCAAACTGACTCGATTCACCCTCCCCCTCAGCAGTTTCTGCAACTTGTCGTTGAGGACTCCATATTACTGCCTTCCATCTACAGTGCTTTCCCACAATGCAACAAGACCCATCAGTAAATAAAGCATATTGCTTTTCACTTTCTGACAGTTCATTATATGGTGGGGCCTCTTCAGCACGCATCACTCCTTCCTCCTCTGGTGACCTTCCAGAATCTTTACCCTCTGTCCAGTCCATGATGACTGAGTCTATTGTATTAACAATTCGTGCAATACAGTATAATGTAACAAGAATCTTAACCCAAAACCCAGATCTGAAAAACGTTAAGATATGAAGAACCAGCTGTAAGTAAAGTATCATACACTGAACCTGTGAGAACCAGAGCAACAACTTTGAGAGCCAATAAATCAGCATTGTGACGAGTGGCTATTTTGTCTTTATCTCAACCCTTAAGTGCCCCACGTTGGGCGCCAAAACTGTCGTGGTTTAAGCCGTAAATTTCACTTCTCCCTCCTTTACTGCCCCCCCCCCCCCCACTCCGATGGGGGGGGAATGGGGAGAAGAACCAAAGAAAATGTAACTCCCACGGGTTGAGATAAGAACAGTCCAGTAACTAAGATACAATACAAATCACTACTACCACCACCACCAATAATAATGACAAAGTAAATACAAAGGGAGAGGATACAACCATTTCGCCGCCCGACCGAGCCGAGAGACCGCTCGCCGCTTCAGAGACCGCGTACAGCCAGAGCCCCGCCCCTGAATCCTACCTCCTGGGCATGACGTGCTGTGGTATGGAATAACCTCATTGTTCAGCCCGGGTCAGGTGCCCTGTCTCCCCTCCCCCAGCTTTTCTCTCTTTTCCGGCTTAACATGAGACTCTGCGGGGGGGTTGGGGGGGTGGGGGGCGGGGGGTGGGGAGGCCGAACCCATAGCACCTGTGAACATCTGTCAGGCAGGCAATTCAAAATGCGACTGGAAATGGACTGCATTTGCACAAAAAATGCATGTCAGACCTTATCTTTCTGTAACTGGTTTAGCCTGTTCCTATTCAACAGTGGATTGTGTCTTAATTATTTTCTAAAAGTAACAACTGAAAATGCAAAAGAAGTCACACAAATATATTTCTCTGCTTCGATCTCTTTTCCAAACATTTTTCTGATAATGTTGTTTGGTTTAGTTTGTGTACTCCTTAATGTAAACTCTGCCAGTGTAACTAGATGAAAAGGTCTTGTGAAAATTTGTAACATATACATTAATTCTCTTGTGATACATATTCTTCCTCCCTCTGCTTCTCCCACTATGAATATGGCCTCCCTTTATATGTAAGTTTACATGAATTTATTCACTGGGTATACATATGTGCTTTTATTTATTTATTTAAATAGTTGATAGCTCTTGTCGTCATAGGAATAATAGATCTTTTCATGGAAAAGGGATGACATTTTATTAATAATCTGGGAGTGTAACAGCAGCTACACAACACCTCTTCCTTTCTGATTCTACGCTAGACAAATGTTTCCATCTAATAATGAGGATTTATGATCATTGAGTCAAAGGCAAAGCTGAAATATGCCAGGGAGTAGCATGGCCAAGTAGAATACATTGGGACAGACATTCAAGATGCAAATAGCTATTTCAGAAGCAAAGCATATTCACAAGGCCCTTGCAGATGCTCACTGGTGCTATCAGGGTCAATAACTGCAGAACATCCTCACTAGGATGTTCAAAACACTCAAGTTTTCCATAAGGCAATTACCTAAGAATCAAAAGCCTTAGGAACCCATTCAAGTCCTCAGCTTCCAGTAGGGATTTGGGCGATGGAGGTGAGAGCTCGATTCTGATTAGTTCAGGGATTCCTGTAATTCCTGAAATTCTCATTGAACCTTAAAAAGCCACAGTGGTTGCTTGCCCTGGAGAAACATGATGGAGGAGCACAGCCTGTCTAGCATAGCTTTCACCAGCCTGCGGACCCCAGAAATCTGCCAGAACTACAGGCAGGATTTGTGGTCTTCCATCTGGCTGGTTCAAAGTCTTGCCATCTGGGCAAAGAAACCTTCAGTTCCCTTCTTTTAAGCTTCTGTTATAGGAAAAGCTCAAAGCAAAGAGGATTTAAACACTATGAAAAGAGTTTTTAAATGAATGCAGTAGTGTACCCATCAAATAATACACTCAGCTCAAACAGTGGTACTTTAATTTATCAGCATTGCCCATTCATTCTGACAATCAACACTGGGACCAGTAAAGTGTTTGGCATTCATTGTTTCTAATGTGGTGATCAAACATGAGGTCTCTAGAAGTGGTGGAAGAGTTTGGTTTTTTTGCAGACATTTTGATTTACCTGCAGGCTCTGTGACTTTTTTTGGCTTTGTAAGGATCTGACACTGGAAAGATCTGCCAACAGGCTGCCCTTTTACAAGTCTCCCGGGCCCTTCTCAGGTCAGAAATACTCTTATAAAATGGATACTTTTCTGTTTTGACTCTTTCCATCAAGGTTGTGTCATGAAGCTGAGTGATGCTCTGCTAGCTTTTGTGTCAAAGTATTGGGGAACCTAGGATGCCCATCTCCATAGCTCTAGGGTAGCCCAGACTGAAAGCTGGCTCGGGTATCCCAGACTTCCTGAATGAAACTGGGAATTTGGCCAGCTTGGTGTTTCTGATTCCTCAATCCAGACACAGAAATGTTAGGATGCCAACTAGAGTAACTTGACTATGCAATTCACTTCACAAAACTGACAATTGCATTACTTTGAAGGACAGTTAATTTGGACATGCAAATACTATTGTTGTAATCAAGAACAAACATAGGTAGCTGTTATGGTTTAAAAGATAGCTAAAAAAGGTAACAAAACTTATACCTGTCCACAAGTCTAAACTTAAGCGTACTGCACTGCCCAGGAGATGTGGCACTACTCAGAAATATGGACTCCCTGGAGACAGTCTTGGTAGACAATTCCTGTCTCATGGAGAGAAAGAACCATATTTGCATCAAATCAGCTAGAGAGGTGTTGAGATTAGGGTGATAAGAAAATCGCACCAAGAGACCTTTGGGCCTGACTATTTATTTAGCTAGGACACTAAGAAGATAGAGATATCCTTGTTATTAATTCTGTCCTCTCTTGAGGGAAAGAGATGGATCAAAGTTGCCTGGTTCCGCCATCGTTTTCAAGCTAATTGAAATAATTCACAGGTTACTAAAATTTACCTAAATGCTTGAAGTTTATGCTTACTTTTTGCCTTTGAGATATTGCATTTCTGAGCTTGTAGACACAGCTTGAGTGATGAACATTCACTGAGTTGATTGAAACCTAAGCCTTTGTTATAATTGTTTCATGGCCATCAGTAACCTTTCACACAAGAAAATCTTGAAAGGGCAAGACATAGAATTTTCTGTTTTTACCAGATTGTATTTGAATGACCAGTACCAATGCACATTTAAAAGTATGACAAAATTGTCCTTTTTGTGGACAATCTGTAGCAAGGGAACAGTATATAAAAAAAAAAAAAAGGAAATAACACCTGTATCCATGTCATGCATAGATACTCATGTCAATAAATGCCAATTATGACCTCTGATTATTGCAGCTACAGCAAGACTACTGGTAGGATGATAAAGATTTGTGTAAGGTCCCTTAAAATACAAGCTGAGTGACCTCAGTACCTATACTCCCCCACAAAAGCAAGGTGAAAATTCAATTTTAAGGAAAGATAACACTTTTCATTCTCTTTAAATTTCTGTTTGAAAGCAATTTCTTACTTGGCAGATGGGTAATTTTGTCTTCACTTACATCTGTTGAGGTGCAAATTAATTTTCACTCCGCACTGCAAGTTATCCCTTTTTTTGTAACAGAAATTGTAACAGTAAGATATTTCAAAATTCATTTCTATGCTAGCACAATGTTTTACTGAGTGTAGAAATATATTGAACTCTGTAGGTACAGAGGTTATTTTAAATTTCTGTATTCTAATACTAAATATACCAAGAAAAAGAAAAATATTTATATTTGAACAGGTAGATGTTTATTATTTTGTACTTTTCCTTAGAAAGAAATTGTACTTTATTGTATTATTATATTAATATCTCTTAATGCAGTAACTTTGAGATGGAAGTTAGTTGTGTTTGGAGGTAATCATGCTGTTGACAATATGTAGAAGGTCAACTTTCTGTTTGAGATGGCTGCAGTTCTAATTCAATTGTATTGTTTCACATACATGCTGTCACAAGACATTGCTATTAAAATATCAAGTGACATTTTTTACCTCAGAATTATCTGCTATTGTGAAGACATTCCAAGTTATTTGTTCTTCTGATTCAAAATGTGTCTTATATCTTTTTGAGTTGCACACTTCAATATTTAAAAAATGAACTATCAAAATTTAAACCGGCACTAGAGAAGCTAATTTTTTTTCACAGTAATAATACTCAAAATTTACCTAATTTCACAAGTAATTTATTTTCCTTTAAACAATTTTCTAAGAATAAGTGTTTTCAATATAGCTTTTATTGATTGTCATGTCTTTCATTGTGGTATGGTGCTGACACCAATATTACAAGAAATTAAAAATAAAATCAAATGATACAAGAATGGAATAAGAAGTCATACACATTTTTTACCTCTAAATATTTTGGCCTTACATTAGCCATAAATTAAAAGTGCATGAATAGTTTTGTATATTAACACAAAATTTTATGTATTTAAAAAAAACCCCTCTATTTTCCCAGAAAGTTACATGTACTTTTAACTTGGTACATACTGAAAGTGCTAAAACATATATTAAAGTAAACTTATACTTTTAATTACAGTAGCATACTGCAAATTAAATGTTTTCACAGATGAAAAATGCACATTATAGCCCTGGCAGCATAGCTGACACAGGCAAACAGTACTTTTTTATAAACAGAAACAGATTTTTGTAATACTGATTGCAATGAAAATTAGTTGTAATTTTACCTAAGTCACTGAGCACACATTCATTCCATGAGAATAAGTGGAAGTGGCATTGGGGCTTGCAACATTAAAATTTTCTGCAGGCAGATGTTAAATCTTAATAGTTATATTAATGCATATGTAAAAAAGTCTTAAAATTGCAAATTATGCTAAAAATGTAATTGAGTTTGAAAGATATTTAACATTTTAAGTGTAGGAAATATAGTGTGTGTACAGTTATTAGTTATATATATATTTAGAATATATGTAAACAGTCCACAACTTGTGCTGCAAACGTATGAGATCTTCAAATAAAATAGTGTCAGTTCTAAAGAATTATGCAATGTTATGTCTGTCTTTGATTTATTGCTTTTTTTTGCTGTTGAAATTTGTTTTGAACTGGATCAATCTTGTCAACAGTTGTCCTGTTCTTTATAGGCTCTGCAAATAATCAAATCTAAATACATGTGTCGTTACCCACCTTGTCATATGTAGCTGGTGAACAATCTATTTCTGGTGAGCAATAAAAAAAGAACATAATTTCAAGGACTTTGATTTGATTTGTATTTGTTGCTGCCTTTGGCTCCAGTACAGCAAAACATCCAAATATGTTTCATTGCTCTCCTGAATTGAAGCCTTATAAAATAGTTTTCTACTTGTGAAGAAGTCTTACAGTGGAACTTAGAAAGCTTTCTTTTTCTTTTTGTTCTTGATCCCAAGGGCAAATATTCTCTATTCATTTTAGTAAATTTATGCAATAAAAAAGCATGAAACACATTTGAATCTCTTAAATTTGGTCAAGTAAAAAATGAATATCCAACAATTAAAGTTACTTCTTAAAAATTCCCTTGAAATTTCAGTCATCTTTCTTATTTTTGTGCCGAGGTTTTTAAAAATGTCACATGAGCATTTTTGTAAGAGGAATTGTGACCCCACAAGAGACCCATGCTGGAGCAGTTTGTGAAGAACTGTAGCTTGTGAGAAAGACCCACATTGGAGGAGTTCATGAAGAACAGTCTCCTGTGGGAGGGACTCCACGCTGACACAGAAGAGTGTGAGGAGTCCTCCCCCTGAGGAGAAAGGAGCGGCAAACACAACCTGTCATGAACTCACTGCAACCCAATTCCCCGTCATTCCCTTGTGTCACTACATCAATGAGCTAGAGAACTCAGGAGGGAAGTTGAGCTTGAGAAGAAGGGAAGGGTGGAGAAACTGTTTTAAAGATTTGATTTTATTTCTCATCTTCCTACTCTGATTTTATTGTTTATAAATTAAGCCAGTTTCCCTAAGCTGAGTCTGTTTTGCCCATGACAGCAATTGGTGGTTGATCTCTTTCTGTCCTTATCTTAACCCACAAGCCTTTTGTTATATTTTCTCTTCCCTGTCCATTTGAGGATGAGACTGATAGAATGGCTTTGGTGGGCACCTGTCATTCAGCCAGGGTCAGCTCACCACAAAAGCGAATTCTATTAATCCTTCTTTGAGGAAAGTTTTCATGAGGTAACTTCCACAGTAGTAGATTTTGGCTATACTCTGCCTGAAAAAAAAGAGTAGGCTGATGAATGAATGCTTCAAAAAACACTGAGTAACTGAAAACATTTTCAGTTTGCAACACCATTCTGAATGCAACCTTAATAACAGCTGTTGATACCTCTTCATCTATACTACATAGTATTTACACCTATTTCTGCTATGTTCAGAACAGTTATAACAACAGTATCAATTTCTTTCAGAAATATATTTTACTTCAATATTTTTGTTTCATAGTAGAGAACTTCCAATTATTTTTTTTCATGATATCCTGAAACAGATAGTGTAACTGAAGAATATGTATTTACTTTGCTTATTAAGAATACAAGTATTTTCTTCTTTGTGAAAATTTTGTATAATTGTGAAATCTTTTTTCATTCTTCAGATATGTATATGTTATATCAAAATTATTAGAATCCATTCCTCTAAAGATTGCAACACAGAAATCTGAAAAATCTTACAGGTTTGGTTCCCGCTGAGTTTCACAAACTGACACTTCTGATGTCATTTTTATGGTGAGAGAAATTAGTTAATCTGAGAATTTTACTACTAACTGAACGATTAATCGATAGAACGCAGCTAACCTCTTTCTGAGATGGCTTTTCTTCCCTGAGGTGCTCTGTGTTCCGTCACAAAAAGCTTGTGAAATGGAGTAGCTGTCGCTGTTATGCTAAGATGTGGGTGTTCTGCAGAGATTAAGTCCTGCTTTCTTTTGGAAGAGAAGGGCAAAAGAGAATGTTGCAAGCTATATAACACCAGTAGGTTTCTTCTGATATGCAACATGATGTTTACAAAATATTTTAGTATTAAAAATGTATAAAAAATCCATTACAATCATCATCTTTTGGAAACACGGAGATTTAGGGGGACTTGAGAAGTTTTACAGTTCTATAAAACTCCTTACAAACATTCATGGTAAGAAAGAAGCACAAAATTCAAGCTGTTTTAAAGCGAGAATTGAAGAGTAATATGAAGATATCACAGGTTTGAAAAATAATGCTTCTGAGGAAATTTAGGGTGTTTTGTATGTGCATTTCACATCTCTGAGCACCATCCTTGTGCTGTCAATTTTTTTTACTTTTCCTTTACCATTTTCTTATACAACCTCCTGAAATGAGGCTAATAGGAATGGAACACTTTTTTAAATTTTAATTTAGTCCTTGGTTTATAGGGAGCAAAGCAAAGAAAATTAAGAAGCAATCTCATAAGCCTTTGACATGTATAGTCTGTTTAGATTTTCATTGAAATATTATGTCTGTTTCTGCTAAATTAACATCTAAATATAAAATCTTAGGCCACAGGGACAACAGATAGTTTTCTGGCATACTACAGGGGGCTGTGTCTGCCAATCAACTGTATTGATGATTTATATGTCTGACATTTCTTTAGCAATGTAAACCATAAAAAAAAATCAACAGTATGGATTAGACTTTTACTGCTGCTTCACCTTTCAAGGTCTAGGTTTATCTATTCTTCTGTATTCACTTAAATGAATCAGAGAAGTTTCTGATGTAAGGGGTGAGACATACCTGTGAGTGATTAGATGCTTATTCATTAAGCTAATTCTATTGCTGAGCTATTGGGAATCTTGTTACAAACTCATAATAGTAGAACAGGATCATAAATGAAATAAATTTTTCATCATGTCTTTATCAGAGCCAGCCTTATTTGTGCCAGTTGTAGGTCTTAGTTAAAGACATACTTACTAATTATTTTTTAAATAACATTTATGCATGATATTTTAATTCCAAATATCCTGATATAATTAGTTTAGTGATACAGGCTTGCTTTCATATCCCACTTCAGCTAATTGTCTCAGGCTGTTATTTAAAGTCTTCCTCCTAAACACAATTTAACCTGTGGCTAATATGGCTAGCCTAATAAAAATTAAACTATTAGACTAATCAAAATTAATTTAAGCCTGGTCTAAAAAATCTCTAAATAGGTAATTAATATATAGATAGAGCTGCAAATTGCTTGATTTGTATTTTTCTTAAAGGCTGTGGGGAAAAAGGTTTTCCTTTATATCTGCCTTAATCATGGTTAAATCCTCCTAAGATTCAGAGCTTTGCTGGCAAACTCAGGTATAAAAGGAAGAAATATTTTTAAGTCCCTATAGAGGGTATAAGCCACCTAACCTTGGTGAGGATTCAACTGCTAGCACTTGTCTCTTTGTCTATCCGATCTCATTCTGTCACTCCATTTGAAAATGGTGGTCCTGATGCCCTTGCAGCAGCTGCAGCAGCAACTTAGGTCCTTGCTTGTTTACTTCTGTGATACTTGATTGCCTCTGCTCTCGTGAAAGCTTTTAAATAGAAAGTGAACAGGAAAGGCAATCTTTCTCTTTTCTTTTCAAAGTCAATTATTAGGGAAATATCTATTGATGCAGTCTATTCTTATTACTTCTGCTGGTGTTCCTCAAGAGTCAGTATGAGGTCAGTGCTGTTTCATATCTTTGTAGGTGATACAGGCAGTGGGATGGAGTGCACCCTCAGCAAGTTTTCCACAACATCAACCTGAATGGCGCAGTCAAAAAGGGAAGGGATGCCATCCAGAGGGACTTCGGCAGGCTCAAGGGGTGTATTGCATGAACCTCACGAAGTTCAACATGGACAAGTGTAAGTCAAGCGCTGCACCTGGGCTGGGAAAATCCCTAGCACTAATCAGGCTGGGTGGAGTCTGGATTGAGGTCAGCCCTCATGAAAAGGCTCTGGGGAGGCCTTCCAATACCTGAAGGGGCCTACAAGAAAACTGGAAAGGGGTTTTTACAAGGATATGTAAGTATAGACAAGGGGTAATGGCTTTACATTGAAAAAGGGTAGATTTAAATTAGTTAGTAGAAGTTCTTTATGGACATGAGCCAGCAGTGTGTGCTTGCAGCCCAGAAAGCCAACTGTACCCTGGGCTGCATCAAAACAAGCTTGACCAGCAGGTTGAAGGAGGTGAACCTGCCCCTCTACTCTGCTCTCGTGGGAACTCACTTGGAGTATTGTATACAGTTCTGGTGTCCTCAACATAAAAAGGACATGGAACTGCTGGAACAAATGCAGAGGAGGGCCACGAGGATGATGAGGGGACTGGAGCACCTCCCATATGAAGATAGGCTGAGAAAGTTGGGGGTGTTGAGCCTGGAGAAGAGAAGGCTGCATGGAGACCTCATAGCAGCCTTCCAGTATCTGAAGGGAGCCTATAGGGATGCTGGGGAGGGACTCTTCATGAGGGACTGTAGTGATAGAACAAGGGGTAATGGGTTAAAGCTTAAACAGGGGAAATTCAGATTGGATATAAGGAAGAAGTTCTTTACTGTCAGGGTAGTGAGGCACTGGAATGGGTTGCCCAGGGAAGTTATGAATGCTCCATTGCTGGCAGTGTTCAAGGCCAGGTTGGAGAGAGCCTTGGGTGGCATGGTTTAGTGTGAGGTGCCCCTGCTGATGGCAGGGGGGTGGAACAGGATGACCTTAAGGTCCTTTCCAACCCTAACTCTTTTATGGTTCTATTGTGAAGGCAGTGAGACACAAGAAAATGCTGCCCAGAAAAGTTGTGGCTGCTCCATCCCTGGCAGTGTTCAAGGCCAGGTTGGATGGGGCTTTGAACATCCAGATCTAGTGGGAGGTGTCCCTGCCCATGGGAGAGGGGTTGGAACTAGGTCACCTTTAAGGTTTCTTCCAACCAAGCCATTCTATGATGATATTTCTTCGCAACTTCAAGAGGATAACTTATAGTTTTTTGTTACATTCCAGTCTCACTAACAAGTGTACTGGGTGCAATGCTGTTTGTACAGTTTGATCTTTCTACATTCAAATCTAAGAAACGTATTTCATCTTCAAAGTGTATATATAATGAAAAAAAATCTGACAGGATGCTGGTAAAAGGGAGGTCACTGAAATACTTCTGGGAATCAAAGCCAGCCTGAGTTAAGTGGGGATTTATGTCTGCTGCCCCTTGATGATACTTCACATAGTTTCACAATGGTAATGGCATCCACTGACATCAGTAAGACATGCTCTTGTGTCATGGGTTCAGCAGCAGCAATCATTTTTTTCTCCTTCTTGGTAGCTGGTGCAGCACGGTGCTTTTGATTTTGGGCCTGGCAGCAGCGCTGATAACACCAGTGTTTTCAGTTTCTGCTTGGTAATGTTTTGGTCTGGCCAATGACTTTGTGAGTCTCATGCTATGCCAGGGAGGAGGGGGAGCCGGGAGGAAGCAGAGACAGGACACCTGACCCAAACTGACCAAAGAGGTTATTCCATACCACAGCACGTCATTGTCCAGAATGTGAAAACAGAGAGCAGAGACCCAGAAGGGTGTGGTGGTGCACTGGGGGTTTCGCTGCTGGGGGGTGCACTGGCTGGGTCGGGCTTGGTGAGCAGTTGTATTCTCTTTCTTTGTACTTCTCCTGTCATCATTATTATTGGTGGTAGCAGTAGTGATTTATGTTATACTTTAGTTACTAAACTGTTCTTATCTCAACCTGTGTGAGTTGTTTTTGTTTTTTTTTGATTCTCCTCCTCATGCCCCCAGGACTGGGGGAAGAATAGAGGGGAGTGAGTGAGTGAGTAAAACTTCGTGAGTTTTAGAGGCTTAAACCACGACATCTTGTTAACATGCGTATATGGGTAGCTAAGATACAGGATGACAGATAAAAGAGAGAGCAGCATATATTGCTGGAAAATCTAGAATTGCTTCCAAAGAATCCATTTCTGTATAATAAAGTGGACAAGAGAAAACCAAAACCAAACCAAACAACAACAAAAAGAAAATACAAAACAAGAAAAGAAGGTCTGTGGGTTAGACAGAGCCTTGGGTAGCACGGTTTAGTGGGAGGAGTCCCTGCCCATGGCAGGGGGGTTGGAACTAGATGATCTTAAGGTTGTTTCCAGCCTTAACTATTCTATGATTCTATGATTTTTGAGACTTACGATGCAGGTATTTTTAGTGGTTTTTTTTTTTAATGCTCTTTGGGTCTCACACTTTCTTTATTCTTTTCTTTCTCACTTTCTATACTTTCACTCAAGATATACGTATTGCACAATTACAAATGTGGCATAAAATAAAGGATAAATGTCATAATCCAAATCAGCAAATTAAATAAAAATTAAAAGAATGGCATATTTTTTTTCTGTGATTTCATCAGAGATATTAAGCATATGGTTTTATTTACCTATATGAGGGTAACTCTCTTGGGAATAAATCTGTGGAGGACTACTATGAGCCTGATCTCTATATACTGTACTTAATGTGACTTGAATTACAAAGTTGTAACAACTACATGAGCTCAGTTGTAGCATGAACAATCCTATTTCTTCAGTCATGTTCATCTAGCTAGTCTGGACAGAGCTTTATAAAATAAGAAGTGTTGGAAAAGCTAAATAGAACAATGTAGTGTACGACTGCAGTTATGATGTTGCGATCAAAGATACTGGTATATTGAAAGGCATTATTCTACTTGAATTACAGAGAGCAGAGGAAACTAAAATTAAATTGTTCAATTGTGGTCCCTTCTGAAACAGTCTTAAATGGAAAAAAAGGAGAGACTGGTCTCTGAGGGGGTACCGGGAGTCTTGATTTTCACCTGTCCCTATTCTGCAGCGCTTTGTAACATCATTCAGGACTAATATTCAAGTTTACATGCAAATTAAATGTTCTAAGCACTCCAAAGAAACATGTAAAGCTTATGTTTAGAACAAAGGAATGAAGATTTTGGATGTCATATTTCATAATTCCTTACTTACCCTCCTTCTCTTCTGGAAAATGGGAGGGATTTCTTTTGTTTCCCAAGAGGCTTTTTTGTTGGTTTTTTTTTTTGTTTTTTTTTTTTTTTCTGTATTGACATGCTGTCTCACACAATGTTTCTGGCACAGATCAAATAAATATGAAACAATGAAACTTATCAAGAAATATCTTTCTAAGAATTTAAAACATCAGCTTGTTTGAATTCCATAAAATTACTTTATAAATCTATTAATTTAGCACAAAGGAATGTGGGGGGATATCTCCATTCACTAATAGCTAGCTGAGTATGCATTTGCAAGATAGCTTAAGTTTCGCAATTGCAATGAAAAACATTTCTATATGAAATAATTAGATAGCAAGAAAGATTTTTTCTGGAATGTCTTTATAATACAGTTAAATTTGATATCTTTGCTTGCATATTATATGAGAGAGAAATGTAAGATGCCCAATGTTTATCTATCAGGCTAGATAAGCCCTTCCTTTCTAAGCACGCTTTGTTTCTGAAAACAGAGAAAAAAACTCCCTCTGTTTAGATTATTGGTCATGGCCTCAGTGCAGGTCCGTTGGGAAGAATAACACAGTCATGTACTCAGATGCATCCTAGAGGCTACTGCAAGCTAATTTTTTTTACCTACCTGCGTGTCTTTTCATGCTTCTACTTACTCTGACAGCAAATCTAAGGTAATTATTTTCACTGCAAGGACTCTTTTTGTCTCTTTCCATAAAAGAGAGAAATTTCTCTTGTATATTACCAAGTTCTATCTCTGATGGACCTACAGTACTAGTTTCTGTTTATTACTTGTTTATTACCTACCATGTTTGACAAAACAACTGGGAAAAGAGGGTGATGGATTTTTTGACAAAAAAAAAAAAAAGGATAGAAGCTATAAAAAGGAAGGGCTTCCATCCTTCTTCTGGGAGCAGGAGCTCACAGGAAAGATTCTCTGATGCTCACTGAAAAAGGTACAAGCTATTAAACGCACAGGAAAAAATAAAATTTGAAAGAAGCTTAAGAACAGGGAAGGAAAATACATAAAAGTAAAACCTTGTAGAAGGTTTTTTGGGGGGGTTAGTTTGGAATGCTTTCTAATGATAACAGACATAAAGACTAACTTATGTGCTTAAACAGCTTTTAATCTCTGAGCTGGAATATTAATCTGTTATGAAAGAATCACAGAATGCTTGATGCTGGAAAAGACATATTTTTGAGGTCCTCTTGTCCAATCCCCCTGCTCAAGCAGGGTCATCCATAGCAGGTTGCCCAGGACCATGTCCAGGTGGCTTTTGAATATCTCCAAGGATGGGGACCTTCACAACCTCCCTGGCCAGCCTGTGCCAGTGCTTAGTCACCCCCACAGTAAAAATGTTTCCTAATGTTTGGAGAGAACCTCCTGTATTTCAGTGTCTGATGCCTTTTGTCCTGTCACTGGGCATGATTACAAAGAGCCTAGCTCTGTCCCCTTTGCACCCTCTATTCAAGCATTTATACATATCAATAAGATCCCTCCTGAGCCTTTTCCAGACTGAACTTCCCATCTCTCTCAACTTGTCTTCATCTGAGAGGTGTTCCAGGCCCCTCATCATCCTCCTGACCTTCCCTGGACTCTCTGCATTATGTCCTTGTCTCTCTTGTACTTGGGAGCCCAGCTCTAGACACAGTACTCTGGGTGTGACCTAACCAGCGCTGAGCAGAAGGGAAGGATCACACCCCTCGACCTGCTGGCAATGATTTTCCCAATGCAGGCCAGGACTACCATTCACCTTCTTTACAGAAAGGACACATTGCTAGCCCATTTGCAAGTTGGTATCCACCAGGACCCCCAGGACTTGCTGAGGGTACACTCTGTCCTATCATTCGGATCATTAATGAAGATCTTGTATAGGATTAATCACCCATTAGTGATGAGTACATCAGTAGTTACTGGCCTCGAGCTAGACTTCACACCACTGAACACCACCCTCTGGGCCTGACAGTTAACCTGTTTTCAACCTACCTTACTGTCTGTTTGCTCATTCAGCCCATACTTTATAACCTTTAAGGTCCCTTCCAACCCTAATCATTCTATGATTCTATGATTTTCTTTAAGAGAATCTTATGGAAAACACTGTCAAAAGCCTTCCTGAAGCCTAAGTAGACAATATCTGTTGCTATTCTCTCACCTTCCAAGACATGCATCCCATTGTAGAAGGTTATCAGGTTGGTCAAGCATGACTTCAGTTTGGTGAATCCATACTGACTTCTCCTTATGACTTTCTTGTGCTTCACATACTATCATGTGTACTATCAGCTTTTCAGGTGAGGTTGATTGGCCTGTAGTTCCTTGGATCATCTTTCTTGTCCTTTCTTGAAGTTAGGTGTGACATTTGCTGTCATTCAGTCCTCAGGCACCTCTCCCAATCTCAATGATTGTTCAAAGATTGTCAAGTGTGGCTTTGTAATGACATCTGCCAGCAACCTCAGCCCTTGTGCGTGCATCCTAATGGCTGGTTGGGAACATTAATTAAGCAAGATTTATCGATTATGATAACATTGGTTGTTATTGTCTTAATTTTTTGCTGTTTATGGAAGTGTATTGTAAAAATGCTATCTTGTGCTGTAAGGTCTGGATTGCTCAAAAACAAAAAGAGGGAATTGTTGCAGCGTTTCTTGCGGAAAACGGACTGTGAGCAATCCAGACAACTGCTTGACGTTTGTAAAGTAGTGAACCAAAGGCTGTGAGGCCCTGTTTGGAGGTTACTAAAGAATGTGTGGAGGTTACTATAGGTCGCGTACGTGCAGAAAGCTTTGAGAAAGTTGGCACGGACGGTTGTTAAGAGGGATGCGTAGGAAGGAACTGATAGCTGTGTCCTTGAAACCCTCTGCTGTTGTGGCCGCAGCCTGGGAATCATTTACTATTGTAACAATCAATCATAAAACCGTTGCTAACACTTGGCTAAAGAATGTAACCAATCAGATGTTGTTGAATGTTCTAGTCTTCTGAGGCTTTGAGAGGGGCAGAAACTGCAGGAATGAGGAACCTTGGGCAGGGTCAACCTTGAAGCAGCAACCAATGATGAGCTTAGCTTTTGCAGTATGTATAAGCTTATTATGAAGAGTATATTAACGTGATGTATCTTGAATAAAGTGAAGTCTGCTGATACTCACATTGAGTGTCTCATTCCTCCCTCGCCGTGACAATGACGACACATCCCACGCTTATGGACTTATGTATATCCAGTTTGCTTAAGTATAATCTGCCCTGATCCTTTTTTGCATGTGCTCCAACCTTTCCTTCTGGTCTCTGAGGCCCAGTATTCCTGAAGGCTGGCCTTGCTAGCAAGCACTGGGGTGAAGAAGGTATTCAGTACCTTTGTCTTTTCCATGTTCTGCCTCACCAGGTCTCCCTGCCCCAAAGGTCTTAATGTTCTTGACTTTTCTCTTGGAATTTATGTACTTATAGAAACCCTTCTTATTGCCTTTGACATCCCTTGCTAGATTCAGTTACAGGTAGGCTTTGGCTTTCCTAACACAAGTCTCTGAATGGTTGAACGTATGCCCATAAGTTTGGAGCGGCGGGTAGAGGAATCTAAGTTTATGATTTACTTGTGGCAGTCAGAAGGGTTTCAGACAAATCCATTATAAAATCTTCCATGGATAAGCAATCAGATGCAACTATAATATTCAAAAGTATACAAAATATGAAATAGGTATATATGTATTGAGTTTCAATGGATCTTACATGTCAGGGTTCAAGCATGAGAAGACAGAAGGTTAGAGAAAGTATTTTTTGATTATTTAGAGAAAAGGGAAAATATTTGAGTAGATCTAACCTTTAAATGTAAGCAAATTAGAACTTCTCAGTAGTATTTAATTTTATCTGTTTCATAGTTAACTATAAGACTTGCCATATAAAGAGGCAGGTTTAATTTAAAGAATAGATAGCAAGGAGAAAAGTCAGACGTCTGGAATTAAAAGAAATGTGTCAGGATGAGCTATTTCATAGCCTCTGAATGTTGTTAAGAAATGATACCAGGGCAAGAATAGTCCTAGGAATACATCAGATCTAAAGACTTACCACAGAGTTTAATAATAGGTGTCTGTATAGGGAAGTTGTCTTATGATGCTGCTGAAATTGTCACTGAGTGGATGTCATCCTGGAAAAACAAAAGATATACCTGCAGAATATGGTTGAAAATCCTTTTTTATTTTTCTCTCTCTTTTGCTTTATTATATTGCATAACTGATGTTACTTTTGTAATTGTATATTAACTTATAAGAAAACTTCTTGAGAAAGAGGAGAAAAGTTGTTAATGGAATGAACAGGCATCACTGATGCAAAAAATACACACCCGAGGCCCACTGTAAGCGTGGGAGAAATACCTAATTCTGTTTTGGGAAAGGTAGAACATTGGAAAGTCATATTCACAGGCATCATGCGGTGAACAAAGTTTCAGCTATCTCTGTATGGGGTCATTCTATTAACTTCTCTTAAACTAAAAGTGTAAGAAAGAAACAGTACTATCTTACTGAAGGGAACCAGACCTGAAAGAAGCTATCCTTTTTCTTTATCACAGAACACATCCCTTTTTTATATCACAGAATCAATGTAGTCTGGCATGGAATATCACTAGTAGCATTGACCTTTGCAGCAGATAATCAGAGTTTGATTGTCTTGTGTTGAGGATCCTCTCTTCCTTTCTCTACTCCACCATGTATACTGCTTTGCTGTTTCAATTACATACAGATGAATACCGTCCAACAGGTAAATAAATTCTAACCAGGGGAAATGTCTGTTTCATTTCTTTCAGGAAGTTATTGTTTCAACTACTATTATTCAGTAGCTGAGCCAGAAATAGTATTTTACTTATAAAAACTAGGATGTGTGAAGCAGAATTATTCTTACGGTATGTGGTTTAGTAGAAAACTGGTTTAAGTAATACCTAGATGCTATTGGACAGACTGAAAACATTGATTCAGGGGTTCCATTCTGACTAAGGGATTTCTCACGTAGTCAATAATGTTCAATTTCTTGTCGCTTTTGAAGGAAAACAACAGCAACAACAAGACACCTTGGAAAGCATCTAAGTTCTGTTCTCCACCAGTTTGACCTGAATTATTTTGGAACTAAAAGTAAGTAGAAATGCTTAGGGATTCACCAGAGAGGTTCTTTCATACATGAAAATTATTATGTAAATTTCTGATTTAAAGAAAGAACTAATAAAAAATACTCAGGTTATAGAAAATTGGAAACTCAATAGGGATTGCAGTCACATGCTGTACTTCTTGATCCTTAGTACTTTCCCTATGGGAACAAATAATTGGATGGTTAAATGTGATCTGAAGTAAAGACCTTCTGAATGACTCAAACATGCACCTGGGAGATTTAAGTAGTGTACTAAATATATGTAAGAGTAAGCTGAAGGTGGTAATTGCACTAAAACCTACTGTAATTATTAGGGGATCAATTGTCAAACACTGGCAAACCAAAGAAAAGTTAATGAAAGATCAGCAAACAGACTCATGTGACTTCAGTGATTTGCAGATAATTAAGGACCAGGCTAGAAGGTAGCATGAGGAAAATAAAGAGCTATTTAGTTTACTTTCATTGCATGACAATTAGAGTTCAGAGACAAGAATACCATATGGGACAGTGTTAAATGCCTTGTACAAGGCACGCGAATTTGTCAGGAACAATTTGCTCTTTTTGAAGCTATGTGAGCTGTCACCGATCACACTCTTCATGTCCATGTGCCTTACACAGTTTTCAGGAGGACCTGATCCATGAACACAGAATCATAGAACAGTTAGGGTTGGAAAGGACCTTAAGATCATCTAGTTCCAAACCCCCTGCCATCAGCAGGGACACCTCACACTAAACCATGTCACCTAAGACTCTGTCCAACCTGGCCTTGAACACTGCCAGGAATTGAGCATTCATAACTTCCCTGGGCAACCCATTCCAGTGCCTCACTACCCTGACAGTAAAGAACTTCTTCCTTATATCAAATCTAAACTTCTCCCTGTTTAAGCTTTAACCCGTTACCCCTTGTCCTATCACTACAGTCCCTCATGAAGAGTCCCTCCGCAGCATCCCTATAGGCTCCCTTCACATTCTGGAAGGCTGCTACATAGTCTCCATGCAGGCTTCTCTTCTATAGGCTGAACAGCCCCAACTTTCTCAGCCTATCTTCATACGGGAGGCGCTCCAGTCCCCTCATCATCCTCGTGGCCCTCCTCTGCACTTGTTCCAACAGTTCCATGTCCTTTTTATGTTGAAGACACCAGAACTGTACACAATACTCCAAGTGAGTTCCCACGAGAGCAGAGCAGAGGGGCAGGTTCACCTCCTTCATAGTCATGCTACTTTTGATGCAGCCCAGGAGTCGGTTGGCTTTCTGGGCTGCAAGCACACACTGCCAGCTCATATTAAGTTTCTCATCAATCAGCACCCCCAAGTCCTTTTTGGCAGGTCTGCTCTGAATGTCTTCCCTGCCCAACCTGTAACTGTGCCTGAGATTGCTCTGACTCAGGTGGAGGACCTTGCATGGTTAAACTTCATAAGGTTGGCATTGGCCCACCTCACAAGTGTGTCAAACTCCCTCTGGATGGCATTTCTTCCCTCGAATGTATCAACCCAACCACACAGATTGGTGTCATTGGCAAACTTGCTGAGGGCACACTCAATCCCTCTCTCCATGTCACAGACAAAGATGTTGAACAAGACCGGTCCCAACACCGATCCCTGAGGGACACCACTCAGCACTGGTCTCCAGCTGGACATTGAGCCACTGAGCGCTACTCTTTGAGTGTGGCCATCCAGCCAGTTCCTTTATCCAGGACCAAGTGGTCCACCTTTCAAATTGATGTCTCTCCAACTTAGAGACAAGGATGTTGTGTGAGAGAGTATCAAAACACTTTGCACAAGTCTAGGTAGGTGACATCAACTGCTCTGCCCCTGTCCATCAGTTCCATAGCTCCACCATGTAAGTCCACCAGATTGGTCAGGCAGGATTTCCCCTTAGTGAAGCCATGCTGGCTGTCACCAACCACCTTCCTTGTTTTTCATGTGCCTTTGCATGCCTTCCAGGAGAATTTGCTCCAAGATTTTGCCAGGCACAGAGGTGAGGCTGACTGCTCTGTAGTTCCCCGGCTCATCCATTTTCCCCTTCTTGAAAATGGGAGTTATATTTCCCCTTTTCCAGTCATTGGGAACTTCACCTGACTGCTATGATTTTTCAAATATGGTGGACAGTGTCTTATCAACCTCATTCACCAGCTCCTTCTGGACCCACGGATGGATTTCATCAGGTCCCATGGACTTGTTTATGTTCAGGTTCCTAAGATGGTCTCGAACCAGCTCCTCTCCTTCAGTGGCCCCAGGGTCTTCATTCTCGCAATCCCTGTGTCTTCCTTCCAAGACTTGGGTGGTGTGGTCAGAGCATTTGCCAGTGAAGACCGAGGCAAAAAAGTCATTAAGAACCTCAGCCTTCTCCTAATCCAGGGTAGACAGCTCTCCTGATAGCTTCTGGAGAGGGCCCACATTCTCCCTAATCTGCCTTCTATTTGTAAGGTAGTTATAGAATCCTTTCTCGTTATCTTTCACATCCCTAGCCAAGTTTAATTGTAACTGGGCCTTAGCTTTTCTAACCTGGTCCCTAACTTCCCGGACAACATCCCTGTGTTCGTCCCAGGCTGCCTGTCCTTGCTTCCACCTTTTATAAGCCTCTTTTTTCCTTTGAATTTTCCTCAGCAGCTCCTTATCCATGTTACATGATCCTGCCAGTCACTGAGGTGAGACTGACTGCTCTGTTGTTCCCTGGGTGTTCCATTTTTTCCCTTTAAAAAAAGGGTGTGTGTGTGTTATTTCCCCTTTTCCATTCAACAGGAACTTTACTGGACTGCCATGACTTCTCAAATATGATTGAAAATGGCTTGGCAAATTCATCTGCCAGTTCCCTCAGGACCTGCAGGTGTCTTCCATGCTTTTATTTGATTAACGATCATCAAATTAGATTTTTCTGTAACTACAAGTTTTGAAACATTATATGAGCAGCACTCTAAGATCACACAATCTTGCTAATTTTTCTATGGAAGAAGAAAGCTTCCATTATTGCTGACTTTTTCAATAGCTAGATAAATTTTGGACTTTTAAGGCTGGTATGTTGCATTCATATATTTTCTGAAAACCTAGATCTTACTGAATTTATAAAATAAAAGTTTTGCGCTTCTGCAAATCAATTCCTTTGCTGTTTTGATGGTGCTCAGTGATGGAAAATCTGAACTGTGACATTATTCTCTTGCTGGTCATTTTGGCAGAAGTGCTTAATGGGTAGAAATTCCACTGAAATGTATGGGACACATTTGAAATACCAGGTAATTTATGCCACTGTAAAGTAGGGTAAGATCACTTCTTTGAGAAATACATTACTCTCAAAATTTGCACTCAAGTTATGTAAAAATATATACTTAGCTGTTACTGAAGCCACCATCTATGTCATTAAATCATTGGGGTCTGACACAATACTATTGCATGCCATTTAGTAGATTTTTTCCCTGCATTCCAGGTATTAGTCAAGAGTCAAGCACAAAATAACAATCTAATGCACTTTCATTCCTTTTACTTTTTTTCTAAGAGATTTATTGGCAAAAAAGTTGGTAACGGGAAATCATAATCAACTCAAAACTGTTCATAAACACATTGCTAAACTCATTAAGAGTCAGAAGAACTTGTAACAAGATTAATTTTGTTGCAGCTATGCTTCCACCTCAAATATCTAAAATTTTACTCTATACACCTGAGAAATTCTGAGTCAGTTTTACACTTTTTGCTGATGTTCTGTAGTTCAACCCACTGCAGAACTTAAATAAGTTTAATTTATGACCCATCATGAAAGATGACCTCCCTCTCCCTTCTTCTTCCTTTTTCAGCTACATTTTTCCTACATAATAATGCCGTGATTTTGAGTATCCAGAGATTTTCTATATCTTCAGTAGTGAGCTAGGCTTTTAAAGGTCTCTGTTTGCAATAAAATAAATTCTCCAAATAGACAATTTAAATTCTTAACTTGTCCAATTGGATAAGTGGTTTCCATGGTGATGAACCCCATGAATTCTGAGAAGGATGGATTCAGATGATGGTTGAGGATGACAGGTACATTTTAGGACCCATTGCAGTGACCTTTTAGGAGAACCTGCTTCTGTAATGCTAGTGTTCAAGTTCAGTTTTATAATCAAGACCGCATTTTTGTCTGCTATAGGCTTCTTTATTTTCTGCAATCCATTGTGGCTATAAAACAAAAGATAATATATTCTGTCAAGAGCATGAAATAATGCTGCTAGGTAATAGAGTTTGAAATGTTTACAAACTGATAAATGAAAACTGCTCCATTAATATGAATGAATATCATCAAATTCTGTCATGATAATTGCTACATGCATAATATTGCACAACAGAGCTATTTTTAGAACATTAGTTACGTGTTTTATAGACTTGGAAAGGCAGTGACTGTTCATCAGTATTATCTTCTCTTATAAAAAAACCATTATTTCACATCCTTTCATTAGTGTTAAAGTCCTCATCCTGTAGTGAGCTAAGTCTGATTTTTAAACATGGAAAATATAACAGTATAGTTACATGTTCTAAATAATAAACGCATTTGGACTGCTGACCCAATAAAGAGAGTCATCTCCTTCACACTGGACAATAATGTAAAGTGATGACAAATACCTTGCTGCCTTTCAGGAATTTTTTGATGCTTACCAGAAAAATGCCTACCATTTTTTCTTTCTCTTGGCACTGCAGTCCAGTGCTTCAGTGTGTCCTTTCACAAAGTAGGCGCAGCTAAAGTCTATTAACAGATTAATTGTCTCAACAAGCACACTATGAGGGCTGCTCTGGAGAAAATTAACTCCATCTTAGTCAAATCCAACACAGAAACCATTTGAAAAAGAAACCTGAATAAGGAAATGGAAATAGGTCCTGTCATCAGACACTGAATACATGAATATTTATTTAAGTTATAAGTTAGTCATTGAAAATGCAGAGATGGCATCTACTTGTTTGTGCAATGAAAAGCACTCATTTAGTCCACTACCAAAATTCAAAAAAAGGCACATCTCCAGATTACCAGATGCTATTGAATGCTATGCAGCCTTTTGGGTGTTTTCTCATTGTTCCTAAACAAACATGACGATTTGTTCTGAGAATTTGAAACCACCACATAAAGCTGCACAGATATTTTTAAAGCACTGTTGCAAAATTTTCACTTTAACTTATGTGAAGCAAATCTGTGAGAGAAGCAGAAGAAAAACTCACAAAGAAGGAAGTGCTTTGCAGCTTAATCAATTGATGATTTAGTAGGAGCTGCAAAAAATACATTGGTAGGGAAAAATATCTGACAATATAGTAAGTGAGCTGATACTCTTTTTGTGTGTAATCGTCTTTGTCCCAAATAGTCTATATGTAATATTACATCTCCAAAAGAATTCACAAAGAAGGAAGTGCTTTGCAGCTAAATCAATTGATGATGATTTAGTAGGAGCTGCAAAAACTACATTGGTAGGGAAAAATGGCTCACGATATAGTAAGTGAGCTGATACTCTTTTTGTATGTGATCATCTTTGTCCAAAATAGTCTATATGGAGTATTATAGCTCCAAAAGTATTCACATTACAAATAAGGTAATCAAAAGAGTGCCCAGATCAAATTTACATGGATCACAAGTAGGATACATGAGAAAAATGACAAAAATACAAAATGAAGTAGAGATACTAAAAAAATTATTATTATTATTATCTTCCTGGCAGGAACATAAACTGTGGTGCAGTTTTGGAGCTTTAGTTCTGTATAATTATAGAAATAAACCAAAAAATAAAATCACCTTTTGGAACATTTGGTCATGATGCCTTCTATCTTGTGATCAATTTGAAGACTAATCTATTGTATCTTCAGACAAATTCATTTTTAAAGGCTGAAGGATAAAAGAAAGATATAATCGGTCAGAGAATTTTATTCAGACTACTAAAAATATGAAAGTTATTTCAACCTATAGTAAGAGTTCTCATTCTAATGAAAATTTGTCACGCAAAGCTTTGTTTAAACTACCTTTGAGTTTTCAATAGTTAGAGCTAAATTCAGTATAAAGTATAGTCTTGTGGGCTGAGAAGGATTCATAATCAGAAATAGAATTATACAGCAGATATAGCATACGTCTGTATATTGTAAATAGAGGACAGTTAACTTCAAAAGCTTAACAACTACTTCTTGTAATCTTCCTTTCTAATCAGTTGACCAGATTTCTCTCCCAACAAATGATAGGACTTTAGCTCTGCACTTAAGATTTCCATGAAAACATAACCCATCCACTGGGATCTTCTGGAAGAACTGGCTTGTTACTTGCTAGTTTTTTCATGCTCTAGGAGGTCCATTCTTAGACTGTATATAGGAGACTCAAGTACATGCCTGTCATAAACTTTTTTAAGCCAATACAAACTATTTTATTCCACTAATTGAACTTCCAGGCTGTAGAACCAAACCTTAAACTTTTTGCGAGCCTTTACACTATATAGCTACAACACTCATTTTAAAAGTGTATCCAGACTTGTTTGAAATTTGTATCATCTCAGGACTTTCACTGTATGTCCAGATATCTTTTTCTAGCAATTACCTTTGCTGGTGTCCATTTTCCTGGTTTCAGACTTCAATCACAAGATCATCTTTTTTCTAGTTCTGGAAATTAAGATTCACTTCCTCACGTATCTTCCTGTAGACCAGAACTGAATCACATTGATTGATTGATCAATTATACCAAATTTGAAGCTCACAGGAATGTTATAAAATAAGTTTGTAGGTTTAGTTCGTTTAATATGCTTTCATGGTTACCATGTAAAAGTCTTGCCAACTTTGAGTTTTCCTTTAAAGAGAAAGCACCTTAACTACATACAAGTGCTTCAGTAATAGCATATTTCAGTGAAAGCCATTAGTGAAGCAGTCTCCTTTCTCCTGTTTGATATTTCCATGCTTCCACATTGCAGGATTATGCTCACCCTTTTAGTTACAGCTTTTCACTCTTCATTTCAATATCTATTTTGAGCCTTAAATCTCTCTCAATGTCACTGCAATCCAGAATGCAGCTCTTCTCATAAGTATGACCTACATTCTTATTTCCCTGTGTCTGAACCTGTATTTGGCTACATCAAAGCCTCAGTTACTCAAAAAAAATCCACCAACAGCTTGCCCCGTCATTATTTAACATTCCACACACTTTCACGTCATTGCAAATTTTTACCAGCATCTAGAAAACTTATTATTTTCTTTATAACTATTGCTAAAGCTATTTACTTTACCACTCCAAGAACAAATCTAAGATACCACTGGGGGAAAACAGATCCTTTGCAGATGATTATTTCTCATTTCCAATAACTTTTGTAATCTACCAGTGAAGTAAATCTTAATCCATTTAACTTGATTTTATCAAGTTAAATTTCTCTTTATCTTACTTACACAGATAACAAGGTTCATATTTAGTTGGGTTTTCTTTCAAGCTACTTATAGTTTTAATACAATGTGTTTATTTATTTTTCCCTTATAAGAAAAGTATTCACTTGTCATTTTGAACTAAGAGTTTAATTATATTTTTCACCTGTTTAACTGCTTTCTGATTGTTTTGATGATATTCTCATGTTCGGTGACCATTACTGACCAATTCAATGTCTAGATTTCATTTTACCATTTAGTTTTTACATTATGAGACTCCAAAATTTGCCAAATGAACTAATTTATTCAGGGGGAGCCATAATTCCCAAAGTGCCCCTTTTTGGGACAAAATGACAAAACGATGAACAAAGACAAACTAGAGTTTCTTTAAACACAACCACTATAAAAATATAAAATGCAGATAGTTTCCAGTGTCTCAGCCTCTTGCATGTAGACACATATCAGCAGACTGGAGCAGGAAGTAAAAATTGAGATACTCTTTCTGGCAATGGGATACAGTTCTGCAATGTGTCAAATTTTCAAACACAACTTTTTGCCATAGACCTTAACTGAATTACCAGTTCTAGTTTGATATAAGGGCACAATGTATGACAATATCTCTGTATAAAATGTGGGAAGACGAAAACAAAATTTCATTACTATAAAAAGAAGACCTTCTTCGGAAAAAATATTTACTCAGATTAGGGGAAACAGAAAGCCTTATCCTAGTCAATGTCTTCTTTACAAGTTGATTACAGAGTGCCTCTATGGCCCAAAAAAAGAGTCTTGTATACTCCCACTTTATTAATGAGTGTCTAGATGAAGCCATACTTCAAAGTCAGTATGGGAACACAGAGACTAACCATGCATTTTTTACAATGAGATAAATGGATTTTCAAGAAAAAAAAAGTACCACTGTTAAAGATAGAATTATTGTGAAGGGAGTTATAATTACAGGTTCTTAAATGGGATGATGAATATTGAATGACGTACAAATCACAGGATGAAAAGATGCAACAACAGGAGTTTTATTTTTCATAGAATCAGTCCACATTTTTCTCCCTTATTGTCCACTTCACTTAAAATCACTATGCCATATATTTATGAAAATATTGATGGGTCTGACAGCAAATATATAAACTACAATACTCATCTGGGAAAAAAGATGTAGTGAATTACTTCTTTTGCTCTGGTATGGCACATCACTTGACCATACAATGTTGACTTGACTGTGTAAATTAAAAAAGAAGATACACATAAGTCAGAAAAATTCTTTGTCACATTGTAAATGCATATTATGTTTTGACTTTCAAACAAAACCTGAAACTCTGATGCTATTTCACATAAAATACGGTGACACTGGGTTGTTTAGTTTCTGAGCTATTTCATCAGCATGAAAGGGTTTTTTTTTGAGACAGAAAGACAGAATAACCAATTGAATTCATTCACATTTACTACTTGCTTGTTGCATACATAAATCACAGATTCAAAGGGAAAATGAAGTTCAGGCCAACTTTTTCTCTCAGCTTTAAGCACAAAAACCTCAGCCTAACACCTTTCAAAAGGCAATGAAAAATTCCAAGTTTAGCCATGTCGTGGTTGAAGCCTAGTCAGCCATGCAGTCTCTCTCTCCCCCAACCCTTGCTCCCCTCCCCCACCCTGCTCCCAGAGGGATGGGGAGGAGAATCAAAAGGATATAACTTTGAGATAAGTTGAGATAAGAACAGTCCATTAACTAAGGTATAACACAAAACCACTGCTGCTACTACCAATAATAATAATGATAAGAGAAGTAAGAGGGGAAGAAAATGCAACCGCTCATTACCTGCTGACAGATATCCAGCCCGACCGAGCAGTGATCTAAACCTTCCGGGTAACTGCCCCCAGTTTGCATAGTGGGCATGACGTGCTGTGGTATGGAATACCTCTTTGGCTAGTTTGGGTCCGGTGTCCTGTCTCTTCTTCCTCCCAGCTTTGCCTTCTCCCTGGCAGAGCCTGAGACTCACAAAGTCCTTGGTCAGGCTAAACATTACTAAGCAGCAACCTAAAAACATCGGTGTCAGTGCTGTTTCCAGGCTGAAAGACAAAACACAACACTGCCCCAGCTACTAAGAAGGAGAAAAATGACTGCAACTGCTGAACCCAGGACAGCATCCACCACTTATTACATACCATTCACGTCATGCTCAGATCCCACATTTTCAACATACCATCACTCTTATCTCATATATATACTTATATATACACATCCACACAGAGAGAGATTGAGAGAGAGAGATATCACTCCTTAGTGCATGGACCAATCTCCATAAAGCTGCTAAGTCCATCCAGTCCATGATGTTGGGCTCCATCTCTTGTAACAGTCTTTCAGAGCAGGAGAGGCTGTGTGCAGTGTTGGATCGTTGAGTGCTGATGCTGATCTTTCCTTTACTGCAGAACTCGTCTGATTTCATCGAAGTTCATTATTTGTTGGGACGATGGTGAGAGGGAAGTCAGGGCCAGTCGCTGGTGACCTGAAGACATCTGGTTGGTGGGCTATAAAGTGTTACATAGCAGGCAACAGCATACAATTGAGTTCACTGGCTGTTTTCTCCTAAAATCAAATCTCCTTGAGGTATACATCGGACTTCCCATCTTGCCGCATTACCCACCAAGTATATCCGGGTCCCTGAGCAAAAACAATCAAACATGAGTGGGTTTGCCTTTACCTGAAGCAGGAGTAACCCAGACTGTCTTCCCCAGCAAATTCTTTATGTGCACCACAGGAACGTTTTCCCCCTCTACAGTATGTAGAAGTTCTGACTGGGCTGGGCCAGCTCTGTTGGCAGATCCTCTGGTGTTGAGCAGCCAAGTGGCCTTTGGTAAATGTGTATCCCAATGTTTGAAAGTCCCACCACCCTATTGCTCTCAGTGTAGTTTCTAATAGCCCATTGTACCGTTCGATTTTCCCAGAGGCTGGTGCATGGTAGGGGATGTGATATACCCATTCAATGCCATGCTCTTTGGCCCAAGTGACTATCAGGCTGTTCCGGAAATGAGTCCCATTGTCTGACTCAATTCTCTCTGGGGTGCCGTGTCGCCACAAAATCTGTTTCTCAAGACCCAGGATAGTGTTTCGGGCAGTGGTTTGAGGCACAGTGTATGTTTTTAGCCATCCAGTGGTTGCTTCCACCATGGTAAGCACATGACGCTTGCCTTGGTGTGTTGGTGGGAGTGTGATATAATCAATCTGTCAGGCCTCCCCATATTTGTACTTCAGCCATCGTCCTCCATACCAAAGAGGCTTTAACCGCTTAGCTTGCTTAATTGCAGCACATGTTTCAGACTCATGAATAACCTGGGCAATAGTGTCCATTGTTAAGTCCACTCCTCGATCACGAGCCCATCTGTATGCTGCATCTCTGCCCTGATGGCCTGAAGTGTCATGGGCCCACCAGGCCAAAAACAATTCACCCTTATGTTGCCAATCTAAGTCCATCTGAGCCACTTCAATTTTAGCAGCTTGATCCTCTTGTTGGTTGTTCTGATGTTTCTCAGTGGCCCAACTCTTGGGTACATGAGTACCTACGTGGCGCACCTTCACCACCAGGTTCTGCATCACAGTGCAGCAGCCCAGATGGGTTTACCTCTGCATTGCCAGTTGCTCTGCTTCCATTGCTGCAACCACCCCCACAGGGCATTCGCCACCATCCATGAGTCAGTATAGAGATAAAGTACTGGCCACTTTTCTCACTCAGCAATGTCCAAGGCCAGCTGGATGGCTTTCACCTCTGCAAACTGACTCGATTCACCCTCTCCCTCAGCAGTTTCTGCAACTTGTCATTGAGGACTCCATACTGCTGCCTTCCATCTACGGTGGTTTCCCACAATGTGACAGGACCCATCAGTAAATAATTGATGATTTCTTGAATTCCTGGATGACTGGGATTTCATATTCGAGATCATTGTGTAATTAGTGCAGCCCACTTTATGTAGCATCAGTTGCATGGTGTGTAGAGGAGACCCTGCCTTTGAACATCCAGCCCAGCATGGGCAACCGGGGTGCCAGGAGGAGCTGTGCTTCAGTGCCAATCACTTCCGAAGCAGCTCGAACCCCTTCATAGGCTGCCAGTATCTCTTTTTCAGTTGGGTTATAGCTGGCCTCAGATCCTTTGTATCCCTGACTCCAAAAGCCGAGGGGTCAACGTCGAGTTTCCCCTGGAGCTTTCTGCCAGAAGCTCCAGGTAGGACCGTTCTCCCTGACTGCAGTGTAGAATACATTTTTCACACCTGGCCCAGTCCGGACTGGTCCAAGGGCTACTGCATGAACTATCTCTCGTTTAATTTGCTCTTTTCTTGCTACATTTCTGGACCTGCTGTTCTTCCTCTGCAGTGGGTGAATCCAGGGCACAGGCTGTGAATTGCTGCAGAGCCTTTAAGTCTGCATTTGTGCGGTTGTCGTGTTCTGCTCCTTCTGAAACGCAGCCAATTTTCACAGGCTGTGGCACATGGAACCTCTTCCCCTTGTCCACCAGCTCATCCCACTCCTTTGCTTTCAGCTTTTGACAAACCTTTTGATTCTCTGGATCACACTCTTCTGTCACTCCTTCATCTTCAGATAGGTACCCACTGGTTCAAAATACCCATCGTCATCGTCTTCATCCTCTCCCTCCTCTTCATCATCCCCTTCACTATGGGAGAGACTTTCTTCAGGTTCTTCCTCTTCCCATTCTTCATCACTATGTACTTCAGTACTGCTGAATCCTGAACAAGCCAACATTTCTTTGTGCCAGTCTTAATTCTTTCCAAACACCCATATGTCCTAGTTTTTAAAACCAAGAAAATATATTCGTTACAGTATACTTTTGTACTTCAGAAGAAGGAATAGTTTTCCCTTTCGTAAGCATAACCTAATTTTCTTTTAAAGGTAGTGTTTTTATTAAGACATCGTAGCAGCAAAGAAGTAAATTTATCATTTATCATCATTTATCATCTAAGCATTGCATCTATTGATATATGTTAGTACCAATGAAAAATGAAAGGTTATAACAGTTCACTGACTCTGGATCATCCCACACAAGAGCAAGAAACTTGGTTATAAAGTGCCCAAGTTGAGCATTATCAATTTATTGTGTTTTAAATGCACTCTTTGAACCTTAAATAGTGCTGAGGGACAATTTAATCTCCTGCTGTAGTTCCAGTGAAGTGAGTGGAATTGCACCAGCAATTCAATTTGTCTCTTTGTGCTTGTGCATTTCTTCCTGTACTTGTCACAGTTTATTGTTAGTTTTACTTCTGCAACTATGAAGTATGTTGTCATCATAATCCAAATCATAGAGTATATAATAAAAAAGCATCTCAAAAGCTATATAAATAAGAATTCACCCATTTTCTCCAGCCATGAAGGGAAAGCTGTCCCTGCCAATTTATCTTCTTAATGCTAAGTCCAGTACACCCATTGTTTTACCATTATAATGGGAAGATGGAAAGTTCCCAGCCATTCTGTCTGTGACCTGACTTTCCTTGAGTGATTTTTCTAAAGATCAGGCAAAATTCTGACCAAGAGTTTTCGCTGTGATGGAAAGGCAAGGTCAGAAATGAGAGGGCAGGGAAGAAATAGACGAGAATTACACTGGTTTAGAAGAAACAGTAAGGTTTTTTTCAGTCTGTTCTTCATGCCTTTTAATGCTCCAAGAGACATGTCACCACATTTGAAGAATTCTCCAGTTTCCCCTCTAAGGAAGTGTTGTTGCGCACTTTCTTTAACATATAAACCAAACACAACGTTCACCTATGAAATTTGCACAAGGTGGTATTGGAGAAACTCTACATACTCCCAGAAAACACTTGCGTGAAAGCTAGTTTATCTTTCTGTTGCCCTTGAGAACATGTACATATATATATATATATATAGCGACTCACACATCACTGAGATGGGAATTATTAGAAAGAAAACAAAACAGGACAGTTTTAAACTTTAAATTTCATTAATTAATTAATTAATAGAACACTACTTGCAAATAGTTAATTCTTAAACATTCTTAATATGCATCAGTACGTGTAAAATACTGTTGAGATTAACAGTTATACACTAAATTATGCAAGCATACAGACCTGACACTGTTTAGTTAGCACCAATACCTGCGATTCCTGGTGGTCCTTGGTCATTAATTTTTTCACTTAGGCCTTATGTTTTTACGCAGGTAGCTATGATTTTGCTATTGCTTATCTGTTATTTTTTCATTTCTTCATTTCCCAGACATCCTTCTCGTGCATTCAGCAGGATGCTTGCCTACTTGCGGCGCCGTGAACTTGCCTTTTTCTTTGGCAACTTCCTGTTACTTGAGTGCTAAGTTCAACTATTCTAATCTTCATTTTCCCCACTGTGGTCGCACTGCTCACATGTGTATATAGAATTACATTCACAGTGTTACGAAACACTTGCATACACTTTTTAATTACACTATTTTAATACACTTATATTCATGTTTAAATAAAGGATGCTTTCATAGGTCCTTTGTTTTGGCTACATCCAAACATGTCTTTTTCAGGGCTACATCCAAACGGAATTAAGTTACCCTATTGCTTCTGTGGAATAAGCATATACATTTGGATAGCTACTGTGTATTACTAGTGTGTTGCACATCTATGCTTCAGTTTGCTTCACTTCCAAGTGAAGCACACAGAATATCCCTGAAAAGTTACTGATCATTGTAAAAAAACTCTGAATTTTGAAAAGCCAGCAGTATTTTGCCTCTTTATTAAACTCTATGACAGGTTCCTTCTTTTTTGTGTTTTGCGTAAATACACTAGAGAGCTCATGTAAGAAATGAAATGAGCAAAATTATTCTCCATCATTGCTGAAGCTTATGGCATGTACAATTTCCCAGCATTAAGGTTTGATCTTTGTTCTGTCTCTTCCTCTTTCTTTGTCTTTCTTTCACTCTGTCAGATAAAAATCCTAGGTTATAGAATGTTAGGTGTTGGCCTGCAGAAAATCTCCATCCTTCAAGTAAAACAGATATTGTTATACATTTTTCTCTTTGTTCTGAAAAACAAGATGCAGGGCCATACTGAATTAGCAGAACTGGAAAAACTCACCTCCTGTAGTCAAGGCACAGAAACACCTGATATTTCCCACCACCTAATTTCAGAGGCCTCTGTAGCTCTTTGCCCTTTCCCATCTCCATGTGAGAAAAACAATAAAACCCAAAATCAGCATCAGAAAGAAAAAAGCGTCATTTACAGGGAACATATCCTCTGGGTTTCCTACTGTGTCTTATCACTCATGTTTGTCTTCCAGATTGTAAACCCTGAAGGGAATGCATTGTTTTGATATCTGTGTGTTGTGCAAGGTTAAGAATACAGTGAGTGCTGAGTAAACAAGTAAATGGTGGTCAATCACAATAATAAAAGCCATCCAGACAAATATATATATAAATTTCTTTGTATAAACAGTGTCTAGAAGTTCAAACCCCATGTTCTCTGTCCCATTAGTAGTATGATCCTAAAATAATATCATGCCTTCTGGTGGCATTTCTTTGTTTTTAAATGAAAGATGCTAACGATTAATTTGTATTAATCCCCCTGATTTGCTTGTGATAACATTAAGCTTAATGAGCTTAGACTTCTTTAATTAGGGTGTTACAATTTTAGGGCTTACTTTCAAGGACACTTGAAATAACATCACTTTACCTACCTGCAGTTCTATACAGAGTATTTTACAACAGCAACAAAAGTTCTGTAAGAAGAGACATTTCCTTTATTATTATCTCAATGTCATATATTTAAAATTGTAGGAAAAGTCTTTCAAAGTGCTATATAGTTTCCTTGGAGAATCCAATGTCCTTGGAGATTTATTTATTTTTTTTTTAGTACATCATTCTGTGATATATTGCTGCAAAATGTAAAAGAGACAGAGAAATGGAAAACTGATAATGTTAAAGCATAATTATCTAACATCTATTCTGTGTTCATTCCATAGATAGTAGTAAATGTCTCCTCAGATCATTCTATAGGCAAGGCAACAAAAATCAGTGTAAGATCAGACTATCTGGTGTATTTGCGTCCTTTTTGTTACTCTAGTGTGATTGCTGTACCATTCGTTACTGAGGAAGTATCAGAAAAACATTATTAATCTTTGCTTTCTGTTCACGACTGAGTCATATTTGAATTACTTTGAAACGTCATATATAGATGAAGAAGACTCTATGTTTCATTTTCTTCGCAGACTTCAGCCAGAGTAATTCAGCTTCACTGTAGTTCTCAAAAAAAAAAAAAAGAAAAAAGGGAAAATTACATTTATTGATGTTTTATTGGATAATGCCTGTGTGTCAAATATGTCTTCTACAGGCCCTCTGAATATTCCATCCACATTCAGGCAGGCAGATACAAATAATTCCAGAGCTACAGTTTTCAGCTTTTTGAAAGGTTTTTAAAGGGGTTAGTACCCAAAGAGATGGAAGGTGGTGCATTCCCTCAAAACTCACAGAAGACAGACACTTTCCTCATGGATCAATTGTATGACCTCTTTTCATCTCATGCAAGGAAATTGTCTTTTCTAGTAAACCCTGATTTCAGGGACTCTAAACAGACAGCACTCATGAGGGAAATGATAATGTCCAGGCAGCAACCATGAGGGAGGTGGCAAGATTTCATTTGGAAAAGGGTAGGCAGGTGAGGTGCAGTGGTATAAGTCATGCCAAGCTAAAGCTGGTTTTGGGCATAAGCAATGTTAGTGATGGCTCTGAGCTCTCATTTTCCATCTGCTCTCTCACTGGGGGTAGTATTGAAGCTCTACTGGCTAAAGCTTGGCTTTCAATAGGCTCTGGAGCTCCTGACCCAGTATATGCAGCATGTGCTAGTGCTGAATGTTTAGTACATTTGTGTGCCTCAGCTGCCCACAGCTGGACTAATAAACTCCAAATAGCAGAGGGTGTTGATGGAATTTTTGGTAAGGCAATACAGAAATCTTGGCCTGGAGCATAAGGTGAACTGAATTCATTTGTATTTATATGTTAAAAAATAGATTTATTTATTTATTTATTTATTTACTTACTTACTTACTTACTTAGGCTGGCAGAATAAATACTCATTAAGATCACGCCCTGGAAATCAGTGCATTTGGGTGCCTTCCTGTCCTTAAATCTATTTTCAGCACAAGAAGCAACACTACTGTCAGAAATACAGAGCTTTCATGCAATTTACTCTGGAAATTACAGTTGCTGGAATACCCAAGACCTGCCAGTTATTATGAGCTCATATGGTAAAGAGTAAAAGCTTTGACCTATATGAAAATTAAAGCATACAGAAGAGTGGGCTCACTTTTGGAAAGAAAGATGCAGCAGTTCTATTCCTAGTTCAAGTTTTCAAGAAATGGTAGCAAAGAGGCTACTTCAGCAATGGGGTAGAGGGTTTTGGGTCACACACGGTGCTTGGTGGAATAAAGCTGTCATTGATCTAGAGGACATTTTTGACAGATGAATTTGCTATCCTACTTGACCCTGCCATTTTTCTGTTGTATGGGATAATTTATCACTACTGGCTGTAAAGAGCCACTATACTGCAGTTAAATATCATTGGCAGGAATTTTCAGCCAGAAATACTTTTTGTACTTGTAATAAAAAGCATAGCAGTATGAATAAAAACATTGCTGAAATATTCTTGCATCTTTTGCTAAATATATATGATGATATATGTCTGTCTATGTCATATGTTTTCTATATGTAGAGGGATAAGGAAAAAGTTGATAGCCAAGATCTTGAAGGTACTGAATGGGAATGAAAGTAAGCTGCCGATAGCTGAGTTCTAAGATTAGGTTTGTCTCTTGGTTCAGAAAGTTATAAAGTAACTTAAGACATTCCTTTTGGAAGTGACTTTTTTATTAATGTTTTTTAATCCTTCATCAATACGTAGAGGAAGAGGCAAGTAGAGAGAATCTGGAGAAGCCAGCTTTAATTTACTGTGAGTATTTCCTCATCAAAATCAGAGGAAGGCTACCCTGAGTCTTCCCCATCACTGCTGCTTTACCTTACCTACTTTTCAATTAGTTCAGTCTACTTTTGGCTTCCTGGAACAGAGATCAGCCTATACCAGGTTGCTTTGATCTCATTTCCCACTCACAGAAATCTGCTTTGTAGTGGAAACTGGATTTAAAAACAGAAGGGACAAGCAGATAGAGACAGAGAAACTTAGATCAAGAAGATGATAATAGACAATATGTTATATGGTATTCTTGATGTTCTGTAGACTGACCACAGTTTGAATGTGGCTATCAGATGTGATATTAACATTCAGAATTGCCCATAAGAAAATGCATGATGTTAATATTTTTAAACTGAAAACATAAATGTATATACTTTTGAATATGTGATAAGGAGAAATTAAAACATTAAAAAAAAATTAATAAGCTATGATGATAAGTCAAAAATTCCTATGTGAGCAGAGGTATTTTCTACCTCTCAATGTTTGATGTCAAAACACGAGAGATTAAGTGGATCACAGCATGCATTAATTTGATACCTTTTTATATTTTCCAGTTTGTTGCTTTCTGCCGCATCCTTCTGTTTCACAGGATGTACAGTATGCTAATACAGATAAATAACAATGTATAAATCAACTACTAAACGTAAATAATATATGCTAATACATATGAAGTGCAGTGCACTACTTTCTGCATAAGCACACTATTGGTCTACAATTTAAAGCACAGGTTTAAGAACAGTTTTAAATGTGTTTTTATATTTGGCTGATGCTCTTTTTGTCTTGCACCTGCGTTGCATACTATAATTTCATAGAAAAAAAAAAAAAAAAACAACCCCAAATTGATTTGCAACTTCTGTGGAAAGAAGTTACTCCATTAGTCCAAATCACTTAAAATTGTGAGAACAATTAAAACTGTAAAACAAAACATTATTCAGAGCAATGTCATTGAGTAAAAATATTGAGTAGGTTCTTTTGAGATATTATCCATTTTATAATTACTAGCTATGAAGAATAAAAGAGCATATACTTAGTCTGTACAATATTTTGCCTCTCCTGACACTGTGGTAATTGCGCCTATTCACACAAACTCAGTATTTAATATAAGATGGAACCTATATTTGGTAAAAAGAATATATATATTTTATAGAAGTCCATAAATATCTTAAATATTCTAAACATGTTAAATGAAACAAATCTAGAACTCTCTTCTAAATATAAGGAAAATATTTAAAAATATCTCATAAATTAGAGATTCCAAAGTGGTGGGAGAATAGATGGCTAGCATTTCTGTGCAAAACACAGGCTCACAACCATCTCATGTTTATAAACTTGCTAGCAATAAATTTCCACAGAATATTACCATTTTAGTCATTCACTTACAAAGTCAAGATACTGGTGGTATGGATTTTTCTTTTTATGGTATGTCTTCTTTAACTAAAGTAAGAATGTGTCAGTCATCATCATGAAAACAGAGAAAGAAAAAATCCTCATATGGGAGCTCCTGAACAGCACAATTACCTTAAAAAATAGATGTAAAAATGCTCTATAGAGCAACATGTTGAGCACTGGTTAATACTACCGTTAGAGGCTAATGAACAGTCTCAGCAAACTTTTGAAACTGCAGTCATAAGCCCCAAAATCAAATGTAGCCTTAGAATTAGTACACATTTTTTTCTTTCATGCCTTCCACTTGAGAAACACCATGTGTTCGATGCAAAGTATGTCTTTCTTTAACCATTAAATGTTGTGTTCCTTTGCTACAAGGATCATGGAGAGTCAGAAGGGATTTGCAGACACCCAGTGCTATGCTATTTTTTTTTTTTAATAAATGGAGAACACAGGAAGTCAGCCATGAGAAAAATCTAATTGCGCCACATTAGACAAAAAATGGGGATTTTATTAATTTCATTGGGAAAATTATCTGAGTTAGTACTAATCTTCCTCTGATGCTATTTGATCTGAATCAGATGTCCAAGATGTTCAGTTCTCTAGCTGAATGAACAATTTTTCTGGTGCATGTGAAAGAACAGTGAGAGGGTGAGAACAAGAAACCAACTGGAAAATGAGGCTGCTTCTTTTGAAGGCAGCACTGATCTACAGCCTATGTTTCCCTTTTAAATATGCAAATCCATGGTTTGGAGTCACATGGGAAACTGTTTGTGTGTGTGACAGCCTAGTGTGGAAGGAAAGAGACTTCAAAAATACCACACAAAATTTTATATCTTGCTAGGGAAAGATTTCCGACTTCAGCCTCATTGGCTTCTTAGAGAGCACTGAAGAATTGCCCCAGGTACATTAGTTCTACAGATACTTATTTTGTTCCATCTTCACTTCCTTTGCCGTTCTTTCCTCAGCTTTGAGGCAAACACCTTTTTTGTTATTTCTTGTTTTTCTATTCTTTTTTAATTGTATTTTCCTTTCTTCTTTTACAATTCCTGATAGAGAACTAGGCTTACAGGTTATTGCAAGTACATTCCATCATCATGAAGATTATTTCTGTGATATATCAAGAGAAGAAATCTAAACAACTACAGCCGTATGCCTGTGTTTGAAATTAGGCCTATCTGGCCTTCTGTTGTTTTCAGAGCTCTCCACAGTTTCAGTAACTTCTATGGGGATGGTGTAGCTCTAGTGAGCAATTACTAGAAGACAGGTTTCAGCATAGAGTAACTCTCTTGAACCATAACCATATCTGTGAACTAAAGTTACATGACAAGAAACACATGTGCTATCAGTAAGGATTATAGCAGGCCATATGTATGGAAAACATGCTTCTTGGTTTTGTTTGGTTTTTTTTTCCCCCCTGGAATACAGCTGGTTGGAATCAGATGCTGTGTTCTGCAGTGTAGCAGCAACTGCACTACTTCAAAGCAGAAGGATAGAAGGGCTCCATAACAGTATATTGTGCCATTGTCCAATTAAGAAAAGCAAAATAAGGTTCCTGAAATAGCTTTCAATTAACACTTATTAGGTGCCATAGTATATTTAGTTTCTTAAAGGGCCATTAATTGTTAATATACTGCAATTAGCCCTTAAGTATGTGATTAATATTCTGTTAAATGCTTATTTAATGTTATTTGGCATTCATTACCAATGAATAGCTATTTAATTGAAGGCTGCTTCCTCCTTAGCAGAATGGCTGGTCTCCTTTTGCCCCTTCCGTAATTACTTTCTGCTATTTGTTTTTCTTCAGACCATTGCCTTAAAGGTTGTAGAATTATTCTTCTCCTTGTGGTTCACCTGGCTAAGCAGAAAATAATCAGTTTTTTAGTCCCTAATACCTATTCTGATAAGTGTGCAGGGATTATAGATGCATCAAAGCACATCAAAATTCATTCAGCAAAATATATCTTCACCCCCAATATACAGGATTTGATGAAAATAAATAAAAATGTCATAACCCTTTTTTTTTCCTGCAGTCTCCTCCTTTGCTCCCTTCTTTCACTCCCTCCTTCTCCAGCATCGCCAGCTGCAATAGATGTGAGTAGGGCAAACAAGGCAGATAAAATACAGCAGCAAATAAGTATGGTAATACAGCTGCCTTATGGTGAAACTTCTAAATTGCTTTTCAAGATGAACCTCTTTCTACTGTGAGGCACACAAAGCTGATGCAAAATGGAGAAATAGTGAGGGTTATGAATCATACCATTTTCATGAGTTTGGCACCCTATTGGTTGGCATTTGTATTCACAATTTTCCTCTTTCAGTTTAAAATCAGAAAGCATAAAATAAAATTGTCAAGTCAATTGTTACATGCCCAACTTGGGATACATTAAAGGAGTCCAGTATTCAACAGCAGCAATAATCTACACCTTGAAAATCTAGCCATCTCAGTAGTCTTTCCTGTTTTGTAGGCAGAAATGGCTAATCTCTAAATACAAAATAGTTTCGAAGGACCGTTAGCTGTACTCATATTACTAGGTGATCAATAAACAAGAAAATTCACTGAAAAGTGCTTCAGACTGTTGAATGAAGCTTAAATACATTCGCCTAGTTATGAGTTTTGTGTGATTCAGAAAGACGAGTAATAAAGAACTATGTGAAGAACAAAATTATGTAAAAATTTTACCAAGTTAATGATATTAATTTCATTCTTTAAGCAGCTCCCACAGATGAAAAAAATCTATAAGCTATATCCCATAAACAGCTTAAATGTATAGTGTATTTATTAAAAATGTGATTCTATGCATATCTTTTTATACTTTGTGAAAGCGGAGTGATTATTTTCCAGTTGTGGTTCTCATGTATATTCTCTTGCACCATGAAGGAAAATGCCTCCAAAGAGTGAAATGCTACTTTCCTTGGCAATTTATATTACCTTAGGAAGCACTCTAGTTCATTCTTGAACTTTATAACAGTTTAAACTTAAAAAAAAAAAGGTCTTACATCTTCCAGAATGTGCTGCTCTAGGAGGGTACTGCATTAACTCTTTGCAAGAGCTTCCCTGTCCATTTCCTGCTGGTTTTCATAGTATCCAATGCTTCAGTATTTTTAATCTCACTAAACTGCGCTGTTCAACTAAAGAAATCTCAGAATTTTATTTTTTTTTTGAAGACTCATCAGATGCTGGAAGGTAAACATCATGTCAATCTTTGGAGAGGTCAAGGAGTTAGGAAAAAAGTCAGAGATTTGACAGCCAGGCAGGTTATTTCAATTCCTCAGAAGGATCTGGAACAAATAATTCAGCTATCTGTTTGCAAGATAACAAGGAACCAAGTAAAATCAAACCAGTATTTTCCTTTAAATTCTGCATAACAAGGATAATGATGAAAACGTGTTATATATCATGCCCTTTTGCAGTCACAATACATTCTAAAAATAAATCTAGAGAAATACTGTTTGGTAAACTGCACTTAAAATTGTATTTATCAATGGTTCATTGTCAAAATGGAAGAAAGTATTGAATAGAATTAATTCAGCAGTCATGATTTTAAAGGCTTTGATATCTTCACTGATGGTCTTGCTGATTACAACAATGTATTTGTTAACATTCAAGGGCCACCTGATGATAGAAGGGACTGTATGATGGAGAACAATATCAGAATTCAAGCTCTTCTCAGCAAAACTGTAGTCTCAAAGGCTGGAATGATAGTAAGTATGCATTTTTTCTTTTATGCAGGAATAATTAGATGTATAAACACAGGATGGGAAAGAACAAGATGGCTAAATGAGATGAGGTATAGTGAAATACAAATTGAACCAGTATCAACAATTATACCACCTTGTGAAAAAAAGTGAATGCTTGACTTGGCTATATAGCGGGGGTTTTGCATGCTGCAGTTTTGATACAATCCTCTCACTCCACTCAGATTTGAGGAGTTAGGGGGACCATTTAGCAGTGCTTGGGCATTCTGCTTTGGAGAAGTTGAACACCACAAAGAAAAATTTCAGTGACAACAGGAACATGGTCAGGACCTAGTACACTCTGCGTGCGAGGGACAAGGGAAAGAATTAGGATTTTATAGGTAAGAGGAACAAAACAAAACAAAACAAAAAAAACAAACCACAAACAAAAAACCCCACCAAAACCAAGAAAACAAACAAACCAACAAAGCCAAAAAAAAAGGGATTATAAAAAGGATTATATGGTTTACCAAAAGGGAAAGGAGGAACATGTTCTCCAGGTCTATGGTGACTATAGCTTCTCATAGTAATCCCATGAGATAGTTACCTGAAAAAGGTAGAAAAGGAAGAATCTTTCTAATCAATGCAATAGTTCACCTATGGGGATTGTGAAGTCTCTAAGACCAGATGCTGTTAGGAACAGTTCAGTGAGATAATAGTTTAGTGGAATATTAATGAGGACATGTAAAAATAACCCCTCATAGCTCCTTACAACTTCTTTTATCAATGATCCTACAATTGGACTAGGGATTCAGGGAAATCGAGGGACTGAAGTTAGGGTCTTTGAAACTCTTATTTTCTTCCTCACCTCACTCCCCGCTGTATGACTGATCATATAAAGAATGCTAATATCAGTCAAGGGTCACAGGACAGACCTGCATGAACAAGCTTGGTCAAGAAGTCCAGACTTTAATTATTTTCCTGTTTCCTGTAAGAACGAATAGTGTTAAGAACAGCATGGTACAAGAACATTCCTGTTGCACTGAATTCAGGGCTGTTAATTAATACTTAAGTATACGTAATAATTTATTGGAGGAAAAAAAGCCCTGTCAAATCATCCTTGTAGAGAAAACTTGTCAAAGGTAGAGGCTAGAGTCAGTTCAATAAATATCCAAAGTAATATTTCAATTAGATTCACCAATCACTTCTTCTCTTCACATGTGAATATGTGGTAGATGGGGTTATAGATGGCGCTCTGAATCTTTGAAGGCTGGCCCATGGTTCTGTCAATGCAGTTTGGTTCTGCCAAGATAAGGCAGGCTAGAACCCCATCCAACTGCTATGATGGTGTTTTGAAATATTTAAAACATGAACATTTTGACCTCATGTTTCAGGTTAATTTAATCTTCAACTTTATTAATGGAAAATACTGTGCCTCTGCGGGTCAGTGCAGCCAGGACTACCCTTTGCCTGGGCATATAGTCATAGCTCTTTTGTGAGAAGTTTGGTTCTGCAGTGTTTAAACGGGTCATTCTGTTTAAACAGTATTTTTGAACAATGCCTGCTTCCCAAAGCTTGACCTAAATACATTATTTTAAGCAGTTTCATAAAAAAAATAAAGATGCTTCCCTCTCAAGGAATATATCACTCACAATCGATTTGTAGTTAATTGGGATTATCCCTCATTGGTGAACAGAAGACATTGCTGTATACATTCTGTTGATTTGTACCTGTCTACTGTGGGTTAATGGCATGATTAAAAAACATTTTCTACTGAGTTTCCAGCATCAGAAAAACAATATTGTTCAATGATTGACTTTTACTAGGCTTAGTGTTCAGCTCATTCCTGTGCAGATTATCTAGAAAAGAGAATACTAACCACAACAAGCACAAGTAATTATATTTCAGTAATGCATAGTATTATAGTGGTATTTATTTATCTTTTCATTCTGTAGGAACTTCCTGCACCTTAATTTTGGCATATTTTTTTAAAGCTTACATTTGACATTTCAGTACCACTGAGTATTCAAAAAAAAATGCCCTGAATATTACTGATTTCATCTGGTTAGATGTTTCAAACTAGGACTTCCAGATGTCTGCATAAGCTTTGAATGATTTCATGTTATTACCTTATAGCTTCCTCTGACCCTTCTTCTGTTTTTATTACATGCTTTGTTGCCAAATTCAGCACAAAAATATAGCCTGCACTTAACTGTAGCAGTACTGAATAGGAATTTCAGCATCCTTTGACCTACCATTGTAATAATTGCTGCCTATTATGCTTTCAGGTTTCTTTCACCTTAGAAGACACAATATTTGCTATGGAACCCATTAAAATGTGTCTGGTTTTCCTAACTGCTTCTTAACACAACTAAATTTTCCAGGAAATTATTAAACAAATTGGAAGCAAAAAAAACTCTTTGAAGGCTGCACCAGTCTTAATTCCTAACTTCACAATTACAGCCATCTAAAAGTGAAGAGAAGCCATATCAGTTAGCAATACTATTTCTTGTTATAAAATGTGGCTTTTATTTTGATGACATTTAAGGAAAGAAAAGGAATAGTTTCTCATGTTTGCATGCTTTTCCCCTTTAAGTAAGAAATGCCTAACTTTGAGAAGATATTAATGTACGATAAACAAGCTTATTCTGCATTAATCCTCAGAATATGTCTGACTGCAACAAAAAAAAAGGGTCTTTGTTTCCAGCACAATTACTATATGATCCCTGTGTGACTTGTTCATGAAGTGGAGATGTCATAGTTGCAGTAAGAGACATGAAAGAAAAAAGAGGGTTATTGCATATCATATACTTCAGTCGAATATTAAGTGCTCCAGATTCCCATTGTGAAAGAGAAAGAGGGTGCACAGCAGGCAGAAGAATACATTTCTGAGCAATATACTTTTGCTTGAATATGCAGTTTTTTTATTGTACATCAGCTAGTCTGTCACGTTTTCCCAATGCAAGAAAACAAGCTCAAAATATGCTAAAGAAACTCTCCAAGATCAAGTGGCTTATTTTCCATAAATGTAGACAATAAATAAATAAAAAAATGATACTAAATGTAATACTGCTCATGTAGTTTTAATATTCATGTAAGTCTTCTCCCAACTCTGTTTTAGTGATGTCAGCAGACATCTCAGGCAGGCCTCTCACTTTTAAAATGGTGACACTCACAGGTAGCTCCTTCCTTTCTCTGTGTTATTCTGACCAGCGTTTTTTTCACTAGCTGTTGCTCTATGTCTTTCTGACTTGGATCAGCTGTCAACACCACACAGCAATCCCAAGGACATCCTAACACCTCCTTATTTCAAAATACAATCAAATGTTGCAGCCCACCTTCAAAGTCGGGTTTCTCACAGGCACAATTAGAAAGCGCAGTATCCAGGAGACACTAAACAGCATTAAAACAAATTCAGACAGAAGCTGCAATCTGGTCAATGCACTCCCCCACAATATATTAATTATATTGGCACAGTATGGAAATCTTCAGCAAACAACCCCCAATATGACCTTTGTAATAAGAGATCAGTAACAGTAATGCAAGAAAGAAGAAATGTGTGTGTCCTTTTTGAACTTGAGGGAGTGCAAGTAAAAAAACAGAATTCACATTCTGTTTTGATTCACATTCCCAGTCCCTATACTTCTGTCTGGCTGCCTGAGTAAACTCTCTGTATTTGATAGCAGGTGAAAAATGCAAGGTTAAGAGAGGTGACCATTTGGCCTTCATTTTATTGTAGATTGTTCCTGGAATGTTTGCCTTTGTTCTGTTGTTTGCTCTTGGTTAAGAGCTAAGCTGTCATGGTTCACCCAGATGTGCCCTGGAGTCTTCTGTCCTTCCAACTTATCACCTGGCAGCAATGATTGCATAGCGTAATTAAAAGTCAATGCTAGCTTTTGGGTTATATGTTATAATAAAAGAACCATCTGAAATTAGGACTTGAATAATGAAGGGTTCAGGGACATGGAGGCTGGTATTTGTTATGCATTTTAATAGAGGAAGTTTGTAGCTAATTGGAGGCTAACTAAACCCTTTGGATACATTTCAAGGCATGTCAGTCTTTTTTTTTCTCCCCAAGGAATCAGATAGGCCACACAGCTTAGTACTGCCTTTTTCTATCTTAATTACCACATTGAGTTGTACTAATGTACATTTACTTTGGAGGCATGTGTTATGATTACAACCCAGGCAAGAGTTTCTGCTACAGGCATCAGAATCTAGTTTAAACACCTCTCTATCTGCAAATACTACTAGAAGAAAAACATGAAGACCAATTTGCTTCTCAAACTAATGCATTGTATCTCATGCACATGCATTTAGAGAAAGTAGGTCACCTGAGTTACTGTGACCCACCCTGGCAGCTCATAAACAAGGTCATTGCTATTCTGTATTTGAGACATTATTAGATCTGATTTTTATATAATGTTACACATTCATTGGGTTGCAAAAACCATACTTGCCATGAGCACATGCTCTTCCTAGTGGGACTAAAAAGACTCATCAGTTTTAAATATGTTAAAACTGCGCAATGTAGTTTCAACTACAAATGTGTAGCTAATAGGGAAACCCCCCTCACATTATCCTGCCAGACCAAACTGGTGGACTTACATGATGGGGCTACAGAACTGATGGACAGGGGTAGAGCAGTTGATGTCATCTACCTGGACTTGTGCAAAGTGTTTGACGCTGTCTCACATGACATCCTTGTCTCTAAGTTGGAGGGACATCAATTTGAAAGGTGGACCACTTGGTCCTGGATAAAGAACTGGCTGGATGGCCGCACGCAAAGAGTAGCGCTCAGTGGCTCAATGTCCAGCTGGAGACCAGTGATGAGTGGTGTCCCTCAGGGATCGGTGTTGGGACCGGTCTTGCTCAAAATCTTTGTCGGTAACATGGAGAGAGGGACTGAGTGCAACCTCAGCAAGTTTGCCGATGACACCAAGCTGTGTGGTTCGGTTGATATGCTGGAGGGAAGGAATTGCCATCCAATTCCCATCCCATCCAAATGGGAAGGAAGTCCATCCACGCTTGTGAGGTGGGCTGATGCCAACCTGATGAAGTTTAATCATGACAAGTGCAAGGTCCTACACCTGAGTCAGAGCAATCCCAGGCAGAGCTCCAGGTTGGGCAGGGAAGAGATTCAGAGCAGACCTGAGGAGAAGGACTTGGGGGTGTTGGTCAATGAAAAAATGAACATGAGCCGGCAGTGTGTGCTTGCAGCCCAGAAAGCCAACCGTACCCTGGGCTGCATCAAAAGAATCATGACCAGCAGGTCGAGGGAGGTAATCCTGCCCCTCTACTCTGCTCTTGTGAGACCTCACTTGGAGTATTGTGTGCAGTTCTGGTGTCCTCAACATCAAAAGGACATGGGACTGTTGGAATCAGTGCAAAGGAAGGCCACGAGGATGATCAGGGGACTGGAACACCTCCCGTATGAAGGCAGGCTGAGAAAGTTAGGTCTGTTGAGCCTGGAGAAGAGAAGGCTGCATGGAGACCTCATAGCAGCCTTCCAATATCTGAAGGGGGCCTATAGGGATGCTGGGGTTGGACTCTTCATGAGGGACTGTAGTGATAGGACAAGGAGTAACGGGTTCAAACTTAAACAGGGGAAGTTTAGGTTGGATATGAGGAAGTAGTTCTTTAAAGTAAGGGTGGTGAGGCACTGGAACGGGTTGCCCAGGGAAGTTGTGAATGCTCTATCCCTGGCTGTGTTCAAGGCTGGGTTGGACAGAGCCTTGGGTGGCATGGTTTAGTGGGAGGTGTCCCTGCTGATGTCAGGGGGGTTGAAACAGGATGACCTTAAGGTCCTTTCCAGCCCTAACTGTTCTATGATTTTATGATTATCACAATCCCATTTATTTGCTGCTTGTGGAATTTTTCAAAGCTTAGTCAATGAACAAAGTAGGCTGACCTTTATAATTCAGACTGAAGTTAGGGCGAAGCAGAAACAGTTTAACAGCTTTTAACATGAAATGAAAGCTTGCTGAGTTTCTTAAATGCCAGTGAAAAATGCTGAACTGTGCAAAAATCACAAACAGGAAAAAAGCTATCATACTTTTCCATGACATGTAGATGCATGCACTTCTTTTTTAAAGAATAAGCAAAAGAGTCAAGCTTAAAATTAAAAGAATTTGATCTTCCTTTTTGGGAGGTTAACACTGAAATGTTAGTCGAACATATAATAATTACCTCTTCTTCTCCAGTTTTACATGAGTCTGGAAGCAAACTGGTTTGTGTGAGTATACACAGACAGAAATCCAAGTATTGGGTACTTCTTCATTCTATAGAGATGTTGAGACTCTTTTGGCCAAATACTCTACCAACAGCAAGCATACATTTCTCAGCAACCCCATGTCTTTCTCTTTCTTTCCTGACTCCAACACATAAATGAAGTGTATTTTGACTGTTCATATTCACAAAGGATTTTCATTCATAGGAATTTCCTAGCTACCTAGGCTATATTTCAGGACAAGGAAAAAGCGCAATTACAAACATCCTTTGCTTTTTCTACTCTATTGAATTGTCTAATTATTGCTGGTGTTGTCTATTTATTGCTATTTATATGTCTATTATTGTCTATGTTTTGACCTTCCAACATCACTGTGCACTGTTGTGCAATTCAAGTAAAGCTCTGAAAGTTCAGTTCAGCTTAATAGTAGATTCCACTTCTGTGGACAATACAACAGTACAGAGCTTAAAGAGTTTGGGTGACCCACATCTCTTGTATCACAAGACAAGCTCGCATGTATGCTGTACTTTGGCTACTTTAAATTTCTGCAAGATCAGGAGACAGCCTTAGCTCATTTCGCAGGCGGCTCACACCACCTTGCCCTTCTAGATAATGCATCAGAGGACATCCCTACCCCAAATTCTGAATGTTCAACCTTCTGATTTTTATGATCATTTTCCTTGAGGAAGGAGGGCTGCTGTTTCTTTGCAGTAATTTGCTGGGACTTGGTGTAAGGTTATTAATACACGATGGTTAGGCAATGTGCAGAGAATTACGTTGAATAAAATGAAATCCTACTAGCAAATGATAGTGCATGTCAAAACTCACTCTTTCATTTCATGGTCTCACAGACCAGCGATGAATATTTCCAGGGCTGAAACATTCCTTCTGCAATCACTCTTTGAAAGTACTTCTGCCAGGAAAAAGTAGTCTGCCCAAGTATAAAAAAAGAAACAAATTACTGGAGAAATAACAGCAAAACAACTGTGCCAATGATATTTGAAAGAATACTGACAAATACTGAATTCAAGCAATTATAACTAGTAGTAAAGCATGATACTTCAGATATTTAGGTATTTAGGTATTTAGTCTGAATTCAATGACTTTTCATGGTTAAATCTGACATGTTTTGCATTTTAGAGAGAACAATAGCTGTCTTCAATAGTTTTATAAAGCAGTAAAAATCAATTTTATTAAATATTTGTTATCTATTATGTAAAAGAACGTAAGTCCTATTTTGCTATTTCTATATTTAAATTGACATTAATGATGTCAATTGAATGTGATCAGTCCTTTTTATACTTTATTGGCCTTTCTTACCTTTGCAAACATTTTTCGTAAACATGCTTTCTTGTGTTATGGGCAACAGAAATATTTTTTTTTCCTGCTTCTATTTCTTTTTATTTCGTTCATGTATTCTTTGGCATGCTAAACCAGCTAACATAGGTCTGTTGATGTGTAGTAGTTTCTTACACTTTATTACAGTTACTTTAGCCTCCTGTGCTTTGTCATTCATAAGTTGATAGGTCCACAATTCCGCAATAATTTATGCTTTCTCTATTTACATTACCTTCCCTGTTCTCTTTTCCCCTTGACTGGAAAATTACCATCTGCTTAGATTTTGGTTTTATTCCATAATCACATTTTGGTTTTAGCATTGACTTGTAAGATATGTGCTATAGAAGGTTTTATATTTAGTTCTCATCTTCATCTCTGACTTTAATAATTAGAAAAGTTTTTAGCCAAGTAATGTCAATTTAGTTATTCTTTTCCTGGTTAAACACAATTCCATTTTCCTGGCTTCAGCCTTGTTCTCTCTCTAAGATTAGTCTCTAAGATTAGTTAGGTTTTTAAAATACAATTCCATATATTCTAATGTTTCAGTATCTGTTAACCTCTGCCTTTTGAATTGGCAGCTGAAACGTCCATCTAAATCCTGAAATACAACTGAAGGATCAAGAAAAACAAGGATAATGAAAATGACAGGTATGCCACTATGCTGTGAACATACCTGAATGGTGCATAGAGTTCATTTTGGCAATACATCTTCACTTAGAATCCTTTTACACCGGGTACCTGCAGTCCTCTGATAGTTCTTTTAATTGTCAGAGAGGAAAAAGGGTGATTTTCTCCTTTTCAACTTGAAAAACTCTCTTCCTCTTCAAAAATGCTTTAAGTCTGAGCCAAGTTAATGTGGCAATGTGTCATGGGTTCAGCAGCAGCAGTCATTTTTCTCCTTCATAGTAGCTGGTGCAGTGCTGAGTTTTCAACTTTTGGCCTGGGAACAGTGCTGATAACACCGATGTTTATAGTCACGGCTTAGAATGTTTTGGTCTGATCAAGGACTTTCTGAGTCTCATGCTCTGCCAGGGAGGAGGGGAATATGGGAGGAAGCAGGAACAGGATACTTGACCCAGACTGACCAAGAAGATATTCCATATCACAGCACGTCATGCCCAGGATGTAAAAACCTGGGGTCAGGATCCCGGAAGAGTTCAGTTCACGGCTCGGTCGTTGGGTGGTGAGCAGTTGTAACCTCTTCCCTTGTATTTCCGTGGTCATTATTATTATTGGTGGTAGCAGTAGTGATTTGTGTTATACCTTAGTTTCTGGACTCCTCTTATCTCAACCCGCAGGAGTTCATTCTTGTGATTCTTCTTCCCTTCCGCTTCCCATCCCCTCCCCCCGCCCCCCGGAGCGGGGGGGAAGAAAGAGGGGGAAGTGAGTGAGTGGGCTGCATGATTTACAGCTTAAACCACGACACAATGAAAATGTCTGCTGTATATTGCTATACATTTATGAAGTTATTTCACAAAAGTGTTTGCTGACAAGTAACAACTTCGCATTTTAACTGTTAATTGGGTCTAAATTACAGAGGTCTTATTAAAAGCTGAAAGTCTTATTGAAAGGCTACATATATGCCTTTCATATATGAAAGAGTCACTCCTTGAATAATTAAAAGTTTTGCACGACATTTTCCTGCATCAGAACCATCCTCACAGGTGCTTTATGTACTCATTTTTCCTGTGTTTTGGGATTACTTCAATATTCATAACACAATTTGCACAATTAGTGCTGATTTAGAATCTCATATCTCTACCTGAGATTAACAGGAATCTCTAAACAATTTTTTTTGGATACTTTTCCTTTGATAAAATGATCAAAAGGATGAAGCCCAGTTCCTGTACCCTAGGAGGTGGACAAAAAATTCAGGATGTACCTCATGCTTTCTTTCTCTTCATTGATATCCGTTTTTGTGAAGCAGCTGGCTCTGTTCCAGTCATCTTGAACAGAAGTAGAGGAAGAAAGAGCAGGGATATCATATCTGATGATTATCACCCATTTTCTACCTCCTATTTACTTAATCTCTGAGAACTGGATAAGCAGTATTTGCTTTTCCCGTCTGTTCACACACAGGCTGAATCTTGCTTTTGTGCAGCTGAGTAATGGCAGTGACAACCTAATTCTTGGTGAACTTCTAAGCAATTTTTTAAATATTGCTGCTTGATTTGATGTTATTTATTTTTCGTACCTTCCATGCAAAATGCTGGATGTTATTTTAAAAGCAAATTAATCTGAATGCTATTAAGTAGCCATATGAATCTTTGATAAAATATGTTATCATTTTCCTTTTTTTCAGAGAAGGATCAAAAGATCCAAATATCACACATATCTCCTTGCAGAATATTCTGAGGCACAGTGGTATGTCACTTTGAAATCAGATGATAGATACAACAATACTTATCAAACCAGTACAATTCAATCTCCAGCTGGCATGCAGAGCTTTATATAAAGACAGTAAACACATCACGCTCATGGAATAGGTCAGATACAGCTTTATATGCAAGAAGTAAGAGCTGAAAAAAAATCAATTCCATGGTTGATTGGAAGCAAGTGACAAGAGAAAGACAAAGAAAGAATCCAAGACAAGGAAGAACATGCCTGATGTATTTGAGATTAACAATAAATCAGACTGGTTCTATCAGGCAGTTCAACACAGTGGCATTTTTCTATAGCATAAACTGAATGAGTAGGTTTGCAGATATGAATAATGATCACAACTTGGAAATACTTATTTTCAGAGAAGAGAAAACGCAAACATACAAAGAAAATGAAAGGACAACATTAAGACTATAGAAGGGTCAACTGTTGGAAAAAGGGTCAATGGCATGGTACAGCAAGAAATGGTCCTAGAATCAGAAGTACAACCTCTCCTTTTTAGTTGTCACCAAAACTTCTTCTCCTTTCAGTCTGTATAATTGAGTATCTTGTGGCAGTGGGGTTTTGTGCCGAGTACGGTGCTACTCTTACTGTTGGTGAGGCCAGCAGAATATGAATCAGGGACTAAGGGCAGAACTAGGTTATTCACTTCAACAAATCAGAGCTTTAAAGGTAGAAACTATGTGGAAGAGTATCCTCAAGAACTAAGTTGAGTGGTTACAACCTCACCTACTCTTTAGCTCAGCTGGCAAAGTTTTAAGACGGCACACATTTCTCTACGCTTTGCAAACCTATTGGCAGAGTAAGTGTTGTAATATGGACAGCAGGGCAGGGTAAGCAGACTTTACACCTCTGCGTAATTTAGTTCAAGGATTATGTACAGCATATGTGAACAAAGTGACAGATAAAAATTGAACTTTGAGGATTAAAGTACAGTGAAATACATCACCATGAATATTAACCCAGTCTCTCAAACTAATAGCTAGTCTGCTGTTATTTTTGCCTAACTTAATATCACCTTAGCCAGTGATATTAAACAGTATACTAACATTAGGGGGAAGTAATATGATAATCTGTGCCACATTATTACGCTGAGGTGACTGTTCTATTAGCGTAATGTGATGCTATTCCTCAACCGGAACCAAGATAATAGTTATAAATACAGGAAAAATTCCAAAGAAAACCTTGCCAATGGAAATCCAGTAAATATTCTTCAAGATGAGCTGTGAGTTATAAGTGAGAGCATTTTTGTCAAGATCATTCACTGCAGTGAGGAAGAATGTCTCAAATTTGTAAACATACAAGAAAATCTGGAGTTAGATTTTGAAAGTAATCTTTACCCAGTCCTGCTATCATTTGGACATGTATACATTTATCTTTCTATGCATTATTAAAAAAAAAAAAAAAGAAAAAAATATGTGTCATCTGTGGCATTTTGGGGTTAAGATATGCAACGGATGTCCTGAAAAATGACATGGACTAGCAATTTGTTAAATAGATACAGATAGATGCCAAGTTTAGAAAATTTGGATCCAGAGCCTCTGGCAAAATATTCACAAAAAAAATATAACAAATACAATTCTGTCGTCTTTAAAATGCTACCCTGAATACAAATTAGTTAAAATTACTACAGTATCCTATTTATTTGTGACTGACAATTAAATCTATTAGATCAATATGAGAAGATGCCTTCCTTCAGATTTTATATATTGTTAGTACACCTATCATACCCGTGGCCATCTACTGGGGGGATGAGACTTAGACTTTAGTAACTATAATTGCAATAATCGAAATATTTCTGTAAGTAGGCCTTAAAATGATTTATTATAAAAGAAAATAAACATTACTTCAGTTATATGGAAAAGGAAACTGATAAAATCCCTAAGTGGTTAGAATCATAGTAAGCCTAAAGGAGCATAAACAAGATTTTTTCTTCTTTGAGAAAGACCACTGGCAAATGAAGGCAAAAGATGAAAGCTATGCAGCAATGCACTGAAAGCTGTTAATAGAGAATATGGGAAAGACAAAGACATTGCTAACTCAGTCAGACATTTGTGACAAACAAAAGAATTCTCATGTAGAGGAGAATTATCTCCAAAAAGATCCACTTATTTTCCTTTCTGGCCTCATTTTACAGTTACATAACTGACGGTGTAAAGGAACAGCAACTTCTTACCACTACAGTTAACGTCTGAACAAGATTTCAGAAGCATGAGGCAAAAATCAATGTACAAAAAAGATAAACTTCAAATGTGATTTTTTTCCTTTAATTTCTGTACAAGCAGGAGGGACAAGAAAGGAGGAGAATTTTACAATATGTCATGATTTTTTTCTTACTCAAACAGCACTATTATATGTCTTTGGGGCACAGCATAATTTTTTTTTTATGTGCATATAAATGTTTGGATTCTGACTGCTAGACAAAGTATTGTGTTTACCTACCAGCGTTAACATAGCCCAAACATTAAGTGATTACTCATAGTAATACCACCAAAAATCATAGAATCATAGAATAGTTAGGGTTGGAAAAGACCCTAAGATCATATAGTTTCAACCCCCCTGCCATGGGCAGGGACACCTCACATTAAACCATGCCACTCCAGGCTCTGCCCAACCTGGCCTTGAAAACTGCCAGCAATGGAGCATTCACAACTTCCCTGGGCAACCCATTCCTGTGCCTCACCCCTCCCACAGTAAAGAACAACTTCCTTATATCTAATCTAAATTTCCCCTGTCATTAAGGAGTCATTAAGAACCTCAGCCTTATCAAAGATAAATCTTGATTTATCAAATAAAGAATAAACTCTGAATAAAAAGTTCTTTATTCAGAAGTTCAATTTGAATAATCCTCTCCCATATCCCTCCTCTGGGGGCAAACTGTAGATGTTGAAAAGTATTTTGATTTAATTTTCTTCCTGAAAGACCAATCATATACATGCTACTCTGTTTAATATTAGAGTAAATAAGGTCGAAATGGTCATTTTAAGCTTTGGAGGGAAATTATTAAGCTTTCTGACAGCCTGTAGCTATCTGTAGTTGGATTTATGCAAATCATCAAATCTGTCTTTTGCAAGGACAATCAGATCTACATGCTTTTTCAAACACTTTTAAATCAGAATGTTTCATTCTAAAACATCCACACAAAAACTTATATGCAGAATATATGCATATGTTTATGCCAACATAAAAAACAATTATAAGGTGCAATGAAACAAGGACGATTTGGCTCAGTGACCAAAGATTTAACTCCACATAGGATGATAATTACCAGGCCATGTGATTGCAGTGATTGCAACTGCCTAGCCACATAACACTTGTTTACTGGATAGTCTGAAGAAGCCCTTAAAATATTGTCCTTTTGTAAATTCTTACAAAGCATGTTGAAAGTCCATGACTTTTCTACAAACTGTTGTTTTCACTGCTGGTGTAAGTTTATTTTAATCCTTTCACAGAACACAGACTCTTCAGTGAAATGCTACCTCATAAGGAAAATGTTCAACAACGATAACGCATCTGAACCCATTAAAACTGATTTCAGAAAATCATTGCTTGTGCTTATGAAAGTCCTGGAATAGACTTAGTATCAGATTTCATTTCCCGTTGTCCTCTATGATGAGAAACCAATGAAGTGAAAAGTTTTTTTGGAAAGTTATAATGACACTTCCACAGTCTGCCATTTGGTATTGTTTCCAAAAACCAAGGACATCTTTTACATTTCTTATTATTTACTTTATCGTTAATAAAGTACTGTATAATGTTCTCTTAATCTCCAAATAAAATAAATTTCACTGCATTGGTCTTTTTTCATTATTTATTTAAATAATAAAAGCTTTTACATGCGTGAACTGCTATAGCTCATATCAGTGCATGAAGACATTACCAGCAGACCACAGTTTTACCAAGGGTGTACAAACAAGTCTTGTGAAGCAGCCCTTAGGAAGCATAAGATGTAGCTCTCAGAGAGAGGTCCAATTGTCATCGGTTTCTTTAGTTATCTTCATGGGACATAGCATTAATCCATTTACAAATCCAGTTTTTCAGTTGTCACGTTCAGTTCAAATGTGAAGGTAAACAGCAACAGAAAGTACAGCAAACAGTAATGAAGTATAAGCCAGATTTACCTAGTACAGATCCCTCACAATAAACAAGTACACACTGGCCTGTCACTTCATGACCAGAAGGAGTTATGTGCATAGCATTCAACAAAATTGAAAGTACTGCTGGCTTGTTCCCAAAAACATTCCAAACTTTTTGGGCGTACGCTGAGGACATACTGCAGTCTGTGCCGAACAGTAACTGTAGCTTATTTTGCATCCTTGAAACCATTTCATGTAACTGAGGGAGGGGAAGGAAGGCAAGTGGGAGCCATAGGCTCTTAGCTAGGGTCATCTATTCCTCATTAAAAATCTATTGTGCTCAGAGAGATGGTTCATAATAACATCAGTTCATTTGGTTATGGTTTGATGGGGAGACTACTCATACTGACATTAAAATTTTTCCTGGTATGGGAAGAATGGTAACACTGAGTACACTGAATCAGGATAGCCTTGGGGCTTTTATAAATGAGTTAGTTTATGCCAGACAGCAAGAGTCTTAAATAAGGTGAAGTTCCATTGTTCTGTCATCTCCTCCTCATTTCCCCCAGATTTGTGAATAGTGTTCTTAATGGCTACTGTATCTTCTGGACTTGCAACCACTTAACTAGAAATTTGTCTGCCTCTTCACCAGCAAAAAAAAGTGGATTTTTATAATGAGATAAGACATGCAAACTAAGTATTTTTGTGAAAATACGCTAGAGTTACAGCTTTACCACAGGCAACTACAGCTCTAAGACCTGCTTGGTTTTTTCATAGCAAAGCAAGCTGTAATTATTTCTCAAATTTGTAATGCTCTGTTAAAACAGAGAAAGACGCTATCAACATATCACCTTGCTTCCATAAATATAAGGTCTTTCTATTAGGCAGAAAGCAGCAAACCTACAGTGCAGTCTGTCTGTATTGTCCTGAGACCAGGGAGCGCAGTGTTACTAACACTGCAGAGGAGGCGTTTCTGGGAGGAGAGAAGCTGCTGAGAGCCTCTGCTCTCCCTGTCTGGTCTGTGATGCCATGATGCTAGAGCTGACAAGATCAGGTTTGCAGCTGATCAATTTACTGTTTTCAGATTGCCACTTGTGCTTGGGTGCTCTTTAGGACAGTAAAATTTCACAGTGAAGGTACAATGAGTTACTCAAAAGTCTTATTTATGTCTGAGAATTTTTCATGCTTGTACACATGTGTTTTTCTGTACCTTCCTGTACATATAATTTCCACTCCACATATTTACTGTCATACATTTATTTTCCCTGCAAATATAGCAGTATGCCTATACAAGAGGAAAAGTATCTTGAGAATCCCAATACTTGTGTTAATACCAGCAGCAACTCTGCATTCTAAAAGTCTATTGTTTGCAGTTTTTAGCTGATTCATTTTTAAGTGCGTTCTTTCCCATTCTTTTAAGACCTGTTCATAGTTAACAGTCAGAAAGTTATTCAGTGGAGCTAGTTCTTCGCTTTCAGAACACATGCACAGTCAGAAAATTAGAGAGGCTTCCACTGTCTATAAAGCTGTTATATTTGCTATCTGAGAAATCAGATAAATGGGCAGACTTAGAAGGGAAATGATAATTGATAGGAAAGATAACTATGCTCTAGTTCTGTACTGTGTCTTGCATATGCACATAGATTTCCTCCACACATGCAACTCTTATGTATTTCAGTCGTTTAAATGGGCTTTCCCCCCAGCTAGCATTTTTTAGGATGCTCACTAAAGAGCAGAAAGGGCACCTGCTGCATGCAACTCCTTAATAGCTCCCACACTGAGACATCGAAATCTTCAGGCAAAAACCCTTTTACACTTAATGGGTCACTAGGGCTTGGCTGCTAAGTCTGCTGCTATAGCCTCTGCATTGCTCTTTAAATGTGTATGAATGCATAAAAATCCTTGACTCCAGATCACATCAGAAGATAGCGTCTTCCTGCTCTAGGTAATGAAATCACTCTAGATGTAGATGAGGACAAAAACGTGGCACTTGCAGTTGTCATCTCACTGAATAAACACTTGAAGGTATTACAGTGCTGTGCTGGGAGAAGGTATCTTGCAGGGGTGAAGCCCTATGCATTGCTTAGAGGAATCATGAAGTGATACTATATATCCCTGCATTTTCTTAGGCAAAAATCACAGACAGGTTTGAAATAAAATTAACTAGACCTTTAATTTTGTGCAAAGATAGTATGCAAGGCACAAGTTGGGGCAGGAAAAGCAGAAAGGGTAGTAAGATCTATTGATACGAATATTCAGTTACAAGGTAAACAGCATGCGGTTAGTGTCTTTTTCAAAGGATCCTGTCTCCTTTATTTAATGCTCCTTTTCCACAGGGATACACTTGCAAATGTAGAAATAAAACCACATGGAAATAGTGCAAATGAAACAACTGATTATTTTGCAAGGCACCAAACAGATACTTCAGAAAAACTCAGAGATTTTGTGACATGCTGAAAGGCAGCATGCTGAAGTGAATGGCCTGCCAGTTCCAGATAAAATGAAACTCGTCTGGATTCTAGGCTGAAATGAAGTGAGAATGCCATCAAGGTTTCTTTATATCTGTCTCATTACAGAGAGTCACACAGTAGAAGTAATACATTATTTAGAAGCTCCATGAAATAGAGTCGTTTTCTGTGTATTTCAACCAGCTGAATCTTCAGTGGGACACAATTCAACTTGCCTTGAAGAAAACCTAAGAAGTATCAGTTGCTCTAAACTCCATACGTACAAGCGGACAGGAAACGGGGGTTGTGGTCAGTTCATCATACATTGTCTCTGCTGTTCCTTCCTCCTCAGAGTGGGACTCCTCACACCCTTCCCTTGCTCCAGTGTGGGGGTCCTTCCACAGGAGACAGTTCTCTGTGAGCTTTTCCAATGTGAGTCCTCACCACAGACTACAGTTCTTCACAAACTGCTCCAGTGTGGGTCCCTGCAAGGCCACAGGTCCTGCCAGGACCCTGCTCTAGCTTGGGCTTCACACGGGGTCACAGCCTCCTCTGGGCATCCCCTTGTTCTGGTGTGGGGCTCCTCCATGGGCTGCAGGTGGAGATCTGCTCCGCTACGGACCTCTACAGGCTGCAGGGGTACAGCCTACCTCACCATGGTCTGCACCATGGACTGCAGGGGAGCCTCTGCTCTGGTGCCTGGAGCACCTCCTGCCCTCCTTCTGCACTGACCTCTGTGTCTGCAGGTCTCTTTCTCTAACATATTATCACTCTCCAGGTGTAGTTGGTCTTGCACAGAAACTTCTTCCCTATTTTCAATAAGTGTTTATAAAGTCTATGGTTATTGCTGTTATGCTTGTCTTTGGCCAGTGGTGGGTCCATTTTGAAGCCAGCTGGCATTGGCTCTATTCAATGCAGGGGAAGGTTCTACCATGTTCTCACAGAAGCTACCCCGTAGCTCTCCCCTCTCCGCTACCAAAATTTCACCATGCAAACCCAATACAGGCATGCAGTGATTGGACAAGCATTAATTGCTTTAAACTAGAAGAGCTTAGATTTAGAGTAGATATTAGAAAGAAGTCATTTATTGTGAGGGCAGTGAGGCACTGGCACAGATTGCCCAGAGAAGCTGTGGCTGCCTCATCCCTGGAAGTGTTCAAGGCCAGGTTGGATGGGGCTTTGAGCAACCTGGTCTAGCGGAAAGTATCCCTGCCCATGGCACAGGGGTTGGAATTGGATGATCTTTAAGGACCATACCAACCCAAACCATTCTATGATTCTATGAAGTTTGTGATAATGAATTAGAAATACCTTCTTTCTTCATCTGGAGTGAAATGAGTGTGACACCATGCATAGCTCTGAACAGAAATCTACATGTATATCTGCAGCAACCTCATGACCCGAAAAGATTTCTGTGTGTCAGTAATGCTATATCATATGAAGAGAACTGTCTTCACCCAAAAGACAGAGGATAAAATACATATTAGTACAATTGTAGATATATTTTTGGCAAGACAAATGCTCACTGTCAAATTGGTGTCGGATTCTAAAAGAATGTGGCTCAGAGATTTACAGCCAGTACGATATCTCATTAGGGTGGCTCTCTCCCACCTTCTGTGTTCTGAAATAATGATTTTAAACAGAATATTGTGACTTAAAATATTCTCACCTCCTACAAGAATACACTCTTCTATTTCCTTGTGTAAAGGTTGTTGCTATTGAAGAATTTGTTCTTTTTTTATAGTACATGCTTCACAATTTGTTACTTTACTATTTTTGGGTCTATTTATCAAAAGGCAGGCTTTTTTTGGGGGGGGGGGGGAGGAGGAGGGATGGTTGTCTCCTTTTAAGTTTCAAAAGAGAGTGAACAAGTTTTGATTTGATGTTTATGAGCCTAACTGCACTGCACACCACGGTAGTTTCTTCTAGTGTATCTACTGCGTTATCAAGAAAGTACAATTTACCTGTGGATAGAAAAAAGTAATTTTCCATTTTTCAGTAGGGAGTATTTTCATGATGTTATTTTTTCTTTACATTGCAGTTCTGCAGTTAACAATCCTTTTACTGTGGAATAGCATTCACAAATTCTTGTTACTCACCACAGGGGATATTCACAACTGTCTGCTTCAGGCATATAAACTAGGCATCTTTAGTTTCTCTGAATTGCCTTCCTATTTACACTGACCTCATTTCACAGTCCATGGAAAGGAGCTCTGGCTTTAACCTTTGGTCCTTTGGCTGGAGCCTACCTTTAAGTGTCCCAGGCAATTGGTTTGAATGCCCATTCCTCCCAAGTGAGTTAAGCAGCACTGCTTGCTCTTGAACGGCGTTCATCCTCAGTGAAATCATACTGTTTGAACAGTGACCCCTTAGCTACTCTTTTCTTGGGCTTTTCAGACAGTCATGACAACATACCTACAGTCATTGCTTTCAGTGTTTTAAAGGTATCTTCCAACTACTGAGTTTGGACTACAACATCCCTTGCATGTCAGGATGGAGTAGAACAGAAAAAGGGTTTCACTATAGAGATCTCCACAATGTGCATCACCAGTTGGATCAAGCTCTCCTCTCACCTGTCATATGAAGATCTGTGCTACCTACGACCATTTAATAAACAAATTAAGCTTTGCCTGTACAAGTTATTTTAAAAGTATGATTTTTTTTTCTTTCTTCTTACTTCTCGAGGCAGGAGAAGGTTTGTTCAGACATGCTTATGTTCTTAAATGGTCCAAAATTTGTGTGGTCACAATTTGATCACAATGAAGTCACAGTGTTTTGGGTGGACACAAAAAGATTCCTTCTTCTTTAAATTATGGTCCACTGTTTCACCTTGTGCTTAAAACAATACTTATTCTAATTTCATCTATAGAACCTGCTGGTTTTCACCTTTATAGTACTTACACTGGGCCAGCCTGGAGAGAAGTGTCTGAGCTTCTGTGCAGCCCATAGATCCAGGCAACTACTTCTTGCATACAGGGTCATGACAGGCACAGCTTCAAATGAGACATGGAGTTGACAAGTGTAGGAAATCAGCGTGGTCTGCTTCCTGAGAAGAGACGAAACAAGTTTACTGCTCTATTCTTCTTTCTTCCTTTAATCTGCTGTATAGGTGGGTATGCTAGGTGGTGGCTTGTGACCCAAATTCTTCTCTCCATCTTCATATCATAGATCAGACATGCTAAAAGTACACAGCCCTTCCACCCCAATATTAATGAGTTTGGATGTATTTATATATTCATTGAGCTAGACTGAAAGAAACCAAATTCTTGTCTTTCCTCAGATAAAAGGAGGTCCATTCCCTTACTCATTCTAAAATGTGAAAAATGCAAGTCCCTTATATGTGAAATTTCTTTTTTATGACCTCTAATGAAAACTCCCAGATAACAACTGCACATCCAATTACATGTTTTAAATGCTCTGAAAGTCAGTATCTGATTAGAACAAGGAATCTCTTATGACTTTTTCACAATAAGGTAGACTAAATTATGATTTCTGGAAGTTGCTGGAATTAGCTTTCTGTGAAACATAAGCAAATGAGATCAGATTGGAAGACAGTTTCTAAGTTACTGATAAAGTTCTGTGATTTTAAATTTCACAATAGAAGAATTATAAATATGCCATTTGGATTTCTGAAAACTTCCACCATATCACTCATTTATGAGAAATATTCAGTCACACAGTTGCAGAAAATATACATATCTGAATATAAATAATTTCTAAAAATGTGACAATTTATTATGGTTGTGATGAGGAGGTAATCTAATCACTGGAAAAAACAGGGTAAATTCAGCCATTATAAATGTTCTGGGTGATGGGAATGAGGGAGTACTTGTTAGTTTGAATCACTGAGCTAATTAAAAGAGGCTTCTGTGATATTTGATGTTTATAAAACCTTCAAAATAAATCTTGTCTCCTTAAAACACACATTTTTGGTATTAAGTCTGCCAGTTCATTAAGTACGGAATGGCCTAGTGATATAAAGTATTGTAAAAGAAAATTTAAAAGGGGAAAACTTCAAAGAGAAATTTTATTAAAGCTAAAATACCTGTTTGCTTATTATGCAGTTGTCACCCAAAGAAAATCACTGAAATGCAGATTTTTCCTTCATAATTTTATGTTTAAGAGCTTGAGGTCACCCCGTGCAGCTTGAGATGGCTAGTGATGGCTATAAGTACTTTACAAATGAATTAACTATTACAGGGCAAATCATATTTATGAGACAGTTCTGTATTTCTTAAGGAAAAATCAGTGTCCTACATTTCCCTTTTTTAAAAACATATTGTCATGTCTTAAGCCTCTCACGCACAAAGTTTTCTCGCTCACTCACTTTTCTCTCTTTCTTCCCCCACACTCCAGGGGGATGGGGAGGAGAATCGAAAGAATGCAACTCCCACAGGTTGAGATAAGAACAGCTTAGTAACTGAGGTATAACACAAATCACTACTGCTACCACCAGTAATAATACAAGAGAAATACAAGGGAAAAAGAATACAACTGCTCACCACTCGATACCAAGCCCGACCCAGCAGTGAGCCCTCACCCTTTTTGGTCTCTGCCCTCAGCTTTTACATGCTGGTCATGATGTGCTGTGGCATGGAATACTTCTTTGGTCAGTTTGGGTCAGGTGTCTTGTTTCCCCTTCCTCCCATCTTCCCCTCTCCCTGGCAGAGCATGAGACTCAGAAAGTCCTTGGTCAGAACAAAACATTACCAAGCAGTAACTGAAAACACTGGTGTTATCAGCGCAGTTCCCAGGCCGAAAGTCAAAAACACAGTGCTGCACCAGCTACCAAGAAGGAGAAAAATGACTGCTACTGCTGAACCCATAACACATATACAGAGAGAGAAAGGGAGAGCAAGATATCATATACACATATGTGTAGACATAATTATGTATATATTCCTTGTGACATATATTTTAAATACACAGGTGCATATATATATGTGTACACAGATACATATTCAGAGAGAATGAAGTGAGCCCAGAAAAATTTTATTCAGGTTAATAAATAAGTTAATACATAAGTTAATGCAAATACTTTAATGAAATATATTATTTTTCAATAAAAGTTGGATACAGTAAATATTTTTTTAAAGATCGGGGAGGGATTAGGGGAGAAGTATCTTTCATTTTCTCATTACCTTTGTTTAGCAGTGGCAGTATATTCTTAGGGATACAAACTGGGGGAAAGCAGACCTATTGACATCTACAATTCAAATACTTAGGGTTGCAAATTTAATTTCTATATGTCTTTGAATAAGATTTCAGTACAGAATGTCATCAACATCACCAGAGAAATGGTACTGTCAACAATTGCCTGTGTGATCTGGCACTTACCTTTTGATGTTCAGTTTCCTTCTGCTTGTTAACCTTGTCAAGGAAGGGCACAGAGCAGAGCACCAACCAAATGAAACCTGCAGTAATTACTGTAATTCGGAAAGAAATACATTCACTGAAGGCAGGCAGTTCCACCCTCACAATCAACCTTTCTGCAACTCAAGGAAAACACAAACATGGTCTGGCTCAGACAAATTAGGCATGAACAAATGTTGCACTTTAAATAAGTTAAGAGGACCTTGCTGAAAATTACAAGGGCTGCTTAGGGAAGCAATGTATCCCATTAAGGCAGAAATAGGCTTAAAAAAAAGTGGGCTTTACAGAGAGACTTGTATACATACCGTACTTGGTCGTCTTACCCAAGACAATTCTGGGCACAGCACTGCAAATGCATCAAGATGATAATAGTATAGAGTTTTTTGGGAGATATTCAAGGGGGGGGGGCGGGAGGGGAAGAGATCATCATGCTGCAGAACTACTGTTTCTAATAGCAATAACTAGCTTGTCTGTAGCATTTTCAACAGATGATTTAGAAAGCTAAGAAACATTTAAAGTTAATTTGCACAAAAAGGTCTTCTTCAAGCAAGCATACAGTCATCAACGTCTAAGTCACATTCTGGTTTTGTTGGTTTTCCCAAAGGGCATTCCTGTTGCACAATGTATGTAAACATCTATAGCTGACGGAATTGTTCCTACATTACTACATCTCTTTTAGCTCACCAGTACTGCTAATGATCTTGTCTGCAAGAGGCATTTTGTTTTAATACACATTAGCCTTTCTTCCCACTACATTTATGGAAAGACTAGTGGAGATTATTTTACTTTAAACTGCAATGGCAATGGGTTTGCTCCATTTCCCATTTTCCTCAGCTTTTATATGAAGGCAGTTAATGAAAAACAATGTTATGGTAGGTTTATTTTTCATGCTTGGTATATTCTGAAAGAAAAATTAAAAGCAGGAAGGCATTAAAACCTGTGCATATTCAAGCATTGTTTGAAGGTGGAGTCAGCAGGTGACAGGGAAGAACGCCATATGAATATGTGAAATATGCATATTTGTAAATATGTTTTGAATACAAAGGTTAAAGAGAGGACAAGCTCAGCTGAGTCACAAAAGTATTATGAAAGGATAGTGGAAATATAGATCATAAGGTGCCATGTTCAGCATAAATCATGTGGCGTGAAATGCATAATAGGGGTTATTCAGAGAGAGCTTTGCTGCAGCCTGTAACCTCTCTGCAATGAAGACAATAATAAACTCCACAACGGGGGAAAAATTTCCATCAGGGAGAGGGCATTCCTTCCCCCTTGTCTTTATTTTTCAATGCATGATGATCACATGCTAATTGTGTAGACCTGTTACTGAGAATGACAAATAACCACTTCCAAAGGACGTTATGGCTAACAGCTCTTTAGGGGTCGATTTTGTTCCCCGTCATTAAAATTCCCATTCTGTACAGAATTAGGAAGTATAGTCTTGCCAGAGTAGCTTGTTGTCCAAGGAATAAACAGAGCATGTTGAACCAGGGGTGAGCAAGTGCTGTCATGAAAGCGATCTGCACTAAATGGACTGAAAAAGGTGGTGAGGGAAACTGCTGCTTGGAGACGTGGAAGGATTTAGGAAGGGAAGGGATTCAGCATTGCCAGCCCACACACTACAAGGGCAGTCTTAAGGGTTGTTCCACCTCTGAATTTTCTCCAGGTTTACAGCTCACTTTGACCATCCTCTGGGACAGCAAAAAGCTGTGTACTTGTGTTACTTTAGTGCAGAGCCTCATCTTATACAGCAGGCTTAGTGCCCTGCTAGCACCGCCAGCAAGTTGACAGCTTGAGCAGGGCAAGACTGCATCTGCTCTGTGTACAAGCAGAGCTGTCCTGTGTCTGCTGAGAAATGACATGCGGCCATGATCGCAGCTTAGGTGATTGCACCCGTCTTTGAGCAGTATCTGGTACATCAGAGACGGCACCTCGGAGCTGCTCAGCGCTACACAAGTCCAGTCACTAGTGAACTACCCCTTTGCCAGGCTCCCTGCTTCTGAGGGATATCTGAGAAACACAAAGAACGAGTGAAACTGAGAAAATAAATATCAAGGCTAAAGAAAAGTGCAGTTAAATGTCTCATCAGAGCTGAGACCTCAGGCCAGCAGGAGACACTGTAAGCCAGCTCCAGGCAACTGAGTGTATCATGTTTTGGGATACTAAATACAATGGATAGCTAGCTTTTCTTTAGTCAAGCAGCAGACTATGGGAGACTGAAACATGAAAATAGCCTCCCGAGACGTGTTTAAATGGTGAAGTTAACAAGGGATGGTGGAAATATAAGATATTCTGCAACCGAAACAAGACTGAAGAACTAGTCTCACAATTTATATGGCAAATCAAGATGCAGCTTATGACTGAAATCTGCAACAAAATATGATTAACTTTTTGATAACCCATGACAGAGCAGTTAGAATTTTCAAAGGGGCTAACATCCCACAGTCCAGACTGAAGCCTGCAGAGGCTGAAAAATTATTTGCCCCAAGAGGATTTGAAATGCAGCATGAAAAGGAGCCGTCAGCAGATGGGTGCAAGATGTTGAGGAGTGTATTCTGCAGTGTGCAGTGGAAGCCAAGACAGCCACAACAGAGAGGCTAAAAGAGCAGCAGATTTAATGGCATGCAGCTATGCTGCTGGGCATGACTTCTGTGTTTGGGGAAGTAGAGGGATGAATACATGTTTAAACTATTAAATATACCTGAACTGAGCAGTCTGAATAGGTGTCTGGTCTATGCTGTTTGGAGAGACTCTTTACACAGCTAATTTCAATAGAACAGCATCTGCAAGAGTAATTCATCCCATTCTATGATGAATTATGCATGTATTTTTGCTCTAGTTTGTCCTATTCTGGCCTTCATCATAAAATGCATCCAAGAAATGAACCAACCACAACCTGATTATAAAGCAGAAAACTGGTTTCTTTTACAGTAGTTTAGGTCCAGCTTTTCAGAGTTAAGGTGCTTGGATAAGGACATATGTTTCAAGGTACTTCAGAAGTGTGCTGAAAGTACTACTCAACCAGTCTACATAGTTAAATTCCCAATCCTGTTCATTAGAATGAATACAATGGCAATACTGCTTTTACAGTGTTAATTTCCTGAAGTAGCAAGGAAACCCATCAGGAATTAGGCATGAGATTTGGCACTGAAATGAGAACCAAGAAGGTGACACTACTATTTTATTAATTCTCTAGACTCCTTTTAAATTAATACAGACCAAGTAGTTACTCAGCTACTGTTCTGCTGTCTTTGTCAGAGTAAGTTATGTGTATAACAGTGTCTTTCTAGGGTTAAATTTTATAGAAGTCTTTAAATATCAGGCTTTTTCTAAACAGGAGAACAGGATTCAATCCCATATGTTTTTCTGAAGTTTTAAATTGCTGCAGCAGAGGTCTAGTGACAACATTGAAATACTTACGTGGCAGTGGATTTGTTGCACTATTTAAAATGAAAAGCAGAGCTGTCTAATGAAGTAAAAATGTAGTCAAAAGTAGACCTTGTCAATCACATAGATTAACAAGGGTAGAAACAGTGCCTGCAAAATGTTGTAAATAATCAAAAAGACAGGATCCTTTTGAATGCTTTACTGCTGAGGAAGAGCTGTTTTCCTCACATGAAAAAAATATTTCTTTAAAGATTCTTTCACACCAGTGCAAGAACTAGTACATCTTTTATTCATAGTATCTGTAGAGATTGTTGTATTTGTATTTGCATCTTAGGAGCATTCTCACCTCCACTGAAGTTGCCAAAAGTGCTAGCTGGCATTTTTTTAATCTGACATAAGGTCAGTAAAACATGGACAATAGGAAATGCATATTTATACAATAACAGGTAGTAGACCTGACAAGTTAGGGTCACTGATCCCTGTACCAATTTGACTTTCACAGCTACTGCAGGATTGCTTCATGCATTCACCTGCATGAAGTCTCCCTAGAGTGAGTGAATACAATATTGCTGTCAGCAGTTTTAAACCTCTTTGTTAATTAATTTGCTATTTATTTGTTAATTAATTTGCTAATTTGTTCTTTAATTATTCTCTTTGCATTCAGCTAGGTTTCAGCAGCCACAGCCATCAGGGATACTCCCCTTAATATACACTTATCTTAAGTTTTTCCTCATTGAGGAGTCAGACCTATACATTTACTGTCGGTATTTTCAATGCTCAATATGACAGTTGTTAGCTACTTGAGACTATTTCTTTTTCTAGATCCTGACACCCCAATTCTACTGGAAGAGTGTAAATATCAAACAATAATGATAATAGGCAAGACTTTTTCCAGCTAGATTGAGAATGTGGGGCATACACTGCTTGGAAAAGGGTCTGTTCACCTGAGGTAGTACCTTACTTAATTCGGTATCTCTAACAGATATAATCCATTAAAAACAAACAAACAAACAAAACCAAACAACAAAAACCCAAATAACAAATTAGTTTATCTTGTCAAAGATAATCGAATCACAGAGTTATAGAATGGTTTGGGATGGAAGAGTCCTTAAAGATCACCTACTTCCAACTCGCCTGCATTAAGTAGGGACAACTTTTACTAGGCCAGGTTGCTTAAAGCCCCATTGAACCTGGCCTTGAACTCTGCCAGGGATGGGGCAGCCACAGCTTCTCTGGGCAACCTGTGCCTCACCACTCTCACAGTAAAGAATTTCTTACTGATAGCTAATTTAATCTACCCTCTCTCACTTTAAGGCTCTTCTCCCTTGTCTTATCCCACCATACCCTTATAAAAATCCCTCTCCAGATTTCTTGTAGACCCCCTTTAGGTACTGCTCTAAGGTCTCTCTGGAATATTCTCCTCTTCAGGCAGAACAACCCCAGATCTCTCATCCTGTTTTCATAGCAGAGGTGCTCCAGCCTTGGATCATCCTCATGGCTCTCCTCTGCATCTGCTCCAACAGGTCCATGTCCCTCTTGTGTTGGGGGCCTCAGAGCTGAACTCAGTTCTCTAGTGGGGGTCTCACAAGAGTGGAGCAGCGGGGTAGAATCACCTCCCTTGACCCTCTGGTCATGCTGCTTTTGATGCAGCTCAGCATATGGCTGGCTTTCTGGGTTGCAAGTGCACACTGCTGGCTCATGTTAAGCTACTCACCAAGCTCTCCATGACAGAAAAATGAGAAAGGAATTGTGGGAAAGGAAGTTATTAGATTTTTAGATTTTATTAGATATTTTTTATGGTGGAAAAAAAGAAAAATATTGTCTTGAAACAGCAGGAGGTGTTCAGGTATAAAACTGAAGAAAGCCATGTGTAAGTAAATGAAGAGACAAAAAGTTAACTTAAAAATCAGTATTTTTTGTATGTTCCCCAAGACAGAAATCTTTGGTGCACAAGGCCAAAAAAACTCCCTACAAAAGAACAAAAATTGTGTTGCATATGTGATTCTCCATCTTTTCCAAAAATGTTAGACTCCAGGATGAAAACAACACAGAAGATTCTTCCTCAAAAGATTTTACTTTAATTAAAAATTGGATTTGAAAGAAAATCAAACTACAACCTCTAGCTATCTGAACTAATAATGCAGGAAACTTTCCTTGGACAGGAAAATCTAAAGCTGCAGGAAAGAATATATGCAACACTGCATTTCTTCCTCAACCTTTTTTTGAGAATTCCTGTGAGACCCCATGTTTTTAAGAGTAACAGGCGGCTTATTTCCTGTAATAGTTTATGATCTTACAGACGCTTTCAAGAAGGAAGAAAATTGTTATCTCTCAAATGCAAACTGTTGTAAGTGACCTTATAAACCATAGGGTTTCTTTGTTGTCAAAGAAATCAATAATGTAGCAGCATGTCTGGATATCAGGAAAACAGCATTCATTCCTGTGATGTCTCAATTCTGTAAAATGAGCTGTTGAGACCAAATTCTCTTGCATGAAGACATTCACTTGGCTGAAATCATCTATTTTTTTACTATGATAATACTTAGAATGCTTTCAAATTTCATACAACACAGAACTATAACCTATAATTACGTTGTAAAAGTAAACATAATTAGTAAGCAAACTGATCATCCCCCTTTCTCTCATCAATGACATAATCACAGAGTTCACATTTGAAAATAGGCCTTTTTGAAGCTGGCAAGTAGTCTTTGTTTCACAAGGAAGATATTATAAATCTTTTTCCATTTATGCTGGTTTAGTTATGATTTTATATGAATTTAATGTTGAATCACAGGATTGTCTAAGTTACCGGTGTTCTTAAGTCTTAATGACTTTCTAAGGTATTTTAACTTCTGTGTGAGTTAAGCCCCTTTAAATTCCTTATGCTCATTAATTAATGACATTTGTTTATTAACATAAATAAAACCTGGGAAAATTTTAATCTCATTAATATAAACTTACCTGCAGAATGCAAATAGGTGCTGCTTGAGGGGTGACGTCCAGGAGGTGGACATGCAATCTTTACAATCATCAATCTCTTACTTGAAATTGCAGAATAGAACAGAAAATTTCTGCATAAGTCTTTTTTTGTTTTGTTTTGCTTTCTTTAAGTCCCAAAGAATATTCACAGGGCTGTTGTTTCTTGGCAACAGTTTACAGTGCCATCAGTTTCCAGATGCAGCTATGTCTAATCCAAACAATCACGAAGATTATTAATATGAAGAGCAAACAGTGGAAGACACAATGTGAATCTCTGTAGTTCTTTGGGAATGAGCAAATATTCACAGTAAATATTTACTGGTTTGATAATTTGGTAACTACCTTTCATGCAATGAAAAAATATCCAGTAGGTCTGGACTAAGACCACCAAAATAAATCACAAAAGGACTTCTCAGATATTTTTGATGATTATGGCATTTGACCACCACTGCAGTAGACTCTAATCAGCAATTAGAAGTTTAAACATTCCATGTCATTCTCCTAAGATCTCTATTAATGCATTTTTCAAAGTCAGTTATGATTCATATGAAAGAGACCTCTTGTCCCTGTCTGCATAAGATTCATGTCAATAAACTTCAAGTTGCTTCATGACCTTGCTTGTTGTTGGTCTTATATTTTTGGCAGACGATCCGTGTCAAGTATGTTTTCACATTGCAAACCTAGCTTTACTTGCTTTGTTCCATCTCTGATCTTCTGCCTACAGCTGTTGACATTTTTGATCATCTCTACAGGTCTTTTTTTATTTCAGCTTCTGCATCCTTAAGAATGGTCTAAAACCTGTGCATGGGCAGGACCTTTTTACAAGAAAAAGTTCATTGTGGAGAGCTGATTTTATTGCTTTTGATGTACCCTAAAACTTACAAAAAGTAAACAGATGAACATAAATTTTTAATTAAGCAAGTTAATTTCTTTATCATTGGTAAAAAAAAAAATTTAAAAATATGTCTCTCTTTAAATAATACTTCTGTAGTCTTTTAGAGAAACAGCTGTAAAGGTGGAAAGCCTCATTATTACAGCCAACCAAAGAAAATTTTTTACATCCTGAACATTGTAATAGCTATATGCAAAACCTAAGATTGTGGGAATGTCTGTTAGTTTGTCTCTCCTAAATGCATGTATTCCATTAATCTTCAGATCTCTTGGCACTGACAAGCAGAGATGAACATTTGACACAAGTTTGAAATGATAGGTTGCACCTTAATTTATTAGAAATATGCAAGCCCATAATCAAGCATAAATGTGTATAAAGCATGTTTTCTTTAATGGGAATTTCTCTGGGTGATGACTTGGTCCCTATAGAGCTGGTGTTTAACAAAGACTTAGCAGTCCTAGTCTGCACGACCTGAAGGAAATTACATCTTTCTTGTGAAAGTTCAGGTCCTTATAATGTTTGATGTCAAGGGTCAACTGCTATCATCTCTATTCAGCCCTTGAAAATGGAGCAATATTTTATGTATTTGTCTGCATTTTGTGGCTAAAGAGGAACTTTTAGGTGCCGAGAACATAGGAATCATGCAATCTTGGTGTTTGAGAAGGGACACAAGAAAAGCATGATGTCAGTTTCTGGTGACATGAGCGTAAAAATGTGTCTATTGAGGTTCATAGCAAAAAACATCAATGTAGGAAGATAACTCTTCCCATAATACTTCAAATTATTATTATAAATCTCCCAATATGTCTAAAAATATTTCTAATCACTGCCAATCAAAGTAATGGTGAAGGAGAGAGAAGAAGAAAGCAGAAGGTCTGAAAGAGTATTTTAAGTTTCCCCTAATTGGATGAGACTGCTAGGAGCTAGCCCTACACTGTAATAAATGGCTGTTGTTTACTGCTTGAGTGATTTAGAATAAGAGGTGAAAGGACAAACATTTTTAGAAAATGTACTAAACAGAATGGTAAAATAATTCTCCTTTTTTTTTTTTTTTAACTCTGGTGCATGTAACTCTCTGAAGCACAGTGCTTTTAAGTCGTCTAAACTGTGTTGTGCTGCCTCTATTCATCTTTTGGGTCTTGCCCGTCAGGAGGGCCCTGGAACTTCAGAGTATAGATTAGCCCAGGGAGAGAGAGTGGGTAAGGCCTTCAACTTGGGGAAAGTCATGAAATGCATTAGAAGTCAGCAGAAGACATAGATTTCTGTTCCTGTGTAAAGGAGCTTGGTTTCAGTACCATAAACAAATCAAATACAGGATATTATAGTTTTAAACCAGTCTAGATTTTGGCCCCCAAAATCTCTCCTTTTGGTGGAGAGATGTAGTTCCGCTTTTTCTCAGGTTGTTGTACAATGTCATTACCCATGCATGATCTCTGCAAAAGCAATGAAGCCTCACTAATTTCCATGAGCTGAGAATCAGGTCTGTGTGTTTGTGGTGCAGAAGGGAAAACTGTGATTTACAAATGTTTCTCTTTACTATGCAAGACCTCACTGCACAGTTAGTTCAACTAAACCCTTTTACAATATCTGAGTGATTCTTGTCAATTAAGGCTTCTCCCAAAATAGCCAGCATCTTTTATTATTCCAACAGCCATTTCCCTAAAAAGTTCATTGAATATTTATATCCATTATCCAAGGAAAATAGTAATTTTCAATATACAGGACAAAGAAATGAGAAGACAACATTTTTCTACTGAATTTCTTGCACTTGGCAGAGTTAATGAGCTATACACCAATTTATAACTCAGTATAAGTCACCAGCTATTCTAGTGTGTATACAAACACACATATATATGTGTGCACATATACAAATATATTACATTTGCAGCAAGGTGTATACTTCATGTTTATTTCTTCATGTTAGTTACCCTGTCATACAAGTATGAAATCTGGAACTCTCATTTTCTTACACTATTTCTTAAGCATGACATTTCTATCTTTCTCTTTCTTGTTTCTAATGGATTTCTAATGAATACAATTTTTTTCTTTTTCTACGGAACTAAAATTCTGAATTCAGATATTTTCTCATCAAGTAATTTCTATATAAAATGCCTTCTTTTCACATGGCTCCAGTATACCATAAATAAGCACCATAATTATTTTTTTTTGAAGATTCTTGAGCCTAGCAATAATCCAGATCTATTCTATATCTAAACTTGCTATAAAATACAGTTGGCATTTAAAACATAAAGTACTTGCTGATAGTGTGTATTTTGGCACAACTTTATGAAACAATGCCAAAAGGGTCGGGGTTTTTTATGCATTATCCATGCTTTCTACTTTTCCTTTCCTCATTGACTGATACTATAATGCAAATCAATGATGACTATTTAGGGTAGATTTAGTAGAATTAGTTTTAACAGCTACTTTATTTAGACACAGTTAGTTTAAATGGAGAAGAAAATTAGGTAAGCTAAATATGGGAATATTTTCCAGTCCATTTGCTTGTGAGTCTTCTCTCCAGGGTACTTCAGCAAGAACAATGTCTATGTCATTATCATGGCTATTGATTTCCTGTATTATTCTCTTGCCATTCCTACTATTGACTACAAACTACCCTGTGTGGCTGGAACAAACCTAGCCAAGCTAGGATGCCCCGGTAAAGGTTTAATGTTACATTTTTAGTTAAGTAGGCAGTAAGTATTGGAGATTGGTGAAACATCTTGTCCTTTCTTTGGTTTAAAGCTTGCTTTGAAACTTCTGTATTGTTTTATAGTATCTTGTGAACCTGGTGAGGTTTTGGTTTGATTAATGGGTCATTATTCAGATGTGCACCCACCATCAGCAATAAAGATGTAACTTATCTTCCCATAAGGCTGTAGGATAGGTAGATTAAAATTGTAATAAAAGTTACTGTAGCTCATCACTGATACTAACATTGTGGGCATGACATATACCATAGTAAACCGGCATACAGTCAGTCTCAAGAGAAATTTCCAACAAATGTTGGACAACCTTTTCATGCCACCACTGGATTTTTTCATATGACACAAGTCAGAAAGTTTCTTGTTGGTTTGTTTTTTCTGGAGGGGAGGAGAACTGCTAGATGACATGTAATAGCTGCTACCTTCCTGTTATTTTTCTATTATCACAGGTGGAAAAGTGTGAAAATATGAGGTAGGACTCGTTTGGGAATTTATAAGAAAACATATTTTATTCTCAAAACAATCAATTTTTAAAATGAAAACTTGTGAGAGACAGTTGATGTGAAGGAAGTTTGATTATTTTGTTTGTGAGGAAGATTCAAAGGGTGAGAAGTTTTGAGGATTTTTCACATTTTGTAGGTGAATGATTCTGGTTTTGAAGAACAAGTCAAAATTTTATTTGGAAATTTAATCAGATTATACCAGCAAAATTAAATACAAGACGAAATAAAAATTAAGTCTCTGATTTATTGTAAATTAGCTTTTTATCTACTTTATCAGGTTGCATGTGGTTTCAGTTTTCATCTTAGATTCAGAGCAGAAAACTTTTTTAGGATTGTAAAAGTGTCATGGGAGAATAATTTTCTAACTCTACACCTTCCCCACTGAACCTTTAAAGTAAGCGTAGAGTTCAGACGAACAGGGCCAGAAAAATTACCTCCTGTTATGGGTTCAGCTTCTCCCCTCCCCCCACCGCAAGTCTCATGTACGCCGGGAAGGAGGGGAGAGCTGGGGGAGGAAGGGACAGGGCGCCTGACCCGGGCTGAACAATGAGGTTATTCCATACCACAGCACGTCATGCCCAGGAGGTAGGATTCGGGGGGGAGGAACCGGGAAGTGTGTGGTTTCAGGGCGGGTTCTTGCTGGCTCTGCCCACGCAGTCTCTCGGCTCGGTCGGGTGGCGAAACGGTTGTATCCTCTTCCTTTGTATTTACTTTGTCATTATTATTGTTATTGGTGGTGGCAGTAGTGATTTGTATTGTATCTTAGCTACTGGACTGTTCTTATCTCAACCTGTGGGAGTTACATTTTCTTTGGTTCTTCTCCCCATTTCCCCCCATCGGAGTGGGGGAGGGGAAAAGGAGGGAGAAGTGAAATTTACGGCTTAAACCGCGACACCTCCTTTTTCTTCATCTCTGGTGTCATCACATCTATGATGCTGGGTTTCTGCCAGTGTAGCCTAAAAACCACAAGTACAAAGGATGCTTTATACTGTTTGTTAAAGAGTGAGGAGGATGAGGATTGAGGACTAATCACACTCATGGCTTTGTTATCGGCCTGTTCATTCAGTGGTGTCCCTCAAGGGTTGATGTTTGGACCAATCCTATTAACGTTTTTGTCAGCAACACCGACAGTGGGATTGAGGTGCCCTCAGCAAGTTCGCCAATGACACCAAGCTGTGTGGTGTCATTGATACGCTGGAGGGAAGGAATGCCATCCAGAGGGACCTTGACACGCTTGTGAGGTGGGTTGATGACAACCTGATGAAGTTTAATCAAGCCAAGTGTCAAGTCCTACACCTGGGTCAGAGCAATCCCAGGCACACATACAGGTTGGGCAGGGAAGAGATTCAGAGCAGCCCTGAGGAGAAGGACTTGGGGGTGTTGGACTACGAAAAAATGAACATGAGCTGGCAGTGTGCGCTTGCAGGCCAGAAAGCCAACTGCATCCTGGGCTGCATCAAAAGAAGCTTGACCAGCAGGTCAAAGGAGGTGATCCTGCTGCTCTCCTGAGACCTCCCTTGGAGTATTGTGTGCAGTTCTGGTGTCATAAAAACATCAAAAGGACATGGAAGTGTTGGAACAAGAGCAGAGGAGGGCCATGAGGATGATCAGGGGACTGGAGCACCTCCCATATGGAGATAGGATGAGGAAGTTGGGTCTGTTCAGCCTGCAGAAGGGAAAGCTGCGTGGAGACCTCATAGCAGCTTCCAGTATCTGAAGGGGGTCTATAAGGACGCTGGGGAAGGACCCTTTGTTAGGGACTGTAGTGAGAGGACAAGGGGTAACAGGTTCAAACTTAAACAAGGAAAGTTTAGATTGGATATGAGGAAGAATTTCTTTACTGTGAGGGTGGTGAGGCACTGGAATGTGTTTCCCAGGGAAGTTGTGAATGCTCCATTGCTGGCGGTGTTCAAGGCTGAGTTGGACAGAACCTTGGGTGGCATGGTTTAGTGTGAGCTGTCCCTGCCCATGGCAGGTTGTTTGGAGCTAGATGATCTTAAGATCCTTTCCATCCCTAACTATTCTATGATTCTTTGCTTCTGCATCCCAATAACAGACCAAATATTTGTGCTGCTCCCTGTAATTCTGAGTTTCAGAAAAAGGTATCTGAAAAGTCTGGGTTTATAGCATAACCCAGCACATGAGTGATACTCCTTTCAGTGGAATGAATTGCCTGAAGTGAATAGGGTAAAGAAAGACACAATTATTTTGCCATTTAAATAATGTAGGACTATAAGAAACGTGAGTATGTGAGTTCAGCAGTATACATTTCTAGAATGCCAACATTATTTCCATAAAACAAATGGACAGCCATGCCCGTTAGCCGTTAACTAGCCATGCAGTTCAGAAAAGAAACCTAAAGCGTTTCAATCAGGGTTTTGATGAAAGTAATAACATTCCAAAGGCACCACCTAGATTTTATGAGCTACCCAACATTCAAGAAAAGACTGCCTGCTAAGACGAATAATCACACAATGGAGACCATAGAACATCCCCTGCATTCAAAAACAGTTGAAACACCAAACGATGTAGGGAAAAGATCCTCTATATAAACATTATAACAGGCATTGAAAATTCAACTAATTATATCAACTTCACAGCAACCAAAGAAAATGAGCTGAACCGCTTTCTACTTCAGTTGCCTTGTTTTGAACTCCCACAAAAAAAAATCTTTTTAAAATGTAATTAAAAGCAATTGAGTCAGATGTTGTGGAAGAAAACAAGAAGATATGTATATTCTTGATCTGCATTTTTAAACTATGACCTTTTTCAGTTGAGCGGAGTTTTACTGATGTATGAAATAAAAACAATTAAATAGGCTACCAGATAAATTCTACTCATTAGTAACAGTTTTTGAAATACTGAACTGGACTGATCAAGGAGAAAACTATTATTCATCTGTATGTTACCATTTTAAGTGTTTAAAAAAGATACATGAGATGAGTGGCTATTTAGATTTTTAATTTTTTTTTTTTTTTTGCCACAAAAAGCCTATTTTTTAGCATAGAAATCTAAGGACATAAAAGAAATCCATAGGCTTGGATTTAGACTTGGTCATGGCACTGCCACTGCCTTGCTCATGGTGTTTTTGTCTTATTCAGTGAAGGTGATAATGTCCTACAGGACAAATGTCTAATCATTCAGTTAAAAGTGTATCATAATATATGCACATACAAAAACTTGTAAGACTAAGTCACATCCTCAATTGCATTACTGCTTGTGAAAACCCTAATTCATAAAGATGTCTTAGGAAAAAAAAGGTAAAAATGCCAATTTGTTGTAACAGTATTTTGTGGCACAGGCTTCTTTCACTTGGCTCATGTTTTGTAAGATCAGTAGGTAAGGTGGCTCAACTCCTCTCCTTTTCCATCTTTCAGTCAGTTACTACTGTAGCCTTTTAGGGTTTTCTCTAGTGGAAACAAATTTGAAAAATCAAGTGTTGTACTAGCAGGTAGTTTGATCCCACCACCTTCTGATGTCTGCCTCCTGGAGTATAGAAAGGTGAATCACTACCATCCAGTTAGTTACACATTACTAGAAGAGTGACTGATGCATTGAAATAAACCCAGCCTTCAACCTTAATTAAGACAGTAAATAAATGTCTACCAGTGTGAGACACAAACTTCCATGTCTGATAAAAGGCTAAATTGACTGCATCTATATATCTAAATGGACTGTATCTATAATGTTATGACATTTTGTTCTATCCTCCAGAATTCAATTTTATACAAAAAAACCAAAACTAAACTAAAACCAAATCAGAAAAACTAAACACCCAAAACCAAACCCAAACTATAAAGCAATTTCTTAATGAGTTCTGGGAGAAGATAAATTCAGGCCAGAAATATTCTTTTTTGTAACATGTTTAGCTCTCTGCCATGATATCTGTGCCAACTGAGTTTGGTTTAATATACTTGATATGGTAAAGTGTAGTAAGAGGAATAATAGACAAACTGTATCCCATGAGGAATAATAGACAAACTGTATCCCATGCAATAAGTATTTGAGAAAGAAGGATCCTGCATATTGTTTCAGGTTTGAATTTCAGTATTTCAAGAGAACGTTTTTCCTATCAATTCTTTTCAGTAAGGGAGTTATAGAAGAGCTTATTTACACCTAACATGACAATGAATATTAGGAACATAACTTGCAAGGACAGGAGCAACCCACTAACGTTCAGAAAATGTTTGGATGTTTGTGATTTGATCACTGATGTCCTAAAAGTCCAGAAATATTTTACGTAAACAGGTGTTAATGCTGTTACACATGGAAACCACAACTAAAATGTTTTGACAATCAGGATATGTGAGAAACATGTCAATAAAAACATACTGGTTTTAAAAAATGGTTAGATTTAAAAATGAAGACTCTTTAAAAATATAGTTTAACTATTTTACCAAGGTGTAGATATAAAAACTAGAAATGTTTTATAACGATTTTACAGTAAGTTTGGCCGAAGCAATTTTTGAGGAGACCAGTGAAAATCACATTATTGTAGGTTCTGTGAAAAGTGAAACCACTGGATCTGCTTCATAATTTTTATGCTTTCCACACAAAGAAAATATATAGTGATTTTTTCCCACTCTCCTCAAGTGAAAAATAGTCCCTGCTGTGAAAATGCCAACTGTTCTCTGCAAAATTAATGATTTTTCACATAGAGAAGAAGAGTAAAAATAAGTGATTCTTCCAGCAGGGCACTGGAAATAGAGCATAGCTATTATTTGCTATGTTAAGTTATATACCACTTTGTCCAGAAATGAATCTATTCAAAAAAGGAGAATTCATCAAAATATATACATTACACAAATTTATATGTTCTTTTGAAAAGTCCCAGTAACTGCTGTTATTAGCCTTATTTCTCAGTTTTTAACACAATGTTAAGGATAATGCCTGAAACACAGCAATAGGGAGATCTGCAGCTTCTGCACTCTTGATGAAGATTTTTTTCCTCGGTTGAATTTTTGTTACAGTTATCTGTTTGTTTTTCCCCTTAACCCCCATCCTGGAAACACAGGTATAGGTTAGCTCAGGATGACCAGAGAATGACACATTATCTTGGCTGCTTATTCTTCTAAAGCACTGGGGCTTTTCATTAAAAGGACAGCAAGAAAAAAAAAAGATAAGCTGCCAAGGTACTTTCCAACAAGCTTTTCTTGTAGTTGCCACGGAGATGCTGCACAAACATAAATGGGATTTTGATTGAGAGAGTAGATGGCCTGTACAATTGCAAGCAGGAAAAAAAGTTCATTGTATTAGAGGTTAATTTTGACATGGTCATCTATAATGGAACTCTTTGTACAGAAGGCATTAAAACAAGTTGTAGACATGGCAACAAATACCATCCATTTTCTAAATCAGGGAAGAGAATGAAATACAAATGGAAATTATCTTTGAAATGCTTCAAAAAGTGATTAACCTTTCAAAGAAAGGACTGTAGTAAACCATTTCTAATCCAAATTGTTCATTTCTACATTGCAAACACATGCTTTATACCTGCAGTTCTCAGCCTGTGGCTCCTGCAGAGTCACATTGTTTTGTTCAGCCTAATCCCCTTAGATTGAAAGTAAAATATATATAAAACTAATAATTGTAGGTTTTACCATACCCTCTTTTTTTTCTTTCACTAATGCATGAGAACTTCAAGGAGACATAAGAAGAAACAATCTCCTGAGTGCCAGGCCTGTGTAGAAATAAAATTATTCTCAATCTTACTTTTTTCAATGATTTCTACACACACTTTTATTCATTAATTATATTTTAGTGTTGGACAGTACTGTCTTATGGTTAGCCGCCTCCAACTAGCCAAAAACTACTGAAAGCACCAAGTGTGTCAAAACCAGATTGTATCTGAAATAACACTACCTTCTTTCTGAAATAACACTACCTTCTTTCTTGCTCTCACTTTTTAACTGGCAATTCATTGTTTTGTTTTGATTAAATATTACCTAATTATCCTATATATTACTTTTTAAACCCTTTCCTTTTAAAATCTACACTTCAATTCAGGGCAGTTTGCTTGCTTTCTTTACTCTGACATTGTTCAGAAATTACAGACACCAGGACTAGTTATCAAGCGTTCCTCTTTCTTGCCCATGCTCGCAATGATTGGTATACTGTAAAATGAATTTATGTGTACTGCAGCAAAAAATGCCAACTGATCTGGATAAGACCTTTTAAAGACCTATATTATAATTTATATAATTATAAATTGTCAAGCTAGATCTTCAAGTAGCATTGTTTCAAAAAAAAAAAGAGAGCAATTCATGAAATTATTTCTCTTTGGGGTATTTAATAACCACTTTGTATCTTAAGAACTTAGCTCAAATTGCTATCAATTCTGATTAGACACTCTTCATACTATTACAATATAAAAAATATTCACCTTGTAACCAACACCTTATAACTTCCTGATCTAAAAGTTGGTGTTGTTTTTGTTTTGTTTCGTTTCGTTATGTTTGTTTGTTTGTTTGTTTTACTATGTAACTGGAGAATCTTATTTCCAATTTTACTTCCTGCCATTCTTTGGGGCATAAAAATCTTTCTGGAAGCTGAAAAGAAAATCAAACACAGACTGTGCTTATTAATAAAGATGGTGTAAAAACTTTGCTGGCTATTCCTTCATGCTACAACCAGTAGAAAATGAAAGTTCCTTCAGTTCAGCCGAACACCAAGATGAAACAGCTCTGTTTAAATTTTCCTGCATGTAGACTGAAGATTTAACCCATTCTTTTCTCCTGGGAAAATAAAAAAAATACAGGAACATATCTGCATAAGCATATCATATTGCCTCCTAAACTAAGGATCTTTAAGGTATCATTCAAACCACAGCAAAGTATCCTTTATAATACTGGGGTTTAAGGAAGGGTAACTAAAGCAGAGCTTGTACCTGTGGGTACTCTGACTTTTCTCACCTGTTTCTGAGTTGTATTTGGGAAGAGGAAGGAAGGCATCATAAATATCTCTAGGATAGGTTTGCCAGCTGATCTGCTTTGTGCAACAGCTTTATTCTGTCTAAGCCTCCTCCTTTTTTTGTTCTTTTGGCCTTTCTACGCAAAAGCACTAGATCCACAGGCTACAACCCTAAATATAAATAGATTTTACAGGATGAGTTTTTCAGTGAATGAATCACTAAACACTCCCTCTCTTGCTTGAGCATGATCTTTCATAAGAAAATGATTGTACTTTAATAAATGTGGAACTACCCTTGTTACTTAAAGTTTAAATGACAGCCTCAGCATCTAGGAAACAAGTAAGCAAGTATTAAAAATGAGGTTGAACAGTAAATTCGTTCTGACATGGAACAAGTTAGGCCTTGAAATCTAGACAGCCACCTAAATTTGACAGCATTGTGCTCTTACTTTGACAGCAATAGTTGCAAAAAGATATCATGGTATTATACCATATAATAATGAAATGGTTTCTCCCCAAGTTAGAGAACATGCGCAGCATACAGACGACCACACATGATGGTGAAACCATTTAAGACTGTGTTTCTTAAAACTTACACATTAATGTTATTACCAATTAATACGTGGTACTATTCAACAGAAAGAAAAGAAATTTTATTCAATGAGACCTTTGAATGGTGCAATCTCATGACTGAGGTAAATAAGGAAAAGAATAAGAAATGTCAGCCTCTGCTGTTATAATTAAAGGAAGAGTTGCCTTGACCCATATTAGAGTCTGCATGTACTTGAATTACAAGAGGGCTGAACATCCCAGAGAAAGATTTCTATATCTGTTTCTTCTGTTATTTCAGCTAAGGTGGCAACTTCAGAAAAATAACTCTTTTACTAGGCAACAATTACCACCTTGTATTGACAGCAGTCAGCTGTAAGTGTGGAATGTATACAATATTGTGTTATACAATTGAAAAAAATTAAAATGGAGTCTCTTAACTGGCAGAATTCATGAATTTCTGCGCAAACAGAAAAAAGGTAAGTGGTGGAATACCTGCTATTATATGAAACATTTTCAGTAATAAATCTTTCATTTTCAATGATAGTTAAAAAAAATTAGTAATATTATATGTGTAATATCAAGTTTGAGTGACTGGAAAATAAGCACTGAAGGGAGAAACAAGAAGAAGCTGATATTTTTGTTATGTTTACTAGAAAATAATTTCTATAGAAAATTAACTCCTATGATTATATTTTAAATTAAAATACATGACACTTCAAGGATTATTTATGTTTTCCTTGTTAATTTTGAAATTCTGTTCAAACTTTGTATACATAACTTTTTCCCCAGTTTTTAGGTAGAAAAGTATTAATGTAACAAAGACCATTTATTTCATTGCAAACTTTTACTTTTTGCATACACATAAAAGAAATTTTAGGGCCATGAAAATGATCATGTGACTGATGTGTCTGACGTATCAGGACAGGCTGAGAGGGCTGCATCTGCTTGGCCTGGAGACGGCCAAGGGGTGGTATGAAGAGGTTACAACAGTGTCCAGTGACAGGACAAAGACAATGAGTACAAACATAAATAAAGGAAATTCCTATCAAACACTTTTTTTCTGTAAGGGTTCTCAAATTGGAGCACGTTCCCCAGAAAAGCTGCAGTTTCCGAAGTTGTAACATTCAAAACCCAACTGGGCACTGTGCTGAGCAACCTGCTCTAACTGGCCCTTCCTTATGTGGGGAATTAGACTAGATGATCTCCAAAGGTTTCTGTATTTCTTATTATATTATTATATTTAGTCTTTTTATGAAAATAACTTTTACTCATTTTACTGCACAGGCAGAAAACATACAACACAATCCAAATTGTATATTAGCTGAGGTGTTGGAACGTAGTAAAATTTCCAGGTAGTATTTGCACTTGAAGATATATAAAAGAAATGAATATTCAACCATATCTTATTGTTTGGGCTTTTAAGTATTTTCATTTAAAAGCAGACATTATCCTTGAACAGCTCTTTTTTGTATTGCAAATATCTCATGGGTTTTTTTTGGGTTTTTTTGGTTTTTTTTTTTTTTGTATTTTGAATCCTAGTTCTTTCTTCTTGAAATCTAAAGTAGCACCAAGGGCAGATATTCTATAACCTCTACAGCCTCTACAGGTAAGCTATTCCAGTGTTTTACTGTTGTCTTTGAAAATAATTTTTCCTTACGTGCACTCATAATTTCCCTTACCACAACTTGGCTATTGCCCCTCATTCTTCCAATGTTCTCCAGGAACAGTATGGCTCCATATACGTTACAAACGATCAGCAGTACTAATGAGTAGGTGGCAGAGCAACTACAAATCATGGCATAAGCACTTATCAAACCAGAATAAGTGGTGGTGACATAACAGGTTACTATCAACTGACAAAGTGACTATTAGAGTGCAAATGCAATCTCAGCCTGTTCCAGTTGCCAAGTAATAAAGAATTTAGTCCAAACTATACCTTTTGATAGAGGCATGTGAATGATGAATTAAGAGATAAGATGTGCTACTCGAACCTTCTTCATAGTTCCTCAGATTTATTACGGTCAGTGAAAGTGTTCAGATGCTACTGAGGACAACATATAATGTAGAAACTCAAACAATCATAAACAAAAAAAGGACAAAATTTTATCTTCAAATACTTAGCTTTATCTTTAATACTTTATCTTCAAATACTTCAAATACCAGAAGATATGTGAGAGGAATACATTAGAGGACTTAAAATCTGAAAGTGAATTTGTTGAAGAGCTTAAACATGAATGATTTGACTTGTGAATTCACTGTGCCTATAGGGTACAAGAAGTCATAGAGATACTAATATGCTGGAACGTGACCATTTTGCTGTTATTTAGGAATTTGATAATTTAATAAAACAGATCTAAGAAATGTGAGGGTGGACATTATAGACCAGAAAAGATCAGTATTTCACAGTAGCAGCAGGCACAAAAAAACGAGCCAAATTTAGAGTATATGCAGAACTGCATACAGATATATGCATATCTCCAACAGCAATTAGATAGGCATGTTTGTTTCCTAGCAAAGTCCCCCAGACTCATAGAATTTCCTACAACTAATTGGATATCAACTCTCACTGTAGCTTGTATTACATGTATAGATATAAATGTATGTGGATACACACATCTGTATGCATGACAACACACATACAGGTACACGGCAGAGAAAATAAAAGCAGCCTACACTTGTTCTTGTTACTTAACTTCCCCTGTTTCTGCACAAACAACATCTTGGGAGCCTTGGAGAAAAAAATAATAAAATCATAGAATAGTTAGGGTTGGAAAGGACCTTAAGATCATTTAGTTCCAACCCCCCTGCCATGGCCAGGGACACCTCCCACTAAACCATGTCACCCAAGGTTCTGTCCAGCCTGGCCTTGAGCACCACCTGGGGTGGAGCATTCACAACTTCCCTGGGATACCCATTCCAGTGCCTCACCACCCTCACGGTAAAGAATTTCTTCCTCATATCCAATCTAAACTTCCCTTGTTTAAATTTGGACCCGTTACCCCTTGTCCTATCACTACAATCCCTAATGGAGAGACACTCCCCAGCATCCCTATATGCCCCATTCAGATATTGGAAGGCTGCTATGTGGTCTCCACGCAGCCTTCTCTTCTCCAGGATGAACAGCCCCAACTTTCTCATCCTATCTTCATACGGGAGGTGTTCCAGTCCCCTCATCATCCTCATGGCCCTCCTCTGCACTTGTTCCAGAGGTTCCATGCCCTTTTTATGTTGAGGACACCAGAACTGCACACAATACTCCAAGAGAGGTCTCACAAGAGCAGAGTAGAGAGGCAGGATCACCTCCTTCCATCTGCTGATCACTCTCCCTTTGATGCAGCCCAAGATACGGTTGGCTTTCAGGGCTGTAAATGCACAATACTGGCTCATGTTCAATTTCTCATCGACCAACACCCCAAGTCCTATCTCTATAGGGCTGCTCTGAATCTCTTCCCTGCCCAACCTGTATGTGTGCCTGGGATTGCTCTGACCCAGGTGTAGGACTTGACACCTGGCTTGATTAAACTTCATCAGGTTGTCATCAACCCACCTCACAAGCGTGTCAAGGTCCCTCTGGATGGCATTTCTTCCCTCCAGCATATCATCCGAACCACGCAGCTTAGTGTCATCAGCAAATGTGCTGAGGGTGAGCTCACATTTTCATTACCATGTTTCACTCCTTTCTAGTACTTCATGGCCTCTAACATCTGGAAGAATCAATGTCAACCTGCATTTCTTTGCAAAGATATAGTGGAGAGATGGAACTCTTTCCCTTGGGTACAGCAAAGCAGAACCCCCCTACAGGGGGGCTACGTTTCCCCTGGTGGGAAAACATGCCTGGGGTAGTGCACTGAGCAGAGGCAAGCTGATTTTCAGAATACTGAAAGCACTTGCAGTCATATTCTGGAAGCAACAGTGGAAATAATTTTGGTATTACTTCACAGACTTTAATCTTTTTCTTTCAAGGACTTCTGGCACTGAAAGGAAACAGGACTCAGGTTCACATCAGGAAGAAATTGACTGGAGAAAATGGAACTATTAGGAATTTGCAGTGTAAATCCTGCCAGTTGCTTACTACACTGGTAAGGTCTGAGAATGCTAAGAGAAAACATCATTTGTACATTCATTAGGAATGAGCAGCCTCATTGAATCATGCAGCTCTCTAGAGGATTTGACATCTTGTAGCGGTTCAACCACGGCCAGCAACTAAGCCCCACCCAGCCACTCAGTTCCCTGGTGGGATGGGGGAGAGAATCAGAATGGTGAAAATAAGAAAATTCATGGATTGAGATAAAGACAGTTTAATAGGTAAAGCAAAACCTGTGCTCACAAGCAACGCAAAACAAGAAATTAATTCATCACTTCCCATGATCAGGCAGGTGTTCAGCTATCTTCAGGATAGCAGGGCTCCATTACATGTAATGGTTACCTGGGAAGACAAACACCATCACTCCAAACATCTGCCCTTCCTTCTTCCTCCAGCTTTATATGCTGAGCATGATGTTGTATGATTTGGAATATCCCTTGGGTCAACTGTGGTCAGCTGTCCTTGATGTGTCCCCTCCCAACTCCTTGTCTGTAAGGAACAGAAAAGGCCTTGGTTCTGTCAGCACTGTTCAGCAACAACAGAATCATCCCTGCATCATCAACACTGTTCTCAGCACAAATCTAAAACATAGCCACACACTAGATACTATGAGGGAAACTAACTCTATACCAGCCAAAACCAGTACAAATCTCTACCTATTTGTTTTAAAAGGCAAATCAAAAAAGAGCAAATCAAGGCAGAGCTCAGGCTGTTTCTTTCATTCTAACTCATTATAATTTGTTCTATTGTCTTGCCGACCTAATTCATACTGCACCACAGATTCATGTATAAATAACCTTTTTATTCTTTAACTTTTTGAGTGATACTTTATCCTGAACTCTGATTTTTCAAGCTTATATGGGTTTGTGCTATTTTATTTTTGAGACCAAATCTAATTTAATGCAAACAATCATGCTCCATTAATTTCAATTAAAATATATTGATTCGCATCAGCGGAATATCAACCAATAGCATTTATTTGAAATTTTTCGTAATGGTTATGTTGGCAACATTTATATATTAACATCATAATAAATATCTTAGAAGAAAAGATGTGTATCAGGTGCTAAATATTATACGAGGTAGAATCAAGTTTAAGGGGTCTTTGCTGAAGAAGGCTGAAATCCATTAAGAGTACAAAATGTCAGACTGAATAACTATTTCCCACCCTGTATGAATTTCAAGAGACATAAATGGAAATGAGAGAGAAGCTTACTTGGGACAGATGTCAGCAAGACTTTTTTCACTTGGCACATAATAAACATATGGAATGGCCTATCAGGCACTATTGCTGAGGCAAAACACAAGGATTGTTCAAGAAACAATTAGTTGCTGTTCTAAAGAAATGTAAAACTTCACATGGATGAGCCCTGATGGGCTAATAGTCCTGATGGATAAACCTCTCCAATTAAAAAATTTAATGCTCCGATACTCATTTGAATGTAAAAATCACTTCAGCAGTGTCTGTCGTCTTCTTTGCTTGGTGGTGGTACTCTTTTTTTCCTTCTTCTTCTTCTTTTTTTTTTTCCACTGAAAAAAATAAAGAAAATCTTGCTGTGCAGTTTTAGCAAAAGAAAAGCAAGGTCTGCAGTGCATAGTCTTCCCCTGCCTTTCCCTCTCATGTAACTGATTTACCAAAAGCACAGCATACCTGAGGCAGCAGCAGTTGAGTAGCATTTTTATATGGTATATGTTCAGATGGCTGAAGAAAGGCTAGATGTCTCAAAGCCACTCAAAGCAGCTTATATCAGAAATGCTAATTCTGAACCTGATTCTGCCATCCAAATTAGAAGACACCTGCTTTCTCTTTCTTTCCAAAACTCCAGTATCTTGCCTGTTTTCATATGATTGTTTTGCAGTAGCAAGCAAAGCAGTTTATCAGAGTGCTTCTTACAGGATCATATGGAGACCACGGTTTCCATCTGAATTATTCATAGCACTGATGTTCCTGAAGTAGATTTAGGAGCCGTTCTTTCATTGATATTTTTTTTTTTTTGGTCTAAATGTAGAGTGGCACTACATAATACATTTTGTCTTGGGTTTTCTGTGTGTTCTCTGTCAGAGGTGAAAAAACAAAAAAAAATTACAGAATTTCTATGCTTTAAATAAAACACTGCTTTATTATTAAAAGATAGTTTCAAAGAAAGTTTCAAAAAGACCTCTCATTCTATTTACATAAGCTTTATAAGCTTGAAAAACCACCGAAACCCATCACCTGACCCTCTCTTCTCAACGTGGATTGTTTCAGGTAGAGCAAAAAAATTCCTGCATTTTTAGAATTAATGTTGAAAGAAAAAAAAAAAAAAAACAGCTTTGAGCACTCCCTTAATTGAAAGCAGCATGAAATATCAGACATTTTCAGTTTCAAAGTTATTGCCACAGGTATGTTGCTGTTGTAGTGAGATAATCAGCATCAGCAGGATAGGTGGCATGTGTACTTTATACCATCTCTTGAGTGAGTGGTGGACTCTTCATGTATTAAGCACTAATGTATTATCAATTCAGAAATTATAAAAGTTTTGAAATATATAAAAAAAAAGAAAAAAGTGTTGATTTGGGAAAAAATTGTACGTTTGTATGAAATGGAACTAAAAGCTCGTCAAAACCTTGTCACAGCAAAAGGTCAGAAATACATAGTAAACTTCAGTTTCCACAGTTTTTCTATTACAATAGAAAATACATTTACATGTGTACTTTCAGTTAAAAACCAACACAGACCAGACATCCCTTCCCCCAATATGGTCCCAATTTCAAGTTACATTTGCTGTTTTGCTTAACAACTTGTAATTACGCAGCAAAATGGAAAATCTTAAAACAAACACATAAAAGTGCATTTTCTCTTACGAAATGTATCCAGTCTTCCCTGAGATAACTATAGCTAATCAGAGTTAAAAATGTTGCTAACACTCCATAAAGGGTCTAATTTTAATAACAGTTTGTTTTTAAAGGTAAATTTAAAAAGAAAGCAAGTAATAAAAAGAGTTCTAATGCTGAATGTACTCTTTGTAAAAGAGGCATAGAAGGGAATTTATTCACAGGTGAAATATTCACAGAGGACAGAGAACAGTGTGCCTGTTGATGGTCCTCCAAAACAACCTAGCTATCATAAAAGAGTGGAGTATATTTCTAATGAGCATGTGCCATATTTTATTTCCTTCTAAAACTAAGACAATATGTTTTGATATTAGCTTTTTCTTCCCTTTTCTGTCCTTGCTTCCCATTTCTCTTTCCCCACTGCCGACAATATATTTTAAATTGCTAATAATGAGAATATACCTTTAAAATACTAAGGTAAAGGCAGGTATTTGAAATTTGTGTAAATTACGATAGCATTTTCCCTTCCGCCGGTGAAACAATAAATCAACCAAAAAATACAGATACTATCAATTTCTTTTTTTTTTTTTTTTTCCCCCCCCCAGTGGTATAAGAAGATCACCAGCTGATTTAAAAAAAAAAAAAAAAAAAGACTTTCCCCATGTTGTAGTACTGCACAGCTGGGTGTGTGATAGAATGGTGGGCTAGGACTGATTAAATAATATCTTTCTTTGAAGCATTTGCGCATTGCTCCAGTCAGCAGTAAGTCTTCGAGGAGCATTTTCTGTGGCAGAGCTGCATGCCCTGTGTTCTCAACTTCACTTACTGCAAAGGAGGTCACAAAATTCCAGCTTGAACCCGGTTGGAAAATAATACAATAAAACTGAAACTTTTCTTAGTAGAATTTTAAAGCTTGTGAGCTTCAACCTGCTGCTTGTAGCAGCCACTTTTCTCCTTCTTAGTAGCTGGAGCAGTGCTGTGGTTTTGACTTTTGGCCTGGCAACAGCGCTGACAACACCAATCTTTTTAGTTGCTGCTCAGTAATGTTTAGTCTGACCAAGGACTTTCTGAGTCTCATGCTCTGCCAGGGAGGAGGGGAAGCCCAGAGGAAGCAGAGACAGGATACCTGACCCGAACTAGCCAAAGGGGTATTCCACACCACAGCATGTCATGCCCACTACATAAACTGGGGGCTGTTACCTGAAAAGGCTAGATCACTGCTCAGTTGGGCTGGGTATCGGTCAGCAGGTGATGAGCGGTTGTGTTCTCTTCCCTTGTTATTTCCCTTATCATTATTATTATTGGTGGTAGCAGCAGTGGTTTGTACTATACTTTATTTACTGGACTGTTCTTATCTCAACCCGTGGGATTTATATTCTTTTGATTCTCCTCTCCATCCCTCCAGGAGCGGGAGGAGGAAGAAGGGGGGTGGAGTGAGCAAGCTGCTGCGTGGTTCTGAGTTACTTGCTGGGCTTAAACCACAACAGATGAAAATAATAAAGATACCTTAGTGCAAGCCCTGTTGTATCGTAATAAAGTATTACAAAATATGTTCATTTTTAATTGTTTCATTTCTGGGTTTATGCCCGGCCAAGGCAAGGGAGAGCTGAGTATGTATTTCTCTGGTGTGCAAAATATTTATTCAGAATATATGCAAATCAACCAAATATTCTCCTATACAGCAGTACTGAGCTGATAGTTAATGACAGTAAAAGCTGACAACTTAATGATGAAAAAAACCCCATGTGTAATTAATAGGCTGTAGCACTTTCAGGAGAACTGGATGTCTCAAATAAAAAAAAAAAATTGGAAATATCCTTAGCTCCTACAAAACTGTTTCCTGGGCTTGAGAAGTGGTACAGTTTTATTTCATGGGGCAAAAGGAAGTCCTGACAAAAGAGATGCACAACAGGTTATAACAACTAATTAATCCATTCTGCCTCTTGTAGACGGGAGCTCCTGCTTCCAGTACATTACATTTTAATGATCTGCTTATAGGGTGGAAATTTCCTGACCCAGAACCAACTAGGAGAATTGATGAGGCTGACCATGAAGATGCAACATGGAAGATCAAGCAGTATGGTAGTAGAAGTCAAATGAATGGGAAAATCATGTGATGTAGTTTGTTGTGGTAGGTACACCTTGGCTGGACACTAGAAGCGCATCAAGCTGTGATATTACTCCCCTCTTCAGCAGGATGGGGCAGAGAAAATAAGGTGAAAAAAAAATCATGACTCAAGATAAAGGCAGTTTAATAAAGCAAAAGCAAAGGCCTTGGGTGAAAACAAAGGAAAACGAAGATTTTATTCTCTACTTCCCATCAGCAAGTGATGTCTGGCCAGTTCCTAGGAAGCAGGGCTTCAGAACACGTAACGGTTGCTGCAGAAGACAAATGTCATAAATAACTAATGCTCCCCCTTTATCCTGCTTTCTCTTATCTTTTATTGCTGAGCAGATATAATGTCGTATGTCGGTTTGGGCCAGCTGTCCTGGCTATGTTTCCTCCCAAGACCTTGTCCACCCCCAGCCTCCTGGTGAGGAGGAAATGGTGGAGAGTCAGCCTTGATATTGTGGGAGCACTGCTGAGCAACAGCCAAAACACTGGTGTGTTATCAGCACCTTCCTAGTTACCAATACAAAGCACACTATGAGGGCTGTTATGGGGAAAATTAACTCTATTTCAGTCAGACCCAATACAGACGAACAAAAGTGTTTAGTGACAGAAAAGAAATAGGAAAGCAATATCCCTTTAAAGAAAGGAGAAATCCGTAAACATGAAGTTTAAAGAGTTCCTTTTGAAGAGGGAGAGTATGTGCTTTAATGAAGCTTATTCTATAAAAGGGAAAAATCATTGTGGAAAATACTATTTAAGTGAATAATTTTTGGCATCAATATTATCCTCTTTCTCTTTGTTAGTAAAAATGTTCAGGGTATATTTGCTATTTACTGGCTTGGTCATATGAATGAAATTATGTTGGGTGTGATCTCTAAGTCTTAAGAAAGCACAGAGTTCTCGTCAAATCACACTTGTGTTTATTTAATGGAAAAAATGAACTTTCCAAATAGGTTCAAAATTAACAGGCTTGGAGAAATACTGAAAAATTAAGTGCTACCAAAAGAAAGTGTTTGAGTGGAAAGCAGTAGTTTTATGCAGGGTTATTCCAAGAGTAAAGAGGGTCTAAAAGAAAAACAACAAACAAAAAAATCACTGCAACTTCACAGCAGCCTACACCTTTCTCTTGCTCTTATATGATCACAGCAGGGAACAGAGAGCTCTGAAACTGCTGAGAGCTGAAATAGCTTCTGCTCAATCAACTCATACAGGTCTTGCCTCTTATTTTAATTTAGTGGAGGTGAGTGAGCTGAAGAGGTTTTAACATACTGAATAATAATTTGCAAGGGAAGATTCTCAAAAGGGTTGGAGTTTTATTGCTTGGAACTTATCAGAGCCTATTTAGTCATAGCATCTCAACTAAAAACCCAGGAGAACAAGTTTCTGAAAAGATTTCTTGTGCTTCCTGATTCACCTAGATTGAAAATACCACAGAGAAACTACTTTTCCCTCTTTACTCAAAACACTGCAAGCAAGATTATTGATAGTAGTCCTTAAAAGGGACAGGTGTTTTTTTCTGGCTGTTGTAACAGCTGGCTGCGTAATTCAATCCAATTAATATGTAAGGGTTCACATATGGGTGGGTATATTATGGATGGCTGGAACAAGAGACAACATTTAACAAATGACCTAAAATATGTCTCAGGGCATTTCTATTGCTAGCCCCAGGAAACCTGAGAGTTCTACAAGCTTATCTGCATTTGTGGATTGACTTTCAGATGCATGTTTGTGTTTATGACATTTCTTAATAAATTAGTGGTATTTTTGAATTTTATGGTGTCTTCAAACCAGTATTAACCCCCCCATTTTTAAAAATTGAATTATCACAGAAGTTTAAAAATATCATCCCCCCCTTCTTTTCCAGAAACAGATAGAATGCAAAATTACATAAACAATGCCTAATCAAAAGACTTATGAAATTAATGCAGAGAATTCTGTGTCCTGAATGAGCAGCATGAAAGGTTATTCAAGGAGAGAGAATGGAGGACCAAGCTGAGCCAGTATATTTTAACTGTCATGTGTTTCTGTGAAAGAGCAGAACTAAAAATCTCCCTAAATAGAGTTTTCTAAATATGAGAAACTTAGTATATTACATTTAATTCTATTATAATGCCCATAAAGTTTCATACTGATTTTTACTTCCACATCACAACAATCATTCTCTGAGTACTCACCCACAAAAGAGCAAACAAGCTTATTTTCCTTTGTTTTGGCTTTGCACATGTCAGCATTGCTTTAACCTTTAAAACTTCTGCGCTCCTGGGGTCTGAGTCTTGCAGATTTTAAAGCCTTTCCAGTATGATACTATAAACACACTCGAAGAAGTGGCATGTACTGCGTGTGGGTAAGCATAAGTTACACGTTGCACCCCTGAGAGTTGAAGAGCATCTGCTGTAGGCAAATATTTGTATGCATCTGAGCAGCTTTTCACTTAAGGACCTCTCCAAGTGAAGTGTGGGGCTTGGTTAAGCACTTTCAACACAAATACAGCTTTTTCTTTTTTAATTTTTGGCTGGATTTACTTCTCCAGCTGCAGAATAAACTGCTCGGTTATAAATATTAGCCATTAACTATGGCAGATAGCACAAGGAAGGTTGCACTCATATAATAATGCAAGATAGAAACTACTGCATCTTGCCTATGTGGCATCTCCATGAGCCGTTAAGAGCAGAGAGGAATTCTGCATTTAACCTCAAGGACACAGAGATTTATTAGTTTGTGTCTGAACCTTCACTAGTTCACATTCCTCATCATTTTATATCCTGTAGTATCAAAATAAATAGGTACTGTTATGCCAGATGAGATTTTGAACATAGCCTGAACTAAACCAAAACCAAAACCAAAACCAAAACCAAACCAAACCAAACCAAACCAAACCAAACCAAACCAAACCAAACCAAACCAAACCAAACCAAACCAAACCTTCAAATTCAGGCAAATAATAACCTGAAGCAAGATGAAAGCCCTGTATCTAACCTTGCTCAGCAAGTTCAGTGTTTTCTAAGTGCTCCCCTAATTTATTTATTTTTTACATGGAAGCTTTGATTAATCCTCTCCAAGTATGTATTTATTTGTTTATTAATTTATTTTTTTCTTGCCATACTCTGTAAACATAAATTATAGAAATCAACATAAAAAATGAAATCTGATTTTGACAGAACCTGGCAGATGAGGGTTTTAATCACAAGAATCACATATAGATGATGCAGTGGCTAATTTTCTAATAACAAGCTAAACTGAAAAATAAGTCACACTGGCTTGTGTGAGGAAATATCAGCAAAATGAACCTAAAGTTAAGAATTATAAAATGTTAAAATGAAATTATAGAACTTTTTTATTATTTTTATTATTTAACAATCATAGAAAAGGATTTTAATGGCAATTCACAAATATTTTGGCTGACCACTAATGAACATACAACCAAAAATATCAATTCTACCTGTGTGAATGTGTAAGCTGGAAGCAACCCGTATATGACCAGCTCCTAGCATCCAGTTTGCTCTGAAATTGCATACTATAGCTCATATGCCAGTGGATATTAGGATCTGAACACCAAATGTAATGTTACCTCTTTTTCAAATTGCTGGAGCATGAAAGAGTCTAAGGCAGGAGTTCTATCTTCTTTGAGGGTGGTGGAAGCTGAGTTAATTCTCTCCCTCCTTTGCTTTTACATCTGATGTCTAAGGAAGGCTTCTGGCATTATGGTGCTTTGTGTAGAACTTTCTGATTTGACCTGGAGTGAGGTGGTATTTTATATGTGCAGGACTCTGCTCTCTCTGCTTTACTCTAAGTAGTATGAAGTAGCTCAGGTCAAGCTCGTTTGACCTCTGGGTTCATGTGTGGCATTTTGAAGAACTATAAGGGAAAAGGTGGAATAACATTTTTGGGCTTTTGCTCAGTAAGTCTATTTTCTCATGAAAATCAAACTCATTTCAGAAGATTCCTTGTGTGGTTTAGACTTGACTTCTACTTAAGCTGTTTTTCTTTGCCTTTAGGGAAAAAAAAAACACAGGCTCTAAATTTCATGATGATATTATTCAGTCCAAAATATCTACCTTTATTTGAATTGTTTTATTAGTAATATTAGAAGTCGTAGAATCATAGAATCATAGAATAGTTAGGGTTGGAAAGACCTTAAGATCATCTAGTTCCAACACCCCTGCCATGGGCAGGGACACCTCACACTAAACCATGCCACCCAAGGCTCTGTCCAACCTGGCCTTGAACACCACCAGCGATGGAGCATCATTGCTCTTTAACATTTAGTTCCTCTTTTTTTGTCTTTGCTCAATGATATCTATGAAATTCCATCATGCTATGAAAGTGGTATTGTCAAAAGTTTAGAGACCTTTGGAAATTATAGGGAACTAGGGAAAGAGGCAGGGATTTCTTTCTGGAAAGGGAAAGAAGATGATGAAGAACTAACTTACTTTTGAATTTACTAAATTATGCACATTAGACCAAATCTGGAAGTAAATATTGAACCAAAAAAAAAATTGCATTGCTTCAATGATCATTTGGATAGTGTAAGAGATAAGTGAGAATGAGGATTGTATTTTCTTGGTGATAATGGGATGTCCAGTAGAGGATGGGAAAGGACAAAGTTCTTCCTCAGTGTATAGTCTGAGTAGGGTCCATAACTGGATGACTACCTTCCCCAATTTGTAAGGACCGGCCTCTTCTATGCCAGCGTGGAAACAGATTTTCAAGGATGGGAGGAGGAGAATAGACGTTATTTAACATCCATTTGTCCTGTGAAATGAGTGTAAAGAGGAGGAAGCTGCATGTTGTGAAGTACTTCATCATTAAGATGGCTTTATGTGGACAGATGTGCCAAGAGTAAAACAAAAAGCAGAACACTGAACTTTGCATGTCACAGCTTCAGACTCCTCCTTACTGCTCACCATGCCTCCCAAGTACAGCTGAGGTTTGTATGAGAAATGCAGAGTCTGGTCACAAAGAATTCAGAACTACTCACAGAAATATCATGACTGCTCTAATTACATCTACAAGTTTATATTTCAAATTTAAGACAAACATATTGAATATATATAATTATCCTAGAACTTCAGGAAAACAGTACTCTGGAGAATAATAAAAAAAAAATTATACTGAAGATATCTTAATAACATGCAAGATTTTATGAATTTGGGAAAGAGTAAAATACCTCTGCATTTCAGGTTGCATTAAAGAAAAAAGTTTGTTACAATTCTTTTGTAGTTTATGATATTTCTCATTATTTTTCATATGTTCATCACAACAAGAGGGATCATTTATGATTTATGACAGCTAGGAAAAATTAAAATAATTTCCAAAATAATTTGCAAATATCTTCATTATCAATATGATAGGAAATTTGTAATAACCAAAAATATTTTAAAATTCATTAAAATTTCCTCCTTCAGAGAATGTTATTTTAAGCTGGATTGTTTATTTGGTTTTGTTTTTTCTTTAGTTTGATAAAGTTATTGTGCATGACCGAAAAAAAAGCTTTAATTAAAAAAAATAATCATTAAGCCTCTCTGTTTACCTGTGTATTTAATATTAGGGAGGAATTGATTAGTCTATGACACTGACAGCTGACTAAAAGTTTTAATAATGTATTCATTAAAATACTGAACAAGACACAGTAAATGGCCAGGTTAAACACTTTAGTTTGCTGACCTTGGTAAACTGCACACAGATTTATTACATTAACGATAAATAACATAAGCATATTTGCTATGATATCTACTACTCTGAGCCATACTTACCTGAGCACTAACTTTCATTTTGTGCTGTAGATGGTCTGTTATAGTCATAAATGACTGAGGTTGCCAATTAAAAGACTGAATGAAAAATGTTTGTATTCACTGAGATGAATATCCCTTAATTTCTCTTCTCTGAAGTATTTCATGAAACCCGATGGTACTACTATATAATATGTAAATCAGATTAATATACTGCTCCAGGAGTGCAGTAGTTCCCTACAGTATTAAAGTCCACAAAACCTGATTTTTAATATATTCACGAACAATGAAGGAACTACATGTTGCATACAAAAACAGCTACACCTTTTGGAAAGACAGCCAACCAGATGCTTTCATTTCTAGGCTGGCAACCATGGGGATCCAAGAAAAGTGAGGCGCTAGTCCTGGGACTTTACACCTAGGATTTTCAGTAATAAATGTTGCTGCTAGCAGTTTTTAAGAAGTTTCTGCCATTGAAAAGCCATGTTTAAATTCGAGTTTAAGGACAAGTTTTGCCTTGTACATGTCTATTTACAGTTTAAAGTACCAATGGTGTGTGTGGTGTCCATATAACAATTGCTTTGCTTGAGACCACCTCTTAAAAAGGCAGGAATTTATAACCTACTTAATAGAATAACACTGTTAGGAAAGGTTTTGCTTCTGTCTTATTTGGCTGAAATACTAAAGAGGGTACCAGTCTAGCTATGGTTCTCTGAAACCTGTCATGGGTTCAGCAGCAGCAGTCATTTTTCTCCTTCTTAGTAGCTGGTGCAGCACTGTGTTTTTGATTTTGGGCCTGGGAACTGCGCTGATAACACCAGTGTTTTCAGTTACTGCTTGCTAATGTTTTGTCTGGCCAAGGACTTTTCTGAGTCTCATGCTCTGCCAGGGAGGAAGGAGCCGGGAGGAAGCAGAGACAGGGCACCTGACCCAAACTAACCAAAGAGGTTATTCCATACCACAGCACGTCATGTCCAGGATGTGAAATCGGAGGGGAGAGACCCGGAAGGGTGTGGTGGTGGGCTGCAGGTGCACGGCATGGTCAGGTTTTTGGGACTGGGGGATTCGCTGCTGGGGGGTGCACTGACTGGGTCGGGCTTGGTGAGCAGTTGTATTCTCTTTCCTTGTATTTCTCTTGAATTATTACTGGTGGTAGCAGCAGTGATTTGTGTTATACCTTAGTTACTAAACTGTTCTTATCTCAACCTGTGCGAGTTGAATTCTTTTGATTCTCCACCCCATGCCCCTGGGACTGGGGGAAGAAAGAGGGGCAGTGACTGAGAAAACCGCGTGGGTGGGGGGCTTAAACCACTACAGTTCTTTTTGGCGCCCAATGTGGGGCACGAAGGGTTGAGGTAAAGGCAGAATAGCCACTCGTCACAATGCTGATTTATTGGCTCTCAAAGTTGTTGCTCTGGTTCTCACAGGTTCAGCGTATGATACTTTACTTACAGCCGGTATTTCTTATCTTAACGTTTTTCACATCTGGGTTTTGGGTTAAGGTTCTCGTTACATTGTACTCTATTGAAATGGATTGTAATACGGGCGAGCTCCAGAAGGGAGGAGGGGAAGCCGCGGCAGGGTGGCCCCGGGAGCCGCCGGCGGCCGAAACGGTCGGGAAGCGTGGCCGTGGGGACCAGGAGCCCAGCCCCGCGGCTGCGGAGGCGGCAGAGGGGGTGAGCCCGGCACCAGCCGAGCGGGGGATGGCGGAGGAGAAGCCGAGCCCCGAGCCCGAGCCCAGCCCCTCGGCGATCCAGAGCATTCCCCGGCAGTTGCCCACAGAGCCCTGCAAGCCCAAGCCCCAGGAGGATGCAGGAGACCACGCAGCACTTCCCAGCAAGGCAGAGGAGGAAGATCTGGACTCAGACAAAGAGCAGCTGGTGGTGAGAGAGCCGGCAAGCACAGCAGCTACACCAGCCCCAGGGACAAGTACAGCAGCCTCATTTGAGAGTTCCGACGGTTTTAAATGGCCTTTAAGCACCCTTGAGACCTGCCTGCTGATTGTGATGGGGATCAGCATGTTGGCATGCATCCAGAGTGTGTTTTACCCACAACCATTCTGTCTGGTCCCCAGAGTTAAGCAGAGTGGGGTGTGGGCCTTGTCTGGGGTTGGACTGCAATGTGGGATGGCCAAGAGATTTTTCCCAAAGCTGGACAGCCATGAGTGTCAGGGTGTGTGGGGCAGTGTGAGTGAGTGCGAGTATCTAGTCCACTGGACCCCTCCAGTGCTTTGGAAACATCATAGATGGAAGGCAGCTGTATGGAGTCCCCAATGACAAGCGGCTAAAAAGAAGTGGCTCAGATGGACTTAGATTGGCAACATGAAGGTGAATTATTTTGAGTCTGGTAGGCCCATGACACTTCAGGCCACCAGGGCAGAGATGCATCATACAGATGGACTTATGATCGAGGGGTGGACTTATGATCTAGGGGTGGACTTAACAATGGACACTATTGCCCAGGTTATTCACGAGTGTAAACACTGCACACAGCCTTTCCTGCTCTGAAAGGCTGTTACAAAAGATGGAGCCTGACATCATGGACTGGATGGACTCAGCAGCTTTGTAGGGATTGGTCCATGCACAAAGGGATGATCTCTCTCCCTTTCTGTGTGTGTGTGTGTATCCATACATATACATGTGATGGTATATTGAAAATGTGGGATCTGAGCATGACGTGAATGGTATGGAATAAGGGGTGGATTGTCATGGGTTCAGCAGCAGCAGTCATTTTTCTCCTTCTTAGTAGCTGGTGCAGCACTGTGTTTTTGATTTTGGGCCTGGGAACTGCGCTGATAACACCAGTGTTTTCAGTTACTGCTTGGTAGTGTTTTGTCTGGCCAAGGACTTTTCTGAGTCTCATGCTCTGCCAGGGAGGAAGGAGCCGGGAGGAAGCAGAGACAGGGCACCTGACACAAACTGACCAAAGAGGTTATTCCATACCACAGCATGTCATGTCCAGGATGTGAAATCGGAGGGGAGAGACCCGGAAGGGTGTGGTGGTGGACTGCAGGTGCACGGCATGGTCAGGTTTTTGGGACTGGGGGATTCACTGCTGGGGGGTGCACTGGCTGGGTCGGGCTTGGTGAGCAGTTGTATTCTCTTTCCTTGTATTTCTCTTGTATTATTACTGGTGGTAGCAGCAGTGATTTGTGTTATACCTTAGTTACTAAACTGTTCTTATCTCAACCTGTGCGAGTTGAATTCTTTTGATTCTCCTCCCCATCCCCCCGGGACTGGGGGAAGAAAGAGGGGAGTGAGTGACTGAGAAAACCGCGTGGGTGGGGGGCTTAAACCACGACAAACCTCACAGACAGGGTAAGTCAGGCAGCTCACAACATTCCTCCATGGATGCAAGATCAGGGACAGAAGCAACCTATTTCCTTTTTGCAAGTCTATATGCTAAATAGATGTATGCTTTGTATAGTTACTGTGCTACATTTTTCTTATATGCAGTATAGAAATCTGTCACATTCATTCCATTCAGTTCATTTCCACTGATGGAATACCACAACCAGACCTCTATGAGGAAAGCAGGCATGAGATCTTGCTCAAAATGATTAGATCTGTTATTAAAAGAGCAAGTGGACCATGTTTTAATACATGTCAAAACTCAAAGGTTTTGTACACTAATTAGGCTGTCAACATGTCCTTGTCTTCTTTTAATTTTTATTGTTTAAAAGCAAAATCACAAATTACAGACAGAGCTCTAGGACAAATTTGAGAAATTAAAGACAATGGTATTATGAGATATGAGAAATAAGGCTTTTGATACAAGTTTTGTTAAAAAGATTTATAAGCTGTTTACCTCAAAGAAGCTTTCACACTTTCAAAATCAAATCAAAACAACAAAGACAGAAACACATTAGCAGTCAGGATTTCAACAATTTTGCAGAATTTTGTTTTAGTGGGTGCTGCCCGAAGCCTGTTGTATTACTCAAGTGAAAATTACTGCTTTAGCAAAAGCAACATTAGTCCTTATTAGTGAGGACTCATTTCCTATGTAAATGGTGTCAGGGTGAATAAAGGTAGCAGGATTAGTTTCTACTGACTGAAAATTCACCTTTTTATTATAATAAAATTCACTTCTTTTTTGCAACGTAAGATTAAGATAGAAAATTGTGCTGGCTACATCTTCTGTTCTATTTATAAATACATATATACAAACAATCACAACTACAACCATTTATTTTCATGGTTAAAAGTACTGTAGTCTGGAACAATCAAAGGAATCTGTTGAGGTTTATAAATTCCCTGTGGTGAGTTGTCCTGGCTAGACACCAGGTGCCCACCAAAGCTACTCTATCAGTCCCCTCCTTAAATGGATGGGGGAGAGAAAATATAACAAAAGGCTTTTGGGTTGAGATAAGGACAGGGAGAGATCACTCAAAAATCACCGTCACAGGCAAAACAGATTTGACTTGGGGAAAATCAAGTTATTATCAATCAAATTAGAGTGGGATAATGAGAAATAAGTGCAAACCTTATTAAAAACCAACCAAAAAAAAGTATTCCCCCATCCCAGCCCTCTTCCCATGCTTAAATTTACTCCCAAATTGTCTACCTCCTCTGTCAAAACAGCGCAGGAATGGAGGTTGTGGTCAGTTCACCACACGTTGTCTCGGCCACTCCTTCCTCCTCAGGGGAGGACTTCTGCTCACACTCTTCCACTGCTCCAGCGTGAAATCCCTCCATGTCAGACAGTCCTCCATGAACTTCTCCACTGTGAGTCCTTCCCACAGGCTGCAGTTCATGAGCTGCTCCAGCACAGGTTCCTTCCATGGGTGCAGCCCTTCTGGAACAGACTGCTCCAGTGTGGGTCCCCTGTGTGGTCATAAGTCCTGCCAGCAGGCCTGCTCCAGCCTGGGGTTGTCCATGGGCTACAGGTGGGTGTCTGCTCCACCATGGACCTCCATGTGCTGCAGAGACACAGTCTGCCTCATCGTGGTCGGCGCCAGGGGCTGCAGGGGAATCTCTGCTCTTGCATCTGGAGCACTTTTTCCTCTTCCTTCTGCACTTACCTTGAGGTCTTCAGGGCTATTCTTTTCACATATTCTCACTTCTATCTCCTAGCTCCTGTTGCACAACATTTCTTTTACCCATCTATTATCCCAGAAGCTCCACCACAGTCACTGATGGGCTTGGCCTTGGCCAGCAACATGTCCATCTTGGAGCTGGCTGGCACTGGCTCTCTCAGCCATGGGGGCAGCTTCTAGCAGCTTCTCACAGAATCCACCCCTGTAACCCACCTTCCTACCAAAACCTTTCCATGTGATCCCAATGCAGTTGTGTAAATTATTATGTTTCCTTATTGGAATTAATAGGAGATCAGAGCCTGAGGAGTGGTTATTTGACTTATATATGTATTTTTGAGAATAGCATTAATTCAAAGAAACAGAAGTTTCTGCTATATCCTGTTACATGTGGAACAAGGTGTGTTGACTGTTAGAGGCATTGCAGTCTAATTTGAGTATTCGGACTATACAAAATAGTGGATGAAGTGAGTTCTATGAATGAAAATGAATTATTTATGTACCTTTAGGAGACTTTAGCCCTGGTGGTAATTTCCTGGTAAAATCATTGCCATTAGGTCAGACTACCTGACAATAATGATCTTTCTAGCATGAAGTTTTTTGGAAAGATTGCTCTTATTTCTGTTCTTGAGAACCTGTCTTCATAGGGGATTCTGCAGTAAAGGAAAAAGTGAGATGACATTTCAGGTACAGATTGCTTCGTGAGCTGAAGTGCTGAACCCATATAACAGGGAAGTGGGTGAAGGTTTCCAGTCTACTCCACGTACAAGGGGGTTATGTGCTTTGGGTGACCTTGTCTCCCACAGGGCCATCTTTGTCATCTCCTTTCAAAGCAGACTAACTTTGTTGACCTGTCATTTCAGGGAGGCTCTGTGCAGGCATGGTAGTGCTCCTGCTCTTTCAGGATTACAGCCTACAAATACCTGTCAACTTTGCATTTATCTGTTTGTAATTTTATGCTGAAAATGTTTTCAACTAGGGCAGAAGGCAGAGACATTTTTTTTTCACATTTTCCCTTCCTAATTTGAGATATTCAGTTGACCTTGAAAAGTTGTGGCTTCTCTTCTGTGTATTGGGGATAACACTGAGTTCCTAGGAAAAGATGGTAATGTCAGAAATTACAGCCTCATAAAGCCTTTAATTCTCATCATAAAAATAATATATAAAGTAGAGAACTATGAGGGTGCCTTACATATTGTACTGTCAGGTTTAGGAGCACTACAATAAAATTTACAATGCCTTTTTTATTTGATAGTTAGCAAGGAAGAAAGGAAGAAAAATTGTAGCTTAAAAATTGTCATGTTATAAACAAGTGAGCTTTTCACGGGGTGGAGGAAAGGAAGCTGGGAGCTCAAAATGCTGGGCTTTGAGGACTTTTACTATGTCTCTAAAAGAGTGTTGCTAAGAATCCCAGATGTTCACTCCAGGTGAAGTTTTTAAATACACGATGGTCTTAAGTTTTAAAACTCCGCTCATTATAAGCCAAATGCTTTTCTCAGAGTATTTGAGAATGCAGATAATACAAATAACTGTAGGAGCTTTTGAAAGCACAGAGAGCACAGAAGGGGCACATTTGGGCAGGAGGCAACAGATGAAATCCCTAGAGTGTTGTGGCCAAGGGGAGTTTTCCCAGAGATACTAATGAAGGTAAGATTTCACACAGTTTCCCTAGGAATATTTAATCACCTGTCTTCTGAGCAGTAGTAATCATCTTCATAGTTACCAGTTTATAGTCTGATGATGACAGGTTTTTATAGCTAAAAGTCTAACTGTAGGGCTTGGCTCTTCAGCTTGAACCAGGCAAGGGCATATTTCTGCTTCCAAAAGCTGGCTGATATGTCACTGTAAAATCGTGAGCATGTTATATATAATGTAGCAAACAGGTCTCAAATTTTCAAATTTTTAATTTGGGAATGAGAAAATAATAGATATTAGCTTCATAAGTTTCTTAAAAGCCTCACTGAAGTTGCTTTGCATGCAAGAAGTTGTATAGAAACATATGAACAAGAATAGAGTACATAGAATATAGAAATATATAGAAAGCAAACATTTGTGCAAACATTCATGCAAACATTCAAGGTCAAAAATAAGAGGTCAAGATATACACCAAGGTGATTTAAGCATGAAAAAGAGCACATTCTCTTTCCCCTTTAATCACTCATCTTCAAGTGAATGTTTTGCCTAGGAGAGACAAACTTTGTCTTGTCACACTTTGCAGAGCACACTGGCAACCAGAAAATGCTGAAGGGTTATGCATCTTGCAGAAGCACTTTTTATTCTAGCCTACATCATGGTAGACTTTTTTTATGTGACTTTCCTATTGAATCCAGTGAATAGATGTAAATATATGTAGAGTAGGGGCCACATGTCGTCTTTAGGATGGAACCATTGAAATGATGTAGTACAAGAGCTTTTGAAAGCTATCATTCATATTTGTTTATTACAAAACTGTGGTTCAGGGAAATAGTGTTTTTACTTCAGAGATTCACAGTGCTTTGGTAAAATTTTCGTACCTGGTTAATATTTCATACATCATTATGTGGGCAAAAAGTAAGTCTATCAAAAATTTAAAACAACCAGTTTTTCTGGAGAGCAGCAGATGCTGAATATTTCACAGATGCCTTCCTCCCATTTGTCTGTTTTCACCAGTTATGTAGAGATAACAGTAACACATTTTTCAAGCCTTGGCAGTGCATTTGATCAGCACTCTGGCAGCTGGTGAGCTTCAGTCTTATAGTGTCCAACAGCTGGGAAAGGGCAGAATGGGGCTTTCAATGGAGGGTTTTATGGGTGTCTGCTAATTATATTCTGCTACTCTCAACACTCACATGGGAATCTCACACACTTGTCCTCTCTGAAACACGTGGTAAGGGTTGGAAGATCTATTGTCTGAAGAAAACTTCCCTCTTCCTTCTTCACAACCTGACAAGTAGCTCACCCGTGGTCAGATGAATTTGCTCCCAAAGCTAACATGCAGCTACCAAACTGTGAAAGAGTATGTATCCCCTTTTTGTACATGTACTTATCCTACTTTTTTCTTTTTATTTTTTTTTCAGAAGAAAGTTCTAATTACTTCACTTTGTATTTATTATTCTAAGAAAGATAATCTTTTGCTTTTGTAAGGGCTAGAATTTTAATAATTTCAGTCATCAATTTACCTTTAGTATGTTTAAAATGGCTTATAGAAGGGATTTAATCATGAGCTTCTGCCTTTCCCTGTGAAATACTGGTATGCTACTTGGTTAAAGTTCTTAAGCTTTTAGGGTAATTGAAATGTTGGATTGAGTCTTAGGAAGAATTAACTACTAATATTTTTAGAAGGTAAATTAAAGTTTTTCTACCTTTTAGTAGACTAACCTTCTAAATATCCTTTAAGAATTGTATGCACTGCCATTTTTAGAGAGTGTTCTCAGCAATGTCAGCCTCTTGGATCTCCTTCACAATATAAGTTTGAGTGCAACATGTAGAAAACCTAAAACCCAGCCATAATTTTAGGTGACAATATTCTGACTTACAGTTAAGATTTACTTAACCAGATGTGCAAATTTACTGAGCAGTCATGACTTATCATGTTGCACCTTAGACATTTTTTGTCAGATATGGTCCCTAGACAGATACTAAACTCTGATGATTCCTTTTGGTCAAGCCTACCATTAACATTAACATTTGAAAACCTAAAACCTGTATATTAAGTAATAATTTTCTCTCTCTCTCTCCTCCACCAATAGTCCATGCCAGAAAATCTCAAAGAAAATCTTCCCTAAATATTAACAATTCAGCTATCACTGGTAAGCATACTGAAATGCTGAGATATCAGCCTATAGAATCATAGAATAGTTAGTGTTGGAAAGGACCTTAAGAGAATCTAGTTCCAACCCCCCTGCCATGGCCAGGGACACCTCCCACTAAACCATGCCACCCAAGGATCTGTCTAACCCTGACTTGAACAGTGCCAGTGATGGAGCATTCACAACTTCCCTGGACAACCCATTCCAGTGCCTCACCACCCTCACAGTAAAGAACTTCTTCTTCATATCCATATTACTGCAAATACAAAAATTCTCCCTTCTCTAAAAATACTGGGTCCTACACTTTGGGATATGCCTGTGATACACCCACACTGAAATGTGTAAGTTGGGTGCAAAAGGGTGTAACCACCCCCAGATGAAGACCCTCCCACAGCAGCCAAGCTCTGTCGCTTTCATACAGTGCAATTTCTTCCCCGGGGACACTGGCAATGGACACAGGTATCACAGAAAGCCCACAAAAGCATTCCTGTCTCTTCACTTTGCTATAAACCAAAGCTTATTTCTCTTCTTCTTTGGCCATCTATGTGAATTTCACACAACTAGTGTTATTGTGAGTGAATATCCTTGTCAGCTCTGCCCCTTTGAACTACTTTTTAGAGCTCAATTTAAACTGGGAGAGTGGCAAAAATGTTTCCAATCATCCTAGCTGACAGCATCTTGCCATACTGGAATGTTTGATCTAAAAAGGGACTTAGCAGCTTACTGAAAAGAGAGCACGGGCAATGAATTATTCAGAGTTTCTAGTCAACAACCCTTCATACCGTGTTCTATCCCAGGATAGGTGGTTCAGGCTCGAGTACTATATTTGTCAACAGTAAACTAAACCTACTGCCCAAATCCCACACTGACAGTGGTAAACTGATTGTATATTGTTATGGCTGTCATGTAAGGTAGGTAAAGTACAGAAATTCAGAGCAAGGCTGTCCCTGTGTTCTTAACTCATCCCCCTTGTGCTTTCAATTTTCATGAAGTAAAAAAAACGGCAGTGCTGCAAGAATTTTTGGGGCTGCAACAACACCTAAGCACAGGGAATCCATTAAAAACAGGATCAGCGATGCAGCATTAACTCTGTATTTACTTTGTTTGTGCTTAGTTTATAGATTTCTCTCAGTCTTTTTTTCCCAATTAGATGATTTTAGAAATGCAAATTCCATGGCCGTGGATTAGATATTGTAAAGAAAGGAGTCTGTTTCCCTGATGTGATACTCCAGGTGACTCCATTAGACTTAACCCATCAGGAAATTAGCTCCATTTTATTGCTACTTATTTTGTGCTTTTCTGTCATTTCCTCAGTGTGCTTGTATAAAAAGAATATTTACAAACAAAACAGTGAATAAGAAAATACCTACTCCTATGACAATAAAAATTTTCTTTCCAAACCATGCTTTATATTCATTAGATAGTATTTAGAGGTGGCTTTGGGTCACTTTAGTAGTAGGGATATGAGTGCTGTTCCACTGTGTTAAAAAAGGTCTGACTTAAGTGGATCAAATTGGGCCCTTTGATTCACTCTTAGAATCCTAAAAGCATTGACCCTTTTAAGTATGTTACTAAATCTGCTACCTCCTGAAATCAGGTTTTTCTTGAGGCCAGACAGTCCAAATTTTCTTCTTGCTATTAATAAAAATAGTGTCACAGACAGATATAAAATTAAATCAAAAAGTGTTTAGCCTCTTATAAAAAATAATGGCCTTACCACATTGTTGGTGTCCACATTTGGCAGACAGCGCTCAAATTTTTGTTCCTCTATTGAATTGTTATTCTCTATGAATTCCTTCAAGCCCCCTGGTTCATATCTTAATAGATGCCTTCCTTCCAGCTCCAGTTTTTATTTTATTTTAAAAATATTTATAAATTGATGTAATTTTTGAGCCAAGAGTTGTTGCACCAATCAGTTCTTAGCAGATATGCTAAGGCACTTTAGTTGTTACTGGGGTTAAAAATACCCCCAAAAGCCACCTATTGAGATGAAATCCAAATGAACTGTCTTAATACATTTGCAGCCTCAGCCATATGTCGGTGTCTGTGGTCTAAATTGTTAGGGCTGGAGAGAAGCCTGATCTTTTACTTATGTGGTGGAATCTCACATGCCTCATATGCCTGTATTATTACCATGAAGTGCTTGTTACACTGTCAGTGGCTCTTAGGATGGCTTTTGGAGCTTTTTTTTTCTCAAAAGTGTTTCAACTCTATATATGACTTTGCTTTTTGAGACCTTATATCTGACTTTTGAAAATACCTCTTTATAGATGTTGAATTTAATCCAGATTTTATTCTCATCATTTTGCTGAAGCAACCCCATTGCATTATTATAAAAACTTCCATAAAGAATAAGATGCTCAACTCTATATTATTCTCAAGAATCTGAAGTTAATCTATGTGAAATGTGAAAAATATCCATGCCTATCTATTACAAATTAAGAAGTTAGATTTCCAATAATTAGGACATGAATATTAGGAAATGTCAGAGTTGACTCTGATTTATCTCTATGTATGCATTACTCTAATTATAGAATGATTATACTTGATAAAAATATTTTATAAATATCAGTCAGTCTTCCATGTGCCAGTACCCTATGTCAGCAAACACAGAGGCAGCAGTTATAGACCAGATGGCCTAACTAAGAATGTGTTGTTTACATATATTTGTGCAGTTTCATTGTGTGTTGTGAATGCACAAACCTGGTTGCCATACTTGTAGACAACAGTTACCCTTTTTTGTCTAAAATTTCAGTAGTTAATTTGCACTGAAGGTACTAGTTTCAGGATTGATACCATTATTAACATGGTGAATATTCCCTGCTGTATGAATACAGTTTTATCTGGTAAACTTTTCTCAAAACTTGAAAAAGCAGCTTTTTAATCAAAGCAAATATCTGTTCTTGGCTTATACTGCATGCTCAGTGTGAAACTAATTAATAATCTAGATGATGCAATGGTCTTCTAGTTCTTGTCAGATGCACAGAATCACAGAAAAGTTGAGGCTGGAAGGCACCTTTGGAGACTGTTTAGTCCAATGGCCCTGCTCAAGAAGGGTCAGCTAGAGAAGGCTGCTCAGGACTGTGTCTAGTTGAGTTTTGCATATCCATGAATGGAGACCTCACAACCTCTCATGACAACCTGTTCTACTGTTTGACCGCTCCTATAGTAAAAAAATTCTTTCTTGTGTTTAAGTGATTTTACAGTTTTGTTTTTTTTTTTATTATTATTATTATTTATTTATTTATTTCATTTTGTGCCCATTGCCAGCTTTAGTTTCAATAAGCACTATCGAAAAGAGCTCAGCTCCTTCTTATCAATTTCCTCCCATTAAGTATTACATACATTGATAAGATCCCCCTGAGCCTTCTCTTCTCCAGGCTGAAAAGCCTTGGTTCTCTTAACCTCTTAGATGGCTGATGTTCCAAGGTCTTTGATCCCCTTTCTGGTTCCTTGATCACCTGTGTCAGGAACTTGTCCCCAGTGCACTCCAGAAGACTCCTGGATTGGTTGTGCCATGCTCTATTATCCTTCCAGCAGACACTGAAGTAGTAAAAATCTATAATCGCTGGGGCTTGTGAATGTGAGGTTTACTCCCACAGCTTGAAAATGGCCTTATCTACTTCTGGATCAGGCATCCTATAGAAGCACTGCATGACAGCATCACCATATTACCGTACCTGCTAATTTTGATCCATGAACTTTCAGCTAGCTCCTTTCATTTTATGTCCAAATTCATGTTCTCTGACTTACAGGGATAGAAACCCTCGTTAATTACTTCTTCCTTTCTTTAATGAGTTCTTGCTTTCCTTCATAACTTCTTCAGTCTGTAAACAGTCTTGCTATGAAATTAGATGTAAGTAGGACCATCTCTTCTTTAATTGCTCAGTCATTCATCAGAATGAGGACAGTACCATTTCAAACTGCAAAGAATCTCACCAGTCATCAGTCACATTAAAGGCTTCTTAACTGCAGTCTGCAGTGGTATTATATTTTCTGTTTGATGTACATTAACATTTGGAAGATAACTGATTGTTTTAACTGTGTTTGAGTCTGTGTCTCAGTGAGACACAGTTCAGCAACGGATCCTGATACTTATATTTATTTGTGCTTCTTGTCTTTTTTCCTATTTTATAATTCAAATAATTTACTCTGTCTGCAACTTGTGAGCTTTTATTAATTGGCATAAGGTTGGTTTTGTCTGACCTATAAGATATTTTATCAGTAATTTGTTTGTGTTTAGTGAATCAAATTACAATATCTAGATTTTAGGTAACCATAATTAGTACTATATATTAACAATAGGATTGCAAGTTAAAGGGAAATACACAACTGCATTCAAAAACTACATGATTAATTAGAGAGATAGAAATTAAGTTCAATGCAGATTTTGGCAAAACAGGATGCAGTATAATATCTTCAAGTCAAGAGAATACTTGTTATTAATAATTAGCAAGAATTGAATGCATCTCAGTTGCTAGCTTCAAAACAAGAATGAAAATGAGTCACAGTAATAAACAATTCTGTGCAACTTGAAAGAACAACAATTTATTGTAGTTAAGAGCATCGGTGGGCCAGGAACTGGTTACATTCTTTTCTAGCAGCTGTCTTTCTTATTCAGTTACCAGGAGTAATTTTGTAAAATGTTTAAAACCACATACATGTTAAGGTTATACAGCTCCAACAAATAATTTGCATGCACACTGCAATGATCAGGCTGAAAGAGAGTGTCTCATTTATGTCATTTCTCAAAACTTTTACTGACTGGAGATACTGATGAGTATTCTTACCTGAAAATAAACTGATCCCATGATCATTAATATGGTACCAAGATACCTTAGGCAGGCTGCTCCAACTTAGGTGTCATGCAGTGTGAAAGAGTACAGTAATTCAGCAATTCAGAGATTATAAGTGGAATCCTGTGTGATAGGGAGATAGGTGAAGTTATGTTGGTCTAAAGAAAAAATCAATTTAATAATTTGCATAGTGGGTAAGGCAGAGGTAGCCAAAACCCCAATGCTAAGGCTCTGTACATCTTTCTTTTCTGAAGCACAGAATTTGAGCTGGTGATACTTAGTAGCTGCCTCCATACTTTCCAGAGCTCTGTGGTCCTCTGGAGAATTGTCCTAAGAGCAAGTTCCCCTCTCTGCACAGAGTTCAAACATCTTATAAAACTTGGTCTGTTCCTTGATTTTTTGCATTTAGGTACCAAAGTAGATATTTTGAGTCTTGCCCTTTGGCAACAAGGAATTAGGTTATTGCCTTTGGCAGCATAGCTAAGCGATTGAGTGATGTGAGGAACTGGGTATTTTTGAGTGGTTTCTTCCTTGACATAAGAAGATATGAAAGTGCAAAGAAAGGAAAGAAAGAGCACAACACTCACTCTTGCATGGGCAGTGGTTAACCATGTCCTAGGCACAATTAGATCCACTCTTTTGTTTCCTAGCTTTCTGACTATGGAATAATGTGTCTAACATATCTGGTGACCACACTGAAACTGGGCCATTGCGTCAACAGGAATTAAAGGTCTAATAGGAAGGAATAGAATCTACAAGGTGCGGAGGCTGCATCTCAGTAATCAAAGCATTCAGTGGAAAGAGAAAGGTACTGAGATCAGAATTTATGTCGTTCCCTAAGCTGAGTATGAAGAATGTTACTGTTTGGGTTTAGGTGGTCATGACAGCAATAGCATTCTGCATTGCTCCCCTGGATTTCTGTGCCCAGCCTCTATTTGTCTCAAATCTGATGCCACAGTAGGTTTCCTTATCTCATCCTTTTACCAAAAGGAATGAGATGAATGGCTTTTTGATGACATAGTTGAAATAAAAATATATAGTGCTACTGATCTTTAACAAGCTCTTCCTCTGAAGTAGGAAGTGTCTGGGAGGTAAATAAAGGAATGATGTAGACATCCTGGCCATCAGTCAAGTTGTCTCAGTCTAATCCTGGCATCTGTAAGTATTGCCTGAGGCGGGCAGTTTTCTAATTCTTTGCTTTCACTATCTACATTGATTTGTTAGTACTACTTATTGACTGCTTGATGTTATTGTTCCTTTATATCAATCTACTAAGACTTGGCAGTTTTCTTACTAAAAACTACAGCTTCTTTCTCTCTCCTCATAATAATTATTCAGCTGTTATCTCCCATTGTGGCTGAAAAAAAGAAAAACTTCAGAGGCAGTAAAGAACAGGGTGAGAAGAATTGAAGGGTGTTTAATGCAAGAGAGAATTAATTGGTTAGAGGAAGGGAAGGGAAAGTTCTAAGAGAAGAGGAAAGCTCAGGATCCAAAAGACCAGCAATAGAATAAAAGGGAAAACCCAGTAGGAGATAGGAAATTTTACTTTTATGGAAACCAAAAGAAAGAGGGGGGAAAAAAAAGTGTAGGGAAAAAAAAAAAGGTTAAAAAAAAAAGGGAAAACATTAGGAAGAACCAGGAAAATCAAAAGATGATTAAAAAAAAAAAAGAATTTATGGATTTAAGATAAAGTGAAGATCATACACTTTAGCATTTCTGTTATAATGATTTGGATTTATTGGAGGTGAGGTCCATACCTATAGACTATTCTTTGGCTAACAGAACAGAGTATCTCTTGTAATTCATGAGCCAGAAGGAGAGTCAGTCAGATGGAGAGTAAGCTTTCAGTCACGTGCAGAAGCAGCTATTTAGCAGAAGAAATAAAGACTGCAGTCCCACATGCTGCAGTTCCCCAGTATAGCTAAGCGATATAGTTCCCTATGTGATAAGAAGAAATATCCCCAAAAGCAAGCCTGCACTATTCCCCGGAACACTGTATTAAGTTCAGTGTTTATTCACTGTATTAATTTTCTGTGTATTATTTTTCAAATGAAAAATAATATTTTTTCAATTATTATTTCACATAAGTATTCCTCAGTCAGCAAGTTTTCAATCGCATTGGTCATTTAAAGATGTCAGATTTTCCAGAAAGAGATCACCTTTAAAGTATTTACCATAGTATTGATGTTCTGACTTTTTTTTTCATGACAGACAGAATTCTTCAGAAGCACTTATTTCAATTCTACTTTTAGAATCTTTTTTTCCATATTAGTTTTAAATTAAATACTTATTCAAGTAGCATTTGCATTTTGGAAACCTCAGTCTAAATTGCAATGTCAATAGGCTGTAGGCATTTTAAAGTTTTTCTTAAAATTAATGCTTACTTAAGAGTTCATCTAAAATAAGGTCATATCTTAAACACAGAAAAAATCTTGACCTACATTACTATGTAAGGCTTTTTGTGTTTGCAACGAAACCTGTATTACCAAAAAAAAAAAAACCAAAATATCAAAAAAAAAAAAAACCAAAGAAAATCCAACCAAAAAAACTGAAGGTGGAGAAGAAGAAAAAAAACCCAAACCACAGTAACCTTCAGAAGACATTCAGGAGAACCCGACAAAGTTTTGATTGAAGAAAGATTGATTCTCTAAAGTTTGAGTGGTCAGACATGCGCTGAATTTGCTGTGGTTCATTGCTATATCCTAGAAAGTATTTTCAGTCCTTCTATCCTAATGATCTTATTAGTAAAAGGATGAAAGGATCACAGATTGTCTATCAAACAAGATTGTCAGTCACATGCTGTTAGCAACTCTGCTGTGATTTATAAACCATGCTTACAGAAGAGAGCGGCATGAGAAAATGAGACTTATTGTGTCCTATGACCAGTGTGGTTACACAAAATAGAACATACAGCATTGTGCTTAGGGGGTGGGAAGGTCTAAGTTCTGGATGAGGAAGTCATAGAATATTAGATGGAATAGTACCTTCCCCCTTTTTTTTCCTCCAGTGATAATTATATTGCATAGAAGAAATTCAATTACCTGCAGTAGTAGTAGTTATGGTTGAAAAATATGCTATTAGATGCAATTGAAAGGTGGGAGTAGGGGGGAAGCATGGGGGAATGAGAGTGGAAAAAGCTCAGACTCAGCTTGGCTGCTGTTAACAACAGGCATTTTCCAACTTCCCTATACTCAGCGCAACTGCACATGGCTGATTGTCAGTGCAGTTTTACATCCAACAGAGACCTTTTCATATTCTTGCATTATTTTATGTGCAACAGCAGGAATTATTGATAACTTCACTTATCGAAGAATATAATTTAGGGAAAAAAAGTTGGGATAATATGGTTATCACTGAAAGATTTTCAAATTGTTAAAAAAGCAGGGAAATTGTAATATAATGCTTCTCAGTGAGGCTTGTATCTAAAAGGAATGAAAATGAGTTTTGCAAAAATTACAGGCAAATTAAAGAGAATTAGGTCTGGGTTGAGCTAAGCTGAGCTGACAGCCATATACACAAGTAACTACCCCCTTAGGGTCGTTCTATAACCACAAGAAACTATTTGGGGCACAAACTTTTCTCGGAATAAAACAACCCTTCCTTTTACCTCCTGACAGACATTACATTTCCTCCCACCAAAAAAGGGCTCATCTCTTTCCCAGTCTTTCCTTAAGGTTACCAAATTGACCTGTCGGTGGCTCCCTGCTCACCATTCCTCTTCCCTCCTGGCATATCTTGAGTCCTGATGAGAAGGATTGTATTGTAAGTTTGCAGGCTCCATTCATACAAAAGGGAAAATCTAGGACTGAAAGCTTTTAATCCATGGATCCATTTTTATGCTGTTACTGGTATATTGCTTTGTAAAAGCCAGTCCTTCATGGCATACTTATTTTCAACAAATTAAGATTTTAAATAGTTTACAGTAATTTTTTTTCCAGAAGGTTTTTGGTTTTTATTGGCTAGATTGTATGTGACTGGTATTCAATAAGGGAATCTTCTAATAAACTCACCTCCCAAATGCCTGCCGCAGCTGAACAAAACAGCTGCGCCCAAAAGAGATAAGGTAGGGTACAGCATCAGTCCAGACAGCTGGAGTTGGTGAGACTGTAGTTGAGGATTTTGTTACACACTGAAAATATACATCACTGGAAGTATTACGCCACCTGTTATAGAACTCTATGTGGGCTTCGGTAGAGAATAGTCTATGTTCTTCAGTTGCTGTCCCATGATGGGAATGTTCCTGTTGACAACATAAATTGCAGCCAATAATCAGCTTCAAATCCAGCCAATAATCTCAGCCCCAAAGTGTTTAAAATAGATAGCCACTTGAAGCTTCCTAAAGCTGTATGCATTTCAAGCATTCAGGGAGAAACTAACGTGAGCCAGAAAATTTCAAATCAGCAAAGGCAGTTTCCTTCTTTAACAATGCAATGAAACCAAGGCAAACATGAAGAGGGAACAGGGTTTTTTTTGTGATTTACCTGCCCTGCTGTCCACTCCCACTACCTAAATAATCAGGCTACTTCAAAAAAGAAAAGTAAATTAACCTACAGGCTATCTTAAACTCAGAGAAGGAGGAACCTCATCTTCTCTCTGACAAATAGTAAAGAACAAGATAAAAAATCTAGACAATCAAGAAAACTAGTATTTCCAGAAAACACTCTTAAAAACATTATCAGCGCACCTTACTTTTCTGAGAAGCTGGTCAGACACATTCACCAAGTATTCATATTCAGTGTCTGCTGCATAATAAATTTCTACTAGTTTGCATTTGATTGAACAGACTGAATTCATCAGAACCCTAGCAGAAATAGAAAATTTGCATCAAGAAATTCCAAGTGAATAATAATTAAAAAAATGTTGCAAGTTAAGATTTCATGTGTATTTAAAATATTTTGATGAAATGAACAGAGAATGCTTTAGACCATGCAAAAATATGTATTTCAGAGATCCTGTTTTACATATCAAATATGTGGTTTATGTTGTGTTATCCTGCTGTCAAGACAAACGGTCATTGCTTGTTATTTGTCTCCATATCTCTCTTAGTAAGAGTTTGTTGTTTTGTTGTGTTGATTAGTATGGAACATTTGTCACAGCCAGCAATTCATGGTTCAGCAGAAAAGAGAAGCAGCCATCATAAGAATGTAAAATTTCGTAACCTTCTCTTAGTAAGCAAGGCATTTAAAATGCTGCTTCAGAAGTACCACTTATGTAGACAAAGACTATAGGCTTAGTAGAGATCAAAATAGATAACAGAGAATTCAAAATACTTCACAGCATACCATCTTGACAAGCTTTACATATCAAATAAATGTCTTCATTAACTAATGCCTAAATAATAAAATATTTTTATCATTATACTGGTGGCATAAAAGCCACTATGTCTGACCTAGATCCCACTATAACCTGTGTTTGCATTTAAGTTAAGATTAAATCAGATCAGGACAAACAAACATATGCTAAAGAGAGGAAAAAGGTAAAAGAGAGGTCAGGGTTCACACAAAATGAATATGTAAATTCTCTATCAAATTGGTGTGCTGTCAAAAGAGATGAGGACGTGGTTTATCAGGCCAGATGATATGTCTTTTATATATCACGGTAAAAATTAGGTCTGATCTGCTTGAAATCTTTTATTTGAGTAGAAGTGCTTAATTTTATACTACTTTTGAGATGATGATCCCAGAATGAAATTTTTGGAAAATATATTTAATGTTAAGAGAAGTAATTGGCAAATCAGTGTTGCATTTACAATAATCTCAGCCTTTCTTAAATAAGAAATATAAAAGACTTCTTGTTTTCATTTAAAAAACATTTCATTGGGAATGTGCCATTGTAAATGTTCCATTTTATCATGGGAAAAACAACACAAAACTTAAGGAGGAGGTAGATATTTCTGTCCAAATATCTGTATTGAAATATCTGTATTGAAATATCTATAGATATTTCAATGTCCAAAAATCTCATTTTGGTTTAGCACCAAATTAATGGTTTTTATATTTTGGACTAGCCAGTGAGTAGAATTATATTTTTTTTCCTCTTATCTCCCAGGAGTTATTCTTGAAAGTGAGATTTGCATTCACATTAAGCCATTCACCCTTCAGATCTGAGCACCTTTGATATTCAGGACCTTGTTTGTGTATATATGTTCTCCATTGATATTTTTCTTATATCATCGTACATTGATAGAGTTTTTTACCTCATCTTATTTCTGATTATTGGCACATATGCGATACAGTTTAGTACTGTGACGTACTGTGAAGAACACTTGTAGTTCACATTGTCCTCAGTAAGATATGATGATCAACAGTTTTGCAGATAGATAAAATAATTTGTGACCAGAACCCTGCTGCCATCCATTTCCCTTTTTAGAGCCTGTACTAAGGAGTTTTCTCTTTTACAAATAATTGACATTTCTTGCCTTTTAGTTTGACTCTGTTGAATTTCTTGAAGTACAACTAGTGCATAGGGAGCAATGCTATGTAAATCAAAAAATAATAATATGTATAAAGAAAAATCACAAAGAAGAGGAAAAAGTCTCAAGCTGGTAAAAAATAATTACAGTGTGGTATTAGAAAGACCTCTCATGATTAAAGAAGGGCTATTAACAGAAAATATATCATGCAAGCAACTTTATTTGATATGATAGCAGAAAAAATCAAGTGTCTGTGGAACCCATACTTTGATTTTATTAATTCAAATTAATTATTGACAAGAAATGGTTAAAAATACTGGGTAGAGGAAAATAATGTGTAAAATGGTATTCAGTATGGCACATCCCAGTTACTTTTTTTTTCTTTGACATTTGCTACCTTGTTTTTCATCTGTCATTGTAGCATGACTGATGTTACTTTCTCAGGACCCTTAAGGATATACTAAACTGTAAGCACATAAGTATATTTGGGCATATGGTGCTTAAATATTTTTAAAACCCCCAAACATTTGCTCCAAAAAAAGATTAAATATTTGTGTTACACTGCACATATAATTGATCCATGTACAATTTTATAAAGAACTCATGTCTGGGGCTACAGCTAGTGAAAGGCAGAGCTGGCTGGCTGGAAGGTTGTCCAAGCGACACTGAAACACCTGTCACAAGCATATGTTCTTCTGCATGAAGACCAATTCATGGTTACCATTTCTTCCATATTGTGAAGAAAAGAAGGTGTAGGCTTGTAAACTGGACTTCCACTAGTGCTATTATAGGACTGAGAGGATTTCTTTCCTGGGAGATCCTCAAGAGTCACATTAGCATTAAAAAGACAGTAAATTGCCAATATATCGCAATGAAATACAAGATTGTTTATATTTTTTATGTTTTACATATATTAAATTAGCCCTTTGACACTAACACTTGAGTTTTCAGACCTACTACTTAAAAATATATTGATTAACAGTTGTGGCCTTAAAACTGTATAATCTGCATAGAATCAATGAATGGAGATGAGAGCAGAAACAGATACATAAAAATATGAAAGTATTTGCTCAAAAGTAGTTGCCATGTTGACTGGGAAAACTTTGCTCCTCTAGTCCCCAACTTTATATATTTCGTATGTGAATCAGCCTCCTATGTTGTCTGCTTGAAGATTTCTAGACTCTTGGGATATATCTTCAGATACAGTTGTGCTCTGAAAATGAGTTAATAGGGTTTTGCCTCTACTAGCTTCAATCATCATGTGCCTGTTAACATAAAGCCCCTTAATTTTACATAAGAAAATCTCTAAGAAATGGCTCTATGTGGAAACAGCATTTCTTGCTGCATATTCTTGCAGAAATCTGCAAGATCTTGAACACGGTACAATGAGGAGAGCTGCATTTCCAGGTCACCCTGTACATGTTCTCTTTTGAGTGTCCTGGAGAAGATGCAGAACTGGTGTGTAGGAAGAGATAAAGCATTTTCTGATAGTGTTTTGGTTTATGCATGGGTGTGTATCAACATCATCAGTGGAGGTTTTCAATAAAGAGAGGAAAACCCATTGATTGTATTTTTCCATAGCTTGTTTTCATACGTTGTAGAATTACAGAATAGCTTGAATTGCAAGGGACCCATAAGGATCATCAAGTCCAACTCCTTTCTCCTTGCCAGGTATACAGAGAGAATCCAGAAAAGGGCCACAAGTATGGTTATGGGACTGGAACATCTCTCCTGTGCAGAAAGACTGAGAAAGCAATGGAGTATTAAAACACGAGAATATGCAGGAGTCTTACCCAGCATTTTAGTTTGGGTGATTGGAGCAGTGAGGGTGAATATTAGCAAGATCACTCATAGTAACGGAATAACATTTTCTCTGAAAATTTTTAAGCATATCATTAAGATTGAAAACAACTAAAGCTTTCAAATCAAGTAAGATGTTGAGTACTATGTTGGAGGTGAAGTGACCATTATGCATTGCATTTTCTTTTACTAAGAATGCTTCTACAAATAGGTCCATTTGGGGGAAATAGCCCTTACTATGACAGAGAACCATGATGTGGAAGAACAGTACTTTACTGACTCTCTAAGAAGTGCAGGCAGCATGTCTTTGAGCACAGAGACTATAAACTTCTGGTTTAGATAGTATGCAACTAACTATAGAGCACTACTTTTGACCTTGACAACTTTTGTAATGAATTTATGGACAAATATTTTACTAGTTTTAATTTCAAATGCATTTTCTATCTGCTGATGAATGCAAGAATGAATATAGTATCATATAAAATTTCTTGTTAACTTATTTTTTTCCAGACATGGCTGCTGCTTTGTGCTGAAATAGTAGCCTCTGAGTATGTTTGTTGTGGTCTCGATTTTCCTCTCAACTTTGATTCAAACTAAAGTGAACTTCACTGAATGCAATGGGAACAAAAATAGATTTCATGTTTTTGAAATCTGTAGCCAGTATAATATAGAAGTATAATAAGCATATTAAGTATATTAAGTACTCTTCCTTTCTATAAGAATGATTACTAGCCCCTGATCCTAGCAGTTCTGGAAAGATCAAAAGAAAAATGGGAGGAGCTGCGGGAATGAGAATGGGAGAAACGTGGGAAGGGAAGGAAAGAAAAAGATAATGCAATTTGGTTATCTTCAGGTTTACTAATATTTACGAAAGGACAGAATATACAAGCAAGAAAATGCTGAAATGGAAAATGGCAATAACTCAGTAATCATAAAGCCAAAACATTTTCAGAAGGGTTTCCTGTGCTCCTGAATATAGCTAGTTCAGCTTGATATCATATGATAGGTCAGTCATAATTAGTCCTTCCATCCTCAGAACCCTTAACAGTAGATATTTGTTGTGACAGTAGATATTTGTTAAGACTGAACTCAGACCAACAGATGTTGCTGTTACAAATATCTAGTGTTCTCTCTTGTTACTTCAACACAATAGACCAATTCCTCCACAGGGCTTTATGCTATCCCTGGATAACTATGAAGAAATTAGGTCAGTCTATTAAAAATAACCATCTGCCCAGTAGGGATCTGTGTATAGGACCAGCTCTTTACATCATGAGCTTTATTCCTTGTCATATTTGGATTTTGCATTGCTAAAGAAATATGTCATGAAAACAGCATTTTGAGGAATTTGCAAGATGTTTTAATACACAGACTGATTTAATGGTTTAGAGAGGATATCTACATAATCTGTTATTTATATAAAAAAAAGCGAAAAAAAAAGTGCTATATTGAACAAACGTTGTTGGTAACATGGTGAAAGCTGAAAGGGTAATCTGAGGATTTGTGTTTAACAGAATTGAATTTCAAGGAAAACCAAGGTTATGTCCATACTAATATTTCTCCCTGCACTCCTTTTTTTTTTTTTTTTTAAGAGTGGGATTGAAGTTTTTGTGATACAAATAAAAGCATCATCTGCTAGCAAGTTTGTTGTTCATTGATACATGTAGAGTTCTTGCCTTTCCCTCTTTTATTTATTTTAGTTGGCAATTGAAACCTTCCTCCCGCACAGAGGAACCAAAATAGGTTTAACTTTCACTTCGTAAGATTTAATACAATTTATAGCCCTAAGGTATGTAGCACATAGAGTCTTTTTACCTAAGGGCTGATGTCCTAACTTAATGCTATATGTGACTTTTATGGTGTGGATGTCTTTGATCAGCTCATTTTCCTTAGAAAAAGCTTCATGAGCTGAACATAATGGGGTTTAGTTGGGGTTTTTGTTTGGTTGGTTGGTTGGTTGGTTGGTTAGGTGTTTGTAATTTTGTTTTGTTTTGGTTTTTTTTTTTCTAAGAGAATATCTTTCATTTACTTCACTCTTTTTGTTATGGCAAGTAGTGACAATTAACTTACTGGGTAAGATAAAACTGGCTGTAGCATAAAGGATCTGGTTGTTGTAGACTCCAGAAAACAAATAGATTAGTGACTAAATGTTTCTGTCCAGAAGAAAAAACCATTAATTTGTTAATTTGGTAGCAGAAATTTCAAATTGCAAAATCTTTTTCTCAGTTGACTAAAATAGCTCAAAAGTACTGGGATGTCCTACATATTATAAGCCTGATTTGAAATGCAATAAAATTAATAGATGTCTCTATTTGAATTTTTGGAGAATATGGATCAGACTGATTTCAGGAGCTGAAATACTGGGCAGTGTCTTGCAGTGTCTTGCTTCAGTAGTCCATTTCTATTCAACAAAGTATTTAATCATGTACTTAGCTCTGGAATGAGGTGGGATTTATACGTGCCTAAGTACTTGGCTAAGCGGGCAGAAACTTGCAAGATGCATAGTGGTTTTCATCTAGTGCTTGTTGATTGATCTTATACTTCAGGCCAGTTGTTGCATTATTAATATTGTTTGGGAAAAATTATTTTCCCCAGTGTATATCTAAAGATGTGGGCATGGAGCATACGTGTTTGGGAGGGATTATGGATAAACTACTAATATATAAAAAAGATTTTTTTTTCCTGTCTTCAGTTCTCTGTTTTATTTAATTGATCAGGAGAATGTTATACCCAAATTTTTGGTTCACTGGTATTTGTTTGTGATGAGCTAATATGTTTTTCATGTCTTTAATTTAAGCATGACAGCTTTCTCAGAAATACACTATGATAAAATCAGAAACACTGAGGAAAGCTTCTGTCATTGCAGTATCTTAAATATTTTCTTCAGGTTGATAGGTTGAAGGGTTTGGGGAGTTCTTTACCTCACAAGAATCATGAAAGGTTTGGTTCACGTAAGCTAGTAGAGTATCAAGGGCACCTTGGAGAAAAAAAATTGTACGACAGCAAAGCAGCAACAATGGTAATTTATTGTGGGCAGATTCTTCTGGAATACAACAGTAACTGAGGGAGGGAAAAGTCTGCACAAAGCTTTTGATTCACTCACAAAGCCATCAAGAATACCCACAATTCCCAGATGTTTCATCTAAGACTACTTCATTTACTTATCTTTCTGCAGTAGAAGAAAAGCAATTCTTTTGTTAATGTAAAAATACCTTGCAATCCACTATTCAGTCTTACTGAATTTATTACAACTGAGTCATGCTGCATGTTCACACATAGCTTCTAAGTCATAGCACAGTCAATACTATACTTTCAAAAAATGTGAACAAGGTCTTACCAAATCATGAGGATATGCTTAGTAAACTAGGATTTTTATTAAAATAAAATAATAAAAAGAAAGTTTTTTAACTATATTAAGAATTTTCAGGAAATTGATTGACATTATGTAAGCCTATTTTCCCCTCAGTACATAAGCCCAATATTCTCATAGAATCATTTGTTTTCAGGAGCTTGCATTCTAAAAAAGGGAACTCTCATACATTTTTAAAATACAATTGTGGGATTTGTGATTGTTGCAGTGTCCATTTTGAAGTTAGGGATGAATTAATGTTTTATTTGTCTTTTTTTCCTTGAAAACCAAGGCTCTCAGCAAAATGACAATTCTCGCACTAAAGTTTACATTCTTTGAAAAACTTACTGATTTGTTAAAAACCAAGGAACCAAAACCAGACCTACTTAAATGGTCTGCCAAGGACTGGTATTTCACCAGAATGCTTTTCAGCAACATTTTCCACATGTAATATAAACATATAAATATCTTTCATTTGAACTAAGGAGAGCACAAAACTTCTGATTCTAAATCTAGCAGCTTTCTGAAGATGAAACATTCATGTCAGTAACAGGAGAGGACGCATCTTTCATGACTACAGTATTGTTTCAGTTGGGCACTGTGCAGCACTACAGCGGCTGAGGCATGAACTACTATTAGGGATGAAACGTTGTGTGACTCAGAGGCAGACTCGTATCTGCCTGAAGCACCATCTCCTCCCAGCCTGTCTACTTTGGGTGCGTGGTCCTGCAATACCTGTTTGATGGAAGTAGGCTGCAAAACATCAGTTTTGCTTGTTGCTGTGCTGGGGAACAGTAGAGAGTGCAGAGATCCAGCACAGACCAGGGACCAACACAGATCAGAGCAAAGTCCACACAGCAGAAAATCAGTCTGACAGTTATAACTGTTTACTTACATTTAGATAAAGGACTTGAATCCTTCAAAGAGAAGAGAGCAGAGAGGGATATGAAATATAGTACTGGTGTTGCTAATGATGCTAAAGTGTTCAGGCAGTAGTTTTCAGTGTGCAGAGAGATATTACATTGTGCTATCCATCATCATTCTTACAAGACACAGAGAGAAAAGTTATTGTCTTCTAACTTAAATTAACTTGCTTTGAACAAATTAGTGTTGCATCTAATCAGTTAGATGCAAAACAAACAATAACATAAAATTGCTTTGCGTTTAGATGTCCATACAGCAATGGAATGCAGAGAGTAAACTGCAACAAAACTTCAATCTCTAACAGCTCATTTATACTTCCACATGCTAGACTACAATACAAAGATATGTGAATTAAAAGCAATATTCTTCCAACTATAAATATCTTATTGACAAATCTTTACACAAAGGTGGAATCTAAGCATTTAAGGCACTTAAAACAGGGGGAGTTAGACATGGTATGCATAAATTATAATACATACAGCTCAAGGTACCTATTCCAACATACAAGTTTGCTGATGACACCAAGCTGTGTGGTTCGGTTCATATTGGAGGGAAGGAATGCCTTCCAGAGGGACTTTGACATGCTTGTGAGGTGGGCTGATGCCAACCTGATGAAGTTTAGCTATGACAAGTACAAGGTCTTACACCTGGATCAGAGCAATCCCAGGCACAGTGACAGGTTGGGCAGGGAAGAGATTCAGAGCAGACCTGCGCAGAAGGACTTGAGGGTGTTGATCGATGAAAAAATGAACATGAGCTGGCAGTGTGCGCTCACAGCCCAGAAAGCCAACCATATCCTGGGCTATATCAAAAGGAGCATGACCAGCAGGTTGAAGGAGGTGATCCTGCCCCTCTACTCTGCTCTCATGAGTCCTCACTTGGAGTACTGTGTGCAGTTCTACTGTCCTCAACATCAAATGGAACAAGTGCAGAGGAGGGCCACGAGGATGATGAGGGGACTGGAGCACCTCCTGTATAAAGATAGGCTGAGAAGGTTGGGGCTGTTGAGCCTGGAGAAGAGTAGGCTGCATGGAGACCTCATAGCAGCCTTCCAATATCTGAAGGGGGCCTATAGGGATGCTGGGGAGGGACTCTTCATTAGGGACTGTAGTGATAGGACAAGAGGTAGCGGGTTCAAACTTAAAGAGAGGAAGTTTAGATTGGATATGAGGAAGAAGTTCTTTACTGTGAGGGTGGTGAGGCCCTGGAATGGGTTGCCCAGGCAAGTTGTGAATGCTCCATCCCTGGTAGTGTTCAAGGCCGGATTGGACAGAGCCTTGGGTGGCATGGTTTATTGGGAGGTGTCCCTGGCCATGACAGGGGGGTTGGAACTAGATGATCTTAAAGTCCTTTCCAATCCTAAGTATTCTATGATTCTATGAATATGCAACTGGAAGGATCCATGAGGCCTTCACTGGCACTATTTACATGACAAAATAATAGATCAAAGACATGAATCATTGCCTAAGTGGTCAAATACTGCAAGATGGACTTTTATGATCATAAAGTAAATGGGAGTGTGAATGAGTTTAGTGAATGCAGCAACAAGCACTCAGTTTAAAAACACCAGTACACCATATTTCTGCGGTAAGTATGTAAAGGAAGAAAGATTTGAGTGCACACCGAGCTGTATTAGCAGTTTTGAAAGTATAAGAGTTATGTCTATGCTGCTTTGATTTTGTTTAGTGTATTCCTATGCAGATAAAATGACATAACTGCATTCATTATTAAAGAGCTGGAGAAGCTTGTATTACTGTCTCATTTAGAACTTGTAGATAAAATTTCAAAGTCCTATTTCAAGCAAATGTGATGTGTTTTAGGCTGATCAAAAACTCTGAGATGCTTCAATAGTTTAACCTGCATGGAATATAAGCCACACTGACAGTACAGTGCCACATACACTTTCTTTGGATGCTTCCATCGTTTGAATGGAAAGTGATCAAATAGCATCTTCTACTCATTGATTAGAACATGAAGTAAAGGTACTAGAGATTGTTGAAACTGCAAAAAACCTATGATATACACATGAAATGTTATAAAGAGTAGACTATATAAAATAGCAATTTAGAAGCTAATACCACTGTACGTCTTAGTTTAATTAAAATGGCCAACAATAAGGTCTCTCTACAAAGCTCATCAGAAGCCTGAGACCCCTAGTTGCTGTGTCTGACTCAGTTTTAACCAAGAGATAAAATCTTGCATTGATTGTGTCTACCTGTATTGCACGAATTTTGGGAACTGTTTACGTTCTTTAAATGTAACAAGAACAGAAACATTGTCCTTATTCATGTGATCCATGAGGCTAGCTATGAAGGGCCCAGTCTCTCCATCTGGAAGATGAAAATGGGCGTTTGAGAGGGAATCGTGAGGGGAGACTGCAATGAACAGGAGAAAAGGGCTGCTGAAGAGCGTGAAAGGGGAGGGAGCACAGGACAGCAGAGGAAAGTGAAGTTGCAGTCCAACTCTGTTGTGCCCAAGTTAAACTGCCTGGGGACAGAGATCTCATGCAATACGTCCTTGGCTGCACCACTATTTGGCTTCCTATTACAAACCAGCTTTGCCAAGAGACATTAAACAGTCATATTTGAAAACACTTTGCAGGTGCCAGGCTGTACTCTCTCCTGTGTTAATGAGAATTTGATAATCTACTGCAGATATAACATACAGAGGAGGAGGAGCAGAGTCTGTAAATCAGCCATTTTTGTACTGAGGGCAGAGCAGTGGCAAAATAGCAGTAGGATGTCTCTGTCTTTTAACAAAAAATATCACTGAATACTGAGCCAGTTTATTAAAACCTGGTACTTGTGCAACCTAATTGAGACATCTGGTCACTTTACCTTGGCCATTGATGAGAAAATGAAGACGATCAGGCCTGGAATCTAGACAAATCTGAGATCAAATATTTTTATTGTTTAGCAGTTTCCTTATAAGCGAGTTGTTTGGTTGATAACTAATTTAAATACATGCTAGATTTGAAGCTATATGTGTGTGAATTAATTTCTCTTTTGGAATGCCTTTCTTCATTCATTTTTTACAGTTCTGTGTAGGAGAAAAACAATGTTCAGTTCATTTCGATAATAAAAAGGACTCTCTTCTTCTTGAGTTATTCCCACTCCTTTCCTTCCCTCGTGCTTGCTTTTCACCCTCCATTGTACTACACTACACACACAGCCCCTTTATGTTTGTGTGTTACACATTAACCCAAAAGGTTAATGAGATTAAGGCTCAGGTGCACTTCATACACTTGCAGCATTACTAATGCTGTAGTCATGGGCTTGGAATGGCATTATGGCAAATTAGTTCTTTTGTGATCTCTGTGCTGAGTGCTACTCTGCTGTTTTCTGTGCTCCCTAACTGCATTTTTATGCTGAGCTTTCTGTCTCTATGAGAATATGGGGTTTTTTTGCCCATTCCATTACCTATTCCCAGCAAGCACAACAGAATTATTTGTGAGATCAACACCAACTGCAATATGGTGAGTATGCCAGTGCAAACAAACTTTGTCAAATATTCTTGTGCATATAAAAGCAGCAGAAGGGCTGATAGCAAAGGGTCAAGCCAAAACCTTGAATACAAAATTCTTCATCTGTACTCCGCTGAGCTGGGGACTTAGACGAATAAAACCCCTTGAAATATCTAGTAACAATTCAATCGTCTTCCTTCTGGGATTAAAAAGTTACCAAATACTTAAAGATGTTATCCCTAAGAAAATCTTTAAAATGCTCATTCTAGAGAGAATATCCATCTTCCACTAAAAGTATGGCTGCAACTCAGATGTGAGGGATCAGCAAGGGCAGTCTGACCAAGCGATGAATCTGATTTGGCAATGTTGCATAACAGTTTCTTGAGCAGGAAGAGATCTAGGATGGCAAAGCTTAGGAGCTGTGAGGAGATTGATCAAAAAGGAGCTTGGCTGTAAATGCAGAGAGTTCACACAGGAGGAAGAGAATTTGAGGCATCTGTATGCACCTGGCAGATATTTTTAGTTTCTGCAGAAGCCTGAAGGTGAACAGACTTTTAACATACAGTTGTCATACTTGGATAGTGGTTGTGTGAAGGGAAGTTCTGTTTGCCATTGAGGTGAGTAAGCATTTGCTGAGATCCAGTGGTGCACCTTACATTAAGGTATCTGTTCAGTTTATGAGAGGGAGAATCATGCCCACTCAGCGTACGAAAACTTCAGGGCATTATAAAATTACTGGGCCACACATATTCGGGCGGAGGCATCAGCTTTCCAGGATAGTTTACTGTGCAGTGATTGAAGCATTGAAATACACAAAGGTCTAACAAAAGATAGAATCAGTGTTGCTTGGTGGTTTTTTTTGTGGTTGGTTTGGGGTTCTTTTTTAATTAATTTATTGCTTGAGAAACATGTAAGGGATAAGAAGCAGTAATTTATGTAACTATACTGCCTCAAGCTTAGCATTGTGATAGCAGCTGTGGCCTTGGCACCTCAGAGCCTTCTGACAGAGTGAGAAAGGAGAGATTCCCACAGTCCCTAGAGGCAAATTATTTCTTTCTGGATTCTGCTTGCAGGAGCACAATTTGGCCTTAAGCTTAATCACCTGGAGGCACTTGAGAAAATAAATACATGCATGCTTTCTGTGGGAGATTTCTCTGCAAATGTGGCAGTTGCTCAGCTTTAAAGCTTTGGCGGATGCAAAGGTGTATAAATACTTTAAAATGTCAGAGAGAAGAACAGAGATTAGGAATAAATAAAACCCAAAATGGTGACTAGTATTGTACAGAAGTACAAGTGTACTGTATACTGATAACACATTTTTTGTTGGAGAAATAGGACAGTCTGAAGTCTTGTACAATATGATTAACGTGATCAAGGAGGAACCACGCACACGTGAATCTATTGAGACTCACAGTCAAGAAAATTAGTCATGGAAAATAAGTAGTTAAGCTTTACAATAAGGTTTGTTCTTAGCATATATTTAATACTCAGGTTCCTTAAAAGAAAACAAAAACAAACAAAAAAGAAATGTATCATACGTATAATTATCAAAAGCTAACAAAAGCTGTTATAAAAATACATATTTGTAATTTGTTAATTACAAAAGCTACCAGGTTTTATGATAGAACAGAACATATAGCAATCATAAAGTCTCTCAAATGACATTATTTCAGTCCTTGTCTCATCCATGAGAGCTGTAAAGGGCATTGCAAATTGACCTGAAAATTGGCTGGTCTCATTTGACTGAACAGAGGAAAGACTTTTACAGTATATGGCCCTTTACCATGATTGCCCTGTATGTTATTCAGTCCTTATCTGGAGGAGATGCAGAATTAACTGACACTGCAGTCTTGCAGTCCAAAAACCAGTCCATTTCATATTACCTGACAATTTGGTGTCCTGACTGAAATCCAGGGAACTTTCTGTTAAAGTAACATGTTTCTACTGATGGTTTGTTTGGTTTGGTTTTTTTTACAGCTGATCCCAAAGGTCCCATTTGAGAAAGGTTTGGGAGTCTTCTAGTCCCAGATGTGAAGACATCCAGTTTTGTATATCCAGAGGTCTGCCACTTTGCCAAGTGAAGGTTTACCAGCTCATGTCTCTTTAGCACCCTGCAGTGTCCTGCCTTCCACTTACGTGCTGTTTGGCAGATTGAGTTTGGAAAAAAGGAGTTTAGGTAGTATCCAAACGTCACTAAGAAAGGAAAAGATTTGCTTCCTCTGCTCTGCCACCCGAGATCAAGCATTATGACAGATGTGTGCAAATGTTCATGGGTTTTGGTTTTTGTTGGGGTTTTTTTTTACTAATTGTTTTTCTGGGAATATTTAAAGATTGCTCTGGGTTTAGTCTCTATATACTGCTAGGTTCATCTGCCTTCTTGGGCTACAGTGTTGAGGATAAATTTCCTTAATATGTGACCGCTTTAACACGGCGAAGTCTACAGATAATAAAGATGTCTTCTTATAAAGGGACATAGTAAGAACTAACAGCAAGTCACAGCTAGACAGGGTAGCTTTTCTAAAATAAACTGGCCTTTAACTGCAGTTGTAGATAGAGAAGCAAAATTATTGAATCAGAATGTCATCTCAACAGTCTTTGTCAGTTAGAGCACAGAAGTGACCATCTTTCTTCCTGGAATCTTTAAAGCATTTGTCAATGTCTCTCTGCCTCTAATAGACTCCATCTCATTGAGCAGGGTCCTGTATTCTTTCTTTTCTTGCCCTTTTCTGAAACAAGCATAATTTCTTTTATGCCTGTAGAAAAGTGAGAGAGAAATTATTGTTAAATGTTAATGCCCAGTGAATGATATTGCCCCTGTCTTTCCAGTGAACATCATCCCTCAGGAACAAAGCCATTTCCAGCTCTGAAGGGTCATTATACTGCAGCCCAAACAATGAAAATACCCCTGACTTCTTGTCTCTCTGGGAGTTAATACATTGATCCTCTGAGAAACATCACAGTTACAAGAGAAGGAACTGAAGTCTTAGTAGTGAACATGAAAATACCACAAAAATTCATACATTCTCCAAAGAACTATCCAGACTTCAAATCGGGCTGACATGGAAAGTGATTCAAGATCTTTAGATATTTTCCACTGCAATTAATTGGTGGAGAAAATGGTGTGAGGAATGATTAGGCCTTGACCTGTTTTCTTTTGTGCTTTTCTGCTTGGTGACCCAAGCCAACCCCAGTATTGATCTCAAAGAAAATATTACTATGGTTGAAATAGGACTTCAAAGAAAAAGTGGAATAAGGCAATATAATTATTAACAGTCAGTGTGGGTTTACACAAAACAAATCTTGTCAACCTAACTTAATATTTTTTATGAGATTATGGATTTTGTTGGTGAGGGTATTTCTACTGATGTGATATTCTTACATTTCTGCAAGGCATTAGATAAAGACACAGGACACTTCAAAGCCAAACTGACAAGCTGAAAAGTCTCTAACCAAGGTACTAAACTAGCAAAACAAACAATATGTCTTTAGTTATATGTCATAGTTTATGATGTTTATGTCTTTAGGCAAGACATAAAGTCATCAAGAGCAAAGATTATATCGTAATTGCAAATATACTTTTCTGGAAAGTGGTGACAAGGTTTAGCAGCTGAATCTTTAGGCTGAATAGCCTAAAAGACAGGTATCTTCATATTCAGCTTCAAGTATCAGCATTTCTATTGATGTGATTAATAAGAACCATAGAAGAAACTGGGAAGAGTTCACATGACTTTTTCTTTAAATGAATGTCAAGTGTTCAGTGACCCTCCAGCATATGGTCTGGACTAGTCCTGGTTAGCATGCCACACACATTTCTGCAGTTCAGTAAAATCATTCATTGCACATTCCCTATTTTGCATATATTCTACTACCTATGCATTGAAATTGAAGATTAACCTCCAAATCCTATTGAGATACAAAATTAACTCCTGACATGGTGTCTGTTCCCCTTACAGTTCCTCTGGGCACATTAGGTAATGCGGTAGCTTGTTCTGTCTGTGCCATCAGAAAAAAAGCCCTGAAAAGGACAAAGTACTTGCTCAAGAACAATTAACTTAAGAGCTTTAATTGTTAATTTCAAAGCACAGAGGGATCTGTTTATTAGAGACAAATCGAATTTGCAGATAAATTGGAAATCCTGTGATTTCCATTGTCAACCCTTGACTACGTAGCCAAGAAGTATCTCATGTCCAGTGCTGGCATTCACTGAGTATTCACCTTGTATTTCACACAGGTCTGCATCCTATTTCACACTCCTATTTCATACCACTAGTTCATGTTGCATCCTTTTCATGTAACTTTATAACTTTTCTTCAGCTGTGCAGGGTAGAAGAAATCTAAGAAATACACTGGATTGAGTGTTTGCAGTGCGCAGTGCAGTGCTGGGTAATATTTTGAGTTATTTCTCCAGGACTATATTCACATAAAATCAAATATATTTGGCTAGCTTTTTGGACAACATTATAGTGAATACGTTCCATAATAATAGTTCAAGAATATCCTCCCCTACTGTGCTTATATACCTAAATAATTTGGCATTGCATAGATATAGGTAGCTGCTCTCTTACATAGTGGAAAAAATAAAGCCTTTAATACAGCAGGAAAGATGAGATTTAGTGGTAGTAATATGCAAATTCTAACACATGCTTAAATCTTTGCAGATCTGAGGCCTAGGGTGGTGCTCTGGGTTTATTTCAGAGATCAACAGGCAGTCATCTTGCTAGGGAGATACCGAGTAATGGAAACGCATCATGCCATCTGTTGGCAAATCACAGTGCTGCAGCCGGAAGCTATAAAAAACCATGCCGCATGTTAACATCACAAAGCAAATTAGACAAAATCACAGGGAGTCCTCAAAACCAAGCAAGAATATAAAAAAGCAATTGGCACAAATCTAAATTTGGTTTTCTCTTTATTTGCTCACATCTGCTAAATGAACACACTGCAATTTGATTACTTAGCCAAATTACTATTTCTTCACACAGCCACTGTTGAGAAATTGCTTTCTTCCAAGTGTGAGCTTTCCTGAATATCTGCAGATATACCAGGATAGAATGAATAGGCATAAGCAATGCCTCTTGCCCTGATGATTTCCTTTGTAACAACACTATGAGAATATAACAAGAATTGCTTTAGTTCTGTTTATATAATAAATGTATTTAATGAAGGCTTTTTATTAAGATTGTCCATATTAGATGTGTAAACTGTAGGATGTTTTTCTTAGATTTTTTAATATGCGCTTGGAGAATCCAGGTACACAGTAACTAAAACAAAGAGTGCTATCTTATTTTGTGGCATCAACCCTATGAAGATATTTTATCTGCACTGAATTTACAGTCAAAATATACCAAAATCAAGTATTCATATTAAAAGATATTATAGACTGAAACAATCAGATTCTTTTGCCTGGTCAATAAAAATATTTACTCTTTTTTCAAATAAATAATCTGTGGAAGAGATAATGTTATTAACACATAATTTTCATACATTTTCATGTAACTTCTGATGACCTTACATAAAATATTTTTTTTAACTTTTTATGTATATAATAAATATTAATTAAATATATAATATATATAGTATATTTAATATGTAATAAATAAAATAGATAAAAATATTATATATACTATATAATATAAAAATATTCTAAAATATATAGTACATATTTATATTTATATGATATATTTATATTTAATGTATAAAAAGATATTTTATATCAATATATTTATATATTATAATAATATAATATATTAAATATATCATATATAGTAATAATGCATAATATAAATAAATATATAGTATATTAATATAACAAATACTAATAGGGAATAATCTAATAAATAAAGCCTTTTTCTGAGGATGCTAGAAGTAATTGTGTAACAGAATTCTTACGTATGTTTTCAGGAGCTGAAGACATATGTAGACAAATGCTGCAGATAACTCATATCCCTTGGTATTTGTTTTTTCATTTTGTGGGACTGGCCAGTCAAGTCATGCCTTCTAGTTTCTGGATTAGCTGAAACTTTTCATCCTATGAAACTATTTTCATACTATGTAGAGCAACTGACTTTTCTCATACCTGGTAGAGAGTCCCCGTGGCCAGAATACAGAACTTGATTCCACTCTTAGGACCAGCGACCTAAAAGTTTTCTAAATATTTTACTGGTCTCAATGTCCCTAAGATTGCCTACATTTTCTTGCTACAGTTATGTTCAGGGAACTTCAGGTTCCAGGTTCCTTAAATTCTGAGATTGAGCACATGCTGCTGCCATCATCTGCTCTGTGGGCTTGCGCTTTCTGTGCAGATGAGATCAGGAAATGCTGCTGCATTTGTGGACCTTTTATTGGTATAGATTTGGGGTGGAGCCAGGGTGCATATCTGGAGCCAGGAAATTGAAAGTGCCCTTGTAGTGTAAAGAATATTAATATTTAATTGTCTCTGAATGGGAAATAGAGTCCCCTAAGAAGGCTAATGAAAAGTATATAAAACATACAGCTTCTTAATCTCTGCCTGTGCCATATGATAAACAAATCTTTTTGCCTCAAATGGAGCTGAAGACTATAGACAAGGCAATGCTGCCAAGGTGTACATACTGTTCCTTGTACTCTGCACTGCAGCTTTACAGCTCAGCTATTCTAGCAAGAATATTTCCTCTTTTTGCGACATGGTAGGTTTCTTTTTGAGGCACAAAAGAAACCCCAGCTTTTATCTTATAACATCTGCCTTTTTTTTTTTAAATAACTTGTCTTTATACTTCAGGAACAGGCCCAACAGCCCTTGAGTCTTATGAGATGGTAGAAGCCATGACAACACCAAGAAATGTGCCTAATCATAGAATCATAGACTAGTTAGGGTTGGAAAGGAACATCTAGAAGATCGTCTAGTTCCAAGCCCCCTCCCATGGGCAGGGACAAATACTTCCATCTTCCACAAGGAAATTAATAAATAAATATAGTCGTTAATACAAATATTCCAGCAATATCTCTCTGGTGGGTTAACTTTGGGTGGTTGAAAGATGCCCACCAAGCTCCCCTATCACATCACCTTCTTCACTGCACCTTCTCAGTAGGACAAAGGGAGAAAATAAGATTAAAAGCTTGTGGGTCAAGATAACAACAGATATTGCTTACCAGTTACCATCACCAGTAAGTCAGACAACTTGGGGAAGATCAGTTTAAATTATTGCCAATTAAAAGTAGAGTAAAATAGTGAGCAACAAAGTCAAAACTAAAAACTCACCTTCCCACTATCTTCTCTTCCTCCCAGATCCAACTTCTCTCCTTCATTCCCAGTTTCTCTACCTCCTCCCCTCTAAATAGTGCAAGGGAATGGGGAGTTGTGGTTAGTTCATAACAGTTCCTCCTTCCTCCTTTTACTTTTACCTTGCTCCAATGTGAGTCCTTCCCATGGGCTGCAGTACTTCACAAACTGTTCCAGTTTGGGTCCTTTCCACTTGGGTACAGTCTTTCAGGGACAGACTGCACAGCTGAGGGTCTTTCCACTGGGTACATTCCTCAATGAACTGCTCCAGTGTGGTTTCCTCTCACTGCAGTGAGGCTAGGGTCTTTCAGAAATTTCTTCAGTATGGGTTCTTTCCACAGGGTACAGTCCGTTAGGAACAGACAGCTCTAGTGCGGCCATAGGTCCTGCCAGGAAATCTGTTTCAGTGTGGGCTCCTGACCGGCGCCTCCTCCAGTGTATGCTCTCCACAGGCTGTAGCTTCCTTCAGGATATGTCCACCTGGTATGGCATGGGGTCCTCCATGGTCTGCAGTTTGGATATGTACTCCAACATGGACCTCCATGGGCTGAAAGGGGGCAGCCTGCCTTATCGCTGTCTTCACCACAGTCTGCAGGGGAGTCTGTGCTCCAGCACCTGGAGCACCTCCCCCAAGTAGCCCAGGAAGGGCCTTCTTCATTGACCTGCATGTCTGCAGGACTACTTCACTTATTTTTTTGTTACTCCTCTCTTAAGAGCTTCTACATAGCATTTTGCTCTTTCTTAAGCACGCTTTCCCAGAGTAGCCACCATCTTGGCTGAGGGGCTCAGCTGAGCCCTGTGGTGGGTCTGTTGAAGTGGCTGGAACCAGTTGTATTCATCATGGAGTCGTTTAGGCCTCTTGTCCCAGGGGCCACCCCTTCAACACCCTGTGGCTGCACTCTGGGCGCCTGCACCCAATACAATGCCAAAGGTCACTGATACAGTTCAAGGTCCTACCATATCTGCACCTCTGTTCATTTGCCTCAGCAGCAGGAATCCCCATATAGCTCAAAGTTCTGATAGCCTCTCTGTGTTTGCTCACAAAATGAAGGTGTCCATATCAGCAGTTTGTTCACACAAATTCTATATTTTCAGAATCAATTTGAAAACTAGCATGCAGAAATAGCAGTCTGGGAAGAGAATTTGTCATTTGCAAGTTATCACTTGCACTTATGGAAAAGGGATCAGTTTGAATTATTTATTTCTCCTTTACTCAGAGTGTACAAGGCCACTGTAACACAGCCTGGGGGATTTGTTGCAATCCAAGACTACTATTTCCATATCCTGAGATATCTATTTGTCTTAGTGCTAACTCTAATTATCAACTAAAATCGCAGGAGACATATTGGTCGGTGTTGATTTAGGTCTGAAATGTTGTGAAGCTGGATTTGTCATAGGGACATGCTATAATCTTTGCTTTCCTCAGCTAACTTCTTACAGCTAGCTATAGATAGTCAAGTATCCAGTTAAGCAGGGCACTCTGTTCAGTCTGAGCTGTTACCTAAGATATCAGCTGACACCTTCCTGGATATTGGCTGCCTTAAAAGGCTATGTGTATAGGCTAACTGTATGTTTATTCACAAGGCTTTATGTATGGTGTCTTGTACACCACAAGCTATCATCACCATGAGCTATATGGTTGCAAGAAGTGAAACTAGCATCCTACAAAGACAAATGTGATGCTGTATTTAGCATTTATATTTATATTTTACGTTACCTTAAATAGAGTTTTCTTTTATTCCATGGAAAAGAAAAAAGAACAACCTGAAGCTCACAGAGGATTTCATTATTGTTGGTCTCTCATAAATGGAAAGAGTTTAGAGATTATTCTGGTATCTGGTAGAAAGACGCACATGGCGCACGTTGCTACTTAGATTTGTATGTATAGTTTAGAACTGCACAAAAGAGTAGAGGAAACAAATGGCTATTCTAACATGCAAAAAAATGAAAAATACAAAACCGATTTAATGTATTCCTTTTAAAATGCATACCAACAAATTATTTCTTCAGAATTAATGTTATTATTAATATTATTAATGTTATTGTTAACACTTTAAATCTCTGTCATGCATCAGTTTGCATCTAGGTTGTGATCCTGCACATGCCTCTACTCTTGAGTTTGTCTTATTGACAAGTTTCTTACCAGATGCAGTACTCTGTGAAAGGTATTCTCCTTTAAGCTTATCTGCAACACACAATTTCTGGCATACAACTCATTTGTGGCAACATACACATTAGCTAAAGAATTTATAATTACACCTTATTCATGGAATTGATTCTAACAAACAGCATAACTAAGCCCACCTGTTTTTCTGACTAATTTTAGTAAAGAAGATCCACGTTTCTTTCTGGAGTGTTTGGTCTCTTATAAACATAAGGGAGGTCATTGAACAGGGAAAGGGAAGAACTAAATCAGCCTGTTAGATGAAATGTTTTTGTATTCCTCTTTTAGCACTTACTTCCTCGTATTACATAAGTCCATAAATACAAGCTAAAACCCCTCTGATTTCTTCCTGAACCCTTCAGTCTTATCATTTGCATATTGTGGCATTATCATAAAGTGATAAATTACTACCATGGCACTGAATTTATATTGTCATTTTAGTTGCTTGAAAGTGAGCTTCCATATAATGCCTTCATAAAGAGTAGCAGTGTTAGAAAGACAAACACTATTCAGTTGCTCAGAGGAAAGCTGAAGTCTCTTGGTCCTGGTTTAAATTATACTTAGCATTTAAAATAAGCTGAGATCACACCTAAAAGGAAGGGTGATGAAAACCGATGAACCCATGCAGAAGCATGCCCTGCTGGCAAACCACTGGCTTGCATGTGGAGACAGCTGCTCTCCAGCCCTCCTGGATGAATTGTGCTGGGAAGTACTTTAGTACAGATGGGAAGGAGGGAGCAAAGGAAAGAAATACCCAACAATGACAACACCCAAGAAAATTTTATCCATCTTAAGTGCAAGAGGAACAAATACAGTAAATTATGTGTTATGCAAGGGACTGAATTTTTATTGAAGATAAATAGTACAAAAGGGGGAAAATATTCTCTAGTTCCCTACTTTATCATGACAGTTCTCAAACTTCACATGTATTTTCTTTGGAATACTGCAAATCTCCTACCCCATATATAATCCTGCAAAAGAAAAAAAATGTATTACAAAACTAAATGCTGAATGTTAAAGTATAGACACTTGTCCTGCATGTGCAGAAGCATAAATGTATTTAATGCAAAATGCATAATCACTTTGTTATTCTTGTGGGACTGTTGATATCCATTCAGCACATCCACACTACATGTAGATAGAGATTTCTTCTTTGCTTCTTTTTGGTTAGAATCAGATAGTCTTCCCTATCATCACGTCCTCTCTAAACCTCAGCTTCCCCATGTAATGAAGTTTTAACACAGTAATTTCCCTGTGTTTGGCACCAGCAGCTTGAGGGATTTGTGTACAATGAAAGGAGAAAAGAAGGCTCTGGGGAGGGGGCTTATTGCTCTCTCAGCTACCTGAAAGGAGGCTGTGATGAGGCAGGGGTCAGTCTCTTCTCCCAAGTGACAAGAGATACGACAAGAGGTAACAGCCTGAAGCTGTGCCAAGGGAGGTTTAATTGGATATTTGGAAAAATTTCTTCCCCAAAGGGTGCTCAGGCTTTGGAACAGGCTGCCCAGGGAAGTGGTGGTATCACCGTCCCTGGAAGTGTTCAAAAACCTTGTAGACAAGGCCCTTAGTGACATGGTTTAGTGGTGGTCTTGGCAGTCCTGGTGTAACAGTTGGACTTGATCTTAAAGGTCTGTTTCAACCTAGTTGATTCTATGATTCTAAAGTAGCCAAAATGATGTATGAGGGACTGTGATTAGACTTCAATAGGGAGAACATTGCTAGCTTTGATAAGAGTCAATCTTAGCAGTGTAGGGCAAATAAACCTACCCTTCAATTTCATCAAGTTCTACCCTGCTATAGGTAGCTTTTATCTTCTTCCTCACTAAAAGCTGGTTTAAGTATCCTAGCACTGTATTGTGAAACCTTATTGCTGCACCTTCAAAGCTTTTTCAGATCAAAAATTTATTTATTAATTTGTTCCCAGCGAAAGTGGACCTAAAGAAGAAAGGTACAAACCAAGAAGCAAGCATATTTCATATACAAATCAAGCATATTTTCCTTCCCTAACCTTTCTTCTTTCACTGAAGAATTTCTTTAGTTCTTTTAGCTCATTTATCATAGCCTGTGCTGTTGAGCAAGTCCTCCTGGAACTTGCATCCTAAGACTAGACTGACTTTTGAGCATAGGTACCAGCTGATGCGTTTTTGAAGGACTACACACATTTGTCCCTTTTGTGGGGGCAGCGAGGAATGTCCTTTGCTGCCTGTGTGAATGCTTCAACATGTATCCCATAACACTTGCTGACAATGTGACATGGGTGACACAGGGCAGATAATCAGTCCACTCTCCTTGCCTAGGGAGCTTTGACATGAAGTGCAGGATGGTACTGTGGGGTATGTAGGTTGCTGCCTTACAGCCACCCCTGGGTCAGTTATGTGGATGCGACAATGGAATACGCATTAAGGAACATTTGAAACACCGTACTATCAGCTGACCCAATCACTACAAAAATAATGCCAGCCCCTTCATGCCACAAGGTATCCCTGTAAAACTTGATAAAGCCTTCTTAGTTTTCTTCTTTTGACAAATTAATCTTTATTAGCATCTTGATTACTTGATCACTATATATATATTCACAGAAGTATATCTCATGTACACCAATATCTATCACACATACATGTACCTCAGACTCAGCTGTTTGGTGGGGCTTAACTGGAGCCCTACATCTGTGCCCTTTTCAAAGGGGTACAGAGATGGCTCACAAGAGGCCAGAAAAGCAGCAAAAAAGGAAAGCAGGAGTTAATTTCTTGCTCATTCCACAGCCCACAAAACTTCACCTTTTAGAGAGAAAAAGATTGAAGAAAACTTTAAAGGGAACCTCACAGAATTTCATGTCCCCTTTGACTCATTCCCTATGAATATCTATGCAGGAGGTAACACTTGGCACTTAAAAACTAAGCAAATGGGAAGAGCTTAAGTGATTGCTTTTCTCTTTGAGCTAATGTCAGGCTGCTCTTATTAACGACGTAAAATGGGTTCCGTGATATGAATGTACAAGCTGTAATCAAGTGCATTGATCTCTGCAGCTAGTCAGAGGTAAAACATGTGGGAAACAGCTCTTTATTACAAGCAGAATTTAGCACAGAATATGTCTCAAAACCTTCTAGTTGGGATTAGGAGGAAGAGATTTCGCTTTTCATCCAAATCAGTGTCATGCCACCAAAGATGAGAAAGAGGAAAAAAAAAAAAAAAAAAGAAAGAGGAAAAGAAAAGAAAGAAAAGAGTGTCTGGTATGAGATGTGTTTATTCCTTTATCCCACCCATGTGTGGAATGGTGAGGAAGAACAATATCTTGTGCTACTTTAATATTCCCAGTGTGTCTAAAGAGAGGATGAACTTGAAATAGAAAAGATTTACAGCTGTTTTGAAAAAGTGAACAGAATGTATAGACTAGGGTCAAATTCATGCCTGGAATAACTTCTACACATGAAGTAGAGATTATTCATATGTAGAATAAACATAAAAGAAATATACACATTACGTGTAAATATGTGAATAGGAAATCTTACTGGTTTTCAGTGAAAGCTGAGTAAACAGATGCAGCTGCTTGGACCCAGTCCTAACATTTTATTTCCTAGATTTGAAACGTCTTCGTCAGAATTCAGCTGTTTCAAAATTATTTTTGAGTTGTTGGGTGTTTTCCTACCTCAGATTTCCCTCTTTCCAAATGTTCTGTTTTCTTCTAGTTGCGGGTTCTGGATGAACCTTGACAGGTTGATCTTTATTTTGAGGCAGCAGCAGAAATTGTACAGAAAAATACTTTCCCAGTTTGTCACTCTGATAGGAATTCCTCTTTCTTTATACGCTTTCCTTCTCTTTACTATTCTCAGTTACAATCATCCTGTTATCATCGCTCTGTGTGATGCAGGACCACTATGCATATCTCTAGTTTTAGATTAACAAAAATGTTATTAGTGGAGAAACAAATGCCTCATAACTGTCTCTAGTTTCATAGTTCCGCTTCTCACAGTCTGAGAACCATTAATATTGTTAATGATTTCAGGGTTCATAGCAGTGGCCTGCTGATCATGAACAGTCTGTCCACACAAGGATTTATAACATTTTTGTAATGGCCCTTATAAACTGTTAGATAATGCGATTGTGACACACTTCTTCTTTTTAGAGCTGCAAAATTCAGTTGCATATACAAGTGTCCATAATGCAAGGAATAGGTACGCATCCATTTCATTCCAGCCAGTTTCTAATGTGTATTTAGCAAATCCTATCCTGCTCCAAATGTTTCTGTCCAAAAATCAGAATACTATGTAGGCATGGGAGAAAGGTATGCTTTTCAATAATACCCTTGTAATAACACACTTGTTGAAAGCAATTTTTTTCTGAGGAACATGCATGACACTTGGATAGTAGCTAGATTCTAAGAAAAACACTAATTTAATAAATGTTTGCCAGTGTTTTAGGGAAAAAAAGGAAAGGAAAGGAAAGGAAAGGAAAGGAAAGGAAAGGAAAGGAAAGGAAAGGAAAGGAAAGGAAAGGAAAGGAAAGGAAAGGAAAGGAGAAAGGAAGGGAAGGAAGGGAAGGAAGGGAAGGAAGGAAGGGAAGGAAGGGAAGGGAAGGAAGGGAAGGGAAGGGAAGGGAAGGGAAGGGAAGGGAAGGGAAGGGAAGGGAAGGGAAGGGAAGGGAAGGGAAGGGAAGGGAAGGGAAGGGAAAGGAAGAAAAAAGAAAAGAAAAAAGAAAAGAAAAGAAAAGAAAAGAAAAGAAAAGAAAAGAAAAGAAAAGAAAAGAAAAGAAAAGAAAAGAAAAGAAAAGAAAAGAAAAGAAAAGAAAAGGAAACAGAGATCTGAAGACTCTCAGAATTTGAAGACAAAAGACAATGAGTGACTCCCCCAAAGAGGGGGTTCCAGTTTTGACAAGGAATCTTAAAATGCAGCCCTAAGCTTTTAAAAGCAGGTCACTTCAATGCAAAGGTGATAGACACAAAGCCTAAAATGTAGGCTGTTATGGAAAGCCAAAATACTGTGTTCAATTTTCTGCTTACTAAAAATGTGCCTTGATTTCCCCCCTTCCCCCTCCCCATCCTCTCACCCTTCACCCCCCTTTTGTTTATGACTCAATTAATTTTTGGATGCTAAAAATGTTTGGACTTGTGAGACCTAATATCTCTAGTTTTCTACAGCATCTGTGGAAATATGTGTTTCAAAGAACACATACATACGTTTTCTTGGATGAATACATGCCTAATTACTTAGAAACAGACGGTAAAGGTATTTTAGATCTCAATCTTCAATATCGGCACAGACATGCATTATTAGATTTTCCGCAGAAATTATGACACAGTACTAGCAGTTTCCTTCCTGTTTGATGATTGTTTTGAGAATGATTTTTTAAAGTTAGCTTAATAAAAATACATTTCAATATATTTAGTTCAATATATATATAGTTAAAAGTCTTTGGGGAGATGAAAAAAATCAGATTGATCTCAATATACTGCTATTAACTCTACACTGGATTTCAGTTTCACTGAGTATCAATCACAGTTCACCAAATATTTTATAATTCATAATAATTAATAACTGATTAGCTAGTGAGCTAATCCTTTATTTTGACAGTAATAGAAATGCTGAAACCATAGACACCCTTAGAACAGGAACATCTGAAGGGGGCCTATAGGGATGCTGGGGTGTGACTCTTCATTAGGGACTGGTAGTGAGAGAACAAGGGGTAACGGGTTCAAACTTAAAGAAGAGAAGTTTAGATTGGATATGAGGAAGAAATTCTTTACTGTAAGGGTGGTAAGACACTGGAATGGGTTGCCCAGGGAAGTTGTGAATGCTCCATCGCTGGCGGTGTTCAAGGTCGGGTTGGGCAGAGCCTTGGGTGGCATGGCTTAGTGTGAGGTGTCCCTGCCCATGGCAGGGGGATTAGAACTTGATGATCTTAAGGTCCTTTCCAACCCTAACTATTCTATGATTCTATGATTCTATATTAACATTCAGAGCTTCATACTGAAATGTAGCTTGGAGAATGGGGAGGGATATAACAACATCTGAACTTCCAGAAAAAACAGAAAAGGTTTATGTGACTGTAATTTCAGCATTCTGAATCATATCTCTAAATATAAATGTACTCATTAACTCTTGAGCAGAACAAAACATTTCAATAGTGTGCTTCTTCTTGTTCACTTCTTCTGGCTCACTGTGGCCATCTCCTGCTGACTTCTGCACTGCACATCTGCAGCCATTTCCCTTTCTTGTCAGCTAGAACAAGAGAAGACTTAGCCAAATTAGTGCCTCTCTGACACCTTCATTTAGACAGCTGTGAGTGTGAGAACCCCTTTGCTCCACTTTGCAATGGCCCAACTTTGTCCTTATGTCTACATCTTTGAGATGAATAAAGTAAGACAGGAGAAGTGAAGAGTCATTCAAAACAGTTGTCCTAAAGCTGGAAAGAGACCTGTCTCTAGGCTTTCAATCCAGCTGTGTCTCTACAGATTTTCTAAACTCCATATTAGGAGGAATCATGAGACTGGCTCTGAAATCACATGCACAAGTTATTTGAAGCTACTGTGGAAAAAAAGAACAAATGCTGAAAAATAGTAATTCATATACAATATTATAGCATACAGCCATGCAAATAAATACCTTCTGGTTCTTAACGGATACTGCTGCGTCATGAAAAATAAATTTAATATAGAATGCCATTTATAGTAACAGAAATGGCATAAAATAGTCCCTTTTTAACATATAACAGAAGGACTATAATTCATATGTGTCTCATAACTGTGAATTTAATTTGGGGGGAGGTTCTGTCTAAAGTCTCAGGCAGGTAAATTCACACACACCATTATATGCTCAGCCTCATTGCACAGAAGGGATGGTTGTCCTTATAGCCTTGATTCTGCTTTATACAAAAAAGTAAGAGTAATCACAGCCTCTTTATTTGTTTCCCTTTTAGTTTTGAAAACTAAACTAGAACTTCACTAAACATTACGTTTCTGAGCCCAAAGACGTAAATCAGAAACATCATTTTACAGAAACCACCCATCTTTTAAACTTCATGTTGCCTGGTTGCTTTCAACAGAAGCATTTTCAGGGCCTGGCTATTTAAGTTTTGCATGACCAGGCTGTTGCAATTGGCATGTGGCAATTAAGTTGGACCAAGCCCCTCAACAGAAAGAGCAAAATCTATATCTGTAGGAGATCCTGATACCAGAGACAGGTTCACAGCATACATAAAACAAAGAAAAGGTTGACTTTCTTACAAATGTAGCCAGATGAGGAGGTAAGAGTTAATTTATGCTTTGCTGTTACAACTTTGCAGGTAGAACACCTGATCCAAAGCCTGGACACTGAGGTTTAATATTCTGATAGATTGGACAAGATTCAAGATCAATCTCCCACTTGCAAGAGGGTTATAGAGTGGTATGGATGGAAACAAGTCTAAATGTGAGCTTGTAGAGGACAGGAGGGAGAGAGGATGTCAAAAAAGATAAAAGAAGTGAAGTGCTCTTTACCTCTTCAGAAAAAAAAAAATGCAAAATTCAAAGCGTGCAGGAGACTTAATAGAAGAAAAAGTCTGACGGGATAAGCTAACAAAGAGGGTGCTTAGCTGGCAGCAGGAGATTTAGGTTCTAACATCTGCTCCCAAGATTCATTCCATTCTCTTTAATCCAGTGTGTCACTTGAAAAAGACTGTCAATTCTGAGAGCAGCAGTTGACACATAGGGCCTCCTGCTTTCTGGCAGTTCTTCGTGCTTTATGATGTTTTACTGGTTTTGATGCGATATATTACAGAACATGTTCCTGTAGAGTCAGCTACATTCCAAAAGCATTGTTCTTGATATGAAATAAGGAAAACCTATGCTTTTTATCTTTCGTTTTTTGTCACTTATGACCAGATGTTTTCCTTGGTATTTGTAGTATGGTATTGCATTTTTTTACTGATGATTTTTGTCAGTGAGCCACTGAAATCTTGAACATATGGATTTCTGGGGAAAAAGGAGTAGTGTGCTGCTTAACCTGTGTACTGCTACTTACTTTGAATAGCTTTGAGATAATTTTCAATGCCGGTGTTTAACCTAGAAAACAGAAGTTAATTCTTCCCAGTAGATGGTGTGTACCTGGACTGAGCAGAGAGTATGAGTTTTATGAAACTGATTTGATAAAAATACAAGGAAAAGAAATCAATTTGCATCAATCAAAAAGAATCAATTTGCACAGAGAAGTCGTATGGGGAATTATAGCATTGCATATGCTTTGTCTTCACTATTTTCAAGATAAGCCAAATAAACATTTGTATATTTCTAAAACATACCTGTAAATGCAACAAATTCACTCTGGGGACTTGATATTTATTGCCAGTATAGCACCACCATATGTTTAGCCCTTCCTTCTTCGTGATTTGAAATTAACATCAGTGTATTAAGTTAGTTTAATGTCTTCTATTCTGATGAGAAAACAACTTACAATCTGCTCTTTGGTTAAAAGGGCCAGATTTTCAGAAACAGCACTAATGTTGTAGTCATATTTATATGTACATTTGGTTTATATATAAAAAATTCATAGCTGTGTTTACAAACAACCATGCTGTTAGAGATAGGATACTGAATGGAAAGGTCTTTGGTCTGACTTAGTTTGACTGTTCTCATGCTCTTTCTGGGTGCAGGTGTCTAGATACTGGCAAATCTGTGCACAGATGTTTTGATTAAAAATTGTGTAGAAGGTCTGCAGCAGAGAAAGAAGTTAAACTTGAGAAGTGAAATTTAAATCCTAAACCTACTTTGGAACATACTTTTCTTCTTAATCTTACTCTCTCCTTTATATGGAGCATAAGATCCTGTTATTTATACCGTATTTTTTCACTTGTAATTCTCTCTTATCTCTTCTCTTCTCCACAGTTTCTTTGTCCTGTTAGAGTGGCAGGTTAGGAACTCTCTCAGACAAGAAGGCTCTGCTGCATCCTACCCATCACAACCTCACAATGAGGCATCATGTGTAGACTAAAGAAATGCCAGTCCCTCCAGCACAAATTAAAAAAACCCAACTGAATAAATGTAAGTGAAATCCAGTGCAACTAGATACTTTATGGAACTTTGTGACATTCCATAAGAGTGGTTTTTAAAAAGAATATTTAATTCCATTTATATTTTAAAATACAATTTCTTTATGTGAAGCACTGACAATCCTCCTCAAGGAAATCCTCAAAAAATTGTCTTTCTTACCCTTGTCACAGTTTTACTTTCATGAAAAATGAACACAGCTTTTGCTCCTGTCTGGATCTGTTGTCATTCCAAGCATTTTTAATTCTCTATTACAGTTAACCCTAATTAATGTGATTAATTACAGACTAGACTGTAGCAATACTAAAGAGGAAGGGTGGGTAAAAACTTGATGGCTGGAATGAAGGCATTCTCCTGTCCTATGCTACAAATATAATAACAGAAGTGTTGTGAATGGATGACTGCTCTCTGCCAGATAAATAGTTAAGCAGTGAATAGTGCATTTGATGTACAGTTTACATCACAGGCTCAGAGGGTGCTGCATGTTTTCAGCTCTGCTGGTGAGATAAGATAGAAACAGTCTACTATTATACAGAGGAAATACCTCAATGTCTGAAGCTCTCAAATATTTGGGGCTAGTGAAGGGAAAGAAAGGGGACCAAGGCTGTGCTAAAACTGAGAGATAAAAAAATAAAATTAAAAAAAAATCATCAAGAGATTTGTTAATCCAAAACCTTATACAGTGCAATAACTGGAACATTTTAATCAAAAGTGTACAGATTAATTGGTCTGAGACAACAGAAATGCAAGACAGAAACCATGAGGCTTGAGCAACAGGTAAGAGTTAGACTCACGAGAGAAAATGTTACCAAAAAAAGTGCTTTGCAAGTATTTTTTTAATTTTTTTTTTTCTACATGGTGCTGCAGTGGTGTTTTTTCTGTTTCAGTGTTGGCTGGAAATTTCCTTAACAGCCTGCAGCTGGCTCAAGAACCATAGTGACTTAACCACTGCAAGAAGGCAATGAAAGCGGAGGGAAGATATACTTCTAAATACCTGATTTTGAGGTAACACATATTTTGTCTCAACTTGCAACACTGGAATGGTGAAAGAGATTTAAGTTTATGTGTTTATATTCTATAACAATTTCTTCCGTACCTTCTGGAAATCAAAGGTAGATAGATGGTTGCCAGCATTTCTGCTTCAGCTCTGACACACTGCATCACATATCATAGCTTGAAAGGTATCATCAAGTGCATTGATAAACTGAATTTGGTGACAATTTCTCAAATGATCGAAGACTGGTCTCACTTTATGTTTGGGTACATGTGTGCATGTTTCTCACTTGAAATGTGAGGGGCAGAAAAGGTGATTGAGAATGATATGCATTTTATAGAGGTGGTGGAGCTTTGGCAAGTTTGTTCATGAGTTAAATGCTTCTGACATGCGAGTTCTGAAAGAAATGTGCATGATGCACATGTTGAAAAGATAACAGGAGAAAAGAGGTCAACAGACTTTGTTCATTTTCTGAACGGTTCGTTTGTCAAGCAGATTTGTTCAACCAAAACTATTTATGAATTTAGATTGAAATTGGCAGCTTCCTTTGGAATAAAATAATAAAAAAAAAGACATAAAAAGATTAGTAAGAGCCAGTGTCATGGGTTCAGCAGTAGCAGTCATTTTTCTCCTTCTTGGTAGCTGGTGCAGCGCTCTGTTTTTGATTTTGGGCCTTGGAACTGTGCTGATAACACCAGTGTTTTCAGTTACTGCTTGGTAGTGTTTTGTCTGGCCAAGGGCTTTCTGAGTCTCATGCTATGCCAGGGAGGAGGGGGAGCCGGGAGGAAGCAGGGACAGGGCACCTGACCTAAACTGACCAAAGGGGTTATTCCATACCATAGCACGTCATTGTCCAGGATGTGAAGATGGAGAGCAGAGACCCGGAAGGGTGTGATGGTGGTGGACTGGGGGTGCACAGCATGGCCAGGTTTTTGGTACTGGGGGATTTGCTGCTGAGGGGTGCACTGGCTGTGTCGGGCTTGGTGAGCAGTTGCATTCTCTTTCCTTGTATTTCTCTTGAATTATTATTTATGGTAGCGGTAGTGATTTGTGTTATACCTTAGTTACTAAACTGTTCTTATCTCAACCTGTGCGAGTTGCATTTTTTTTTTTTTTTGATTCTCCTCCCCATTCCCCAGGGCCTGGGGGAAGAAAGAGATGGGAGTGAGTGAGTGAGTAAAACTTCGTGAGTTATTAGCCTGGGTGAGGCTTAAACCACGACAGCCAGAAATTAGAAAAAAAAAATGGACATTTTTTTTTCTTTTCATAAAACACCAAAAGTAAAATATTGAGGTTATCAGAAATATTTTCAGCTTACAATTTCCTTAAATATACTTTGATTTTTTTTTAGAGGAAAAAAGCCCTGCAGAACCCAATAATATTTGATTCTCTGCTATAATTTTTTTATAGATTACATGACAGATAAAGAATATCCCCTGGCAAGAATTTCTCACATGATAACCACTTCCAATATGAGGTGATGAAAAATTTTATGTGTGTTTCAAGGTTTAGAAAAAAAATTACATTGACAATAACACCTTAAAACAATATATAATAAAAAGAATAAGCTTATTTAAGCAGATCATGATTTGCTAAAATTTGCAGAGGACTAAAGCACCTCCCTTATGAAGATAGGCTGAGAAAGTTGGGGCTGTTCAGCTGGCAGAAGAGAAGGCTGTGTGGAGATCTCATAGCAGCCTTTCAGTATCTGAAGGGGGCCTATAAGGATTCTCTGGAGGGACTCTTCATTAGGAACTGCAGTGATAGGACAAGGGGTAACAGATCCAGACTTAAAGAGAAGTTTAGATTGGATATAAGGAAGAAATTCTTTATTGTAAGGGTGGTGAGGCACTGAAATGGGTTGCCCAGGGAAGTTGTGAATGCTCCATTGCTGGCAGTGTTCAAAGCTAGGTTGGACAGAGTCTTGGGTGGCATGGTTTAGTATGAGGTATCCCTGCCCGCAGCAGGGTGTTTGGAACTAGATGAACTTAAAGTCCTTTCCAAACCTAACTATTCTATGATTCTATAAATTAGAAATCTTTCAGTCACATAAACCATCATTCATTTTCTTAGATAAATTCTTGATTTCCATGCAGAGAGGAACAAAATGAAATGAGACCGTAACAGGAGAAATGAGATACCAATTCAGTTTAGCATTTTACTTTCACCCAATAGAAAACACTTTATAGTCAGAGAGGTTCAAAATGCTTGGATTCAGTGCAAGTAATGAAATTTTGTATATTTCTCTCTATTTATGAAAACATTTTATTCTTCAAAGCTCATAAACAATTATTCTTTTGGCTAGCTGTCCATTGATAAACTCAATTGTTTTTTGTCATGGGTTCAGCAGTAGCAGTCATTTTTCTCCTTCTTGGTAGCTGGTACAGCGCTGTGTTTTTGATTTTGGGCCTGGGAACTACGCTGATAACACCAGTGTTTTCAGTTACTGCTTGCTAATGTTTTGGCCTGACCAAGGACTTTCTGAGTCTCATGCTCTGCCAGGGAGGAGGGGAAACCGGGAGGAAGAAGAGACAGGACACCTGACACAAACTGACCAAAGAGGTTATTCCATACGATAGCACGTCATGCCCAGGATGTGAAGACAGAGAGCAGAGACCCAGAAGGGTGCAGTGGTGGATTGGGGGTTTCGCTGCTGGGGGGTGCACTGGCTGGGTCGGGCTTGGTGAGCAGTTGCATTCTCTTTCCTTGTATTTCTCTTGTATTATTACTGGTGGTAGCAGTAGTGATTTGTGTTATACCTTAGTTACTAAACTGTTCTTATCTCAACCTGTGGGAGTTGAATTCTTTTGATTCTCCCCCCATCCCCCTGGGACTGGGAGAAGAAAGAGGGGGAGTGAGCGAGTGAGCAACTTTCGTGAGTTTTAGAGACTTAAACCACGACAGTTTTGTAAAGTTGTTTTTTTTTTTTTTTTTTTTTTTTTTTTTGCCTATGGTGATGATAAAAACCAAACAAATAATAAATATAATAGTTAAACATAGCAAGTACTTTTTCCTTTCAGCATTGTTTTGCTATTTGTATTTATTAGGTAGCTGAGTGTATTTATTTCTCAAAATGGAAAATATTTCTCAAAGCAATTTTGAGTTAGAAAATACTTTCTGAAGATTACAGTATGCATTTTACAGATAGAAAGTCTTCTGTGCAGCAAAATGATCTGCGATGATGAAGGAAAATTACACTGTTGTCAAAATACTGTTCAGTTTTTGACAACCTTAATTTCAATGGCAGAATAGAATAGCTTGTTCGACGAAAGGCCACAGAAACTTTTTAGCTATTTGACACATTATTTTTGCCATAAACTGTCTTTGAGTGAGCTGCCAATCGTTTTTGTATCTTGTAAGAAAAAAGCAAATAACCTAGACAATGGTGAAAGTCAATCCTTAAAGTCTTTCAAATCAAACACTTTAGAACATATTGTTTTGGGGGATCTGGTGTAGAGTTTTTTATGGTCTGCATGCATAGGGGATGCAAGTACTGAAAAGGAATTTACTGCTAAATTTGGAAAAAAAAACCAAAAAACAAAAAAAGAGAATTCTTGGCTTACACATTGTGCTGGGTTTGACTGGGATAGAAATTTTTTTTCCATAGTAGCTAGAAAGAGGTGATGTTTTGGATTTGTCCTGAGAACAGTGTTGATAATACAGGGTTGTTTTTGTTGTTGCTGAGCAGTGCTTACAGAATCAAAGCCTTTTCTGTTTCTCACCCCACCGGTGAGTAGGCTGGGGGTACACAAGAAATTGTGTGGGGACACAGCAAGGACACCTGACCCCAACTGACCAGAAAGATATTCTGTACCATAAGACTTCATGCTCAGCAATAAAAAGCTGGGGGAGGAAGGAAGAAAGGGAAGGACATGTGGAGTTATGCTGTTTGTCTCCTCAAGTAACATGTGAGGAAGCCCTGCTGTCCTGAGTGTAGCTGAACACCTGCCTGCAAATGAAAAATGGTGAATTAATTCCTTGTTTTGCTTTGCTTATGTGTGTGACTTTTGCTTCGCTTATGTGTGTGACTTTTGCTTCATCCCTATCTCCTCCCACATGTTTCCTCACTTTTCCACTTCCAATTCTCTCCCTTGTCCCAGCACAGGGGTAGCGAGTGAGTGAGGCTGAGGTTAAATCACAACACATATTCAGTACTTAAGCACTCAGTAGGATATTGATTTTAAGAGGAGGTCTACTAGATTTAAATTATTAGGCCACCCATGGTTTGCTATGAAAAAATAGGAGGGTTATGCAATTCATAATGTCAGCCAGAACAGAGTATCCTTAGTACAGATACTGGCTAATGCTACTGCAAACTACTCTAGGAAGCCAGGCAGCTTCCTATACATCTTGAGTTAGCAAAGTTTAGTGCTACTATACCTCAGCTTTGTCAGTTATTTCCCAATCAGGAAAATCCCAAAGAAATGCAGAAAGTATTCAGCAAGTTTCTCCCTTTATTCTTTGTTTTTCTACACCTTTGTTATTCAGCACTATTCATAGTACAGTAATGTTCACAAAGAATATATGGCTATGTATGTGTGTCTAAGTAAATAAATTTTATATTATAAAAAAGAAAACAAAAAGATGTCTTGATAGCGCTTTCAGAGGATAAGCAACCAGCAGATGAGAAGAACATAAGGTATTAAATAGAAAATTACAAGCAGCAGTGGTGATAAACAGTGGGCACAGCTGTCTAGCTACTGTCAAGTTTTTTGTGAGCAGAAAGACAAAGATATGTTTTAATAAATTACTTGGCAATGAATGTTTTAAATAACTGGAAAAGAGAAAATGTCACTTGGAGGGACTACCACTTTCGAGGGATAAAAGAAGAAAGAGCAGATATTTATGGAAAGAGGTCAATCAAGATAGAAATAAATCAGTAAAAAGTCCACCAGTTCAATGATAAAGAAGTCTAGACTGAAATACTTTTATTGAGAATGTCCTGGGCATATGTGGAACTATATTTGCTGGGAAAGAGGAATAGTTTTGGTCAAAGTCACAGAGAGCTGCAAGGGGAAATAGAACTCACTACACATTAATAACATCTAAAACATGCCAAGTGGCAACAATTTGGGTAAATAAATGTGTTTACAGAAATGAATGCAGAATTTTCATTCTATTTGATATTTAAACATTCAAATTTGTCTCTCAGTTAAAATTGCAAGAAAAAATCCACATTTTCCATTGAACGCAAATTCAGAAATACTGAAACCGTTAATTTTGTACAATTTGTGACTGTCTCGAGACGGGACGCCTGCAGCGCCTGATTGGAGGGAGGCTCAGCGTCCAGGAGCTTCAACTCAGAGCACCAACAGGCATCGAGGGAGCCTCAAGTCCTCGACAGGGCTTGCCCAGGAGCCGGCACCTCAGCGAACACAAGGAGCTGACTCAGAGGAGGCGGTGCCAGGAGGAGTGGCACCAGCCCTGACTGGTTATAAACCTGCCACAAGGAGTGCGGGCAAACAGGGCGGGTTTGAGGCAGTTTGCGCGGCAGATTGAGCGAGATGGTGAGCACTCACCGTATGACCAGGGCGCGGTCTGGGAGCTCTGCTCTGGCTTCCCCTGCAGTGGCCAGTGTAGGCACCCAGACAGAGCCGACGAGAAGGGAGACTGCAGTGCTGAGCTCAGGGTGCAGAGAGCACCTGCATTGCTCTCCTGCGGTGAGGGTGCGCAGTGAGCATGGCGCACTCTGTGCTCCCTGGTGGAGGTCCTCCTGCAGCAGGTGGCTGAGCTGCAGGATGCTGTTACAAGGCTGGAAAGTGTCAGGGAAGCTGAAGGAAACAGCACTGCTTGCTCCAGGATCAGACTGTGCAGGGGCCTCAAGCGACTATTGTCGCTCATGCAGGAAAGGAGGCTGCTAACACAGGAAGCTGGGAAACAGTAACAGAAAAAACCAACAAAACAAAGGAGGAAGAGGACAATTAAAAGCAAGGGGCTTCCTCCTAAATCTCTTGTCCCCACCCAGAACTGTTTTTCTGTCCTGCAGGGGGCTGATGAAGAGCCACACTCCCACCAGGAACAACCGGCTGATGCACTGGTAAAGAATATCATTACTGGTGCTGCCAGGAAAAAGTGGCGGGCTGTAGTAGTAGGAGACTCTACTCTGAAAGGAACAGAGGCACCCATCTGTCAGCCTGACCCAGTCTCAAGGGAGGTGTGTTGACTACCAGGGGCTTGGATCAGGGATGTTGCAGAGAAGCTGCCTGCTCTAGTCGGTCCCACTGACTATTACCCACTTCTAGTGATCCATGTGGGTGCTGCTGATACAGATAGCAGTAGCCTGGAGAACATGAAGAAGGACTACAGAGCTCTGGGAGAGGTGGTTTTGCACAAACAATCCAGGAAGTTCCTTGATAGTGTGGAAGACAACTTCCTTCTGCAAGTAATAGAGGAGCCAAAAAGGAGAGGTGCCATGCTTGACCTCGTCCTCACCAACAGGAAAAGGCTGGTTGGAAATGTGACGCTTCAGGGCAGCCTTGATCGCAGCGATCATGAGATGGTTGAATTCGAGATCCTCAGGAAAGTGAGAAGAGCACGCAGCAAACTCACTGCCCTGGACTTCAAGAGAGCAGACTTTGGCCTCTTCAGGAACATGCTCAGAAAGATTCCATGGGATATAGCCCTAGAGGACAGGGGGGCCCAAGACTGTTGGTTGATATTCAAGGATCACCTGCTGCAAGTCCAGGAGTGTTGCATCCCAACCAGAAGAAAGTGCTGCAGCAGGGCCAGGAGACCTCCTTGGATGGAGAAGGAGCTGCTGAGGAAAATTCAAAGGAAAAAAGAGGCTTCTAAAAGGTGGAAGCAAGGACAGGCGGACTGGGAAGAATACAGGGATGTTGTCCAGGAAGCTAGGGACCAGGTTAGGAAAGCTAAGGCCCACTTAGAATTAAAAAGACTAAGGATGTTAAGGATAACAGGAAGGGATTCTATAGGTACATTGCAAATAAAGGACAGACTAGGGACAACATGGGCCCTCTCTGTAAGCTATTGGGAGAACTGTCTACCCTGGATTTGGAGAAGGCTGAGGTTCTTAATGACTTCATTGCCTCAGTCTTCACCAGCAAATGCTCTGACCACACCACCCAAGTCTTGGAAGGCAGACGCGGAGACAGTGAGAATGATGACCCTGGGCCCACTGTAGGAGAGGAGCTGGTTCGAGACCATCTTAGGAACTTGACCGTATACAAGTCCATGGGACCTGATGAAATCCATCCGCAGGTCCTGAAGGAGCTGGCAAATGAAGTTACTAAGCTGCTGTCCATCATATTAGAAAAATCATGGCAGTCAGGTGAAGTTCCCGATGACTGGAAAAAAGGAAATATAACCACCATTTTCAGGAAGGGGAAAGTGGATGAGCTGGGGAACTACAGACCAGTCAGCCTCACCTCTGTGCCTTGCAAAATCTTGGAGCAGATTCTCCTGGAAGGCATGCTAAGGTACATGAAAAACAAGAAGGTGGTTGGTGACAGCCAGCATGGCTTCAGTAAGGGGAAATGCTGCCTGACCAATCTGGTGGGCTTCTATGATGGGTCTACAGAACTGATGGACAGGGGCAGAGCAGCTGATGTCATCTACCTGGACATGTGCAAAGCGTTTGACACTGTCTCACATGATGTCCTTGTCTCTAAGTGGTATCCCTCAGGGACTGGTGTTGGAACCGCTCTTGTTCAACATCTTGGTTGGTGACATGGAGAGTGGGATTGAGTGCGCCCTCAGTAAGTTTGCCAATGACACCAAGCTGTGTGGTTCGGTTGATACGTTGGAGAGAAGGAATGGCGTCCAGAGGGACTTTGACACACTTGTGAGGTGGGCTGATGCCAACCTGATGAAGTTCAACCATGACAAGTGCAAGGTCCTACAGGTGGATTGGAACAATCCCAGACACAGCTACAGGGTTGGGCAGAGAAGAGATTCAGAGCAGCCCTGTGGAGAAGGACTTGGGGGTGTTGGTCAATGAAAAAATGAACATGAGGCAGCAGTGTGCGCTTGCATCCCAGAAAGCCAACTGCATCCTGGGCTGCATCAAAAAGAGAGTGACCAGCAGGTCGAAGGAGGTGATCCTGCCCCTCTACTCTGCTCTCCTGAGACCTCACTTGGAGTATTGTGTGCAGTTCTGGTGTCCTCAACATCAAAAGGACATGGAACTGTTGGAACAAGTGCAGAGGAGGGCCACAAGGATGGTCAGGGGACTGGATCACCTCCCGTGTGAATATAGGATGAGAAAGCTGGGGCTGTTCAACCTGGAGAAGAGAAGACTGTGGGGAGATCTCATAGCAGCCTTCCAATATCTGAAGCGGGCCTATAGGGATGCTGGGGAGGGACTTTTCATTAGGGACTGTAGTGATAGGACAAGGGGTAACAGGTTCAAAGTTCAACAGGGGAAGTTTAGATTGGATATGAGGAAGAAATTCTTTACTGTGAGGGTGGTGAGGCACTGGAATGTGTTTCCCAGGGAAGTTGTGAATGCTTCATCGCTGGCGGTGTTCAAGGCTGGATTGGACATAGCCTTGGGTGGCATGGTTTAATGGGAGGTGTCCCTGCCCATGGCAGGCAGTTGGAACTAGATGATCTTGAGGTCCTTTCCAACCATAACTCTTCTATGATTCTGTGATTTTATGAACGATAATTAAATATATGACATTAAATATAACAATGATATATCAAAAAAGGCAAGATAAAACACATAGCTGGCAAAACTGGCACAACACGTTTTAATCAAATGCAAAATTATATAATAAACCTTTTCTTTTAATTTTTTTTAAAGCAGTGTTGACTCTGAAATCAACCCTAACCCATGAAGTATTTTTATTTCAATTAGTTTTCCCATTAGAAAATTCAATCTAAAATTTTTAGTTTAATTTTATACGCAAATTATTTAATTATTGTGTGCAAGAATGTAAATTAAATGCTTTGGTAAATTTTACATCAGAAAGTTAATAAAATTTCTTATAATTGATATTTTATTGTATCCATATTTCATGAAACTCTTAATATCTGTTTATGTGCACTATGAGTAGCTGAGGTAAATTGTCTTTGAAAGGGTATTCTGTAGCAGTAATTTTTCCACTAGGACAAATACTAAAAGCTTTAATATAATAAATATGAGACCTCTGTTACTGCCTCATTGTCCTGGGTTCAGCAGCAGCAGTCATTTTTTTCCTTCTTGGTAGCTGGTGCAGCGCTGTGTTTTTGATTTTGGGCCTGGGAGCAGCACTGGTAACACCAGTGTTTTCAGTTACTGCTTGGTAATGTTTCAGTCTGGCCAAGGGCTTTCTGAGTCTCATGCTATGCCAGGGAGGAGGGGAAGCCAGGAGGAAGAAGAGACAGGACACCTGACACAAACTGACCAAAGAGGTTATTCCATACCACAGCACGTCATGCCCAGGATGTGAAACCAAAGGGCAGAGACCTGGAAGGGTGTGGTGGTGCACTGGGGGTGTTCGCTGCTGGGGGGTGCACTGGCTGGGTCGGGCTTGGTGAGCAGTTGCATTCTCTTTCCTTGTATTTCTCTTGTATTATTACTGGTGGTAGCAGTAGTGATTTGTGTTATGCCTTAGTTACTAAACTGTTCTTATCTCAACCTGTGGGAGTTGAATTCTTTCGATTCTCCTCCCCATTCCCCCGGGACTGGGGGAAGAAAGAGATGGAGGGAGGGAAGGAGGGAAGGAGGGAGGGAGAAAAACTTCGTGGGTGAGAGGCTTAAACCATGACACTCATATACCATCAGTATCAGCTATTCCTTTACATGGTTCAGTGTAACCCTTCTTTATAGGTCTTTGGCTCTAAATATAGAAGACTTGATGTTTCCTACTCTAAGTAAAAGTAAGTAAAGTAAGTAAAAGCCTTTTATAAGTATTTAGTAGCTTTTTTCATCTAATTCTTTTTATTTTCTTTTTCGTATATCCATTTTTAACTTGCATAGACAATATAAAAATATCATTATTTGAAGTTGGGAATTAAAGTGGTCCATTAATTATGTAGATATGTCCTTCATAAATTGGCAATCAGTGATATTTTTTTAAATAAAAAGTTTTTTTAGAGTTCTTACTGCATGCTTTTCTTAGGAAAATTTAACACTGTTAGAGACCACAAATTTTGTAAAGTGCTTTGTTTTATAAATGAGTGATGTGTCTTTCTATCAGTTTAATACTGCTCTATCCTTACAATACTACTTATAACATCAGAAATATTAAGTGAATATTACTTTCATAATGGAGATGTCTTTTTCAGAAATGTTTAAGGGAGGACACAGTTCAAGACTTTTAACAGAATGTGGCTGGAATCATGGAAATATGTGTAATCTTCATTTATGAAACTGTGAAATAGTGCTAACAAATTCAAACCCTAATTAAATGGTTAGTGCCATCTTTCACCATTGGCAAGATGTAAGTAGAACTCTTAAAGGAACAGGGAGGAGACAATGAAATATTCCACAGACACTCATATGTGATTTCCATGTTTCATGACTTGTGTTAATGATCACTATAACAAAAAAAAAAAAAAAGCTACAAACTGTTAGAATGACTGACACGTTAAATACGAGGTGTGGGAATTTTGAACTATCATCTCACAAAAGAAAAAAAAAGGGTAATTTTATAAAGTATACTTTTTCTTTTTTTATATATATTTTATACTGTTCCTGTCACTATTTTACTGTATGAATTGTAATATTTAATGAATTTTAAAGAATCAGTCTCCAGGGCAGCAACAGCAACGGGCTCAAAATCATATCCCATGGAATGGTAATCACACTTTTTTTTTTGAAGCATAGTTAAGTCGATGGTATTGTTCAGAGTTATGTTTGATATGTGGATGAGATAGAGATAATTTATTTTATTTGTGAATCCAGAAATATTTGTAAATGCATCTTCAAAGCATGCAACAAAATTAACAGATGAGATTTGAGTTTAATGTTGTAAAGAAAGTTAGGCTTGGACAAAAACCAGTATTTTTGAGAACAAATGCCATAAATTCTGTGTGCTTGTTCTAATTCTATAGCTTTATTCCCTTTTCAAGCAGAAATTAGGTAAGGGAAGAACATATTGTATGAAATTTCCAAAATCAACTGAGAGACAAATCTTGTCCTACTACATACAAATAATAAGGAAATATTTGATAAGACTAATGACTGTGCAGGTTAGGTATGCATTTACTAATAGGTCTCACATGCTGCAAGTCCATGACTTGTCATGAAAAAAAATTATGAAAGCAACCTGATAATGGAGCACTATTAACAGGAGTGATGGGACAACCAGGGAACTATGCTAATATGTCCATTTGAGTGTGCTGGCATCACAGCTTAGAATGGCTCATAGCAGAAAGGACAAGGAAGGCTGGAACTGTTCCTTTCTGAAGTTAAAAGGTTATAAAAACGCATTCAATATCAGGATGAAGGACATCATCCCAAATACTGATACTCCATTAGTTGTGCTGGAACCTGGGGCAAATTCACAAGCTCAAAAGTACTCAAATTAGCTTAGAGAATTATGTCTCCTAATGTGACTTCTGTAAATTGATCATGTGTAACACTTGTACATCCCTGCAAATATGGAACAGTACATGCCCTTTTATACTTACAGATCTACTCAATTTTAAGCATAAGGATTGCTGAATAACACTGGATTCTGTACAAGTTCGAAGCTCAGCATTAGTATTCCTTTTCTACTGAAACAAGACCTAAGTTACTAGCTGGATGTCATACAAGATGCAACATTGCATTTTTAAAACTACTTCTCTCATCCAGTCAAATTTATATTTATCAATGCGGATACATAATGAATATGGGTTTTTTCTTTGTCAGTTTTTGAAGAAGTGCCATTTTTCCCTGCTGTCTATGTCAGGCTCACTGTGCCTTTGAGAGTGACAGCACTTGACACTGTACATTGGTTTCATTATTGGCATAATGCTGAAGTAGTTTCTGTACAGGAAACTGCCATGATGGTTTGTTTTTTTTTTTTAACTTTCTGTGTTCTATTTTTCATATATATGTATGAGAAAAAGCTAAAAGGAACAGATGATATAGCCATTAAAGCTAAGAAAATAAACTCCTTTCATCAAGTTAAGACATGTCAAACCCACAGCAAGTGCAGGGACTATAACCCCAAGTGAGGATATAAGACATAATATGTACAAAGACAAATTATAATGTTCCTAAAGTAAAGCATTATCTTAAACCAACAATACCAATTAGGCAGTAACTGAGTTCCTTTTGATGTGAGGTGAATATCGTAATAGACATTATAGACTCGATCACTTGAAGTGTTGAACAGCACCATCTCCTTTTGATTGGTGCTCAATATCTTACAAAATCTGGCACTTTGGGAAGGTTTTCAAAGGCATCAGTACCAGCTTGATGCCTAACCAGTGCTGACTTCCATAGAATGGGATCTGGGCTTCTGACTGACACTTGTGCCTTTGAAAAACTCCCTTCTGAGGTTAGCTAGCACTAGCATATCTACAAAAGAAATTAAATCATTTCAATTTTCCATTTTTTTCTTCATAAGGGTCCAGCTGAAACATACAGGAATACCTATTTTTTAGCAGTCAGTTTATGCAAAATATTTATTCTTCCTCTTGTTATTTGCCATGTCAACATCTTTGTCGGTGACATAGACAGTGGGATTGAGTGCGCCCTCAGCAAGTTTGCTGATGGCACCAAGCTATCTGGTTCGATTGACACATTGGAGGGAAGGAATGCCATCCAGAGGGACCATGACACGCTTGTGAGATAGGCTGATACCAACCTGATGAAGTTTAACCATGCCAAGTGCAAAGTCCTACACCTGGGTCAGAGCAATCCCAGGCACAGCTACAGGTTGGGCAGAGAAGAGATTCAGAGCAGCCCTGTGGAGAAGGACTTGGGGGTGTTGGTCGATGAAAATATGAACATGAGCTGGCAGTGTGCCCTTGCAGCCCAGAAAGCCAACCGTACCCTGGGCTGCATCAAAAGGAGCATGACGAGCAAGTTGAGGGAGGTGATCCTGCACCTGTACTCTGCTCTCATGAGTACCTCCCTTGGAGTACTGTATACAGTTCTGGTGTCCTCAACATCAAAAGGACATGGAACTGTTGGAACTAGTGCAGAGGAGGGCCACAAGGATGGTCAGGGGACTGGATCACCTCCCGTGTGAATATAGGATGAGAAAGCTGGGGCTGTTCAACCTGGAGAAGAGAAGACTGTGGGGAGATCTCATAGCAGCCTTCCAATATCTGAAGCGGGCCTATAGGGATGCTGGGGAGGGACTTTTCATTAGGGACTGTAGTGATAGGACAAGGGGTAACAGGTTCAAAGTTCAACAGGGGAAGTTTAGATTGGATATGAGGAAGAAATTCTTTACTGTAAGGGTGGTGAGGCACTGGAATGGGTTGCCCAAGGAAGTTGTGACTGTTCCATCATTGGTGGTGTTCAAGGCTGGGTTGGACATAGCCTTGGGCGGCATGGTTTAGTGGGAAGTGTCCCTGCCCATGGTAGGGGGGTTGGAACTAGATGATCTTAAGTGTGAGTTTAAAGAGCCTTGATGTGATGGATTTCTGAGGTAGACTAGCTGCTGGGAAAGCTTTGAGATAGCAGAGGAATGTTGCTGGGAAAGTTTTGGGAGTATTGCAGGGAAAGATAGGCAAGATAAGAAGGAAGAAAGAAGCAAGAAGCAGGCATCCAATCAAAGCAACCAGTGAGCAAGATATCAACCAATGAAGAAGCGAAAATACCCACGTCGGTGGTAATAGGTAACCAATAGTATTAGGCGCTCATACATGTGGTTACTTCGTATAGCCTATATCAACCCTGGACTTTTGGGTAATAAACAATTGTTTCTTAAACAGAAACGCGGTCCGTGCCTTATTCTCCACACTTAAGGTCCTTTCCAACCCTAACTATTCTATGATTTTATGATTCTATGTCATCTGTTATTATGTTTAAGTTGGAAGTGAATTTAAAACCCAGCTATTATTAAAAATTATCACATCTTTGACCTTGATATGCTCCATGCCTCCATGAACCTATCATTTGGAAGTTTTTGTTGCATATACAGCATTTTAGAAACCTGAATGAGGAATCTCCATTGAAAGTGAATTTATAAATTTTTTATTTTCATATTAACTGAACATTAATCAAAATTAAAAATGAAGAATCTAAATAACTAATAAATGATTAATAAGTATTTTTTAAACTTAGATTTATCAGACTATAGTAATTTTTTGTTTTTTCTTGAAGAAAAAGAGAAATCTTACCAACTTTATCATTAGAGATACATATGCTTCGATTAAATTGCAATGTCCCTGTAGTGTAATCACTGCAGAAAATGAAATTCAGATCTACGTAGCAGAGGATGAGTAACACATGAGAATACTTTTTAATTTAAGTAGAAATAACTGTAGCGCTGCATCTTGTTTTCATTATGATAAAATGACTATGCCCAAGATACTTGACAAAAATCATTTATTGTGGAAGTTTATATAAAGTTCTTTTTCATTGAGAACAGGTGCCTCAAACAACAGAAGCTATGATCTACTAGCCAGTATTTAATTTGCAAAAATTTTATTTCTCTATGTTTTCCTTCAAGGCTATGTTATAGATTTCATTTTTCATGCTTCCCTTTTTCTTTGTTATAAACCAGCTATACTTTCTTCAGAAACAAAGGGGGGGGGGGCAAGGAGGGAGGAGGGGGGGTAGTGGGAGAAAAGTGGGGAGAGGTAAAGGATGCTATTTGCTGGCACATGCCTCTATTTTGGGGTTTAAAGTATCCCAGTAATAAAGAATGAGACTATTATTGTTTCAGCTGTGGCAGCCATATATGGAATTTGATTTATTTGACATGTTTTTTCTAAATGAAAGGTGAACATTGAATCCTTCAGTTTAGACAGATTTAAGTCAACCATGTGATGTGGATAAAGGAGACCATTTAATTATCTATAACACAAACACTTTGTAGACGAAGTGGAATACATTTCTGTATGAAATTGTTGTGAAAGTCAAGCTTAATCCTTAGAAAGAGGTCTATCTTAATCCATTCTTTGTGAAATCGAACCTAATACAGGCCCAGTGTAAGTCCAATATCACGAGATGGAGATAATGGTGGGGATTAACGTTGTGCAGATAACTGCTTCTTCAATTTGTTGGAAAAGAAAAGAAAAGAAAAAAAAAAAACCAAAACAGTAAAACCCCCTCTGTTGGGTCAGTTCCTGGTGGAATATTTCACATATTTCTCCTATATGACATAATTAAATCAGCAGAGTCCATCAACACAAAGACAATGTTCTATGTGCTCTGAATGAAAGGAAGTGTTCACTTCTTCCAATGTCAGTTTTGTGATTAAGCTAAGATAGAATTAAAATTCATTAGGAAATACAGAAATAATCTTACAGTCAGAACTTTGTCTGAAAAGACTGGACATTTTAACTTGAAACCAACTACCATTAAATTGGCATTGCCAATTTGTTATTCTGTTCTGAAAATTCATGTTGGAGAAAACATTAGAAAAAGGGATTATTTTTTCCCTCCTAAATGTTAATCAAAGTCTGATATTTTCAATAAATTTCTACAAAAGTAGCATAAGCAGACTTACAGACTCACAAAAGATGAGTACTTTTTTCATGGAACAAATTGCAGTAATTGCAACTTAACAAAGTACTTCATAGTAATTCAGAAGCAGAAATCCCTAGAAAGTTATCACAGGACAGAATTTATTGGATAAAAACTTTCAGCAACTAATTCAGGAATCCTTGTATTGAGTGGGAGACAACTTTTTATAATGCATTATTAATAACTGTAAAAGCAGAGTTGTGTTCAATTTTATTCCTAACCATTTTTACTATAAGTTAGGTTTAATGTTGCACAATTTATTTCTAGGTCTGCATAAGACCACCTATTTTTAATTAGCATGTGGTTATAATTTGTTGCATGTTATGATACCATTTATAGCATTTAAGCAGAAAGAGGAAAAAATGAGTAACCATGTCTATTTACTGATGTTGACATTGTTAGTTTACAATGTTTGTTGTGTTTATAAAGTAATGAAGACTAAGAGGATGCACAGAATTCCCATTGGCTGTATGTAGTTGCATTTTTAGCAGCCTCAAGGATGTACACATTTGGAAGAAAACTCTTCAAAGACATGGGAATGTCTTCCTTTTTATTTTCATAACAGCAAGTTTTGCCTTTCAGGTATGTGTTTATAAAAGTCCTGTTTATAATTAGGTTGTGGATTAATAAACGTTATAAACATGTTATAAACTGCCCTTTTTACAGAGGGCTGTAAAAAAATCTCTGGGAGATACTGTAGATAGCCATGACTAAAAGCACTGTATTGACTTCTTTCTCTTTACAACAGTCAGTCAGAGAGACATTAAAAAGCTTATCTATCCTATTAACCACATAATAATTATAGTAATTTCTCTCAGTCTCTAACACAAAGCATAAATAGCTTTACGAGGGCAGATATGTCTCTTTGTGTGTTAGCTGGGAGGGAAGTGGGGAGGTGGAGGAAGCTGGAAATCACACATATTTTGACAGAAGTTATTACTAATGACCAGTGAGGAGAAAAAAAAAAAAAAAAAAAGAAAATAGCTTTTAACATAATGATATTATTTAGAGAAAGGATTGAACTTCCTACCTACATTTTACATGTTCTTGAAAAAGTAAAAATTAACAAATCTAACATGCGTTTTAATTGATCTAACCTTTAATGTAATGTCATCTACATTTTCTTTCAGGCAAAATGGAGAATGGCACTAGTGTTACTGTAGAAATCATACAGGAAGCATTCAATTAATGACCTGCTAGTTCCCATTTCTTGCTTTCAGTCAGCTGTCAAAAAAAGCTCCCAATCTGGCTAAGAGCCCTAAATATTAGTGAATGTCTTTAGAGAGAGCATGTATATATGTCATGATGATATGATAGGGGCCTCTAAAGTTAGCTGAACTTATTTTATAATAGTGTTACTTAAAGAAGAACCTGTTAAATATTAACAGTGTTTAAACGTAACAAAATAGTGTCACACTATCACACTAAATACCTTATGGTTTTCCAGCCTGGCACCTCATTATGGCTCCAAAAATGCATGGGCTTCTTGTGAATCTAACATGCCATTGGCAAGTCCTGTGTTGATGTCTCTGATATCCTAGGGTTTGTCTACAATGCACTGCTAAGTAAGATAGCCTAAACATGGGGACTGTCCTGGTTTTAACTGGAACAGAGTTATTTTTCTTCCTAGCATGTTCCTTGTCAGCATTATTCTCAGGCTAAAGCCAAACTGTAGCACTGTATCAGGTACTAGGGAATAAAACAACTTTGTCCCAGCCGAAACCAGGACAAGGATATAAGACCAAGCTTACCATGTCATGTCACTAGTCATATACTGCTGGGCATTATACCACAAGTTTCTTTCTCTTGCTTTTTCTGCCTAACTCTTTAATGGCCAGCTAACATTTAATATTCAACATGATATGGACAGCTTGAGTCAGAAGAGATGGAAAATGCTTCATGACCTGCTGATTGAAATGTTTGCCTTCAACACAATTTCTTACCCTTCCAGACAGAGTAAGAGATTGCGTTTCTCACATTTTTCTTTTGTCAGCTTCTGAGTATGCTGAATATTGATCTATGGAGAAAAGAATAGACATCATCTCCACTTATTTTTCTGAATCAATATACAGTGCCAATTGGTATTCCAATTGGCTGCTAAACTGTGCTTTACCATCTCCACACCTTTCTTGTGTATCTTGCTTCACACCTCCTATCGACTGTTCAGACTCCAGCTAAATTTTAGGAAATTCATAAAAAGCTTGTTTTCTCACATCCATTGTTCAAGGCACTCTGAAGTAAAAGACTGTAACATATGTAGCTTATCAATATGTGTGTGTTGCAAAAATTCTAGGAAAGTAGTTTCAATTAAAGAATGAACTGTCAAGGACCTCAAGAGTTGTACTTCCAATAGCTTATTTTTAGTATTCTATAGCAAGATGTTAATGAAAGTGTTTGGTAAGAGACTAAAAGGGCCTTTGGACATTAACAAGTCATGACAGCAAGCTGCATTAGAAAATAATTTTTCAGTCATAGGTCATTTGGAGATGGTAAGTTAGGTTCTGAAGAAGACTGCTATATCTTTTAGGGAGTGTAAAAAAGATCTTTGATGTAGTGGAAGTAGAAAACAGTATTGGAAGTTTTGTGCAAAACACATTAGGAGGTGCCATGAATGAACTTCAAAGTTTTATTCAGTTTGAAAGATAAGACTCTTTTTTAAATGCTGGTGATATCTTTCCAATGAGCTTAACCTTTTTTAAATAGTATCTTTTTATGAGTATCGGTTGCATGAGAATCTTGAAGCAATCACAGGAAGCATCATATGCTAAAACATATCTCTCCCCCTCCCCCATTTATTTTTAATCAGAGAAAAAAAGAAAAAAAATAGAACATTCTTAAACGAAGGGTTAGAAGAACCAGGATTATCCAGATAAATAGAATATCTTATTCATTTAGGTTTTTGCAGATACTTTTGTCACTTCTTCCCTTTAATTTCTAAAAATATATTAAAACAATGATAAAAGAGTAGAGAGACTCAAAGAACAAAGAATGTTTACTCAGAATAAATATACAGAAGATCAGACACAATGATCAGGTTAACATGAAGGAAAGAACAAATACAGTGACAGTTAATTTTAGAAGTTGTAAAAACAAATTAGCTGCCTTAATATGGCAGCCTTACCTATCAAAACATAAAATGTGCATATTATAACTAGGATGTGAATAGGGAAAAAAACCCCACCGAATCTAAAATGCATAAGATAAAACATACTGTTACATGCTCACTCCTTTCCCTTCCTTCCTTCCTTCCTTTTTTTTTCTTTTCCTTCCTTCCTTCCTTCCTTCCTTCCTTCCTTCCTTCCTTCCTTCCTTCCTTCCTTCCTTCCTTCCTTCCTTCCTTCCTTCCTTCCTTCCTTCCTTCCTTCCTTCCTTCCTTCCTTCCTTCCTTCCTTCCTTCCTTCCTTCCTTCCTTCCTTCCTTCCTTCCTTCCTTCCTTCCTTCCTTCCTTCCTTCCTTCCTTCCTTTTTCTTTCTCTCTCTCTCCCTTTCTCCCTTCCCCTTCCCCTTCCCTTCTCTTCCTTTTTTTTTCTTCTCTTTCTTCCTTTCTAGCATTCTTAGCTTCTGCTGTAATATAAAAACTGTCATAATAATACAGAACAGAATGTCAATATTGTTAGTGTTACTCCCCTGGAAGAGACCTAGATTTCACCAGTTTTGAACCATAAAATGATCTGGGAGGAGTAGTAAGGGAGCACAGCAAGGGCACATTGAAGTGAAAAAGCATGGAGTAATTTGTTTTCCATATACATTTCTTGTATTTCCATTCTGTCTATAGTCCACAGTTACTCAGGAAAAAGCTTTGCAATATTATAGTCAGTACTTTCTCTCCATGTGGCATGTGTATATCGACTCATAATGTAACCACTATTTTCAGCTAGTCTAGGCATTAATAATTATTTAGTAAGCAAAAGCCTTTCAAATGTAGAAATAAATAGATTTAAAAATTTTATGGAGCCCTATTCCTTTGTATGGAAGAAATAGAAAGCAGAGCTGAGAAATATAACTTGCACCTTCTGATGAGCAGTATACTGAAGATCTAAGTCTGCATGCATTCAAGCGCACAGACAGGAGTGCAACCATGAAGCCAGGTATACGATCACTGATTCACACAATGATTTAGGTGCGAGGGCACCCTTGGAAGCCAGATAGTCCAACACCCTCTTCAAAACAGGTCCAGTTAGTTCAGGCCACCCAGAGCTTTGTTCAGTCAAGCTGTGAGTATCTATCTTCAAAGATAGAATCCACAACCTGTCGCTGTGTTTGACCACCCTAAGGCTTTCCTGTTCATAGAGGTTACAAGAATCCACTGCAAAATGTAGGTTTTTGGAAGAAAACAATGAGTAGGAAAGCAAGTAGTCAACTGCATCCATTAAAAGATGGTGAAGCATTTCTTCTCAGCTGACTTCTTTAACTCGTCTTTACTTTGTGTTAACGAATCAAAATAGAATCACTTTCAAATGTTCTACCAGGAAAGGAATTAGATTTTCATTACTTCATTCAGCTTAATCTATAGGAATACTATACAATTAGTGTGTTTTGTTTTTTTTTAAAAAAAAGCGTTACTTGGTAGTTTCCTAAGGCATCCATATGGTAGTGAATTTCATGGTACACACACAAAACATACAAATTTACTATTGCCATTCTCAGACAGGGGTACATCAGCAACACTTCAGCTTCACTTTCAGCCTCTAAGAAACCCCGTTGATGAGAATGGATTAGACCATAACTGAGACAATTTAGGCTAGGGTTCACACTGTAGTAAATGATATTAAAGAAGAAAAACAGACCAATTTGAAGCATGGACTTACTTCTTTGAGTATTCAAAAAGGAAATAAAGAGAAAACGAGGCATTAAGTGAAGCCAAGAGGCAAGAAATTATTTTAATAAGATTTAAATTATGTACCTATTGCATGAAAATTTAATACCTCTAGAAACATTGAATTAAAAATAAGATTAAAAAAATGCTAAAAAGAATAAAAAAAATCAGCCATTCATTTTATATTACAAGGAGTTTTTTTCTTCTATGATTAGAGAGTGTTTCCTATCCTTTAAGGCATACCACAGTCTGAATTTCCTGGTGTTAAGAGGAATTTCTTACACTGTCAGGCCCGGTCATTTATGACTGCTCAGAAAATTGGATTGTTTTGTACTTTCTTTTTTCTTGACTGTTATCTGAGAGAGGAGACGAGACTAGATGTGCTAGTTTTCTCATCTAGTTTAGTTACCCCTACATTTCTGACTAAAGACAACAATACAGCTTCTGTCCTTGTTTAAATTTGTCTGAGGTTACAAAGAGAAAAGCTTAATAGTTTCAAAAATATAAGCAGTTTAGGAACTCATAACCACATCATTGATGAGCTATGCAGGTGAGCACAGGTTTTAGTTTTGACTCATGGACAAATGAAACTCCTGTAACAGTAGGGAAATGAAAATAAAACTGCATCAAGAAAAACAAGTGTAATGTGGTTTTTTTTCTTAACTAATGGTATTGAATACTTGTTTTTGCAATGCTTTAAACTAAAACTTGATTGACAGAGTGGACCAGGGAACACTTGTGATTATTAGCAAATGTGCTTGACAGTATTATGAAGTGCTTAATACTGATGAGCTGGCATTTACCTTCTCTCCATTTACTTGGCCATAACTTCCATTACATCATTTTTGCTTTCCAATGTAGTAACAATTTGGTTGATCTAAGACTGGGTTTTGCATTCAGCTTCAATATGAAGAAGGACTACACCTTTCTGAGTAAAAATTCACATATAATTTCCCACTTGTAGGATTAAGTTGTTTCGATTTTTTAATTTAATGCTATTGTAACCATGGGCATTATTTTGGTACCATTTACTTCATATAGTAATGTCTGAACATTAGGAGTGATGCTGGATATTGTACTGATGGTAATAAGATGACTGTTAGGCATAAGAGATCTGTATTTACCATATGTAAACTTTGAAACGAATTTCATTACAGGATGTTTGCTGTGAGAAAAATGGCAATCAAGAGACCCAGGCAGAGGGCACTTCAAGATTGTGAATACGAAACATTCCTATAATATCCTTTACAGAAAGTCATAGGATGATTTAAGACTCCAACTAAATTAAAAGCAACATCAATTAAAATTCTTTTTTTTTTTTTTTTAATTTTTAAACTGCAACACATTCAGTTCCTGATGATAAAAACCCAATCCCCTGCAGTTGATGCATCAAGGCAAAAAGCTTTATTTCAAATGATATCCAAGACCACCAGTCATCACACCTCCATGCAAAGCACCTGCTAGATACTACTTCCTGGATCCAAGTTGCAAAGGGCATAGTTTTGAGGACATCATATTTTAATGAAATGGATTCTCACTATATGAAATCAGGCTGTCCTACTTAATGTCTTTGTTGCTTCTTTCTACATATTTATCTGATTCCACTTTTCAGTAAAATTACTCAAAATGGAAGATGAAAGTACTAGTTTAGCTGCAATTCAGGAAATCCTATAAAAGGCCTTGCTTTACTGAGTAAGTCAAAATGTGAAAGACTAAGTGGAAGTCAGCTCTCTGGGTTATGAAACTTGCACCAGCAAAACCAGGTATATTTAAGCACACTGAATTGCAAATGTGCATCACTTTTCAACTTTGGAAAAAAGAAAAAATAGCAAAATTTAATTGCTAAACTGCATGATCATCATGTTATTATTGTTATTGTTATTGTGATTGTCATTATTGTCATTGTCATTGTTATTGCTGTTGTTATTTTACAGTAGATACTACAGGAAAAGCAGGAGTCTTTTGTACAGGTTGCATGTGCCTGGGTGTTGGCAGTGGAGCTGGGCTGTAAGACGGCCTTTGTGAGATGAGGCCAGGGCTGCCCTATGCCAAGCACAGCCAGTTACAGACAGCTTAGTGGATAAATTGAAGGACACAGATCAGCCAAGATGGTGGGATCTCTCCAAAAATATATGTAAGAAAGGGTGAAAACATTGCACAGCAACTGTGAGAGAAAGGAATGAGAAAAAAACATGAGAGAAACAGCCCTGCAGACACCAAGGTGAGAGGAGGAGGGGAGGAGGTGCTCCAGGTGCCAGAGCAGAGATTCCCCTCCAGTCCACGAATAGGTTGGTGGACCAGGTTGTCCCCCTGCAGCCCATGTAACATCACACTTGAGCAGATATCCACAAAGCAGCCTGGGAAAGATACCACACCACAGGAAGCAGACATGCCCTGGTGGAAACTGCAGCCCACGGAGAGCTCCTGACAGGAGCTGCAGCGCATGAAGAAGAGTCCAATAGGGCCAGGTTTTCTGGCGGGACCTGTGGTGTGTGGGGGACCCACACTGGAGCAGTCAGTTCCTGAAGGACTGTACCTGGTGGAAAGGAAAAATGCTGGACCAGTTTATGGAGAACTGCAGCCTGTGGGAAGAGCCCATGCTGGAACTGGGAAACAGTGTGAGAAGGAAGGAATAATTATTATAGACTGATCACAGCCCCTATTCCCCAGCTCTGTTTGGGAGGAGGATGGAGGTAGAGAAGTCATGAAAGGAGGATTAAAGTTGAGCCTGGTATGAAGCGGGCTGGTGGGCATGTTAGTTTTGTCTCTTTCTCACCACCTTACTCTAGTTTTAACTGTCAATAAATTAATCTTCCTTAAGTGCAGTCTGTTTTGTCCTTGACAGTAATTGGCAAACAATCTCCTGACTGAGAAGCTGGGTGGGCACCTAGCAGCCAGCAGAAGTCAACCCACTACACTTTTAAACACCTTTATTAGTATATTTATGCAATTGAAAAATGTCAATTTCTTTTGCAGTTCATATATTGAGGTTCTAAAATTACTCTGAAACAAGACGTTCATCTAAACAGCTAAAGCGAATTCCCAGCTGGTGGTTTTATTTTCAGCTATATCAAAATCCATAGAACTACATACATTCCTATCAGTACAAAATTTGGTTCCTGTATTTAACATTCTCTTTCTTCATGTGTACTTACTTACTAACAAACTTAGAACTCTTGCATCTCTGAAACAGTGTGAAGACTGCAAAAACAGATCTAGAAACCTACAACAGAATCAGTTTCTTTTGGAAACAAAAGACTTGTTCACACAATGTAAATCTTACAAGGCTACTTATAATTTGTATCAGTTGTCTAAATGGTGCTTTACACTTCATATATTTTTACTTTTTAGTAATTTACTTTTTAGTAATTTACTTTTTGGTCCTTTCTAGCCTTCACTACAAACTGATCTGACACTGGAAGATATGACAGACACACACAGTAGCAACAGTAGCATAGATTGATTTCTATTTAACTGAATACTGCAATCTTGCAATAGTGTAAATACATTCCTGATGGCAGTTCTGTATGCACGTATGATGCGCATACACTCACAGAGCTTAGAGAAAGGTAAGGTTGTTTGGGTTTTTGTAAATAACCATAATAGGTGGTAATGATAAACAGATTTGGAAAACACTTTCCAGGTAATAAAAAGTTTAAGTTCAAGAGAAGATCAAATTTTTCAAACTTTTTAGCAGCACTCATTGCTAAAAAATTTTCATGTCATATAGCCATATACATATGGGATCATTTTGTTTATAAAAGTTCTCAACATTTAGAATGCATACAATTATAAATTATACTGTGTAATGGAAAAAGACAGAGGAAAAGAAACCAGAAAATGAGCAGTTCTGCACATGCCATTTGATCAAACTACTGCTACAAACCGCACGATAATTGAAAGTCGCACATTCAAATAGTTTCTTGACTGGGTTTCTTCTTTTCTCTACATAACGATTAATATTGCTCTTAGCAGACCAATATGCTTTTAATGTCATCTAATCTGCGTTTAAAAGACCTCACAATGACCAGGAACACAATTATTTCTTCAATGGCCTTCATGAACACAGACACATACACAGGCATCAAAAGAAAAACAGCTTCAGAATGACACTGGGTAATGACCAGCATGTCTAAAAAAAGTATGCACTGTAGCTACACCTCATTATTAAATGATTCCTGAATGGTATTATTCAGTTCAGATTGGGGCTTAGAGGCTTTAGAAATAGCATTCAGTCAAACAATGCTTTGATGTACTAGCAAGCTGGTGCTCTTGGTGTGCTTGCCTAGAAAAAAACAGTTGAGTGAAAGGAAGAACATGTCAAAAGCTGCTTTGCAAAATATAATGGAGGTTTTATTTTCTATTCTTCTTTGCTGAACCTTTATTACTTTGTAAACAACTATATCTGAACAAAATACTGAGAGGCAATTGTGCCACATTTTACCTTTACAAGTGATTAAAACATACTGTGGCAATGCCAGTATTTTAATGGACCAACTGAATGTATTTTTCTAACTTATGATGATGAGAAATATTTACTGTCTGTGTAAATGTCTGAATGTTCCCATTAGGCCATGTAACTTTTAATTATTTTACTGAAATCAATTTGTTTCTTCCAATCACAGAACACAGACAATGCACGGAAATATTTTCTTACTCATTTACGCAAATCCTGGTCTGCTGATTAGCTAATGGGAGCTAAATTTACATTCTCTCTATATATTTATTTCTCAAAAATTACAGGGTAAATTTTCAGCTTTCTATTTTGTTTTCGGTTGCCCACTTACTCCTACAGAGACCTCACCCATATATTAACAGGCAGTATCTGAACAACAAATGCAGCTACATCAGGGTGCAATTTAATACCAATAAAATAGGAAAACACTTTCTAATGAAAAATAATAAAAAAAGAACAACCACTCAACGATTTGAAAAACTGCTAAAAGGCTCTTCTTGATAAAATAAATATTAAGTTTCTTTAGAACTTGTTTGCCTTGCTCTTTCTTCCCATGTGATTTAGGTAAGAAACCCCCTATCTCAGATACATTTTTATTCACAAAAGATCAATATTTTTTAAAAAAGAAAAAGTAAACTAATAAATAAAAATCAGGTCAAATAACATATTTTGCAAGTGCATTTTTTTATTTTGGGAATGTTTCTTTATATCAAAATTATTTTTCACTAATTTATCATTGATAAGCAGGATCCTTTTTCATTTTAACGATGTCAAATTAGGATTTCTTGGCATTCCTACAGATGCTGAAAATTCATAACTATGACACTACAACAAATAAGTGTTTTAAATAAAGTTCTGGAAATTGAAAGATCTGTGATTGAAATAAAATCTACCTGATACCAAAATTTTTGGGTCCTGAAGTACCTGCCATATATTTTGTTATCAGTGAAAGTCCTATGTATATGCATAAATTACCACTACGTTATCTCCTAATTCCTCAAATGGCTGAGCAACCATGACATGGATGTGTAAATACCATCTCAAAAAGATTACCCCTAGTAGAATAAATAAATAAATAAATAAATAAAAAGGTAACATTTCTGTTTAAGACAGTTGTGACAGTCCCTCGTATAATCCATGGTCCTATCAGTTTGGCTTATTACTTATATTAAAGTAAAACCTTTATCTGAAATGAAGGACCATGACCCTTCAGAACAGAGACAATAAGTGAGATGGATGGTCTCAGAAGGGAAGGAATAGGAATTATTATGTACCAGGGACCAGTGTAATGTGCAATGATCACAACGCAAGAACTGTCTAATGGCTGTCTATTTGTTTTATTTTATTTTGTTTTATTATTTTATTTTATTCCTCTGGCTATATTGCAGAAGAGAAATTTAAGAAATTTAAAAGACAAAGGCTTTGTGGAGGCTCACAGCGAGATTCACAGGTATGAGCGGCTGCCTGAGGAAACATACGGAAGCATTTGTTAGAATGTGCCTTGAGAAGGCAATAAAGGCTGTCAGCATTGATAGAAATAGGAATAAAAATTTCAGCAGCATACAGCAGATGATGAAGAGCATTGAATGAGAAGTGAAGGGCCTTCTCAAGTAGTCAGGGACTACTCTGTAAATTTGGCCATATAGGCAACTGCATACCTGTCCCCAAAATATTCCCTGGCACTACTAATTTAGTGAAACAGGCATAGCCTAAGACACCTTTTGTGTCAGTTTCATGGGGATGGCAGAAATTCTATGTGCAGACATTACCAGCTAGGAAGTGGAGGACAACCAATTCAGGTAGGAGAGTAACAACTCCAGGCTACCATCGGAAAAAAACTGTAATGGAAAACAAATATTCAAAATCAAGTTTGAACATTCAAAAGAAGAGGATGGAACATTGTGTTTAACACACTATTATCCAAAATCAGCAACACATGTGTGCTATTACTGTTTGTAAGCTTCACCTTCTGTGAGAATCATTAAAGACCTTAATAAAACTTTTGTTTGCTTGTCTTACTGGATTATAGGCTGACTGTTTTGTATGTGTGAATGTCAGTATCCTTTACAACAGGGATGTGCTTTAAAAGACACAACCCATAACTAACTGTATTCGGTGCAGTGACTGCTTTAAATTTCAGTGGGTTTTGATGAAATTTTTAGCCTGAATATTTTGAAGCAGTGCACTCACTTCCCAGTGCTCTCTAATGTCACCTTGAGCAAATATGCCCAAAGGAAACAGATCATTCACTGTGCCTAAATTAAGGCTGGTGGCTGGGGGGACCCACTTAAGAGCTGTCATTATTTCTTTTCTAAATTGAACAGCCTCCCCATGGAAATAGGGGAAGCCATGTTATACGGAGCTTTTAAAACAAAATTGAACAAAATGCTAAAAACATGATGAGCAATTCTGATCTGGCAGCAGATGGATCAGATAACTGTTATTTTATTTCCTTCCCAATTTTTTTAAATTACTATGATTATCAGACACAGTGTATTCACAAAGAACAACTCATTATTTCTCAGTTGTAAAATATCAGGTTGCGTGACTTCAATGAAATATAATTAAAATGGTACTTCAATTTGTACATGAAAATACTGACCCAGCCTTGGGAAAGGTTTAGACTTTAAGCAATTTATGCAGTCATTTAAGTCAAGTCAAAGTTCCAAACATAACATTAAAGAAAGTTACAGCCCACTACAATGCAATGACTATCCTTTCTCAATGAATGAGCATGTTATGGTGCCCGCTTGTTCCCTTCTTTGGTTACTAAACAGAGTGAAGATAACGCGGATCAGAGTGAATGGTTTTCTTTTGTCATTGTTTTACATTTGAGATTATTTTACGACTAAAAGTAGCAGTGCTAATGACCTTCATTTTCTTAAATTATTTGCACAGGAAGTAAAATTCTTATTATGAGAATACTGATACAGAAAACCAGGTTCCGTTATTGGTGATGTGCTGGAGAATGCACCTTTAATACACCCCTCAAACTTTTCCAATTTGTTCTGGAGAGAAAACACGATCTTGGAGGAAAAAACTGCATCTGGTAATGTGTAATGATGTGTCACATGCAAAGAAGATGCCAGGGCCACTTTGAAGTCAGACAAAGCATTAACTAGTTTTAGATGTATATGAACAAGTCAAAATCACATATTTGTCAGATTTTGAGTTTATAAGGAAAGAGTTGCTTGAATATGAAATGCTTCTGTAAGGTTTCTGATTTCTCTCCAAGCCAGTAAATCAGAATTGAATACTCTAAGGAAAAATGAAGTCAACCTGTGAAAGGAAAATGATTTTCCTGTGAAAGAAAAATCAGGACCAAGGGCGGTACTACAAAATGCAGAAAATTATGTCCAGGTGAGAAGAAAATAAAAATAAATAGAAGATTTAAAAGTCTATATGGATTTTTTTTCAACAATCTATGTGCAAAGTCTTATGGGAAAAAGAAAATCAGATGAATAATGTTGGGTATAAGAATGCACAAAATAAGTTTTATACATTTTCTTTAACCCCCAGAGGGAATAAAGCAAACTTTAAGGATACAAATCACTATGGAAGGCTCACTATTATATGTTAAAACTAATCTTCTGTGTTTATAAACATTTACCTAATTTGTGCATCTGATTCCTTTTATGTCATTTCAGTAGATAAGCTCCTGTGAAGTTCTGGGTGTCTCTATGTGTATCTTTCTCTAAAGCATTTTTAGCTTTTTAGAACCTACAGTAATTAGCTGTTCACATTTGGTTTATGGTACAATACTTTTTCTTTCAAGTAATCCTTCTCTCCTATTTATTTAAGATCTTGACATAACTTTTAGCTTTGGTCTGTTTTCCGGAAGTTATAAAAATAAAGACTGAATAAAGTCTTGAAAAATAAGTTTTACTTACATAGGATTACAACTATATTCAACATCCTAAAAGACCCACCAACACAAGTAGTTAACCTACCTTTCATAAAATATTTAGTCATGTTTTTCTGACATTTCACCTGCATTTTAGACATAATGGCTTAAGTTTAAAAACATATTTAAAAATAGTAAACTGGACGTTCTCATTTCTGTGAAAATGATAACGGTGTCTTCTATGAAATTTTATGATAGTTCTCAAAATATGACTAAAATGTTTACTATAGGTGAAAAAACAAACCATTTGGGGAGAATGTTTCATTTACAGAAGGGGAAGTTGGAGAAGTAAAGGTGTGTTTTAGATTGATGCAAGAGGTACCAGTCTGAGATTTTCCACAACCTCACACTAAAAATCCAGTCTCTTTTTTTATTCAGGGGTAAATGTTTATTTACTTTCTTGCTCTGACTCTGGAGTCAGAAAGCAGCCAGGTATTATTATTTCTTATTTAGCCTTCCTAAGGAAGACAATGAGTCTGGTGGATCATCTGAGGTAGGAGACAGCAACTCCAGCTGCCTTCAGGCGTCACCTGGCTTCTCTTTATTTATTCAGTGAGGTATGCTGACTTTGAGGGATGAACCACTTTCACTGAACAATTTCAAGGAGCTTGTCTGAACTTTGGGTTCTATTGTCTCAAGGTGCAGAAACATTTCTGGAAAAAATGAGAAACCTACACTGCCTGGCAACTTCAGAAACAGGAAAGAAATCCATCATCTGTTTCTACAAATTTCAAGTAAGTAGCCATTGGGAAGCCTCTCCACATATTTTCTAAAAGAGAAAGAAAAAGCCAAACATGAAGGTTTAAATAAATTCATATTTGCTATTCATTAGAGAAATTTAAATTACTTTCCAAATGATTCTTGAAGCCAAACCCTTCATTTTCAGAGGAAGAATAACAGCTATGCAATGTTCACCCTACATGCAATGCCTTATAAAACTTTATTCATCTTGCATTTTAGATAGAAAATCATAGTAGAAAATAAAATAAGTTTAAACTCTCTGCTGACTGTCCTCTAAACATCTAAACCCCTTATACTATATGCATTAGCTGAAGATTTGTTCTACCAAATGCAGCGCTAACATAACAGCTGCAGGCTGACAGTTCACATTAACTATTGAGACTCAGAAGAGCGTGACCTCTGTCTTAGATGTCTCTTGTTCTATCTTATCACACATAATGCAGAGGAAAAAATTGTGCTACCAAGAAAATCCCAAGGGCCAAAAAAGTCATCAGCAGCAAAAGTGCTAACTAACCTATGTTTTCAGTCAGCTTTACAGAAGGAGAAGCAACAAAATGTTCAATAACCGTTATGAATCCCAGCTACTTGTGTATGCTTCTCCTGACTCACCTGGAGGAGCGCTGAAGTGGCTGTCTTGCTACAAAGAGCTTGCCGCAGTTCTCTCTCTATGTTACTTGATCAAGAGCTCACAATGCAGCCCAGCAAATATGCTTTGCTGTGACTAGTATCAGGTTGCAGGCTTTGTACTGCTGCCAGCAGAGCAGGGTCTCAGGACTCATCTGGGCTCACTGTGGCCCCAGCTGGATTCAGCCTAGTTTAGAAGTTACTGGAGGAGCAGTGCCTGTGGGCTCCCCTGTTTCAGTTTTGCCCTGTGATCCACAGTATAGCACCAGTCTAGCAAAGATTGGGAGTCAGTGGGTGACAAACAGCAGCCCTTGACAACTGGGAACTAATGGGAAGACAGTGGGTTTTTTTAAAAGAAGGTTTAAAAGTGATGCAAGACAAAGGAAGCTTCTGTCTTCATACTCCTCCCCATAATGACCTCAGAATGCAATAAGTTTGTGCAAGGCCACCTCTCCTTACACCAAACTGACCCAATACCTTTTTCTTTTTCTTTTTGAAAAAGAATGAAGCCATCATTCTTGGGAGGCAGAGGGAAACTGAAGGTTGAGCATCACACAAGAGAAGAGAGCCTAGTATATGTTCTTTTATAATACTTTTAAGGGTATTGCTAATGAGGCTTTTCTGAATTAATTTGGACTATAAGTAATAGTACTGTCATAACTAGACTAATAATAACTGTTGTGCTTTGATTAGATCATAAAGATTTTAATCAGACTTACAGTAAATTCTAGTTCTGCTTGATAGCTCCCTCTTGACTATAACAGGATTTTGAGTGCAACAATATTCGTCATCAGATGGGCCAGGAAGAGAAGATAGTAGTTGATATGACCTTGGATTTAGAGTAACATTTATACTGGCTTTTCTTATTATGCTTGTAGAGGAAGTAGGGCAGCAAAGGCACCTCTGAAACATGTTAAGGCAATGGTTTTAATGTTATCATGTGGGATAAAGGCTAAAAATCTGCAAAATTATTTTATTTTCTATAAGTTTTGAAAACTATCATTAAATTTCTGAGAAACAGGTGCTTAAAAGCACGATAAATTTGACTCCATAAGCTGGCATGTATCCTTCACCTAAAAAATGAAAGTGACAGGGATCACTATAAAAAGGGTATACCTAATATAGGTATCTTCTCATTGTCTTAGCTCAGGTGTCTGATAAAAACAATGCATGGAAGGAGGGGAGCCTTGTGACCTCTATATTCACAAAGAATCTAAGGTGGAATCCAAACACCAAGTAGACTGAAGCATCCTCTGAATTCTGCTCACTTGCATGTGTGTCATGCTTTCATCTGGCACACACCCTTTTTCGCATTGCCTTGTTTTGCCTCGCCTGGCCTTGCCCTGCCTTGGAGATCAGGCTATTTGGAAAGGAAAGGATGGATGGGAAGATTACAGTGCTGTTCGCCAGATGTAAAAGCAACCTTATTACTGGAACTTTTTTTTTTCCATACTACTACTTTTTTCACTTTTTTGTGTGCTTGTTTTTTCCCCCAAACTGTTATCCTCTTTCTTGGCCTAAACTTTTCTCTTCAGTCCACTTCTCACATTTGTCACTTCATTGCTCTAAACACAGCATCCAGAATCACTTTTTCTCTCCGACATTCTGTTCACGTGGGACTTCACCTGGGGAGTCAGGATTATCTGAAGGGAGCAGAATCATAGAATCATAGAATCATAGAATAGTTAGGGTTGGAAAGGACCTTAAGATCATCTAGTTCCAAACCCCCTGCCATTGGCAAGGACACCACATACACACTAAAGCATGTTGCCCGAGGCTCTGTTCAGCCTGGCCTTGAACACTGCCAGGGATGGTGCATTTACCAATTCTTTGGGCAACCCATTCCAGTGCCTCACCACCCTTACAGTAAAGAACTTCTTCGTTATACCTAACCCAAACTTCCTATGCTTCAGTTTGAACCTCTTACCCCTTGTCTTATCCCTACAGTCCCTAATGAAGAGTCCCTCTCCAGAATAACCTCTCAACTAGGAATACTTCATTTTCCGAGGTAAAACTATATTTTCTGTTGCTGTAGTGGTGTGATTTTTTTGGTTGGTAGGGGTTGTGTTGTTGTTGTGGTGGCTTTTTCCCATGTTTGATAGCACTTATAACAGGTGAATGAAGGCACAAACAGGGGCATATAGAGTGTTGCCTCAAAAATGGGGGTTTTCTAGAAGCTGAAGCTGCTTAAAAAATTGACTGGATGTAACAGTTTTCTCTGAAATAAACAAGAAATAAACTAAGTTCACAGATCTAAAAAAGCGGATTACTAGACACTTTCTTTCTGCAAGTATCTGAAGCCATGCACTGTTAAGAGTGCTCCAGGGTACTCTGAGGAACCTTGTTTTCAATGGCTTTTGCTCCTTTATCTAAAATGAATTCTGAAATTACATACTGGGCTGGGAGGAAAGATATAAATATCCTGCATAATAGGTAAATGCTTAAGGTCTTAGTCACTGGCTATATTCAGTTATCCCAAGTGAACAGACTGAGAAAGATTTCTCATGGAAGACAAAGAAACCCACAACATTAATACTTAAAGTCTTGAAGTTAGCTTTACTAGGAAATAGAAAATGAGGCTCAGGTCTCTGAAAATAGTAATGAACTCAGTGTCTATCTTCCTTATCCTGCATGAGTGCTGTTGTCCGGCAGTTATTGGCTAAATCAAATGACTGGATAGACTGGATTGTCTTTAACTGGAGAGTTTAATATAAGCCTCATCTTGCTGTTTTGCTGTTTTGCTGTTTTACTGTTTTCTCTCAAGGAGTTTGAAAATGAAAGAAAGGTTTCTTTCTTAGGTAAAATTGGGGTCATCCAAAGCACTTAGCCTCTTCCATTACATGAATGAAAAATGAGTACAAAAAACTTAAAAAATAAGGAAGGAAAGTATCAAGCAATAAATAAGACGGAGAAGGTCTGAAGTGCTACAATTCAAGCATTTCACGTTTTCTTTGCTTTTATTTTTATGTGTGAGCAGTTACATAAAATGCAAACTATTACAAAATCAAGTTTTATGCCTCAAGAGTTGTCTCAACTGATTCTAACCTACAAAGGACATACAGTAAGCATTTCAACAGTGCGTGTATCACGTAACTAATCAGGGTGCTATATTAAATAACTTGAGATCTCGATCAGTCTTTGCCTGATAATGTCTTCGACAGCACCAAGGCCAAAGTTATTCATTGGTGTGAATTTTCACCCAGGCTTGAAAGTATTAGTGTGTAAGGAGACAATTGAATGGCCCAGCTGTGCTACCTTCTTAATTTGGGATAATATTAATCATAGAATCATAGAATAGTTAGGGCTGGAAAGGGACCTTAAGATTCATCTAGTTCCAACCCCCCTGCCATCAGCAGGGACACCTCCCACTAAACCGTTCCGCCCAAGGCTCTGTCCAATCTGGCTTTGAACACCTGACAGCAATGGAGCATTCACAACTTCCCTGGGCAACCCATTCCAGGGCCTCACCACCCTCACAGTAAAGAACCTCCTCCTTACATCCAATCGAAACTTTCCCAGTTTAAGTTTGAACCCATTACCCCTTATCTTATCACTGTAGTCCCTAATGAAGAGTCCCTCCCTGGCATCCCTATAGGCTCCCTTCAGATACTGGAAGGCTGCTATGAGGTCTCCACGCAGCCTACTCTTCTCCAGGTTGAATAACCCCAACTTTCTCATCCTGTCTTAACACACAGGAGGTGCTCCAGTCCCCTCATCATCCTCGTGGCCCTCCTCTGCACTTGTTCCAAAAGTTCCATGTCCTTTTTATGTTGAGGACACCAGAACTGTATACAGTACTCCAAGGGAGGGCTCATGAGAGCAGAGTAGAGGGACAGGATTACCTCCCTCAACTTGCTCGTCATGCTCCTTTTGATGCAGCCCAGGATGCAGTTGGCTTTCTGGGCTGCGAGTGCACACTGCCGGCTCATGTTAAGTTTCTCATTGACCAGCACTCCCAAGTCCTTTTCCGCAGAGCTGCTCTCAATCTCTTCCCTGCCCAACCTGTAGCTGTGCCTGGCATTGCTCCGACGCAGGTGCAGGACCTTGTACTTGGCATGGTTAAACTTCAACAGGTTGGCATCAGCCCACCTCACAAGCATGTCAAGGTCTCTCTGGATGATATTCCTTCCCTCCAACGTGTCAATCGAACCACACAGCTTTGTGTCATCAGCAAATTTGCTGTGGGCAAGCTCAATCCCACTGTCCATGTCACTGACAAAGATGTTGAATATGACCGGTCCCAACACTGCTCCCTGAGGGACACCACTCGTTCCTGGTCTTCAGCTGGGCATTGAACCATTGAGCACTACTCTTTGTGTGTGGCCATCCAGCCAGTTCTTTATCCACTGAGTGGTCCACCTATCAGATTAATGTCTCTCCAATTTAGAGACAAGGATGTTATGTCAGACAGTGTCTAATGCTTTGCAAAAGTCCAGGTAGATGACATCAACTGCTCTGCCCCTGTCCATCAGTTCCATAGCCCCATCATAGAAGGTCACCAGATTGGTCAGGCAGGATTTCCACTTAGTGAAGCCATGCTGGCTGTCACCAAGCACCTTCTTGTTTTTCATCTGCCTCAGCATGCCTTCCAGGAGAATCCACTCCAAGATTTTGGAAGGCACAGAGGTGAGGCTGACAGCTCTGTATTTCACTGGGTCATCCATTTTCCCCTTCCTGAAAATGGGAGTTATAGTTCCCTTTTTCCAGTCATCCTGAACTTCACCTGACTGCCATGACTTTTCAAATATGATGGACAGTGGTTTAGCAACTTCATTTGCCAGCTGCTTCAGGATCTGTGGATGGATTTCATCAGGACCCAGCGTCCTCTGCACCTTCAGGTTCTTAAGATGGTCTTGAACCTGATCGTCTCCTACAGTGGGCCCAGGGTCTTCATTCCCACTGTCCCTGCGTCTGCCTTCCAAGACTTGGGTGGTATGGTCAGAGCGTTTGCCAGTGAAGACTGAGGCAAAGAAGTCATTAAGAACCTCAGCCTTCTCCAAATCCAGGTGTCGTGGTTTAAGTCTCTAAAACTCACGAAAGTCGCTCACTCATTCACTCTCCCTCTTTCTTCCTCCTGTCCCAGGGGGATGGGGAGGAGAATCAAAAGAATGCAACTCCCACAGGCTGAGATAAGAACAGTTTAGTAACTAAGGTATAACACAAATCACTACTGCTGCCACCAATAATAATAATGACAGGAGAAATACAAGGAAAGAGAATACAACTGCTCACCAAGCCCTACCCAGCCAGTGCACCTCCAGCAGCAAACCCCCCAGTGCACCACCACACCCTTCCAGGTTTCTGCCCTCCATTTTTCACATCCTGGACATGACGTGCTGTGGTATGGAATAACCTCTTTGGTCAGTTTGTGATCAGGTGTCCTGTCTCTTCTTCCTCCTGGCTTCCCCTCCTCCCCTGGCAGAGCATGAGACTCAGAAAGTCCTTGGCCAGACTGAAACATTACCAAGCAGTAACTGAAAACACTGGTGTTATCAGCACAGTTCCCAGGCCCAAAATCAAAATCACAGTGCACTGCACCAGCTACCAAGAAGGAGAAAAATGACTGCTACTGCTGAACCCATGGACAACAGGGTAGCCAGTTCTCCCCTTAGCTTATGGAGAGGATTCACATTGTCCCTAGTCTGTCCTTTATTTGCAATGTACCTATAGAATCCCTTCCTGTTATCCTTAACATCCCTTGCCAAGTTTAATTCTAAGTGGGCCTTAGCTTTCCTAACCTGGTCCTTAGCTTCCCGGACAACATCCCTGTATTTCTCCCAGTCCTCCTGCCCTTGCTTTGACCTTTTATAGGCCTCTTTTTTCCCCTGGAATTTTCCTCAGCAGTTCCTTATCCATCCATGGAGGTCTCCTGGCCCTCCTGCAGCACTTTCTTCTAGTTGGGATGCAACACTCCTGAGCTTGCAGCAGGTGATCCTTTAATATCAGGCAACAGCCTTGGGCCCCCCTGCCCTCTAGAGCGATATCCCATGGAATCTTACTAAGCAGGTTCCTGACAAGGCCAGTATTTGCTCTCTTGGGCAGTGAGCTTGCTGCACATTCTTCTCACTGTCCTGAGGATCTTGATCTTGACCATCTCATAATCGCTACATTCAAGGGTGCTTTGGAGCGTCACATTTCCAACCAGCCCCTCCCTGTTGGTGAGCATGAGGTCAAGCATGGCACCTCTTCTTGTTAGCTCCTCTATTATTTGCAGAAGGAAGTTGTCTTCCACACAATCGACAAAACCCCTCTATTAATAACAGATGACAGAAATGCCTGTACAGATGTTGCATGTGGAACATTGACTCTATGATGTAACATATGACTTTCTATAATGATCAACTGGAAACTTCTACTGGAAGTTTTGTCACTCAGTCCAAAGCATTTTCTTCTGCTGCCAGTGAGTAGGAGTTTCTTGGTGTTTGGGTGTCAACATGAAGCTGACAGCTTCAAACACCTAAAGCAAAGGTTGAGGAATACATTTTGTGTTGGTCCTGATTTAGAAAAAAATCTCTAAGAAGTTGTCAGAGCCTTCTGTTCTAACTGCATTTTATGTCATCAAAATAAATCCAGGTAGTCTATTCTATTTTGGAGAATGATTATAGACTACACTAGCAAAGACCATTTTCAACCTTAGAGTGTTAGCTGGTCAAAAGAACATCTGATGTGAAGAGGTGGAGCAGGGTTAGACAGGAGTACATTTATTAGACTAAGAAGAACAAGTAGGCATGTCTGTTTATTTTCATATGTTTTCAGATAATCACAAACAAAGCCTTTAAGTGAGAAAAGAAGGAATCTTTATCACTTTGAACTGTAGTGGTGCAGCTTGTGTGAACCAGAACGCATGAAAAATGCTAACAAAGAAAATGAGTTGGAAGCATGTGGGGAAGTGAAACTCTTACTGTTGTCTGGAATTATAGTAGATGCTTCTATTCAAGTATATCTTAGCTGGTCATCCATTAATATTTCAATAAATATGCTACCTGTTCTACCGCCTTGGCAGCAATTTCTATCTTATAATTTATTACCTCTTCTTTTATTCATGCAGTTCATTGACTACTACTCTTTAACTCAGGATTATGGAATACTGGGCCATGGAACAAGCTGAAAAATGACCTTATCTGTTTTTCCTCCCAGACTGCTCATGAGACTTGAGTTATATAGTGTCTCTCAATGTATAGTGATTAATGTAGAATTCTAAATTTTCTCAGATAGATTATTGCAGTGCTTAAAGAACTATTTTCTAATATCAAACTTAAATATTTCTGATGAAATTCTGCCCCTTGAATTTCCCCCCTCTTCATTTTTTTTATTAATTTCACATCTACTAAACCAGAAATTATGTACGTTAAGATCACTCCAGACTGAGACAAATCCTTCTGTGCACTCTGTTTCTTTACATGCCTCCAACAAAGGGGAACCTTGGAGAGAGTTGTTCATGGCTTCTCTCTCACAAACTACCACTGTGAACTTCAATCTTTCATGCTCCAGGGACCAATTAACTTCCTATTCTTAGCACATAGTATTAAAAAACTAAATGTTAACCTTCCCATAACAGTAGTTCAGATATCTCTCTGTAATGCATGAAATGTACAGGAAGTGGAGTGAAAGTTAAGAACACTTTCATTATAGGCTGCTCTTCTCTGGTGGTCAAAAAACTTGTTGATCCTTCCCTTTCTGTCTTCTGGGGTTGTAGAGTCCAATACTGTCCTTCATAGAATATGTACACTTGTATGCGTACTTTGCTGTTCTCATACAGTGGGAATACTGCATGCTGAAATATACAATCTGCTAGATTTTTCTCAACTCAGTAAACACCCAAATCTGACTATTTCAGAATGAATCAGGTTAATTCATCTTTTCTCCAGGGTAGTCTTCTTAATGTGAGACTACTTTTATTCCTTATGGCTTGGTTCATTTTATCCTCAGGCCTCTGGTTAACATTAGTGATCCTTCAGAAAGCTTCTTTTTAAAAATTAATTTGGTTGCCATAATTTTAATTTTATGACAAAGTAATCTAGAATTTAATAGAAAGTGATATTGGTGTTATTTCCATTTTAGCTATCTTTGAAACTTACTAGGGAAGTTATGTTCATGCAGAATATAACAGGAATCTATAAGTTTGAGTTTGAAAACTACAGAAAGAAAATTACCTACTAGTGAATTCCATACTTCCATTATTTTTATTGTAATTCTGTAGAAATATATTAAAATTATCCTTCTTTTAGCCATGTCAAATTCTATGAGGCAAGGAAGATAGCAGAATTCTCTAGACGGGTTATGACATTTCAGCATTTTCATGGGTGCAAATCTACTTGTAAAAGCTTATAAAACTTTAATGGTTAGAAGTCTTCCAGATACCTAAATAACCTCAGTTTTTAAACTGTTAAAAAAATCTGTATAAGAAAGGAGTACACTATGTCATTATAAAGGAATAGCCTGAATGAGACTTTAAAAAAAAAAAAAAGGAGGAATTACTACTCTATATGCAATACACACATGTGTTAAACCTTCATGGTAGTAGAGCTGGGACAGTGTTGAGTGCTTTAGAGTCTAAAATAAACTCTTTCGTATCTACAACTTTCACCCACCAAAGTAAAAACAAACAAACAAACAAACAAAACAAACCCAAAGGAAACAAAAACCATAAAAGCAATAAACAGGCCCAACTGCAAATTTGCAAAAGGTGCAGCATAATGCTCTGCCTGTGTTAAATAGGATCATTGGGAAATTGATACTCTAATGCTTCCATTAATTCCAGCAGCTGAAAGGAGAAAGGTCTAATGGCAAAAAGATCTCTGAGAGTCCCTGTGATGATGCTCCCTCAACTTTCTTGCTCTTACTGGGTAACTCTGATGCCTACCTGAATGGCTTCTCAAAAGATAGGCTTCCCCCTGTTTCTGCAGTCCTAAACAGACTATATCTGTTTATCTTCAGTACTCTGTCTGATAGAATACTTGGAATGGAAGTGTTGCTGTTGGAGGAAATTTTACAAAAATGGAGTATTTTTGTTACTGATGCAACTAGATAATGATATCTGTCACTGCGTTTGAGACTCATTTTGGCTTTTGCTATATTCCAGAATAATTGGCAAATAAATTTATAGAAAGATGTTTTATATCTATCTTTAAACCAAATAGATGAGCTGATGATTTTGTTATTATTTTATATTTTTAAGGGGTAATTTTAATTTTTAATATTATTAATAGAAATAAGAGAAAACAAAATCCCTGTCCTCATTTTTTTTTTGTTTGTGTTTTGTTTTGGCTTTTGTTTTTATTTTTGGGTTTGTTTTTTTAATAGGTTTGAAGACGGTAACTACTGCGCTTTCAATTTGGGCTGGCGTTGGGCATTAGTTCATTAACTACCTATCAAAGAAGAACGGAACAAACCAACATTAAGGAATTAATGCCAGTTATTTCAGTAGGCTTATATATATATTGTGAAGGTTAATGTATATTATCAGTACAAATTTTGTGCTTTCTTGGATATCACAACAAAAAGACTAGTTTGTGTGTTTTCAACACAGCCATACACAAAACTATGGAGGAGAGCACAAACACTGACTCAGGTGGGTGTAAACACTGCAAGAGAAGAAATCAAAAATAAAAAGGACTTTTCATTCTATTTCTGATATAAGCCACATGTTTATATTTAAGTCAGGTCAGGAACAACTGTCAGTTATACCTATGAATGCAGGTTAATTCTTCATGCAGTGTAATTGTGACCTCCAAACTACTGCTCTGCGTGGTTTATTGAGGGTCTCAGTGTAGAATACTCAATGTGCCCTTAGTTGTGTGTCTCTATCAGAGCAGCACCTGCCACTACAGCTAGTCAGATATATATGCTTCTAGCACTTGCTCATGCATATTATTTTAAAAACTACAACAGAAATAAATTTCAAAGTAATTTAAATAACAATTTAATAACAATTAAAGACAATTTAATAACAATTAAATATTAAGAACTTTTAATAGGTCTTAGCAGCTTCTTTTTTTTTCTGTACTGAAATAAAACAAGTTACATCCTATCAGGAAATATTAGCGTAATAGACTCACAGAGATTTGCTTGTGATGGCAATGGGATTCTCCCCTTTATCTGAGTAACTCAGGATTTAAATCCATTATCAGTACTAAATGCTAGTGTGATTCATTCAATAACCTATTCATTAGACAGTCTTCTCTCACAAAGCAAATCCAAGATAATCTTTTCACATCATATTGCCAAAGGACCAATCTTTATAAAATAATTTAAGCATAGAATGATCTTTATACAGCAAGAAAAAAACCACTGATGTCTGATTCAGAACTTGCTGCATACAAGACTTGTGATAACTTTTTCATAGCCAGTACATACAAATAGCAGAATCCTCAGGCAGGGATCTGCATGCATCAACCTAGTGCATGGATTCATTAAATGAAAAGTGAATATTCCAAAATTTAAGAGCTGGTTGTTTGGTTGTTTTTTTGTTTCTTTGTTTTGTTGAGGTTTTTGTTGTTCATTGGTTTCTGGGGTATTAAGGGTTTTTTTTGGGGGAGGATTGTTTTTTGATTTTGTTTTTGTTCTTTTTCAGAATTATGTAACTGACATTAAAAGATACATTAAAAACTTATTTATACTTTTGTCTATACAGGTGTATTCAACATTATGCAATCATGAAGTTGAGTGAGTTTTCTTTGCACATGAAATGAGTCTTCTGTGGTTTGTGTACTTTTTAAGCTTTTGTTGAATACGGCGGTTTGTAGTAGGGTTTTAAATAAATAATTGACTGGCTATGAATTCTTACTCTAAAGGCCATCCAGTCTTCTAGATGCTTAAAACCCCCTGTATTTTAAAAATGTTTAATTTATTTCACATTCTTGAGCAAGTATCTACACTTGCATGAAGAGTACAGTCTTGAACAAAGCCAACTGGAATCAGAATTATGTTTATGGTCTCTTGAGGTCATATGTTAATGAAGGGGGCATTTTAACATTTTTTGATTAGTTTGCAGTCATAGACATGGGAACAAATATTTTCTCAAGAATCTTATTAAAGTATAATCTAGAGCAATGGCTTTAAAATGTACTAAACAGTCTACTCATAATTCCTAATATATTAGGACAACACTGAAACAGCAATAGTGCTCTAACCCTAATTTGAAGCAAAAATTAATAATAACTCTTAGGTAGATTAAAAAATAAATAAATAAAAAAAAATTCAAAACCAGCAAGAACTAAAATCTTAATTCTGAAAGACTGAAAACAGTTCATCTAAAACCTGGATCGAATTATTAAAATTGTGAATCATCATCCAATAAAGTGGACTGAAAACAGGATTTAGAAAATGCACCCTACCATGCAGAAAAGCATTTCAACTTCATCTTATGACAATATTTCTGAGAACTGGCACTTCATCTTCCTTCTGCCTTATCGTCAAGTAATGTTTCCACAACCACACCCAAGTATTAGGACAATGTTTTGTTATCTCAGGGTTGCTGCTCATTGTTTTTCTGAATTTTGCTTGTCAACCCCCTGACTATATTGTGGGAGAAACAAAAAAGAGACAGTTATTCTGAAGAAGACATAAACATACCTGAACACTTATGCATGATTTTTGGAGTGCTAGAAAACCACCATAGCCAAGCACTCCCGCCCCTCTACCACCCAAATAAAAAAGGTGGTTGTTGGATGGATATTTTCCATCGTAAATTGTGAGTCTCCATCTGCTTTCATGGCTTTGCAGTAACATTTCTAAAAAATTTTGATGAAAAGTTACTTTGTTTATTCTTGTTGATTATTGGCAAGCACAGAGAATAGCACTTCAAGCCTAAGCCCTAGCTCTCTATCAGAAAAAGAACTAACACTGGATTTCTCTCTGCAGAAACAGGTTTACCTAGAGACAGAGGGTTGATAGATTCAGAGGGTGGATGAATAAGAGCGTAGTCCTTCCAGTCATGCTCTCCAGAAATACCTCCACTCCTTGTTATGCATTTCAGTGTATGCTGTAACTTTTTGCTAGCTCCCTCTTCCAACCAGCAGTGGCATGCTTATGCACCTCCCTTCCAGCAGATGTACAAACAAGTTAGCAATGGAAACATGCCAGATGAGTATGAGTTACCTGGCAGCTAAAGTATCAGAAGCAGCTGCTGCTGGTACTTTTGTGTATTTTAGATGAGGAAGAACAGAAATCTCACACCACTAAGGGGCAATTGATTCTCTATATTCTGTTTTTCCAGGTATCTTTCTGCAAAAGAACTATTGATTTAGGTTTCCTTATTATGCTTATCAAAGGCACTTTTTTTTTTTTTTTTGTAACATCAATAACATTTTACATAGTGAATTGAAATGAACTAATACCAAGGATGAACTAAATCCAATTTCTAACCCATCGCTACCTGTGTCCAAAGCAGTTAGTGCTTATTATGCTTAATGCCTTAAGATCATCTATTTGATTTCTCCTGCTACATCTTGAGCCACTGATTGAGGCTGTCTCTGAAAAGGGCATTTATGGAAGTTTTATCTTAAGCTGTTGTGTCCAAAGAAGACATCAACTGGTATTGATTTCTCTTGCACTGCAACATTACTCCCAGTAGTAAACTATCGAAGAGGGCATTGGTAGAACCATACCATGTGTTGATGACTACATCCTATAGAACTGTAAGCAATCTAATTTTTTAATGTTTCTTTTAACAAAGAAACTGGGCAAAATCACCCAAAATTTCTCATCTTAGATGCAATATAGAATTTAAATATGTGCAGTACTCTGCCAACTCAATCAAATACATAAGGCTTGCAATTGGATGCGGTCTCTCTGTTTAAACACGTACTAGGTGGTTGGTCCTCAGAAAGGAGAGGAAGAGGAGGGAAAAGCAGAATACTACTCATATGGCTATTTTTAAATATTGAAAGATAAAAACAAGTCATACTGTTTCTAAAAGATTGTCATCAAGTCAAAACTATTTAGAGGTTTGCACTGTTCTAATATTTGAACTACGATGACAGCTACACCTTGCAGAGGAAAAGCCAAATCAGCCTCAGAGTCACCCTCCAACCATTATGATTAGCTTACTATTCCATTATAATTTGTTGACAGAGAGAGATTTTGCTAAGTAAGCAACTATATCCCTTTATGAAAGTCTCAGTGCATACACACACAACAGTGAATTTACACTTTTCTGACATCTTAAAGGCTTGTCAAAAGTCATGGCAGCTTCAAAAGTGTCTGCTTTCTAGCAAAGCATTTAACTGCATAACTTTTTGTCATTTTTCTTCACTTTGTAGTTTTGCTGACTGTTACAGCTTTTATTGCTGGGACATATCAAAGAAGATAGATAACAGAAGTCAAAAGAAGGTAAATTCGTAATCACATTCAAAAGTATTGTATAATACAGTTTTAAAAATTATTTTTCCCCTGGGTGATTTATATGTTCTCTTGCAGTATCTTCCATTCTTCTATTTCTTTAACTTGATAGCCTAACTGCAGATACGTGTCAAGAAGGAACAGATCGGCATCTCAGTTGGGGGGAAGAAAAACTTCCCTGCTGCTTCTGCTGAAAGAATTTGCTTATATGGATTAATCCACCATCTCTCTCGATGCATATAATATATCACATATGAAATGCAAGTAGGATAGGTTAATCTATTTTTTTCCTTTCATTATCTAGCATATTTCTAATTTATTTATTGGGATTAAAGGAGAGGAGGTCACTGTCACTGTATGATGACAGGAGAGGTGCCCAGCATGGATTACTTTCTCTGAAAGCCCTTCCTTGCTGAAATGCAGAAGCTGTAAACTGAGCATATATGAGAAAAATTGCTGTCACTAATACTTAATCTTCACTCATTTGTTTCCTACAATACTTTATCATATTTTGTGTGACCTCCCGGGCGGTCTTCTGAAGGCAAGGTTTGTACTTAGGTGTCCTTGTGAACGAAGCACTGTAGAAAAGGGAGACCATACTGAGCAGGATTTCTATATTATGCCAGTTTTAATACATCAATCAGTCATAACAAACAGACAGCCTCCCCTGCTAGCAATCCTGATGGGTAGGGCAGGGATTTTCAGTGTCATGTCAAAACCCAACCTGGCCTGCGCATGTTAAAGTGCGTAAGCAGCACACACCTCAGGCTAACACTCCTTGTTGCAGAACCCAGGCTTCAGTTTAAGGTTATTAATTTAGCCCATGGTGTTTGTCCAAAATCAGCATGACAACCTGGCTACAGGGACATGCTTACATAGTTAATCTTCATTAGGTTGACATCAGCCCACCTCACAAGTATGTCAAGGTCCCTCTGGATGCCATTCCTTTCCTCCAGCATAACAACTGAACCACACAGCTTGGTGTCATCAGCAAACTTGCTGAGTGTGCACTCAATCCCACTCTCCGTGTCACCAATGAAGATGTTGAAAAAGACCGGTCTCGACACTAATCCCTGAGGGACACCACTCGTTACTGGTCTCCAGCTGGACACTGAGCCATTGACCACAATTCTTTGCATGCAGCCATCCAGCCAGTTCTTTATCCAGGACCGAGTGGTCCACCTATCAAATTGATGTCTTTCCAGCTTAGAGACAAGGGTGTCATGCAGGACAGTATGACTTGCTGTTCACAAGTCCAGGTAGATAACGTCAACTGCTCTACCCCTGTCCATCAGTCCTGTCTGTCACCAACCTGTCTGTTTCTGGCTGTCACCAACAACCTTGTTGTTTTTCATGTGCTTTAGCATGCCTTCTAGGAGAATCTGCTCCAAGATTTTGCCAGGCACACAGGTGAGACTAGCTGGTCTGTAAATCCCCGGGTCATCCATTCTCCCCTTCTTGAAAATGGAGTTATATTACCCTTCTTCTAGTGTCATGGGTTCAGCAGTAGCAGTCATTTTTCTCCTTCTTGGTAGCTGGTGTAACGCTGTGTTTTTGACTTTCCGCCTGGGAACAGTGTTTTCAGTTACTGCTTAGTAATGTTTTGATCTGATCAAGGACTTTCTGAGTCTCATGCTCTGCCAGGGAGGAGGGGAAGCCAGGAGGAAGCAGAGACAGGACACCTGACCTAAACTGACCAAAGAGGTTATTCCATACGATAGCACATCATGCCTAGGAGCTAAAAAACAGAGGGCAGAGACCCGGAAGAGGGTGGTTCACTGCAGGGTCGGGCTTGGTATCGGGTGGTAATATCGGGTGCTTTGGTGAGCAGTTGTATTCTCTTTCTTTGCATTTCTCTTGTCATTATTATTATTGGTGGTAGCAGCAGTGGTTTGTGTTATACCTGAGTTACTAAACTGTTCTTATCTCAACTTGTGGGAGTTGCATTCTTTTGTTTCTCCTTCCCATCCCTCCAGGAGCAGGGGGAAGAAAGAGGGGGGAGTGAGTGGGCAAACTGCATGGCTGAGGGGCTTAAACCACAACAACTAGTCATCAGGAACTTCACCTGACTACCATAATTTTTCAAATATAACGGACAGTGGCTTTCCAATCTCATTCACCATTCAACACTTGCCAAAGTTGATTATAGTTAAAGTATAAGCAACAAAATTGTTTTGCACCAGTTTAGCTGGATTAATTTTGCCTTGTTTCTACAGGCAATATCTCAACATCTTTGAAAAAGAAAAAAAAAATAAAAAATTTATGTAGAAAGGAAGACTTGCTCTTGTAAAGAATTAGATCTCCTTTTGGCCTTGTACCTCCACCTCCACCCCCAGACATGTAGGTCTCCAAACATCTGTAAAACAAAAGGCAGAGGAAACATCAAGGAATTTATGGTCTGCTACCTACAAGTTTGAGATTGCATCCTTTGAACATATTTCGTTCTGATTCCCTGTAGGCTTCCTTTGATATTTCTTAGGCCTTTAGTGTAGGTGGAGCTGAAGAAAAATAGGGCTACAGTATGAAGCCAGCTGAGCAGGAAACATGATCTGCTTTCCTGGTTTTGAAATAGGATTAGAGGTTATCAGGAATAACCATAATGATTTGATACTATGTCATGGGTTCAACAGTAGCAGTCATTTTTCTCCTTCTTGGTAGCTGGTGCAGTGCTGTGTTTTTGATTTTGGGCCTGGGAGCAGCGCTGATAACACCAGTGTTTTCAGTTACTGCTTGGTAATGTTTTGGTCTGGCCAAGGACTTTCTGAGTCTCATGCTATGCCAGGGAGGAGGGGAAGCTGGGAGGAAGCAGAGACAGGACACCTGACCCAAACTGACCAAAGAGGTTATTCCATACCACAGCACGTCATGTCCAGGATGTGAAACCAAAGGGCAGAGACCAGGAAGGGTGTGGTGGTGGACTGGGGGTGCACGGCATGGTCAGGTTTTTGGTAGTGGGGTGTTCGCTTCTGGGGGGTGCACTGGCTGTGTCGGGCTTGGTGAACAGTTGTATTCTCTTTCCTTGTATTTCTCTTGTATTATTACTGGTGGTAGCAGTAGTGATTTGTGTTATACTTTAGTTACTAAACTGTTCTTATCTCAGCCTGTGGAAGTTGCATTCTTTTGATTCTCCTCCCCATCGCCCCGGGACTGGGGGAAGAAAGTGAGTGAGTGAGAAAACTGAGTGGGTGGGGGGCTTAAACCACGACATACTAAAAGCAGATTTAAATGACTACTTAGCAATGAAGCAGGAGAAAAAATGCATCAGCACATTCTGCTAAGAAAAAGTTTGCAAGAAGAACATTTGCTGTGGTAGATATATTCAAAACAGGTTTATAACTGCTGCAGTGTTTTCCAGTATGGACAGAACCCCAGCAAATTATAAATGAAAATATTTTGGAATATTTGCTCTTTTTCAAGGTTATTAAATGTATATCTGGCTGGGTAATCATGGTTTATCTTACACTGTAAAAATCATCTTCATTTTGGTGAAGAGTTTCAGATGCCATTATCTTATAGAGGAGGAACTAGATTTAAGAAATATTTTATATACAGTGGGACTGTCCTTTCAGTTGTAGTTCAGTAAATTTGAGTTATCCCACCATGTTCCACTTGTTCAGCTACTTTAAGATGCTATATAAACAATTGGATTTAACTTCATCTGCTACAGCTTTTCTGTTAGGAGCAGAATGGAAGAGGAAATATAAAAAACCTGTCCTCAGTGACCTCAGTCACTGAATAATAGTTCTCATGCACACTTGAGTCCTCACTTCCTATTGTTTTTATTTAAAGGACTTGACATTTTGAATCAGTATGTCCTTGGTGTATAAAACTGTACAAAGATGATGCATATTTTGGCTACGAACCTGTCACTGTAACACATTCTTATTCACCTTTTTATTTTCCTTTGTTTTCAAAGTTAATGTGTGTCCATCTGTCAGAATTCTGTGCGCTTTTAAGTCTGCACAGCTCCTTCTATGTTTTTATGCAATGCTGTAATCCCACAATATTGTAAAAAGAAAATAGAAGTATCAGTTTAAGACACAGCTCATTGAACCCATTTTAATTAAAGCTTTTTGAAATAGATTTTAGAAACTTCCTAATCGTAGCTGCAGATTAGTTGCCTGCTTATTGGGTGAATGCAGTAGGCACTTTTTGTTTTGCATACTTAGAGATTACGGCCCTATTTTGTCCTGAAAGTATTTTAGTTGATGAAGTCCATTTTAAGCAGCCTAATTCATGAATTAACTGCCAATGTAGGGGATAAACATAATCTAATTTGAGGTACTGATATAATTCATTCTTCATGATGAAATCTCCCAAGGAAGCAACAGAGCAGAAACATCTTCCACCAGTACAGAAAAGAAAGCCATGAATTTGCAATAGTAAGAAAAACTCCAACAACCAGAAAAACACACTACTAGTACACAATGGCTAGTGCAAAATATTTAACTAAAAAAACATATGCAGAATGATTACATTTTTTTCAAGGACACCTTAAATGTTTGTAATATTCATACACAGTAACATTAATGTAAATCATTAAACTAATTTCTAAAACTTTCCTGTACTATATAGGCAAGAAGGAATTTTGGAAACAACATTAATCCAAGACTTTCCAATCTGGGCATACAGGTAATTCCTTACTCTTTCTGCCAAGCAGAGCTAATCAAATATCATGTACCATCTGATTGTTGAAGCCTCTTCAGCTGGACTTGTTCCCTTCTGAGTTCAAATCCAGCAAATGCAGATGCATAATTGTACATCAATTTTCTGTTTTACTTGTTCTGCAATTCATCTATGGCCTGCAGTACCTTTCAAAAGCCCTTAAGTCAAAATGGGCTGAATCTGAGCATTAAAGCTTTAAGGGCTCTAGGCAGTCTTCCTTCTCTCTTTTGAAACTTCTCTGAATTTGAAGTAAGGATCAGCCTGTTTCTCACTGAGACCTTCTTTCATTTGCAAAAGATCAAAATGAATGTATTATAGGAACTAAATAATTGATATTCAGTAATGTGTATCTGCATATCCAGCAGCATTATGCTTTCAAACTTTGTGCTTACAGATAGGTACATTTTTCATTTGCATATAAAGGTTAAACTCTTTTGATTTTGGTAGAACTTGATAGAATGGATGGTGGCATCTTTTTCTTTTCTTTTCTTTTTTTTTTTAATCCAGTTTATGATGAGCTCTAAGTGTGTAAAACCTGACAAACTGGGTCAGATTTAGCTGCCCATCTAGATGATGATCCTGCAGTAGGCAGCACACAAAGATAAAGCTGATGAACAAAGCAAGGACACAATTATTTTTCCATGATCTGTCCTTAAAGCTTTTGCCAATTAGAAGTTCGTGAACTGTTCAATGCATGCTACCATGTTCAACAAGCCACAGCTGAGTAGGTTTCTTCATGAATCTCTACTAAAACTTTCAGAAGCCCTTTATCTTCCAGAAGAAAAATATGGAAATCATTTTCACAGAATGAGGAGGAAAATTGTGTGGGTTTTTTTTCTGTTGGATTATTCTAATTATACATCTTGTTTCAGTGGGTATTTTTTACATCTTGCCCTTTGAAAAAATAGGGAAAATCATATAATGCTCTTTTCTCATTTCCAAATATATTTTTTATCTATCCATTTTGTTAGTATACAGATCATTCTTTATTCTTCTTCATGTATTTTCTAGTTCTATTCTACCCTTTTTTTGAGGGACCAGAGCAGACTGTATGCCCAAGATAGGTGTATTTTCATCTTTATCCACAAAAATTTCAAGATCTTTTTCCTGAAGGAGGTGATAGTTAATTTGGAACTCATCACTGTGTTCCTATATAAAGCTGAAACGTTTTCTCCTCTGAGCATTGTTTTGCATTAATTGTCTTCGGGCTCCATATGCCATTTTATTGCCTAACCACTCAGTATCACAGCAGGATTTTGCACCTTTTTGAGGTTAACATTAACATTAATAATGAGCCTAAAGAATTCAATGAACTCTGTCCCTTCACTTGTAATCTGTTTTCTTCAATATTTAGTGATATGCTACATATCAAAGAAGTTATAAAGATCATTAGGAAAACTTTACTTGGAACCACCGTTCACTGTGAAAATTTCTGCCTTAGCATGTCATTAATTCATGACTGTCAGCTCCACAGAAAGAGCTATACTGTGATTTAATGAAAAAATGTTGCACTTCTTAGTATTAATTCGACTTCATCAACATTCTTACAATCAATGTAACTGTGGAAGCACTTACAGTAATACATAAGTCTGCAGAAGGCAATTTATACATTAAATAGAATCTCTGATATGTCCTCTTGGAAATAAATACATTTTCTCTTTTAGACAAGTTAGTTGCCAGAACCTGATACCACAATCAGCTGAGGGATGATTGTTTTCAAACATAGAGTGAATTTATAACTAGCCTAAGGATCCAAGAATTAGCTTTGAGAAACTTTAGAGGCAGAAAGGGAGCAAGGATGACCTAAGGAATTGGATAAATACCACCATACTGCAAATCACAATTTGATTTGCCATAGTGAGTGAGGGACAATCCTAGAACTGTGTGTTTATTTTAAAATACTGTGGAATTACCATATTTTGACTTCCAAGGGAGCTTTTTTTTTAATGAGAGGAGGTTCAGAACATTTTTGGGGAACTGCTATTCAATAATTGCAAAATACTTGGTCCTTTCATAGTACAAAACACCATGTCTCAGAAATGTTTATCTGTTATCAGTAGTAAAGATAATTATTATGATTTTGGGAAGCACTGGATTTCTGGCTATACAATAACATGTTAACATATCAAAAATCAATGGATATTCTGAAAGCACTAATGGGATATAAATTTAATGTTTAAAAGCTTAAGAAATTAAGAACTCATGTCTTAACTATAAAAAACTCTAAGTATCCTCCTTCCCTTCCAATTTGTAGAACCATAGAATAGTTAGGGTTAGAATGGACCTTAAGATCATCTAGTTTCAACCCCCCTGCGATCAGCAGGGTCACCTCTCACTAAACCATGCCACACAAGGCTCTGTCAAACCCGGCCTTGGACACCTGCCAGCAATGGAGCATTCACAGCTTCCTTGAGCAACACAGTCCAATGCCTCACCACCCTCACAGTAAAGAATTTCTTCCTTTATACCCAATCTAAACTTCCCCTGTTTAAGTTTGAACCCATTACCCCTTGTCCTAGTCACTGTAGTCCCTAATGAAGAGTCCCTCCCCAGCATCCCTTCAGATATTGGAAGGCTGCTATGAGGTCTCCATGCAGCCTTCTCTTCTGCAGGCTGAACAGTCCCTAACATTCTCGCCTATCTTCATACGGAGGTGCTCCAGTCCCCTGATCATCCTCGTGGCCCTCCTCTGGACTTTTCCCAACAGTTCCATGTCCTTTTTATTTTGAGGACACCAGAACTGAACCAATTGACTAAGTAAAAGAAGTTGGATTACTCCCACACAGTCTTCACAGCAATTCACTCTTCACTCTGGTGGTAAAACATCAGGAAAAATCTGTAAATTTGCTCCAACTGAAAAAAGAATTAAAAAATGTCATTTTAAGTCAGACAAGACATTTATCAGAGCTGAAACAGGATTTTATGTCATTTTGGAGATCTTAAGCAAAAGCAAAGTAAAAGAAGCAAAGAACTGGGCTAAGTTAAGGTTTTGAACTTTATAAATTAGGTGCTGCTAGGGACAAATAATTCTAATTTTGTTTTCTTCTTGGAGGAACATCTAAGCATAAACCCCATACACCTGTGAACTGGTCACTGTGTATTTCTAAAAAAACAACCAGCCAAACAAAAACAACTAACGAACAAAACAAGCAAAAACACAGAAAGGAAGCAACTGTAGCACCTGTGGTTTTGTCCATATTTCGTTACATTAATATATGTATATTCCTGGGCAGTAGATACTGTGATTTAAACCTCCTTGTACAAAAGGAAAATAATGTTGTGCAACCATTGATTGATGCCCTGAGATTTTCAAATCTTGAGAAACACAGGACAACTGCTGCAACCTCTTTATGAAAAAAACTTGAAGTGCAGATCCTCATTTTCATAATTTCCCTTTTGCTACGAATACGTGAAATCAAGTGAAAAGATTTTGAATTAGGTCAAACTGAGCTTTTGTTTGAAACAAGTAAGAGCAAAAATGTCAAAAGAATTTTGTTGCTCTTCAGCCGTTAAACATTTTGTGCTCACCACTAACTGCAACACAACAAACTACTACAGTAAATGTTCTTCCAGCTGTGGAATTACCACTAAAACACAGAGGCAGAATCATCAGAAATTCATTTTCTTGAATTTAACAAGAGAGAGAAAAAAATGTGAAGAGAAATATATCACATGTTTCTCAACTCATAGATGCACATGCTGTTTGTATTGTGAACTTCCTGCTGTAAAGGCTCATTTTGCAGTTTCACAGCACAGCAAAATGAGGGACTGAGGCGGATTGTGTCACCTGTATACTGAACTTTCAATAAACTCAGAAAAGATGTGCCCCTTTTCGTGACTTGCAGGTTGAAAAGCAGGCATTACCAGTAAAATCTGGTCCTTTCCTGCAGTCATAAATCAGGAGGCTGAACAGTAGGGAGGGGCTGCGTATCTGGCTAAGTCCCCTCCTTACCATCACCAGGTAAAGTGGCTCAGAGCAAGATGACACATGCACTGCCAGGACCTGTGTACTACTTCCACTGGCAATGTCATGCTTGCCTGTCCTTCTGAGTCCAGGGCTCCTGGTGCTTTGCTACTGCTGCAGTCTCACTGTGTTAATGCTGGCCAGGCAGCCACTGGAGCAAGCTAGGACCCAGGCAATACTGACCTGCAATGCAGGTGGAACAGGTTGGTATGGTGAGAACAGTTATTAATGGTAATTTTTTAGGACTTAATCCAAAAAATAATAAAGTGATAGAAAACATAGTCTAAAAGAAGTTTGCTTAAGAACCTTCTCAGCTCCTACGCTTGTGGAGTTTTTATTCACAATGACAATTCACAATTTGCAATTCAAAATAAATCACAATGTTTCAAAGTCCCTTTTCTTGAAATAGAGAGAAACATTTTAAGGATCTGATATTATTTCTGTGAAAAAAAGTACAATAGAGTGATTATTAGTTATTAATTCTGAAACAAATTAATATATCAGAAATGAAGTGTCTTGGTTTGTTGCAGTAATTATACAGTTCATACAATGAAATTACATAAGAAATCATAGCATTTGGTAAAAAGTGAACTCAGGGAGGTTTCTTCTCCAATCTGATGTGTGAACCATAGAAAACAAAAAATTAGTTTCATAACAATTACATGAAGAAAGAATTCAATTTCAAGTTATTTAAAAGGGAACAGGAACAGGTTTGTGTGTTGCAATTTTTTTGTTCACTTTTTTGTGTTTGAGATTTTTTTGCTTTGAGAAACATACTTTTGATGAGTCTTTTTGTGGCTTATACTTAATTTAAATCTAAATTCTAAGTGATCAGGTTTCATTGTGTATCTCCCTGTACTGAAAGGAATGGAATATTTCAGGAAATTAATTCACATGGTATTAAGGCAAGCCAAAGCCATGAAAATGCCATAGTGCAATTTAGTGAAAATTTATCTTTCACTGGGAATAGTTCAATTACAACTGAAATGAGATTGGAAATAATCTTTTCTTCTATAAACCTTACACCTGGAAGACAATGCATCTGTTTTATATCTTGCTGCATCATTCAGTGGTGTCCCTGGAACTGTTCTAGCAGAAGTCGCATGAGGCTTCTCTCCTCTTTGTTTTGATGCAAAAGAAGGTTAGCTTAATTATTATGAATAGCTGTCACCTATTTATTCCTATAATTATTTTTCCAACCCAAAGATGCATTCATCACGGTTAGTGTACCCCATGTTTGAATACATTTAAGAGCAGGAGAAATTAAATTCTAGTTAATTCGTGACTAAGGAGAAAATGTCATTTTCCATTAGCAAACCATTTTATCTATTGTAACTAAATATTTTCAGATTGAGCTGGCAATCATCATCTTAGTAACAAAACAGGATCTAATTTAAGAGAATTAAAGAGCTCCAGCCACAATCCCAACCCTTAAAAATCTATGAAAAGAAGGGTTAGATTTTTTTTTTTCCTCAAATTTTCAGGTAATAAATATCCTGTTATGTATTTGGATGCCAGAGAGGGACTCTTTGTCAGGAACTGTAGTGACCAAACAAGGGTAATGGCTTCAAACTTCAACAGGGAAAGTTCAGGTTAGATGTAAGGAAGAAGCTCTTTACTATGAGGGTGGTGAGTCGTTGGAACAGGCTGTCTAAGGAAGTTGTGGATGCTCCATCCCTGGCAGAGTTCAAGGCAAGGTAGGATAGAGTCTTCAGTGACATGGTTTAGTGTGTGGTGTCCCTCCTCATGGCAGGGGGGTTGAAATTAGATGTTCTTAAGGTCCATTCTAACCTTGACTATTCTATCACTCTATGACTTCAGGACACAATTCTCCATTAATTAATATTGTATGCAAATTATTACCATGGTCATGCTTTACTGTTATTGAAAATAAATATAAAATCTTTAGATGACTAATTATTTTCTCATTTCCACTATGCAATCAAGAGCTCTGCATCAACATACAAATTAGTGAATATGAATGATTGCATCTGGTGCATCTCAAGGGAGAACAGCCCAGTATTTTTAAGTGATCATTTATTTTGTTCCACTTTTCACTGTCACCTTTATTTGATCTTCTTTCCCTAAGATATCTTCAGCAAAAGGATACACCAGGTCGCTAGGCATTAATTGGAGGACAATTGCAGTTTATATTCAGGGACTTCAACACTCCTTGTGTCAGAACCAAAAGTATGTGCCAATGCCAGCAACATCTCCTTAACTATACGACATTGGGAATGTACGTGAAGCAAAAAAGCTGCATAGCTTATGTAAGCAATTTCATCATCTCTCCAAGCAGAGCATTTTCCTAAATATCCTAGAACCAGAAGAATAAATTATGCTACTTGTGCATACAAAATCATTAGGTTGGTTAATTAAAAAAAAAATTAAAATCAAAGCTTTAGAAGGAAGAAAATGTACACAATATTGTAATGAATTTATTTTTTATGAAATATAAAATTTAACATAAATATTGTGCAATATTTTTTTCCTACTTTTAGCCAAACACAATTTTCTCATAATAGTGAAAGTTATGAGTAGTCAGAACTTGGTTTCATTTCAAATTTATATGTAAGACAAAATATATCTCTCTTCAAGTACTCAATTTGATTCGTACGTCAGTTGAGGCACTTGAATAGATTCTGTTGGTAGAATCTCAGGATGTATTACCAACCTCTACCACTGCAACTCATTTCTGTACAATTGAAGTTTGTGTTCAGGTCATAAGAAAGTCACACTTACAGCAGTGGAATGAATATTAAGAAGACATGATGTAAAAATTGTTGCCAGGTAGTTTTTTGTAAAATATTTCTTTAAAATTTTGGGTTAACTACTGCAATATCTTACCATTTTAAGACCTAAAAAAATATATTCTCTAAGTCCTTTCCAACCCTAACTATTCTATGATTCAATGATTCTATGATTTCTGTAATTCATTTCCCACTTGTTCTGTTATCAGACTTTGAATCATAGAATCATAGAATAGTTAGGGTTGGAAAGGACCTTAAGATCATCTAGTTCCAAACCCCCTGCCATTGGCAGGGACACCTCCTACTAAACCATGCCATCCAAGGCTCTGTCCAGCCTGGCCTTGAACACTGCCAACGATGGAGCATTCACAACTTCCCTGGGCACCCCAATCCAGTGCCTCACCACCCTTACAGTAAAGAACTTTTTCCTTATATCCAATCTCAACTTCCCCTGTTTAAGTTTGAACCCATAAATTTTGTGTACAAAGACTTAAATTTTGACTCCCTATTTTGTATATTTTGCCTTATTCTTTGAAGATACTATTGCTGCTAATGACCTGATAATCAGCTATAGGCAATTTTTGGCCTGTAGCTGTTATTTTCAGATATCTCTTCAACATAGCTATGTAAACCACCTTCTTTTGTCAAACTGGAATAGCTGACTACTAACAGGATGTGCAATATAGGTCTACTAATTGCATTCACAAAAGAATAAGCTTCTCACTCTCTCTTTGCCACATAGATTTTGCAGTAACTATAATATATTTCTTAGCACTAATACCAGCAAATAAGACTACAGATGCACAAAGAAAATTCAGTGGAGACAGAAAGCAGCTATCTGAATGGGCTTCAGAACAAAACATAGTTTACCATTTCCAGAATTTGAAATTAGCTTAATATTTTTTATCTCAGGTTGGAACTAGTTATGAAATTTAAAACCCAGATATATTATGTGTAGAATACTTAAAAACTTTGGAGGTAAATTTTAAAACTTGATAGTCAAAATGTTACAGCTCCCTTACGTAGTATTGAAATAGAACATTGATGATGGATATTTTATAATAAAAAAAAATATTGTTAACAAAGTATTTTAAGGTTAAAGAACCTTTAAAAAAAATATAACACGAATGAAGTGTGTACAGTCCCTTCTTAAAGCCTGCAGGTGCTCATATGACATAAAACTAGTTCACTTATTTCCAGAGCAGATCAATTAGCTTGAGGATCAGTAACCAGACAAGGTGGCATTTCCCAACCCATGCTTATCGGACTGGACTTACAATTTGAGAAAAGGCAAAGAAAAAAGCATCAGCACTGGTCCTGAAGTCCCTATTGAATGGACTCCTGGAAAATACCTCTTAACTGCAGTCCTCATTTAAGACTCATTTAATCTTCATTTAATCCAATATCATTGGATTCAGTGATATTTTTCCATCATGCATTCCTTGTCTACTTTTTCTGGAATCTTACAAGATTTGGTAAAACTGTTGAAAACACTTCATCACATATCACATACTGAATTTTTTTTTTCCAAAATGGATCTAATCAGTTTTTAGAATTCATGTTTGAAAGGTAGGGTTTTTTTTTTTATAAATAATCCTGTCTTTCAGTATTTAAGTAGAATAGACTTTGAAACTGATTTTAAAAAAGGCAGATATTATTGTTTAGTCTTCTTGTATCTGAATCTATTCTATATTCCAATTTTTCAAATTTGCTTCTAAGAATCATAGATTCATAAGATCAGCTAGGTTGGAAGAGACCTTCAAGATCATGAAGTTCAACCTTTCCCCCAGGACTGTGGAGTCCAATACTAAATCATAACACTAAGGGCCTCATCTACATTTTTTTAACACTTCCAGGGATAATGACTCCACCACTTCCCCAGGAAGCCTGTTCCACTTCTTGACCACCCTTTCAGTGAAGAATTTTTTCCTAATATTCAGTCTAAATTTCCACTGATGCAGCTTCAAACACTGTCATAGACTTAGAATGGTTTGGTTTGGAAAGGACCTTAAGATTATCGAATTCCAAACCCCCTGCTATAGGCAGGGATGCCTCACATGAGGCCATGTCACCTGTAGGCTCTGTCCAACCTGGCCTTGAACACTGGCAGAGATGGAGCATTCACAACTTCCTTGGGCAACCTGTTCCAGTGCATCACCACCCTCACAGAAAAGAACTTCTGTCTTTCAAACACTGCTTACAACAGTGTTTAATTTTGTCCTTTTAATATTCTTCATAATATTTTCCTTCTGTGATTTCCTTTTTTCTGTTACATCTTGATTTCATACAGATCTTTCTTATCCCTTTCTATTTTCAAGGAGTTATTTACTTAACTATTTTGCTTTTTCATATAGCATTGTCTTTCCTTAGGAAGAAACACTTATAGTTCAATATGAGTATGTATTCCAGTACATAAACCCAGAACCATACTCTACACTCACCTATTTGCATGTGTCCTGGGTTCAGCAGTAGCAGTCATTTTTCTCCTTGGTAGTTGGAGCAGCGCTGATAACACCAGTGCTTTCAGTTACTGCTTGGTAATGTCTTGGTCTGACCAAGGACTTTCTGAGTCTCATGCTATGCCGGGAAGGAGGGGAAGCCGGGAGGAAGCAGAGACAGGACATCTGACCCAAACTGACCAAAGAGCTACTCCATGCCACAGCACGTCATGTCCAGGATGTGAAACCGGAGAGCAGATACCCGGAAGGGTGTGGTGGTGGTGCAGTGGGGGGTTCGCTGCTGGGGGGTGCACTGGCTGGGTCGGGCTTGGTGAGCAGCTGTATTCTCTTTCCTTGTATTTCTCTTGTATTATTACTGGTGGTAGCAGTAGTGAATTGCGTTATACCTTAGTTACTAAACTGTTCTTATCTCAACCTGTGGAAGCTGCATTCTTTCAATTCTTCTCCCCATCCCCCTGGGACTGGGGGAAGAAAGAGTGGGAGTGAGTGGATGAGAAAAACTGCATGGCTTGGAGGCTTAAACTATGACAACATGACATTTCAGTTACTTTATGACTATATCTTTAATGAAAACTGTCCACAATTCACGGTTAATATATTTGGCGCAATTAACATTTTTGCACAGGGGAATGTAGGCTACTCTTTACACCTGTCTGAACCTGGTTGTCGTCAATTCCAAATGAAGAACTCAATAGAGAGCAAATAAAATTTCTGGAACCAGCAGCAGCACCTGAAAGCTCAAAGTTACAAAACACCATCCAGTCAATATCATGCAACTAAAAACTTAATTTTCTCTTCTGTCTCTTTCTGGCTATTCTTTGCAAATAAATAACTCTTTTTTCTTAATAGCCTTCTGCCTTTCCTCTGAAATTGAGGGGTGTGTTTTGGGGTTATTGCTGTGGGGTACCTGTTAGACAAATGCAACTGAGATGTAATATCAGAAATAGAGGATCATCAAGGAGCATTTCATTTCTGCAAGACTTGAAAGGGAATAAAATTGTTAAGCTAAGACTTTGCAGTTTTTCTCACACTGAGAAGAATATAACTTTTCTTTATTATTTATTCTTCTGTAAATTGCATCTGCAGCACTATTAAGACCACCTAAGAATCACATTTTGAAATACCATTTTCATTATCAAGAGTAATTATGAAGAGACTTTTTTTTAATGTATTTTTGTTCTTCTTAATTTTAGAAAGGTTCGTAACACTTGATATGGTGGATTTAATTCACCCTAAGTGCCAAATGCAAATCATTATCCTAATAAGAAAATATAAATCAGACAGCAGATTTTCTCTGTACTGTATTTTATGATGCTTATTTATATCTTAATACATTCTAATTTTCTTAGGGAAAAAAATAGATATCTATTGTAGCACATGGTTGCAATTAATTATGGAAGTATTACTGGAATAAAGGTGCTGATTGAAAACATGATAACTTATTTTATTTAGAAAATATTCCTATTTTAAATTAGTATTAAGCATATTCATATTTCCTGAATATTTTGAAACTAGTGAGTTCTGAGGCTCACTTGTAAGTATATATGCTTGCTTATTGGTTCTTTTTAAACCATCTAAAGTCATCATTTAAACTGGCCGTCTTAATTAAGGCACGGTCACCTAAGCATTTACTTTGCTGTAACCTAATTCTAATGTCTCAGTGCAGAACAGTTTTAGATTACAGACAATTGAGTAAAAGAATCAGCTAAATAAAATCATAGAATCATAGAACAGTTAGGGTTGAAAAGGACCTCAAGATCATCTAGTTCCAAACCCCCTGCCATCAGCAGGGACACCTCTCACTAAACCATGCCACTCAAGGCTCTGTCCAACCCGGCCTTGAGCACTGCCAGTGATGGAGCATTCACAACTTCCCTGGGCAACCCACTCCAGTGCCTCACCACCCTTGCAGTAAAGAATTTCTTCCTCATATCCAATCTCAACTTCCCTTGTTTAAATTTGAACCCATTACCCCTTGTCCTATCACTACAGTCCCTCATGAAAAGTCCCTCCCCAGCATCCCTATAGGCCCCCTTCAGATATTGGAAGGCTGATATGAGGTCTCCATGCAGCCTTCTCTTCTGGGGGCTGAACAGCCCCAAATTTCTCATCCTATCTTCACACGGGAGGTGATCCAGTCCCCTGACCATCCTTGTGGCCCTCCTCTGCACTTGTTTCAACAGTTCCATGTCCTTTTGATGTTGAGGACACCAGAACTGCATGCAGTACTCCAAGGGAGGTCTCAGGAGAGCAGAGTAGAGGGGCAGGATGACCTCCTTTGACCTGCTAGTCACACTCCTTTTGATGCAGCCCAGGATGCAGTTGGCTTTCTGGGCTGCAAATGCACACACTTCTGGCTTATGTTAAGTTTCTCATCGACCAGCACCCCCACGTCTTTTTCCACAGAACTCCTCTGAATCTCTTCCCTGCCTGACCAGTAGCTGTGCCTGGGATTGCTCTGATCCAGGTGTAGGACCTTGTACTTGGCATAGTTAAACTTCATCAGATTGTCATCAGCCCACCTCACAAGCATGTCAAGGTCCCTCTGGATGGCATTTGTTCCCTCCAACATATCAACCGAACCACACAGCTGGGTGTCATCGTCAAACATGCTGAGGGCACGCTCAATCCCACTGTCCGTGTCACCAACAAAGATGTGGAACAAGACCAGACCCAACACCCATCGCTGAGGAACGCCACTCATTATCCATCCAAGGATGTCTCCTGACCCTTCTGCTGCAATTCCTTCTAGAAGGGATTTATCGCTCCTGAGCTTGCAGCAGGTGATCCTTGAATATCAATCAACAGTCTTTGGTTCCCCTGCCCTCTAGGGCTATATCTCATGGAACCTTACTGAGCAGGCTCCTGAAGAGGCCGAAGTCTGCTCTTTTGAAGTCCAGGGCAATGAGCTTGCTGCACGTTCTTCTCACTGTCCCTGAGGATCTCGAATTTGACTATCTCGCGAACGCTGCATTCAAAGCTGCCCTGGAGCGTCACATTTCCAACCAGCCCTTCCCTGTTGGTGAGGACTAGGTCAAGCATGGCACATCGGTGCTTAAGTTATTTCAAAATGGGAGTCTTATAGACAGGACCAGGCTACGCCTACCTCCCAGAAGAATATAAATTAAAAAAAAAATCTTAGGTACTCTTCTGAGCTTTCATCTTAGCTTTTACTCAGTAACAACCTGAACACTGAAGCTTTACTCCTGAGCCTAAACAAGACAACTTGATTCCTTAGGAATATAGTATATTTATTTTGTCTTTTAAAATATACTAAATATCCCAATGTGAAAATGAAGATTACTAGAGGAAAGCTATGGATGGTTATAGAGCTACAGTGGAAAGGAGGATTGACAGTATTAAGCTACTTGTCCTATCAGTGTATGGTTAGTGTAGCAGCTAGAAAATTTGTTTTAGAATATTGACAGCGTATGCATATTTCTGCTAAATTATATTCATAGATATGTGAAATATTATGCATACAGCAAACTGCAGGTATAGGACGTGCTTTCAAACATATACAAATTCATAATATGTGAAAATATATTTATTATAATTTTTCTTCATAAGTAATGTTCTGGGTTGTTATGATACTTTAGGAGACACAAGTTTTCTGGAAATAAATGTGAGTTTCACATGAACCAGCTGTTCCACCTTCAATGTTAATTGCTCTATCTTATTAATAGCAGCATTAACATTTGAATGATCATGTAGGTATATGGAATGTCAGACACTTTCATATAGTAGAGTGAAGCAATGTTCATACATCATGGAACATTATGTAGTACAGGCTTGGATTCTCTTAATCACTGGTCTTTCCAGTACAAAACCCCTGCAGATTAGCAGGGTGTGGACTGTTGATCAACTACAGAGAATTTTTAGTGATACCTACTTTCACTGTAATTTCATCATCTTTCTGCAACTGTGTCCTTCTAATGATGTGGTGCTAACAGCTGTATAAATTATTATGAATGTAAAAAAGCATGATTTGCAGAAAGTAGCAAAAATTACAGATGCTGCAACATGGGGATGAGAAATTATTTCATCCACAAAAATCTGTCCATTCTTACATTAAGACAACAGGCTTACTGTTTGTCCTTTTAGGTCCTGGAGAATTAGGCTTCAAATTCCTCAGTGCTGGTGTAGAGTCTTCTGCATGCAAATGGTTTCAGCAATAACACCTGTCCCTGTCAAGCTGCGCTGGGAAAGTGTGCATTGAGGTGTATAAAAATGACACCTTGACAGTCGAGATCATCTAACATGCTCAAGGTAACACGCTCCTGGCTTAATCACAAGAGGCTGGAGTCAGGGCATAATCAGTGATGGGTCCTTAACTGCAGAATTTGCTCCCTGCCTTGGTTCATTGGAGCCTGAATCTTGCTGATTTCTCAGGCATGCCACAAGACCCATTTGCTCTCTGAGGCTTTTCCAGAGGCAAGAAATAAAATGAGGAGAAGTTTTCAGGTGATTTGACAGGATCTGGAGAGTCATTGTCAGGTTTACTTTAAATGTAGTGCATGATAGGGTCTGTAAATATGCAAGAAGAGGGAAGGCAGGCACACAGTTTCTAGGACAAAGGAACACTTCACTGCAGATTGAATTAAACTCCATGCAAAACATTTCAGTAGGTTCTAGGGATACAAAACTTCCCCAAAACTTTTGAAAAACCCTCCCTCTCATGCTTGTTTCTTTTACTTAGAACTTATATCTGGTTAACTAATACTCAGTATATGAGCTCCTCGTTTATAAGATGTTTTAAGGGCCCATGTGACTAAATGAAGCTCTATTGACTAACTTAGAAGTTTGCCTGAGCTGAAGAATTGAGTCTTATGCATTTAACTTAGCTCTAGAAGAAATGGATTGTCTATTTTACAAATAATGAGCATTTTCTCCTCAACTTTTTCACTCCTTTTAAATATGTCAAAATAAATATTTAACTTCAAAATTTAAATCTTTGAGGCTTTCTGTTGCTTTTTTTTTTAATGTGCCCAGGAGCACCCAAAAGCTTTTAGAAATGAAGAAGAGATCAATGCTTGTCCTATGAAATGAGAAAACTTAAAAACACCAAGTGGAGACTTACGGCAAAAGTGGGCCTTACAATCTGTATATTACAGAAATACTGCCGTTCACTTTTAAAGTGGAACACAGGTCTAACTGAAAGTCTGACTTACTGCCTGATCTTGCAATGCAAGCTAGTCAATTTTATTTAAGTACTCATGACAATGTTATGTGTAAATGCAATATATAAGAGACAACACTATTAAGATATTTTGCATACAGGTTTTGTAAATGTTTCTCTCTGAGGAAGAGTATCTATTCCTCAGAGCTCTCCTACTTATTACAAATCACCTAAAAAAATCTCAGGCCTCCAAACAAAAAAGCTTCCACCCTTAACAGATAAATTCAACTGCAGATTAATTTCTTAGCCTGATTATATAATAAGAAAGAAATTTACTGTGTACTTTGCAATAGAATGGGTACTAAATTGCTTGCAGAGTGCATGGTGAAGATCTGGGGAGTTTGTTTTGTGAGTTACTCTCCAATAGATACTGTTCTTCTCGAGGCTGTATTTAAAAATATTAGTAAAGACAAAAAAAAAAAAACCAAAAAACCCACAACCAAACAAAAAACAAAAAAAAAAAAAAACACAACCAAAAGCACACCAAAAACAAAACTCAATTTTTTTTTCAAAATTTTGGTTGTTTTACATCAAAGTATATTAAGAAACGGGGCACATATTGCTGTACTGCATGCCAGTGACTTCATTCATCTTTCTGCATTTATCTGACAGCAAGGTCATTTATATCTTGGATAAAGAGTAAGGATCAAAAAGAAAATAGGAAAGCTTTTTCATTTGAAAGTTATGCTGTGTACTTTTAAGTTGACAACATTTTCCACTGCCTACTGCTAATTTTTTTTTCCACCACTAGAAAGCACACTTCCTCATTAGTAAGTTTTCTTGGTGATAGGCTTGGCAGTGAAGCCAAAGAGTTGATGAGCATGATCTATCTAGTACATTAGGATTACTTGAATTGCAACTGCTTACTCTTTAATTACATAGAGGCCTAAAAAGGGTGACAAGGGGAAAAAAAAAAGGCTAAAAAAGCTACTTTTATTTGTATGTTGTTGGGTAGTTCTAGAAAAAGTAGTCTGCGGAGGGAAAAGCTCACCCTTTTCTCTAACATAACTTGAAGGAATTGCTTGTTTTGATTTGACATTTCACAAGGCATGCATTGGAGTAGGGGGAATGCACTAGACTGTGCATAAAAAAAAATGAAGGAAAAAAGTTGGGCTTCAAAATAAAGTGAAGTTGGGCAGTGAAGAGTCTCATTCCAAGACTCTCTTCAAAGTAATCTAGAGTGTTTTCCAAATAATGGCAAACTATTCTACCAGGTTCCTGCAGCTTTCTCTGTGGGAAGGTCCTTGATCTATGAAATTCCACAACAGGCATATGAGATGGAAAGCATTCATTTCTACCCATTCCCTGTATGCCTCCTCCAAGACAGCCTTCCAGCTGGTTCCATCTGGAAGTCAGAAACTGACATAAAAACAAACCTCTTCTGAGTCAAGAAAAAAGGAAAGATGTTTTGTGAAATCCTTTGAAGTTTCTGATTTGATTCCCACCCAACCCCCTCTAGAACTGAAATGCAACGAAGTTTCCAAAGGCTTTTATGAAGAAAAGCAGAAAGAAACTGGAATAGAAGATCTGGGTAGGTAGTGCTCTTGACTGGAATGGTAAATGTTGACATAAACTTTAAAAATCTATTCTAATAGCTTCTAGGCACTTGAGTTTTCTAATCAGAAAATTTTGACTGAATATTATTCCTAGTTTTTTTTTTCTGTGCTGTAAAGCAATGCACATGACTAACAGAAAGTCATTGCTATTTATTGAATTCATAGGCACTTGCAAAAAAACATCAGGTGCTAAGACGCACAAAATTTTTGAAGATACATCTAAAAGTGCAAAAAACTTACTTAACTCATATCTTTGAAATCCTCCGAAGTAGTCAAAATAAGTAATTCAAACTACATACATATACACACAATATACATATATATACATATATATGCAATATACATAGCTTAATTTCTTTTGTTTCAGCCAGAATCCCTGTACTTCTGCTTGAAAGACTATTGGGACAATACATGTGAGAACTATTTTGAAATTTTATAGTGGGAAGGCAATCAGAGCATTTCATATTATGACTGGCACTGAACATAATAAAAACCAGGACTGTTACTAGTTTAATCAAGCTTGGTCTTTTTTTTTTTTTTTTTCTCTTTTGTAAAATGATTCAACAAAAACTTCAACAAACTTCTATAAATTCATACAAATTTTGCATATTTTCTAGCTTACTTGTGAAAAAGCTTGCATGAATATAGCTCTGTAACAGGCAAATTGTAACTCTTCTTCAAATAATGATTTCCTTGACGTTCAGCAGCCAGTCTCTATCTTGAGTTCTTTCCCTTTCTCTGTATGCTGTTACCACATTCTGTTTCATGTCACACAGCTTAGACTTGGTTATTGATATCTGCTTCAATTATCATTACATTTATCATTGATTTCAGGACTTAAGATTTTGACCCTTGCATTTATCTCCATTAACACATTCCTTCCCCAGTAGTTCTCAGCTGAAAAACAGTGCTGTTCATTGGCTACCAAGTCACATAGGGAAAGATGTTTAAGCATGGGGAGATATACACATTCATCTCTACGTTTTCTGCATTAGTGCAGTAATATATGTACAAGGAATAAACATTAAAAATAAAGATAGACAATAAACATTACACTTTTCCCAGTGACAGAAGTACATATTCTTTTTTGTATATACATACTTCTTTCAAAAATCTGAAGTGTTTGCATTGCTGAAGCTGGAATTGGAAGGATCACCTGTAATCATCAAGCATTTAATCACAAGAATTCATGATTTGAACTCTACCTAGCAATATAAAATTCAAGTATGGCTAGATGATGACTGACTGTTTACTCATCCTCAGTTCAACCTTGTACTTGCACTGTTCCACAAGTGCCATTCTGCTATTTAAAATTATATGCCTTGCTGGTAGCTTTTAAACCAGAAACATGAAAAAAAAACAAAAACAACAACACACTAGTAAAACTGTTGAAATTACCCTTTACCTTCGGAATTAGTGGGTTTAATGTAACCATTTAAAGAAGCTAGACTGATTCAAGAACTTATTCAATCAGCATTTCCTTTGACGAATATTCATCTTCTGCATATCTAAAATTTGGATTTCATAGTTATTTGTTGCCCACTGCTTAGAACCAGTCAAGTGCTTGGATAGACTTGTGTGATGTTTGCACTTTTGGGGGTGCATATTCAGTCTTTTGTTCACAGCCACAGGGTGTTTTGACCACTGCCAAAACAGTAGTCATCTGCTTTGGGTAGGAGGATGGAGGTTGCCTGCAAAAGACGATAGAGCACTGGAAAAGGACTTTCTGAAGGCACAAACATGTCAGTCAAATGTAAGAACTGGAGCCAGTATAACTGAGGCTGTATGAATCTGCTAACTGGCATCCCCCTAAAATAGGAGGAGAGATATAACAGGCTTTGTATATGTCTGAATGAAGTTTTGCTCATACCTTGTATCTCTGACTCTCCCATCTAACATGTGAAGGTATAAAATCTTTGGACATTCACTGGTTGGGCTGTTCAGCTGAAGAAGAGTATGAGAAAATTTTTCCTTAGAAAGAAGAGAGAGTGAGGGTGAGAAAGCGAGTAAGAGTCATCAAGTGGTGTATATTCAACAATAATGGCACTGTTAGATGAATACAATGGCATAGGCATTAACACAATACTGTTGCCGTTTTTATAGTCCAGAGCAGAACTGGATAGAGTATATCGCCAAGGTGAACTGGTAACTTTCTCCTAGACGAAATAAAACAGTGACATTTGATTTTGAATTGATAGTATGTTTTTATTAAAACACTTGACTCTGGTTTTATAATTTCTGAAAAATTATATTGTCTTAAAAGATATGCTTCTTTAGGGTACATTTTCATAACTTGCCAGAGATTCATCAGGTTTAACTGAAGTCCACCCAAATCCAATAATTAAAAGTAATAGAGCATCTGTACCAGCTCTGCTTCTTTCTTCATAATTGTGTCCCCTGTAGAGCTACTGAAAGAGAGAAAGAACAAATGAACTGCATCCTTCTGTGATGAAAATAACTAGCTGTCATGTGTCACAATATTTATTAGTACTAATTCCTTAGATGACATTAAGATTTCAAGTTGATTTTTAGCAGTCAGGTTTAGCTGGATTTTAAATTATATGATTAGCAGGTTTTCAGCTAAGTACAAACAAATAAAAATTACTGTTTGGTGTTAAACATGAAATATCCACATGATAGCTTTATCCAGCAAAATTCATGAATAATCACATCCAAGGCCCATCCACAAAAAAACCCACATCACTAATTTTGATTAGTCAGAGTATTGTGACACTACATGGGTCTTGTTTTTTTTTCCTTACAAGGAACAGTACCTTAATCTAATATATACTCATGATTAGGTCCTGTATGAGATTCAGAAGTTGCATTAGCACTGCTAATACCAAAGAAAGAGAGTATCTGAGAAAAAAGAATTAAATGAGGTGGCATAAGGTCTAGACAGCGGTGCTAATTACATTTAAGATTTGTCTCATAGATGACTAACCACCAAGTTTTCTTAAATGGAACTCATTATTTCTGTCCTGAGTTTTATGACAATTTTAATGTATTTTATCATTATTCCAAGTGTATACTGCTGTCTAGGTTCTCAAGATGTGAAAGCTGAAAAGAGTTTTACACCTTGGTATATAAGTACACCTTCTGATCACAAAACATTTTATTTATTGGCTTCTTGGTAAGTGACGTGGAGTACATTCGGCAGACAGAACAACTGTGGTGGCATGGCCATGAAAGTAAGTCTCCAGGTGACAGCAGATTTAGGTCCCTGATCTCTGTAAAACTTAGGTCTCTGAGTATATACAAAGGTGTGATCTCATCACTCCTATATATCCTATACCTGAATTTAATTCTATACGTGAATTTAAGTTTATTTAATACTATTTTCAGAACTGGAGAGAACTGAGAGTTTGTCATGGGTTACAGCAGTAGCAGTCATTTTTCTCCTTCTTGGTAGCTGGTGCAGTGCTGTGGTTTTGACTTTCGGCCTGGGAACTGCGCTGATAACACAGATGTTTTTGGTTACTGCTTGGTAATGTTTTGATCTGACCAAGGACTTTCTGAGCCTCATGCTCTGCCAGGGAGAAGGGGAAGCCGGGAGGAAGCAGAGACAGGACACCTGACCCAAACCTTCGAAAGAGCTATTCCATATCACGGCACGTCATGTCCAGGATGTAAAAATGGAGAGCAGAGACCCGGAAGGGTGGGGCTCGCTTTTGGGGGGTTCGCTGCTGGGGTCGGGCTTGGTATCGGGTGGTGAGCAGTTGTATTGTCTTTCCTTGTATTTCCCTTATTATTATTATTGGTGGTAGCAGTAGTGGTTTGTGTTATACCTTAGTTACTGGACTGTTCTTATCTCAGCCTGTGGGAGTTGCATTCTTTCGATTCTCCTCCCCATCCTGTCCCTCCCCCCCTCCCCCCCCCTCCCTGGACTGGGGGAAGAAAGAAGAGGGAGCGAGTGAGCAAACTGCATGGATGAGCAGACTTAAACCACGACACAGGTTCTAAGGAATTTCATTGTCACATTAGCTTTTTTCTCAGCTTCTGGTAAGAATTGTCTGATTATTTTAAAACAGAAAGGTTTTTTTATTGCAATATATTGCTATGTATTTTTTATGTCATTTAAGTCTTGAACATCCCCTCCCCCAGTATCAAGTGGAACATGCCAGTGCAATTCAGGCTTTTAAGAGATAGGCAGGGGCACTGTGACCTGAAATGCAGAGTTTCCTAGTAAGCATAGGATGAATGCTTTTAAGTCAATACTGGCTCTGATGGTATTAATACTGCAATAAACATTTCTCATTTGAAGCACTAAAAAATATCAAAATTAGGTAACAATCCTACAATGAATATAGTCATAATGAACATTATTGGTGCTCACAGTATAAATCAACATAGAAAATCAAAAGCTTACTCTCAGAGTGATCAGTATGAAAAATTATTCGAGTTAGCTTTGATCCGTCATCATAACTTTCTGACTTGGAAGCACTTAATGTATTCAAAATTGGTCAATAATTCACTCCACAGTCATTAAACAAATATCAGTACTTGTAAAGATCCTCAGTGCTGTAAGAAGAAAGCTAATTTTCAATTGCAGCAAACTGTAACAGAGTTAAAAGAGCAAATTTTCAGGACTAATATCACATCAAAATAAGCTGCATGTCTTTATGCTCAGCAAGTTGCTGTAATTCTACACTATTGACTACTTGCATGGGGCATTTTTGGTGATGCCCATCTTCATGGCACATTACTTCTGTAATATATGCACTTCACTAAAGTATTTAATACCATTCCCCTGACGTAATAGAAAGATGACATAGATTATTACCATTATCTAGCTAATCTTTGGCCAACTACATCTATGATGGAAAGAAGTTATTTAAAGTAAGCATAATTTCTGCCTTTTTATATCACTGTGATTTGTTACTATGGCCATAATCTGTGATTCACAATGGCTATACCCAACTAAGACAGGTACTGAGCATCAATCATTACTCAATCCGGCACTGAAAATGCAATATAAATCACTAGTAGAAAGCATATCCATTTTTTTAACATGAATCCTAAATTGAGTTTTTTAACAAATGCCATACCAAATGCTGACAATGAAAAAATGCATTGTTCTCAGTCATTGTTTTCTGTGTAAAAAGGCTTGAGATGTGAATACAAAATAAACATACCTAAGAAATGCAACTAAAAGTGGTGTAATTTTGCATATTGGTACTAAAAATATGACCTTCTCTGAGGGTGATTATTTTTTCACAAAGCCTGTAGGAGAGGGCAAAGTGGGGTAGTGTAAAATCTGGTTGTACTTGTCCAAATTATACTTAAACCTATACTCCACTCACATATATCCTAAAAATTAATTGCCCAAGGAGAGCATTTAAATTTTTATGATAAAGTAATTTCTATTCTTACAGGTGTAGCTGCTTTAGTAAGAAAAAAAAAAAGAAAGAGAAGAAAAAACAAAAAAGTAATTCATTAGCAGTGTGAATATTTTAAAATGCCATAATTTCACTTTAGAATGAACATCTGGCTGAGATATATGTGCCAATCTAGTCCTCAAAGTAAAATTTTTCAGCTTGTTTGCACATCACTGAATTCAAGTCTCATGTGGAAGTGCTCTTTAGGAACAAAGTTAAAGGTAAATTCTTTTTCAGTAGGCCAAACTGGATTGATTTAGCCAGTGCTGAAAAAAAATTATACACAGTGGGCATTAATCAAATTATGGTAGCAGACTGAAAGAACTATATATTGGTCCTGATGTCATGAAAAGAAAAGCAAAATTAATGTTTCCAATTTGTGAAAATAAAAGCCACAGTAACCTGAATTTAGATTCTTATTTTGTTAGTGTCACAGGGTAGTAGTGGTTAATCTTAGAAGATTAAGTAGTTAATCTTAGAAGATGTGAATATTTGAAATTTATTCATGAAAGCTTTAACAAGAATAATGATAATAATGATACTTTTCAGTATGCATTCAAGACAAATTAAAAATATACAAAAGTATTACTAGTTATAACGCCTGATTTGTAAGATGCATCTATCAGTGTAATTTCATCATAAACATCTAGAGAAAACTCACTGAAAAAAATTATCATTCTTCCTGTTAGAACCCAACTAGACATAGATTTCCGTACTTCTGTATATATCTGATTATAGAAAACATGCACCAATGTGCCCTATTCTTCTCCAGCATTGCAAAAGCCAAATGGTAGGCATGAAAGTGCCATGGTAAAGTAAAAAGTCCCCATTTCTGGCCCTCAGAACTCATATAAACCTGCTATAAAAATCAAGAATATCATATAACTTGTGCATTGTCTCTATGTCTGTTTTGCCTTGTGACAGGAAGACATAGGTTTGTACTCGTCAGAGGAATTTTTCTCTCTAGTGTTATGGCATCCATAGAAAACTTTAATTTTAGTAAAAAAGAGTAAGCCCACCTCTTATATGAAAAAAAGTACTGGAAAGACTAAATTTTAAAAAATATTGCAGCTAATTTTATCTGCTTTAGCCGCAAAAATGATTATATTGGCAAAGTGTAAACATTTGGAATCAGTAAATTTTTGTTTCTGTACCTCAGTATTTTAGCAACAAACGAGAGTAGAAAAACACCTCTTTTGCATATATTGTAGCAAAAATAGATAAATTGGATATTCGATACTGTCTGAACTTCTATTTGGGCTTAGATTTTTTGTCATATACACAATTGGGAAGACTGTATATTTGCATTTGTTTCATAAAAACAGCTTTTTCCACGCAAAGGTTCTTTTGGACTTTATATTAAGGCTACATTTATAATTAGTTATTAATTTACAACAATTGTTATTGCTGCTGGTTAATTGCATGTTATAGTATCTGACTGGGGAAAGTTTGGATTATAAAACAGATTGATAAGCAGTTGCAACATATTCTTCAGATAAGCTTATATGTAATTAAAGCACATGAGCTGCACTCCACAGTATGCTTATTAGAACATATGTTAATTATTTATTAGTTGTTCAAACTGTACTGTTATAATGAAGCACAAATTGTACCATTATTCACAGATAATGAAAAGACTATACATGCAAATTTAGTTGCTATGCTTATAATTTTTATGAATTTAAGGATTTTACTGTCAATTATAAGAGCATTATTTTTAAGAAAATGCTTAATCTTAGTGATTTTATATTAACATAGAGTGTCTATTTGGAACACTAAAGTAATGGGAGTGTGCACTTCAAATTTAAAGAATTTTATTAAGGTCATCTAGAACTATATATTAAAAATGAAAGAGGGACAGCACATTCTCATGGAGAGAAATTAGATTACGGTTTCAGGCAATGGGATTATGGTATTGAAATCTCTGGGCCAGAATTACTTTCCTTCTATGCGATTTTGCAATTCATACAAAACCATTTACTTTTCAAGGTATTTTAGTTAGATATATTTTCATGCTTAAGAGTACCAGCACCACTCATCTACTTTTCTGTCCTATCATCTTAGTGGAATATACCTTTTCCAAAAGGCTTTGAGCAAGCTTATTTCTGACCTGTGAAGGAAGAAAATGGAATGACAACATTCTTCCTTGCTCTGAGGGGAAAATATATCTTTTCAGGCATTTTTGTAGTTCTAGTTACTTTCTTGAAAAATACAATTACTATGGTTTATGTGGTATAAGAGTATCACAAAATCCAGTCCAACCGTGTTACTGTCTTTCCAGCAGCACAAATACGGGTGTTGAAGATCAGGGCAGAACTGGTACCTTTCAGTGGATCATCATGCATTACGTTCTTCCTGCTTTCTTCACAATCATTAGGTGGTGTTGATCATGCACAAAAATGACACACTCAAATGTTTTGCTAGCATCTGGACTCCATATTACCTCAAACTTTGAAGTAAGCCCATATCACAATACTCCAATCTTCTTTTAAAATGCATTTGATGGTTTAGAAGTTTCACAAAGATAAAGCCAGTTGTGAAATTCATGAAATGTAGATGTAAATTCCGAAAATGTCTGAGTTTGTTCAGATGAGAGTTATTGCAGTAGATTCATCTCTAGGTGTGTTTTTGTTAGGTTCTCAAAACTGAGACAGGGAAGAAAGAAACATTTGCTTAGAAAACAAGCATTCAATCCATGGCCCAGAGGCATAATAAAAATTGCCAAAAGAAAACAAACATTCACAACAAAACCTCAGCTCTTCACATCTTAATCCATATCCCAAATTTACTCATATGCTTTACATAAAATAAATGTAAGACATTTTCCACAGTCAAACCAAAATTAAATTCAAATTAGCCTCAACAGATTTAAATCAAACATGTCGATATCCTGATTTCTTGGAGGAGAAAAAGTGCAGTCATCCTAAATGTTTTCATTTTTTCCTTCTCTCTCCCTCAAGAAAATAACTGTTTTCATAGTAAGTACGAGTCTCAAAAAGAAACTTTACACATGGCCTAAACATCGCAGTAGTCACGGTAACCTGATCTTAACAGTAGAACTTCTTGTTAAAAAAAAGAAAACATAACAGGAGGCAAGCTACAAGTCTGTCTTTAAAACGGTTCTGAAATAACTTCGCCCAGGTAAATGATGATGAAGCCTTTGTTCCTGTTCCATGGTTTGAGCTGTTTCCTCTCTGTATGAAAGCAGTGTCTTTGCTCTATACTCATTTCAAAGTGTTTACTTTAACTACATATTTTTTTTCACTGGAGAGTAGGTATTGAAACCTAGGTATCCTAGTTTAATTCCTCCAAAAGCTCAATTTTACACCTTGCTGTTTGCCCTCTTGTACCTGTGGGTTTTCTTGTAAGGAAGCAAAAAAAATCCCAACATAAATGTAGTGGTGATTTCTATAAGTATTTCCATTTCTTTCTATGGGCAATCAGACATTAAAATGGAAATTTTTGTAGTATTTAGTTGCTTCATTTCCAACAAAACTGAGTGGAATTTGGCATTCATATATCTTCTGAGTCTCTAGGTTGACTTACTTGTTTAAGAAACTGCAGTTCCTAAAAGGATTTCACTTAATCGATGCTGTGGTAAAAACCTTGTCACCTCACTTGTTTGTCGACTTAGCTAAAGGACAACCCAGAAGTCTTCAGTTCATTGAGGTTAGAATGTAAACTCCACCTGAATCATTAAAGCTGTTTTTTTGTTGTGTTTTTTTTTTTCTTTCATTTAATCCATAAGTTTGTATATTATTTATAAGTGTTTTTTACTAGACATATCACTATCCCCAAGGTTAAGAGGTGTCATGGAAAGACATCTAGACAATATTGAAATCCTTAATACACTCTTAAGGAAATACTGTTCTTTTACTTTAAAACTCATACATTATCTGAAAACTCATTGAAACATATATTTCTACACATTTTTCACACTGTCATTGATTTTATTTCACTCTTCTTTATATTTGTAAATTTATTTCTTTTCCAGGCTCAACAGTCAGAAATGTTGAGAATGATATACATCATAACCTACATTTTTTACTCTAGTTAATATACAAAATATATTCCCTTGCTCTCAAAGAGAAATAGACTGCTGAACCACTTCCTTGACATTGCACAGAGTGACGTAAAAGCACATGTGTAAAATTTAAAAAAATATTTTAAATGTTTAATATTCTTGAGTTCTTAAATAGATAATGGTGAAACTCAGAGACCAGGTCTCAGCTGGTATAAATTGCAGTAGACCTGGGAGAATGGCAATGTGATGATTAACATCTACTGGGCTCTGGCCCTGAAACATCATCACTTAGAAATAGCTATCCCTGTGTTGTCAGTATAAAGGAGTTATTTTCTTTTTCCCACTCTTCAAATAAGCATCTTAGTAAAAAAAAAATATATATATATATAAAAATAAATCTGCTGTCTTAAATTCTTTTTTCCTCTTCTCTGAAAGCAGAAAATGTACTTTGTTACCAAGGCATCAACAATTAAATTAATTGGTACTCCTATGTGCTGTATTAAAAGGTAAGTGAAAAAAAAAACTGGGCTGATGCTCCAACTCAAAGTTCTATAGCTTGGGGATGGATGAATGGAAGGACGGACGGACAGATGGACATATGGCAAGCAGTTGTGAAAAAGGATGTATGGAAGTGGCTGAATATGTTTAAATAATTAAAAAAAAATCCACCACAAAATTAAAAAAAAAAAATCAGTTAACAAGAGGGAAAAGTTAACTCATAATTATAATCTTGATGAACATTGTTTTGTCTGGCATTCCTTTCTCTACTTTTCTTTTAATGATTTTTAAAATTTTTTTCTCTTTTTCATGTGTTTTGTTTTGAATTTTTGTTTGTTAACACAAACTAAGCATTTTTGGGGCTATGATTTCTAAAACTGGTTGCACAGGTTTTTACGACTTGCCTGATATTTCCTGTGAAGAATGCTGACACAGCAAATTTATGACATTCGTAGAAACAGATTCTCTGCTAATGTTTGTGATTATAAACAGTAATAACAAAAAAATTAATTTAAAAAAAATGATCCAAGTGTTTGATAATTGCTAAGGAAATAAAAATAATTAGCAGTCCAAAAAATGCACTTGCAAAAGCTAATTTGTTTAATATTCTTTTGAGATTCAGAATCAAAAGAGCAACAGCAACATATATACTCCATAGAAAATGCAAATAAAAGACATGGTGTTGAAGATATTGTTTCTTTTTCACTACAATATTTCAATTTAAAGTCTGTTTTCTTTCCTAGCAACCTTGGTAATGCAACCTTCTTGTGAAAAGTACTGAATTTCTGCATGGTGCTGTGGCCACAGCACTAGACTAATGCAGAATGTGCAGTTATGACAGGTTTTTTAATAGGTTCCTGTCTGCAACACATTTTCTGTCATGTCTGGTAGCAAAATTTTGTCCTTATATCTTATGGAATGATTTGGTGCATACTTTCCAAAATATAAGGAAGTCATTTACTGATTCTCTCCTTTTTCATGCTCTTAGGCTGCTCCTTCTGGCAATTCAGGTATATTTGTCAGGTATTTAAATAAGCAACACCTCTACAGATTACCTGATTTTCAGAACTAATTTCAATTTTGGTGTTTTTCATGGTGTGTGTGAGTCAGAAGAGTATCCTTTATCTTTTGCAACAGGTGTATTGAGAATTATGCTGACTCTTACCCTGGTTTATAGTCATTATGACCCTATTAAAATCAATTCAGCAGCTCACCCCATTATGAAGCTGCTATTTAAGCTGCATTCTTGGCAGTACCCATAGATAGCAGAAGCACAAGACAGCAGCAAAATGTCAAAGGTACTATAAATCTTTGTATAAGTTTGATGGAATTACCAGAGAACAGAAAAAATAAGTTAAGCCTCACAGCAGACTGGAATCCTGAAAAAGTCTTCATTTGCTCTGACTGAAAGCAGATCCTTGCAAAAGAACATCCACTTGCCACAAAGAAGAAAAGACATCACAGGCTCCACAATGTGTACCTACTGGATCATTTGACTGAACTCAGGCTTCATTGCCAGCAAACAAACCTTATTTTCAGTGATCACTTACTTGTCTCTTCAGAAATGTCTGAGAAGCAGGGGAAACAAACATTATGTACGTTCTTTCCTACTCTATCATAGCACCAGTTCCCTGGCACTTAAATATTTTACTGTCTGCATTGTGGAGTAGCCTGTGTGTTCCTTGCAATCCAAATGCCATTTCTCAACAATGGTCCTCTCTTTCTCCCTTATCAATTGAGCTGTCATTATTCATTTTACTGAAAATACTTTGTCCCATTTTAAATGAACGCTTTCTGCAAAATGTTATTTCATTTTCATTTGATTTGAACCAAGTGGAATTTGCAAGTAGAGTTTATATCAGTCTCTAAAATGGCATGGTGGACAACTAAACCAAATTTACTTTATTTAATTCTCAGAGGACTTGATATTTTTAAAGTTGCTGATGTTTGAAAACATCCATATGTGTCAACCAACGAAACTGAAATCTGAAAATCAATTTTTCTTGATAAAGCAAAGAACAAAGTGAAACAACATGCTTGCAAGTTTAAGTTGCAGAGTACACACACTGAGCTGATGAAATTGCCTTGGTGTTTTGCCATTACAGCCTTTTTACCACTTTCTTTGCAATGGAAACTATCATGTCATTATGAGCAGATAAACAGTTCTCTCCATATATGCATGCTTCTGTGTGTATGTACGCAGGAGCGTCGTGGTTTAAGCCGTAAATCGCGCAGTTTGCACACTCACTCCCCCCTCTTTCTTTTCCCCCACTCCGGGGGGGAAGGGGGGAATGGGGAGAAGAATCGAAAGAATGTAACTCTCACGGGTTGAGATAAAACAGTCCAGTAACTAAGGTACAACACAAATCACTACTGCTACCATCAATAATAATAATGACAAGGGAAATACAAGGGAAGAGAATACAACTGCTCACCAAGCCTGACGACCAAGTCGTGAACTAACTCTTCCAGGTTCCTGACCCCAGTTTTTACATCCTGGGCATGACGTGCTGTGGTATGGAATACCTCTTTCGTCAGTTTGGGTCAGGTGTCCTGTCTCTGCTTCCTCCCAGCTTCCCCTCCTCCCTGGCAGAGCATGAGACTCCAAAAGTCCTTCGTCAGACCAAAACATTACCAAGCAGTAATTGAAAACACTGATGTTATCAGTGTTGTTCCCAGGCCGAAAGTCAAAACCACAGCACTGCACCAGCTACTAAGAAGGAGAAAAATGACTTACTGCTGAACCCAGAACAAGGAGGCAGGGTAGGAAGAAGAGGAGGTAGAAATTGTGGTAGATGGAGAGAGGGCGAGGAGGCAAGCAAAAAGTAGAAATTCCAACAATGAAAGAAGTCGTATGGAAGTTGCGAAGGAGATAGCACCTACCCAATGGTGTCTTACTGAGGGGAAAGAAAAAGAGCATACAAAACTTGCATACATTATCACATCTGAGGTCAAGTGAGAAAAAACAATATTCTGGAAGCATCAGAACCTAGAAATTAACCTCTTATATTCACCACGGAGTTCCTTTAGATTAGTGGTTATAACTTACAGCCAAAGTCCCAGTAGTTTCAATGAAAGCTGAATGTAAGGGCAAAAGGCTGGAGAACGTGTTACTTAAATATTGGTCCATAACTGTCATCTCCTAATTAAGCAGGAAGAAGAGTAGAAAGGAAGGAGTCTTAAGCATCAATTCACTTTTCTGCAGTCGTGGAGTCCATTTGCTTGCGTAGATAATGAATCACAAATAAACGGATGTATAATCTTTTACACATGGTTTCAGAGTCAACTTCCCAAAACCTTATTGACAGCTGAGAGGATATTTTGAATTTAAAAGTCAATATCCTGACTTTCCTTCAGGACTAAAGGCAAGTCGTCTAGGATTATATCACCTCATACCAATGACTTAAACATGCAACATGGGAGTGTTTTATTTTTCCATCAAAGAAATTTGGAGTTGCTGATAAGCAGATGTCAATGAATAATGAAAAGTTACTCAAATAGATAGCTGTGATGAGTGTTAATGTAACAACCAAAGAATTAAAATAAATAAAAATTGTTATATTAGAAGGCAGATTGGTGTTATGGATAATTTGGTTTCAGCTGCATTATTTCACGAATTCCAGACTTCTCAAAGGGTTAGTTTCTGCTTGTATGTTGCCATCTGAAAGCCAGTAGGAGACATGCACAAAAACATATACATACAGTAGGTATGTGTATATACATATGCATAAATAGATACACTCACACGTATACACACACACACAAAGGAGATGTGATGATAATGCAAAATATCTGAAAGGGGCCAGAAAATTATGCAGTAAGCATGGATGCTAATGTCTGCCAGTGTAGATGACACTTGCAAGAGTATGTATGAAATGCATACTTTGAATAGTAGTTTAGGTGGGAAAATGGTCTTGGAGGTAAAAATTCATCTGTTAAATAACAATGTTAAAACAAAGCAGAAGTATTAAATCAAAAGACAATGAAGTATATCTTCAAATACTGCTTTTTTTTTTTTTTTGGTTTTTCTTCTTTAATGGGTTGGCTACCATCCCATTTCTGTTAATGAGGCTGAAGGTACTGAAAGAGATATCCATGCCTAACAGTCTTAAGCACCTTTACTCAATAATAAATATGTAGCTAAAGCCACTGGTTACTACCACTCAGTCTCCACTCTCTGGTACATTCCAGCTTGCACAAATTGTTACTGGAGGAGTACAGAGATGAAAAGTAACAATTCAAGAGACTTTTTTTTTTTTTTTCTTGCTCACTTAGCCCTGGTCTTGATCTTACAAATGGTTTACAGTTATAACTTTATAGGTATGCTTAATAACTGCCTCTGTGGTTCTGCCCCATGAATGAAGATACTCTTTGAAGTCAAGCATTTGCAGAGTCACTAACATAGATAAAATCTTCAGAAGCTTGCACCATTTGATGTGTTTAACAAGAAAGGAACAATTAATTGAATTCTGGAATTACTTTTCTTGCAAAATAATGTTACACAAAAAAATGATTCTGTGCAGGTAGACCTTTCGTACCTTACTATGAACCCTTTTGGCTCCCACTGAATGTATGTTAGGGATTTAAACAGTCTGCAAAACAGGGAATAAAACAGGAAGAAAACCTGATTTCTTGCATCCCTGACTATTCATTGTCGATACCAATATTTGTCAGAGGAGTAGGGCTGTTATCCCATTATCCTGATTTATAACAGCTAAGCATGAAATCCTAAGATTAGACAAAACTATTTAGTTATCTTTTCCATTTCTATTTCCTCTTCAGAGAAATGAGGACAGAAACGTTCATAAAAGTAATCTTTTTCTTACAACTTGCTGAAGGTCTTATTCAAGACAAGGAATTAATTTCCTTTACATTCTGAGAACAGGTACTGATTTTCCATGAGGATGAGTTATAATTTGTATGATTAATTATTTTCAGTTACTGTAGTGTGTTAATTTGTATACTGGTTTTAAATACAATGTAGTCTTCCTCTTCATGTTTCAGCTGGCTCAACTCATAAACACATGAAAATAATTTTATCTTGCCATGTGTCTGTTTAAATAAAGTGATATCTGAAAGTTCATCTCAAAGCCTTTCCATGCTCAACATGGAAGCCTCCCTTTGCAGTCACATTATCCCTGGAATTTGCACAATAAATACGCTTAATCTGGAATAAAAATATCACATAGAAAGCAAGCTTACAATAAAACCCCCTAAAAAGCTACAAACCAACATATATGTTTATATAAGTATATACATGCATTCATGCCTCATCTGTGGAAGTGTTCAAGGACAGGTTGGATGGGGTTCTGAGCAACCTGGTCTAGTGGAAGGTGTCCTTACTCAAGGCAGGGTGGAACTAGATGGTCTTTAAGGTCCCTTCTAACCCAAATTTTATGTAAATAAAGACTCTTGAAAGATTTTCCTCCCCTTCCCCCCAGAATTTGAAGAAAATAGCAGTTTCATGCCTTTTTACCATGCTTTTCTATTACTGAAATGCTGTTCAAGGCAAAATAAAAAAAAAAATAAAAATAAAAAATAAAGGTACTTGTAGCTTCTAATTTTGCAAATCTTTTCGGAAAAGAAAAAAACATTTGCCTACATACAGTAGTGTAATGTAACTCTCCTTATAAAAAGACATCTCTCTGTTGCAGTGTAGTTCAGAGAAAAAACGCAATGTGGTATCAGGAAAACATGAGCATAGTTTGGAAGCAAGGCGAAGAGCTGAGTGTTATACTATGCGGATCTTCTAGGTAAACCTACTAATTTCATCATCATAAGAATGTATCTCATATGAAATAATAATGAATTATTATTTCACCCTTATCACAAAAGTAAAAGATACATCTTGCATTAATACAGCTGTACTACATCTTAGGGACCTACTAGACAATTCTATCAAAAAAAATTGCTTGTCCCACAACAATAAATAAAATTAATCAGTTATTTCAGTGCACTTTAGCACCTAATTTCCGTAATCTTTATTCTATATTAAGAATTTCTTCCTGAATACACTGAAATCTTTTCCTTTTTAGGCAAAGGCACAATTTTACTTATGTAAGTGAAGGCTATATAAAGTGACAAGTAGTACAATATGCAAGAATAGACTTCCTTTTATACTGAACAAACAAAAAGCTTGAGACACAGCTTCTTTTCTTTTCTGAAGCCTTAAACCTTTCGTTTGTGGGTCAGAAATTTTGCTCCAACAGCTGATTACTGCATCTTACAGACTAGATGCCACATTTTACCACTAGATAAACGTCCTCAGCTTTTTACCTAAAATGTTTGCCTATGAGAAACTGAAGTCATGTTCAGATTTGACTGTGTTAATAAATTTTACAACAGGTAACAACAAAATAAGCAGTTGATATAGCTTTCTCTAACTGTCATTCTATCTGATGGAGCACTCACAAAATCTAGGGAAGATGTCACCTCATTTAAATGGTGTGAAGCAGCAAGCTGAAAACCAGCGTTGTTTTCATATTATCATAGGGTAGTTAGGGTTGGAAAGGACCTTAAAATCACCTAGTTTCAACCCCCCTGCCATGGGCAGGGATGCTCCGTACTAGAATATGTTGCCGAAAGCTCTGTTCAACCTGGCCTTGAACACCAACAGGGATGAAGCATTTCCCACCTCTTTGGGCAACCTGTGCCAACACCTCACCACCCTCACAGTAAAGAACTTCTTCCTTATATCTAACCTAAACTTACCCTGTTTAAGTTTAAGCTCTTTATCCCTACTGTTCTATCCCTACAGTCACTGAAAAAGAGTCCCTCTCTGGCATCCTTGTAGGCCCCTGTCGTGGTTTAAGCCACTGCAATTCAACCAGCTCACTCACTCACTCCTCCCTCTTTCTTCCCCCCAGCTCCTGGGGGTATTGGGAGGAGAATCAAAAGAATGCACCTCCCACAGGTTGAGATAAGAACAGTTTAGTAACTAAGGTATAACACAAATCGTTACTGCTCCCACCAGTAATAATAATGACAAGGGAAATACAAGAAAGAATACAATCGCACACCACCTACACGCAGCATGACCAAACCATGCACCCCCCACCCTTCTGGGTCTCTGCCCTCCATTTTTACATCCTGGCCATGACATGCTATGGTATGGAATACCTCTTCGGCTAGTTTTGGGTCAGGTGTTCCGTCTCTCCTTCCTCCCGGCTTCTGCTTCTCCCCAGCAGAGCATGAAGCTCAGAAAGTCCTTGGCCAGACCAAAACATTACCAAGTGTAAGCGCTGGTGTTATCAGCGCAGTTCCCAGGCCCAAAATCAAAACCACAGTGCTGCACCAGCTACCAAGAAGGAGAAAAATGACTGCTGCTGCTGAACCCATGACAGCCCCCTTCAGATACTGGAAGACTGCTATGAGTTCTCCATGCAGCTTCTGTTCACCAGGCTGAATAGCCCCAATTTTCTTTGCCTGTTTTCATGCAGGAGGTGCTCCAGTTCCCGATCATCCTTGTGGCCCTTCTCTGGACTTGCTCTAACAGCTCCACATCTTTCTTATATTGAGGACACCAGAACTGCACAGTATTCCAAATGGGGTCTCATGGGAGCAGAGTAGAAGGGCAGGATCACCTCCTTTGATCTACTGGTCACTCTCCTTTTGATGCAGCCTAGGATACTGTTGACTTTCTGGGCTGTGAGTGTACACTGCCAGCTCATGTTAAGTTTTGGATCGACCAGCACCGTCAAGTCCTTCTCTGCAGGGCTTCTCTGAATCTATTTTCTGCCCAACCTGTAGTTGTGCCTGGCATTGCTCTGACCCAGGTGTAGGACTTGGCACTTGGCTTGGTTAAACTTCATAAAGTTGGCATCTGCCCACCTCTCACGTGTATCAAGGTCTCTCTGGATCCCATCAGTTCTCTCCAGCATGTCAACCAAACCACACAGTTTGGTGTCATCAGAAAACTAGCTGAGGGTGCATTCAATCCCACTGTCCATGTTGTCAACAAAATTGTTGAACAGGGTCAGTTCCAACATCAACCCCTGAGGGATACCAGTTGTCACTGGTCTCCAACTGGATGTTGAGCTGTTGACTGCAACTCTCTGCATGCAGCCATCCAGTCGGAACTTTATCCACAGAGTTGTCTATCCATCAAATTTATGTCTCTCCAGTTTAGAGTGAAAGATGTCATGCAGGACAGTGTTGAATGCTTTGCACGTTTTTTCCTGCCTAAAAACATTTGATGGCACAGGGAACTAGTCTGAACGTGAACCAAGACTCTATTTTTTCTCTTAAGTCTAACTGTTCCTAGACCATAGGATGACTCTATTTCTACAGTTCATTCATCATCGCCAGAAAGAATTACCTCTTGAGTGTTGCAAACATGCTGAGACTTTGAAATTATTTTTCTTGGTGACAATTTATGATGTAAGAACCTGACAGCTTGACTGCCATGATAATGGAACTGCCAAGCTTTGGCAAGCAGGAAGGCAGAAGAAGAGGGCAACATGAAACACATTGCAATTTAAATTCTGGTGTTGATCCAAGATTGCTTTAATTTTACTTGTCTACTCACAGAACTAGGAAAATATATTTTTTTTAAAGCCTTCTGATGCTAAATGGCACTTTGGGGATGTAAAGTTATTATCTTACCCACAAATTTCTCTGTTCTCTGCAACCATGTTTTACTATGTGAGTTTTATTAGTTCTGGACTCATCATTTTTACCTTAAGAAAATATCTCATTTTACCCTAATTGGTTTCCCTACTACAAATAACAGAATATAAAAACGTAACACTTTCCTGTAACTTGACAAGTATTTAGAGAACTTTGATGGGGAAATATAAAGCTAGATCTAATTACAGATCTATTGGGTAACTGTCATATTACTAATTGTCCTTTGGGAAAGTAAAGTTGATGAAGAGCTTACATTTATATGTAACACATTTGAACAGAAAAGGATTCTCAAGTGTTCTGTAGTGTTCATATACATATACAAAAAAGTAGGTATACATATATATTTTATACATATAAGCAACAGAATTTTGCATTGCAATCAAATGTAATAATTACTTAGTAATGTAACTAAAATGAAGAGTAATTGCTGTAGAGGCAAACTGCAGGTAAAATTCTAGGAAGAACACATTTCGGTGTTGTAATTCCATTATAACAACAAGGTCAGTATTCCCCTGTGAAATGTTTCACTGTCTCTTTACTACTTATTACCCAAAGTCTCCTCTCTAAGTATCACTTAGTGATACTAAGACACAAGAAACAAGTAGCAGAGATGATTTAGCTAAGCTACGTTTACCTCCCCTGCCCAGAGTGCTAGGTGTGGCGGTCAGTCTCTCTATCCAGTTCATCACACAGCTGGACAAATTCTGGTGCTGGCAGAGAGGTCAGTGGCAAATAGGCTGTTTCTTACAGCAGAAACAATAGTTACTGCTGCTTTACAGCACTTTCTGAATTATGTCTCAGAGTCTTAACTCACGGACAATACAAGTAACAGCAAAATACATATACCCAAATGTGTCAATGTCCTGTTTAAATACATTTCAGATATGATCCTGATCCAGAAAAAGTGTTCAAATATATTCAGCTTAAGAAGTAAAAGCAGCGGGCCATAGTAGTAGGGGACTCTACTCTGGAAGGAACAGAGGCACCCATCTGTCCGCCAGACACAGGCTCAAGGGAGGTCTGTTGCCTACCAGGGGCTCAGATCAGGGATGTTGCAGAGAAGCTGCCTGCTCTAATTGGTCCCACTGACTATTACCCACTTCTAGTGATCCATGTGGGTGCTGCTGATATAGATAGCAGTAGCCCGGAGAACATAAAGAAGGACTACAGAGCCCTGGGAGAGGTGGTGAGGGGCTCTGGAGCTCAGAATGTCTTTTCCTCAATTCTCCAGGATACAGGGCAGGACCTTAAAAAGGCTAGGAGGATTGGCCAGGTTCATAAATGGTTAGAAGGGTGGTGCCATAGTCGGGGGTTTGTGTACCTTGAACAGGGAACACAGTTTAGTAGGCCAGGTTTATTGGGGGCTGGTGGAGCTGGTCTGACAAAGAAAGGGAAGAGTGGATTTGGGAGGAGGCTTGCCAGACTAGTCAAGGATGCTTTAAACAAGATGTATTGGGAGAGTGCGGCATAATTCCATCCCAACACACCCAGTTACTGGCCAGCACCTATAGTAAACGTTCAGAGCAATGTAGAGATATTCCAGCTCCTCCAGCTAATGAACCAGCTTCAATTGGAGCTCAGCTCAGATGCTTCTATACAAACACCTGTAGCATGGGGAAAAAACAAGAGGAATTAGAGATGTGTACACATCTACGGCGGGGGTATGATATCACAGGCATTACCAAAACATGGTGGGATGGTTCCTATGACTGCTGTGTTGGAATGGAAGGTTACAGGCTCTTTAGGAAAGACAGGCTTGGCAGATGGGGAGGGGGAGTTGCTATATATGTTAGGGATAGGCTGGAGAGTATGGAACTCTGTCTGGGGACAGGTGAGCAGTCAACAGAGAGTTTGCGGGTCAGGGTTAAAGGAAGAACAGTGATGGGAGACATTATTGTGGGGATCTGTTACAGATCACCTGACCAAGAGGACTCGGTGGATGAAGCGCTCTATAGACAGATAGAAACAGCCTCACACTCGCAGGCCCTTATTCTCATGAGGGACTTCAACCACCCTGATCTCTGTTGGAGGGATGGTACGGCCCAACACAAGCAATCCAGGAAGTTCCTCGATTGTGTGGAAGACAACTTCCCTCTGCAAGTAATAGAGGAGCCAACAAGGAGAGGTGCCATGCTTGACCTCGTGCTCATCAACAGGGAAGGGTTGGTTGGAAATATGACACTCCAGGGCAGCCTTGATTGCAGCGATCATGAGATGGTCGAAATTGAGATCCTCAGGACAGTGAGAAGAGCGTGCAGCAAGCTCACTGCCCTGGACTTCAAGAGAGCAGACTTTGGCCTCTTCAGGAACCTGCTCAGAAAGATTCCATGGGATAAAGCCATAGAGGGCAGGGGGGATCAAGACTGTTGGCTGATATTCAAGGATCACTGCTGCAACCTCAGGAGCGATACATCCCAACTAGAAGGAAGTGCAGCAGGAGGGCCAGGAGACCTCCTTGGATGGATAAGGAGCTGCTGAGGAAAATTTGAGGGAAAAAAAGAGGCTTATAAAAGGTGGAAGCAAGGACAGACAGCCTGGGAAGAATACAGGGATGTTGTTGGGGAAGCCAGGGACCAGGTTAGGAAAGCTAAGGCCCACTTAGAATTAAACTTGTTTAGGGATGTTAAGGATAAACAGAAGGGATTCTATAGGTACATTGCAAATAAAAGGCAGGCTAGGGACAACGTGGGCCACCTCCGTAAGCTATCGGGAGAACTGGCTACCCTGGATTTGGAGAAGGCTGAGGTTCTTAAGGACTTCTTTGCCTCAGTCTTCACTGGAAAATGCTCGGACCACACCACCCAAGTCTTGGAAGGCAGACTCAAGGACAGTGAGAATGAAGACCCTGGGCTCGGTGTGGGAGAGGATCTGGTTTAAGACCATCTTAGGAACCTGAACTCACACAAGTTCATGGGACCTGAAGAAAACCATCCACGGGTCCTGAAGGAGCAGGCAAATGAAGTTGCTAAGCCACTGTCCATCATATTGGAAAAATCATGGCAGCCAGGTGAAGTTCCCAATGACTGGAAAAGGGAACTATAACCCCCAATTTGAAGAAGAGGAAAACGAATGAGCCGGGGAACTACAGACCAGTCAGCCTCACCTCTTTGCATGGCAAAATCTTGGAGCAGATTCTCCTGGAAGGCATGTTGAGGCAGATGAAAAACAAGAAGGTGGTTGGTGAAAGCCAGCATGGCTTCACTAAGGGGAAATCCTGCCTGACCAAACTGGTGGCCTTCTATGATGGGACTACAGAACTGATGGACAGCAGTTGATGTCATCTGTTGTCATATCTGATGGATAGCAGTTGATGTCTACTGATGGTAGAGAAGTTGATGTCATCTACCTGGACTTGTGCAAAGGATTTGCCACTGTCTCACATGACATCCTTGTCTCTAAGTTGAAGAGACATCAATTTGGTAAGTGGACCACACAGTGGATAAAGAACTGGCTGGATGGCTGCATGCAAAGGGCTGTGGTCAATGGCTCAATGTCCAGCCGGAGACCAGTAAGGAGTGGTGTCCCTCAGGGATTGGTGCTGGGACTGGTCTTGTTCAACATCTTTGTTGGTGACATGGAGAGTGGGATTGAGTGCGCCCTCAGCAAGTTTGCCGATGACACCAAGCTGTGTGGTTCGATAGGCACACTGGAGGGAAGGGATGCCATTCAGAGGGACCTTGACACACTTGTGAGGTGGGCTGATGCCAACCTGATGAAGTTCAACCATGCCAAGTGCAAGGTCCTGTACCTGAGTTGGAGCAATGCCAGGCACAGCTCCAGGTTTGGCAGGAAGAGATTCAGAGAAGCCCTGTGGAGAAGGACTTGGGGGTGCTGGTTGATGAAAAAATGAATATGAGCAGCGTGTGCTCACAGCCCAGAAAGCCAACCATATCCTGGGCTGCATCAGAAGGAGCATGACCAGCAGGTCGAGGGAGGTGGTCCTGCCCCTCTACTCTGCTCTCCTGAGACCTCCCTTGGAGTATTGTGCCCAGTTCTGGTGTCCTCAACATCAAAAGGGCATGGAACTGTTAGAACAAACCCAAAGGAGGACCATGAGGATTTTCAGGGGACTGGAGCACCGCCCGCATGAAGATAGGATGAGAAAGCTGGGTCTGTTGAGCCTGGAGAAGAGAAGGCTGCATGGAGACCTCATAGCAGCCTTCCAGTATCTTAAGGGGGGCTCCAGGGATGCTGGGGAGGGACTCTTCTTTAGGGACTGTAGTGAGAGGACAAGGGGTAACGGGTTCAAACTTCAACACGGAAGTTTAGAATGGATATGAGGAAGAAATTCTTTACTGTAAGGGTGGTGAGGCACTGGAATGGGTTGCCCAGGGAAGTTGTGAATGTTCCATCGCTGGCAGTGTTTAAGGCCAGGTTGGACAGAGCCTTGGGTGGTATGGTTTAGTGAGAGGCGTCCCTGCTGATGGCAGGGCGATTGTGACTAGGTGATCTTAAGGTCCTTTCCAACCGTAGCTGTTGTATGATACTATCATTCTAAGTTACATGGATAAATTAATGTCAAACAGTAAACAAAAATCTAAGTGAGTGCATTCAGATTATAAGGCCTGAACTCTTCTGTGAAGATATCCTATTTCTAACAGATATCCCCTAAAATGATTCTGCTAGGCAAGATGACCAGCTTGCTAAAATGCAACGTGCTTTATGTATACTGCTACTTTATCTCTTTGTATCTCCTGCTGGTGCTGCAGAGGTCTGATTCCACTTAGTTATCTAGATGACATAGAAGAAGTATCAGTGGTGCTACCTTAGCACTTTATCTCCTAGATTGAATTCCAATACGCATACACTGAACTTCTTATTTAAGAATAAGAAAAGGATACTTGAATATGGATATCAGGACAAAATAAAATATTTTAGTTTCTTTAGATCATATCCAGAATGAAATAATTTGTGGGGTTTCCCCTTTATTACTATTTCTGTTGCAGATTAGTAACATGTCAGTATTCTACTCAGTGCTGCAAACTCCAACTGTTACAGGGAATAAATGCCGGGGACAATAAGGTGTCATTGTCATGGTTTAAGCCCCCCACCCACGCAATTTTACTCACTCACTCCCCCTCTTTCTTCCCCCAGTCCCGGGGGGATGGGGAGGAGAATCAAAAGAATTCAACTCTCAAATGAGGCTTCTGTGCTTGTCCCTGGGGCTGGTGTAGCTGCTGTGCTTGACGGCTCTCTCACCACCAGCTGCTCTTTGTCTGAGTCCAGATCTCCCTCCTCTGCCTTGCTGGGCAGTACCGCGCAGTCTCCTGCATCCTCCTGGGGCTCGGGCTCGCGGGGCTCTGCGGGCAGCTGCTGGGGAATGCTCTCGGCCGCTGCGGGGCCGGGCACGGCCGCCGCCTGCCCCTCCCGCTCGGTAGCCGCGGGGCTCGGCTCGGGAGGGGGGTGTGCTCAGCTCCTCTGCCGCCCCGTTCCCGGCCTCTTGATCCCCCGGGCCCTTCTCCCGGGCCGTTTCGGCCGCCGGCGGCTCCCGGGACAGCCCTGCCGCGGTTTCCCCTCCTCCCTTCTGGAGCTCGCCCGTATTACAAGCCATTTCAATGGAGTACAATGTAACAAGAACCTTAACCCAAAACCCAGATGTGAAAAACGTTAAGATAAGAAGAACCGGCTGTAAGTAAAGTATCATACGCTGAACCTGTGAGAACCAGAGCAACAACTTTGAGAGCCAAAAAATCTCTCAACTTTGAGAGCCAATAAATCAGCATTGTGAAGAGAGGTTATTCTGTCTTTATCTCAACCCTTCGTGCCCATCGGGCGTCAAAAAGAACTGTCCTGGTTTAAGCCCCCCACCCACACAGTTTTACTCACTCACTCACTGCCCTTCTTTCTTCCCCCAGTCCCGGGGGGATGGGGAGGAGAATCAAAAGAATTCAACTCCCACAGGTTGAGATAAGAACAGTTTAGTAATTAAGGTATAACACAAATCACTACTGCTGTCACCAGTAATAATACAAGAGAAATACAAAGAAAGAGAATACAACTGCTCACCAAGCCCGACCCAGCCAATGCACCCCCCAACAGTGAACTTCCCAGTCCCCAAAAACCTGACCATACTGTGCACCCCCAGTCCACCACCACCACCACCACACCCTTCCGGGTCTCTCCCCTCCGATTTCACATCCTGGACATGACGTGCTGTGGTACGGAATAACCTCTTTTGTCAGTTTGGGTCAGGTGCCCTGTCTCTGCCTCTTCCCGACTCCCCTCTTCCCTGTCTCTACCTCCTCCCCTCCTCCCCTCCTCTGGCATGAGGCTCAGAAAGTCCTTGATCAAACCGAAACATTGCCAAGCAGTAACTATAAACACTGGTGTTATCAGCGCTGCTCCCAGGCCCAAAATCGAAAACACAGTGCTGCACCAGCTACCAAGAAGGAGAAAAATGACTGCTACTGCTGAACCCATGACAGTCATCCTCTTTAAGTAATAAACAGTGGGTTAACACAATCACAAGCAGTGGCAAGAAATGCGGCTTTCCTCTCCCCATTATAATACAGTATTTTGAACAGTATAAGAAACTCAATGAATTTAGTGACTACTAAATAATATGTGGTTGTTGAGCCTGTCGATATTCACTGGGAAGTTTATCAGCAAGATGTCAATGAGTTACAGTGGTAGAATTAGCATGTTAAAGAGTTTGATAGCTTCCATCCAGGAAATTATAGAGCAGAGAGTGTCAGGGATAAGCAGTAAGTTACTGCACCACTGAAGAAGTCAGAAAAGAAGGGGAAAAAAGTGTCTGAGGCTCATGTTTGCTTCGAAGAGATTCCTTTAGTCACAGCATTAAACTGATACTTAACCAAATCAGGAACAGCTTGTGTTCCTATTGTTTCTTTTATTGAAGCCTAAAGGAAGTTATGTAATTGATGCCAAAGCATAGAGCTGGCTACATAGTAGCAAGGATGACTCTTCAACAAACAAACAAACAGGCAAAAAAATTTCTCCGTGGTTTGTGTATGGCTTTAGTAAGGAATTTTTTTTGTAAGGAAAATTTGTAAGGAAAAATTGAAAAGGTGTTAAACACACCACTTAATTTTATGGAGGAAGAGATGCAGAAATAATTTCAATAAAATATGTCCTCAATTTTTTTCAATCTCTCCATAAATTTGAAATGTACAGAAATGCTATTACTCCTTATTTAGAAAGAAATACAATGCACCACAGAGCTCAGAGACATATATTTAAAGATTTTAAGGTGTTTAAAGATAAAAATGTGAGATTTAGGAGGAAGTTCTTTACTGTAAGGGTGATGAGGCACTGGAATGAGTTGACCAAGGAAGTTGTGAATGCTCCATCTCTGGCAGTGTTCAAGGTCAGGTTGGACAAAGCCTTGGGTGACATGGTTTAGTGTGAGGTATGCCTGCCCATGGCAGGGTGTTTAGAAGTAGATGATCATAAGGTCCTTTCCAACCCTATTTACTGATTCTATTATTTGTCAAAAGCAGTTATACAACTAACAGAGATATTTCAATCATTAAAAAATCAATGAAAATTAAGTGCGTAGACACTTTAAAAATGCTATTAGTCAGATCATTAGTTATAGTTTCAAAAACCTCTCATAAAGTGACATTCTGGTGTCAAATGGGAGCTCTAGTATGTAAATAATAGCTGAAACTTGTCTCTAAAAATCTGTATTTGAAACCTGTCCTGGAGCCATTGGCAGTTTAACTGAGTACTAGCTAACTGAAGTCAATGCCAGTATAATAATACTACATCAGTAACTCATATAAAGATACTAAGCTGAAAGTCTTATGGACATAAGAAGTCTTTGCCAGAAAGATGTTCAACCTCTCCATGTGCTTTGACTCAGCCTTGTGGGTTTGTGCTGTGTAAAGGTTTGGCAGGCTAGTATTGAAAGATGTCCCATGAACTAACAGAAAGTCTCATGGAGTATTTTGTTCTAAATGTTTCAGAAGTAAAGAAACCCTGAATTCAAAGAATGGCTTTTTTTTTTTCTTCATATTTTTACACTTTTTCGTTCATTCCCATGTTTCTCAGCTACTTCTCAGAAATCTCTTCCCACCTGAACTTCTCTGCTTCATAATCTTCCTCCATCCTATAATCTAGCTCTTTGATCTCCTGCCCTCCTACTGCAGTTTTGTTTCCTGTTCCCTCTGCCCTTTTCATTTTTGTGTGCTGCACAATTTGCTTTTGGCCTCATACTGATTCTTCTTTCCTGTTCCCTATATTCATAATGTTTGATACAAGCCATGAATGACAAGGATGTCTGAACAAACCCAGTATGACCCTTTTATTCTCCACAAAGCCATGTGAACAAAAAAGTGTCTGTCTGCATTTCACAAGGACAGGGAACACAATGCCCTGTGGTCAAAGGAACAGGTTATGGTTTATTTTACTTTGAGTAAAGAGCTTTATTGAGAGTGGCAGGAACTAAAGCACCTTAGAGATTACTGTTTGTTCCAGATGAGTTGTCACTTTGCAATCTGTGACCTGTCTGCGCTTCTTTACTGAACTTGTCTCATAATTTCCAAAGCTACTGTATTCTGAACCTTGTGAATCCTGTCATAAAGGGCATTACTTGGATTATCCAGCTGGCAAGTAGATTTTGGCCCTTACAGGAGCCTTGGGTCTCCTGTTCTGCAGGTGACATTGCTTAGATGTACTGTAAGGAAGAGATGACATTTTAAAGGCATGAATATGCAATTTTTTTCCCCATAGAAAGGATAGCCTTATGAAATGTTGCATAAATGACTCTTATATTTAATTAAAAAAAAGGACAAAAAAAAAAATAAAGGAAAGGCTCGTACCTTCTGATGTACCTTATCTCTGAGAGAAAGAGCAAGCAGCAGCTGAAACTGGAATGACCTGCAGTAAATCTGTATATTGAAAACTATCTTGATCACATACATTTTCTTTGCTTTTAAATGTGTAAGCACTGATTAGCTTTCATATGTTAACTGTGTGAGTGGAAGTTTGCTGGGTCTGTACAGTTATGCAGGCTGCAAGATCTCTACCTTCCCCCTGTCTAGTGTCATACACTCAGCAGCTCCAGTCCTTCCCACATAAGGTTCCTGAGGATTTGCGTCTTACTCACTCCCTCTCACATCCTCCTGCCACCAGCACTGGTGATTAGCAAAGCTTTCCTCTGCACTGCAGTTCATCTCACTGTTCCCTTTCCTCTGCGCTGCAGTTCATCTCACTGTTCCCTTTCTTCCTTGCTGGGCATAGATGCAGACCTATCAAGTCTTACTGAGTGGCAGACTCACATGAATACTTCACTCCTGGTGTTTCCCTGCTGCCAGTGTTTCATGCTTCTGAATGATAAAAACACAAGCCTATCTCCTGTGGGAGAAGCCCAGGATCCTCCTGAAGTCTCCGCACAAGAGAGCTTCTGGATCTATTACTTCTACTTCCTGAGCTCAGTCTTTAGGGTAGTGGAGCAAAACACCTCTTCTGTACTTCAGGCAGTGATATACATTATAGTCAAATCCTCCAAAAATAAGTTTTGCCTCTTGCAAGGCACATTCCCAAGTGGCAACATATAACAAAGTCTCCCATATCTGGACTTAAGCCTTATATATGATTCTGTGCTGTGGATTGGTCAGAATGAAGTGGGTATATGAGGGGACAGTTGAAAACCAAACACACAAAATCCCAACATAAAAGGTTAACTTGTTTTTATCTCTTTGCAACAATAAGTGAAAAATTGTAAATCCATATTTTGTGTCGGTATAGGTGTGAGTGTTAAATGACCTACTCCTTTTTCAAACAGATTGTTTTCCACTGCAGAAGTAGCTGGCATGAGCAGTATAGTAGAGATAGGCAAGCAGAGAGAGACAAAACTGAGCCCTCATGGAGCACAGCTTTAAGAACAAAACAAAGGTCAGATAACCCATACAACCGTGAGCCAACCGGTGCAATATATTTATTCTGCAACTTCAATACTTTTTCCCAGACTTCCAGTTACTATCTTGTTTCCCTTTTAATAGTAGCCACCCTGCAGATAGTTTTGCATTCTGTCAGGCATCAGCCATGTAACTTTATTTTGTTTGTTCTTTGCTAGCTGTTCAGTCATTTAGCTTTAGCACTATGATTCCAAGAAAGCATCAAAGCATTGGCAGAAGTGATGAGATATGAACAGTGCCCAAACTCGACATTGCCAATCTGCTATTTTAGAATAATTACGTGAGGGATGCTGACATTAAAAAGCAAGCTTTGAACTATTATTAAATAAACAGCTTAACTCTTACATAATTCTAAGCAGAGTTAAGAAAAAGAAAGCAAAAGTGGAACCAAAAACTTTTCTGCCTTAGAATGTTTACTGGGCCCTGTCGTTACAGCTTTACAGGAACAGCCCATACCAAATGTTAGGATAATATCTTGTTAACATTAGATTGTTATAATCATGTTTTATTTAGTGATGTTAAACATAAGATATGATAAGGTTTCAAAATGAGAACTTTGAAGACTGAGCTGTGGTCTTTGAGGTAGGCATCTTTTTTTTTTTTTTATACATTTGCAGTGTTGGATGGCCCATGGAACTGCCTGAATATCCACATTTTCTAGTGTGTGTCCTAGCTGGGTGTTTTGATTGACAAGCACTGAATCTGAGACCATGTAGACAAATTTCAAGAAGCACTTTGGCTTAAAGTGAACATGTGTGCTGATGGTTGAACAATTTTCAGATAGGGCTTTCAGTTGCACAGCCAGAATTAATGAACACTCCTGAAAATACAGGCTTAAGCTGTCAAAAGAACAAATGCAACCAACAGACAAAATTTCACTGTGCCACCTTAGAGGCTTGTCTCAGATTGTAACTAGAGAAATCAAACAAAGAGATGAAGATTTTTATTCTCTTTTGTGATATTGCAAGCCCAGGCATCTGTATTATTTTACATCATCATCACATAATCCAGATGAAATGAGTATTAAAGATGATGTCTGTGTTTGTGTATATATACATAGGTTACATATGCAGCTGTAATAAGTAGTAATATACTTGTATATATGTTTCTATCATTATATATTCACATAATTATGTGCAAGCATATTTTCTAATACCACTTTCACATGTATGCAAAATTGATAGGTGGTATTACTTTTTTTAAAACAAAAGACAATCAAACACCACTACACAACTGGATTAGGTAAGTCCAGTCGGAAAACATAAGTTCTTTCATGTCACTAAAACATCAATTCCCCAACATTTCATCAACAATGTATTTAAAAATATGAATCTGATGTACATTAAAGAGGTCATTTCAGTGAAGGTAAGGTTCTTCCAATCAGCAAAATTGAAATGGAAGTTCTTAAATGAAACAGAGAATTTATGCACACTCGTTCTCGAGAAGGAAGTAGAATATTGTTAGCTTTGCACTGACTTTAAGACTTTACTTTTAACTAAAGTTCACGGTATGGTAATGAGCTGTTGATTTTTGTCTTCAGAAAATGTTTACATCCAGCAGAGACAGTTTAGACATCTGGCATATGTAAGCATGGTAAAGTGTTATTGCCTAAGGGATAATAAATGAGGAGAAAAACTTCTTTCCAAAATGAACACAAAATAATAGATAAGGTTGGTATCTCTGAGGTTGGAAATTGTACGTCACCTCTTTAGGTTATCTCAAGTCTTCCTCATTAGAAAGCACAATAAGAATTAGCTGTCTTAAAACAAGTAATATAATTAAGCAAAGATTTTAATAATCTTTGCAGCAAATATATATTGTGACTTTAAGTCTAATTCGCTATGCATGTCAGTTTTCTGCACACTTCAGTTAAAATCAACAAGATTTAATCCAGCTTGAAAAAAATCTACTATGTGACCCTGGAAAACCAAAAGAAATGCGTTTTAAAGCTTACTAAATAATCACAAAATGCCTCAGACACAGAAAGCTACAGCACCATGAAATATGTATAATCACTTTTAGAATTCTCCTTCGCAATGAAATAGGACTTCCAGTATTTAGGTCACCGGATCACCATATTTGTCTTTCCAAAAAAAAAAAAATAATTATTATTTTTTTTTTTTAATAACAGGATGTCATGCCTTGAGAGAAAGAGGAAAGTTAGAAGGGAGCTTTCTATATGATAGCCCAGTGTAAATCAATGTGGAACTAAGCCAATTCTCATAGGAGTCATCTAGCGCTCCAAATCAGTTTGTTACCTAGCTTGAAGGGGTTAACACAGGGTTGACACTGGTGACTTTTAGCATTTCTAGTTTAAAATACATTAACAAGCATCTGTTTTTATGTGGAGAATATTCAGGCTTGATTTTAATATATTCTTTAATTTGTTTTTTTTGGTATGTTTTGTGGTTTTGTGTGGGTGGTTGTTTTGTTTGGTTGGTTGGGTTTTTTTATTTTTTTGGGGGTTTTGGTTTTGTTTTTTTTACCTAATAGGGCAGAGAGCAGCAGGGAGAAGAGATACAGGAAAGTAGTCTGAAGTAGAACATCTCATAGTTCATGACCAACCTCAAAACCAACATTTTAAAGCAGCTTTTTTCCTCAAGGATCATATTGAAATATGTTGACAGGACACAGCAAAAAAAGCCCTCCCATTTTGCAGAAGAATATTTTAGTGTTTTAGTCATTATGAGAAAAAAATAAAATCAGTAGAACTGCTCGTCATGAATGCTGTCATCTCTTATCAACTTTAAGTCAATTAACATAATGTCTCAGTCCAGCTCCATTATATAAACGGAGGAGAATGGGTAAATCCAAAACCATCAGGGCTGTCAGACAATTGATTACAGGATTGCTTTTCAGATTTGGATTCTGATTACTTTTAGTAAAGGTCTTTCTTTCTTTATATGTCTTTTTATATAAATTCTACATCAAAAACCATATTTTCTTCAAAAGTACTGAAAAGGAGACCCTGTTACCTTCTGAAAATGTGTAAATTTGAACTTCTTGGCGGAATCTGAGGCCTGCAGTGACATTTGGGCCCTTCTGTTTTTCTGTGGTCTTACAACATACTAGTGTTAGCAATGATAATTACGTCTGTATATAGATGCTAGGGGACATACATCACATTTTCTGTGATGGCTAACTAGCACTTTGTCAATTGTTTTGTAAAAAAGTATCTTTGGGAAGTAGTTATGGGAGGTTTTTTTCAAAAAAGGCTCACTCTTAAAACATTTTTTTATTCTCCGCAGGTAAGAACTATCACTTTCATGTTTTTAAAAATATGCTTTTATTAGACAGTTTCCTTAAAATGAATCAAAATCTAGTTTATAATTAATTGATGGCAGCCAGCCCTTTGGCAAAAGAAGTGCCAATGAGCTTCTAGACATGTTCTAGCGGAAATATTATAAATAGACCTAGTGATCTCAGGCAGCATCCATTTCTCTGAAGTGCAGGCTGCATCAGGTCTTACATCTATGTACAAATAAATTTAAATGCAGTTGTCTTTAGCAGAAAGAGCAAAATAAAACCTATTTTAGCCAGTGCTTCTGACTGTGCTAAGTACACTGCAAAATGGACAAGAGAATAAATACCCCTAAACTCTATCCAAAGCTGTTTTAATTTTGAGGTTGAAGCAGATAGATGACCAACACCTTTCTTGTCTCAGAAGACCCAGCTTTGATCCAGCCACAGATGTATCTTCTTACTAATCCATTTTGCGCTTTTATTTTACTTCATAATATTTTCTTTTAAAATCAGTGAAGTTTTTTGGAAAATATGTATAGGTTGAGGAAAATTCTGGCTGAAATGCGGTATTAACGGTCTTTCCCACAGACAATGCGTTGGTTATACCAGCACATTGGGCATCAAACACCTCCTACTATGGTTCTGTGGAAAACCCATAAAATACATCTGGAAAGCATGAATTCCCCGTGCCACTCAGTGGTGATCAATTATATCTAAAAATATGTGACTGCCCTATAAATTAATAGTAATTTTACTGCCATGAATGTCATCACAATCTGAGATGAAGGAAAGTCCATAAAAATCTTGTCAAGGATTGATATCAGAATATCAGTATAACAGAAATGTTATACTTAGGATTAATAGCATGAAGCCACAGAAGATGCTGAGATGTACAGCAAAGCTGCTGTCTGCACCTCCTGTGTGTCATGATCTTTCAATCATCACACTTCAGAAATCTTCAATGGCTGAGCTTCTCCAGAGCAAGAGAAAACAGAGAAGAATTTTAAATCAAGTCAGCAAATGTCTTCTTTTGTCTGTCTTAATTCTCTTATTTCTTCCCTAATTGCCAAACAACAGACACAGATATTTATTGTCTGCATCTATTCCTTGAAGAGAATGGCAATAACTGGAAAGTGGTGCCCTAAAACTAAAGGGGTGTTAGTAAGGAGCACAGATCAGGACCAAGTATAAAGAAATGGAAAGGTTCTCTGTGAGAGCATTTGCTTCTAGAAACTTTTAGGTTCTATCTAAGGAGGAAGCAGGGTAAAAGCAGACTAAATCTGTTTTATTCCCTGCCACTTGCAATGAAAGTAGCTGTGTCAGGATTGCAATGCTGAAATTCAGAAAGGATAAAATGTTCCTTGTGTAGCAGATGATCATAAGTATCGCTGTGCTTCTGGGATTGGATTAAATTGAAAATATAAAATCTGGGAATGCTGAAAATTCAGTAACATTCAAATATGCAAACATATAACATTTTGGAAAATGAATGGGGTTTCCCTGAAAACTACAAAGAAAAATATTTTAGAGTGGGCCTGAAAAGCTGCTATTTGTAGTTATAAAATCATAAGAAACAGGTAATTTTTCACTTCTTTCTCAACATACCTTGATGGATGGCACTCAAAACCATATCACTGTTGAATGGGATTCAGTTTGCATTTCATGTTTGCATTTGAATTTAGGTCTGTCACAACAGATAAAGAGTGATAAATGTGACATTACTGTGTCTAAAGATCATTAAATGTCAGCTCATGCACTGGCAGCAAATGGCTGGCAGAAAGTCAATGATGCAAGAACTGTATGGAGTGTGAAGAGCGGAGATGGATCTAGGGCAGCAGGGAGTCATGCAAGCTGTGAGCAATCAATCAATCATTTTATACTGAGGAAGAATAAAATGAGACGTAAAGGCAGTTCTCTGTGTGCAGGTAAAGAGAAAAACATCACATTTGTAAGTGTTCTGATTCATATGAGTCTGCATCCAGTAACCATGAAGAGGAATAATAGGTCAATAAGAAGCATGCATTGTGATTCAGCCAATTTCTTTTGATAATTCATATAAAATTTGATGTTTTTATGTGGGTTGCAAAAATAACCTATTTATTTCTATAGTATGGATACTTTAATGCACAACTTCTTGGTGTATATGCTGAATGATAAAGACAGAACTAAATATGATTACAAAATTATTTAATTTTTTTTAAATATAATGCCATTTCCCTTGGCTTCCTGTTTTTCAGGCTTTATACCTTGGTTACCAATAATTGATAAATACAAACTGTCCCTTACAATTTCTAAAAGAAGTATCTATATTTAGAAATTCTTAGAATTATTTCCAGCCCTAGTTCTGTGCATTATCATAAGCTGCAAAGACTTGTGTAACTAACACAATTGGCTTCTGATTTAGGCAGAAGACAGTAAAAACTCCAGCAAAGTAAAACAGCACACACATGAAATCCGCTTCTGTAAGAATACCTGTAAGTAAACATGTGATAGCTGACTTAATTTTGCCTATCTTCATAAAAGTAAACAATGAAAAAAAAAGGCACAATTATTACTTTCCTTTTTCGAAGAATAAATCAAAAGCAAATCCATTTGGATTGTTGGAATATGCCAACAATAAAACTGTAGAAACTTGATGCAACAATTTTGCACTCATAAAGATTGCTAGTTTTGATTCTACAAGTTAGCCTTTGAGTAAAGACTGTTGTTAGGTTACACGCAAAAGTCGCATGGAACACACACACACACAGGAACAAAGAAAAATGGCAGAGGGAACCCAAAAATAACCTGACTGGGCTATTCCTGAGGCTATCACAGGAGATCAGTCAGCCTGTTAAAAGGCCTGTCTTCATAAACACAAGGTGCATAGAGGCAGGATAGCAGGTGGGGAAACCCCAGGGACATACTTGGAGAAAACTCCCCAGTACTTCCCAATGGCTGTCCTCGGGGAGCCATAAACCTCAGGGTCCGGGTGAGAAACCCGTGGAGTCAGCTGCAGAGGCTCTCTGACTAACTCCTGGGCAGACAGACTGCATAGGTGATGATACGGGAAGGATCCACGTTGTATGTGCATGTACGGATATTCATGAAAATCTGCCAAAGACAGGATTTAATATCATGCCAAATGTTATTAAAATTGTTATGACTGTCCATACACAAAAAACTCTTGTGGGCACCCTACATTTTTTTTAATTTCGTTTATTTTCAGTAATTTCTATTTTTGTTATGAAGCAAGGACTATGATTATATACTAGTTTACATTTACCCTGTTTTCATGATCTGGCATGAGGAATCCTCTTTGTCTTACTCTGAACACATACTTTGAACATAACTGTCATGTCGCCTTGTCATTCTTATTTAAAATATATGAGAACAAAGATTGCTCTGTGCAGAGGACAATGCTGCTCTGATCACACCTGACTTCTTTCAGACACCAGGGGATGAAAAGTTCTTCACAAAGCCACATTCCCAGAGGCAGCGAAAACAGCAGTAGAAGTTGGCCAACTTTGCTAAAACTTTTTGGGTTTGGCTTGTTTGGGTTTTGTTTTTACAAAAAAACAAATGAACAGTACAAATATAAATTTTGAATGTAGTATGTCTTGCTGAGGTTTTTACTGCCCTTTACAAATTTAAGCAGTTCTTAGTTCTGGTTTTGGAACATGAAAGAGCTATTCTGAGTGCCTGCTCAGTGTACAAGTAGTATTAGGATAATGCTGAATGAACATGACTAAGTCTAGGAATATGTGGTAAATGCAACTGAATAAATTATTTTCCTTCCTTCTTACAGGTCGTTCAGAGCTTAGATTTTAATAAAACGCTTTTATTAACATTTTAAGAATATTTAGATCTGACAATGTTAAGAGTTTATAGTACAAATTTCTTATTGTTATCAAGAAGATAAATGTGTCATTAATCATAGAAAACATTATAGCCTTTAGTCTTACCTTTTGTAGCTTTGATTTCTTAATTGGCAAAATAGAAGACTCAAAGATAAATAGGCTTTCAGAGCTTATTACCACTGTCCCAGTGGCAGTGTAATTCCTATTCCCCAGCAAGCATATCTCCTGCCTATGGACTGACTTCTTTCTTAGCTCTTTTTATTGAAGAAGTTATTTGAATTAAGCACTTTTTCATTTTCTCATCTCCTAAAACAAATTAATCCAAGTGAATATTCTGGGTGTCATCTTTATCTATAGAAATACAGAGGACACTTTGTTAACAGGCCATTGCCTGTCTTCACTTCCTTGCCTTGTCATGGAAAGCAGGAGCTCTTTTTTAAGTGCTTGCCTTCAAGGTGGCTCTTCAATGGGGATGTCATGCACTTCTCTGGGTGTCTCGGGTGGTGGCTGTGCTGCCCAAGGGTTTGCCCCTTGTGCTGATGGGGAGCTATTCAGTGACTGTGCAAACTACCTCCTTGCCAAAGCAGAAAGTCAAACTTGTCTTGCTCATTCAGGTGCCAACTTTTCAAGGGCTGTAAGATTTGGAATTTCACATTTTTCAGTCATTACATACTGTTACACAGCTATCATCCCAGAATTCACACTACTTTGTCACTGAGGCCATTCCTGTAGTAGAATCAGAAATACTTGAGTACACTGAAAAAGTGACAAGGGATATGGAAATAGACAGTACTTACTAAATATGAAGCTGATCCAGCTGATCCAGCACTTCACTTAAAGAGTTAAGACAGATATCAACTACACAGTTAAGCTCCTATGTTTCTTCCCTGCATGAATTATAAGGAAAGAATGAAAAGACAAAAAAAGTAAGAATCTGAAAGGAATCTAAAGACTGAGGAGGTTTTTTATTACGTTGACAACCCTTTCCTCTTGTTATTTAATAGTTTGAAAAATAAGAACATTTGTCATGTGCAAAGGTAAATTAAACATTAATTAAAAGTGAAAAATATGTATTAAAAGATAATTAGGAAAGTCAAGTACCTAGAACTTTTGAAGCTGTAAACTCTAACTTACCTTTGCATTTAATATACGACTGTATATCAGAATATGAAGATAAGAAATAACCAATAGACAACTCATGAGATCTTAACATGGCTCATTAATGAAATGCACACAGCAGGGAAACAAGGTTAAATTGCAACACAGAACAAACATAAAAGGGTGATGTAAATATGTAAGGACAAAAATCAAAACAGCTAAGGCACAAAAGGAAATGCTATGACAAACGGACATAACAGTCAGAGACCCCTGAGCTGTGCCAGTATATCCAGCCACAACACCATATTTCAAAAAAGATGCTGACTTTCTGTATCTCGTCCACAGATAATTAAGGAGAGCATTGAAAAGCAATGAAAACAGGTAAGTTTTCTATGAGGAAAGAATTAATGAATTTAAGTCAATTTAATCTTAAAATGTCTGAAGGGAAAACATTCTCAGGGTCATTAAACACATGAAAGATACCTTTAGAGAGGATGGGAATGCTTTTAAAGATATTGGAGACAGAATAAGACAGGATGGGGAGGAGAATCAAAAGAATGTAAACCCCATAGGCTGAGATAAGAACAGTCCAATAACTGAAGTATAGTACAAACCCCGTACTATTAATAAAAATAATGATAAGAGAAATAACAAGTGGAGAGTATATAAAACTAAAAAGGGAAAGGAAAAGCAAACAATAAACACAAGTCATGCATAATACAATTGCTCCTCATCCACCGACAGATACCCAGGGCCTTCTGGGTGACTCCCTCCAGTATGTATACTGGGCATGACATGCTGTGGTAAAGAATACCCCTTTGACTAGTTTGGGTTAGGTGTCTTGTCTCTGCTTCCTCCTGGCTTCTTCCCATGCCCCTTGTCACTGACAGAACATGAGACTGAAAGGTCCTTGATGGGAGTAAACATTTCTTAGCAACAACTAAAAACATAGGTCTGTTATCAGCATTGCCCTCATGCTAAAGTTGAAAACACAGCGCAGCAGCAGCTACTAAGGAGAAAAATAACTGTTACTGCTGAACTCAGGACAGTACCCTGTCTACAGGAAATAGACTGAAGGGTGGTATTCTGTCCCCTTCTATCTGAAATAGATGAACTATATAATTATTTTCCTTAAATGCTATAGGAAAACCTTTACTTATCATCCATGTATTGTAAACTTCTTTTTTCATTCTTTAACATCACTGAAAAAGCCAAAAAGTAATAGAATTCTCAACTGTGATGCCAGTAGGCCTGAATACTACTAATAAAATCTTTGCTGTGTCACACAAAGGAGGGAAAGCCTCTGAGAATCTCAGTACTCTGAACTATAATATATTGAATGAATAACAGATATTGGAAATCTACCTATTAGAAAACTATAGTTAGTGTTAAATCAAAAACTCATTGAAAAACTGCTATCTTCAACAAAGAAATCAGGATTAAACCCTTACAACTGAAATCCTGAAAAAAAAAATACATAATAAAGATATAATAGGTGTTTTCTCACTTTACTTTTTGTTAAAATGTAATAGGAGGATGAGAAGAAAGTGGGAAGCAAAAGTAAAATTAAACTTAACAATTAGCTGGTTTTCACTATTTAAATATGATCTTAGTGATATTTTTAGACATGCGGAGCACCAAAACTGTTGATCTCCACAACTGTGAAAGGCAATTTTAAAAGTTTTCATGCTTCAGCAAGCATTTGCTCTCTCTGTTGTCTCAACATCCATACGCCCTGCAGTTTATTTTACCCAGTAATTTTCTTTTAGGTCTTCCTCCTTAGAATAAAGCACCTGTTCAACTTAACTGTACTTTACCTTATTGGGGAATAGGAATAGCTGTTTCTGTATTCTTATTCCCAAAGTATTTACTTAATTTATTAAGATAATTGAGTGTTTTGCTCGAAGAAACCAAAGTATTGTCCACCCCTCCTCCATTTATTTTTTTGTTGCAAAATTATTTATACTTTTGTTGATAGGACTTTACATCTGAATCATGCTACCAAGCATGGCTATGTTTTAACCATGTGCCTTGCTGTTAGTACCTATGCAGCTCAGTTTATCTGCACAGGCTTTCACTTTGAGGTGTCAAACCCAACCGCCCCCCCCAAACCAATCTTGTCCTGTAAGATACCGTTGTTTGTTATTGATTTTACAGTTACCCAGTTGTCTGTCTAAATTGTTGATCAAAGGAATGCCAAGAGGGAAGGCTATTGGCTGAAGGAAGGGGAAAGAATGGCACTTTTATTTATGCTATCAAAGTTATATTTATGGAGTGAGAAAGTTATTTTCTTTTCTCAGGCACTTGAAAGAAGACACACTGCAGTCTGTATAAGTTTCTTGCTCTCTGTGTTTTATGGCTGCTGAGATTAATATGAATATGAGGCATGGGGAGAAAGTTAGGAGAGCTTCTTGTGAGCCTTGAATAGCATCTTTTTTTCAATACATTAAAAAAAAAAAGTTCACTAGTTTTCATTTTAAAGAAAATGTATCACTTCTGCTCAGTGTAGCAAGCAGAAAGTTTCAAAGAAAATATGCACTTCCCGACAAGCAGACAGTGTGAAATGTATTATAAAATAAAGGTTTTAATGTCAATTATAATTAAAAAGCTTTTTTTTAAAGTACTTCACAGTTTATTCATGCTGAGAAGTGCTTCTTATCTTTGAAATTTTCAGCCCGCTACACTGAGCAAAATGGGTGCAATTTTCTTTTAATTGTTTTGAGCACCATGTGCAAGAGAACATGACAGAATGCAAATTGCTTCTACAAGATGTAAGAGGTAGAGAAGGTTGCTGAATTTCATGGCATTTTTCTGTGAGCTGAAAGCATGAGACATACTACTTTTTTAACAGAAGGTCAGAAAGGAATGTTTGTCTCCCTGTATTCAAGGTAATGCATGCTCTTTCTCTGGGTTTAGCTTGCAATGCAAGACAAGGAACTAAAGGTTTCATGGTCATAGTGTGCTGGCTGTGCACTGTTAATAGTTAACATATTTCTGCTTTCAGCAGCAATACTTTGGACCGGAGTCACAGCATTTGGGGCTTTTTCAAAATGACCTGTAAGCCTCCCACCTATGTATATAAGAAATGTGGACTGCAAATCAATCTGATTTCTTTTGTCTGTCTAACTGGTCAGGCTGAACTCAGGCAAGAAATTATTTTGGATTAAGCTGCACCAGTGCAGTAGTCAGAATGAGGTGCTATACTACTTTACACAACAGACTGGCATCTCTTAGAGAAGTGGTCCTTCTCCTATGAACATTAGACAACAAGAACTAAAAAAGAATGAAATTTACTGACAGCTTTTTTTACAGAAGCTCTTCAGAGCTAAACATTTCTATTTCATACAGCTATTAGGAACCTCCCTATACACACATACTATAGCAAAATAAAAATAGAAAAGGGACAAAACACTGTCTATGTCTATGAAATGAGGCAATTAGAAACAATGAAACAAACATTTTAATACTATCTCATGACCAATTAGGCACTGTTGATGAGGCTACCAGAAGATGTCTGCCCCTGTAGTACTTCTGGGGCTTTGCCTAGCTATTTTGCTTTCCATAGCCCTGTTATAAGGCACAGAGGTCAGATTGCTCTTTTAATTTCTACTGTTCTGAAAAAAGTTTTCAGTGAAGTTGGAATAGAAATTTCTCCAGGATTATTTGACATTGCATTATTATTGCAATCGTGTCTACAGACATTCCAAAGTCAAATTAATGGAATTTTTTAGGAGTAAGTGCCTTCTGCAGCACAGTTTCTTTGTGAAACATGGCAGAACTGTCACTCTATTTTTATCAAACTTGCAGTTTCAGACCTTTTCTACTTTCCTTTCTTCATCTAGGAAATAGGCGTTCCTGGACATCATCTTGCACTTCAGCTGCACAGGGGAACTTTAATTTGATGATTTTTCGTTCAGTTTCTGAGCCTTATCATGGATGTTCCATATCTGGTCTTACTCTTACAAAGCTAACTGAAGTGAAACAAATAACAGGACACACTTGAGAGAAAAATTCACTGGGCCATAACATAGAACTGAAGCATATAGCTGAAAACTTGTGTAAGGCTGCTGGAGGCATTCTGAATCTATCCCTAATGTCATAGTAAATGGTCTTCTTAGTATAACACAGTAGCAGAAGGCTGTTTTAGGAAGAATGAAGCCAGCAAGGGGTTGGGTAATGAATCTTTTTATAGAAACCACAAGTACAAGGATATTGCAGGTATTCTGGAGTGCTCTTTTCCACTTATTTCTGTCCTTTTCCCTGAAGCCTCCTTTTTCTTGTTCTACATACATGAAATTAATTTTATTCTATTATGAACCTGTTCTTGTTCTACTAACTTAAGCATGACCGTTATTGCTTTATTTGGTTTCTTATTGTTTACACTACAAATACTTGAAATCAGGATAGAAGCCTTGCACACTAGACATGTACAGAAGTTCTGTTCAGCTTCAGCATAAATGGCAAAGCTGATTTTCTTCCTTTTTTTTTTTACAAAGCTCTCAAAGGTGAAACTGTTGTGGAACTTTTTTGTACTGAGAATTTATGTGTAAGCAAGCCAGAATTAATCAACAGCATAAAAACATCCATGCAGATAAGATATTTTCTAACAACTGGTATAGCATGAGTGGGTCGAATTTGGTTTCTTAAGCTATCACAAAAAGAAATGCTTTCGAAAAAAAAATGCACAAGAAAAAGTGACCAGTTATCCAACATGCACATTCATGGCCACATGCTTTCTGAGCAGCGTAAACTGGAAAGACACATTTTTGTATACCTTGTGGTTTTCTTAAGTCTCAATATTTCTTGAAATTATGATATTTTCATTGTGTCAAACACTACTTCAAAAGAATTGTCAAAGTTTTGTAATAAAATTTGAATTTTCTTATCCAAATGATACTAAAAGTGTTAATGGGTGGAGACAACAGGGGGTTTCTTTCTTTCTTCAGTCTTACAGATTTTAGTTATAGTCTAAACAACTGGGTATTTCTGTCCATGATCTGTCTTTTAGGTCTTCTAAGGGGGAGAAGGGGAATATTTCACTTTAAATAGTTTTGTATTCAAGACTATCAGAAAGGGAGATGATGTCCTGCAGGCCCATTAAGACAAACAGTACAGGAAAGTATACCATGGATGACAGCATAACTGAGAAAGAAAGCATTCCAGAGATTTTTAAGCCTTTTTTGTACAAGGGCAGTTATATGCCTTTATGTGCTCTTGACATGGCCTTTTTGCTGCCCTTCTGGACTGTACTGTTGCTGACCATAGGTACAGAAACAAAGAAGCAAATTTATGTTTTCATGTATATTTTAAATGGGACTCCTCACTTTGGCATCTGAACCTATATTGTGATTGCTACTTTTTATAAGAAAAAAAGTATAATAAGACCTCAAAGAAATAGGCACAATTAATTCTAAATGAAGACATCTGTTCAGATACTGATATACTTCCACACACAACTTTTAACTTTATCAGTGAAATATCAGCAGTTTTTAACACCTTTTCTTTACAATTAATCAGTCATAAATATTGCTATTAATAATAACTTTATATCATATATAACAAATCACAATCACTAATGCTACATATAAAGCCAGAAACTAACCACAACTGTGGTCCATCCTGATACACAAATATGAAAACAAGCTTACAAAACATTGTACAAAAATAAATACAATTCCTTAATAGATAACAAATAGATAGGCTGTGTGTTCTAGGAGTGGAGGCTAAGCATGAGACTTGGGATTCCAAAACACTGACAAGAGAAGACCTGCTGCAAGAGGTACAAAGCCTAAGGTAGGACTAAAACCAACATGAGTGTCTTCTATGATAGAAACCTACCTTCTGTATCAGTATCTGTCTATGACAGACATATCATGTTTTCCAAAACTGCCATTCTCACTAATTAACAGCACATATAATAATAAGAAGCCTTACAAGTGGTCTGCATGCCTTTAATACATTCAACAAATCATAATTATATTAGCTTTTGTAAATTATGGGTGCATATGTCAGTTATACTTACATTCCCACTAAGGTATATTTGAAAATGGTTGCTTTAAGAAGCGTGATGAGTCAGTGAAATATTCAACGTTAAAAAAATGCCCTAAGTGGTAGGAAACTCAGCAGTGTTCAATGTTTCAATTGCTTTGCACATCTTAGAGTGTCCTTCAGTTCAGATACTTTCTTAGATCAGCAAAGGTTTAGGCTTTAAGTGACAACACTGAGCTTCCTATACATGCATGAATTATTCATTTCCTAAATAGATACATTAAAAAGAGGACTATTTAGGATTTAATGAATATTAATAAGACCATTCACCAACATACCATATATATCTATGCTAAAGAAATCAATACAGAGGTGTTGTTTATTACCAACTTGCCTGGAAACATACAACACAGCTCTACTAATATTAGAAAAAAATTCACTTTCAAGACTAGAGTTACTTCATCTTCAGCCTTCTGAAGGCACACAGAGATTTTACTGAATTGAAACCAGAATGTTACAGAGAGAAGCAAAGATTAAGAAAAGCCCTATTTGCTTAATTTTGTGAAAAAATTGGTTTCTAAAGGAAAAGTTAATTTCAAAGTAAGTCATGATCATGGAAAGATAAACACCCTAAATTACAGATTGCAGATATCCACACCAGATATAGTTAGCTCTAGAAATTTAGTTTATTTTACCACAATCCTACATTTTTTGCTCTGAAATTGTCTGTCAGTCAAATCCTAAAACCACCAAATTATTTAGCAGCAGATTGGTATGTTGAAATCCACAGTGAATGAACTTTAATAACAATACAAAAAAAACCTTTATTTTTCTAATTAAATTTTCTAAAACAATTAGTGGACTTGATATTTGCTTTTGAATTTATACAAGCATTTGTGGCAACATTTCTTCCACTTGTCATTCAGCATTTTGCATTCATAGAAAAAGTAAGGCGCATAAATCTACTAAAAATAATTAATTTTTCTCCTGAGTCATGCACAGTATTACCAAGCACTTCTGCATCCAAGATAAATAGTTATACCAATTAACATTGATAGAACTGCCCACAAGCACTATACTGGCCATAAAATAGTATCAGCACAGTTACATAAGCTTGCTGGAAATTCTGTAATTACTCCGTCATAGGTGGTCGATTTGCCTATCAAGTGTTCCACATAGCAAATTTTTCTCCTTGCTCCCTCCCTCCATGCCACTCCTATTTTTCTCTCCCCACTTCTGTTTTAAGTCCAGTGATAATATTTTGTCTCTGGGATGGATATTCTCTACACTTCTACTTCAGACTGACCTTTGTGTCTTCAGGTGTCATAATAGCTCTCTGGCTCAATGTCAAGATGCTAAGAGATCCTTCAGGTTGCCTGGATTTCTTTAGTACTGTCAGCATGTGTTACAACAAGCCTCTTTCTTCTTAATGACCATTTAGACAAGCCAAAATTAGTTGCGGAATACTCAGCATGGCTCAAATTTAATGCGCTAGATAGACAAATTTATTGATACATGCACATTAAGAAATAAATTTCATTGTGATCTTAGCTGAATTAATGAAGCTGAATCATCTAGTGTGGAGTAGAAATAGATAGCTGCAATAAAAGTAACTAGAATTCATATAAGTGGTGTCATGGTTTTCATCAAGTGACTCGCTCACCTATCAAAAAAGGTTAAGGTCACAGCAAGAGAAGATTACTGAGTTCATCAGAAATTCTTAGTCTATGTTTTCAAAATCTGCCACAAAGAGAAGAAAAATGATCAAATATAAAGGTTAGCACTGTATCAAGGTCACAGGTATAATTCTTTCTCACAAAAAATTTCTGTTCAAGACTCTGCTGACATTTCATGTAAAAAAATGTGGGAAGACTTCTGACAGGACCAAGAGCATCCAGACATCATCTAGAAGAGTGTATTTATGTCTTTATTAAAGAAAATAAGAGCCTTTTTTAAAAAAATCCAACTTCTCAGCTTTAGTAATGTCAGGAATAAAAGTAGAGTAGGCGTCCTGCAATTTGAACTCAGTTGTTTCCCAAATCTGGCCACTTATTGCCCTTTTTATCTTTGTGCAAATCACTTTACCTTGTAATCCTGCAACTAGTCTCTTATCAGAAAACTGCTGCTTAAGCTTCCGCAATTTAAAATCCTTCTCCTCTTTGCCTTATTTCAGATAAAAAGAAAATAGCCCTCTACTTGCTTGTTTAAGAGGGTTTTTTTCTTTCTTTGCTAGCTCAGCTCCAGCTGAATGCAAGAACAGATATGGTTAATCTACTATACTCAGGTCTGGCGAGGGCAGTGACAGTCCCTTAGCACAGTTTCCTTTCAAGCACACTGGTTTGACAATGTGAACTGAAGGGGACTCTTCCTTGCCCATGTGGCCAGTTCTGTTGAAGCATTCGGTTCCTTTAAGTCCAGTGTTAGCTGTTTGTAGAAGAGGCGTAATGTACTGTTTTGTCCAATTAATGCCCCCAAGGTGCTGTAAGATTATAAATATAAAGTGTTAATTGCATTTCTTTTATGATAATAAAGCCCTTAAGCTTGGATTTAAAAAAATCCTCCACAGAAAACATTGCTATTTCAGTTAATCCAGAGGTCCTGGAGGAGATTCCATCTTGCTGCTCTCAGTTACATTAAGCACTTATTCTAGAAATCCATGGGGAATTTCTGTTACACAGAATGTTGAAGTGTGCAGAGTTTTTCCAGGTATATTGGATTAAATGAAACATGAAAATATATGAATAATTTATGCTAAAATATATATAAGGATTTTTCAGTTAATAGGCAGACATTTTTCTGTCACTAAAGGATTTGAAAGCTCTCAGTTGAAGGACACTTCTTATGAAAAGCTGAAAAAAAAAAATTTATTAAAGTCAGTGTCTTTTCTTTGACAGCAGTTTCATTTTTCCCGTCTGAAGTGATACAAATACAAAGTCATGTCTTGCAATATCCACTTAATAAGCATCCCATATCAACCTTTGTGCATTAATCATTACCAAGTTAATTTTCTTTGGCTTACGACATTTTTATCATTTTCACTCATTCAAAAACTGGTTCCAGTTGTGACCAAGATTCTTGGTTCCTTGTTAGCATATTAGCGCCAAATATTGCCATTCATATTAACAGATCATCTGTGATTCTGGGACTCCAGTTAGATTCTGGACATACTGGTCAGGTAATGGCCTTTTGGAAAAAAAAACCGAACTCATACTTTCATGATTTTTTACGTTTCACTTTCAAATTATATTGCAGCTTCAGTACATAATGAAGCTCCTGCTTTTGCTAGCACTGTCCCTGAAACACTGAAAAACATCTTCTCAGTAATAGCCTTATAAACCCCAAGCATTCTCACTTTGTTTGATTCAAGAATTTTTACCTCTATTCATGAAGATGACCACAAACACTAGAAAGGGAAAAATAATGCTCTGCAATGAACTCTAATCTCCCTTACACTGTAAGAAGCCTTCTTAGGTGTTACCATTTCTACAGTGGTGTCATGGTTTAAGCCCCCCCCCCACGCAGTTTTCTCACTCACTCAGGGCCCTCTGTCTTCCACCAGTCCCAGGGGCATGGGGAGGAGAATCAAAAAAAATGCAACTCCCACAGGTTGAGATAAGAACAGTTTTGTAACTAAAGTATAACACAAATCACTACTGCTACCACCAATAATAATTCAAGAGAAATACAAGGAAAGAGAATACAACTGCTCACCAAGCCCTACCCAGCCAGTGCACCCCCCAGCAGCGAACCCCCCAGTACCAAAAACCTGACCATGCCGTGCACCCCCAGTCCACCACCACACCCTTTCAGGTCTCTGTTCTCCCTCTTCCCGTCTTCACATCCTGGACATGACGTGCTGTGGTATGGAATAAGCTCTTTGGTCAGTTTGGGTCAGGTGTCCTGTCTCTGCTTCCTCCCAGCTTCCCCTCCTCCCTGGCAGAGCATGAGACTCAGAAAGTCCTCAGCCAGACAAAACACTACCAAGCAGTAACTGAAAACACTGGTGTTATCAGCACAGTTCCAAGGCCCAAAATCAAAAAACACAGTGCTGCACCAGCTTACCAAGAAGGAGAAAAAACGACTGCTACTGCTGAACCCATGACAATCCACCCCTTATTCCATACCATTCAGATCATGCTCAGGTCCCACATTTTCAATATACCATCACATGTATATGTATGGATTCACACACGCACAGAAAGGGAGAGAGATCGTCCCTTTGTGCATGGACCAATCCCTACAAAGCTGCTGAGTTCATCCAGTCCATGATATCGGGCTCCATTTTTTGTAACAGTTTTTCAGAGCAGGAGGAGCTTTGTGCAGTGCTCATACTTGTGAATAACCTGGGCAATAGTGCCCATTGATAAGTCCACCCCTCGATCATAAGTCCACCCCTCAATCATGAGTCCATCTGTATGTTGCATCTCTGCCCTGATGGCCTAAGGTGTCATAGGCCCACCAGGCTCAAAATAATTCACCCTTATGCTGCCAATCAAAGTCCATCTGAGCCATTTCATTTTAGCCGCTTGTCACTGGGGACTCCATATCGCTGCCTTCCATCTCCAATGCTTCCAAAGCACTGGAGGGGTCCAGTGGACTAGATACTCGCACTCACACTGTCCCACACACCCTGCCACTCATGACTGCCCAGCTTTGGGGAACATCTCTCGGCCATCCTGGATTGTAGTCTAATCCCAGACAAGGCCCACACCCCACTCTGCTTGACTCTCAGGACCAGACAAAATGGTTGTGGTTAAAACACACTCTGAATGCATGCCAACATGCTGATCCCCATCACAATCAGCAGGCAGGTCTCAAGGGTGCTTAAAGGCCATTCAAAACCATCGGAACTCTCAAATGAGGCTGCTGTACTTGTCCCTGGGGCTGGTGTAGCTGCTGTGCTTGCCGGCTCTCTCACCCCCAGTTGCTCTTTGTCTGAGTCCAGATCTTCCTCCTCTGCCCTGCTGGGCAGTGCCGCGCAGTCTCCTGCATCCTCCTGGGGCTCGGGCTTATGGGGCTCTGTGGGCAGCTGCCGGGGAATGCTCTAGATCGCTGCGGGACTGGGCTCGGCCTCGGGGCTCAGCTTTTCCTCCCACTGCTCGGCGGCAGCCGGGCTGGGCTCTGTGGGGGGGCTCAGCTCCTCTGCTACCTCCGCAGCCGCAGGCCTCGGCTTCTGGTCCCCGAAGTCACGCTCCCGGACCGTTTCGGCTGCCAGCGGCTCCCGGGGCAGCCCTGACACGGCTTCCCCTCCTCCCTTCTGGAGCTCGCCCGTATTACAAGCCATTTCAATAGAGTACAATGTAACAAGAACCTTAACCCAAAACCCAGATGTGAAAAACGTTAAGATAAGAAATACCGTCTGTAAGTAAAGTATCATAAGCTGAACCTGTGAGAACCAGAGCAACAACTTTGAGAGCCAATAAATCAGCATTGTGACGAGTGGCTATTCTGTCTTTATCTCAACCCTTCATGCACCCATTTTTGGGTGCCAAAAAGAACTGTCGTGGCTTAAGTCTCTAAAACTCACGAAAGTCACTCACATACTCACTGCCCTTCTTTCTTCCCCCAGTCCCCGGGGGGATGGGGAGGAGAATCGAAGAAAATGCAACTCGCACAGGTTGAGATAAGAACAGTTTAGTAACTAAAGTATAACACAAATCACTACTGCTACCACCAATAATAATACAAGAGAAATACAAGGAAAGAGAATACAACTGCTCACCAAGCCCGACACAGCCAGTGCACCCCCCAGCAGCGAATCCCCCAGTCCCAAAAACCTGACCATGCCGTGCACCCCCAGTCCACAACCACACCCTTTCAGGTCTCTGCTCTCCCTCTTCCCGTCTTCACATCCTGGACATGACGTGCTGTGGTAAGGAATAACCTCTTTGGTCAGTTTGGGTCAGATGTCCTTTCTCTGCTTCCTCCCGGCTCCCCCTCCTCCCTGGCAGAGCATGAGACTCAGAAAGTCCTTGGCCAGACAAAACACTACCAAGCAGTAACTGAAAACACTGGTGTTATCAGCACAGTTCCAAGGCCCAAAATCAAAAAACACAGTGCTGCACCAGCTACCAAGAAGGAGAAAAAATGACTGCTACTGCTGAACCCACGACAAGTGGTCTTACCCAAGCTTCTGTCCTTTCAGACTAAAAACTTCAGATAGATCTTGCTGTCAGAAAATGAGCAGTGAGTATATTTTATATGTGCGCTTGATATGTGTTCATTTAGTATAGAACTGTATATGTATTCTGCTAAACTACGATGTGAAAATGCAACAGTGCTTGCCATGTAGCAGTCTTCATGTTCATGTTCAGCAGTCTTCTCATGCAAGTCAGGGCTCTAGACTAGTATTTTACATATGACACAGAAGGTGGATTTCATTATTACTGCCTCTACTTTTCTTCATACTTCTTCCTGGAGGAAAATATGATGTTTAAATATCTTTTACAGAAATGAAGTATCTATACCTAGCAGTTATTAAAATATACATTTTATGGAATAAACTGTATGCTTCTTGCCAAAGTAGCTTAAAACTTTCAAATCTTACTGAAAAAGAGTTTCAAACACATCAAATATTAATGCTTAATAAGAGGTAAGAAAATGCAGAAAATTGAGAAGTTTAATTTTTAAAAAATATGAAGTGTTAATGCCTAATTACTATTAAATATTCATGGTTAAATTATTGAAATCATTATTAAACCCCAAATGTCTAAGTCATCAATTCAGTCTTTGTGTAACATGCTTTCACCAACTATAATTTTTTTTTATGAAATCCCTGTGATTGCATAACTTTTTTGAATAAGCTCATGCACCTGCCTCAAGATGAGGGCCAGGCCAGACTAAACTTATCTGCTGCTCAGTTCGTAAAAAGTTGTATACAGATTCACATCATTCCTGTTGAGAACAGCACAGTTATGACCTTAAGGTACCAGAGAATCCATATTTCTTTCCCGAGTTGTTTTACATGCAGCAGCGTATGGAGCCTAAATGAATCCCATTTATCTGGTCAGGCCTCCTGACAGCTGTTTCCACTTTCTGGTAATCTATATTACCTTTGAAATAACTGCAATGAACCATTATCCCACAGACTGACAACTTTGTTTTTTGAAAGCGATATAAGAAAGCAGCAGGAAGGTTACTTTTGGAATCTAACTCTCTGACTGAATAATAGCAAAAGCTTACAAAGCAAATTCCTAAAATACATACGGAACTCCCGACATAGCTTTCTATTGATTTTTAGGTACTGTCCAGTTCAATTTAAAACAAAGCCAAGAGACCTGCAGGTGCTTTTTTTTTTTTATTTCGGTAGCATGACAATGTTTCCCAAGGAGAATCTAATGCATTATACAGCTACACCAAACATCAGCTACATTAATACCCAACATAAAAAGACTGCTCATTCGCGGATGCAAGAATTGAAGGTCATTAGCAAGATTTAAGAAATGTATGAATATATTTTCCTTGCTTGTCATAATGAAAGCTTTTGTTGAAAAATGAGCGTGGGGACAGAGTTGGAACATTTTATCCAGTCCATAAATTTGTAGGGGAAAATAAGATGGAAAGAAATATTATCTTTTGGCATCATTATCTGCACATGGCAATTGTTACAGTGACACAGAGCAGTATTTGCAGTCTTCCTGCACAGTGTTCATTAAACTTTAATGAAACACAATTTCCAAAATTCACTGCCAAATGCACTTCTATAAATGTCACTATCAGCAATTTTACATACACTTTTGGCTGAGGAAAAAAAAGCTAAGTCCGAGTATTTACATATTTTTTCTTTCAAACACATGAGAAAGGTCAGCTACAATACAACATTTCTCTGAGTATTCCCTGTCACTTGGACTAGATTCTGCCCTTTCTGCTGAAATATTCCTATCATTTAAGATAGCTTCAGCAAATTGAAATTGAATTCAATGAATTTTCAAGGCAATCCCTAGCATAGGGTCCAGTAAATACTTCAGCACCCTTAGTTATGGGTATGATGGATTATATTTTAATTTTTAGCAAAATAACAAATAACTTAATGCTTAAGATTTTTTTTTTAATAATAATTTTAAGTCATCCAGTGGCTTTTCATATATAATGTGTATTCAGATTTGTAAACACTGAGATATGTGACGTGGCGGACGATATTCCAACTCATCTGTACTAAAAAATCACGGCTTTTCATGAAAACAGAGAACAGGGAAATTATGCTCTAGAGAATAATGAATATATTAGCCTCCTCTCCATTAATAAAGTCCTTATTGATAGCTCAGTTCCCAGCATCTTTCTCCTGTACATGGTTTTCCCTGATGGTAACTACCTTTTCAAAGACATGAGAAATACTCCACAACATTAAAAGCTCTGTTATTTATTTCCGTATTAGCATTATATCCAGATTACTTCTTATATTCATTCAGACTTCCTTGTAGATACAGAACTTAAGTCTATCAGCCTGTGTTGGGAATGGTAGATATGGAAGCAGAAATCAGTTCTGGTTAGTGGCGTTGATGATAACTCTATTTGGTTCCATTCTTTTGGTATGTTTTACCAGAGCAATGCAGTCACTGCAAATTTTGCTCAGATCAGAAAGGCCCGTGTAGATGTTAGTCCTCATAAACACTCAAGAAATGCAGAGTATGGCCATCCAAATAGTCACATTTTGCTAATTTAGAATAATGATATTCTATATGTATAGAATTTTTTTCACTGTGTCAGTTTGAAGAGCAGAACTACATGTTCGTTCATTCATTTTTACGCAAGGTATCCAGTGTGACTGTCCTGGGTTCAGCACTAACAGTCTTTTTTTTTTTTTTTTTTTCTTTTTTCTTGGTAGCTGGGAGCAGCGCTGATAACACCAGTGTTTTCAGTTACTGCTTGGTAATGTTTTGGTCTGACCAAGGACTTTCTGAGTCGCATGCTCTGCCAGGGAGGAGGGGAAGCCAGGAGGAAACAGAGACAGGACACCTGACCCAAACTGACCAAAGAGCTATTCCATGCCACAGCACGTTACACCCAGGATGGAAAAAATTGGGGACAGGAACCTGGAAGGCTCTCTCTCTCTCTCGGCTTGGTTGAGTGGTGAGCAGTTGTATCCTCTTCCCTTGTGTTTGCCTTGCCATTATTATTATTGGTGGTAGCAGTAGTGATTTGTATTATACCTCAGTTACTGGACTGTTCTTATCTCAATCCGTGGGAATTACATTCTTTCTATTCTTCTCCCCATTTCCCCTTCCCCCCATAGATGTGGGGGGGGAAGAAAGAGGGAGAAGTGGGTGAACGGGCTGAGTGAGATTTACAGCTTAAACCACGACAGTGTCCTATATTTGCTGTAAAATAACAGTTATAAAAGCAAAGGTAGCAGAACATTTTCCTCTTTCTGTTAATTTTTCTCTAAGTCAGTTAATATGATACTACCAAAAGGAGCATATTTTGTACAACATAACTGCTTGTTTTCCCTACAGAAGGTGTATCAGTTTTAAGCTAAACAGTAGAGAACTTTTTCTTTCCATTTCTTCCTGCTTTCACTGAGTTGCAAGCAGAATTTTCTCACTAGAACATTCTTCTTCACTCACACTTTTTGTTTTGTTTAGTGACATATATTTGACAGTTTTGGTTTTGGCCTCATTACCTTGTGAGTTTAGAACACCATAGTGCACTGGAAGGTACTAAATGTGCTGGATTTCCTTATTTATCATACCTTTCTGAGTTTAAAAACCATCTGCGTCAGAACAGATGCTTAGGATGCTTCAGCACTTCTCCTCCATCAGTACTTTTTATTACCTTGCTCAGCATAAATTAGCAGCAGAAGCAGCATCATTTTGATGAAGTCCCTAAGGTCACCCTTGTTGCAGTAGCAATTGCTTTGCTGACTCATTACACAAATAAATCGAAAAATCTCTTAATATCATCTGATATAACTTTGTGAAACAGAATGTCTCTTATTGTTGTTAATACAGCTGCTATTCAAACCCATTTAATCACCACGAATTTCACAATTTAATACTGTGTTGTTGTCCTGGGTTCAGCAGTAGCAGTCATTTTTCTCCTTCGTGTTAGCTGGTGCAGCACTGTGTGTTTGATTTTGGGCCTGGGAACTGCGCTGATAACACCAGTGTTTTCAGTTACTGCTGGGTAATGTTTTGGTTTGACAAAGGACTTTCTGAGTCTCATGCTCTGCCAGGGAAGAAGAGAAGCCAGGAGGAAGCAGGGAGAGGACACCTGACCCAAACTGACCAAAGGGGTTTTTCCATACCACAGCACGTAATGTCCAGGATGTAAAAACGGAGGGCGGGGCTCGCTTCTGGTGGGGAGTGCACTGTGGGAGTGCTGCTGGGTCGGGCTTGGTATCAGGGGGTGAGCAGCTGTATTCTCTTTCCTTGTATTTCTCCTGTCATTATTATTATTGGTGGTAGCAGTAGTGATTTGTGTTATACTTTAGTTACTAAACTGTTCTTATGTCAAACTGTGGGAGTTGCATTTTTTTGATTCTCCTCCCCATCCCCTTGGGAGCTGGGGGGAACAAAGAGGGGGAAGTGAGAGAGCAACTTAGTGATTTACAACTTAAACCACGACAGTTGTGTAAGACACAAAGACACTAAAATCAAAATACATAATTCTAAGTAAATTGCTAATGTTTAACAACCACATTTTCAAAAAAATCCTACTGTTTTTTGTTTATATTTCATAAAAAATTCCCACTGCCATATTTCTTCTATTAAAAAATGCAAATAAACACCTCTCTCACTTACTTAAGATATGTTCTTCATACTTAACATTTATTTAAAAGAATAAATACCAAAATGAAGCAAAAATTTATGCTGCAACTTTGGTAAGAAAGCACAGCAAGTAAATGTGAACGCAAGTTGCATCATTTGCATTCATCACTAGCTTCACGATTGGGTGCAAATTAGGCTTACCTCCAAAATAATTCATACACTCCTTCAGAGTAAACTGAGAGATGTTGTCTAAGGAAGCAAAGAGTACAAAACTGGAAACAGATTTAAGCAATTAGAGATTAAAAAATTCTCTTGAAAGTCATAAGTCTCATATTTTGGTATAAGTACGCGCTTACCATCTAATTGGTACAGTTCACATAGCAATAAAACAGATTACATTAAAAGAAACAAACTCATAGAATCATAGAATAGTTCTCACTATTATAGAACTCACCCCCATCTTACTTGTAGTTTTCTTTTATAGGAATATAATAGTGTGTTATATTCACAAACAACTCTTACAGAGATTGTTCTTATAACTAAGCACTATTGTATATTGTACCATTCTGAATTTCCATCAAAAACAATCAGGAAAAAGTATGACACCTGGTTTTGCATCCTCTAAGGGTGAATGGTGGACCTGAGTGGTTAAGTATAATCTCTAAGCAATGCATTTGTAGATCATTTACAAGACTTGACCTAATGAGTTTCCAGCATCAAAACACAAACCTTCAAACATCCATGAATTGCCTTCTGCTTTTTTGACTTTTGCAGTTGTCATGGTTTAAGCTCAGTTGTAACTCAGAAAACCATGCAGTCTCTCACTCCCCTCCTTCTCCCCAGCTCCCGGAGGGATGGGGAGGAGAATCGAAAGAATGCAACTCCCATGGGTTGAGATAAGAACAGTCCAGTAACTAAGGTATAACACAAAACCACTACTACTATCACCAATAATAATAATGATAAGGGAAATAACAAGGCAAGAGAATACAACCACTCACCACCCACCAACCAATACCCAGCCTGACTGAGCAGTGATCTAACCCTTCCAGGTAACTTCTCCCCGTTTGCATCCTGGGCATGATGTGCTGTGTTATGAAATACTTCTTTGGTCAGTTTGGGTCAGGTGTCCTGTCTCTTCTTTCTCCCAGCTTCCCCTCCTCCCTGGCAGAACATGAGACTCAGGAAGTCCTTGGTCAGACTAAACATTACTTAGCAACAATAAAAAACATCGGTGTTATCAGCGCTGTTCCCAGGCTGAAAGTCAAAACCACAACACTGCACCAGCTACAAAGAAGGAGAAAAATGACCACTACTGCTGAGCCCAGGACAACATTGAACTGGCTAGTAGTTCAGTGTAGTAGTCTCTCTTCTATCTGCTAGTGTCGTATGAAAAATTTTTATTAATCACTTTTAAATTTGGCACCACAGACATTAATTAATTGTTAAAAAATTAAGACCAGTATTTTGTTCTAAAATTCCTAGAAGTATTTCCTAGGTGACAGCCTACCTCTGCCTGATATATTAATATGGCGTGCTATAATTCCCTTCGCGCTACATAAACTTACGATAACTACATAAAGCTTTAGTGATCAGAAAATCCACCTACACACTGGTATTTCCACTTTTCCCAGGTAGAAGACACATATCTTAAAACCTTCTCCCTTTGTGATGAAAAGATTTTGATCCATTTGCATTCCATGTGAAGTACAATTCGGTTAGATATTTAATGACTATACAGAGAGGAAAACAGCAGCATGAACTCATTTATCTTCAAATTAGAATGGCTGAAGACAAACAGTCAAGGCAATAACTATTTTTTCTGAAGTGATTTATACTGCCTATGTTTTTTTTATTCTGTACATTTTGAAATAAAAATTATATTCACACTGAAGCCTTAAGTCAAAAGTTTACTGAAAACATTCAGATGCTAGTACCTGCATCTTTCTACAGCTACAGTTAGTTTTTAGGGCTTACCATATTAAAAGCTGCATTAATTATTCATTAATTTTGTCATACATACTTCATAAGAAGCACGCCCAAGTTACTCCTTTTAATTGTCCTTTCCTGTTGCAAACAGTTCTTGAATGTTCTGAAAAGAAGAGAAAAAAAATTGCTTCCAACACAAAGGAAAAGTTATGGGTTTCCTTTCTCAACTTAAAATACAAATTCAGGGCAGCATTCACTTCATCTGAACTATTAATAGACTGGACCTGACTTTCAGTTCATGTGAACTAACATAGCCAAATTGACACCAGTGGAATAACAGTGATTTACACTAAGAAGCCACTTTTTTTGTCAAACAAATGCAAGTAGATGGGAAAATAAGGTGTTGAAATACACTTCCCACTGTAATAGTGTAAGCAAAGATATATCACAACCCTTTCATTGCTATTATCCATCAGTAGGCTAGAAGGGAATAAAAGTGTATTCCAGGTCCCTCGTAAGAGATTTAATGGCCACTAAATTTATACAGCTGTACAGCACATAACAAGAAAGATTTTAGTTGTACTTCAAATTGTAATTTGAGTTCTACCATAAGAACAAAGAGCATTTCTGTATCTGGAATGCCTTCATGCTTATTACAGTAATTTAACAATACTTTTATTTTGTTTCTAATGCAGATACTGAGAGGAAATATTTTTGTGGAGTCAATGTTGATGCACTGGCTGCAAGTAAGGCAATGATCAGAGAGATTAGAGATCACAAAATAATTCTATGCAGTGACATTTCGTAGAAGCTGACACAGAAATATATTTTTACAATGTACAAAAGGCTTATTTTTAGACTTAGAAATCTAAAAAGCTAACAATAAAAGCAATCAACTCTTTAAATTATTTGTTTTCCTGATAAGACTACAGATGATCTAGGTTTTAGTCAGCAAACATCTGCTAACAAAGGTCTAGATTACTCTCAAGCTGACAGGAAGATGAGTGCCTTCACTGGCTGGATGACCAGCTCATACCAGTAGCTATGAAAAAAAAATTCTCCTGTCATTTTCAGTATCCTCCCTAACCACTACTTGCCACATTTTATTTCCCATAAATAAATTAAGCAGCTGATGTATCATGAGCTTTATGAAGGATGAAGTCTATGCTTTATGAAGTTTAGCATAGTCAGTGATAAAGTCAGCAAGTTCCAGGATCTTGTGCTACAAAGATCTACTGACTCTCAGAGTAATATAAATTACGAAACCTAAAAAAGCTTCTTGTGCATGACATATATGAACACATATGAATGATAATAAATTTCATATATAAATTCATATATAAACCATATAAATTGAAATTATAACCTATCCTGGTTTGGCATGGCCACATGCCTGGGGTGTGGAAGACATTAGTGAGGACTACTGCCGCTGCTTTACTAGATAGACCTCTTCACAGATAAATGACTCATTTTTCTGCAGGGATGTTGACTATTCAATCAAGAGTAGCAATACCAATCTGTAATTCATCTCCTTCCTGTTATATTTTAAAAGATTAATACCTTTATAAAGTAAGGTAAATCATTCCAATCCTAACTATTCTATGATTATATGATCCTGTAATTTCATATAATCACAGAAATAACATCACGCAAAGCTGAAAAATGCAAACTGTGAGATGACAAATACAGAAGTTACCCAGATTTGCTCATACTTTCATCTGAGGAAGAAAACCAGAAGTAAGGGTTACAAAATTCATGGATTAACAGGAAATAAAGCAGTTATGAAACTTCAGATTCTCATTTGTTCTTTTTTTAGATGGGGAACATTACAAAAGATACCTGTAGATGTGTCAGAAACCATGCTTAAGCAAAGCTCTCTTTTGCCAGGTTTTGAAAGCAAAATGTAAAGACTTAGTCTTCAACCACAATCAGACACTAGCTCCCTTTGTTGAGATTATTGCAACACACAGTTGAATTGTAAACTGATACACTGCAGATTTTAAAAATCTGGAATTTAAAACAGAAAGAAGATGAGACTGCAGCAAATGAACAATACTAGGGATTGATTTTTTTTAATTTGTTTTCTAAAAAAGAAAGCTTCAACCTAGATTTTTAGAGGCTATGAACTCTAATGGTTAGCTGATAACCATACAAATTGTGTGCATTATTGCACATATGTATAGTATTATATGTATAGTATTGTATGTATTATTGCACATATGTATAGTATAAAAACATACTTAGATTGCAAACTATTTGTAACAAAGATTGCATTTTCCTTCTGTTTCTACAGCTCCTAGCACAACACAGTACCTCTAATCTTATGTTTTAGGGGGATAGATATAGTGAATTGTATTGGAAATTGAAAATATGAAAATGATTATGTCCATAATTTTTAGGTATCCTGGTCCTAGATAGGATTTTGCTGGGACAGGTTATCCAGCATTGCTTGGAATATTTGACAGACTGTTTGCTAAATACCTGCATCTATCCAAAGCATTAGTTCATCAATTTGTTGGACTACCCTTCACCTTCTCTATCACCTATCTACAGATAACTGATATAATTTCTGATGGCTAATTCTGTGTCTGAAATGTATTACAAGATATAAGGTAAATGTACATACGGATACAATTTTACAATGTCGTTCCTTGGGATGTCATTTGTCTCAGAGGCTTTTAATTTGCCTGTTTGACATTTTTCAAAAAACAGTGCAGCTAGAGCTAGCACCCATGACTACATACAGGCTAAATTTGGCAGCTACCAGATTCATAAGTATGCAGATCAACCATACATGGTCAAGCCGTAGATGTTTAGAAGATCACATTTATGGAATTTATTCTCCAAAAAGCAGGACAAAAGCAATTCCAAAACTGGCATTTTCTCATTAAGGCTATCTCTTTTTTGATGTCTAGGGAAAAGGGATGTAGGTCATTCAGAACTCAGAGCAAGTGAAGCAGAGCAAAACTGTTTGCAATCATTTCTTGTGACATCAGCTACAATATCTAATGGGTGTTGCTGATACTGGCAGCTACATTCAGGATATATTTTTTCCTAAACTGTGAAACTAAAAGGAATAGTAACATACCTTGGAGTTGAAACATTAAGTTTGTACCTGCTGCAGCATGCCAGTCTGAGCAGTTGACTGATACAGAGGTATTGCTTTGCAAGAAGAGGTGCAGGTAGGGAGGAGAAGTGATTTTTGCACAAAGATGAACTCTGCTAAGCACAGACCTGACTCCAAAGGAGAAAAAAATTCAGGCCCAGGAGACCCATGAAACGCAGTCTGTCAACATAACTCTCAGAAAACCTGTGATATCAGGGCTTCTCATGCACTGCATTATCCAAGAAAATCTGAGAATCTAGCCTCTGACGGTGCTTTTGCTAGACTGGCAACCCCTTCCTTCCGGTTCCTTTCTGGGCTATACTAGTTGCAAAACAATCTTTAACAGTATTTTCCTTCAAATTAAATTGTTGATGCATTAATACATAAAAATCAAGCTGCAGGCTGACCATGAACACAAACAGAGTAAAAGAAAAGTTTTTCTCTTAATATTTTAGAAATTTGTGATATGAACTCAGTGTTACTCTGAATTACCAAATAAAGTCTCTCAAAGTCATTAATGCTAAGGCTACCTTTTTTTTTTTTTGATAATGCAGAACAGCAGGGGAATTAATGAGTACTTATTCCTTAATCTCCTATGAACTGATTTAAAATACATCTATACCATTCCTTAGCTGTGATAAGACCTAAAATTGAAAAATAATCCTAGTTTTTAATTTAAAACTGCTTAAACCTTCAAATGCCATCTCTATTTTCTTACCATAAGAAAATTGCTGTCTCTAAAGCATATAAATTTCACTGTAAAGTGATGGCTCATCAACAGCTACAGAGTAGGCAAAGGAAAGGTGACAATTTAAAGTGTTCTTAAACTTGTCAGCTTGTTTTTTCAGCACTGAACAACAGGAATTATATAACCTAAGGATGGAAAAGCCAATTTTAACAAAACTACCCATCCTAAATTGTCTCAGCTTCTCAATTTTTCCATTTCTTGTTTGAGGAATTCCTTTTATATCTCTTAATTTTTTTGAATCACCTAAGAAATCCTGTCCTCCAAACTGCAGGTTGGAATGTCAGCAATGAACTGGAATACAATTTTAAGGTCTTTATTGTAAATTCTTAAAATTCTAATATATTAGGGCTGGTTAAGCTCATTAGAAAAATACATGAAAATAAACCTAGTACTTTTATTACTCTTCTTGGCTTTTACATGAAGTTTCATCTCAGAGAAATGCTTCTGGTCAAGTTATAAACTTCTCAATTAGAGACGTATAATAAAATTGCTGAGAAAGATGTGCCGCTAGTGATATGATCTGTAAGTGGATAAATAGTTTTGCTGCTGTAGGCAGTGCAGGTTCTTGTACTGAAGCTTCTTAATGCAGTCTTAGGCCTAATCTTATTCACATCTTAAAATCTAATCTGTTTAATGTAATATGAGAAAAATCTATTCTTTGCTGAAGTCTTTGTAAATGATGGAAACATTGAAGTTCGATGGTATCTGATCTTCTGACTGGACAGCTCTCTCGATGCATTTGCATGAGCTGGTGCTACTTCACAATATAATTTCACTTACTTCATATTGGCTAAGAAGAAAATTGCCTGAGGTGAACGCTTTAAACTTTCAGATATAAGAAAAAGGCTATACTGGCTTAAAAGTCTGTAATGTGGAGCACTCAGGAATATGTGTCAGTGAGTATATAGCAGAAGTAATGCTCTCTTGCAGAGCTGTGGAGGGCTGGGGTAGTGCTTACTAGAAATTGTTTTATTTCAGTTGCTACAACTATGGTGAAAAGGAAGGGGAGAGTACGGTGAACAGACTGCAGGATCCTCCTGCCTAAGAGGTCATCTGAAATGAATGGCAGACTGCTTGCATTTCATCAGCTAGTAGTGTAAGTTTTTGAATCACCTTATATTTTAAAGGTTTGTATCTTGACCATAAAAATTTCTCCTGAATTGACACTTGGCCTAAAACTGAAAGAAGTTTGAAAACCCCAGGAGTCTGTAGTTTCCCACTCTGGGGAATCTATATTCCAGAAAGTATACATACATACAAACATACATACATACATATATATATATATAAAAGGGGTGGTTAAATTATATTATTTCAGCAGTTTATTTAGCTTTTTTGGTTTTTTTCATGACTGAAAACTGAGAGCAAAACTTGTCAGAGTTAGTGGCATTTAAGGTCTTGGCTCCAGCCACTATGACAAGCTCTCTTAATTTTGCAGCCTCTGATGCCTCCAGAACAATATGACTGTTCAACTCTGTCTGCCTCCTGTCTTCTCTTTTTCTTCATCTAAATCTCTCCTGAGTGAAAAAGCATCTGCATCCTTATCTAAACTCTGTTTTTATCATTGAGGTCACTTTAGAAATAAGTAAAATTATCAGAAACTTTTCTGTACTGAAACACTTAAATAGTATGGTTATTTAAGGTGATTTTAAGTAAGTCATTTTAAAGTGACTCATAATTAGTAACCTGCCCTGGTAGAAAGCCCACTGACACAGAAATTGTTGAAAGCACAGGTCTTGAGAGAAGAATAAACTATTTTTTCTCTTCAATTTAGAGTATATGTGTATTTGTTTCAATCTAAAATATTGTAGTCTTGTTAATTCAAAGCAAACTGAAAGTTGAGGGTTTTTTTTTTTCCCCTTTTTTTATTTGAAAGTAAGTTTAACTTCAGTTGGAAGCCATAATTGTCCAATTAATATGTTAACTGACTACTGGTTGGTTTCTTTCCAGCTCATAACATTTTTGTGTCCTATCACTACATTTTAAATGCTTGCAGTATCTTTTTTTAATGAAAATATTAAACAGGCTTGTTCTGAATATTCTATAGCTAGTGTCCTTCAGAATCAGCAGCTTTCTTGGATGTTACAGGTGCATGGATAAATGCTTTTTGATTCTCTGGTCAAACTGGAATATCAAAACCAATTCTGTTTGAGTTGGCTGCGATATTTCACTGACCTGAAACAGAATATAACACTTATTTTAGAAGAAAAAAGATTATAATTGTATCATTTTTTGCTGTTGTAATTGTTACACACAGGCAATTTCTGAAAAGCAATTGCTGTAAAATTAGAAATTGGAATGTTTAATATAAAAAAATGAAACCTTTTCATTTTTTATTAATTATTTTACCCTGTTTTTTCATGATATATTTTCTCATTTGCTCTATTTAATGCTGCTAAATTTAAGTCAACCTAAATCTACTTCATACTTTCCATCTAACTCTTGTTTATATGTAATAGCATAGGGAAAAGATGGTAAATAAATATTTTTGCCTATCTTACCTGATGAAGTAGGAAATCCTAGCCAAGAATTTGATTCTTCATTTGGAAAAACAGATCTTCTTGTGGCTAAGTGATAACTGCATACAATGGGATACAAAACCTCAATCTCATTGTGCTATTCTGGTACTCCTAAAAAAAATATACAGTTTGGTCCTCTGTTTAATTGTTTTCATTTTCTGTTCACTGTTGTTCATGATCTCAGCAAGTGTAATAAAGGCAAAGCTTCTATTTTTCCATCTTCTTGAATGTTAGGTTGGGCAGGCACAGATGATCAAAATAGCCATCATCTACCTTAAGACTGCCGAATGCAAATTACGTTTTGTTTAGTTTTGCCCATCTCCCAGAAAATCTTCAGAGTGCTGTAGAAAGACTTTAATCCTCATCCATAATGCTAACTATATATGCCAGACAGATTTATTTTTCTAGAAAACAGTTTTGTTTTGTTTTTTTCTCTGATGCACGCCCATGCTCCTGTATTGCGATCATAAACATGTTCTTATTTTGTGGGAAGTTTTGTTTTCGTTTTTAGTGTAGATGTGCAAGATGTTTAAATGGATGACTCTCCATCACTGCTTAGGCTTTTAATTTGAAGTCACACTTTTCTAGACATATTTTCTTTTAAATTCCATGCTGACATTGATTTAAAAAAGTTGACATCCATTGCTCTAGACAGCAATAAATGGGAGAATAAGCCCTCATTTTTAATCTCAAATCTTGAAGTGTTGCTAGTGTCAACTTTTCCTTATTACATGCACAACATAGGATTTTATAAAATATTCTACAGAATGAAATCCAGAGCTTGTCATTATTAAAAGAATTAAGCATTTCTTATCTGCAATTGCATAAATTAGTTGGTTGAAGAAAGAGCCTTAAGGCACTACAAAGTACAGAGTGTTAGACATTGTTATAACTCATGAGGTAGCAAAACTATTCTGTCTTCCTGTATGGTGTGCTACTGAAAAAAAAAACCAACTCAGAATTTTATATTAAAAAAATAATAAAGAGAAGCTTGTGGCTTGTTTGTATTATTTGGTTTTTGAGTTTGAGGCGTTTTTCTGTGGGTTTTTTTTTAATTTTTATTTATTTTCTGTTGTCATATATAATAATATTGGCATCAATTTCAAAGGGCAGGTTTTCAGAGTTCCTTAAATCCTATTTAAAATGGTGGAGCTGAGATTGTGTGGATGTCAGCATTTGAAAACATGGCAAACCTTGATGGTAGCATTCTGCTAATCACAATGCCAGAATCAGTATACTAGAGATCTCCAGAATATTTTATGAGATTAATATTATGAGAAATAGCCACATGCTCTATATATGTAAACATAAGCCAGGAAATAAATCTTTGTATTACAAATTCCAGTTAACATTTTCTGTCTTTAGTTTTTCATAAATAGGGCCAAGAGCTAAATATGACAACACAGATTTAATGGAAACACTTATAGAAAATTATAGAATCATAGAATACCAGGTTGGAAGGTATCAAGGATCCTCAAATATCATCTGATCCAACTTTTCTTGGCAAAAGCACAGTCTGTACAAGATGGCCTAGCACCCTGTCAATCGTTGGGGAATCCACCACTTCCCTGCACAGATTATTCCAGTTGGAATCCCACCAAGAGGAATTCAGGCCCATTACCCTTGTCCTTTCCATGTAGCTCCTTGTAAAAATGTAGTCTGAATCTGCTTGGTAGCCACCCTTTAAATACTGGAACATGGAGATAAGGTCTTCCCTGAGGCTTGTTTTCTCAAGGCTGAAGAAACCTATTTCTTTTAGCTTTCCTCATATGGCTTGCTTTCCAGCCCTTTGATAGTATTTGTGGCCCTTCTCTGGACCCTCTCCAGCCTGTCCGCGTCTTTTTTGTATAGTGGGGACCAAAACCTAACACATTATTGCAGGTAACTTGTGATAGTCCCCGGGAGAGTTCCCTCCATGACCTTCCCAGGTACGGAAGTAAGGCTGACTGGCCTATAAATTTATGGGTTCTCCTTAAAGCTCTTCTTGTAGATGGGGGTGACATTTGCCTTCTTCCAGTTTTCTGGGACATCCCCCAGTCTCTGTGACTTCTCAAAGATTATGGCAAGCAGCCTCACAATGATGTCAGCCAGCTCTATTTACAACCTGGGTGTATATTCTCAGAACCCATAAATTTGTAGGGGCAAAGCTCCTGTAACAGTTCAAGTACCAAAAGTACTCATAAAAAACATATTTGTAAGTAATTTCATATTAAATTGACATAAACATTCTTAAACTTCTGTAAATACTAGTTCAATAAATGAAAATATTCCAAGCTTAGTACAAAAACGGTAAATTTCTTAAAAAAAAAAAAGTCACTTATGTCACTATTTTATTAAGCAGTGGATATAACTGTTAAATGCAATAAATAATGACTGCATTTTCTAAAGCTGGAGAAATACATACCAGAAGCTCAAATAAAAGAAGTTAAGGGCGTCATATGTATCTTTGCTGCAGACAGGAATATCTAACAGAGATTTTTCTGTGCATGCAATATCTTTATTCTGCTGTGAATGCATGGTTCCTTTAGGACTGGATTTCCTTTATCTCATTACATTGTGTCCTTTAAATTGTGTTTTAAATTATTTTCAAGTGCAGCAGTACAGATTCTGGGGTGTGGTGGAAGAAACTCTAAATCAATATACTTACATTGGAAAACACTAAGGCAGAGATGCAGGTCCACATGCAAAATTAATCCTTGCAGTTGAGACAGCTTCTTCTTTCATTTAGGAATTGATACTAGCTCTACCCTCAAAAGAACCGCTTTGTTAATATAGTCTCTGCTTTTGCTAAAGTTTTTTTCTGGAATGATGACACTAGTATATCTATGCTGACAAATCTCTTCAGGACAACTTTCTGAGTAACTCTGCTGATGCCAACGAGACTGATCACAGACTAAGGTGCTGTCAAGCAGGTATACAGGCAAAAAATCACAATGAAAGAGCTAAGAACCAGGAGGAGAGGTGGTATAAAATGTTGTTTTTCAGAGAAAAGAAGACTATTCACCCAACAAATTACATAGCCAAGTGACCAACTTAAAGGGAAGTGAAACTGTCAGTAAAAAAGACTGGAGGGTATGCCAAAAAGCCAGATGCTGCTACTGAAAAACTACCTCCCACAAACTGGCATTGGTATCTTACAAAGCTGGCACTCAGTCGTGCCTGCTTTCTAAACCGCAGTCTGTCTTGAACACATTATTTTACTACTCTTCCTTGTTATCAATAAACAGGTAATATTATTCTGTTTTCACTTACTGAATTCTCTTTGACAACTGTTGTCCTTTTGACAAATGTAAGAAACAAGGGAATAAATTTGAACACCATGCTTTTGGTGGGGAAAAAGAAGAGTGATTTCTTTTTAAAATGCTGCACAGGGTACAGGATCTCCAAACCTTGATGTTGCTTACTGGTATAATTTATTTCCTCAATATTTTACATTATCCAGGCATGACTGTTGGCACTATGGTTGTCACTAGTAGGAGAAAATGAGCAATTTGGATCAATTTCTGTTCTCTGAGCCACTGACAAGGTTACTGAACCTGCTGGATGCGGAAAGGAGGCTTATGGGTGTTTCCGGTGTATATAAAAGGAATAAACTCTGTTGCACTTTCTGCAGAATGTCTACAGAAAGCACTTGGGAAGAATGATTAAAAAAATGAACATTCTCTCCCCCCAACACATTCCTGGATTTGAAATTACTCCTATATTTCATTGAGAAGGAAACTTCAAGAATTAGCCTTTGCACATGTAAAGCTAATTTTTATTGTCACTGTGAATTTCTGCTGTATGAAGCACAGTTCTTACCAGTGTGAGCTGGAGAACTGTTATGATGACTACAAAAGGAGACACCAAGGCAGCGCTTATTTTGGACTGAACTTCATCCAAAGAGGAATTTCACTGTAATGGGTCTACAACAGTAGCATCCTATCAACAGATCTAGGTATAGCTACTGAAGAAAAGAGATTCAACAGAATGAAATAAGAAATTATTTCTTATGAATTGATGAAAATAGAACTGATATACCTAGACAGAGATTTTCCATTTTTTCTCTCATAAGAAAATTCTCTGTTGCTCTTAGTCAAAAAGACAGTATGCAAATGGAGGCCATCATAAAATAATTCCAACAGAATTTCTAAGAACAAAACTGTTGACTCTTTGTCTTTACTAAGAAATGTGAATTACAGAAGAAAATGAAGTGGCTGCTGCAAAAGCAGAGAAAGCACAATATTATCAGTAGCCATATAGATCAATTAATTTTGATGGCAAATTAAACACTGTTGGTTTGGAAGAACCATTCTTAGCTCACCTGAAACATAAAGCCTTTGTGTACTTCTGATAATGTATTGCCTCATATTTCCATTGAAAGAAAGCTACCAAGCTATAGACTGAGTTGAAAGGAATATTATTTTTCCCCATTATCACTGATGACTTAATCCATAGAAATGTTAAGGTACTTCTAATAATCCTTCATTGTTATGTAATAGAAGAGGAATATCTGGTGATTGACTCATTATTTTCAATATAGCACTGAGATTGCATTACGAATATCTGAAATGTAATAAATATGTTGTAATCAAAGGGTTCAGACTTTGCCAGTATGTTTTAAATTAGCTGAAGACACTTCATATATCAGGCATGATCTGCTATTCTCTGTTTCAGTGCATGATCACATTGCTGCACTCAGCCACTGTGGGACTTGTTATTTGTGCGAAAATCCTGCTGGGCAGAGCACACCAGCAAGCAGTGAGGGCAGGTGGCTCTTTAAGGTGATGGCACATGTCAGGGCAGGTGGCTCTTTAAGGTGATGGCACATGTCAGGGCAGGGGCATCACAGAGGTGGGACATGGTCCCACAGCTCCTAAGTAAGAGAGGCAAAGCAAGGACTGGTGCTGGGACCCAGGGCAGACATAGCCCCAGGGTGTCTGGGCAGGGATGTGAAAACTATGGTGGGGGTCTGGGTCAAAGAGGAGGTGGCCCCCAGACCTCACCCCAAATACACACTACCCTGCAGCAGAGCTGGCCCTCACCACCCACACCCCAGCCCTGGAACAGGAAATGTTATACATAACTTGTCATTTGATCTTAGAGGCTGCATAATAGTTCTCTGTATCTGCCTAAAGAGTTTGAAAACTGCAGGATACCTTTCATCTTTGGAAAACTGAACTAATTAAAATATTAGAGTATGTTCCTAAAGATACAACTGCTTTGCCTTTTTCAGAGACTGTTAAAGTTTCCTCTGCCCCAGTCTTGAAATTAAGCAGGTAACTTCTTCTATTTATTAATGTTTGTTGCACTGTCCATTAATTGAAAGATGTGTTTTCACAAAAGATTTGGTGAATAATTAGTTGATCATAAATTATGTCTTCTCTAGAAACACATTTTGGCAAATCATAAAAGAGAATATACTTATTTCAGCATCATAATGATACATTTCAGATGTCTAACTTCATATTTTCACTTCTATGAATAAAAATACTTCAACCACATTCTCTCTAAACAAATTGGACATGAACTTTTAAGAAAATGGTAAGACTTACTGAAAGATTAAAGATGTCGTTGCTATGTAATATGGAGTAGTTGTTTTTGCAAGTGTAAATATCCTTTATGAGTCTTGTAATAAGAAATTGTTTGAAACTTGATCTTAAACTCTTCTATTTCCAAAGTTTCAAAGATATAGAAGTGTTACACACACTCAAACTCCTAATACAGCGTGGGAAAAAAAAACTTTTTTATGCAATTAGATTCAGATATAAATCTATCTTGATGTGAAATCACAAAATTCAAATAAAGGTGTTGAAGGCATAAAGCAGTGTTATCAACTTAATTTAAAAGCAAACATACATTCAAATGTACAAAAGGCAGTGTAGCTGAAAATAAGTATAATTTTAAATAAAGAACTTAAAAATAACTTTATTTGACATCTGTGAAAAATATGCAGAAGATAAAAATGTTGTTTTGCTAAAGTAAAGTATTTTTTTTCTTAATTTATTCCCCAAGTAAATTGTCTATTACTTTTAACGTGATTTCCTTACAAGGTGGAAAATCCCTGAATTGAGGTTTAGAGGATAAAAGGAAATGCACCGCAAAAACTTCATTTTGAACCTTGATAAACAGTTCATACTCACATGCAATAGAGATGACTACAGATCTCCATTTCAACAAATTTATTGGAAGAATTATTCTGTAAAAACTAGAATAGTGTTCACATGCTATAGGAATATGGATGAAAAATAAAAAATTGCTATGTGTAACCTCCAATTTTATTAAAAGTGTGATATTAAAGAAAGTTTTGGTTTATATCTCTGTCCTGGGTTCAGCAGCAGCAGTCATTTTTCTCCTTGGTAGCTGGAGCAGCGCTGATAACACCAGTGTTTTCAGTTACTGTTTGGTAATGTTTTGGTCTGACCAAGGACTTTCTGAGTCGCATGCTCTGCCAGGGAGGAGGGGAAGCCAGGAGGAAACAGAGACAGGACACCTTGACCCAAACTGACCAAAGAGCTATTCCATGCCACAACACGTCATGCCCAGGATGTAAAATACTGGGGACAGGAACCTGGAAGTCTCTCTCTCTCTCTCGGCTCGGTCGGGTGGTGAGCAGGTGTATCCTCTTCCCTTGTATTTGCCTGGTCATTATTATTATTGGTGGTAGCAGTAGTGATTTGTATTATACCTCAGTTACTGGACTGTTCTTATCTCAATCCGTGGGAATTACATTCTTTCGATTCTTCTCCCCATTTCCACCCCACCCCCCCCATCGGAGTGGGGGGGGGAAAGAGAGGGAAAAGCTTAAACACAACTTTTACAGCTTAAACCACAACAACCTCTTTCAGAATTTTCTGTTGATTTATTTTTCTCAAAGAAATCCCATCATTTTCACATTATTATAATTTTCCAGGAGATATTTTAATTTCTTCTATGTGTCTTCACTTCCCATTGGGAATACAAAGGTGAAATATGTGTCTTCTAACAACATCACCATGTACCATTTTATTTTTTCTTTAAATCCTCAATATTTATTCAAATCAATTTCACAAACATAAAGCTGCATTCCTTCATGGTTCATTGTATTATGGATTTTTGTTTTCTGATTTTCTTTCTTTTATACCAGTGAATCTTTGTTCATTAAAAAAGCTTTCTGTGATTTTTCTAATTAAGGTTACTTTGAGGGTGTTTTATCACATTTTACTGGAACTAGTGCTAAATCCTGGGGCACTTGTCATTTTCCAGGGGTTTTTAGATGCTGTGCCCATATAATTCTTTCTGCATGTTCTGCACTGATAAGTACTTTCTCACTATGTGATAGAGGTCAACTAAACAACGTAGAGAAGGCAGCAAAGGGAATCATGTGCTTGGAGGATTGAAGGAAGGAATATAAAATGTGCCTTGATATTTATCTGCTATGCCCCCTACTTCCCCAGTGGCAAGTGAGCAATCAGTGAGGACAAATAGGACATAAAATAGCTATTTAATCTTGTGTTACCCCTCCCCTATTTGTGGACCCTCTGCAAAACAGATAAGCTGTAAATCATCCACCATGAAAGTTATAGGAACATTAACTGGCAAAAGAAAACCCTAGGATAAATTGTTTATTTGGACCAGAAGATCCACACAAATTATAGCATAGAGACAGTTATCAGAAAAATATTTGTGTCATTGCTGCAGAGGAGGTGGTTTTGATCTAAAAAGGGATTATTTTGCAATTTGAAAAGTAGTTACCTGCAATAGGGCAGCAGATTGTGTTGATGATATTAATGGAATGAAACCCAGCACAAGAAAATTCAGAAGCTTGAGGAAAATGCACAGTAGATGTGGCTCAGTTTATTTAACTTAAATAAAAATACTCCATTTATATTTTGCATATTTCTCTGCAACATAAAAATACAATGTAAATCAATATGTAATCTAACATACACAGTTCAGTTAGCACAACCCTCCCCCTTACCTTTGTTATTTAACATTACATTAAATAGTTCTGAGCATCTATTATCTATGCAGACATATGTATGAATAATAAAACAGATGGTCAGTTCCTTTGTATATACACATTGGACTGAATTTGTGAATGCAATGTCAACTCATAATTGAGTTGAAATTCTGTAACACCATTTTTTAAAGAAAGTTGCCTTTTCTGATCATTATTTCCTGATTCAAATTACTGAGAAATATTAGAAGGGATCCCTGAAATTAAAAAAAAAACAAAAAACAAAAAAGGTATCCCATTAATACTAAGATGGGAAATTTCCAGTGATGGAGAGAATGTAATTTGCCATATACTTTGACCCACAGTTAAGCAAAATATTGTCCCATCATGGCTGGTTTGATTTCTTTTCTTGTGGGGCATTCTGCCCCTTGATTGGACAAGTGCATGTTTTTGGGAAGACATGTACAGTGATACTCATGGACACTGCTTTTTCTTTCTATGGAAACTGTGGTAGCAATGTCTTCCGGACTGAGATCTGTGATCAAAACACTTAAGGAGACAACTTAACTCCTGTATTTTGCATTGCATATGTGATGCGTCTACAGAAATAAAATATTATTTTTTTTCATTGTTGTGTGCTCATTTCTTCATCTCAGGCAAGGGTATGTGATGTATTTCATACAGGTTAATTATTATCATAAGCATAGTTTCTACTCCACATCATGAGAGTCACAGTGCCTGTTGTGCGTTTGCATAAAAATACAGTGGGCAACAATGTGGAAATGCAATGTCATGTTGAAGTAATGGTCTGAAACAACAGGAGCACCTGCTTCCTCCTAGGTATCTCCTGGACATATTACTGTACGTACATCAGTAGATAATAATACAGTACAGTAATAATACAGTACTGTATGTACATCAACTGCATCTTGCTGTAGCTGGTAACTGTCCACTTAATATTCACATAGTCAGCATGGGTCTGGTCACCACCCTTTTGGCTCTAATTAGTGGCTACAGACTCGCATCACTTCCAAAATTATGTCAATTCCTTATGTAGGATACCACTTATGCCTTATGGGTTGCCATCTCTCATCCATAGATCATTAGATGCAAGTTTAATTAGTAAATTACTTTGTCCATGGACTAGGTACTCAAAGTTCAATCATCATCAGAACAATGTGTGAGTTTAAATACTATATTTGGGTAGTTCCTGACTTGTATTTCCTCTTTAATGTCTTACACAGAACTTGTTTTTTTATTAGATGGTGTATGTCCAACTCATTATCCTTATACCTAGCTTCTTGCAAGCATCCACATAAGCATGGTCCCCCTGCAATAGTTTTCACAGCGGTAATACTTTACCTTTCCTCTATGCTCTAATGCAATGCTTATACAAACTAGGAATTTTCAGAAAGGCTATTTTTGTTTTCCAACTAGGTGCTGTCTTTGAGAATGGGTCTAAGTAAGAGCTTGAATTCTTGCTACCAATGAGTTATGCTGATGAGATCAATAAAAAAAAAAAATGAAAAAAGTGGGAAAGGGAACAACCATCAGCAACTGAACGTGTTGACAGTAGCACTCTATAAATGGAATGAATAAAAAAGATAGTTGGTTCCTCATTTCTATCCTTGACTCAGTAAACGGGAATGCTTATTTTAAGGCACAGCTCACACAAAATGGTGCTATGTAGATGTAGACAGGACAGGTCAGGATATAGGCTTTGGATCAAATGAGTTGAATCTCCAGATTTTCTGAGATTTTCTCATCATTTGATCCATCTGCCTGTCCAATATCCTATAATCTATATCCAGAACTACAGAGGAGAAATGTTAATGTTTTAACATATTTTGCATACCAAACACTTGTACATAATCCAAATGAGCCAGTTCTTATTGAAAATTGCAGCAAATACTATAACAGTAATAAAATCTTCTTATACTTGCTTTAAATAACAAAATAGAGGAAAAGCTAAGAAAAACAAGGCCCGAAAACTGAAGAAAACACTAGTAATGCTGAAAGCATTAGTGTTCATATTAGTGTTGTGGATAAGTAAAATAAAGAAAGCAAATCAGAATAGACAAAAGCAGAAAGTGAAAGATACAGTCAATTCTAGCCAAGATAGACTATGAAACTTTAAGATGTACACAATTAATTTAAACCATAAACCTCTAACTCTAGAACTACTATTTCTTTCCTGATAGGAAGATGTTAGAGAGAAAAACACAGAAAACATGTATGTAAAATTGGAAGAAGATTTTTAAGCTCAGTCTCACTAAACCATTGTTCTCATGTAGCTGGCTCAGGATTTAATTTTTTCCAGGGTTATCAGGCCAGTTATCTAGGACATTGGTTGTCTTTGATGGCACTTCTACAGTAGGATCAGTCAAAGGCTTAAAAAGTTGTCTTAAAAAGATTGTGGGGGGTTGACCTTGGCCAGCATCCAGGCTCCCACCTTGCCTTTCATTTCCTTCTCCTTTGGGATCAGGACAAAAGTGGAAGAGAAGATCTGTGGATTGAGTAAAATGGCAGATTAAATAGAGAAAGCAAAAGCTGCATGTGCAAGGAATTCAAAACAGGGGAATTCATTTGCTATTTGCTGTTAGCAGGAAGACGTCCAGTCCCTTCTAGGAAAGCAGGGACTCAGCATGCAAGCAAACATCATAACCATGACTATCCCCACCTTCCTTCCTTTCAGGTTTTATTTCTGAGCACAGTGTCATGTAGTATGGAATATACCTTTGGTTAGTTGGGGTCAGCTGTCCTGGCTATAGTCCACCTCCCCCAGTCTCTAGTCACTCCCAGCCTACTGGCTAGGGGTATGGGGTGTATGGGGAGGCAAGAGAGCAAGTCTCAATGCTGTGCAAGTACTTCTTAGCAATAACTCCTCTTTGAGTCCCAAGTGCAAAGCATAGCATTATGCAGGCTGCTATGAAGAACTGTCAATAAGAACAGATTAATTATTTCAGGCCACACCTGTCAAGATGATCATTCTGGAAAGGAGAACCAGTGTGTCGGATTGTTGAATGCCAAGGCACACCTTGTTTATGCTATGGCCACACTTCCTAGATCTTTGTGAGACTCATTCTCCACTGCTCTGCTGTATTTCTTACTGAACGCATCTTAAGTAATGGACTGTTTCCCACCAAGGTTAGATCTCCTAGAGCGTTTCCCATCCTTCTTCTTTACCCAAAAAGTTTACTTGGGCTCTTCAGCAAAGATGATCCCATGAATGGACTAGCCTATTGCCAACTGGGGAGCACACCTTACTGTCTTTTTCCAGCCTCTTCCCTGTGCACATCATGGAGACCTTATCACACAGTATGTAGGAGCTTTGTCAGGACAGAAACAGGATGGCTAGCAGATCCTCTGGTGTTAACTAGCCAAATTTACATCTCAGTGCTTCCATTTCTAGGTACCCAATTCTCTCAGCATAATTTTCAACAGTCCACTGTTATCATTATGACTTTCTGGAGCCTTGTGGGTGTTAGGGGTATGTGGTATGGTTCTTGGGGGTGTGAGCATCTATAAGACATGCCTTTACAGCAATATTTTCTACCTGGGCAGCAATGTTTCTCCATGGAGGTGCAGCAGCCCAGATGGGTTCACCTCTGTGCTGTCATTTGGTCTTTTCCTGCTGATATAGCCACCCCCACCGGACATTTGCTACCACCCATGAGTTAATAGAGTACTGATCACTTTTCTAATTAAGCAGCCCCTATGGCCAGCTGGATGGAAGTTAGAACACATTTCATTCCACCTGAACATAACCTTGCATCTCTAAAACTTGTAAATAATGATGGTATGCTTTTATTTGACATTTCTCTATTTATTTTAAATACAAAAAAGTGGACAATTTCCATGTTTCTGATGGGGTCACTTATACTGAATCAAGGAACTATTGCAATCTGTCTGAAACTAATAGAACATCTGATGAGCATGAACAACCTAGTTTGTAAAAGATTACATATTGTCTAGGGTGAATACCCACATTATCAGTGAAAAGAGTCATCAGATCTGATCTAAGAAAAAATCCCTGTCATGGGTCCAGCAGTGGCAGTCATTTTTCTCCTTCTTGGTAGCTGGTGCAGCGCTGTGTTTTGATTTTGGGCCTGGGAGCAGCGCTGATGACACCAGTGTTTGTAGTTGCTGCTTGGCGGTGTTTTGGTTTGACCAAGGACTTTTCTGGGCCTCATGCTATGCCAGGGAGGAGGGGAGCCGGGAAGGAGGGGAGAGCTGGGAGGAGGCAGAGACAGGACACCTGACCTGGGCTGACCAATGAGGTTATTCCATACCACAGCACGTCATGTCCAGGATGTAAAGACGGGAGGCAGAGACCTGGAAGGGTGGGGTTCGTGGACTGGGTGTGCACGGCATGGTCAGGTTTTTGGTACTGGGGGGGTTCACTATTGGGGTGTGCACTGGCCGGGTCAGGCTTGGTGAGCAGTTGTATTCTCTTTCTTTGTATTTCTCTTGTATTATTGCTGGTGGTAGCAGTAGTAGTTTGTGTTATACCTTAGTTACTAAACTGTTCTTATCTCAACCTGTGCGAGTTGAATTCTTTTGATTCTCCTCCCTATCCCTCCGGGACTGGGGGAAGAAAGAGGGGAGTGAGTGAGTGAGTGAGTGAGTGAGTGAGTGAGTGAGTGAGTGAGTAAAACTGCGTGGGTGGGGGGCTTAAACCACGACAATCCCGTTAAACAAGAACCTTTGAACTCACTAAATCTTGAGTAGGAGATATTTTATATTTTACTTTCGTAAAAAATCCAGACTGTTTAACCATCCTGTGAATGAACTAATTTTAGAGAGACAAAGAGAGAAACTTACTAAGTTCCAAAAAAACAACCACTTCATGAAAGTTGCACAGGAAGAACTGTATAAATTAAAGATAAAAGAAATACAAACATTTTGTTGCGCTGTTAAATACTAGTTGCTGACCCTGCATGCCAATGAAATAGAAGTTATTTACCACAAAAGAAAATAAGAAAGAGAAAAAAATAAAAAGAGAAATGCTGCAAGAAAAAGCAAATATATTTCTTAGGATTAATTTGCTTTTGGTGAGAACTATAAAATTTCTCTATGTCACACTAATAGAGCTGAAATACACGCAGAATCTGACCACACATTTTTACATAGAAATGCATCTTGTAGACAGTATAGAAGAGGCAAATGGTTAGACTGCAGTGTAGGTTTTGATCAAAAGTGAGTAAGACTGCAATTAACAACCAAATTCCCAAATAATAATAACAATAAACAACACTAGTCAAGGAATTTTAAATTGGAAAAGACATGGTTTATCTCCATATTTGTAGACTCACATGTAATTTAACATTGAAAGTTAATGGGTCACTTTCAACTAAAAATACCAGGGTTCTAAAATCCGAACCAGTGCGGTTAGGCAATTTTAAGCTTCAAGTCTCAATATTAAATCAAAAAGGTCTGATTACTACTATTACAAGAATGGTATGTACATGTGTACTATTATTTATTTGGAGCCTTTTAATAATTGGCACTTTGTCAACATCTTATACATTAAAATATTGAGAGATAAAGGAAATTATTTCAGTTATAAGACAGCTTCTTTTCCAGTTTTTAGAGTATTTCAGTTTAAGATATGATCAGTTCAAGTGTAATGTACATTGATGCAAGTCTAGGGAGGTAACTCTTAGAGAAAGAAGCAGAAACCAAGAAAACAGACTTGAGTGAACGTATTACAGACATTTTAGGAGGAAGGAAGGACGAGATTCTGCTCCTTAGAACTGCTCCAGGACTGAACAGTGAAAAAGCAATGACCAAAACCAGGCGACTACTTTAAATTGCAATACGAGAATGTAGAAGACAGCAGTTTATATAAGACTGGAAGATACATATAAACACTTCAGACTTTTTTTTTCCATTAACAGAACATGACTGCTTTAAACTCATTCCTGAATGTGGCCAGTCAGTAAAAGTAAACAACATGGAAGTGTTTAAGCTGACACAGAATTTCACTCGTGAGTCCTCATGCAGGGCTCACTAACAGGTATAATACTAAAGCGACCCTCCCATATTACTTGTTGAAATATGCAGCTGGGATCTGTGATCTTGTTGGGGAGTATTTCCCCTTCAATTTTCATCATCAGTCAGTAATCATAAATGACAGGAAGGTTAGTTATGCAAGCAGTATGGTCTGGTAGATTAAAACGGATTATAGCTTGGATTTAGAAGTCGCAAACTTGCTGATTTTTCTCTGGAAAACTCCAACAGAATTTAAACAAAATACACTTGCACACGATTGCTCTAAAAGTATGTATTTTACTGGGAAATTATAATTCTTTTATTGAACCTTGGAAAGACAGTACTAAATTTCATTGCAGTGACATTGTTCTAAAGCTTAGAAGTTGATTATTTTATATTAATTGATATTCATTTTCACAGGAATTTGACCTAGTGGAGTTAAAAAACATATTATCAGATGAACTGACTAAAATTCATTGAAGCCAAAAGGAAAATCCTGATTGCACTTTGTGATAGGTGTACTATGTATTTACCTATATCTTCAATGAGGGGACTCAACATATTTGAATTCTATTAGAGAATGTTTACTAACATTTATACTGCACATGCAAGTGTTTGTTAAACTTTGAATTTAATTTTTCTCAATAGGCTGTGCTATTCATTATTATAGTTCTAACAGCTGATTATCTTCCACTGTTTTGTATGTATACATATTTTGAAATACTAAAGTTGTTCTAAAAATCATAAATATCACTACTTGGATTCATCAATTTTTTAAAGTTTCCTGATGGAGGGGGTCATCTTGTTTTCCTACAATAGAAATGAAAATGCTCCAATCAGAAAAGAAATCTGTGGCGTCCCCTAAGTGAAAGTTGTTTATTTCAAACATTTTAATCTGATATTAGTAACAGACCAGTAATTACTATTGATCCTGCAATTACTTCTTAAACATGTATATTATTAAAACTAGAATGAGAAGTTTGTGAGTTTTCAGAGAGCTGAGTGCATAAATGTTAGTACATATAGTTTGCATGAGAAATCTAATTATTGCCTTTCCCCTAGTATGAATAGTTTAATGGTGTCATGTAACCAGTTTTAACCTCTAGAAGCTAGGTCGTATAAGGCCATTAGAAATTAATCAAGATCTGCATCCCTTCTTCAGTATTTTCATTATCCCTAGGTCTGAATATCCTGAAAATATGTTAAAATTCAGTGTTCCATTTCACAGGGTTTTCTGTCCTGGACTTCAGAAAAATGTTCTTTACTAGAGGGTGGTCAGTCACTGAAACAGACCCTCCAGAGAAATGGTCACAATACCAAGCCTGTCAGAGTTAAAGAAGCATCTCGACAGTAGTCTGTTTAATGTTAGATAGTCCTGTGAGAAACAGGGAGTTGGACTTGATATTCCTTATGAGCCCCTTCCAACTTGAGACATTCTATGATTCTAGTGACTCTACATTACATCTCAAAAATTTTCTTAATACTGGTCTTAATAATAGTCCTTAATGTTGATCTATATAGGCAGACCAGAAAAAAAAAAACAAAAAACACCACAACAAAACAGATTACAGTCTCTTGTGACAATCCTATTCACTAGAGTTTTGTAGTCTGTCAGAAAATGCAATTTTCTTGCTATTGGCTGTGACTCTCTGTCTCACATCTTTCAGGGTTTCTTATCCTATGGTGACTAAGGTTGATAGTAGAATTAGGCAGAGGGGGCATAAGAACACACGTAGGGTAGCCTAGGGCTGAAAAAAGTTAACTTTTAATTTTTTAATTTGGATGGAAATGACATCTCAGCTAAGCCAGGAGCAAAACTCCTTTGATAAATTGGAGCTGAACAAACAGTTAGGTTTTTATGTTTGTAATACACAATGACTGTTTATAAAAAGAAGTTGTTGATATTTGCTAAATATTTTTTAATTAATTCCATAGGCTGTATTAAATCTTTGCAGGCCCTCATCATGATTAATTTTAAACATTTTACAAAAGGCCAGGTTGAAGAAGGTCAAACTTTTTTATTCTGTATGCGCTTTATTTTATGCTTGACTGTGAGAATGCACATTGTAGGCAATGAGAGGTATGTCTTGCACTTCTATGGAAGACTAACTTATTTTGTTTGAATCAATAGGTCAAACTCACTCTTCTATCCACTGTGTTTGCACTGGGGATGAATTTCACTGGTGTTTTGCAAATAAAACACAGCTGAAAATTAAGAATTGCTGCTGACTGTTCAATATCTAAAAATCAGCACATTTTAATGTGATTTCATGTCTTTTTTTTTTTTTTTCCAGCTTGCATGATCCAGAGCTTTACAAAAACTGATAGTGAAAAAGATGCTATGTAAGGTTGTATTATTCCATTATAATATTATGGTAAGCAGTTGGTTGCATTAAAAAATTGAGAAGGGATCAATAAAAACGAAAGCAACTGAGCAGCAGTGGTTTAATTTGTTTGCTCTATGAATATGAAGGAAATCCACTAGCTATTTTTCATTTCAAGAACATAAACAGTAGAAAGAAGACAGCATGATATGAATTTATAGGTATGTTGTTTTGGTAGGAAATTGGATATTCTGTTGAGTGATTGAACTATACATCTATGTCATGTTTTGTATAGCTTCTTATATTAATTGTATGTTTGGTGCATTTTGGGAACACCGTTATGTTTCTGATTTTTCCCACTGAATATGTTATTGATCGACAAGTAGATTTTTCTACTTTTATTCACATTATTTAATAGAACATTGTTTTGTTGTCTTTTTGGAAACAGCTGGTCAGTTTTAAAAATAATGTTCTCTGAGCTAAGGAGGCTGAGACATACTTCTCTACTCTCCTCTATAGCCTTCCTTTTAACACTCAGTTTTCTCACAGTCAAGTAGCTGAGCGTTGGCTAAACAAAACCTAGCAATAGAGTTAGGTTTGAATAATTTTAACTTATCTATTCTGATAAACATGGGATCTCTACTAAGGTTTCAATGCTTACATTTTGTAATTGGAGAAATTGTGCTATCGCAATTGGTGTGAATGGCTCAAAATTGGGATCTTAGGCTGTTGTGTGAACAAAGCATATGCAGGTGCTTTCCAATGCAAACAGACTAAGCAAAGCCAGATGAAGAAGTAGCTCAGTCTCTTACTATTTGTTGCAGGTTTTTGTGTTTCTCATCAATGTACGTAAACCTGTCACTCTCTCATACACTGTTTAATCGTACACAGCTACCCCTGTGAGGCAAAGATGTAGAACACTGCCAGTTTTCTAATTTACCCAAGTCTACAAAGAGATTAGTGGCCTTAATCTTTTTATGTATTTAAATACTTTTCGTGCTACATCACCTGAAAAACTTGCTGAAAGTAATGGAGAAAATCAAAGCAGGAAACTTATTCTGCATTTACCAAGTTCACGGAGCTCCGTGACCGTTGAACAGGCCTTCCCTTTTCATCTGATCTGTGGACTAATCTCCAGTTGAGAGAACCACCAATATTTTCATCGCACAAGGCTGAAGATCAAAGCATTAAAAAACTTTCTTCTTGTACCGAGCTGTGTTAACAGAATTCAAGTGTCTAGCTAAAGTGATTCAAAAATGCTGCTAATATTCATGGATATAATTTTCTCTGTTAACTTGAATAGCCATGAACACCTTGCTGAAGCAGTGTTCAGTAGTATATCATACATGAAGGGATTGCTACTTGTTCTTAAAATCTGCCACTGACTCCAGAGATTTGACAGGCAACGTAGGTCATAGCCACTGAGAAGGCACTATAGGCTCTCTACTACTGCCTAGGCAAAACCAAAAAATTAGAGTTGCTTAAGATGTGGCTATACTGAAATCATAATTACTGTGCATGGGTACCCTGTGATGGCAAAATGACATAAACATTCCCAGTCGTGTTTAAAATATGGTTCTTTTGAACCATGGCTTGGAAGCAACTGTGAGAAGATAGGACTGAAAATATGAAACAACTTTCTCTGCCACCTGCTATGTCACCTGTATAAAGCAAAAGATTCATTCTATACCTTTCAATTATTTTTCTTATTTGGTGGAATAATAGATGAATGCTACACCTCTGCTAAAGAGGAGGTACAATCCCTGTGAAGGTTTGGAGCACTACTTCCAGTGTGGTCCTTAACAGAGATAGTGAGAGTGTTCTATATATTTGCTAGTCATTAGATTAAAAAAAAAGTCACATAAGACACAGATTATCAGAAAAGTATATCATACACCATAATTTCTCATTAAGTCCATATGGTTCCGCTTTTAGTTTGTTTTTCTTCCAAAATGTAATTGTGACTAGGAATTTGTATCTCCATTGGTGCTGTTTGTTAATTTATATGGCTGCTCACTATGAACTGGATCAGTGTCAGATTTCCAGATTTCTGGTTTTCAAAAATTGTTTCCCAGATTTCTTTAACCAAACACCTCAAAACTGATCAATTTTTTTTCCTTGCTAATAGAAGGCAGTATACTAATTGAAAACAGATATCATGTGTACACTTAGGGGTATATTATGATAGATTTTAATGTCTGCACAAATTGCAAAGTGGCAGACAATAAACTATTTTTTTAAGTTTTATTTTCAGTCTAATTTTATCTGTAGTGACCATCTGTATATTCACTGTTAAGAGTGTTAAGCAGCAGGGGTGAAATTCTGTCTCTTTTGAAGTCAGTGGCAATATTGCAATGAAGTTAAGAAAAGCCAGAATGCCACTCTCAATTTTCATCTCTGTTGCCTTTATAGAAGTGTTTCTGCCTGGTAAATAAATCTAGCAATGAGTATTACAAATTGGGTGATAAGTTAGGTGAGATTTAGGAATGTGTAGCAGTGGTCTTTATTATATTCTGAATATGTAGAATACTGTCTGCTTTTCTTAAAATGTGTGTGAGAAGATGGCTGCAGAGGCAAGATGCGCATCCTATTCAGTTTTCCTGAACTACACACTGTCCCAGTGGCAGTTATTATTCTGTTTTTCTCTTGCTGCATTGTTTCTACATGTAATGTTTATTAGCTGCAAATGGCCTACCCAGGGAGGCAGAAGAAAGGATTAAAGGAAGCAGTAGAGAAGGCCAGATGTGAGTATTGCATATTTCCATTTTTTGATTTATGTAAAAGAACACCTTCCATTGATCTCTGCCTCTACTGGATGAAAATACAGTTGCAAATCTGCCCTTGAAACATTGAACAAATAATTTGGTCAATATGTTGTCACTGTCAAACATTTCATAGATGCAGAGTCTGTATACAGCTCTAAAAAATTTCTAATGATACTAAAAATGACACATTTTTTGCTTCCAATATCTGTTTTCATTGATCAGGTAAGAGTGAGGGGTTTTGTTTTTTTTTATATAGGTATGTATTTAGTTTCTGTTTCTACTCAGATAAAGATGATAATTCTACCACACTTAATAAAATATTGTATTGAATTGAATTTATTACCTAATGATCTGCCTCAGATCAATATTGCAGAAAAGTTTATTCATATGTCTTTAAAGTTTATCCTAGTCTCAAAGTCAGTTTATCTACCTGTCAGTTTGTTCCTTTTTCCCTTCTTTTTTCAGTACTTTTTTCAGAAATATATGTACAGAACTAGAATTTCTACAATATTTTTAGAAAATGTGTTTTCAGTAAGATAAATGTAGTAAAAATAGAAGCGCTATTAGTGATGTTTTATTGTTATTTCTTTTTATACAAAAAATATTTTCTCATCATAAGCAATAAGAAAACTGCTTCTATGGTTATTGCAAATGTTACCACTATTGTTATCATTATCACTATTGAGGTGGGAAGGAATAAAAGAGAGTAAGCTCCAATAGAGCATGAAGTATTCTCTGTATATGGATGCTTGCTTTCAGTGGCTGTTTGCAAACAATTAACATGCACTTTTCTTGATAACCCATCATAATTAAGCTTATTTGAAGGACCAATCCCTCAAGTCCGTGAACCTCCAGGCAGGAACTGGAAGAATGAGGTCCCTTCCATCGTGAGAGAAGATCACATTCAAGACAGCCTGAGGAACCTCAACATAAGTCTAGTCCCTGGGACCTTACAAGATGTACCCTAAGGGTCCTATGGGAATTGGCTTATGTAGTTGCTAAGCCACTCTCCCACACATTTTAAAAGTCATGGCAGTCAGCTGAAATCCACAGTGACTGGGGAAAATGGAATATCTTATCAATTTTTTAAACAGGTAATAATGGAGGACCTTGGGAACTACTGACAAGTCCACCTCGCCTCAGTGCCTTGCAGCATCACAGAGAGATTCTCTTGGAAGACATGTCAAAAAGTATGAAAGACAGTGAGGTGATCAGATATAGCCATCATGCTTTCATCAAAGGCAAATTGTGCCTGGCTAAACTAGTGGGCTTCAGTGACCAAGTAACTATATCAGTAGACAAGAGAAGAGCTATGGAAGTCATCTACCTAGACTTCTGTAAGGCCTTTGTTATATTCCTTTACAGTGTCCTGGACGCTAAATTGGAGAGATACGGTTTTGATGGATAGACCATTTAATGGAAAAGGAACTGGTTTAATGACAATGCCCAAAGAGTCTGCTTGTCAATGTCTTGATGTCCAAGTGCAAACCAGTAATGAGTGGTGTCTCTCAAGAGTCCATACTGTGACCAATACTGCTGGACTGAGACCTTCATCAGTGACATGTACTATTGGATAGAACGCACCTTCAACAAATCTACAGATGACACCAAGCAATTAATATGCTAGAGGAAGGGATGACATACAGGGAGGCCCTGACAGAATTGAGGCACACAAACCACATAAACATCAGCAAGGCCAAGTACAAGCTCCTGCACCTGGCTCAGGGCAAACCCCAATATCAGTGTAGACTGAGTGAAGAATGGATTAGGAGCAACCCTAAGCAGCCTTGAGGAAAAGGACTAGAGTATACTGGTGGATGAAAATATTGGACATGAGCTGGCAGTGTGTGCTTGCACCCCAGAAAGCCAGTCATATCCTGGGCTACATAAAAAGAAGTGTGACCAGCTGTTCGAGGGAGGTGATTGTTCCCCTCTACTCCATTCTGTTGGGACCCCACCTGGAGTACTGTGCTCAGTACTGTCAATAGACGTGGACCTTTTACAGTAAGGTCCAGAGGAGGGCCATGAAAATGATCAGATTGCTGGAACACTTCTAGGAAGAAAGGATAAGAGAGTTGTGGAAAACTGTTTCTCTTTTAAGTGATGCTTACTTGTAATATTTATGTACATTACTTCTCTTAAGTTTCTGTTTCCTGGGGGGGTGTGGGCCGGGGGATGGACACAACATGACACACGACTCCTGATTGTATAGGAATTAAGAATTGAAATAAAAGATAATTTTATTTGACATTTGCTCTTCACATGTGAAGGAGAAATTAATTCCTGAAATAGGAAATCACGCTGAGAGTCCTATATGCAAACATTGAAATGTGGGCAGCTTTGAAAAAAGCAGTTTTCTGTTTTCAGGTTCCATTTAATCCTACGTTTATTATAAAATGAATGAAATCTGAATTCAGATATAAAAGTGATATGGAGGAATAATAAAGGTCCACATCTTGATAAAGGCCCATTTGCATAATTGTCCCATAAAATATACTTTATGTATTTACATGTATAGATATAAGCAAGTAATTAAATTCAGTTTCTAGTTGCAAAGATTTTTCAGTAATAAGAACTGGAGAAAAGTAAGAAAAAAATTTAAAAAATCAGCAAATCATGTTATCCATCCAATCACTGTCAATATGAGATTAATGATGTTTGAGAAATTAAAGTGAAACACAGTGAGGAGTCACTGTTTGCATTCTTGGGTATGAAGTGTGCCTTTGTGCACAGTCACCTCCCTCTAGCATTTTGGAATGGAGCCCCCGATGGAGACAGAGCCACAAGGCATGTAAATCACAGGAAACAGACAAGTTTGCAATTACCTTCTGAAACTGTTTGTCTCAGATATTCAAAATCACTTCCTCCTACTGCTTCGTAATCAGAGGTGAACAGAGATATCTGTGGATGTCACTGTACTCAAGTGGAAGACGCCTCTCTAGAAAAAACAGGAAAGATGCCAGAGGTCTCAGCAAGCTCTCAGCAGACTACTGTAGGTGACAACAAAGAAGTCTACCTTGATTTTCAAACGGCTTTTAACAACAGTGTCTCTTCAAAGTGATCAGTACTGTAGAATTTACTACCACATAGTCCCCATATGAACTGGTAAAACTATATCTAATTAAAATCATGTAGCTAGTGTCTTAGCTTTCTTAATATATATCTGATTTATACCTGGATGCTATTTAATACTATAGGCACAGTAAGCTAAAGTGTATTTAATTTCATCTAAAAGCAGGTAAAGTACTTAAGGAATAATCAAGGCCTTTTTTTTAAGAAACAGAGGTACAGATACTCTTTTGGATTGAGTTTGCATTCATTTTGAGTATGGTGAAAACTATAAATCAGAAAGTTTGTGGGGGTGATGATTGCACTACATGTTTGGAGCTTTATATCTCTGTGAAATGTTAAAATATGTACTCAAAAATAACACAGTGAGAAAAGCACAGAAGGTATGGTGTAGTGAAACTTTGCTCAGAGTGTGGGTGGTTCTGTAGAACTAAAAGCTATAGTTGGGAGATCATTGTAAAAGAGCATTATGGTAGTTGGACTGAAGCGAAACCAAAAGAATAATTCATGGCAGATAAAGGAAATCACATATACCCTGAAGACTGATGGGAATATTTCCACTGCATCCTGGACATATAGGAAAATCGAAAGAGCGACGTATAGGAATTCCATATGGACAGGATTTTTTGCATATTCATCAGAAAAGAATTATGAGCAATATCTAGAGAATCACTGCAGCCTTCAGTTGTTCACCAGCTACATTGTTTATTTACTAGTCTTTGTAGCGGACTTTTGTTCCAATAAGGAATGATGGGTAAGATCCTATAGTATTAGTATAAATACAAAGAACATCACAAAAAAATTCATATGTTACAAACTTAAAATTCCTCAAATATTCGCGTAACACTAGTGTATAAATTTCAATGAAGATCATACCAGGAACTTAATTAGGTCATAAACAAGCTGTAAATTAAAACCTTCTATATTCACAAGAAGAAGAAACCAGTTAACAATCCACCTAATATAAAAGACACACTTTTTTATATCAGTTTGAGGTTTAACAAGTGATTCAACCACCACCTTAAAAATCTTTGTAGTGACGAGAACTTGAGCCAAATGAGAATTTGAGTCAAAATAGGGTAATTACATAACAAAACTTTCTGCAAAACACAGACAATAGCTTGTGTAAAGACATTTTTTATGTAAAGTATGCAAAATTCTGTGAAACCTCGCTTTCATCCAAAATAAAATTAGCATGACTGTTGTAGTTATTTCAGTATGAAAAATAACCCATGGGAATAGATAAGGATTTGTGAATTAGAGTAGACAGTGAGTTTGCTTGGCATGCTTAAGGGTTCAGATGTGTGATGGTACTTTTGACTTCTCTTTGGCTCTGACATCTGCATAATCTGTATTCCTAAGACAGACACATATTGCACTGTTTGTCTTTTTTACTTTATGAAGTTATTGAGATCTTTTTATTGTGTTTGACAGGTAGAATGTACCAATTTTAGAATAAAACTAAATTTGTAGTGACTTGAATATCTTTTCAGTAGCAGCAACATCCCAGTTCTTAACTTCAAAGAATGAAGCATCCAGAGATTTACTTTATTAAAAATGCAATAAATAAAAACAAAAACCTCCTGGGACAACTCAAATGTCCACTGAAGTTAAAGTGTGTGGCCTGGTGATCCATAAGTGAGAAAACGAAAACCTCAAGTCTGAATAATATCAGCTCTCACTGGTAAACTTGGAATTGAGAAGTATTTTAATGCCTGAAAATCCCCACTTTATTTCCTGCAGTAATATGTTTGATTTCTGATGGGTGAAATGAATTATATTACTTATTGAGGTTCTACAAAGTCTTACTCCTCTCTGGTCTGTATCACTTACAGACATCCATATCTTCATACGTCCTCTTGAAGTAACAGAATAAAATGTGTCACTCAGACTTCAGGGTTTTTTATTGTTGTTGTGGGGTTGTTCGTTTTCCAATTTAATGCAAAATTTAAAAACTTGGTTTTGAGAACATTGTCAAAGAAGACCGTGGTACAAGCTGAATGGAACAATAGAAATCATATTTTCTGTGAAAACAGTCAAAAAAAGATATTATTCTTTAACTAACAGGAAAAATTTGTTTCCAATTGCTGAATAGTAATCATGTTTGAAATAGAATCATAGATAGTTAGGGTTGGAAAGGACCTAGTTCCAGCCCCCCTGCCACGCATAGGAACACCTATATGAAACCACTTGGGGAAAAAAATGGTTGTTGTTAAATGTGTTGAAATATCAGTGGGAAAAAGCAAAACTTACTTGTAGCAGAGTTAAGCATAAGAACCCACACTCCTCTGTCTCAGGTTACAATAGAGTGTAACATAAAATGAAGAGGTAAAAATATTTTAACACATAAAGCTGTGACATCCTTCTTGATATTTTCTGAGTTAAGGGCTCCTTAAAATCCACAGTGTTTTGAGTTCTTCCAGAACAGAGGTAGTTTTGACATTTCTACAAGCTTTCCTGTCTCCTAGCTTTCTAGTCTTAACTTGGGGGGATGCCTGTGCCCTGCCATCTGAGATCTAGGTGTACTATGGGGAACTCCTTGGAATATTTGAGATCTCAGCGCCTCCATGCCTTGGAAATCTTCACCCACCACTGCAACAGAGCACAGCAGCTTTTCCACAAGCACACAGAAAACCTATTGGCAGGCTAGGAAGAACAAAATTGTTGCTGCCAGAAGAAATCCAGAAAGTAAGCAGAGAAAAATATGACCAGAATATCAGCTTTCCCAAAGCACTGCTATGGAAATTTTAATGACTGTGAATGGTTATACACATTTTATGAGAAAAGAATAATTTAGAATAATTGGCATAATTTAGTCTTTTTAGGATTGGTTTTGCAGTTAATTTTACCTTAAAAAAAAAAAAGCACACCCAAACAAACACATGCATTTTGAAAACTGTTATTAGGAGGTGGTACAAGTTTTTCCTGTAATAACACTACTTCTCTTTAGACATGCTGGAAAAACAAAGAAATCTTTTATGCAGTTTGCAAATTATTAATTTTATGCATGTGAGTTTCAGTAGGATTAAGAACATCTTTTTTGTTTTGTTTCATTTTACTGAATTGGGCTTGAGCCCGCTTTGTACAGAGAGTATAATTTAGAAATGTCAGAAATATTTTATCTTTTTTATGCCATATATCTGTAAACATTTTAACTAATATCTTCACTTTTGTTTACATGGCTCAAAGATTTAATTAATATAAGAACGTTAATCTGGATTTACACAAAAAGCATGAATGTCAAGCAACAAAATACTCATGTATTTTCTGGCTTGCTTTCTTGTCTGCTTTTCTTCTCCCTTTCTTTCTCTTGTTCATGTTAAATTATTTTGAGCCTATTTGTATTTTATGCTACAGCTACATTAATTTTATTTCTCAGTTTACCCATAATGAGACTGGGGGGTTGGAACTAGATGATCTTAAGGTCCTTTCCAACCCTAACTATTCTATGATTCTATGATTCTATGACTATATTGTCTTGCCCCACTCGGCAGGTGTGTGTGAAGCTGATCTTTTACTACGTTCTGCGTGGTCCACAGGAGAAGCCACGGGCTCTCTGGCAGTTGGAAACAAAACAACCATTAATTTTATTGTAAACTTCCCTGAAATTGTATCAGGAGGAAGAAAAGTCTGGGCAAGTTTTTATTCTTCTTAAAGATCTGAAGTAGAGGGATAACAGGAGAAAGGAAAGAAAGGAAGAAAACAAAGTGGGGCTCACCACCTCATGCATCCAGTGACACCTTCTTGGTCAGCGAGTGGAAATTCTTCCAATGGTAGTCCTTTCAGTTGCAGTCCTTGTACCCGATGAGGCCTGTTGGTGTTCAGCGTGGAGGGATATACCACCCAACTCCAGGACAGCTCCTTTTTATAGGGTCAGGCTCTCTTGGAACGTTCCTTCAGATGGAGACTCATTCCCAGGGGGATCTGGTGAGCCCCGACCCAGTTCATGTTGCGCACTGATGGGTGCCACAGTATCTGTGTTGCTGCCTCTTGACAGTTTGTTGCTGTCTCTTGGCAGTTGATCTTTGTGGCCTCAGTGCAGACATCCCACCAAAACGATCCCCACCCTCCTGGAGCTCAATCCCTGCTGTGCCTTCTGTCATTTGCCTGAGCAATAATGAGCTGACAGTTCCTGCTCTCTTTTGGGTTATTTTGGGACAAACACAGAAAGGGCCTCTTGACCACCACATAGTTTTTTACTTAACTGTGATTACAAAGATCAATAAATATATCTTATGCCATTTGAAAAAAGATCAATAAGCTCCTAAAGATAAGAGTTGAGACAAGGTTAAGGCTTGTAAAAGAGTCTCAGTAATTCATATAAAATTACTGTGGCCTAATACCCCCTTAAAGACCAAGAACTCTCAAGTCAGTTTTCTGTGAGAACATAACTGGGTGTGCTGTAGGTGTATAGCATATATATATGCTGTCTGGTATTTTGTTTTGACCAAAAGTTATGGTAAATATGTTGCAATCAAGATAATCCTCAGTGGATATCTTCAAATCAGTCATCTGAATAAGTCCTTATCTGGAAGATTTCACACATTTGACATGATACCAACAACGAGATGAAGAAATATAATTTGGATGCACTTTTCTAACCTTACAGTACTGGCTTTAAAACTGCATGGCATCCTACAAACCAAGATAAACACTGTAGAAGTTATGAATGCATCTTTGAAAGAAAAGCATCAAGGTTAAGAGTGAGGAAATAATCTTTTAATTCCCAGATTCATGTTTCTTAGTGAAAAAGACCTAGATCTGCATGCATAAATGTAACCACAGGAGAAGCAAACAGTTTGCCTTCTCTGTCATACTTAGATGACACCTTTTGATTCATCACACCTGAGACATTCACAGCTCAGTCTTGGGTCTAACTTGACTTCAGCCTTCCAGCAGCACTGCTAAACCACATCACCATGACTAATTACGTGATCTACAGAACTGCTGAAAACTGTACTATATATTAGAAAAATAGTGGGCTATACTTGTGGGCATGTTTTGGTAAGAAAAATTACTCTTGCCTTCTAAACTGTTAGTGATTTTTTTTTTTTCTTAAACATGGGATTTGGCATTTTGGAATCAGAGAAGGATTTCCTGTGAGGCAACGCAATGGAAAACCAGGCATTTTTCCAAATGTACTATTCAGTCGGTGAATCTTGATCGTCTGGAAACAAAAGACATATGAATTTCCAGCAACAGTTTTTTTTCAGCAGCTTATGAAAAAATAATTAAATTTCTCCAGCTCACATTATTAATGTCAATTATCTGACATGATCTGTTTTTGAAAATTTCTAGTTATGCTTTGTGGTTTTGCAGGGTCAATATTGTGATTCACAAAAAATCTGGTGGTAGTGTCAGGCATAGAGAGACAATGGGACCTCTCAGCACTGAAGAACAGCATCTTAGACCCAAAAGTTATTAGCAAGTTCATATTAAAGTGAATGTGCCTTGGTAGGTCCCTGTCTTCTCTATACCTTCTTGTAAGCAAGATCAAAACATCCCAGTCAAGTATCACAAGGTATTGCACATTTATTATATCCAGATTTTTGTAGTTGCATTGCTTTTCTAAATACTTATTTTCTGTGATCAACAAAAAGATTTATTTGTGACAATTCTGACATCCTCAGCACTTACTCTATGCAAGTGATGGGTGATGCGGTAAATGAATCTGAATTGCCATGCTCTTCTTGACTGTTTTGCTCAGTTAAAGTAGAGAGCACAGAACGCATTTACATTAAGAATAGTCTCTTTCAGAAAGAGAAATGAGCACCTGGAATTTGAAAACTGTCAAAAGAGTATTTTGTTGAAAGTGAAGACTTTTGATTTTGGCATGTTTCACTAATGGTTTTTACTGTCGAAGTTTCTCTCTGAGCATCCATTTTCTACTTTTGAATATCTTGTCAGTTGGACTTTAAATCTTGCATATTGTCCTTTTTCCTGAAGAGAGAGATTTCAGCCACTGTTGGCTCTGCTGTTAAATTTTACACCTCAGTGATAATAAAATATCAAAGAAGCTATTTCATGGCCTTTTAGTAATGCAGATGGATGGATTCAGATCAGAGAAATGTATTTGGTCATTGAACTCATCTAGCATATGCCCTTATTTAATTGATGATATATCTATTAAATATGAAATGCAGGACTGGATATTGGTGTCACACTTTAATCCCAGTTATATGGCGTTTTTTTTTTTTTTGGGGGGGGGGTTCAGGTCATTGAAACATTTAAAAGATGCGGAAGTTTAAACCACTGATGCCCATATTTAATAGGAAATAGTTGAATAGCAGATGGTGGGATGAACCACAAGTGCAAAGCATGAATAACTTGCTAATCCCCTTGAGGCAGGATATTACTGTAAACATACCTGGTTTTGATTTATTTTAATATGTATTACTTTTTTTTTTTTTTTTGCATCCCTTTCTTTATGTGTCTATGCCTTTTATGCTCAGTGTTCTGGGTTATAGAGGAGAACCAGAAAAGGTGTTGAAATAAATATGTTTGTTACTATAAAGTTTTTGTCTTCTTAACAGCCTTCTTTCAACATTTTGTAGCCAGGTTTTGTGACTCAAAAAATTAAATATTACTGCTCTGATCATTTGACTGAAATGACAGACTTAAGGTTAACATTGGCAACATTAGATCCAGGATCCAAGCCACTTATTTAGTGCAGGTTTCCTGGAAAAATTGCATTTACACCTACAGATCCATCACGAAAAAATAGTGATTACACCATTTTTCACTAAAATCCATCATGAAGAGACTTGAAATTATCAGCATTCACACTTTAGCTTTCCAAAATCTATGCAGCAGAATTTTGAAGAGGCAATTAAGAATTCATTTATTTTATATATTACCTTTGAAGTATTAGGACATCAGCACAGATAAATGTTCTACTTTTAGGGAAGTACTTTGAGTTTTTTATATTAAGCGTGGTAATAAATAATAGCATAAACAAAACAACCTGGAATTTCCTTATCTCTGATATCTTCATAAAGATAAGCTTGCCAATCCAACTTGTTTTTCCCTCTTAACGCCTTCTAACAAAACATTATGTACTGATTTCTTTTGGAACAATGCCTAGTAATATCACCTTTGAGGAACTGACAACTTCCAAATGAAAATGTATTTCACTGCAGAAGTACACAAGTCTTCCCAGCAGGTAAAACGTAATTTAAGGTACACTATTTGTGAAGTTGCATTCTTCATGTGAGTAAATGAAAATGCCACAGGCACACTGCAAAGCTCTCCTTGAGGTTCAGCTAGTGAAGTTAAGCTGACCTCTTCATTCTGTGTTAAGCAACAATGTTTTGCAGAGTTGCAAAATATTTTGGTAGAGCGCAAAAGAACAGTTAAAAGTGCAGTGTTAATAAAGGCCAGTACTCCTCTAGGCTTCACAAAAAATAACTGATGACAACTTGGCTTTAAACAATTTCTTATCAAATACAGTTAGATTGCTTAAGTATTAAGCAGGTTACCCCACATAATGGCTGTTCAATTAAAAACCTAGTAGAACCAAAGTATACTACAAACAAGAGATAGCAGTGTGAGAAAGAGGGAGGACAAACAAGAAAAGTAAGGAATTTTCATGGCATTTTTGTTGCCTTACAGTTCAGCAATCTGTAAATAGATTTATGTTTACAGTTTCTATCTTTTTAACAGTAAATTACTCTTGCAGCTCTGACCACAGTCTAAGAAATCAAATAAATTTTTATTCTTTAGGACTCATGAATTAAGATCCCAGCATGAGGTAAAAGGGGAGCAAGTCAACACACCTATGATGAGTATTATGTACCAATATGGAAAGCTTTCTGACCTTTGTTACAGACAGATTATATGACTTGGCTTACAGACTGGAGAGAAGTCAGCAGGTTGATACGTCCATCATATTTGAAAGTCTAGAATATTTGAAAAATCATGGCAGTCAGGTGAAGTTCCCAATGACTGGAAAAAGGGTAATAAAACCCCCATTTTCAAGAAGGGGAAATTGGATGACCCAAGGAATTACAGACCAGTCAGCCTCACCTCTGTTCCTGGCAAAATCTCGGAGCAGATTCTCCTGGAAGGCATACAAAGGCACATGAAAAACAAGAAGGTGCTTGGTGACAGCCAGCATGGCATGACTAAGGGGAAATCCTGCCTGACCAATCTGCTGGCCTTTTATCATGGAGCAATGGAACTGATGGACAGGGGTAGAGCAGTTGATGTCATCTACCTGGACTTGTGCAAAGCATTTGACACTATCTCACATGACATCCTTGTCTCTAAGTTGGAGAGACATTAATTTGGTTAAGTGGACCACTCAGTGGATAAAGAACTGGCTGGATGGCTGCACGCAAAGGGCTGTGGTCAATGGCTCAATGTCCAGCTGGAGACCAGTAACGAGTGGTGTCCCTCAGACACTGGTGTTGGGACTGCTCTTGTTCAACGTCTTTGTTGGTGGCATGGAGAGTGGGATTGAGTGTGCCCTCAGCAGGTTTACCAATGGAACCAAGCTGTGTGGTTTGGTTGATATGTTGGGGGGAAGGACCTTGACATGCTTGTGAGGCGGGCTGATGCCAACCTGATGAAGTTTAACCATGACAAGTGCAAGGTCCTACACCGGGGTGGGAGCAATCCCAGGCACAGCTCCAGGTTGGGCAGGGAAGAGATTCAGAGCAGCCCTGTGGAGAAGGACTTGGGGGTGTTAGTTGATGAAACGGCAGTGTGCACTTGCAGCCCAGAAAGCCAACCGTATCCTGGGCTGCATCAAAAGGAGCGTGACCAGCAGGTGGAGGGAGGTGATCCTGCCCCTCTATTCTGCTCTCGTGAGACCTCCCTTGGAGTATCACGTGCAGTTCTGGTGTCCTCAACATCAAAAGGACATGGAACTGTTGGAGCAAGTCCAGAGGAGGGACACGAGGATGATCAGGTGTTGTGGTTTAAGCCCCCCACCCACACAGTTTTACTCACTCACTCACACACTCACTCCCCCTCTTTCTTCCCCCAGTCTCAGGGGGATGGGGAGGAGAATTAAACGAATGCAACTCGCACAGGTTGAGATAAGAACAGTTTAGTAACTAAGGTATAACACAAATCACTACTGCTACCACCAGTAATAATACAAGAGAAATACAAAGAAAGAGAATACAACTGCTCACCAAGCCCGACCCAGCCAGTGCACCCCCCAGCAGCAAACCCCCCAATACCAAAAAAACCTGACCATGCCGTGCACCCCCAGTCCACCACCACACCCTTCCAGGTCTCTGTCTTCCGTGTTCACATCCTGGACATGACGTGCTGTGGTATGGAATAACCTCTTTGGTCAGTTTAGGTCAGGTGTCCTGTCTCTGCTTCCTCCTGGCTCCCTTTCCTCCCTGGCATAGCATGAGGCTCAGAAAGTCCTTGGCCAGACAAAACATTGCCAAGCAGTAACTGAAAACACTGGTGTTATCAGCACAGTTCCCAAGCACAAAATTAAAAACACAGTGCTGCACCAGCTACCAAGAAGGAGAAAAATTACTACTACCACTGAACCCATGACATCAGGGAACTGGAGCACCTCCCTTATGAAGATAGGCTGAGAAAGTTGGGACTGTTCAGCCTGGAGAAGAGAAAGCTGCATGGAGACCTCATAGCAGCCTTCCAGTAGCTGAAGGGGGCCTATAGGGATGCTGGGGACGGACTCTTCATTAGGAACTAAAGTGATAGATGAGACAAGGAGTCACAAAATCACAAAATGTAATCAGTTCTAAGTAACCTTAAGTTTGATGGCTTTGTAATGGAAAATAACTAAGGTGCTTGAAGGTAGTTGACATAGTTTTTGGTCCTCAGGACCTTAGTAAAAAAAGTGTAAGAAAAACAAAATAGAGAAACAGGACCTAGGGATGGGGAGTATCTGGACTAGCAGATGTCCAGGATAGGGGCAGTAGACTAACTAACTGATAAGTAGAAGGACAGGATGATTACTATGTCTCTTAACGTTAATTAAGCTGGTGCTGCAAAGAGTGCCAGAAGTTATGAAGATTGCTGGAAGAAGTAAAAGACCCTCAAAGTCCACCATCACATTTTTGTATGCATACAGGAAACTTTCTGGAAAATGATGTAATTAATGCGTAGCCTCATAAACATGTATGTATGCCCAGTGACTATATAAGGATGGACTGTGTAGCAATACAGTGATACGCTTTAGGAGGAGCTATCCCCTGTGTCTCCTGGCACCACAATAAAGAATACCTGCTTGTCAACTTGAAACTTTGCTGGCGAGTTTGTTCCTGGAGTTTTCTCCAAATCATAGGACAAGTGGTAAAGGGTTAAAACTTTAACAGGGAACTTTAGATTAGATATAAGGAGGAAGTTCTTTACTGTGAGGGTGGTGAGGCACTGGAATGGGTTGCCCAGGGAAGTTGTGAATGCTCCATTGCTGGTGGTATTCAAGGCCAGGTTGGACAGAGCCTTGGGTGACATGATTTAGTGAGAGGTGTTTGAGGAGGTTTGGAACTAGATGATCTTAAGGTCCTTTCCAACCCTTACTATTTTATGATTCTAAGCATGACACACCAACAGGATATTTATATGCGAGAGTATGGAGTTAGATCATTAACTTGTAAAGGAAATTTGCTGTTCATTAAACACATTAAGTTCTCTAATTTTGGAGGTGTTGTTGCCAAATGTATAGCACCTTGAGAAAGATCAGTTTCCACAGTTTGAGAATTCATTCTTTTAAAAGAGATCAAAAAGGGCATAGAGTAAATATAGCATTCCAAATGATGGGTAGCTTTTCAAAATTTTGACCTTTATGTAAGGGTTTATGATAGAGAATCCTTATGCCTGGATCCTGTGCCATTTTGACAATGGAAAAGTATTGTTAATCTTTTATATACTTTCTTTACCTCCAGTCATGTCTTAATGTCAGTTTGTTACTCAAAATTTTGCTATGAACACACCATATATATGGAAGCAAGAATTTGCCACTAGTCAAAATTTTCTACTGACCACGTGAAAGCTTCAGTATTAACACAGTTAAAGTGATTATACAAAAACTTCCTAGTCTCTCCTTTTCTTTGATGGGATGCTTACCCTTCCACATCTTTTAACTGACAATTCATCTCTCTAGATTGAGAGACAGTACTGTGTAAAATTATCAACATTCTCAGTATCTCCCTCTGAGAAGTACATGACAGTCATCATGAGGTTTTCTTCCTCCTTGTCTTAGATTGTCTTTGGGCTATTTTTGGGCTATACATGTGGAAGGTTTGTTTTGGGGTTTTTTTTTATCTGTTTGGTTTTTCTTCTATTTTTTCACAGCCCCATCACCCCTTTCAGGGACTTCCACCTAAACGCAAAGAGTGGCACAATCATCTCCCCCAGCCCCAGCTCCCCTCACAAGGACTACTATTGATACCTACTGAGTCCCCAGCCCAGTCATGCCTGTGGCATATCAGAGATCATGGGGCTTAAACTGACAGAGGACAGCACACGGGCATTGCTCCTTTTGGCAGTGGTTCGCACTTTCAAAATGGCTGAAACCAGGTAAGTCTCAGGCAACACTGATGAAGGCCAGAGACCCAGCATTAACAGATCTATGCAGAGCTGGTGATCTTTGTCTAGTGATGGTAAAATCATGCCCACTGGGCTACATAAGGCCTTTTGTAAATACTCTACAAAAGATTACATTTAATCATGATGTTGCTGTGTAGAACAAAGCCTTCATGTGAAACATGAAACTCTCCACTCAACAAAGTTCCACAAGAGATTTCTTGTTTTCTGAGATGTATTTTAGAAAACTGCAAGGAAAATAGGTATTTTAGCGGATCTGCTCTTTTAATTAGCTTTCATTGATTTATTTTATGCATTTTTAAACCTACAATTGTAAGTTAGTTCACAGGCCTGTAAAACAGCCTGAGTAATAAGGAAATAATTCTGAGTCAGTTTCTGTCTACCACTTGAAAGTGTTTTCTAGACCCATATTTCAACCTTCCGAATGACTCATTCAATCATTTCAAGTTTGTATTTCTGTATTTCCTATTCTTGACAAGTTTACAAAGAACATTTAGAAAAGGTATCAGCTTCTCAGCTAAATAAGGCAATCAAACACTCAGTTGGAGGACTTCAGAAATCAAGAAAATAAATACCCAAGTTAGTCAGTAGTTTCAGAAAGAGTCGACAGGGAGAAATCTTTGCTCTGCAACTGATACCAAATGAATTTTAAAAAGCCTTGTGAGCACATTACTTTTTGTGTCAGTCCAAATCTGTGTGTGTGCCAAAGGTTCTCTGCTGCTGTTCAGAATCCTGTGGATCCCAATTACAGGCTTTTTCTGTAGGCTAGCATCACAAAAACTGAAAATGGGGAGTCACCTACTTTATCTCTGCTTTGAATCTTGTCTTTGAACTGCAGTAATAAAGGCCATTTTCTGTCATTATTTCTTAACAAGTGTCTGCACAGTGTAGGAAATTTTTGAAGACAAGTCAGCTTCCTGTAGAGTTAAATAGAATTATTCAGGTGCAGAAAATGTACTGTGAATATAGATGTATATCCATTTTTTTATTGGTGATGCTTGGAGAGGAATGACTCAAACTCAAAGCCTACTAATCTCATATTAGCTTAACAAGTACTCAGAGTTTCCTACTGTTGCCTATATTAATTAAAAGAAAAAGAAATACAGAAAAAAAAAGTGTGTTGAAGACAGCAAAATATTAAACCTTGGTGGATCTCCATCATCATAGCCACTCGGGTCCTTGCCAATGTCTGAAAGACTAATAATCTTTCTCATAAATGCATTCAAGCTACAGTAATTTAGTACTGCTATGCATCTGTAACTTTTAATTATCTGTTTAATCAGGCTGTGAATAAACTGAAGTAGGTTATCTTAAAAATTCCTGTTTGGAGCAAGTATTGTGACTGGCTCTGAAACATAGCCAGAACCCAGTGAGATTATAGTAATGAGGAAATACGGATATCTGGAATTTATGATATTAATTTGGATATCCCACAACATCACTTTGCATATTTTAGCAGATTAGCTACTATTTGCAATTAATGTGTCATATGTTCACCAAAACCTGAAGACTGGTGAAAGCCTGGACATGACTGAGAAATATTAATGGCTATGGATTATATCTTTCCAGTCATACCCTGTGAAAAATTTCCCTGAAAGGTAGCCTGCTAGGTAAAACTGTCCTGTATGCTTATGTAAATGAACACTGTAGTTCCCTAATCCAGTTTATAGCTCAGAGAAGTCTGTTATTACATAGCATCTTTTAACTACTTGAAGATTGTTCATTTGCACATCATTAACGTGTAATAATAGTCTGGTGTCTGTAATGTGTATTGTTAATCTTGATGTTCATTATCTCCACTCCATACCTCAAGGGAGTGCTATTTACACTGCTCTGGAAATGCTAATTAATTTCTGTATTCAAAGTGACAGCAACTAGCCTCTCATTTCCACAAAAGGATTGTGCCACTTAAGTTGTCCTGGAAGAAAATTGAGAAGGGGGTGGGAGGGAGAGTTTTCTGAACTGCAGGGCGGAGAGAAAATTGAAGTTTAAATCACACTGATATCTGCACTGTACTGAACATTCAGCACAGTACAAAGTGCAGTGAAGCTCTATTTTTGGATTGAAGACCATTGTGTTTTCTAGTCACTATTCAGCGGCTGCAGGAATTGAACGTGCTTCACTGAATATATCTCAGCGTGACTGTAAATTTATGAATATAAGAAAATAGCTGGGAAGGTATATCAGCTAAATGCCTTCTTCCGGTCCCAGTGACTATTCTCATATTTTCTCAGCTACCACTGCGTGTATCAAATAATGATAAAAATCTACCTCAGGGTCAAGATAAATAATCCACTAAAAAACTGGTATGTGCAAGTATTTGGAGAACAGGATTTGTTTTTTTCTGATATATATATGAATAGCCTCACTGGGCCATTATGCAAAAAAATAATGTTGTTTTTAACCTTGAAAAGGATGGGAATTTGTTATTTTTAACATCCCTACAGTTGTACCTCATAGCTATTGCAGAAAGAAAGGTTAGAGTAAACAATACAGGAAGCATACAGGTATTTAAAACTGTAAACTGAGAGGAAAAATGTCCTAGAAATGAAGGGCCAATCTCCCTTGGTATTATACTATCACAGTTGCAGAGATTATGATCAGAAACCTTAAAACCAGACCTTTCACCTATGCTGCAAACTGATAATTTAAAAGCTGAATAACTCCAAATTGCTGGGGTTTGTTACTTGCACAATACACACAGAAGAAACATACAATAACCTACTATCCTCATGGCATATGTTTTTAATCAGCAGATATTTGATCACTCTTATGCTTCTTACTCTACTGAATGTGGTTAAGCATATTAACTTCTCTGTTATGTAAATGAAAAACAGTATGTGAACATGCAAGCAATAATGAACACTTCTGATATAGCTTTAATCTTTAATTCAACACAAAATTTATAAGCTCTATTCAAAAGTAGTATAAAACAAGACAGATAAAATTGGATTGATTTGTACCACGAGAAGAATTGGCTTGGAATTCTTGCTGGCCAGAACGTCAGTTTGTTTCTCATGAAAATGAAATATGTTGAGGAATTGTGATGTCAGACAAGGTAAATTATTCCAGTTTCTTATATGTGTAAGCAATTGTGAAGAAAAATAATCTAATGACTAATTTTTCCTATCTCACAAAAATGCTCTTTAATAAAAAGGGCTTGATAGAAAGCAAGTACCAGGCATTTTTGAAGTGGCTATTCTTTTATCATGAAACAGACAGGGGAGCATAAAACAAGAAGCAATTTTTGAGAACAAACTCTGATGTTACTTTAAAAGCCTTTTAAAATGTGACTGTAAAATAGTTGCATAAACAGGGCCATAATCATACGTGCATGATTTTCAAATGCACAGAAATTCAGGTGGATGATCAGTCGAAATTAATTTTCACTGAAGAGCCTTGTTAATTTGAGGAAAAAAATCTGTTGTGATCAAAGAAAGCAGAAGTAAAAACAATTCTTCCTCCCTTAAGACAGTATAGCAAAATACAAAATAATATTCAAGGCAGCAATTAGAGACAACTCTTCTCCAGAAACTGTTAGTTTTGAGATACTCTCATAGCATAGAATGAGACGTTTTGCTACAACCTTATCTATGCAGGGAAAAATGTATGTGTGATGTTGTGAAAAATCATAAAAAGCTACAGCATGTTGTACAACAGATATGGACCAGATTTGAGTTCTTTACACATAGAAGATACTTAATAAATTAAAAAAAAAACCACAAAACACAAAAAATTCCAACAAATCACTAAAACCTGACAGAGAATTAACTCATAATTACACAGCTGAAATCTGGTTAGCAGTTTGCCTAGTAAGTGGTTACTGTAGTATATGCAGTACTGGTATATAATTTCCTGAAAACTTATAAATTGTGCATTTGTATTTATCCCCATTTTCTTTGTATTAGTCCATAATGGAAGGATTTTCCAATGAAACTGACTAACCCAGCAGAGAGACCTTTGTGAAGAGATTTTATGAACAAAAACCTGGCTAAATATAATCCGCAGCTTGATCTGCTGTTTGCCTGAAGTGATGCAATAATAGTGATTTCTGAAGAGAAAAGCTTTCTACAGATAATGTTACAGGTAGATTATGGTCATTAGCTGAACTAAGTTGTTTTGTCGTGCATTTGGCTGCTTTTCTTATCTTTGCAAGGTGTTAGTGTTATGACAAACCAATAGGAAAAAAAGCATCAGGAAAATTCAATTTTAAATAGTCAGGTAATCGTCCAAGGCTCTTGTGCCTTCAGAAGCTAAGGTTGGCTGAAAACCATCTTAAGTGGTAGCATCTGAGAGAACATGTATAAGTGGAGTTTAAAGATACAGTTCTTGTAAGATTAGCTGGTTAATTTTATTTAAAGCTTTTTCTTTACATAAATTCTTTTCCCTGAAAATTTGCTTTAACTTCTCTGACATTAAACTGCCATAAATAAAGCATTTCAATATTTCTTATTGAACCATACAGCTACATTTAATTTAAAATTTCAGACCTCTTGTTTGAAAAGAATTGAACATTCAGAGAAACATACAAAAGATAGAGCTTATTGCCACAAGGAAACCTGTGGCACTTCCTTTCATTTTGTCTTTTAACTTTCCAGATTAGAATGTGAGAAGAAACTCTAAGTGCTTCCTTCAATAGAGTTTTATGCATCTAAATCATGTTCAGTGGTTCTTGTCACAAATGCAGAACTTAAGATTCAACAGAAATGCTCAAGACGAGATACACATAGGAATGACTGGCTTAGTGGGTTTCTGGAGGAGCATGGGAACTTGCCTGCAGATAGCCGAGTCATAGCTTTCGTAGTAAGAGGACAGAGAGAAGAATGTTGGAATTGAGAAGGGAGTTTGATGTGATACTCAAGATTAATAAAGACTAGAAAAACACAGTCATGCCTACCAATACAGTATCTAAGAATATAAGGCAGAACCACTGCTCTGGCTAGCCTGAATTCTGCCTTGGATACTTGCAATAGAAAATACTATTTAGAGACAGCATGCAATACTGGCCATTTTTTGCGGTACCTTAACACCCAGAAGTGTTGTTTTATAGATTTTAGAGGGTATATATCTTCTTCATAATTTTTGGATTTGTTTAGGGACTTGTCCACAAATTTTTCTAGTTCCATTTTTAACCTGAAGATACTGTGTGCCTCTGCAGCCTTCTGTGTCATCAAGCTCAAGAAATTAATTACCTATTCTATACAGAAGTACTTTCTTTTATCAATTTTAAACTGATCCCTAGCTAGTCTTGCAAAGTGCCTCTTAGAGCATGTATTCTAGGTTTTGGCCTTCAACTTTTTCTACTGTATCCTTGATTTTGTAAATATCAGTAAATCCTGACCACTCTGTCCTCTCCTTTCCACACTGCAGAGTCCTGGCTTTGTCAGTCTCCCCTCATAGTGCAGCTGCACCATCATTATGATAGCTCTAGTTGCCCTTCTCTGTATCTCCCCTGCCTTCACTGCAGGATTAGGCCACCCTGGAAGACTTGTCATCCTCCCTGAGAAAAAACCTTCAAAGGATTATAACTCTGTTTGCATTTATTGCTTTTAGTTAATTTGCTTTCCTAAGTGGGATATTTATGATATACGTTCATAGGGCTCTTATCGTTGATGATGTTATTGTAATCTTTATTACCTTTTTTAGGTAAAGCAATACTAACATCCCATTTAGAAGATAAAACACTGAGGCACAGAGAAATTGGTAGCATCTGGCATTGTTTTTAATTTAACATAGGTTTCTTAAGCTTATGCCATCATCAGGGGGGCATTTTGATGTACCCATATAAATATGATTTTGCCCTTATCAGCGGAAGGCTACAGGTCTATTAACCTCATATTGCAAGGTCTCAAGAATTTTCTGAACTTGCTTTGCCTGTACTGAATCTCACTTATCTTGACAATTGTCTAGTCACTGAGTATTTTCTTGACTGTTTTAGCTAACATCTCTAAATTCCTTTAATGGTGATGGCCTGGCAGACCTAGGTAGTTGTTGCATGACAAAAATACACTTTAGGATATTTAGGACTGGAGGAGCTGTGTAATTATAAAAGTCTGTCTAGAAACCAGTGATAAAGAAGTAGACTGTGCTAAGAAAAAAGATATCAAAATAGTCCTAAGCAGACCCAATTCTGAGAAAGAAGATGGTACCATCATGAACAGCAAGGCCTGGTTGGACAGAGCCTTGGATAGCATGGTTTAATGTGAGGTGTCCCTGCCCATGGCAGGGGGGTTGGATCTAGACGATCTTAAGGTTCTTTCCAACCCTAACTATTCTATGATTCTATGATCATCCTCCTCCCAGCAAACATTCTTCAAATCTTTCCCTCTTGCTTTCTGAGGAAGACTAAAACTGCCAGCCTTGCACTGGGGACAATGGCAAGATGGGTAAAATTCCAAAGAAAAGGGGGAGGTACTAGGAACTTTTTGTATAGTAATTTTACTATGCTAATTATGAGACTTTTCCGTATCAATTAGATTATTTAGACTCATAAATTGTTAAGATGTTAATTATGAGACTTTTCCATATCAATTAGATTATTTAGACTCATAAATTGTTAAGATGTTAATTGGACTAGTAATAAATGTTAAGCTTTGTATATATGATTCACCTGTAACAAAATTTGGTATGTAACATTGCCTTCTTTACGTGGATTCTAGCACCAAAAAGCTTTTAGCTTTACTTGTCTCTAACAGTTAAGTCTATCTAGAATAATATATCTGAAATATGTGTGTCTACTTTGATCACAAATTCTAAATGAGTGTGACTGTAATTAATATGTGAAATTTGAGTGCTATGTGACTCATATGGCTAACTTTAGCCTGTGACATAATTTTTTCAAGCATTATTGTCTGTACTTTTAGATTAATTTTTCAGAGACAGTATTTTGGAAGTGAAGTATGGTATTTCCTGAAAAATCAATTGAATAAGGTATAAATTCTGTCAATATGATTATCCTGCTAAATAAAGAGATCAAACTGATGACTAATTAAAATCATATGGTTTACAATTTCATATTTTTGAAAAGCTCTTCCCAAGATAAAATTCTATAAAGCTATCAATTTCTCAACTACATTGCATTGCCAACTCTGTGATGAGTTAAATTAACAAATTGACCATTATATTAACAAATTGTCTCCTGAAACAGCAGAGCTGATGAATCTTAAGCTTTCTAATTTACAGATGTTTCCTGTATTTATCTGTTACTCTGACAAGTGCAATATATGTCCATAGATCAGTAGTCAAAGATCAAGAAAAGAAATAAAAAAGTATCATATTAAATTTCTGTTTCTCTTATTTATGGTTGGATAAACTTCATACAACTGGGTTTCTTGGCTACACTGAGATTACTGGTGGAGAATTCATACTGAAAGTGTAGTAAATGCTTTTAAAAATCTCTTACCTCATCAAATACCTTTTTGTATTCACTCTACATCTTAAGTGTCAGTCACATATACTGTCTCCATGGACATTGAGTTCTCTGATATATTTTGAATTGATAAAGGCTGTTTATTCTGAATAAATACTAGAATGATGTAGTTTTATTTTTGCATTACTCTAGCTAAAACAATAAAAGTCATAATCAAAATCATAGGTAACCTATGGGGTCAGGAAGAAACTGAACTAGCTGGCCTGAAGTCTTTCACCTGACAGGGTTCTGTAACTGAGAGTCATTTAGGAGCAAACAAAGGAGAGTCAATGGAAACATTCAAGAAAATTTCTGATAATAGCCTGGAGCAGGACCTACAGTATAACTCCTATCTTGTAATGTTGTTGGCAATGGAACTTCTCTCTAGGATCACTCTTCTGAGTTCCTCTGCATCTAAACACAGTTTCTGGCTAGGTTTTGTCAGGGTATTTTGACCTAATGAAGTGATTCGCAACATTTTTATATAAGAATAAAATTTTCTTTAATATCTCTTCCCCTCCCCCTCATCCCCCCCCCCCCAAATTTACGGTGAGAGCGTAGAGATAATAAAATACAAGATAGTTTTCAGATCTCACAGTTTACTTGTGTTGCTGTGTTGCTTGCTGAATGTTTAAAAAAAACCCCACATGCTTATGTGGGCAACATAATTTCTCAAACAGGATTAACAATCATGTAGATAATGACAGGGGTCCCTGTTTCAAGTGTCCTTGACATGGCAATTTTACCTGGATCCTGTGAGACTGCTTGAACTGTTGTTATGGTGATTGCCTATGGCTGAGTTGGCCCTCCATCCTATGTGGCAACTTCAGTATATGCTTGAGCATTTGTTACAGATTAGTTCAAACTATGTTCAAAACATCTCCTACATAGAAGAGATTAAACTACAAGTAGGTTCCAGGCGTGTCTTAGTTCTCCACCCCTGATGTTAATCAACAGTGTGTACATGCATAAAAATAGCATCATTTTTTTGGCCTAAGCACAGCAGGAACCTCCTGGAGAATTCTCTGGGACTATCCTAAATTGCCAACTGTATTGCTCCTGTTAGTAAGTTGCTTGTGAAGAAGGATAGGAATTCAGGTAGACCATTGTCTTCAATCAGCCCATTGTTTTAACATGTGAAGGTACTACCTGGAGAATTCCTGCACTACCCAGAAAGCTGGTGACTAGAGTATATGGGGTAAGCACATAAGTAAAGCCCTGATACACAGTTGTATAACAACTGTAAATACTGCAAGATCCAGAGTTTCATCCTTATGTACTAAAAATGGCTTAAATTTCATAGATCTTGCAAACCCAGGGAATTCAGATTTTCCTTTTGATTAAAGTGACATATTTTCAGAATAAAAAATTTCTATTACATTCAAGTGAATTACTTACCTTGAAGCTCAGGGCTTTTTTACCCTTTTTACATTTGAAATTTTGACTAGAGAGTACATTAAAAATTCTGTATGATTTATGATAACATTTTATTATATCTCTTTTTATTAACTTTTAATAAAAAAAATAATCTCACAATATGTCTTTACCTGCTAAGATATTGAATAAAATTACCTTCCTTATAAAATCCAACAATAGTCTTTACAGTAAAATCTTTTTTTCTCTTTGTTATTTTAACACTTTCTAATTCTTAAACACAGCAGAAAAAGAGACAAAATTTTCATAAGAAAGCATTCAGAAACTGAGTAAAAAACAAATCAAGACTATGAGATACTTTTTTATGTGAGCAGGATGGTGTAATGTTAGATGTCTAATTTACACAAGCTTACAAATTGATTTTATTATATTCCTTCAGCGATAAAAGATACATTTCCCTTGCATCATGTAGCCTGAGTATTTGGCCATTGGAAGAGCCTTCTTTTCTCAACCTTGGCCAAGTCCAGAATTTCAGGAGACCAGCCTGGTAACTCAGCAGGCTTACATTAACAAACATGAATGTTTTTCTTCCATCTATTTCTTATCTGAGGAGCCTGTGCCTGGACATACCACTCTTTTACTCAACTGTAATTTATTTCTTACTTTTAAAATAATCATCGGCAGCAGCAGCAACATATAAGAGACTGGACATTAGGTTTAGGGAATGCAGACTCTGTAGAAAATGATCCCTATATTCTACTAAGAAAAATTTGTGTTTGTGGAAGGAGATTCTTAAATGCTCTCTTCCCAGTTGTTGATGTACAGTAGCACACTGCATACCATGTACTCCTGTTTTCTCTGAAATAGTGAAGAAGTGAAAGCACAGGTTAAAAAAAGAAAGTACTGCAGTTTCATAAGTAAAAGATAAGTCACTGAAAGGAAGAGGACCACCTGGGTAGTACATTCAGAATTTTTTTCCATATTACATCGCCAGATGATTCCTGTTTAGTCTCTAGATGACAGTTTCTTTTTCTTGTTACACTTTATCTCTGCAATAACTTATTACTGCACTTATCATGATTTATCATCAGGGTTTCATCTTCTGCTCCATTGTGACTCCTGGTAGAAGATTGACAGCAAAAGACCAGTCTTAGCAGTACTTCAGCACATGATCGTCATAATGACCAGGAGTGACAGTGCTAACTCACTTGACACTGGTCAGGTTTCTGGGAAACCTGATCCTGTTGAAGATGCCCCTGCTCATTGCATGGGGGTTAGACTAGATGACATTTGAAGGTCCTTTCCAACGCAAACTGTTTTACAATTCTGTGATTCTATGTTACACTCATTTTACCCACGACTGATGAGAATCTTGATCAGATCAAAAAGACTCAAATTAAGAAGTTCCTAACTGTCCTCAATAGAAACAGGTCTGATCTATCGCTGTATTTCTGCTAACTTTTCTTTGATGGTGTGCACAAAAAAAAAGTGTTGCACAAAGAAGATTCTTCACCACCCATTACTTTTCCCAGTAATCGGGTTTTATTAGCTGCGGTGGAGGTAACTTTCTAGCAGCACTCTCACATGCCAATAAAGTCTATTTCAGAGGCAAGAGCATTACTTTAAAGAAAAAGAAAACAGATAAATTGATTAGGAGCAGCCTGTTACTCATGACTGGTATAACAGTCCAGTGTGTAAAAATTGTATATGAGCACTGTCTACTTCATCCTGTGCTCTACTCACTAACTATAAACTGGGCTGGAAGTTAAGGACGGCAATATGCAAGGACATTATGTGAAACCACAAGTTTAGAAAGACTATAAATATGTGAACCACAAGTTTAGATGGAATATAGATATTCAAAACCACAAGTTTAGAAGGAATATAATTATGTGAACTTGATGTCTAATGGCATGAATACTCCAACAACAAGCAAAAGACGGTATTTTAAAAAAAAATTTATTATATCCAATAAAATTAAGCCAACTATGTCATAGTGGACATGGAAAGAGGTAAATACAGCATAACAGTCACATATTAAAAAGGGTTGGATTTTCTTATGCAAGCAATATATATGTTTATTTCCTGTAAAGTTTTATATTATAAATAACTCTACATCATTAAAACGCATGCATAGTCTCCATAGGAACTGTGCCTGATTTGGTTGTATTATAAATGTCAGTGTGTTCTCTCACAGTCCCAACTGATTGCTCTGTGCAGTGACCTTTTGAGTTCTTGTAGACCCTTACATACAGCAATCATTGCTAGTGGGAGTTTATGTGTTCACCCGAAGTCAAAAATACCAGAAGAAAAGAGAGATGTTGTAAAACCTACTCCTTCTAAAAATGCTAACCCAGAAATGGCAAAGACGGTCAGAAAAACCTAGCACAAAAAAAATGTATTGATCATCTGCTCCCCTTCCTTTTATTGGCAGAAAACCTGAGGACTAAATGCTAGCTTTGGTGAACTGATTGCATGTGTTAGCATCTCACAGTAAATGTGAGAAACACTTAAATAATCTATTATCTTTGTGTAGCTTGTCTCCAAGTCTGATTTCTAGCAACTTTTTAAGAAATAAGAAACATTTGCATCACTATAGTTATCATAACTATTTTATTAAAAATGATGCTAAGAAATGTATATTTTGACATCCTAGAACATGGACAGGCAATCATAGTTGATATTATAACAAAATTCTTGTTAATATGTGCAGCATTTTGTGTCTAATACATAACAATTGAGTCGCTGTGTGGAGGGCTTATTTGAGAGTTAGAAGTGTCATTATTGCAGCAATACTCCCAGAGCACAGTAGGAACAGATTTTCAGCACCTGGCTCCTTTTTTCTCCAGCAGTCCTTGGGAGGTCAAGGAGGGGAGAAGGGGGGAGGGAGAATTGATTCTCTGCCATGCCATTTCACTCGGTTTTGCTTACTTATTTTTCAAGGAGGCACGACCTAGCCACTTACCACCACCTATTCTAAATGGAGATCAGTGGCTTCAAGGAATAAAATTTCCCTTTCCCATCTACACTAACACCCAGAAGTTTTGGGATCCTATTATTACCCTTTAAGAAAGCAAGAATTCAAATCTGGATCTCATTCAAAGGTGACAAATACACGATAATTAAATTGTGACTGCCCAATTGGAAGAAATGTGGAACCACGTAATTCAATATTTTGCTGGTAGGAAACATTTCACTACAGATTACTAATACCAGCTTTAGTGCTGTTTAAAACTATCATAACAGAAACCTTGGCAGTAGTCCAGTCCCATAGAACAATAAATGTTATGACTGTATAACAAAACTAAGACAATAATCAGAATATTAAACCAATATTATATTTCTCCTCCTAAATCCATCAGTAAGCATTATAGTAACAAATTTGCCATGTTTTTCTTCTGGACCGCTGGGAACATGTGAATTTTTTTATTTTTTTTTTAAACTAACTCTGAGTCATTTTATAATTGTATTAAGACACTCCAAGGCATATGTCACCATGGCTCTGAGGTGCCTGTTATCTCACAGTAACACACACATTGTAATTTTTATTTATCACACTAAAATGTCTTGTAATTTTTATGAACAGATGTCTAGGTTTAAGAAAAGGGCAGATACTTCGTTTTAACTGTTTCAGTTATATCTTTCAAACTTTGTATGCAGATACGAACTTCAGGATTCTGGCAACAGAGCATGCCATTTTCAGTAACATACTGCAAAAGACACTAAACAGAAAAAAACAAACAAACAAACAAAAACAAACCCAGAAAAGAAATCCTTCCTTCACCTGGAAATGAGAACAAATTTCTCCCTTCTCTAAATAAATCCTATTAACCTTTCCTCTGACTTCACACACTATACTGTCCCCCTGGTGTCATTCTCATCTTTTGCTTGTGACATGACATGCAATGTGTGATATATGACTGTTGCCTAACTTGTAAGCCAAGAGTCACTTAGAGAAAGCAGATGGGTGAGGGCAACTAACGGGCTGAACCTGCCCCATATTTAAGACTAGGCTTTTGTCCTTTGGCAGTTGCACAACACAATCCAAGGCTTCACTGCCTGTAAGTTAAGCAGTGTGAGAAAATATAGCCCACCACTCAAGGTCAGTTATTTCTACCGGCCATTTGTACTCTTAAACTGTTGGAAAGACTTCTGGCCTGGTGCTGGCTGGGTTTGCTCTTGCAAAGAGAACCGAGGCACTGTTTGAGAGTGAGAATAGCCCGGGAAGTGTTTGCAAGGCAGTTTTCCTAGCCAAGTCACTAGGAAGTAACAAAAGCATAGGTGAGGACCGTAGCATACTAGTTGGTCCTAGTGAATGGTTTCAATTAATGTTGATTTTACTGTTCTGATTTTTACTCATTCAGTTAAAACCAAAACCAAATACTAGGAATTATATACAGGGAAACTTTAACTCCTGTTTAGGATTCATGAAAGTTTTGTACATTGATTTTATTTCTAAAAGATAGGAAATTTGCAAATGCTAATATTAAAGTTCTTTGGACATCCTTTGATGCTATAGAAGGCTTTCACAGGTTCTGAGTTAAATGCAAATGAATGAACAAACAAACAAAACCCAATGACACCTGCTCCCCTTCTTTTTTTGCTGACTTACCTGCTCTATAATCTTATCTTGGGAAATGAAAGTCATTCTACATTAATGTTATGCTGCACATCGAAAAGCTAAAAAAAACCCCATATATTATAAATTATTTCAAATTTCGGCAATTTCCTTCAGAAAAATTGAGTGAGCAATAATAAAACAAACTCAAAAAGAAATGAGTTTTTAAATACTTTTTCAAGAGAGAAAGATTTATTTAATTCTGTTTCATATAAACTTACCATTGCTAATATGTGACAGAAACACATTTTGGGACAACTGTGATATAACATTTTTGAGTAATCTTCATTTTGACCAACACTTCAATGTAACACACATACTTACTGGGCATTTCCCATGTATTCTGAAAGAGATGTGAGAAATACATGGATGCACGGAAAGAAGAAGACAACTAGACCAAAGACAGTTCACTTTGATTAGAGATTTTAGGTCATTACAGGCATGGATGAAGCAAAACTTAAGAGAGAGGGATTCAGGATTTTTATAGAGTAGTACAAGAAAATGTGCCTTGAACACTATTGTAACTGAAAGCACATGGAAGATAATTTAAGCTGTATCCTTGGAGCTAATCGAATGGAAGACCACAGTCTTTTTAGATTAGGTGGAGCTTTGCTTGTTTGGTCTAATGTTTTTAAACAGCTTTAATTGTACTGCTACAGAATACTCAAAGGTATTCAAAGGGAATAGTTGCATCATCCTAGTAAAAAAAAAAAAAATCTTTTAAGTTTAGCTTTTGTTGCTTTTGAAACAGTGTAAAATAAACTGACAAAAAAAAAAGAAACTTTACTTTCTGTGGTATAAAACTTTCCACATGACAAAGTGACTTAATAACTTTAGCTGCTTAATTATGTCACTACTGCATGGAAAACCTCCTATGCAGATAAATGACAGAGCACTACTTATTACTTTAGTTTTCAGTGCAGAACAGCTTCCATCTTGTGTTCAATTAGCCAGATTTGTTCTCAGCCATGCAACCAAAACATGAAGTCATATTTCTGTTTCCAACCACAGATGTTGTCTGAATGAGTATAAGAATAACTATTAGTTTGTGATAACTCCCTAGTAGCCATTTAGCTGCTAAATAGATATGGTTTATCTCCACCAAAATGTGCCCTCAAAGATACCTTCAAGATCTATTTACAGCAAGAAATATCTCAATCACCTAAATTTTATAAAAGGGCTAGGAAATGAACTATTTTAAGTAATTTATACTTGAAAGCTGTCTCAGTGATACTCTTCCCATGATGGCAGAAAAGCAGTCAAGATATTTTGCAACAACAGTATCTAGAATTTAAGATTACTAAAATTATATCTATTCATGTTCTTTACTCATGTAAATGAGATTAAAGAAATAGAAAATTGTTATTTAGTTAATAAAAGTTTGGGGGCTTTTTTAGGAATAGTATAAAGCTATGTTTGGAACCTGTGAATCTTCCATCATCTTTTGCCAGCTCTCAGAAGGCTACATTAAAAGATTAAATATGAGTGACATATGTTAAGATTCACACCCTTATAATTCATCCCTCTTGAAATGTAAATTCACATAATTTATATATTTTGATTTTAAATGACTCAGCTATATTATATGAAATATATAGATTGTGTTAGGTTCTTTTTCTTCCCTAGTGATGCATACTTGATTTTAACATTGCTGAAGGTTACCTCTTAACCCAAGAGGTTTATATTTTCTGATTAAAACTTGTGAGGTTGAAGGCACCAATACGAAAGTTTTTCCCTGCAGCTTACGAACTTGCTGATGTCATTAGAACTTCCTTGCTATCAAAAAACTATTCAAAGGTTGTATATTTTTCTGAAGAATTATTTCATTCAAGGCCATGGGAAAACTGCTGTTGGTTTCAAGCAGGCCAGATTTATGTGTGTAGAGCAGTATAGGAAACTTACTATTTATGCAGGTTTACATATTTACCACAATATTTTAGAAATCCAGGCTTAATTTCCAACAGCCTGTCATGATTTCCCTTCTGGATTAGCCACAGCTTATTATGGAAAAGGAGTGACAACTAAGGAGTCAAGTGAAGGGAGAGAATGAGCTCATTAAGCTTCTGGAATAAAAGTCCTTATGCAGAGGAAAGCTTGTTTAAGGTTTGGTGGACTTCACATACCACATTTTGTTTTAATTTATTAATGAAAGATACTTCAGTTTGCTAGGAATCAACATAAAAATTAACATTTCACTTCTATTTTCTTAACTTTTCAATGTCATAAAGAATGAAATTTCCATCAAAAAATAAGAACTCTCTGAGAGAAGAAAAAAGAGAACAAATACTTAAACTGCCTAGCAAGAGATAGGATGAAATTAATTTTATATTATTTGGTGTGGGCAGTTATAACTCAATGTATATATAAACTCAGTGTATAAGCTTAACTTTTGGAGTTACTTTCCCATTTAAGGACTAAATTTATCGCATGACAGGTTGAAATATATCTGTATAAATTTTGGGTATGAGACAAGATTCTTTCTGAAATGCTGTTTTCCATAAACAGCATCTCCAGTCATACCTGTAAACCAACCAGGCAAAAAAAAAAAACAACCAAGCAAACCACCTCACCAACCATGTTCTTCATTCATCTCCTTGATTTTCAAATAAGATTATGTATGCAGCAAATATTTGCCTTTCTTTTTTTTTTTTGGATGTATAAAGTATCCAAGGGAAGAGAGAACACTTGTTTTGTTTGCACACACAGATAGATAAATGAAAGACTTTGAGGAATTTGAGGATGGCCTCAGAAAATATGTAATTTCTTAGTCTTAATATCAAACAAGTTTTTCATATTATTACCCCTCAATGATTCCTGGAAAAGGGCTTATGTTAACTGTGTACCATACAAATAAAGCAGCCATGCAATTTAAAGAGGCTGCGCAAGCCACATTTTTATATTGCTTTAAGGACAAATGTAATAAAAATGTCATAAAATCTGTTGAAAGAAAAAAAAAAAAAAAGCAAAGTATGCAAATATTGACCTCTGATTTATTGAACTAAAACTGGTAAGAAAACAAGATCTGATCTTAGTGAAAACTTCACAACTGAGACAAGAATTCAAAGATGATTAAAAATAAAAATAAGATGTACTTGAACTGCAGTTTCCTATGGAACTAAGTCAGGACGCTGGTTATTAGCAGAAAAACAACACTGCATGATATAAATTAACCAAGAAACACTGTTTTCTTAATCCTGATTTATGGTAATTCAAAAGGCCTGTATGCTATTTACAAGGTTAAACTGATGATTTTTAATTCCATTGCATACGTTTCAGCCCTGAAATGTGCTACAAACTATAATATCATCAGATGGAGATTTGCAGGGGATGATGTCTTGGTATAAAGCTTTTAGACAGTTTTCAAATATCATTTGCTTTCTTCAGCAGACAGATTATTGCACTTCCCTACAGACGGAAAACAGAATTCCAATTTGAGAGAAAATATGCAGACTGAAACTATTCATTATTGACATATGTGAAGAGTTGTGTCTCCTCCTAGGCTTGCATTTGAGGAGTGGATGACTTTCGTGACCTTTTTGCATTTTAATCCAATGAAAGGTTGAGTTCATAACAGTGTGACTAGAGTCACCTGACAATTGTAATGCACTCTGTGAGTGAAAGGTAGTTAAGAAATGCATCTGGAAAAAAGAGCTTGGATGGCCTTTTGTTCTGTCTGAAATCACCATAGTTCCTGTCAAGGTTTTATCTATGAACAAGAGAGCATTCAGTCATATATACTTCTTAAAATTAGTTTCTCCTCAGGGATAGTTTTGCTGATACTATAGTTTCAGGTCTCAATAACAGAATATTTTGAAGTAGCCTGTAGCATATTTTGAGGAGATAATGAGGAATAATGTTTTTATTTTTAAGCATAAGATCTATGGCAGAAAAAGAGCCAAATTTGTTTCAGCTCTGATATCTTTAATTGATCTATAGATATAATTGTTAAAAAAGGAGATCTTTTATGCTATCATTTGCATATCTCTTTTCTACATGCTTTTTTTTTGGCCAAACTATCAGATCTTAATCCTTTAAGGAAATATGCCCTCTGGTCATGGTATTTCAGAAATTAGCTCATTACAGACTTGTTTTGAACACAACCCAAGGGAGCAACAGATAAGGAAGTTGCAGACACCTGACAGTCCTACTGATTTGATTCTGTGAAGTCACATATCTTGCCTACCAGCAGTACACCTTGTAACATCCTTGTGCATTACACTTAAGCCCACAGGATGCCAGCTTAAAAATATGATTTGAAGCAAGTAGTTTAAAAAATTTTCTGCCTGGTGAAATAAAAACAGTATTTAGTATATTTGTTCTAAAATAATTAATCTAATTTGGTTTGTTGTAAAATAATACGGTCTGAATCTGTAAGAAAGAGGATCTTACTGCTATAATAAATGATTTAGGTGACTTGAGAGATGTTAAAGAATTCTTCATTCTTAAGACAGACAATAAATCAGTGAATAACTTAGTGTATTTGACAGTATTGCCATGGGAAAAACAATGTCTTTCAATAATAGGTAAGGTATCTGGAAAACTCTGAGAAGATACTGCACAACTATACTCTAGGGGCTTAAAGTGGATATATAGAACTACCTCAAAATTATCTTGGAGAGGTAAAGTAAACCTGCTTTCAAATATGCCTTTAGGGACTGAGAGATTTTATTCCCTGTGGCAGTTTGACCTTGGTCAGTTGCCAGATGCAGTCACTCTCTCACTCCCTTTCATCAACAGGAATGTCAGGGGAAAATTAGATGTAAAAAAACCCTCAAGGGTCAAGATAAAACGAGCTTAGTAGGAGAAACATAGCCTTCATTACAAGAAAGACAAAACCAAGAATTCATTCCCTACTTCCCATTGGCAGGCAAATGTCCTGCCACTTTCTGGGAAGCAGAACCTCAGTAAGTATACCAGTTGAATTTGGGAAGCTGTGGGTCAACCCTGGTAAGCAGCTCAGCTCACCCATCCCCCCTAGTGGGATGGGGAAGAGAATCAGCAAGGTAAAAGAAAAAACTTGTTGATTTAGATAAAGACAGTTTAATAGGTAAAGAGAAACCTCCACAAGCAAGCAAAGCAAAGTAAGGGTTTCATTCACTATGTTCCATCATCGAATAGGTGTTTAGCCATTTCCAGGAGGGCAGGGCTCCGTCACACATAACAGCCACATGGAAAGATGTACACCATAATTCTGAATATCCACTGCTTCCTTTTACCGCAGTTTTTATAACTAAGCCTGATGCAGTATGGTATTTTATGTCCCTTTGGTCAGCTGGGGTCAGCTATCTTAGCTGTGTCCCCTCACAGCCTCTTTCCCACCTCAGTCCTGGTGGCCTTTAGGGACTGGGAGGGAGAAGAGAGAGAGAGAGATTGTGCTTTAACACTGTACAAGCACTGTTCAGCAGTCAACAAAATGCTGGCATGATATCAATACTTTAAGCCACAAATACAAAGTGCAGCACCTTTGCCGTGAAGTCTTACACCCTACACAGACCCTTTACCTTCCTTTTGCGCTCATCCAGGGTCTTAACATTCTGTTTCCAACAGAAGAAGGGAGCGGGAAATCTATTGGACTTAAATAGATTAAATATTGGAGAATATACTGATACCTGTTATTCATAGAGACAAGAGATAGCTGGTGGCAACTTCCAACTTTTGCCAGGAATTTAACAGGAAATCAGATGTCTTTCCCATTATGGAAGCAAGATACTGTTAGCTGAGCCAACGCTTCAGTCCTCTTGATCTCAGGGGAGTACGTTTGTAATCTTTCTGTCGCAAGTCTGGCTTTCTGTGTGGCATATAGATGTTAAAAATAATAACATATATTAAAAAAAAGTCAAACTTTTTTTTTTTTTTTTTTTTTTTTTAAAGTAGTGATGAAGTTTGAAGTTTTAAGGTAGACTCTGTCTGCTTTAAAATCTCAAAGGCATAGGACTGGGCTGGGTGTTCTTGCAACTGTAACTGTGTTCCATGTAACTGTGGTTACTGGGGACTTGAAGGAGAGACAGACACTGTGTTTCTAAGCTTTTTTTTTTTTTTTTTTTTTTTTTTTTCCCCTGGAAACATCTACATAACTTGCAAGTATTCTTTAATCTGTTAGTTTCAGTGTTCCAAAAGAAATATTCAGTTTGAACCTCTAGGTTGAACTCCATTGTTTTTTGCCACTCGCATGATACAAAAGGACTAGTACCTCAGGATCGGAATATGACAGAATGGTTGAGATGGATATAAACAGCTGGAGATAATCTTGTTCAACCTCCTGTTCAAGCAGGGACACCTAGACCCAGTTGCCCAGGACCTGTGTCCAAGCAGCTTTTGAATATCTCCAAGGACAGAGACTCCACACCCTCCCTTGTCAATCTGTTCTAGTGCTTAGTGATCCCCAGAGTGAAAAAGTGTTTTGTGATGTTCAGAGGGGAACCTCCCGTGTTTCCGTGTGTGCCCATTGCCTCTGATCCTGTGACTGGGCATCACTGGGGAAAGCCCGGTTCTATCCTTTCTGAACAATCCCTTCAGATATTTTATAGACATTGACAAGATCCTTCCTGAGTCTTCTCTTCTCCAGACTAAACAGCGCCAGCTCTCCCAGCCTTTCATCTTATCAGAGATGCTCCAGCCCCTTCACCACCTTCCCAGCCCTTCACTGAACTCTCTGCATTATATCCAAGTCTCTCTTGTGCTAGGGAGCCCAAATTGGACACAGAGTTCCAGATGTGGCTTTACGAGAGCAGAGTAGATGGGAATGCTATAAATGTTCAAAGACCAATTCCAAATTGATTTATTGTAATTGATATTTGTTGTAATTTCATATAGGAAAGGCAATAAGCAAACAGCGCTGGGTGCGCGGGGAGTCTCCGCTCCACCAGCACACACACCAAGGATCACACAGTCACTCCTTTTACAGAGCTTATACATGCATATTCACTAAGATGTTATAATAGGTAAATTTGTTCCCGCTTCATATGATAATTAGTTTCGCAAGTCTTTTCCGCATGCGCACTGTCTCCTGGTGGTCTTGGGTGAGGGTCTCGGGATGAAGTAAGAGTCTTCCTCAGTGACCTTTATACAGACTTTTAAGGTTGAACTTTTTACCTTCTTTCTCTGCACATGTCCCTTACTGCTTCTTCTGCCCCCTCTTAGTTGTCCTTACGAATTTACAGTTGCATAGATAAGGGGGCTTCTACAGTTTGTCTCAAAGACAAAGGAACATAGATAAGGGGGTTTCTACAGTTTCTTAAAGACAAAGGAACATCTGTAGTTTATGATTACCCATACTTCACGTATGGGCCTTACTTAATTAACAATTACCCAAACCTTATTGTATCAGCCTTGCTTCAGTTACATAGTTAACATTACTCTCAGCAAATTTACAATGTTGGTTTTTATTACAGGAAGAATCATATACCATAGCCTATAGGCAATACTTTGACTAATACAGCCCAGGATACCATCAGCCTTCTTTGCTGAAAAGGCACATTGCTGGCTTATGTTCAGCTTGGTGTCCACTAGGACACCCAGGAAAGCTGCTTTCTCCCTGAGTGACTCCCAGCATATACTGGTGCATGGGGTTGTTCCTCCCCAGGAGCAGGACTTTGTATTTTCCCTTGTTGAACTTTGGAAGATTCCTCTCAGACCATTTCTCCAACCCGTTAAGGTCCCTCTGTGTGGCAGTACAACCCCCTAGTGCATCAACCACTCCCCACAGTTTTGTGCTATCAACAAATTTGATGAAGGCACACTCTGTTCCATCATCCACATCATTAATAAGGATTGCGGCATTCCATGACACAAACTCAAGTTGATGAGGAGACTCAAATCCCAATTGAGACTCAAATCCCACTTTATTACAACCAAGCCCTTTTTATCCCCTTGTTCAGTACTTTCCCAGCCTGTACAAACATGCCACATTCAATCTCATTGGCCCCTGTAAAACTCTCCAGGTAAGCAGTCCAATCACAATGCTGCAGAACCTCTCACAACCCCCATATCATCAGCTGAGACTCCTGCCACAACTGCATCCTGGCTCATCCCCCCAAGGCCTGTCCCTGGACCTTCCCCATCCTTCAATGCCCCAACACATCACCCCAGGGCTTGTCAAGCACCAAGGCCTCAGAGCTCATTCCCAAACTGTTTTTCATGCAAATCTTGTCGCCTTCACTCCCCACAAAAGATCTTGAATGGGATTAGTCAGTTTTGACCTTTGGGATAGACAGCTAGTTACCGGCCTCCCAATTAGGTTTCATACTGGTGAATGCTTCACCCTGGGACCTGCTACTTAGTTTTCAATCCACCTTGCTATGTGCTCATTGGTTCCGAGAAACCTCCAGGAACTCTCCAACAAAGTTTCAAGTTGACAAGCAGGTATTCTTTATTGCGGAGCCGGGAGACACGGGGGATAGCTCCTCCAAGCTCGTCTCTCCGTATTGCCACACAGGCCATCCTTTTACAGTCACTGGGCACGCATTCATATTCATGAGGTTACACAAGTAGGTACACAAAAGGTGATAGTGGTCTTTTAGAGTTGTTTACAGTATTCATACCCGCTGGCAGTCTTTGGGGCTCCAGCTTAATTAACATTAGACTTAACAGTCATCCTGTCCTTTTGTTGAGCAGATAGTTTTCACTGCTCCCTCCCAGGACATCTGCTGATCCCGGATACTCCCCAGTAGATGTTTACACCAACTTAATGGGTTCATTGACTTAGCAATCACCCTGTCCCTCCACCCATCAGCCAGTTTAACTGTCCCCATCCCCAGGTCCTGTTTTTCTATTTTATTTTTCTTACACTTTTTGTACTAAGGTCCTATGGACCTAAAACCACCCTCAAGCACCCCCATTACAAAGCCATAACCTTATTTAGAACCGATTACATTTTGTGCTTTTGTGTGTCCTCCTTTCATCATCCAGTCCATACTTTTTCGCTTTTCCTAAGGATTTTATGGGGGACAGTGTCAAAGGCTTTACTAAAGCCAAGGTAAACAATATCCGCTGCTCTCTCCTCACTTACCAAGCTAGTAATTTCGTTGTAGAATGGAATCTTGGATCAAGAAGTTGTCACTGATGATATCCAGTAACCCTATAGATTGTTTATATCATGCTGTCCATCTGGCAGATGTTGTGGTGGCTGAAGTCCCCCATAAGGAACAGGACCTGGAAGATTGTTTTTCTCCAGAGGTTATTCCAGAGGTGTCATCACCACTGCTGATGGGCTCAGCCTTGGACAGTGCCCGGTCCCTCCTAGAGCAGGCTGGCATTGGCTCCGTTTGACACAGGGGAAGTTTCTGGCAGTGTCTCATAGAAGCCACCCCTGTAGTTCTCTGCTACTAAAACCTTGCCATATAAACCCAATACAGATTATGAAATAATTGGTATGTTGCAAGGCAGAGAAAGATTTGAAGTATTCCTCCAGTCTCAAACTTCTCTAATTAAAATATTGACCAAGCCATCTCTGAAGATATTGTGGACATTTTACTGTAATTATGAAAAGTATGACTCATCTCAAAATTATGACAAGCTGTGGCTCACTTAACTGTGCAATTAATCAATATTTTACTGTTTAATTGCAGTCAATAAATGCCTTTACTGTGTCAGAAAATATGTACTAATGTAACTAAAAGCAATGCTGCCACACAAATGCAAATCTTCATAAAAGGATATTGAACAAGGTCAATAGTCCTTAAACTCAATCAGATAAAAACTATATTGCAGAATTTATTTAGAAAGACATTTGTTTCAGACATTTACATTAATGCAGCAGCATCATTTTGCATGATCATAACATGATCAATTTTAACACTGAAAATATATTTTAATGCAAAAAGTCTCAGAGATAACAAGTTTATCAGAGAAAACTGGAAGTCTAGCTACTGGTGTTTATTGTTAGATTATATGATTGTACAATCTGGATATATTAAAGTTGGAAATGGCTTTGTCATTGATGAATGTTAGAAACACATGTAGCTTTGAATGATTACTTACATTTCATTATTCAAAGCCAAATTTGGACATTCATTGTGGCCACTGAGGGCTGGATTTGTTAGTGGTTTGTTTGTTTGTTGTCTGTGCAATACAGAACAATTATTTCAATTTATGAGGTCTTCTTGTCCTACAGAGCATACACAAGAGTTTGCATAGATAGCAAAATAAAAATACCCGTTAAGAGCCAGTGGTCCTTAATAGAACAACACTTTCCAAATCATACTGTTGCTGCCACTTCAGCAGAGGTGCACTGATACTGACAGAACATGAGACTTCTTCATTGCCTCCTCAGAGGCACCATTCAGAACAGGGAAATAAATGTACCAAAAACAAGTCATGGGAAGCTCATTACATTCTAGAAGTATTAGTATCAGAATGTTACTGATAACAGTACTAAATGAAACAAAGTTACACAGTTCATGACCTCTGTATGACGATGTTTAAGAGAAACAAGAGCTCAGCTCTGTGTTAGGGAGTTTAACCACTTATGTTAATAATGATATTTGTCACTCACTTTAAGTATTAAAATGTGGAAGATTTATGTAAAATCTGATTGGTTTGTTTAAATTTCTCAATTTGACTTTTTAAGTATAAGAAATAAAATTAAAATATCCCTACTGAAATGTGGCTCTATATCAAAAAAAATCACCTTTGGATGTATAAAAGAAACAAACCAAAAAGTACATAACAACATCTTAGTAGTTTGCAAGAAGAAATAGGAGGTGCTGGGACTTGTTTCAGAACAGTGAACTGTTTTCAGCTGGTTATAATATTTTTTTAACGATGCCGCTCAAAATGATGGAGCGAATTCTCCTGGAAGGCATGCAAAGACACATGAAAAACAAGGTGGCTTGGTGACAGCCAGCCTGTCTTCACTAAGGGGAAATCCTGCCAGACCAAATTGGTGACCTTCTATGATGGGGCAATGGAACTGAGGGACAGGGGTTGAGCAGTTGATGTCAACTACCTGGACTTGTCCAAAGCGTTTGACACTGTCTCCCATGACATCCTTGTCTTTAAGTTGGAGAGACATCAATTTGATAGGTAGACCATTCGACGGATAAAGAGCTGGCTGGATGGCCACATGCACAAAGAGTAGTGCTCAGTGGCTCAATGTCTAGATGGAGACCAGTAACAAGTGGTGTCCCTCAGGGATGCGGTGTTGTGACCGCTCTTGTTCAATATCTTTGTTGGTGACATGGAGAGTGGGATTGAGTGTGCCCTCAGCAAGTTTGCCGATGACACCAAAGCTGTGTGGTTCGGTTGATAACGTTGGTGGTAAAGAATGCCATCCAGAGGACCTTGACACTGCTTGTGAGGTGGGCTGATGCCAGCCTCATGAAGTTTAGTCATGACAAGTGCAAGGTCCTCCACCTGGATCAGAACAATCCTAGGCACAGCTCCAGGTTGGGCAGGGAAGAGATTCAGAGAAGCCCTGTGGAGAAGGACTTGGGGGTGTTGGTCAATGAAAAAATGAACATGAGCCAGCAGTGTGCGCTCGCATCCCAGAAAGCCAACTGAATCCTGGGCTGCATCAAAAAGAGAGTGAGCAGCAGGTCGAGGGAGGTGATCCTGCCCCTCTACTCTGCTCTTCTTAGACCTCACTTGGAATATTGTGTGCAGTTCTGGTGTCCTCAACATCAAAAGGATATGGAACTATTGGAACAAGTGCAGAGGAGGGCCACGAGGATGATGAGGGGACTGGAGCACCTCCTGTATGAAGACAGGATGAGAAAGTTGGGTCTGTTGAGCCTGGAGAAGAGCAGGCTGCGTGGAGACCTCATAGCAGCCTTCCGGTATCTCAAGGGGGCCTATAAGGATTCTGGGGGTGGACTCTTCATGAGCGACTGTAGTGAGAGGACAAGGGGTAAGGGGCTCAAACTTAAATAAGGGAAGTTTAGATTGGATATGAGGAAGAAATTCTTTACTGTAATGATGGTGAGGCACTGGAATGGGTTGCCCAGGGAAGTTGTGAATGCTCCATCGCTGGCAGGTGTTCAAGGCCAGGCTGGACAGAGCCTTGGATGGCATGGTTTAGTGGGTGTTGTCCCTGTTGATGGCAGAGGGGTTGGAACTAGATGATCTTAAGGTCCTTTCCAACCCTAACGATTCTATGATTCTATGTTCAGTATTACCTGCAGAACATGGATAATACTTCAAACATTTGGGAACATGACATGCTCTGTTCTGGAAACTCTTATTTTCATTTTTTTTTTTTTTTTTCCCCCAGAAAGATCTTTTAAGCATTTTAGAATTATAAAACTGCATCTATATTTCATCAGAATTATTAATATCCAAAGAAGCAGAGATCCTGTCTTATATCTACTTACTAAAAATTTTGTTTTACTATGGCTTATTATATTTCACAAAGTGTGCAAGCAACAAAATACAAGAAATAACTATTTTAAAAAAGCATCATAGTTCAACCATGTTATGCCACATTACCCTTATTAATTATATATGATCACACAAGCACTAAAACAAAAGCAAAAGTTGAGGTACAGCCATTAACATATTTCCTGTATTTATAGATATAATACATGTTGGTCTCAGAAAACTCTTTTCCAGATTATGTAAGTAATAAATAGAAAGTACTGAAGTAAAAAAGCTAAGCAGTGCATTTTATTTTCTACTGAATCCAACATGAAAAAAATGTCATCTCCACAAAAACAGATGAAAGTTTTAGGGAGTAATTGTTACATAACAGTGTTTATTGTGAAGATACAATCAGAAAACTGGAGATGAGTTGGTTTGTACAGTGTTCCAGGTTTATATACAAATTTAATCAGGGCTTATGCTGTAAGTAGAAGAAAGCTTAAATTGTTAATACTACAAGGCAGTAATAATTGAATTCAAATGTGTGTGTGTTGAATGGGTAAATTTCACAAACCTGAAGTTTCAAACTCCCAAGAGAATCCTGTTACTTGCCCTCTGTGACTAGGATATGCTCATGGCTAATTTTGGTAACAGATTAATAGAGGCATCCAGGTATTAGAGGCATGAGATATAATCACCAGTTTGGAGACTCATCACGTGTTTTCTGTCTGTATTTAGAGTGGGAAGAGTGGTGCCTTCAGCATCTAGAAGAAAGAGCTGGTACCCAAATGGAGGGCTACCCAAAAGAAGAAATGGTCTTAGAGAAGTGAAAGTGAAGCTCCTGCATGGAGAAAAGGTCCTGAAAGTGGGGAAACATCCTGGAGATAAGGGAGATGAAGAGAGGCAAGCACTGGGGGGATCCAGGGTCCATGGCTTCTAATTCCTGCAGTGGGTAATGGTGAGAAGTAGTACTGAAGGAAAAAACACAACTTTCTGTGTGGCTATCCTGGAGCAGCAGCCACCTCCTTCATTGGAACCTGAGCAGGGAGAGTGTTGGAGCGAGTGTGTGAGATGATCAGGTAGGGCAAATCCTTCGTTCAAAACTCACCTCAGTATCCACATCAGCTGTGGGTTGTCATTTATTGCCCTGCCCATGGTAGCGTCTCATTTTTCTGATTCTATTCATTGAGACAGCAACCTGAATCCATATTGTTTAGATGTGCTTAACTGATGGTCATGTGATTGATAGGTGCACAAGTACCAGATGAAGTTCTGATGTCACTGTTCAAATGAACTAAATACAGTCATATAATTTAAATTATAAGATCATAGAACAGTTAGGGTTGGAAAGGATCTTAAGATCATCTAGTTCCAACCCCTCTGCAGTGGGCAGGGACACCTCACACTAAACCCAAAAGCTCTGTCCAACCTGGCCTTGAACACCACCAGCGATGGAGCATTCATAACTTCCTTGAGCAGCCCATTCCAGTGCTTCACCACCCTTACAGGTAAAAAAATTTCCTCATATCCAATCTAAACTTCCCCTGTTTAAGTCTGAGCCAGTTAACCCCTTGTCCTGTCACTACAGCCCCTAATTTTTTTATTATTTTTAGAATGGTAGTTATATATACAGCAAACAGCTTTCTTAGGTATTTTGGCCTCATATAATTATCCTAAAATCATTAACTTTTATAGACTTTGGAGGAACTTCAGTGTAAAATCTGATCTTGTGTTTATAGTCCTCTGTTAAGTTCACAGTTCCTCAAACATCATACTTTTTTCCAGAAGCCCTTCTGATAATTTCAAAATTGATAAAATCTTACCATGGAGGTATAAAAAACAGGATCTGAAATGAAGATTCATCTTCTGTAACTTCTTAGTAAGAGCACAATCTTTTACTATGTGGGAGATATTAAGGGGGAAAAATCTTATTTTCTCTTTGCTTATGCAGACCAGAAGTGATTTGCCTCAGAGAGGATACTTCTTTTGACTGACCACTGGTTTTGAGCTGGTGTTGACCATGGTATTCATGAACAACAATCATCAGCCATTTAAGGAAGTCTGTAATAGTAGGTCCCAAATCGAAGGCAGGAGTAAGAGAATAGAAAACTATTTGTTAAAACAGACCTTGAAGCGGGCAAGGTCTGGTTTTGACAGGTGCTTGTTTAATCCCATGCAAGAACATGGGATGTTATGAGAGCTTACATATTTAATTTCTCTTTATCACTAGAGACTTCAACCTCCTTTGTCATTTTCATTTTCACACTTTTTAATTGGTTTTGTTCTGAAACTTGTCCTTTCCACCTTCTCCTGTCCCTTGGTGTGTACTTTTGGTCCATGTCAAACCTGTCTTGGAACCTGAAAGGTAATAAAAGGGAAAAGCACTAAAGAGGAACCAGGGCAAATATCTACAGGAAAGATCCCATTTAAATAGGCTGTAGAGACTTTTGAGGTATCGTAAGAATCAAAAGTAGAAAAGAAAATATACTAATCCTAAAATATGGCTACTTGGTAGAATAAATGATTTTTTTCTTACTGTGTAAAGGCAGCTTAGGGTGACAGCAAAGAAAAAGAGCCCAGTTGCTGAGGTAAATGATCTTCATGAACAGGCAAAGGAACACTTGAGTATTATCAGATAGGTACTAGGGAGTGATAGAAGCCAGCATTATTTTAAAAGGCTGGAAATTACAGTGTAGCAAGTCATTTTTTCACTATATCCTTCATATAATAAATTTTAATTATTTTCCATCATTTTGTTTGTGTTTCCAGTGTTTCCAACCTAGTCTATTGTTTCCACTTTATTGCAGAGATAAGGCACAGCTACTAATGCACCATGTTGACATATAACCTGTATCTTTTACTAATTCTTCATTGCTTTTTTCACCCATCAACAGCTTTCTATTTCCATATTTCAGAACCTTGGAGAGACTAAGTATGCTACACATCCAAAATTCCCAGTGCTGCAGATGATGGCAACTGCAGCTGGTCTCAATTATAATTTATACCAAACTTCTACAGGGTACCTCAAATAAATGTCAGTTCAACAAAAATTTTGAACTGATATTTAATGTTCAGGTCTGGAAATACTGGTATGTATTTTTATTGATTTAATGATGTACAAATCCTCCCATGAATAGTCAGTGCATATGGATGACCTGAGGTATAGGGACTTTTTTGCTCTAACATTGTCCATTCAAACTATCTCTCTTGAAGGATTACAAAGTCTGCTAGTGATAGGAATTATCAGAGAATGTCTGTCCTCCACAGGATTTCTGTAATGTATGAACAATAAAATAAGGTATGGAAGGAAATGAAATTTATATTTTACAATTTGGGATCATTAAGAATATTGGTTAAAACCTTTACAGTGACATTGCTATATGAAGCAGTACAGATATTAAAAGCTAAATAAGAAAAAGCTAAAGAAAATTCAATTGCTTTAGAAAAGTCTTTCTAAGCATCCTATGTGGATGTTATCTAATCTATGTGGATTTACATTTACTGCTTCTGTGGGGGACAGAGGAGGAGTGGGAAGGGAGAGATAATACGTTCTGCAAGAAATGTGCTCCAGAAAACTCATTTTCCACCAGTATAGTTGGAATAATGATATCATAGTCTAGGACTAGATTCACAAATGGGACAAACTCAAATCTGTAGTCTAAAAAGCCAAAAATTATACCAGATCAAGAAACAGTGGAGAAGGTTAGTTACCGTCCTGAAGGCCATTTTCCAGGGCAGGAGGCCAAGGTTCAAAGTAAGGTTAAAGTAAGGTTATTGCAGACCTGGGAATAAGAGTTGAACAGAATAAAGAACTACAAGATAGGAAGACCAAACAAACTTTGTGTGCAAAACCACTGAAATCTAGCTGTGATTGCAAAGATAATGAATAACAGAATAAAGTATAGAAATGTCTCAGGTTTAGCATAGAGGGGATATTTATTTGAAAATACAGTTTCGTATGATCATAAATTATTCTCATGCATTTTTTAGAGTGAATGCTGTCATAAAAAGGAACTTGAAAATTACATAACTTTATCCAAAAATAACAAAATTCCTGGGTTAAGCCTGCATTTGTACATAAGTGATCATTAATGGATTATTGGAAATGTGTTTGTGTTTCTTCTAGCAGTGACAGGTTTGTTAGAGCAGTTACTGAGATTGAACAAGTTAGCACTTCTTTCACAGCAGTGAATGCAGCGAATGCATTTTCTGCTTTGTTGTATGGATTTCTTCTAAAGGTGATGGCAAGGATGTTGTTTTACTGAGTACAGCCATCACAAAGGAGGCAAAATTGTAAAAATTACAAAAAATTAAAAGAATAACCAGTTACAGCTGCTATTCTGCTCAAAGGAACATGAAAAAGCCCTTAGAGAACAGAGCACTTCAGAATTATGAGATTTAAAAAGAATGCATGAATAAATACCACCCTTAATCTTCTTTTGTTAATAATGTTTCCCATAAATATCAAAAGTGTACTTAATGAGTTCTGTCTACACAGAATGAGCCTTATTCTCATGTACTTTACTGCTTTCTTACTTCTCACACAATGTAAAGGAGTATCTTTGAGAAGATGTAGAGTACACCAAATTTTCCCTGGATTTGTGGAGTAGGTTGTAGGCTTGCATTTCATTTGGTTTGTACGTTATAGTGCTCACGGCAGTTTGCAAGTGTGAGTCAAGTAAATTTGCCTCAGTCAATAGCATCCACTTGCATCAGAGAAACAGGTTGTCTGAACTGAATATAACAAGAGGTTGGGAAATATAACAAACTTTATATTTACATGGCAAAAATCAGAAATTGAACCAAAATATTAGCTGATGGTATATAGACCTTAATAAGGAAAATTAATTTCTCCAACAAATGAACACTTAAAGATAAGATAATAAATCTTGAAATAATCTCAAATTCTGATTCTCATTAGAAAAACACAATTACTTATAGTTGGCATTCTATGTATTTAATATTATTTCAGTATGACGTTATAAGTTTTCAGCTCTAACAAACTTGCCAGTCATTCCCTTACTGGTTCTGGTGACTCAGCAGGAAGAGAATCACATTTCCAAGCTGGCAGATTGTCTCACAGGTTCTCTTATAGTGTATTCATATTCATTCATAGTGACTAGTAATTCACTTCATGGCTTACAAAAAGTGCTCTTTGAGGGAGCTGCTCAAAAGAAGGTGACACTAATCTAGAACCCTGGAGAAATAACTAGTATCTTAAACTATTATAATGAAAACTCCTTTGTTACATCACTTTCTAAACAGTGAAATGGAGGGCAGGAAGGGGAAGTTACATGGTATAATTAATATATTATATGTATGGGTATGGTTTTTACTATTTTAACTTTTCTGGCAGAGTACCAGAATGGCTCAAAAATTAACAAGCCAAAGGCAAAGTCAAAGCCAGATATTTTCCAGTTTTGAAAATTTTATAATCTTGGATTAGTATCTAGAAACCTTTTACTTTTTCTCTGAAACTAGGGACTGCCTTTGGCCAACATATAGCTGTCTGAAACAGGGTGGGTATAAAAGGACTGCTAAGGACTCTGCTAAACATTATGCAGCATAATTTCTACATTATCTTTTTAATGTGTTAAATTTAATGTACTGCATTTAGTTATTGCGAAGGAATTCTTCCCTACGCATACATATTCTCCCCATTTAGATTGTCTTCAAATCAATGTGTCTCTTTGAAGTCAGTTTGCTCATAGGCATTATTCATCTTGGGGTGGGAGAGGGAGGTGGATCAATAGAACTTTTTCATCAGTCACCACCTTTTCAGAAAAGCACACTGGATTACTGTCTGAAAATGAGAAAAGAAAGTATGAATGCTATTCCTTTAGAACTTGGCCTTGTTGTTTTCTTCACAATGAAACAGTACAGGACTGTAGTACATCATGCAAAAGTAAATTCTCAATTTTGAACTTCACAAGGCAATTAGCTGTGTACAAAGCCAGGAAAAAAAAATCTCCGTTATTATTATTCTTACAAGAATGTCTGTAATTTGCTATGTAATTAATTACCAGTTAGAAATTTTTAAAGGTTTTGTTTGAGTACCTATACAGAGCTAGTAAGTCAGAACTATTTGGGGTGCTTTATTTTCTCCCTTCTTAAAACAAAGTAGTAGCCCTAAAACTTAAGGCACATGCTTTATTTCCTGATTTTGGTGTCATTGAACTGAGGTATTCATGAACAAGCATGAGTATAGGCAGACATACCAGAAATATTTTTTTTTACATTTGCAAATTATCCAGTTGATAATTATGGATTCATTCTGAAAATCAGCACAGTATTACAAGAACCTCAGCTCTCAAAGTTACTCAGAACATTTCTCCTTCATCAACAACGATTCAACATATGAATTATCCCTGCATATATGTCAATGCTGATTGAGAAGGATTTAAGAGTTATCTTACAAACTTTATAAAAAATGTTACTTCTGTGACATTGGAAAACAAATTACCAAGCTTTGTCAACTTTGTTTTTGGCTTCAATAAACCTTTGAGAAGACTGTTTTTCTTTACTAAACCAGAGTGCTTTGGGTGTTTGAAAGATCTTATATCTTCTACGTAGTTTATATTTCTTCTAATGATAGCACAAACAATAATATATTACAAAGGTTTTCACATTGTTACAACTGGACCTATGTACATGTATTTCTGTTAGGAAATTAGAGATTGCTGTGGCAGGAGTGTTTAGAGGACTGATAAATCAGGCCAGTTTCAAACTTCAAGAACAAAACTTTAACAGATTCATTCATTCATTAACAACACACTGCAGGTTAATGGTTTGCTCCTACACAGTAATAATCATTACCACTATGTACTCACTACTTAGACAAAACTGTTATTCCTTAACAGTTATGCCTGAAGTCAGAAGTGAGTACATCATGTCCCTGATTTGATGCCATATTGGTCACAATGATCACCATGGTCCTTGGTGTTCCTCATCCATCAAGGTCAGGGTCACCAGACTGTAAAGCCTTTTAGTGAGATAAGTCAAAGAGGATGCTCCCATCTTCTCCATGCTCCCTTGGTCAATGTTGGTGCTTTATCCTTCTCTCTCCGTTTCCTCAACAAACATGGCTTATCTTGGATTTTCCCACCCATCCTTTGGGGTATTTGGCAAGGTGTCCCACTATTGACAGTCCCTTCTGCTAGTCTTGTTTTTTATCTTGCAGCTTGTCAGATGCCTTCTGCTTTCAGCTACATCTGTCCTTCTTAGCCCCACTGGTGGTCACAATGCTTCTCATATTTACATAAAATGTTTATACATTGTGTGTGGCTGAGCCATCACAGTGTTACAAAACACGTGTTGTTGTAGGTTACACTATTTTAGTATGCTTATATTCAAGGCAAGCTAGTTTTGGTTGTATCCTGATTAATGTACTTGGAAATTATAGGTGATACAGACAGGCCTCTGCTTCAGATACAATATCAAGGAAGTCAGCTGGCCATAGCTGCAGAATACAAGGTGCTTTATGCCCTTGAAACACTCTTCACTCACGTTATGTATTAAGTTGCTATTACCTAAGAAATTGCAAAGATTTTGTAAAACGTTTCTTACTATCTAAAAATGTGTAGCTCTGTTTTTAAATGTTCAGCTCATCAATAATTCCTAGTTATAGAATGCAGTGGAAAATAGAGCTAATTTACAACACTAAGCGCTTCCTAGTAAGGTACCATGATATATTAGACTATCCAAACAGCATGGACATTGGTATTTAGATGAAATTATGCAGCTATTAGTCTATAACCACAGAAAAGAAAACCAGATTTAAAACAAAATCTTGAATAATTAATATGATTAAAAAATGGCCTACAAATATAGAAAAGGAAAGGATATTGTATATTAATGAAACTCTTAAATAAGATCGAGATATTATTTTTTTAAAATTAGAATATTTAAATATACAATGTAGAGATTAAATAATAAACCCAAGTTTATTATCATCTCCTTTTATTAATTAATTTATCATTTCTACACATTTTATCATTTATGCTTCATCCTACTTTCTGATTCTCAGGAATATAATCCCTGTGATGAAGGGTCTACAACATTTTATATAGTTTAATTAATTTATAGCCTCAGTGGGAAGTAGACAAAAATTATGCATATTTTACAACATGGGAAGTGATACTGATAGCAGTTGTGGTTTTTTGCCTGAAGGAGAGGTTTCATAAAGATATGGAACAATGCAGTTTTATTGATCATCTGTAACATTCTACATTTGGAACACTTTCATATTTGACCAGTCTTGTGTATTTTAATTAATTGGTAGTAAATACAGTTCCCTGTTCATTTATTATGTTTATTTCTCTTCACTTTTCTTCAATGTTTCCTAGCAAAAGAAGTAAAAATATGTACAACCTTTAAAAAAAAACTATTATTTTCATGTACCTTTTTATTTCAACCAGCAAATAGACTGCTAATGGCATGACATAGTATGTCTTACAACAATTCCTGACAAATCTTCAAGATTTCAAAAATTAATAGTTCAGATAAAATATGCATATGTATGGTTCTTAATCTAGGCAAGAGAAATAAGAAAGAGGAAGTGCTATATATTTCATATGGTGATAAAAAGGAAAGAGAAATGGATGTCTACTTTCTTAGTTTGCTTATTTGAGAACAGCTAGTATTAAGTGAAAATTATTTCAATGTTTTGATGTATCACACTTTCCTGCAGAAGCTCTAAAGTAGGGCTTACCCTATGGTAAACCCTACTTAAGTAGCGTTTATCATAACTGAAGAGTACTGTTTTAAAAGAATTCAGTTAAGAAACCAAAGGTAATCAATAGTATTTCTTTAAATGGTGTGCACTTTAGACTAACAGTGAATTATACATTAATAATTTGAGATGTTTCTGTAATAGAAAATGTAATGTAAAATTAACTTAATCCTTGTGTGTATATATTTAAATCCCCAAAGAAGCATGATGAATTTAAAGATATAGAAAGCATGATAGCTGAAAGTTTCTCTATAAAGTAGAGGATCTGTTCTGCAGCAAAGGAAGAGCTTAAATTCAAGGAGTTTCATGTCAGCATCTGTCATAAAACATTAATTTTAAATGTATATTTTTGAGAAGAAGAAAAGAATGAATTCATATAACCATCTGTAACCAAATTTTGCTAAACTGGGTTGAGGTTGGTTTTGCAAAGGAATGCAAATGAAAAGCTACTTGGGTGAAAATGTTCTTGAATACGTATTAGGTGCATATATCTTACTGAAGTGTTTGTTACATGCTGCAAGTGAGTCAGGAAAACTGTTCATACAACAAACTTCCAACTCACGGTAGGTACTTCAGGTGTTATCTCAAAATGGTGCTTCTAATAGGGAGCGTCACAGCACTAAGACATACAAGTTGCCAGCTGCTGTGACATCATTAGAGCAAGTACAGAGGTGGTAATTAGGGTAATTACAGAAAAAAAATTTGGAAGTCCTGCTGTTTCCAAACACCTGCTGACAGAATGCTTCCTGAAATTTTCCTTTTAACATCATTTTTTGTTTTTCTTCACCTTTAGAAGTAAGCAAACATTAGTGTGTATAGCTGAAGAAGTCCCGTTGAAGTGGTAGGCCAGATTAGGAAGCACATCACAACATGTGTTTAGAGTGTAGCTTAAACACATCACACAGTGAAGTGCCATCCAGACAGGGGATACTTGCCAGGTTCAGAGCAGATGAATGCTAATGAGACTTACCAAGTAAGGAATTAGTTAAATTTAAGGTGATGGAGCAAGACACCTAGGTTTCAATATAATTTAAGTAACACATGTGATAACCTTTATAACAGAGGTTCAACAAAAGACAGTTGAAAGCAGTAATGTTCCCCATATATTTTTAAAAGATTTTCCCAATTTTATACACTTGAGATGAAATAATGAATACTTTTTTTTTTTTTATTCAATTCACACAATGTTACTGAAGGTATCTCAGTATTTCACAAAGCTTGCTTTTTTTTTTTTTTTTTCCTTGTTACATTAACAAGGGAACATATAGAAACAAGAATCTAGGAAGCTCTCTAGTATAGCTCAGCAAGCGGCAGACCTTTTTGTGGAGAGTCCAAAAATATATGTGGTTGTTACATTCTTCTAAAAAGCAGGACATGCCATATCCAGTAATATTTGGACTTTCCAATTGCAAGTGGCATTGCATATGAAGAAGTGTCTTTTCATTTTTTAATTAAAAATAACAAGAAAATTAAGATGTACTGAATAAATGGTTACTCTTATAATAACATAGAAATTAGTTATGTTATAACTAGATGTATCAGGTTTAAATGGCAGGGTTTTGGCAGAGGGGGTGTTACAGAGGTGAATTTTGTGAGAAGCTGCTAGAAACTTTCCTCTATGACCAATAAAACCAATGCCAGCTGGCTCTAAGATGAACCTGCTGAGCCTGAGAAGAACTTGGAGGTGCAGGTTGATGAAAAGCTCATCATGAGGCAGCAGTGCACTCTTTCAGCCCAGAAACCAGTCGCATCAAAAAAAGTGAGACTGGCAGGTTGAGGGAGGTGGTTCTCCCTCTGTTCCTCTCTTGTGAGACCCCACCTGAAGTACCGTGTTCAGCTCTGGAACTCCCAACATAAGAAACACATTGACCTACTTGAGAGAGTGCAGAGGAGGACCAGAAAGATGTTCAGAGGCCTAGAGCACCTCCTATGAAGACAGGATGAAAGAGTTGGGCTTTTTCAGCCTGGAGAGGAGAAGGCTCAGGGGGCACTTTATAGCAGACTTCCAGTACCTAAAGGGTGCCTATAAGAAACCTAGAGAGGGGCTTTTTATAAGGGTGTATAGCTATAGGACAAGAAGGAATAGCTTTAAACTGAAATAATGTAGGTTTATAATAGCTACTAAGAAAAAATTCTTTACTGTGAGGGTGGGGAGGCACTGTAGCAGATTGCACAGGGAAGTTGTGAATGCTCCATCTCTGGAAGTGCTCAAAGCCAGGTTTGCTGGGCTTTGAGCAACCTGGTTTAGTGGAAGGTGTCCCTGCCCATGGCAGGGGGGTTGGACCTAGATGATCTTAAGGTCCCTTCAAACCATGCTCTGATTCTCTGATTTTTTATATTTTTTTCAGGAAAAAACAGGGGAATAATATTTTTAATAATTTATAAATAATTTTTTTCTTTTATTTTCTATAAACTTTCTATTTCTCAGTACTATTTTTCTTGTACATATATTTTCTCATCTGTTGAAATTCTGACTACATGCCTTATAATATAAACACATATTATTTTCCACCTCTGGCTTTACTAAATTAGTCACATCACTGAATACTACTTCCTGGCCATACTGTCCATCTAATTATTGTGTCAGCTTCACCTCTTGTGCATTGTAGGTGTTGATGACTTAATTGTTTTTTACAGGCATTTGTTAATATGAAGTACAGCTTAGATATAAAATGTGTCTTAAAGAATAGTCATTTTACAGTTCATTCCATATTGTGAGTTGCAAATCTCCTGTCTTTACACAAACCCTTAAGATTTTCTTTTTTTTTTTTTTTTCTGTTCATATTTCACACAAGAAGCGATACAAACGATAAATTTTCAAGGTGGGACATAAGACTGCAAGATATAATTTTAGCCAACTTAATATTAGGAAACTACAAACCAGTCAGGGAACTACTGACCAGTCAGTCTCACCTCTGTGCCCGGCAAAATCTTGGAGGAGGTTCTCCTGCATGTTAAGGCACATGAAAAACAACAAGGTGCTTGGTAACTGCCAGCACGGCTTCACTAAGGGGAAATCCTGCCAGACCAAATTGGTGACCTTCTATGATGGGGCTACAGAACTGATGGACGGGGTGGAGCAGCTGATGTCATCTACCTAGACGTGCGCAAAGCATTTGACACTGTCTGACAAGACACCCTTGTCTCTAAATTGGAAAGACATCAATTTGATAGGTGGACCACTCAGTCCTGGATAACGAACTGGTTAGATGGCCACATACAAAGGGCTGTGGTCAATGGCTCAATGTCCAGCCGGAGACCAGTAAGGAGTGGTGTCCCTGAGGGATTGGTGTTGGGACTGGTCATGTTCAACATCTTTGTCGGTGACATGGACAGTGGGACTGAGTGTGCCCTCAGCAAGTTTGCCGATGACACCAAGCTGTGTGATTCGGTTGATACGCTGGAGGGAAGGAATGCCATCCAGAGGGAATTTGACATGCTTGTGAGGTGGGCTGATGCCAACCTGATGAAGTTTAACCATGACAAGTGCAAAGTCCAACACCTGGGTCAGAGGAATCCGAGACACAGCTCCAGGTTGGTCAGAGAAGAGATTCAGAGCAGCCCTGTTGTCATGAGTTCAGCAGTAGCAGTCATTTTACTCCTTGTTGGTAGCTGGTGCAGTGCTGTGGTTTTGACTTTCAGCCCGGGAACAACGCTGATAACAGCCATGTTTTCGGCTACTGCTTAGTAATGTTTTGGTCTGACCAATTACTTTCTGAGCCTCATGCTCTGCCAGGGAGGAGGGGAAGCTGTGAGGAAGCAGAGACAGGACACCTGACCCAAACTGACCAAAGAGGTATTCCATACCACAGCACATCATGCCCAGGATGTAGAAAAATCGGAGGGCAGAGACTCGGAAGGGTGGCGGTTCACTGTGGGGTTAGGCTTGGTAGCAGGTGGTGAGCAGTTGTATTCTCTTTCTCTTGTATTTCTCTTGTCATTATTATTATTGGTGGTAGCAGTAGTGGTTTGGGTTATACCTTAGTTACTAAGCTGTTCTTATCTCAACCTGTGTGAGTTGCATTCTTTCGATTCTCTTCTTTATCTCCCCCAGAGCTGGGAGGAAGAAAGAGGGAGGAGTGAGTGAACTACCTGAGGGGCTTAAACCACAACACATATAGAGATAGGACTTGGGGTGTTGGCTGATGAGAAATTGAACTTGAGCCAGCAGTGCGCACAAGCAGCCCAGAAAGCCAACCGTACCTTGGGCAGCATCAAAAGGAGCGTGACCAGCAGGTCCGGGAGGTGATCCTGCCTCTCTCCTCTGCTCTCCTGGGACCTCCCTTGGAGTATTGTGTGCAGTTCTGGTGTCCTCAATATAAAAAGGATGTGGAACTGTTGGAACAAGTCCAGAGGAGGGCCACGAGGATTATCAGGGGACTGAAGCACCTCCCGTATGAAGATAGGCTGAGAAAGTTGGGGCTGTTGAGCCTGGAGAAGAGAAGGCTGTTTGGAGACCTCATAGCAGCCTTCCAGTATCTCAAGGGGGCCTATAGGGATGCTGGGGAGGGACTCTTCATGAGGGACTATAGTGAGAGGACAAGGAGTAACGGGTCCAAACTTAAACAGGGGAAGTTTAGATTCGATATAAGGAGGTTCTTTACTGTAATGGTGATGAGGTACTGGAATGGATTGCCCAAGGAAGCTGCAAATGCTCTATCTCTGGCGGTGTTCAAGGCCGAGTTGGACAGAGCCTGGGGTGGCATGGTTTATTGGGAGGTGTCCCTGCCCATAGCAGGGGGGTTGGAACTAGATGATCTTAAGGTCCTTTCCAACCCTAACTCTTCTGTGATTCTGTGATTCTAAAATTTTTTGTGTGCTTTTCTGGAGTTCTTAATCATGAAAACAGAAGAAATGAAATGTAGGTTAATTCAACCTTATTGTCAAATTTCATTTTCCTGAAATGGTGTGAAATTTTTTCTTTCGACTCAATTGAATGTAATAAGCAACTGTCTTGTGGAAGCTACCATTCCGTACAATGGACCTGTCTTCCACAATGACAGTGTGTCACAAAATGCCACAGATTTCTGATGATTTAAATTGTCTTGTTTATCTTTTAAGTCACTGTCTAATCTTGGAAATGCTATTTTTTTTTTCCAGAACTTGCAAGAAGAAAAATACCATAAATTCGGATTTATACAGTATTTGAATTGCTGGCTAATTTAGGTATGATGCACTTGTTTTTCTCGGTACGTATTCCCTGAATCTATGTATTTATATGAGTAAGAAATGATGAAATAAATAGAAATAAAATCCCAGTAAGAGTATACTTAATAGTATAAGCAAACAAGTATATAAAAGCAATCAACAAAGCATAAAGAAATTCAAATATTTTTTAATACCTGAAAAAAATCTGGCTTTAATGACAGACAGAGGAATGAGTATGTTATCCTTTGCTTTCAGGTGGATGATGGTTTTATGCTGCTTTCTCTTTTCTTTCTTATTTAGTTGACAGGCCTCTAATTGCCCAGTATGCATTTTTAGAAATAAATTTTCTACTTCCTTGTCATGGGTTCAGCAGCAGCAGTCATTTTTTCTCCTTCTTGGTAGCTGGTACAGCGCCATGTTTTTGATTTCGGGCCTGGGAACTGCGCTGATAACACCAGTGTTTTCAGTTACTGCTTGGTAATGTTTTGGTCTGACCAAGGACTTTCTGAGTCTCATGCTATGCCAGGGAGGAGGGGGAGCTGGGAGGAAGCAGAGACAGGACACCTGGCCCAAACGGACCAAAGAGCTATTCCATACCACAGCATGTCATGTCCAGGATGTGAAACCGGAGAGCAGAGCCCCAGAAGGGTGTGGTGGTGGTTCTGGGGGGTTCGCTACTGGGAGTGCACTGGCTGGGTCGGTCTTGGTGAGCAGTTGTATTCTCTTTCTCTTGTATTTCTCTTGTCATTATTATTACTGGTGGTAGCAGTAGTGATTTGTGTTATACCTTAGTGGCTAAACTGTTCTTATCTCAACCTGTGGGAGTTGAATTCTTTTGATTCTCCTCCCCATCCCCCCTGGACTGGGAGAAGAAAGAGGGAGGGTGAGTGAGCGAGCGACTTCATGATTATTTAGCCTGGGTGAGGCTTAAACCACGACAATCCTATAGACCATTAAGCTTCACATTTGTCCCTGATGGTATGCCCTTTTCCATCCTCTCCCCAATATTTTTGCAGTGTCTCAACTCTCCTGTAATAACTATGGTAGTACCAACTCATTATCTACTTGTTTTGCCTAGTCTTTGCTCATTATATTGTTACTGTTTCCCCATAAATGTCCTAGGAATATTAGTTCCATGTTTTCCCAGCAGAACATCTTTATGTGTTCAGCTGGTGAGCTTCTGTCAGAAAACCTCATGCTTCCTCTCTGTTGCTGTACTACTCCAACAGTTTATTCCATATTTTGACATGAAACAAGTACACACATAAAGGTACTCTGCTGGGGCTGCCTGCTGCCTCTCAACTGGAGATGTAAAAGCTCAGCAGGAAAAGAACACCAGCCTCAAATTTCTTTTTGTTGCCCCCAGCTGTGCAGGATTTTTCCATGCTATTAAATCCAGCTGACTTTCTGAAAGATGTAAATTTGCCAAGATCTGAGGGGGATATGATCTTCTGAGTTCCCGATGCTACATTCCACAGGAAGTCATTCCTATTCTTACTGCTTACTCCCCTGGCTCCTTTCCAGCCCTTCTCATTTACTCTTACCAACTATGACCAACACTAGATGCATTCTTTTTCTTTTCAGAAATAACTTTGATTCCAGTTTTTTCATATAGCTCCCAAAAAGTTGTCATCTATGTTGCAAAAGCACTTCTTTTTAGTAGATCATTTAGCTCAAAGCCCATTTTTTCTTGTCTAAAAATGGGAGGGTAAAAAAATGTTCTTTGTCATACCTGTAAACAGTGAAATTTTGTCTACAGCTTTAATTGTTGAAATACTTAAATTTATAATCGTGTTTTGCTATATTATAGACCTATGTTTTTAACAAAATTCTTGCTGATATCATATCACTGAATCAAAGGCAGACTTAAAGTTTCACTCCAATTTTACCCACAGTAACAATGCAAACCTAGCAGACAATAGGCGAGGGGGTGACTTATAAAAGACAGTAGGTGGTGCAGAGGACCAGGTAGCCGCAATGTGTATGTTCCTGGGTCCTTCTTGGGACTACCTTTTTTCTGTTTCCTTAAGGGGTGGATGCACTTAGCACACGGAGCACACCAGGAGTGCTTTGGAAATTTATCTTGTTCCTTAATTTCATCCACAAGATATCCAGGTCCTGTGTTCTGAATCTGCTCTAGACTGGGCATGGGAGCAGGGGAAGTAAGGATAACTGGGAAATTTGTTTCAAAAAGTCAAAGAAAGTGTGGATCTTGTCTGATTTGAAAAGTGGAAATTAACCACAGAATCTAACAAAATGAAATCAAGTGGATAGTCTTGAACCACTTTCTAAAAAATACTTAATTTGAGTAAACAGTGTCGAAAAGGTACCTTAAAAATCATTGATATCTTACAAATGACTGTCAACAAGACTCCTCCATCAGCACATTCAGGCTGTTCTCTGTACTAAAGGGCTGAATTTGTCCCTCTGATGGTGAAATGTGACAGCTGAATTCTTCCTCCATATGTACAGTCACAGGTGCTTTTGATAAGCCCCTACATGAACAAAACGTCATAGCTTTGAGTTCACCTTTGTACTTGCCACAAAGTATTTTCATTTTTCTCATTTGGACAGATTAACATTTTTTGCTGAATTTATTACACTACACACATTTTAAAGCTATACAACAACAACAACAGCAACAACAAAACCCTAAAAGACAAATGACAACTTGCTTATCTGCAGTTTCTTTACTTCCAATGATTATGGCACATTACTTTTCATACACTATATTTTCATATACTGAGTAGGTGGTGTCCGTGGTCTTTACAGATATCAGAACTGTTTATAACTGAATAATATGACATTTACTTTCAGTGAATATTTCTGAGTCTGTGGACTTCATAGGTCTACAGATCCAAAGTAAGAATATTCTGGTGTGAGAATGAATAAATATTGCAGCCATCGGCACTTGAAGCAGGTGCGGAGTTTTTTAACTGAATAATAATATTGAATTGAGGAATTTCATTCTAACGCATTATTCTTAAATTAGTAATGAGGTTTTGGGTTGGGCTTTTAGGATGGTTGGTTATGTGGGTTTTTTTTACCTCTTCCTGTTTGATCATAATTCATATTCTATTCTTAGTTTGGAGTCCTACATTGTAATTAACTTAATATATGCATTCTGCATAAGCTTTGTAATGAGATCTCATCCAGTAAAGAACAAAATGTGTGACTGAAATACTACTGTTGTGACAAAATGCTAAATTCATAACAAATGCCCTTTGCAATGTACCATTACACTATTTCACACTTCAACAGCTTTAACCCAATTGCCCAAATTTTATGTCAGATGCATCAAGATCTTCATATTCCACTGCACTGAAGGCCAGTGGAAATTCTTGCTGACTTTGGTGAAAATTGAATTTATCCCCATACAAAACAGTTTTTGTAGCCACTTTACAAAACTGCAGCATTTTACAAGCACTTTCCATTAGCTAGAATAGTGTACTGGGAAACAGATCTTTGTTGTTGTTAGGAAGTAATTTCTATCTTTTTTATTCATTTATTTGGGTTTTTTCCACTTTCTTACGCTCAGTCTGCTTATCTGTGAACAGAATGCAAAATTTCACTTACCTCAGAGATATCATGTAAGGGTTAATTAATGCTTCTATGATGTTTTGAAGCCTATAATGAAAGTCACTGTAGAGGATGAAATACCTTTATCAGTATTATCACTGTTACAATTTACAGTATTTTGCACTACTTTTTCTCTTTCTCTCCAGTAATACTTGATCCTTCTTACAAAAAAAAAAAAAACAACACAACACAAAACCAAAACCCAACCCCCCCCAAAAAAAAAACCAAAAAAGCCAAAACCCAACAACCAAATCAAAACTAAAACAAAGTCTGCCCCCCCCCATCACATATCAATGATGTGAGCAAATGTATACTTAGTAGCTTTTTGACTTATTCATGTGGCTGTTCATCAATTTGTCAAACGGAAAACATCTGTTGTTACATGTCACACCTCTTCTCTCTCCCCTTATCCAAGGTTTTCCAGTTTTCTGGCTTCTGTATCTTCCAGTGGTATTATTTTTTTTTTCTGGTTCTTTATAATTTAATTTCTAATGTCTTGTATGCACTTCCTTTAGTCACTTGCCTATTTGTATCAGGTTTTTCATTTTGATGTCATTTTGTCACTGTTTTGCAAGCCATCTTGCCTACTAATTTTCCTCTGAATTTTAGTACTTTCCTCATCATTGCCTCATGTACATTGGGAAGAAGTGATTACATCCTGCTGTCAGGCTTAGTTTAAAATTTTTTTCTCACCAAGAGTACATCTTTTTTCTCCTACTGAAATTTTCTTTATGTGGTTCAAGTCATCAGGAAGAAAATAACCATGTTTTCGTAAAAATGCATGTTTTAAAATTAAAAGAAGGGTAAAGTGAGGCAGAAAGGACAGCAAAAGGGGTATTTTACCTCAACTAAAGTTAAAGGTCTACTTTGCAGAAATAAGCATTCAAGGAAGTCCCTTGAAATTTTAATATTCAAAACAGATAAGCAGTGATTTTAGGGTATGATTTAGATGATCTATTTTAAACGTCTATGAAAGCATGAGATAAATATCAACCTACTTCACTCTCCAAACTGCAAAAATTTTGTTCACTAATAATTTAGTTAAAAAAAACCCCTTCATTTAGGCAAATGAACCCCATATTCTGACTTTGTGTACAGCTGTGGATACTAAATTGTGTCCATGGCTGGTAAGTGTTCAGAAAAGAACAACAGGATACAAGTAGGCTCAGAGTGTGCCATTTTTTTTCAATCAAGACAATATTTTCAAGGATAAAGTAATTCAAGGAGTTCACATGATCTATATAGTTTAGTAATTAGTTTACCATATTAAAACCTTCAGACGTTTATAGATTTTGAAGTTACTTTTTTGTTTCAGAGACGGCAGCTAGTTGGAATGCCTCAATTTTGACTTGCTCAGGCTTTGGCTTGCTGAAGCACATTAGTCAGGATTTTAAGAAAGCTAAAAAAGCACAGTTTCTGCTGACGTTCAGTACTCATGCAAATTATCTTCAGCTACTACAATGACAGCTTCAAAATCTGAAGCAAGCAACATATCAGTCTGTCCATATCCCAGTATGTTATTTGCTTTCGTTGACAGTGAGGACCCTAATTCATTTCCTGAGGCCATTTGGACATTTTCACACCAAGCTAATACGGTTTTAGCTAATGAATTTCTAGTTATTGCAAGCTGAGACACTTGGTCCTTTCCATTTTCTTAATGAAATCCATTTTAATTCAGATTTGATCTTCTTTTGGACGAATTAGAAATTGGTGTGTCTATACAAAAATCAAAAACTCTCGTGCATGCGACAGGCCAGGGACACAAGCCCTATGACTATTTCTGAGCTAAATAAATATTATTCAGCTTGTGTGGAAATTGTGGAAATTATTGAAAACAGTGAAACTACTGCTCCTTCATATTTGCAGCATCCTACTCTGTAACACTAAACTTTCATTCTTGACAAAAATAACTGCACTATCGCATATGGAATTATGTTTTGTAGTCATCTATGTTGATGACAAGTAGATAACCACATTTTCCATGGCAATAAAACTCTGTTAAGGCAGCAAGCCATTCAGACTCACACTTTTTCTGGCCCAGAAAACAGTTATGGTACTGTGATTAAGCTAGTAGAGTCCACTTAACAGACTGATAGGCTTAGTCATTGTGCTGTGCTGACTGCAGGTATACAGCAGTCTGATCAGATATGGCCCATGGATCAGAACATGGAAAGCCTGACTGTCTGGGAAAAATATGTCAGTTCTCCTTCTGTCATAGTTTACAGTCCTTTTCTTCACTGCAACATGTAGCCCAACTTGTTAGGAAATAGTCACAGGAATTATGCTATGAAACACCAGCTAAGTGCTCTTGAGCTTTTTACCTCAAAAAAGGAGACAGAGAAGAAAGAAGCATTTGCACCTAACCAGTAATGTCTGTTCTTTTCTTATAGTAAGTATGGGAGTACTTGCTGTAGCAGAGGAGACCAGAAATGGCTTACAAAGTTGAATCTGTGCTATGTCTCATGAGCAGGCTTTTTGCTTCAAAATTAAGAAAGGTTAACAGATAAGAAGCAGGAACCAGTTCCTTACTCTAAGTATCTTTTCACTTCAAAATGCAACATACAGATTTGTTATTTATTTCTGTAGTTCCTGGGACAAAAAAGACAGACACTAAGTCTTTAACAGGAGTAGATCTTGGAAAGCCCAGAGTTATCATCTTGCACTGTTTCCACTGATGTTTGTAATAAGACATGATGCCATTCACTTCTAACTTCAATATCACTGCCTTCAAAATGTGTTGCTGCTACTTCAAATGTTCCTACAACTGTATATGTGAAATTATCTCACATGTCAGAGGTTGTTTGATTGCTTTGAGATTATGCAATGATTTATATTGTCTGATGGGAAAGCTCATTGCTGTTAAGGTCTTTGCAGCTGGAATTGCTTTTATCTCCGAAATATGCATGACCAACATAGATCCTTTCTTGAAGCAATTTTCCTTACTGATCACTTTTTTTAAAGAAGTCAAAAAGTTATTTGCTTTTAGTGAAATGTCTTAATAGCTGACTCAATCACTACATTTAAATGACACAAGAAAATATAAATTAATCAAGCAGTAATGCAATCCCAGGGGGTAAGAATGCTATTCACAGTGGGAAAAGAAACATCTTTGACACAGCAGGCAAATTCCTAGTGGAGATTACATTATATATATCGCCAACAAGAATGCCTGTAATGTTTCCTTTATTTTTCAAATTTTGTTGATTTCCGCAGCATTGAAGTAGAAACTAGGATTGATACTGTGATACTGCTGTTTGTCGTGGTTTAAGCCGTAAATTTCACTTCTCCCTCCTTTTCCCCTCCCCCACTCCGATGGGGGGGAAATGGGGAGAAGAACCAAAGAAAATGTAACTCCCACGGGTTGAGATAAGAACAGTCCAGTAACTGAGATATAATACAAATCACTACTGCCACCACCAATAACAATAATAATGACAAAGTAAATACAAAGGAAGAGGATACAATCGTTTCGTCGCCCGACCGAGCCGAGAGACCGCATGGGGAGAGCCAGTGAGAGCCCGCCCCAAACCACACACTTCCCGGTTCCTCCCCCCCGTATTCTACCTCCTGGGCATGACGTGCTGTGGTATGGAATAACCTCATTGGTCAGCCCGGGTCAGGCGCCCTGTCCCCTCCTCCCCCAGCTTTTCCCTCCTTCCTGGCATAACATGAGACTCTGCCTCCTCCCAGCTTTTCCCCTCCTTCCCGGCGTAACGTGAGACTTGGGGGGGGGGGGGGGAAGCCGAACCCATAACACTGTTCTTTAACAGTATTTGGAAATCATCTAGTATTCTTTGCTTATTAGTGGAGATTTAACAAGAACGAATTATGATAATAAGCAAATTCTTTTTAAAATTTGGAAATATGTTTGACTCCCACAGCCATGAATCATTCAGTAAAATCCTTTATGGATATATTTTTTTAACTAAATGTGTATGACTGAATAATATTTTGCCTTAAGGATAATTTTCCTTAATTTACAGACATATTCCTGCTAGGAAAATAATAGGAGTGCATATTAGACACTGCCACTGTAGCTAAAACATGTTACTTTTTATATTGTCACCTTGATTCCATTTCTCAGTGTACCCAAGAATGTTTAAATAATCTTGCTGCCTTTGAAATTTTTTGTATGTCATTTCTGGTGATCTTAATGCTGAGAGGAAACTGTGTAAGGAGGGAAAACCTGTAACAGAGACAGGTAAATTAATATTAACTTATTGGCTGTTTTTGAGACAAAGATTTTGTCTCCGTTTCTTTGGGGGGTGGGGGTGTTTTTATTTTTGTTTATTTGTTTGTTTTTAATGTTATTATTTGTTCTTGTTTTAATATGCGGTAGAGCTGGGGAAAAGGAATGAGAAAGGGAAAGGAGAGGAATCTGTGCTGAGAACTTCAGCTGCCTGACTGGCAAGCCATCTGGACATATGAAGCTTCTCAGACATCTTGGTCTCACAGTTGGCTGCAACCCCTTCCTTGAATCAGAGGGAGGGAGGGAAATGCTTAAGTCTTTTGATAGTCAGGGAACACGTGGCAGAGGCCAGGATTAGGCACGTTTCAAGAGGATTACTTGTAAAGAGTAGTCAAAGCTCAGTCTTTGTGTGCTAAGTAAGTAGGACAGTTTGGCCTTTATGACTTGCATCTGCAAAATCAGAATGTTTGATGATTAATACCTTATAATACAAGATTAGTTACTTCATATATTAAAGTAAAAAGTTATCTATGTAGTCTCTGAATGGATTAAACCCAGTCTGTTTGAATTTGCCATTTAAATTAGGAAGTATGATACATAGTGATGAGAAGGAGGTGAAATATTGCAGAACAGACTTATACTTAAAGCCTGATTGGTATAAGAGTGTCCTGATTGGTATAAGAGGGTCCCCATGCCACTGTGGGAGTTGTATTCTTTTGATTCTCCTTCCCATCCCTCCAGGAGTGGGGGAAAGAAGAAGGGGGGAGTGAGTAAACTGCGTGAGTTATGGCTTAAAACATGACAGCAATTTTTGGCCCCCAAAGTGGGGCTCAAAGGGTTGAGTTAACGACAGGATTAATAGTCACTCATCACAATGCTGATTTGCTGGCTCTCAACGTTGTTGCTCATGATTCTCTTGAGTTCACGGTTTCAGCTTATAGTACCTTACTTACCGACGCCATTTGCTATCTTAGCATTTTTCAGACATGGGGTTTGGGCTAAGGTTCTTGTTTCATCGTACTTTACAGTAATGTCTTATAAAACGGGCAGGGTCTGGCGGCAGGGTGAGATAGACGTGGACGTGGACTTGTACCTGGCTGTCTGGCTGCTCTTCACCATCCTGGCCTTCATCCTTGCCTCCATCTTCATGAGGCTGTGGGGAGCCAAGGAGGGGGGGGGGGGGAGGGGCACGGGAGCCACTGGTGGCAGAAACAGCCCGGGAGTGTGGCCCCCGGGACCAGGAGCCCCAGGAGGCGGCAAAGGAGCTGAGCCTCGCCGCTGAGCCCAACCCAGTGGTTGTTGAGCCTCGGGAGGAGGCGGCTACAGAGCAGTGGGGGGAGATGGTGGAGAAGCCGGGCCCTGAGGCCAAGCCAGGCCCTGCGGCTGCTGAGAGCATTCCCCGGCAGCCGCCCACAGAGCCCCGCGAGCCCGAGCCCCAGAAGGATGCAGGAGACCACGCAGCACTTCCCAGCAAGGCAGAGGAGGGAGATCTGGACTCAGACAAAGAGCAGCTGGTGGTGAGAGAGCCGGCAAGCACAGCAGCTACACCAGCCCTGGTGACAAGTACAGCAGCGTCATTTGAGAGTTCTGAAGGTTTTGAATGGCCTTTGGGTACCCTTGAGACCTGCCTGCTGATTGTGACGGGGATCAGCACGTTAGCACACATACAGAGTGTGTTTTAACCACGACCATTTTGTCTGGTCCCAAGAGTTAAGCAGAGTCAGGTTTGGGCCTTGTCTGGAGGTAGGCTATGATCTAGGATGCCCAAGAGATTTTCCCCAAGGCTGGACAGTCATGAGTAGCAAAAGTATGGGACAGTATAGTATGGGCAAAAGTATAAGTGGCAAAAGTATGGGACAGTATAGTATGGGCAAAAGTATAACTGGCAAAAGTATGGGACAGTATAGGCGAGTATCTAGTCCACTGGACCCCTCCTGTGCTTTGGAAGCATCGGAGATGGAAGGCAGCTGTATGGAGTCCCCAGTGACAAGCTGCAGAAGCTGCTGGAGGGGAGGGTGAATTATTTTGAGCCTGATGGGCCCATGACACCTCAGGCCATCAGGGCAGATAAGCAACATACAGATGGACTCATGATCGAGGGGTGGACATAGCAATGGACACTATTGGCCAGGTTATTCATGAGTGTGAGCACTGCACACGGGCTCCCCTGCTCTGAAAGAGATGGAGCTCAACATCATGGAATGGATGGACTCAGCAGTTTTATAGGAATTGGTCCATGCACAAAGGGATGATCTCTCTCCCTCTGTGTGTGTGTGTGTGTATGTATGTATACACATGTGACGGTATATTGAAAATGTGGGATCTGAGCATGATGTGAATGGTATGGAATAAGGGGTGGATACTGTCCAGGGTTCAGCAGTAGCAATCATTTTTCTCCTTCGTGGTAGCTGGTACAGCGCTGTGTTTTTGACCTTCAGTCTGGGAACAGCCCTGATAACACTGATGTTTTTAATTATGGCTTAGAATGTTTGGTTTGACCAAGGACTTTCTGAGCCTCATGCTCTGCCGGGGAGGAGGGGAAGCCGGGAGGAAGCAGAGACAGGACACCTGACCCAAACTAACCGAAGAGGTATTCCATACCACAGCATGTCATGCCCAGGATGTAAAAATGAGGGCAGGAACCTGGAAGAGGGGGGTTCGCTGCTGGGCCGGGCTTCGTATCAGGTGGTGAGTGGTTGTATTCTCTTTCCTTTTATTTCCCTTGTCATTATTATTATTGGTGGTAGCAGCAGTGGTTTGTGTTGTGCTTCAGTTACTGGACTGCTCTTATCTTAACCTGTGGGAGTTGCATTCTTTCAGTTCTCCTCCCCATCCCCTTGGGAGCTGGGGGGAAAAAAAAGGGGGGAGTGAGCAAACTGCATGATTTACGGCTTAAACCACAACAAAGAGTTCAAACGAGGCAAGTGTGCATACAGATCATTAAAAGCTGGATTACTGCTTCATGAGGCAGGTGGCTGCAGAACTACTCCATTATAAATTAAGGGATCTCACCTTTAAAAGTCCATTTATCATTTCTGAATAATGACAAGGTGATCAGTGCCATTGACTCACTCACAGTGTTCTCAAAGCCTTATTTGGGGATTTACACAAAATAGATGTTTTGTTCTTTTTTCACTGAGCCAAACAACTTCTAATACTTCCTTTCTATCAAAGTCTTTAAGAAAGAATGAATGGTACCTGCTCATAAGAAAGGCCACATTTCTAGATTTCTGTCTTGCTTGAAGTTTTAACATCCTTTTATATAATTTTGTGTATTGTCTTCTTCCTTTCCTAATGAGAAAGTGCATGATTTTGGCTGGCATAGAGTTAATTTTCTTCCCCTTCCTAGTAGCTGGTACAGTGCTCTGTTTTGGCTTTAGTCTGAGAATAATGCTGGTAACAAAACGATGTTATGTTGTGTTGTGTTAGTTGTGGCTAAACAGTGCTTACCCTGATCAAGGACTTTTCAGTCTTTCATGCTTTGCCAGTGAGGAAGATCACAAGAATATGTAAGGGATCATAGCTAGGACACCTGAGCAAAACTAGTTAAAAGGATATTCCATATTATAATATATCATGCTCGGTATATAAACTAGGGGTAGTTGGCCTGGAGGGGACAATTCCTGCTTGGGAATGGGCCGGATATCAGTCAGCAGGTGGTAAAAAATGGTACTGTGCATCACTTGGTTTTGTTTCTTGAGTTTTATTCCTCTCTCTCTTTTTTGTTATCTCAATTTTCATTAATATTATTATTGGAATTTTTAGCATTTTGTTTTTAACTTTATTTCAATTATTAAACTGTTCTTATCTCATAGAATCATAGAATCATGGAATAGTTAGTTAGTGTTGGAAAGGACCTTAAGATCATCTAGTTCCAAACAAGCTTCCATGGGCAGGGACACCTCACACTAAACCATGCCACCCAAGGCTCTGTCCAACTCGGCCTTGAACACCGCCAGCAATGGAGCATTCACAACTTCCCTGGGCAACCCATTCCAGTGCCTCACCACCCTCACAGTAAAGAATTTCTTCCTCATATCCAGTCTAAACTTCCCTTGGTTAAGTTTGAACCCTTTACCCCTTGTCCTCTCACTACAGTCCCTGATTTCTTTTATTATTTTTAGAATGGTAGTTATATATACTGTAAACAGCGTTCTTAGTTATTTTTGCCTCATATAATTATCCTAAAATCATTAACTTTTATGGACTTTGGAGGTACTTCAGTGTAAAATCTGTGCACACATGACTCTCATATCCTCTGTAAACCTGAATGAGACAAGGCTAATGTAGCATTGCTATTGATTAGTTGTCATTTCCCTAAAGCTTTGAATGTGTGAAATGCTCTACAGGCATTATTTATTATAAAATAAAAAAAATAATATTTTATATGACTTTAAAAAATTCCTAGCTGGGCATAATGAGGGAAATTTTGATGTAAAAAAAAAAAAAAAATTGGACCAAAAAAGGGAACCAGGAATCCTGGGAATTGAGCAGCAAAAAGGATTAAATAAACCCTGACAACTTTTACTGCGGAATTATAAGTTTATTTTTCAATAAACTTTGGCTCTAAATTCATTAAAAATGTTAATACAGGAAACAAGAGCCAGAAGAAGGAATTGGGCACAAAAGGCATTAATCAGGAGCTCTTCAGAATGAAAAATCTCCTTAGAAATTATGCAAAATATCACGTGGTAGCAGACGGAAATCCCAAATTCTTCTCAAATATACTGCAGAATAACAAAAGTTCAGATGGAAGAAGGCTTGAAGTACTGCTCACTTTAGGGCTAGTATACCATGCATTCTTTTGAGATCTACTAAATTATGTTGGATCACAGTGTACATTCTATTGTAAATTGAGTCTCTGAGAATAATACAAACATAATCATAACTATGAGCTTGGCTACATATATATTGAAAAACTCAAACCTAGCATTACATTTCCCCCTTTGAAAATGCATGAGTGAAATGTTGTAAAAAATAACCCATCTTCTTTCTTTTCGCCTTCTGATGGAGCTTTTTTTCAATGAATAATTCACAATATTTTCCACAGAGATGGAGAATGAGGATCATTCATTGGATTGTAACTGCTTACATTTTCTTTCTGTAATCAGCATGGGACACTGAAGCAGAACGATGAGGTTGACTTAGGATACCCTTTTGTATCCTAGATATTAAGCAAATCGCTTCTACTCAATATCTCAGTTTATATTCTATGACTTGGGAAAAGGAAATGTGTTATGAATTTTTAGTTTGGATTTACTAAGCAATGTCCTTATGCCATTCACAGAATCAGTAAGACTCAATCACTGAATCACTTTAGCCATTTTTTGTTGAAGAATATGCAATATATTGTAAACTGTGTTTTTATATTTCAGTGTTTTTATTCCTAAAGAAATAAATGATTCAATGATCTTATACTTCCTTTTCTCCCTCCATACCTCCCCTCCATTTCCCCCAACTTCCAATGCCTCCCCCCCCCCCCCCCCCAAACCCTTCATGGTATGGCAATTTCCAGTGACATTATTCTTTTTTATGATGTTACTGAATTGCTTCTCTCTAGTCTTAAGAAGTTCTCAGAAGAGACTTCTAAACTAATCCTCTACCTAGGAAGGAAACAAGGACTATATTTTTCAGTATTAGTCATATTCTATCACTATTCCTTTTCTTTTTTTTTTTTTTTACATGAATATTGTACACCTTCCAAAAATAAATCAAGATTATTTTTATTGCTTTCAACTCTCCCAGTAGATATGCATTGTGAACATCAAAGAATAGATCGTGAGTAAGCCACAGTTACATGATTAATGCTATCACAGAGGTCTAAAGGAAAAAAAGAAAAAAAGCTTAATATGTCATTTTAGCTTATCTTCAAGAGTGCAAGAATGCTGACTTGATTTGATTGTTGTTGCCTCAATTATTTGCCAGGAGATTAAGCCCCTAGACTCTGATGTTTTATCTGAAAATGAGCGAGATTCTGCTCATTCCTTATGCATTTTGAAAAATGAGCCCTTTGTTTACTTCCCTGCCAACACAGCTTAGTATTTCATTTTGCATTTATTAGTGTTTTGTTTTGCTGGTTTTTTGCGTCATATTACTGCTTTTCCTAGCAACCCTCACCAGGTTTAAGGGGATTTATTGTAGGAAGTTACTTGTAAGACTCAGCTAAATACACTCCACTTTAGTTTAAGCTTATTTGACTATAACCTTAAAGTTCCAAAATACAGATTTGTATTTTTCAGAATATGTTATGTTATACTGGAAAGAACAAGTGAGATGTGGAATATGTTATATTGTGGAGAACTGGACAGTTACTGAGCATGCTTGAAAGAAGAAGGTTTAATAGACTGTACAAATAGCCAAGAGAAGGTTATGAGCCCTACAGTTAGGGGAATGGGGAACTTCTAGTTTATGGAGAAGAAACTGCAGGGTTGAATTGGGGTGCATAAACCTTTATACATCTGGTTTTTCTTCTTTAGTTGCTTTCAGTCTACTCTATTTAAAAACTAGAAGTTGTAAAAATTGAGTGTCGTGCTTTCATTCACTTGTTTATTTTCTTAATTTCAAAAGGCTTTTGGAATTAGTCTTTTGGAAGAGTTGTTTGTGAAAAAGAAAGTCTTAACTGAACCTCCTTAAAGTAATTTCCAGCGCAGTGTCATTTCAGGCTTCTTTTATATGTGGGAAAATCTGAGAGCCCGAAATACGAGGAACTAAAAACAGGTAAGGAAATGTTGTAGGAGGATAATTATTAAAACAAGAATAAGTGAGGTATGGGCTAGCTTTAGTGAGGTCAAAGGGTGCAATGTGAGGTGCAACTATTGCTTTAGTGCTCATATGATTTAAGCTGTGGCTGCTATTATTCTCCATGCTGTGGAGCACCGGAGATCAGGTGTATCAATCCATTTATGTGGAATGACTTTTGGAAGATGGAAAGCCTTGTTAGCAGAGCACTGAGGGTAAGGGATCTCACATGGAAACTCACTTTCCCAATTCCCAGTGTTACGAATCCAGAAATTATTTTATCTCTGAAAGCACTGCTCAGTGCTGTCCCCTTCTCGAGTCTTTCACTTGTGACTGCAAGTGATGACAAAATGAAATAAGCATATTTTAAATATTTTAAAATATTTGTTGTTAAAATTAGTATTATGTATTGTGTAAGACTTTCCCAAGATGTACTTTAAAGTAAAAAATGAATGAATACATAAACCAATGTATTTATTTTGTTTGTGTGTTTTTTTTTTTTTCTTAATAAGAATCCTGGAACTATGTTTATGTAAGCAGATCACAACAAAAATACACAGGAAAGCCAAGACATAATACATTAAAATAATCAGTGAATAAATATAATTAACAGATTTATGAAAATCTAGAAAGGTCCTATACTGAGTAAAAACTATAATGGGACAATTATTATTAATACTAGCTGACTGTAAGATCAGTTTTTACAAGGGCACTACTACAGATAAAAATTGAAAATTGTATGGATAGCTGATTATTAGTCTGAACATGAATTAAACATTGGAAAAGCAAATCTGAAAGTCCATTGTTCAATTACTTTGTTGATTAAGGTTGAGAAGACCTAATGATCAACAACACAATGTATGCTGTGAAAACTCTAGCTGTGGCAATGTTTTGGAAGAGAGAACAGCTCAAACATATAATTTTAAACAGTGATATTTATACCTCAGTTCAACTTACTTACAACTTGTAGCTGGATAAAACTACCTAATCTCCATCTGCTCCTCCAAAAGCAGTAAAAAATTATGAGGATACCGGACATGTAAATTATTCCTTAATAATATCTGTTTGGAACCCTGGAAGGAGAAATCACCAGAAACCAAAAAAAGATTAACTACAAAAGGCCTCACTGAAATCCTAAGTATGAATCAGAAAAAAATCACTATTGAACAATTACTTATTATAACAGTTAATTGCAGAAAATATATGAAGAAAAATACCTGCATTTTATTAAATTATCTTGGTTATGAACAAATGCACATGTACAGTCTATAAGCAGTGGATGCACATAGCACTTTCAAGGCCAGATTTAAGTTTAGCAAAAGGGGAAAAGCTGACAGTTAATAATGCTCTCTTTGAAAAAAGAGAGAGACACTAATGAAAGAAACCTGGAAAGGATGTGCAGGGAAATAAAAAAGGTGAAGAATGAGCTATACGGATAATGGATTCTATTGCAACTCTCCAGAAGCTCTGAAGACTGCACAAGGACTCTCTGAGAGTTGTACTTTTTTTTTTTATTATTTATTTCTGACCTCTCTACCTATCATCTATTGTATACTTGATGTGGATGTGCTTCTGTTTAGCCTAGATGACTCCAGGGCAAAATTTAATGGTTACCTATTTAATTTCTTTTTTATAAATTGTCTAGTCATTAGATCAGTTGTTAGAAATATTGATGAGCCTCTTGATTCTGGGTTGAATTTTGGGGATCTTATGCACAATGTCTTTGAAGTTTTTTTTTCTCTTTTCTGGAATATAACTTGTTTGGGGGACAGAAATGCTGGTTTTCTTTAAGTTTCTTTTTTGTCGTGTCCCCCCCCCCCCAACTTACCATTTACAAAAAACATGGTTATATTAACACTGACTGATTTTCTCAATAAGTATCTGAGATTATGGAAATTTATTTAGAAACATTTAGCAATGTTCTCATGAATGTGTAACTTTTTTCCTTGTATTTTAAATGCAATGCAACCCAAAATCTTATTGATTTAAATTAATTACAGTTTATTTGTCATTTATAGAGGCTTAAACATATTTTTTTCCCTATTCCTGACTGAATTGCAAGTAAATGTAAATGTGAAACCCAAGGTCTGTTGAAAAGAAAATTACTGTGTTGAGTTATCCATAAAATGTGTAGTAAAATTTTCAATGGATACGTATATTATGAATGGAAAGAAAAAAGAGTGGGATATAGCCTTTCTTCATTATTATTACTTCTTGCTATGACTTGCAGTTCTTTTTATGTTATGGAAAAAGGTAAATACACATCCACTTCATGAAGCTGTGATTGCCTTTGCCTTGTCCTGGTTACTATGAGCTCTCTATTTCCTTTGCTCAAGGAAAGTTTGCTCAAGTCTCAAGTTTGTTTTCTTTTATTGTTGCTCTTTTTTTTTTTAAACAGCTGCTAGAAGTTTGAATATAATTCTGATAAACACAAAAGTAATTAACTGTAAGATGGTTTTTAACAAAACTTGTTCATGCAGAACTTCACAGTGCCAATTCTTTGCATGACCCAACATAATATTTAAGATGTATCTTACTGTATTGTTTTCCATTATCCTATCTTTAAGGCCCAGACCAGCCCTGATTTTACTATTACCATGGGCAGTTATGTTTATTGATAGGCATATCTATGATAGATACATTAAAAAAAAACAAACCCAAACCATCCTAACACATAATCCAAAAAAACGCAGCTCCTCACCACTAAACTGGACTGTTGCACTTCATAGTGACTTAGTCAAATAGTCATATCTAAGAAAAGTTCACATCTCACTTGATGTGTGTATTTATATTGTGCTTAAAGTTAACATTACTACCTCAGAGCAAACATCAAGTTTCCCAACAGTTCAAAAATGTTGAAATCTGTGGCTACCCTTTCAGTGTCCTGTGTATCCTTTTTAGAAGTCTTTTTAGGAATAATATGTGTGTTTAGAAGCTAAAGCAAATAAAGAACTGAAAACATTCTATGTTTGGATCTACGATGTAGTGTGTACAACAAGGAGGAATAATAATGCTAGCTTTAATGGGTTGTTCATTATATGAATTAAGTGCATCCCCCTTAAAATATGTAAGGGACAGCTTAAAGATATGACTGTGAATTTTCAGTATACCTGCAGACTAAAATGTCATTTTAGCAGTCATCTTTCTTGCTATGTGCATTGTTCTGTTACCAGTAATTTTAGTTACATATGTGTGTGAGGGCAAAATAAAATAAAAACTTCCACTTGGAAGTGGAGACCACTCCAGCAGTCTAGAGAGCTGCACAAACTCCTACATGATTAAAATATTCCCCAAACCACAACCTTATGCCAGTCTTTATTGGAAGTTCTCCGTGCCCACAGCAGAGAGGTTAGGGTGATGATGATCTAGACGATCTTTAAGGTCCCTTCCAACCCAAACAACCCTGTGATTTTAATCGAGTACTTAAACTGTCTGCCCTTACTTTAGATACATGCAATTCATTTAACATCAGGATTTAAAATCAAAGACAGGAAAGGGAATTTGTCCTAAGCCTTAATTTTTAGAATGCAAATGTGATCATCACATTCCTAGATATAATTATTACTAAAATTTTTATTTCTTGCAAGCTATATGTTTAATGGCAAAGAAGTCAGTAAAAAAAAAATTGCCAGAATCCATCTATTCATCTCTCTTGTGTTATGTTCCTGTGTTTTACTGCGTGGTCATTGTGGCCTGAGTAATTACAAATTGAAGTCATAAATAAAAAAGAAAAGGAGACCTTGAAAAAGGTGTAATGAATGCATTATGCAAATACTCAAGTGTACATTAAACCAAAAATTATAGCCACCAATGTTTCTTTGTCAGTCTTTATTTGGAGTTATGTGTTCAAATAAGCTGCACTAAAATATCTAAGAGAGAAGAAAAGATATTTACTATTTGGGCTCCCGCCACTGAAATATATGCTATATTAGACTTCCTACTATGTCCCACTCTTTTATTGATAGAAAATTAGCCTAGCCAACCTCAATATACAGCCACAAAAAACTGGATTTCTAGCTGCTGCAGGAAGCACGCTTAATATGAATGTAGTAAATTGGGCCTCTGTTATTTTTTTTGGAGTTTGATTCCAACTGGCCCCAAGTTCTTTCACACTTCTTTAGATAACCTTCCTTTAAATTCTTTGTAGAGGTTCAGAATGATGCTCTCAGAGTGGTGTCTGGTCCCAGAGCTCTTTCAAGGAGACACCAGAGAATAAGACACAGAATACACTTGGAAGAGAAAATTAAAAAGAAGAAATATGTCATAGCAGAAGGTCATAGATAAGGAATGGAATGGGTTTATGAAACTTTACGTGTCTTCTGAGCTTTTCCACCATGCCCTTGTTAAATATTTTGGAGCTGTATGGGAACTTCTATTACAGGCTGCACAGGAGTATGGCCTGCATTCTCTGATCTAATTAGGCCTGAATCTGCAATGCACAAGGATTTCATTCCACAAAACCAGTAAGAAAAGATAGTTGTCCTGATTTCAGCTGGAATAGAGCTGCAACACAGCCACAGTCTTATTTCATGCATTTTGAATGGGATTCTCAAAACATAATAATCTTTTAGGGAGAGAATGATATTATACAGGGTTCAGTGGAGACTCAGTACCAAGTGCTGCATATTGTGGATGATGCCAGACTATGCCACTTGATCTTAGGACTAGAGAGTAGTTCCAGGCTTGTTGCTTTTAGTGAAATATGTATAGTCTATAAATCCTGTGAATGCAACAGTGTTAAAAGATTTAATATCACATATAAAATTAATACTTTATTGTATTAAATGAAATATTGTAAATCATAAAAAAATAAAGTATTCTCTTTTGGCATTTTGAATGATTGGCTGGTACTATCACATACTAGACCTGCTCATGGAGCTGTGAAAGGAGTTTGGAGAATGAAACAGAGGAAAAGGTTTTAAATAAGAAAAGTATTAACCTCTGACAATCCTCGAATGATGCATATGCATTGAATGAATGATGGAAGCCAAATTTATTATATCTTCAAGGAGAAACAGAAGAAGATCATGATAACTTGAAAGAGTTACCTGAGAAAAGGTTTTTTTTCTATGAAATTTAGATCCCTGACTTCATATACTAATATGTTTGTAATATTTACCGCAGTGTAAAATTTCCTGAAGCTTTAAAAATTAATGGTTTTATGTTAAATGTTCAATATATATGTTCAATATGCATGACATGATTTCTTTCATAAGATTATTCTAAACTCTAAGTATCCTACCTTACCCTACCTTATCCTACACTACTCTACCTTACCTTACCCTATTATTTTGCCATTTAATCACTATTAAATATTTAATTTAAAAAGATAAAGAGGGATGGGTGAAGCCAAATAACAAAATGTGCATTGCTAACATGGAAGTGGGTTGCTGTAAGAAAAACATCAGACAGCTGAAAATATCTAACTTCCAAAGTTGTGCTCACACAACATATAGATTGGGTAGCCCTTAACTGGAAGTTTGCAGGAGGTTAGAACATTTGCAGAAGTTTAGCATCAGTGGTCAACTGTTTTGAAAAGTCATCTCTGACAGAGAGCTACTGCCTTCCCATTAGAAATGTACAAGTGATGCAATACAGGCCACATATCATGGAATCTCCTGAGGCCCAAGGTGACACAACTGGAAAACTGTTCCAAATTTCTGCCCTCAAGTAAATACATTTTTAAAATGCGTTCTTGCATTTCAAAAAAAGGCCCTGATTCACTAAAACTGACTACAACAGACTTAATTAAGTCACTAGTTTGCACCATCTAATTAGCTTATGAAACATAGCTAAATAGCTTATGCAGTATAATCAGCTTATGTAATGACAATGTTCTGCCTTGCAAAACATTTTTTTTTTTGCTATTAAGCTTCCAACAACTTTGTAGTAGCATGATTGTGAAGGCAAATACTTTCTTAATACATAAAGTATGATTTTTCACCTGGTAGAAACTTTCATAAAAATGACTTATTTCCCTTGTATTATCGTACTAAATTCTATGTTTATGCATTATTAATACAGAGGAAGTAGACCTAAAATATGTTCTATAATAATTATGAATGAATGCACAAAGATATAGAAACTCCTTTCCTTTGCTTACATTTAGCATATAAATACACATGGCTGAATTGTCTGAGAAAAGTAACTGGTGGTCTTTATTGTTCCATGCACATTTTTTGTCTTACAAATTTTGGGGTTTGGTCAGTTTTTTCTTTTTTAAGGTAGTAGATATCATGCTAGTGAAAGACAGCAGGTCAGGAAACCCCAACCTATTCCATAGACTTCTTATCACTGCTTCTCCTTGCATCTTTTAACCTTATTTGAAAGGAAGTGTTTAATTTTCCATTTTCTGTTAAGATTCTTGTATTTCAATTGACTTTATCCCTCTAAGCAACCTGCACATCTTCCCTCATACCTACTAGAGGGAACTACCATATTGTTATAAAGCTGCTATCAGTTTTATTCTAACACTGACATCAGGAGCTGCTGTTAGCAGATAGAGGAGGGGGCATCATGAGTCTCATAATCTATCATTCAGACATATTCACAGCTGGTTACTTATATCCTGTCCTAAGTAAACACAGGTTTGAAAGCTTTTCTAAAGATGAGTTGGGGATACATTTTCAAGCATCTATATAATCTTACTCATAGAGCTTTTTCAGCTAACTTGGTATAATAGATTCATGTCTGGAGCTTCACTACCAACTTGTCAGTTCTGCATTGCCGAACTTCTCATTCCCTGCATGTCTTAAAAACCTGAAGATCTTTCCCATAAGCACTTAGGACCCTCCTTTTTTAATTTTTTTGCTTGGTTTTTTTTTTTTTTTGTTTTTGTTTTTGTTTTTGTTTTTGTTTTTGTTTTTGTTTTTGTTTTTTTTTACGTCAGGGATGGAAAAAGCTTTTAACCAGACACAGGAAAAAGACAGAGACACATCTGTGTCTGAAATTCTGTTTCTTGTCTAGAGTTACTGTTGGATTGCACTTAGGAATACCTTAAGAACTAAAAGCTGCTTCTGAAAGGGTCTAGCAGCTAGAAAGTGTTTTATTTTTAATAGGCGGTGGAGATTTTGCTTGCTTCTGTGTAACCTTCTAGCATGACAGTGGTAACCTAAGAGGTGAAAAAATCAGCTTCTTTGTCATGCTTGTACAGAGGAATTAGGAATTTCATAATAGCAGGAAAATTTGCTGTTTACCAAAATGCAGAACGTTTTACATAGGGTCTTTCTTTTAATCTGTTTCACTGTATTGTCAAAACAGAAATAAACTGTAACAAAGGTTTTCATGTTTTTGAATGAAATATACATATATAAAAACTGTTGCTTGGTATGTCAACTATGTAACCTAGTTTAAAAATGAAAAGAAATGTCAAACACTTAGCATTTAGTCATAGGAAATGGTGGCATTTTTAATGTAGCACTAAGGAAAAGTATAATTGAAAAATTAAGAGAGATTGAGCTAGGAAACTACAATTACATGTGAGAGACATTGTTTATATCCTAGCATTTTTGAATGGCAATTTTTTAAAAAGGTCCCAACATGATAGTTGCTTCTAAGGATTGGGGGTGGGGGTGGGGGGGTGGAGGGGGTGGTGAAAACAAAATATCCAACAAAAGCCGTAAAAATAACATCTCCTTACAGAAGAGAAAACTGAGGTTGATTATCATGGATGCATCATAGAATAGAAATATTATGCATTTAGTTTATGTAAGATGAAACTACACATGTACCAAAATATAATACCTTTTTCCTAACACCCTATAGCTGTGTGTTTCACTGGATTATTTTTTACCAGCTATAATGACCACCCTCTATCCACAGACTTCAAATATTGGCAATGAAATAGGGGCTACTGTTTGGTTTTTTTTTTGTGCTTCCTTAAGCTGGTTAATCACTTGCTGAATTAGATTCCTATGGAGAAGTCATATAGAAAATATCATGTCGACCAGTCAGGAACAGCCAGGAACATAAGAAACCTTAATAATAGTCTGCTGCTTGTTGTGCTGATTCTAGCTCTTTCCAAGTCCCCAGTTCATTCAGGTGCCTTGCCACCTCTATTTACTATTTATGGCAGACTCATTTTTGTTGTTCTAAGTCACTTTGAGATTAAGCACATGCTTAGAAATCTGGCTCAGCTGAAACCCTAGTAACTGACCTGAAATTGCACATGTTAAATGGCATAAATGAGAAATTTGCAATCAGTATAGCAACATCTGCCAGACTTTGTAATAACAAACGCAGTAGGAACACATTCAGGAGTGGATGACGGCAGCAGAGGAATTGCTGAACTTATTTTTTATTTTATTTTATCAAGCTTAATCCGCTGGCTTTGTCACTGGGACAGAAGTATTCATTTACCAACCACCAGGTTATTATTAGATGTTCTTAGCTCTATATAAATTCTAAACAGAAACTTCTAAATAAATCAGCATTTTCAAGTGTCACAGATGAAAGCGCTTATAATTATTTAGATATCAGGTTGAATGTGATTCTGAAATTTAGATTTCCACTTGAAGCACAGTAAAACATGTATTGCATTATTTGATGAATAATTAACCAAAAAGTTAAGTTAAAGTAATAAAATCACATTAATGAATGGAAATGCTAGCCTTGCCCTTCCTTTCCACTCTTGTTCCCACTACACACCTTCCACCAACCATTTACATTGCAGTTGAGACCTTGCTTTCCAAACTGTACTGTTGTAATAACAAAAACCAAAGTATGCAAACACAGGCAAATCAGCAACTGGTTATGGGACTGGTGCCACAGATAAGGGTTTGGCTTCTTAGACTGTGGGGCTCAATTTGAGACACTTGGTCTACTGGGGGCTGATAAGGTCCATTTGTCAGAAGTGGAAGAGCATCTTTGGTCATAGGCTTGCTGAACTGTTGAAGGCTTTAAACTGAAGTTGATGGGGGAATAGAACATCAATCCACCCCACTTCAACCAATTTGATGCCAGTGTCTACAAGAGATGCCCAGAGCCTGGAGAGGGATCACAGGTGAGTCAGGAGAGAACCTGAAGAGCAGCACAAAGGAATTTCTGTCACTCTAGCCAGTATATTGTCTTCACTGGTGACCCAGCTTAAATGCCTCCATGCAAATACACACAGTATGGGGAATAAGCAAGAGTTAGAGACATATACAAACCTGCAAGGCTGTGACCTTACAGACATCACTGATCATCTTACTGGTCCTCATGGGGGACTTCAACCACCTCAATTATCTGTTGAGGGGACAAAGCTGAAGAGGGAATTTTTACAAGGGCAAGTAGTGATAGGACAAGGGAAAATAGCTTTACAGTGAAAGAGATTAATCTAGCTTAGATATAAGGATGAAATTCTTTACTGTAAGGGTGGTGAGCCACTGGAGCAGGTTGCCCACAGAAGTTGCTCAAGGGCAGGCTGGATGGGACTTTGAGCAACCTGGTACTGTGGAAGGTGTCCTTGCCCATGGCAAGGGTGTTGGACTATTTGATCTTTAGGGTCCCTTCTCAACCCAAACAATTCTTTGCTTCTATGATTCTATGCATTTAAATGAAGAGGTTTTAATTAAGTGAGACTTGGAGTTCTTAAATTAGATTTCAGCTGCAGATTCATTTTAGACTGAACTGACATTTCATTGTTAAATTAGTCCTTTTTCTGTCATGGTAGAACTGAAAAGGTTAATGAGAACCTGCAATTTACAGTAGAAAGTTGCTTGAAATATTGATTTTTTTCATTGTTTAACAGACCCTGTGCTGCCTAGCAGGGGCTGTTTTTCTAAAGCACATTTGTTGGAGCTGTCTACCTACGGAGAATGTTTACCAAGGCTGTAACGGCATCAATCATAACTACATGTGGAGTGCGCTTAACTTTCTGTAGCTGTGTAGTAGCAGCAGGGCCACCTGTCTGCTGATCACCACCCACAGTCTGCCAGTCCTGCTTGTCTCCAAGGGAGCATGTTGCTAATTCTACAGAAAGAGAAGTGATTCAATTGGAAATTACCCTCGAAAGTGGCAGACTAGTTTTTCTCCTTGACAAATGCTTCTTCAGGGATGAGGTAGGGTGGGATAACCATAAGTGACAAAGTCAGTGAAAAATGTAAGCATGTAGCCCTTAAACAAGAGTGCAAGCCCTTTTTATGTTCATTGTAGATAGAATTCAAATTGATGCTAAATTGAAATATTACATTGTTGGCTAACTTTACAGGCCATACAAAAAATATATGGGTTGAGTATGAGAGAAACATCTAACCCTTCTACAGAAAGCCAAGCAATGTGAGAAAATTAACATCTTATTTTTAACAGTACTCTAATAGTGAATTAGGATGTAAAGTGAACTTTTGAGATTTGAACTGCATTCAGAAGTCCATGTTCTACCAAACTCCAGTTTTAATCAAACAGCAGCATAGCTGTTAAAGCAATATATCACCAAACAGGTCCAGTGTAGAACTTGGATTTTAAAGTCAAGTTTTCTTTACAATATATCTATATTTAATATATAATATTTTGGTACTTGATAATTAAAATTACTTCAAAACAAGAGCAGAAGCTGGGTTTCTTGTTGAAGATATGACACAAGAAAGTGTTTACACTGTTTTAACTACAATCATTGGTGAGTATCTTTCCTAAACAGTTGAGGTTTGTTTGTTTCTTTGTTTTATTTTTTGTTTTTTTTTTTGTTTGTTCTCTTTACTTGATCACAGCCTAATGAAGTTCTTGTCACTACATGATTACTCAGTCAGATGAGTGATCAAGGGCAGTGATTAGACCAAAGAGATGTTTACTAAACCCAGACCACCGCCTGATTTGAAAATATCTTTTTCATTGTTCTTCCATGACAGCCTATGGCACTCAGGTTTCATTAGGACAAATCTTTGATGATGTTTATTATTTCTCTCTCTCTCTCTTTGTGTGTGTCTCTCTCTATATATATGTATATATAGTACAATAAAGTAAATCTTTTTTTGGGTTGATGATGCACCTCATTATTTTATTCCCAGCTTTTAGTGCTGGTGACTGGAAGTTGCAAATGGCTGGAAAAAAATCAAAGAGATCACATTAAATTCAGCAACCATCCAACTCAGTCTTGTGTGCACTTCTCAGTTCACCTTGTGGATAAATGTTTTCAGGATCGGGGCCTAAATAATACCTAGCTTTATGTTAAAGCTCTGTATGCTTATGGAGGCTCTCATGAATTTTTCTAACAATTCTGCTCAAAGTGTCACTATTCCACAGATTCCAAACTCAGGAATAGGAAGATAAAATAAAATAAACAACAGCAAGGGGTTGGTTCCAGGACAAAACATCTCTGTTAATTTCTGCCTGGTGTATCATTTTAGATATAAAGACAGAGATCTATATTCAAGTCTGTCTTTTCAACTTCACCAGAATCTGTTCATAAAGCAAAAACTTAAGTCTATAAATTACAGAGAAAAAACTCCCCAAACTATGCGATCAGACATTTTTGTGGTGAATTTCATTCTGTGATTTTAGAACCTTGTATCTTTTCATTCATATAGTTTCAGATGCTCTGGATAAAATAAACCTTTGCAAGTCAATGTATTATTGATCATATACTCACCACGAAATATATTTCAGCTATTAAGTATGAGCATTGTGTGAAAAACATACGAAATGGGAAGTAAATGCAAGAAACTAGTGTTTAATTCCTTTGTGATTATTAAAATTGTGTGGGAAGACAAAGGAAAGGTGGAGAAGTTAAAACTGCTTTGGATCTTTGCATTTCTGCCAGTAACAATTTGCAGGAAGGGTAAACAAAAGTTGAGTAAAAGCTAGGGTTGAGAAATGACAAAATGAGGCACTAAGACACATAAACACAGAGCACAACCACTATTTCTTCTTCTTGTCTGTATTTAACATGTATTGAACATATTTTAAAAATATTTTTCAACTTTGCAGTTTGCTGTGAAAATACTGGTATGTACTTCTTTTACCAGTAAGTATACTGAACAGGACAGAAGGTGCTCCACTGGCAAATATTCTGGCATCCCACATCCATTTATTTCAGGTCATATTGTAAAAACTTCCCTTTCATAAGTGACCTATGACTCATAAATGCAGCCCTGGGAAGTTAGGATCCATATGTAAGAAAGATATTGCAGATTTGGGTCCTAATTTAAACTTGTTTTTAAAGAAATACAAAATAATACAAAGAGAAGCTCTCTTGACACATGAAAACTTTTCAGAAAATATTTACTAAAAGAAAAAACACAGTGGTACAACATCTCAAATGCCCCAGAGCTCTCTAGGTGTGCAAAGTGCCTACTCAAAGGGAATTTGGAATTGATTTTTATTATTGGTATCTCATTCTATGCACCTACATGAGATGCTTCAGTCAGACATAACCACGATAGGCAAGCTATATGATCAATATACAGATGAGCTTGTCCCGAAGGTGATTCAGATCTTAGGTGAGCTGTAGGTGTTTACTTGCGTCCAATTAACATGTAGTGTTGCCAGGACAATTTCAATCCTAATTTAGATTCCTCAGTAGGATGTCTAATCTTCCATGTGCTGAACTTCTATTTAAGTCCGAACACCCTTTCTCTTCTGCTTATCTCCTTGTGGATATTAAGCTTGTATTATTTGTTGAACCCCACAGCTGGGTACTGCTCAGTTATATAGATATAGGGGGCTTTCAGCCTTATAAAGTATATTAGAACAATTCCAGAGTGCCCCCTACTATACCCAAGGAGGGACAGAAATTCAGCAATGTGCCACACAGCAGCCAGAAGACACGTTCTTTCAGAAAAGCAGTCTTTTCCCATGTGACATGCTTAAGATAGATCTGCCCTTTTCTTCTATTTTGTATTAAAGGCGTTAAGGCTGACTGTGTTTCTCACAGGATAATAAGGTATTGTTAGCACGGGAGCAACAGATGATCTGATGGCTTTACGTTCATGAAACCTCAACTCTCCTTAGGTATGTGTTTCAGAGCTACTTTATCTAGGGGAGAAAATTCTGATAGAAACTCGGGAGAAAATTCTGATAGAAGAAAAATCTGTCTGAGAAGCATAATATTAAGTAGTTTATCTCCTTGTGGTTAGTAGCTTATACAGGTTTCTGATAAAATAAGTTATTGAATAATGAATACATAAGGTATGTATGTAGCTATGTATATCTATGTATACGCATATGTCGTGGTTTAGGTCTCTAAAACTCACAAAAGTCGCTCACTCACTCACTGCCCCTCTTTCTTCCCCAAGTCCCGGGGGCATGGGGAGGAGGATCAAAAGAATTCAACTTGCACAGGTTGAGATAAGAACAGTTTAGTAACTAAGGTATAACACAAATCACTACTGCTTCCACCAATAATAATAATGACAGGAGAAGTACAAAGAAAGAGAATACAACTGCTCACCAAGACCGACCCAGCCAGTGCACCCCCCAGCAGCGAACCCCTCAATGCCCCACCACCACACCCTTCCGGGTCTCTGCTCTCCATGTTCACATCCTGGGCATGACGTGCTGCGGTATGGAATAACCTCTTTGGTCAGTTTGGGTCAGGTGTTCTGTCTCTGCTTCCTCCCGGCTCCCCCTCCTCCCTAGCATAGCATGAGACTCAGAAAGTCCTTGGCCACACAAAACACTACCTAGCAGTAACTGAAAACACTGGTGTTATCAGCGCTGTTCCCAGGCCCAAAATCAAAACCACAGTGCTGCACTAGCTACCACGAAGGAGAAGAAATGACTGCTATTGCTGAACCCATGACAGCATATCATATACAACTTGGAGAGTAGGTCAGACAAGATCAATTTGCAAAACCCTGTTTTTTTGTTTTGTTTTCTCAGGTTCGCATACCACTAATAACAAACAAAATTAAATATTTTCTTTGGAATCAAAGTTCATTAGACAGTTATGAAGCTGGGCATGACATGATTTAATCTCCACCTCTACTGTATATTAAATTCTTAGGGTGAAAAGAATTCCCTTGCTGAAAAATAAGGGACTGGAGAGTGAGATATTGAAAAGCCAAATGTTAAGTTCTTGTTCTCTGAGCAGAATCATGCTTTAAAAGTAACTTAAGAAACACTTCACCTTTTTTTTTTTTAACTTATTTATTTTTTGTAGTTATTTTCCACATCATTTCATCTAATGTTACGAAGAATTGAAGCATGAAAAGTCTCTATGATGCTGACTGAGACAGTGACTCATTGGTCACTCAGTGATGGCTTTCATTCAGTGAAAGCCACAGTGATGAAGCAGAAGAACAAAGACCTGTATTTATCACTCTGGGCTGGAGATAGTTCAAGATGTTTCAAGAAGGTACATTTTACTAGATTTCAAGTTGAAGCCTGATCCAGGCTGAAATGTTGCCTTCAGGTGTAGTCCTAAGAATGGGGAAAATGAGACTGTATAAAGCCTTTTGAGACATTTTTGAGGAGTACATTTAAGGTCATTTAAAAGAGAAGACTTTTCTGTGGCACAGTTGCTTTTATGCTGAAGTGAGAGTAAGGTCTTCATCCAGTTTATGTCTGTCTAACCCTGGCTGGGTTTAGACCGGCAAAGCTTCCTCACCTGAAAGAAACTCTAAGTGCATGGGTTTCGGTGGGATTTAATTTATTTGGATATAATCTGAATTTCTAAAAGTATAAAGGAAGGCTTCGTGAACCTTTTCTGTGCAAGGTCTGTCTTCAGCAGTGGTGCAAAAGCATGGAGAGGTACTGTAGTACATAATGTGCATTTTCTGGTCTTAAATGACTGGTGCTAAAGTACTAAAGATTTTCCCATCGAGGTGTCATAGGCAAAAAACAAAACAAAACAAAACAAAACCCACCAAAAAAGCCCAAACCAAACCAAAACCCCAAAATATTTTGAATGCTGATAATTGAGTAAATGCATGTTGGGGGTGAACACCTGAAACTGAGCTTCTGAATTCCCTGACAAAAGCCTGCTGCTTCCTGGCTGTAACCAGGACAGGGGCATGGCAAATTTTGACTTTACAACCAGATCAAAACCAAGTGGCACACCTGAATCATCCAGGTAATACAGAGGCAAGAGGCAGAATCACCAATTTGAAGGCTCATCAAGTGTGGCTTTCAGGGGCCAGAAAAAAAGAGCTTGTGCACAAAAGAAGGGTTCCCCAAAGGCAGAACTGGTTTCAGAAAAATGAATTTGAAGATCCTGACTGGAGATAGGCTCCTGGAATTGGGGAAACATCCTGGAGATGGGGGAGGTGAGTAGAGATAATTGCTTGGGCAGACCAGGGGCCATAACCACTAATGACTGAGGCTGACAATGGTGAGAGAGAGCACAACAGGAACCAGCATGACTTTCTGCCCAGCTGACACAGTGCAACAGCCACGAGACAATATGAGACAATATGAGCCTTGTGAGAAATAAGGTAAGGTAAGCACTATCATGTCCTTAGTTCTTAAATAAACTCCAGTTGGCTAATCAAGGTACATTGACATTCATCACTGTTGAGTTGTTACAGTAAGCAGGGGTGCACCTGTAAGAAAACAATAAGGTTTATTTTTTTGCTTGTTTTTTTCCCTTCAGTGAGTCATTTCAGATTCCACAATATGTGTCTTGAAGAAGTATAGGTCTGTCTTAAACACTGCAGGATGTTATCCTTGGAAATGTCAGATTCTCAATTAATTATTTTAAAAGATCTGTTACATTACTTCCCAAGCAAGAAAAGGAAATAGTGTCTTAGGTATTAAAAAGCACAACTTAAGCCTGATTTACTCTATACTATTCTTTAGGACGTTCCTTCTCTAGCTGTCTAACAGTCCATACTATCCCTTACCCTTCTGTCAGCCATTCCAGCACATACCATGCACACACTGAGATATTTTTTTCTGTGTCTTGAGCCATATGATTTTCCCAATTCCTGTTCTCCACCAAATTAGGCACTCAATATTAATAACTTGACTAAAATACTTCAGGATATTAATACCTTCACTAAAAGATTTCTGAATAAAAAATGAAATCTATATGTCACACTTCCAGTCTCCTTTCTCTCTAAACCAATTTTCTGTGCTTAGTTTCATTAGGATAAAAAAATTAACAATTTTTTTTTTTTTTTGTAAACTAGATAAAGTGTTGTTGTAGATCTGCATTTGTCTGTGTGAAATACTTTCTGAGTATCTGTTCACTATTTTTCTGGCAGAGATGACTCCTCAGAAGTCCCAAGCTTTGCGATATCACTTTGTTGTTAATATGTCTTCTGTAAACCATTAAGTGAATCTGGCAGTTGGTAGTGATTATTAACCTTGCAGTGAACCAGCAATTAATCTGTTCAGTCTGCAGAGTAAGAAGAAAGAGACAGAGAAAGAATGAGGGAGCACAAAGTTGCCTGCTCTGTCTCAGTGATTCTGGTGAATCCGAGTACCCTGATCTGATATTGTTTGAACTCATTAGTATTCTCTATGTAATCTGTAGGTTTAATTCATTACATACATCATTTCCCCATAGCCTATACACCCATTTGTAATTTCCATTACGTATTCTTCATCTGCATGTTTTAGCCTTGGCAGATAAAACACGAGGTTAGGAAATGAAACATTTGATATATACATATTTAGTGGTGAGTGAAATAATAACAGAAAAAAAAAACAGGCCTTTTTCTGCTCAGCTGCATTCTGCTGCATCATGCTGACTGGGGAGTAAAGCAAAATTTGGCTCCATATACCTTTAATATGATCTTATTGTTGTTGTTATTTAATTGAAATCTAAGTAAAATATATTAATGAATACACACTTGGTCTTATTTTGGGTGGGAAGACTTTTTCTAAGGTGAGTTATTTATGACTGCATCTTCATCTAGTCTGATGTATTTGTTAGCTGCAGGATAAGTCAGATACCTTAGCACCTAGTGCCAAGGGTGCAAAAAAACAAGGGTGTAGGAGCGGCTGCATAGAACCAGTGAACAAAATGTAGAGCTCTGTCTCCAACTGTCACCAGCATCAGTTGCACACAGTAGAGCAAAACGGAAGGACAAACACATAAACACTCCCACCAAAGATCCTACACCTGGGTCAGGGCAATCCCAGGAACAGCTCCACGTTGGGCAGAGAAGAGATTCAGAGCAGCCCTGTGGAGAAGGACTTGGGGTGTTGGTCAATGAGAAAATGAACATAAGCCGGCAGTGTGCGCTTGCAGACCAGAAAGCCAACTGTATCCTGGGCTGCATCAAAAAGAGCATGACCAGCAGGTAGAGGGAGGTGATCCTGCCCCTCTACTCTGCTCTTGTGAGACCTCACTTGGAGTATTGTGTGTAGTTCTGGTGTCCTCAACATCAAAAGGACATGGAACTGTTGGAACAAGTGCAGAGGAGGGACATGAGGATGATGAGGGGATTGGAGCACCTCCTACATGAAGACAGGATGAGAAAGTTGGGTCTGTTGAGCCTGGAGAAGAGAAGGCTGCGTGGAGATCTCATAGCAGCCTTCCAATATCTGATGGAGGCTTATAAGGATTCTGGGAGGGACTCTTCATGAGAGACTGTAGTAAAAGGACAAGGGGTAACGGGTTCAAACTTAAACAGGGGAAGTTTAGATTGGGTATAAGGAACAAGTTCTTTTATGTGAGGGTAGTAAGGCCCTGGAATCGGTTGCCCAGGGAAGTTGTGAATGCTCCATCACTGTTGGTGTTCAAGGCCAGACTGGACAGAGCCTTGGGCAACCTGGTTTAGTGTGAGGTGTCCCTGCCCACAGCGGGAGGGTTGGAACTAGATAATCTTGAGGTCCTTTCCAACCCTAACTATTCTATGATTCTATGATTCTATAAAGAAATATATTTTTCCTTATTATCACTACCCAGCAGTCTGTAACTCTTAGCTTTCTTGATCCAAAGGATCAAGTTTTCTTCCAAAAGCTTTCCCAGTCCTTTTCTGAACCTACACAGATTTTTAGCATCTACAGTATCCTGTAGCTAGTTGTAGAAGTTCTACCTACACACTGTGTGTATATTTTTCTTTGTTTCAAAAATAGCACTTTTTTGTTTCATTGTGGCTTCCAGTTCTTTTTGTAAGACAGAAAAAAAAAAATATTCTCTCTTCTCTGACTTTATGCCAGTCACAATATTTATACAGCTGCATCATACAACCCCTCAGTCATTTCTTTTCCTGGCTGAGAAGACTAGGTCTGTTCAATCATTGCTTGTTCAGAAGGTGTTCCATACTTGTTATCTTTCTTGTTGTTGTTTCCAAGATTTTTCCCATTCTGCTATATTCTTTTTGAGATGAAGGGACCAGAACTGCATATAGCATTCAAGATGCTGACACACAGTGAAATTATACAGTGGATGAACGTGTAATTATATCCTTTCCTCTTCACTTACTCCAAGTTTTTCTATCTTCCTCAGAAACCTCTTTGCAAACTCACTTTCTCTGTGAAAATAAACACTTTTCAGGGGCAATGATTTAGGTAGCCTGTAAGTCTGTTAAAGCTATTAGGTAACTCTAGGTCTCACCTTACATTGTAGGTAGAATATCTTGATATTATGCCACCATAACTACATATGTATTTGTATTCTGTACATCTTGTGATGGCATTTTGCCTCTTCTTGCAGAATTCTTGCAGAATTCTCTTTAGCTGTGAGAAGAAATGTTTACATTCTTTGATTATCTTGTTTCTTCTGATGTTCCCTTGTTTGTTGATATACATTATCACATAATCATTTGCCCTATTGGTCTCAACATTTCAGAAGAGGTGAAGTGCTTTACTATACTTATTGAGAAAAAAAAAGTAGTCTTATATCTTCCATTTGGTAGTAGCCAGATTGCTAAGTGTATGTGCGTTGGCCAGTCAATCCATGCAGGCGTAGGTCCATATTGAAACCTTCAAACTATTTCTCCTCAGATGAGCATGCCATAGTGAAGCACAGGGACTATAAGTGTACAAACACATGTGAAACTAGGTTTTATTTGTTTTGTTTCTCATCGAACAATTTGATAAACCCCCTTCATTTCCAGAGTGACTTTACTGTTTTCTATAATATTTGGATCTGGTGAGGCTCTGTGTACAATGATCTATATACCAGAATGCAGCTACTCTTATTTTTCATATTAGAAAGGGAAAGTTGTACATTGTTTCCTTACTGTTTCAAGACCCTGCTGTCATAGGTGAAGGTTGCAATAAGCAAACGAAGCCTGAATCTCTACTAGAAATTAACTTCTGAAAGACTTTTAAATCTTTATTCTTCTTTCAGAGTATTCATTAGGAAACATCTGATCTTCATTACTGATACCTCAGATCACAGAGATATATTTATGACAGCTGAACAGTAGGTGCAGAAGGATCTTGGTGTAGAATGAGTTTTCAAGGAAGACTAGAATAATTCAAAGTCTGCCCACATCTTCATATATCTCTCTGACAAATCTTTTCCACCATAATTAGAACAGCATTCACAATACCAACTACCATGTTCCCTATGAACATAAACAAACAAACCTTCCCCAATTAGTTTCACACTATGACTGAGGGAGCAGAGCTAAATATTCCATTAGGAGCCTTGCTATGCTAATCTAATTAGCCTGGGAAACACTGAGATGTTATGGAACTGGAATCAATAAAAAGTTTTAAAAGCTAGATTTATATTTCAGCCACAAAAAGGATTATGCATGCATTTCACTATTCTTTTGCTTATGATTTTCATGAGCAATAAACAGAAAGGGTCACATGTAAATAAACGTACCCTGGTCTGCATATTTGTTGCCATGAAAAGAATTAGCAGAATTAATTTATGAGCTTTAATGTAATCTGTAAACAATTTACACTGTGGTGTTGTTTGAGTGAGGAGAAAGTATATTCAACCTCTTAAAATAATTGTGGAACTTTTAACAGCTAGCATTTCTTCAAAATTTTATTTCCACTCCTAGCAGTTACATGAGTTTTGATGGAATTTACTCATAAGGCACTCTCAACTGTCAAAGTAGCTGGAGCTCATCTTTGAGGCTTTTGTATCATGGCTTTTAGTGGGAGAAGAAAACACTGCTCTTAAATCAGGAACAGAATCAGCAGAAAGTGGCTCAGTTGTTTTCAAGGACACTCAGCCTCTCAAGCTGGGCTTCCTACACATTGCAAAGTCCAAGAAATTTCCATGAAATTTTTCATCTAGAGTGGAATATGTATTTAATTTATAAATTCCTACAGAACAAAATAAAATCTGCATGAAGTAATATTGACTTATAGACATGCAAGTGCTGTTAGACTGCAGTGATGATGAAAGAAGAAAACACTGAAAAAGCAGCATGGCAGTGTCATTGCTGAGGAGGTTTTGCTTCAGTGTAATTTTACATTAGCGTGCCCTTCATCATCACTTCAGCCGCTCCAAATTACTTGTTTGGGCAGCAAATGTATCTCACTCTGGAGCTTCTGTCCTCCTCTTACCTATAATTTTGCTATGCACCAGGTAGCTTCCAGGCAGCTTAATTGTTTCTTCACACTATGTAAACCATTTAAATTCTCTGGCATCCTACAGAAATTAAGCTCATCATGGACCAAGTGGCCCAAATGACAATGCTTTCCCACAAGGTACAGCAGGGAACCATATAAGTAGTAAGGCGCAAATAAAAGAATACTCTATCTGAACACATGGCTGTAAAGGGAATGGATGAAAAACGTGATTTGTCAGATTTTACTTGTAGTGGTCAAATAATAAGGTGAATTATGGTGCAACCCCATCCCCCCAAATTCTGGCAGCCTAAGACATCTAAAATCCTTATTCTTTGCCCTAAATGCGGATGAAATTAGTTTAACAGTAAAATAAATGTAAAAGATTAAATCAGAAGGAAGTATTCCTGCCATCTGTATTCAGTAGGATTTGTTGGTCAAATAGTGATCAAATTGAGTAAAAGTAGTAGATTTTGCCCAGCATTTGCTTGCAAGTTAGCCTTTCTTGGTTAGCAACTCATGTTGAATCTGAGTATTACAAAATGTGATTCAGAACATGATTTTCTCTAAATGTACTTGCCAGAGGTAAATGTAATAATTTATGGAGTGTGCAGAAAATGTGTTCTTCAGCTATTTGTTATTCAGAAAAGGTTTCCCTTTACTCTTACTGTTGAGCCTTTATGCTGACAGTCTTATTAAGGTCAAGCCTTATCAAAATATTACCTCTGGGGTCAAAAGGGTAGCCTAGTCCTTCCCAAGGCTATTACATGTTTTGGTGATCAGATGCTAGAGGGCACTTAAGAGAGATTCAGAGCAGTATACCAGTCCCTGGAGAACAGAACAACATCTAGTTTTTGACAGCTTCCTGTAGTCATGAAAGGGGAGATTAATGAAGTTAGATTTGATCTCTTGTCCTGTCTAAAGCCAGGTATGCTGCATTACTGAACAAGGTACTGGGCAAAGCTAATATAACTTCTTAAAGGTGAACTTGAAAAGGTGCTTTTAAATCTTCAGGTACCTAGCTAAATCCATTTCAATGCCAGCTGTGAGAATTAGGGAAGTGTAATTTCACAGGTGCATTTGAATAAAGCAAACAGCTAAAACAACTCTGTCTATTTTCTGGTTATGTTTCTTCAGCAGCAATGGAAGCACAAGCTTAGAAAAGATGAATGTTTTTCTATGTTGTTTAAAATTCCTAATATTCTCCTTTGCTGGAAGTAGTCAGGACCCTTTCTTTACTGCATTTTGTAAGCTTAGCTCAGTATGGTCTGATTCCGCATCTTAAGCTTGCTAGGAATACCTGAAATTTTTATACTCTTTTTATGTTACATTACCTTCTTTTCAGCTATGATAAATTAAAGCAGAAGTTTAGTAGTCTCCTCATAAAGACTAAATTTTGAAAGCCAAATTGTTAAATGAGACCTTATACTTTTATACATTATGTACTGTGATGAAGACAAAGAGTAAAATACATTTGCTTGAGCTGCATCAATATATGCCTCAGTATTTTAAAGGTATGATACAATTGCTGTAGCACCTATGAGCAGCTCCATGCATTTGATGCTATCGTTACTTTGAATTGACCTGTAATTAATCCTAGTGGCCTAGAATTCAGTATCTGCTACCTGCAATGCTAAAGTCTGTGAATAAACCTTACGTCAATAAAATTGCTGGATAGCTTCATGAAAAAGGAGGCTGGAGAACACTTTCTTTAAGACAAACAGAGTTTTTCTGCTGTTTCCAAACCAAAGAGGAAGCAACTTGATGTGGTTTAGACCTAGCTGGTAGCAAGGCACAGGCAGACATTCACTCAGCATCCACCTTCCCCTCTCCAGGTGGGATGGGGAGGAGAATTGAAAGAATGTAAACCCCACAGGTTGATGAGAACAGTTTAATAACTAAAGTGCAACATACTACTACTACTGCTACTACTACTGCTGATAATAATGATAAGGGAAATAAGAAAAGGACAGAATATAAAAATAAATAGGAAAAGGGAAAAAAAAAAAAAAAGAGAAAAGAATAAACACAAGTGATGCACAATACAATAGCTCACCGCCTTGCCTGACCTGAGCAGCAACTGGTCCCTTCCGGGTAACTCCTCCAGGTTTATATACTGGGCTTGATGTGCTGTCATGGAATACCCCTTTGACTACTTTGGGTCAGGTGTCCTGTCTCTGCTTCCTCACATCTTCTCCTCACTGGCAGAGCGTGAGAGACTTAAAAGTATCTGAACAGAATAAGAGCTGCTCAGCACAAACTAAAGTATTGGTGCGTTACCTGCATTGTTCTCACACTAAAGCAAAACATAGCATTGCAGCAGCTACTAGGAAGGGGAAAAAAATCCAACTGTTACAGCTGAAACCTGGACACAAATCCCAGAAGAAAAGTGAAAGGTATATTCCACCCTGTTGTGGTTTAAGCCCCCCACCCACACAGTTTTACTCACTCACTCACTCCCCCTCTTTCTTCCCCCAGTCCCAGGGGGATGGGGAGGAGAATCGAAAGAATGCAACTCGCCCAGGTTGAGATAAGAACAGTTTAGTAACTAAGGTATAACACAAATCACTACTGCTACCACCAGTAATAATACAAGAGAAATACAAGGAAAGAGAATACAACTGCTCACCAAGCCCGACACAGCCAGTGCACCCCCCAGCAGCAAACCCCCCAGTACCAAAAAACCTGACCATGCCGTGCACCCCCAGTCCACTCCCCACACCCTTCCGGGTCTCTGCTCTCCATCTTCACATCCTGGACGTGACGTGCTGTGGTATGGAATAACCTCTTTGGTCAGTTTGGATCAGGTGTCCCTGTCTCTGCCTCCTCCCAGCTCCCCTCCTCCCTGGCACAGCATGAGGCTCAGAAAGGTCCTTGGTCAAACCAAAACATTGCCAAGCAGTAACTATAAACACTGGCATTATCAGCACTGCTCCCAGGCCCAAAATCAAAAACACAGTGCTGCACCAGCTACCAAGAAGGAGAAAAATGACTGCTGCTGCTGAACCCATGACACACCCCAAACCGTAGATCCTGTAGGATCTATCCAAAAGGAGAATCTATGAAGGATGTGCTTGTACAGAGGAGAGGGTGAGGTACAAATCACAGTTAAGTGGGTGTATGTTCCTATCAACCTTCATTCTTACTGAGTAAATCTTATTTCATGTACTAACCCCACTAAAGCAAATGGACACGTTATTCTGACTATCATCAGTATTAAGCAGATTTTCTTTAAATTTTACAAGACTTTAATTCATCTTTCTTCAAGTACAGAAAAGTTGTTCAGACTTTCCCTTAGTATTTTCCTTTTCCTCTCAAGTTTTTATTAACACTAAAATGCTAAAAGGCTTTTTCATCAGACTGTTTTATTTACCTGCTTTTAATTGATATAATTTCATAGGAGATATTATCAACTATGAAGATGGTAAATGGCTGGCTGTCTTTCCAGAAGCTGCTTCAGCAAGTTGTAGGATGTGAGATTTATTCACATGCCTTAAGGTCAGGATTAGTTTTACCATCAAAAAGCAAAACTAAATAGAAGAGTGAGACATACTTAGAAATTGTGCAACATGTCAAGTATGGTAGTGTGTTGTTACGTGATAACTAGCTCAAGACAAGTTTGTAGCTGCTTCAAAGTACATTTTAAATCAGATCGCACTGAGAAGTCTTTGGGTATGTATCAGTAACAATTCAGTGGAAGAAAAGGGAGCTGTGAATGTTTGTTATTCAAGTATATCCTATCCTTATGCATGAGTTATATGGAAGTATAACATTAAGTACACAGTTCTTCGTTTTCTCTCCCTTTGATGCAGATAAAAATACAAGTCAGCCAAAACACACAGTGATCTATGAAAGGTGAAACAGAAACCTCTACAGACTTTAATCCAATTTCTAGGTTACCAGAGATGATGACATTGAAAATAGTTGTTGAGAAAATACTGATTATGCATATTTCTATACTGGCATAAATTTAAACTTTGAAAAAGAAAAAATAAAATAAAAATTTAATGTAATTGAAAGTCTTTGGGATTTTTTTTTTACATGTTTGTAAAGTGACTCATGCATTGGGTTCCTGGTCCATAAATGAGACCTTGGATAAAATAAAAAAAAAAAGCATAACTGTTAATAAAATCTTATCATCATTGACAAGATGAGAAAATGTTTCATTCATAGCATGCAAAATAAAAGAAAGAAATTTTCAGTAATTTAAACATTTGATGCCTTTAAATCAAACCTTATACTCTATCATCAGTGTTCACTTTGTATCAAATTATATCAAATAATTATAAAAGATATTTTTGAAGCTTTAGTGTTCATCAGCAGTTAAGGGGGAAACAAGTATATATTTTTACATACTTTCTTTTTGTCTTGTTATCACCTTGAAGTAATTTATGATATAAATGGCAGTTTCATAAAATACTACAAACTGCTTGGTAGATCCGCTGTAGGACTTATGTCTCTCTGCAGTAGTAAGAATCACAGAACCAGAGAATGGTTGAGATAGGAAGGGATCTTGAGATCATCTTGTCTACTCCCTCTGTTCTGCTTGAATCCAGAGCTGGTTGCCCTGAATCATGTCCAGATGGCTTTTTAATACTGCCAAGGATGGAGACTCCACGACTTCTCTGGGCAACCTATGCCAGAACTCAAGTCACGCTCACAGTGAAAGTGTTTGCTGATGTTCAGAGGAAACCTCCTGTGTTTCACTGTGTGCCCATTGACTATGGTCTTTGCACCTGGTACTACTGCAGAGAGCCTGACTCTGTCTTCTTTACACCTTCGCTTTGGGTATTTATAAATATAAACACAAATATAAATATAAATATATTATTGGTGAGATTCCCCCAAGCCTTCTGTTCTCTAAGCTGAGCAGTCCCAACTCTCTCAGCCTTTCCTGATATGAGAGATGCTCCAGTCCCTTCATCATCTTTGAGGCCTTTTACTGGACTCTGTGCAGTATGTCTGAGTCTCATAATGGGGAGCCCAAAACTGAATGCAGCGCTCTGGCTGTGGCCTCACCAGTGCTAAATTAAGTAGACCGGTCCCGATCTATTGGCAACACTCCTAATGCAGACCAGGATATCATTTGCCTTCTTTTCCACAAGGGATGATTGGTGGCTCATGTTTAACTTGGTGCCCACCAGGACCCCCCGATTCTTTTTTGCACAACTGCCTTCTAGATGTGTGACCTGCAGCATATACTGAAGTGTGGGTCATTCCTCCCCAGCTGTAAGACTTTGCACTTTCCTTTGTTGAACTTCATGAGGCTCCTGTCAGACCATTTCTCCAGGCTGTTGTCCCTTTTGAGAGAAGCATAGCCCTCTGATGTATCAATCAGCCACTCCTCCCTCTCAGGAGTGGTTGCCACTCAGTTTTGTAGCATAAACACATTTGCTGGAAGGTCTCATCCACTTGTTCTTGCTGATCAGGTGGCCTAAAGGAGGCACCCACTACAATGTCACCCATACCTCTCTGCTGGCATGTCACCCATATCAGTGATGAAAAACAGCGATGTTTTTGTTTTCTGAACTGTACAGAAGCCAGCCAGGGAGCACTTTCAAGTATTTTTTTTTGTAGTCTAAACCCATTGTTTCCATATATTGCTTTATGTTTCTCTGAAATTTTAAGCATGTAGTTGTTGAATTCTAATGACTTCACCTCAACTTTCAAGTGTGTGATGGAAGTACTTTAATGTAATATAAAATTTTACTTTCTAAATATTACAGTAAAAATATAGTTTGGAACTTGTCATATTCAGTGTTATCAAATACAGCCACTAAGATAATCAATAGCATTTTTCTTTGGTTTTGCTCATCACAGGTTTTGCTGTTTTGAAGTGTAACCACTAGGGAATGGTAAAGGAATGAGTGCCCATCCTACAGTTTTGTTTTTTCTAAGAAAGACATGTACTTGGTACGATTTCATTACAAGGCAAGAGATAAGCAACATTTTCTTTATGGTTATGTCAGAAACCATTATGATATCCATTGGGACTGCATTAAACAGTGCTTTCTTTATGTCTGAATTCATGCCAGAGTTATATATACAAGGGTAAATTACGTGCATGTATGATGAGAATAACTCCTCTGTGAATTCAGTAAAACCTTTATACAAGGATTCTTTGGGTTTTTGGTAGTACTTTATAAGTATATACATTCCTGTTTGGTTGTGGAATACCCAGCAGTGTTTAGCAAGTGGTTGGATATGTTATTTTCATAATTTTTTATACAGAAAGAAAAGCAAAAAATCAATTGTTGTACTTCTACTCCTTTCCAAAACAGTGTGAATTTGTTATCTTAAAAAACAATCACTCTGGTTTTATACAGGAGGAGATAGATGTTGCAAAGCTTGAAATGGGAAAGCACTTTATCAGAGATGATGTTACATTGTCAGCAGCTGTTGGCTTAACTTTTACAACTGAGCCAATCTGATACAAGTGTAAAAGAGAAGTGGCATAAAACTGGCAATATCAAGACTTAGGCTTGCAAAAAAAAAACAAAATATGAAAAAAAAGTTATTAAAAAGTGGAATAAATGAAGTATAGACCCCAAAGGACAAAAAGATGTTTTTTTGACTGACTACAATGCAAAGTGGTCAAAAAAAAAAAAAAAACCAAGGTAAAACCATGGAGTAGAAACCTGCTATATAGAAACATGACAGTAGAATCAGTAACATAATTTTTAAAATGTTGCAATACATGCCTGAATTCAAGTAATAATGCACAAATACACTGTAGAATTTTTGAGCAATACTAAATATGGAAAGGGATCACAGGTCTTTAGAGAACACATGTAGCTTTGAGATGCTCTTCTGTGAAGAATGTGGCAGAAGACGGTATGAAGAGAAAGATTCTGACAAGTACAATAAAGACAATTTTAGAAACATGAACACCAGAAACAAAACAAAACAAAATAAATAATAATTAAGTAAACAACACAAAACAATGCCACTAAATGACAGTTGATGAAAAATAATTGGGGAACACAGGCAACTAGAAATGTATTTATGAGTCAGATCATGTCTTGTAGAACAAATTCAGTCTCATGCTGAAGAAAATTATAACACCTGTATGAATTATATAACATCACACAGAACACCATATTTCTGTATTTCCTTAAAGCACGGAACAGAATGTGAGTAATACTTTACGGAATAGAGAACGTCAGCCATAGTGTACTGCCTTATTCACAAAGCCAAAATCCAAAGGAATTTAAAAAACAATCTGTGTGCTTGAGAATGATATAACCCAGATAATAACTAGACACCCACTGAATTATTAGCCAGAAGGAAAGGATTTATCAGGCTTTTCCACTTTACTGTGTTGTTGGTGATTTTTGTTTTTCGGCTGGCATCTACTCGGCTGTGGAGCAGCTCTGTGGAAAGGGACTTTGGGGTCCTGCTGGACAGCAGTCTCAGTAGGAGTGAACAGTGTGCAGCTGCAGCAGAAAAAGCCAGAAGGGTGCTGGGTTGCATCAACAGTGGCACACCAGCAGAGATTATCCCACTCTACTCAGTGCTTGTCAGGCCACACCTGGAGTGCTGTGTTCAATTTTCTTCTCCCCTATACAAAAAAGGTATAGATAGGTTGGAGAGAGTCCAGAGAAGGGCCACAAAGATGATCAAAGCATTGGGAAGCCTTCAGTACGAGAAAAAGCTGAAAGAACTGGGTTTGTTCAGCTTTGAAAGAAGAAGGCCTAGAGAGACTTTATCACTATGTTCCAATATTTAAACTGGAAGAATTAATTTCATAATGTAATGAAAGACTTAAAGAATCTGTGATAATGGATTATTATTGAATTACTGCAAAAATGAGCACTTCCCTTCATAGTCTTATTTATGAACAAAGGAAATAATGTGATCATTAACATGATCTTTGAGAAGATTTGAGCTTCGCAAAATTCCTGGGATGTATTGAATGAGCATGCTTTGAATCATTTGTGGATGTGGCCTTTAAAAAGAACAAAATTTGGATTCATGTGCCTGTACAAGTACAGGATGTTCTTTAGGTAAGTTATACAAAACCAAAATTTAGACAGGATTTTATTGAAATATCTAGAAAGACTATACATATACGTAGAGGAGGAAATTAGGGAGTGAGTTGGACTATGATGCCCTTTTTTCATCACTCCTTCATCACCTAGAAGTAAGATGAAGGTGGATCTGAAGAAGTTTCTTGAGGTGAATTGTCAGAAGTGAGAAATAATTTCTGTGGCAGAAACTTAAACCAAACTTTGATTTACACAATATCGTAAATCCAGAGCTGTCATGTTAAACAGATGAGTCTATCATATGCATAATTTCCTATTTATAGCAACATAGGCATTAATGCAGTAACAAACCCACCTAAACTGGCCAGTACCTTGCTAGACAACTTTGCCCTTCCATAAGCAGTGTTACTGTTCCCCAAACTAGATTATCATTATTTTGGAAATAAACCAGTAATAAAGCCTAATTTTTACACACACACACATGGTTTTATATTAGCAGGTCATCTATTGTGGTTATATATTATATATATATATAACTATATATACTAAAAAAAATTCATAACCTTAGGATATGAGTTGTTCTTAAGCATAGTTTAAATGCTTAGAAGCCAAATCTAACTAAACTCCAAAAGTCATGATCAGAAACTTGCATGCAGCGAAGCAAATATTTCAGCTGTCAGGTATGTGCTTATATATCTTCATGCTGCAGGAACATGCTGACATAGGAAGTATTGAACAATAATAGACCTAAGTCATAAGGAGTAAAGGGGATTTAGGAATTCCACCAGTGTCAATTTAGGATCTTAACAAATATTAAAAAAAAAAAATAAATAAAAAAAATTTTATTAGCAAAGTGTCTTCAAATACAAAATAAATCCAGTTCCTCTGCTGCAATGATTTAAGGTCAAGGAAATGCATTTTTGTTTATAAATGCCTTGGAGAAATCAGGTCTAATAATTTACCTTATGAGACTGGAACACTGAAAGTGCCATCATGGTGATGTCAAAAATGGTTCTTCAGACCAAGGTTGTCTCCCCGGTTGCTTCATTTTCCAGAACATTCTGGCTTTGCAATGTGTCACTAGAGGGTGCTGCAAGTTGTTTTCTATTTGTTATACAGAAAACGGAAGGATTTATTTTAATATTTGTAGAAAACGCAGGTCTGAACTTTCAGAGTATAACCTTTACTGTGTTTATGATATACTGATGAACTATAATAGGCTGATAGGCTTGAATGTTATAATCTACAGAAAAGGTAAAAAATATTCATGTTTCAAAAACACGAAGAAACAGAAGAAGAAAGAAGAAGCAGCAGAAGAAACAGTGTGTAGTGGAATTGCAGTTGAAATGTTGGCTGAATTGTGCATAAATCACATAAATCATAGTCTACACTTCTTCTGAGCTACTTATGACCTCTTAAAGATGGTAGAAAACATGGTAACTTCACTAAATTACAGTGAGCGGAACTTACAACATATAGACTTCCAGCATTTTAAGATACTGTGGGAAGTAATGGAGAAAACAGCTACCAATTAAAAGTCTCATGTAAAATAATTAATGCTGAAGAGTCTTATAGGGGGATATGGGATTCATGTACTAGTACAGCTGGCATCATTTTCAGTCAAAATCAGTTCAGAAGTGGTAGCAGTATATGGAGGTAAAAGGCTATAAAGGAAGTATTTATTTACATTCTCCTTGCCTTTTTATTTTACATGCTTTGTTCTCTCCCCCGCTGAAAATAGTTTCCCTTGCTTGTAATAGCTTTATTAACATTAATTTCCAAACCATCTACAAACCACTTATGACATTGACCAATAACAAAATTTGCAGGTCCTTGTTTTAAATTTAAAAGGACTAGTACAAGACACCATAATGTGTTCAGAGATCTACTGAAACCCCCAGTAGTCTGCATCTGACACAACAACGCAAGCTACTGCATCTACTTGCAACACTGGAGCTCTGACATGTGCTACTGAAATTGTGATGCAAATGATTCTATCTGTGGGAGCAAAGCCCCAGATATGTCTCACAGCAAGAAAAGAGCTGCCTTACCTGCAAGAGGGCTAATATGGTTGTAAACTAAACAGACTTGATGTGTTCCTTGGAAAACAAATTCAGGAACTGTCTTTTCAACTGCAGTCTTTTGCAGGAAGATGTGGGTTTGCTTGGCCTATCTTGCCATGGAATAGACATGACATGGACATCGTCATCCACCAACATGGCAAGACATGCCCAAGATGAAAAGCAGCTCTGCTGAAGCTCTGGACCCATAATCTGGCATCTAGTTACTACACAGAAGCTTTCTCTGCTGCAGCAATTTGTGAGCTACTGTTCCTTCAGCACCTCAGATTGCCCAAAGTATTCTGGCCATTCTCAGAGGTGATTGTTTTTACTTTACCTGTCAAGCACAGATTCCTTTTTTTCCACCATGCAACAAAGGAAGGCAGTGCAAGCCTTTGCACATCTTTCCATGTAACTGTTGAACTCCAGGATTTACTCATAATGCTTTGCAGTCCTTTTTGGGCTTTGAAAGCAGCATGAAAGGGCTAGAAATAGTGATGGATGGGAATATTCTCTGCAAGGTCACAGAACTGATCTAGTTGTTATTGACATTTTTTCCTCCTACAACGACCTCTCTAAGAATAGCATAAAATCCATCATTTATCTCCCTCAGTGGATCCTAACCCTGTCACAATCAGAAAATTATTTCCTTTCCACAATAGCTAGTGCTATATCTGAGCAGTAGTTAGCACTTACTGCGTCAGTGCAAAGCAATAGGCAGCTTTGATAAGAGTTTATTGACAAAGTAGATGATAATTTCTCAGATGGAATAATTGTGTCAATGCACACTTGGAAAGTTTGCAATTCCAATATTCATGGAAATATTATCAGTAAGTGATATGTCATTATGAAGAGACCTTTAGTCCACAAGTTCACACATGTACTGCCATGGTCTGTTTTAGCAGTGAATTTTAATTTAAAAATGTAAAAATGAATATACAAAGCAGTGTATTATACTTAACATTAATGATAAATATAAATCCTAAAAGTGAAGAAACAAACAAACACAACACCGGAGAGTATAAAAGCTTAGATCTTATTGCTACAGTCACTGATCCTAATTATACATAAACAACTATAACATTTGTGGATTTCCCTTTCAAAGTGTCTGAGTTACAGCAGTGATGAAAAAGCATTCACAGAGGGTCTTTCTTTTTCACTGTAGTCTTCTATAACTTCATAATATCTAAACTAATTTAAACTTGTATTAATAAAAATGCTTTGAACTGGGACCTTACATGTCAACTTGGAACACAGAACGAATTTTTACTGTCAAGTTATGATCCTCTAAATTATGAGGTGCTTTTTAATTGAAATGCTGACACAGATTTCTGATTGTAGAGGTTGGCAGGTGCTGCTATGTTAGCATTATATTAGCAACTTTTGCATGTGCATATTGTTCATTAAAGGTTATGCTTATGTAGCATGCATACAGATTATAGGCTGTAGAACAACAGCTGTGTAAAATCAGTCAAATTAGAACACGCTATATATGCGAACAGTCACATATTAAGCATCTTAAATTAGTATCCTTCATAGTTTTTTCACTTTAAAAATATATATGGCAAATATTTTAATAGTTACGTGCTTAAGAATAAAAGAGTTTATTAACTGATTTCTGACACAGCATTAATAAAAAAGGGAAAATAAAAATAAATCTACTCTTTCAACTAAACTTTAAATTACCTCAACTATAGTAGTTGCCTGAATTGCAAGTGAATGTTATAAAGCACGGATCTAACTGCTGCAGTGTTCCAACCCTCCAAGCAGTGCAGATGTTATACAAATAGTTTTGTGTTTAGTTTCAGACTGTAAAATGTGGTGTTTTTTGCAAAATCAAAATGGATACCAACATGCATATACACATATATTTAAATACAATAGAAAAAGATTGCTGAATTCCCCTGTGTCTGGTTACTAGGAAAATCTTTCAAAGCACAGTCTTTTTTTATGCAGTGTTAGAGAATGATCCTCACCAAAACTCTTGATAAAGTGGTAGCAGACTTAGATAAAATTAGATCTGAAGCTCACTGGACTTCTGGGCCTCACTATGTGTTCCTGTCTGCATATTGAAGATGTTTGGGCTTTGAAGTACCAGTGTGGCATGCTGCTACAAATGTCTTCATAATCATTTTCTATCCTATCTCTATCCTATAGAAAGTCATAGTCCCAATGTAAAAATTGCTGTTATGGTCTACTGATGTATATTTTTTTGCCTACTTCCATCGTCTAGTGATTCCTTACCATGTAAGTGCCTTAGAGATGAGACATCTGTGGGTGCTGAAATATTTTAAAATATCCCAGTTGAAAACTATGAGGCTCTTTCACGTTTCTAATGTTTCCATACACCTTCAGTGGGGAATTCCAGATATTCAGGGTTACACTGAAGATGCTAGTACACTTAGAACCATAGAATCATAGAATAGTTAGGCTTGGAAAGGACCTTAAGACCATCTAGTTCTAACCCCCTTGCTGTGGGCAGGGAACACCTTCACACTAAACCGTACCACTCAAGGCTCTGTCGAGCCTGGCCTTGACATCGCGAGGGATGAAGCATTCACAGCTTCCCTGGGCAACCGATTCCAGGGCCTCACCACCCTTACAGTACAGAATTTCTTCCTCAAATCCAATCTAAACTGCACCTGTTTAAGTTTGAACCTGTTACCCCTTGTCCTCTCACTACAGTTCCTCATGAAGAGTCGCTCTCCAGCATCCTTATAAACCCTCTTCAGATATTGGAAGGCTCCTATGAGATCTCCACACAGCCTTACTCTTCTCCAGGCTCAACAGACCCAACTTTCTCAGCCTATCTTCATGCGGGAGGTGATCCAGTCCCCTGATCCTCCTCGTGGCCCTCCTCTGCACTTGTTCCAACAGTTCCATATCCTTTTGATGTTGAGGACACCAGAACTGCACACAATATTCCAAGTGAGGTCTAAGAAGAGCAGAGTAGAGGGGCAGGATCACCTCCCTGGATCTGCTGGTCACGCTCCTTTTGATGCAGCCCAGGATATGGTTGGCTTTCTGGGATGTGAGCGCACACTGACGGCTCATGTTCATTTATTCATCGACCAGCACCCCCAAGTCCTTCTCTGTAGGGCTGCTCTGAACCTCTTCCCTGCCCAACCTGTAGCTGTGCCTGGGACTTGCTCTGACCAAGGTGGAGGACCTTGCACTTGCCATGGCTAAACTTCATCAGGTTGTCATCAGCCCACCTCACAAGTGTGTCAAGGTCCTCTGAATGCCATTCCTTCCCTCCAACGTATCAACTGAACCACAAAGCTTGGTGTCACTGGCAAACTTGCTGAGGGCACGCTCAATCCCTCTCTCCATGTCACCGACAAAGATGTTGAACAAGACCAGTCCCAGCACCCATCCCTGAGGGACACCACTCATCACTGGTCTCCAGATGGACATTGAGCCACTGAGTGCAACTCCTTGCGTAGTGGCCATCCAGCCAGTTCTTTATCCAGGACCAAGTGGTCCACCTCTCAAATTGATGTCTCTCCAACTTAGAGACAAGGATGCCGTGTGAGACAGTGTCAAAACACTTTGCACAAGTCTAGGTAGATGACATCACCTCCTCTACCCCTGTCCATCAGTTCTGTAGACCCATCATAGAAAGCTACCAGATTGGTCTGGCAGGATTTCCCCTAAGTGAAGACATGCTGGCTGTTACCAACCACCTTTATGTTTTTCATGTGCCTCAGCATGCCTTCCAGGAGAATCCGCTCCAAGATTTTGTCAGTCACAGAGGTGAGGCTGACTGGTCTGTAGTTCCCCGTCTCATTCATTTTCCACTTCTTGAAAATGGGGGTTATAGTTCCCTTTTTCAGTCATCGGGAACTTCACCTGACTGCCATGATTTTTCAAAAATGATGGACAGCAGCGTAGCAACTTCATTTTCCAGCTCCTTCAGGACCCACGGATGGATTTCATCAGGTCCCATGGACCTGTGTGTGTTCAGGTTCCTAAGATGGTCTCGAACTAGCTCCTTTCCTACAATGGACCCAAGGTCTTCTTTCTCACTGTCCCTGCATCTGCATTCCAAATCTTGGGTGGTGTAGTCCGAGCATTTGCTGGTGAAGACTGAGGCAATGAAGCCATTAAGAACCTCAGCCTTCTCCAAATCCAGGGTAGCCAGTTCTCCTGATAGCTTCTGGAGAGGGCCCACGTTGTTCCTAGCCTGTCTTTTATTTGCAATGTACCTATAGAATCCCTTCCTGTTATCTTTCACATCCCTTGCCAAATTGAATTCTAAGTGGGCCTTAGCTTTCCTAACCTGGTCCCTAGCTTCCCGGACAACATTCCTGTATTCTTCCCTGGCTGCCTGTCCTTGCTTCCACCTTTCATAAGCCTCTTTTTCCCTTTGAATTTTCCTCAGCATCTCCTTACCCATCCAAGGAGGTCTCCTGGCCTTCCTGCTGCACTTCCTTCTAGTTGGGGTGCAGCACTCCTGAGCTTGGAGCCGGTGATCCTTGAATATCAACCAACAATCTTGGATCCCCCCTGCCCTCTAGGGCTATATCCCATAGAACCTTACTAAGCAGGTTCCTGAAGAAGCTAAAGTCTGCTCTGTTGAAGTCCAGGGCAGTGAGCTTGCTGCACGCTCTTCTCACTGTCCTGAGGATCTCAAATTCAACCCTCTCATGGTTGCTACAACCAAAGCTGCCCTGGAGCATCACATTTCCAACCTGCTCTTCCTTGTTGGTGAGGACGAGGTCAAGCATGGCACCTCTCCTTGTTGGCTCCTCTATTACTTGCAGAAGGAAGTTGTCTTCCACACTGTGGTGGTTTAAGCCGTAAATTTCCCTTCCTCCTCCTTTTCTGCCCTGCCCCCCACATTCCCATGGGGGGGAAATGGGGAGAGGAACCAAAGAAATTGTAACTCACACGGGTTGAGATAGGAACAGTCCAGTAACTAAGATACAATACAAATCACTACTGCCGCCACCAACAACAATAATAATGACAAAGTAAATACAAAAGGAGAAGATACAACTGTTTCACCGCCCAACCGAGCTGAGAGACTGCGCGCCGCTCCCCAGACCACGTGCGGCTCCAGAGACCGTGTGCTGCGAGAGCCCCGCCCCTGAATCCTACCTCCTGGGCATGACGTGCTGTGGTATGGAATTACCTCATTGGTCAGCCCGGGTCAGGTGCCCTGTCTCCCCTCCCCCAGCTTTTCTCTCTTTCCCAGCGTAACATGAGACTCTGCGGGGGACGGGGGGGGACGGACGGGGGGACCCGAACCCATAACAATCCACCCCTTATTCCATACCATTCACATCATGCTCAGATCCCACTTTTTCAAAAATATCATCCCATATATATATACATATATATATATACACATTCACACACATACACAGATGGAGAGATATAATCCCTTAGTGCCTGGACCAATACCTATAAAGCTGCTGAGTCCATCCAGTCCATGATGTCAGGCTCCACCTTTTGTAACAGTCTTTCAGAGCAGGGGAGGCTGTGTGCAGTGTTGGATCGTTGCCTGTTGATGCTGATTGCTCCTTTACTGCAGAACTCTTCTGGTTTCATCAAAGTTCGTTCTTTGTTGGGATGATGGTCTGAGGGTCAGTCACGGGTGTCTTAAAGACATCTAGTTGATGGGCTATAAAAAACCAAATTACATAACAAGCAACTGCATGCAATTGAGTTCATTGGCTGTTTTCTCCTAAAATCAAATCTCCTTGAGGTACACATCGGACTTCCCCATCTTCCCGCATTACCCACCAAGTATATCTGGGTCTCTGAGCAAAAGCAATCCCACGAGTGGGTTTGCCTTTACCTGAAGCAGGAATAACCCAGACTGTCTTCCCCAACAAATTCTTTATGTGCACCACAGGAACGTTGTCCCCTCTACAGTATGTAGAAGTTCTGACTGGGCTGGACCAGCTCTGTTGGCAGATCCTCTGGTGGTGACCAAGCAGGTGGACTTTAATAAATGTGTATCCCAATGTTTGAAAGTCCCACCACCCATTGCTCTCAGTGTAGTTTTTAATAGACCATTGTACCATTCGATTTTCCCAGAGGCTGGTGCATGGTAGGGGATGTGATATACCCACTCAATGCCATGCTCTTTGGCCCAAGTATCTATCAGGCTATTCCGGAAATGAGTCCCATTGTCTGACTCAATTCTCTCTGGTGTGCCGTGTCGCCACAAAATCTGTTTCTCAAGGCCCAGGATAGTGTTTCGGGCAGTGTCGTGGGGCACAGCGTATGTTTCCAACCATCCGGTGGTTGCTTCCACCATGGTAAGCACATGACGCTTGCCTTGGTGTGTTGGTGGGAGTGTGATATAATCAATCTGCCAAGCCTCCCCATATTTGTACTTCAGCCACCGTCCTCCATACCAAAGAGGCTTTAACCACTTAGCCTGCTTAATTGCAGCACATGTTTCACAGTCATGAATAACCTGGGCAATAGTATCCATTGTTAAGTCCACCCCTTGATCATGAGCCCATCTGTATGTTGCATCTCTGCCCTGATGGCCTGAAGTGTCGTGGGCCCACCAGGCCAAAAATAATTCACCCTTATGTTGCCAATCTAAGTCCATCTGAGCCACTTCAATTTTAGCAGCTTGATCCACTTGTTGGTTGTTCTGGTGTTCCTCAGTAGTCTGACTCTTGGGTACGTGAGCATCTACGTGGCGTACTTTGACCACCAGGTTTTGCACTCGGGCAGCGATGTCTTGCCACAGTGCAGCAGCCCAGATGGGTTTACCTCTGCGTTGCCAGTTGCTCTGCTTCCATTGCCGTAACCCCCGCCACAGGGCATTCGCCACCATCCATGAGTCAGTATAGAGATAAAGTACTGGCCACTTTTCTCACTCAGCAATGTCCAAGGCCAGCTGGATGGCTTTCACTTCTTCAAACTGACTCGATTCACCCTCCCCTTCAGCAGTTTCTGCAACTTGTCGTTGAGGACTCCATACTGCTGCCTTCCATCTCTGATGCTTTCCCACAATGCGACAAGACCCATCAGTAAACAAGGCACACTGCTTTTCACTTTCTGACAGTTCATTATATGGTGGGGCCTCTTCAGCATGCATCACTCCTTCCTCCTCTGGTGACCTTCCAGAATCATTGCCCTCTGGCCAGTCCATGATGACTTCTAGAATTCCTGGATGACTGGGATTTCCTGTTCAAGCTCGTTGTGTAATTAATGCGGCCCACTTACTCCATGTAGCATCAGTTGCATGATGTGTAGAGGAGACCCTGCCTTTGAACATCCAGCCCAGCACGGGCAACCGGGGTGCCAGGAGGAGCTGTGCTTCAGTGCCAATCACTTCCGAAGCAGCTCGAACCCCTTCATAGGCAGCCAATATCTCTTTTTCAGTTGGGGTGTAGCTGGCCTCAGATCCTTTGTATCCCCGACTCCAAAAGCCAAGGGATCTACCTCGAGTTTCCCCTGGAGCTTTCTGCCAGAGGCTCCAGGTAGGACCGTTCTCCCCAGCTGCGGTGTACAGTATATTTTTAACTTCTGGCCCAGTCCGGACTGGTCCGAGGGCTACTGCACGAACTATCTCACGTTTAATTTGCTCAAAGGCTTGTTGTTGCTCAGGGACCCATTTAAAATCATTTGTCTTCCAAGTCACATAATAGAGAGGGCTTACAATCAAACTGTAATTTGGGATGTGCATCCCCCAGGACCCCACAGCACCCAAGAAAGCTTGTGTTTCTTTCTTATTAGTTGGTGGCGACGTTGCTGTTATCTTGTTGATCACATCTGTGGGGATCTGGCGGTGTCCACCTTGCCATTTTATTCCCAAAAATTGAATCTCCTGTGCAAGTCCCTTGACCTTACTCCGTTTTATGGCAAAACTGTCTGTTTTCGGCTGGAAGCCGAACCCATAACACACACAATCAAGGAATTTCCTGGATTGCTTGTGCCGGGTCGTACCTTCCCTCCAACAGATATCAGGGTGTTTGAAGTCCCCCATGAGAACAAGGGCCTGTGAGCGTGAGGCTTTTCCTATCTGTCTATAGAGCGCTTCATCCACCGAGTCCTTTTGGTCAGGCGGTCTGTAACAGATCCCCACAATAATGTCTCCCATTGCTGTTCTTCCTTTAACCCTGACCGACAAACTCTCTGTCGACTGCTCATCTGTCCCCAGACAGAGTTCCATACTCTCCAGCCTATGCCTAACATAAAGAGCAACTTCCCCTACCTGCCTATCGGGCTTGTGTTTTCTAAAGAGCCTGTAGCCTTCCATTCCAACACAGCAGTCATAGGAACCATCCCACCATGTTTCTGTAATGCCTATTATACCATACCCCTGTAGATGTGCACACATCTCTAATTCCTCTTGTTTGTTCCCCATGCTGCGGGCATTTGTATAGAGGCATCTAAGCCAAGCTCCAGTTGAAGCTGGCTCATTGGCTGGAGCAGCTGGAATATCTCTGCATTGCTCTGAACTTTTATTATAGGTGCTGGCAACTGACTGGATGTGTTGGGATAGAATGATGCCCCCCTCCCCCAACACATCTAGTTTAAAGCATCCTTGACCAGTCTGGCAAGCCTCCTACCAAATCTGCTCTTCCCTTTCTTTGTCAGACCAGCTCCACCAGCCCCCAGTAGACCTGGCCTACTAAATTGCGTCCCATGTTCAAGATACCCAAACCCCTGACTATAGCACCACGCTTCACTATACACTTATACTTTTAAAATAGAAACAAATAAATACTGAAAAAAACAAGGGGTTTTGTTTGGTTTTGGGTTTTTTTTTAAAACCTTTATTTGTCTGTATTTCCCACCCCCTTCTTTTTTCTTTTTTTTTTTTTTTTCCCAGAAGAATAATGAATATAATGTTTAAAAATAAATATATTTGTTAAGCTACTTCTGTGTCATTAATTTATGCTTTTTACATAGAAAACTTACATTCATCAAGTCACCTCCTAAAGGTATGTTTAAAAGCTTTGTTATTTTTCAGTAGCTGTCCTCTAAATTAAATGTCATTATTATATTTCCATATATGTTTTATTTGACAAGGAGTTTAAAAAAAAAGCTGCCAAGATAAAAAGATTATTTCATGGTAACTATTCACTGTTATTTATTACATTCAGTTGCATTCCTTATCCATCTTATCTACTTCTGTTCTCTCTGTTCCTTATGTATGCCTGTCTTTAGATGCCCGCTTAATTATAAAGATTTGTTTTTCTCTTTGATCCCATGTGTATATGTCTGTGTGGTGTAATTCATTTCTCTATTCAGACATCCACATATAATTATGAATTACCATGTCTTTGGCTTAATTGTTTAATTCTTTTCACACCTCTTTTGCTACTACCACCTACTGTCATTTTTTGTGTCTAACTACTTCTTCTTCTGTGTGATTCATCAGTATATTGCACCACAGGTGCATACCTTCAATAGTGTCATGGAGAATGTGATTATCTGAAATTAAATGCTGAAAATTTTAGAGAAATCACTGATGACTCTGTATAGATTCTTGACATATCGATTAAGTCTTTTCTCAATGACATTGTCTTGAGAAATGGCGAAATTCTGACAATAGATTTCTTTAATTCGTCAACTGCGTCAAAATTCTTGTGTTATTGAGATCCACTTTTACATCAAATTTCTTGTTTAAGGATATTTTTAGGTACAGTTTTTCTCTGGATAACAAGCAGAAATTAAAAGGAAGGAAGGAGGTAAGGAAGGAGGTAAGGAAAGAAGGAAGAAAGTATGGAAGGGTGGAAGGGTGGAGGAAAGAAGGAAGGAAGGAAGGAAGGAAGGAAGGAAGGAAGGAAGGAAGGAAGGAAGGAAGGAAGGAAGGAAGGAAGGAAGGAAGGAAGGAAGGAAGGAAGGAAGGAAGGAAGAGGGAAGAGAGGGATAGAGGGGAGAAAAGAGGGAGGAATAAATAAATAAAGAAATAAGTGAAAAAAGGTGTTGCACAGCAGACTGCAGATATATATTCAGATCTTCTCTCCAACTGAATCAGTGTAGAGAACTGAAGAAAAGATTTGACCTCTTACTAAAGGTTATTATATTTCAAGAATAAAGTGAGCTAACAGTAATTTTCTTATTAAGAAGAAACTAGGAACATGACAGTTACTGGGGAGATGCTTGCATAAAGTGTCAGAGAACACAGAAGATGGGCACTTTTTAAAAAAAGTATTTGGGTAGCAGATTGTACAATCATACTTTCTCAAGAAAAATTAAATGTATGTAATTGAGGCTAAATTAGTATTTTCTACTTTACCAGAGGAAATAGAAGGCAGAACAGTTGAGGCAGTTATAATGCCCTTATCAATTGCTCAAATATCTATTGCCTGGTCACTGTAAGTAACTTTAAATTAGCTAAATAAATGAACATGCAAAGCACTTTCTTTCAAAAGCCTGACTTAGCCATAAATAAATAAATAAATGAGATTGAAGCTAAACAATAATTACATTTTTGCTTCATTTAGCTTTTGGGACTTTTTCCACTGCACTGCCACTTGTAGTTCTGTGACTTTCCCTGCAAAAGTGCACAATGTTTTCTTCAGTTATGATTGTCAGTGGCTTTACAATTGTGTATTATTTAACAAAATAAGAGGATAACATATAAAAAAAAAAGTCAGAACACTCACAAAAGTTTGGGGTTTTTTTTTTTTGTTGTTTTTTTTTTTTTTCCTGAGTACACTAAAATGCCAATATGATTTTACCTCTGCCACCTGGAGGAAGCAAAGCACTATTTTTCATGCCTATCACTAAATGTCTTCTGTATATGACAACACGTGGGAAGAAGTACAGTTTGGTTAGGGCAGATACCTGAATAAAAGGGCTTCTGAGTTCATTCTTGGCTTTGTTTTTGATTCAGGGTTTGGGCTGTGGTTTGTTGATTTGGGTTTGTTTTTGGTTTTTTTTTGTTTGGTTGTTTTTTTTTGTGTTTGTGGGGTTTTGTGAGAATTAGTTAATTTTTCAAAATAATCTTAATAACTATAGAAAAGTGTAAAGGTTCTAAAATTACTGTTGCTATTGTTATTATTTCACCTGCTGCTACATCTACTAGTATTACACAGATTCATTAAAGTGAGGTATCATGCTGTACAAAGATTTCTGGAAAAAATAAAAATTAAAAAAAAAAAAACCAACAGGAAAATCACCTCTGTTATAGGCAACACAAACCTTAATCATGTGCTACTGAAACAGACTGCCTGATTTAAAGGCAAGGAAATTAACTGAAGTTAAAATGTCAGTGGGTAATGCGCTAAAATATCACCGTCCTCTGATGATGTTTTCTGTAACTGTGCAGCATAAATAAACACTTAGTTCTGTAGCTGAGATTCAGTTGTGCTTTTATTTGACCATTTCATGGCCTCATAATAAACTGGAGGTCATTCATAGGAAAAATGCTAGTTCGCTGCGCCTCAAAAGATTTGTTAGACAACATTTGGATAGTGAGAGAAATCACTGCAGAGTGCATGTTGGCAATATTGCACTCACAGGTAAATGTAAATGTTGCCACCTAAGGAGAAACAGTAGGTTGACATGAGCAAAAGGAGTTTATATATGTATATACATATGTATGTATATGTGTACACATACCTGTGCATATATTTAAAAAAACTTATGAAAACACACAAATGCATTTACACACACAGATGATTTTACCAGTTATATAAACCCAATACCATTCTTTGTGTTTTGCAGTAAGATTAAAAACTTGGATCCATTGAAGTTATTCTCCCACAAAAATAAATAACGTGTTGTGGGATGATTAATGATGGTTTTGTTAGCAGAAAAAAAGCCCTGCTGAAGGCAAAAATATTTTCTGTAAGTAAATCAATTCAAGGCTAATTTGTTGCTGTTAAAACAATCTGTTTGTAGTCTGGTACTGATTTATGTGGTATAGCTTATTTAGTTTCTTTATAGAATCATAGAATGGTTTGGGTTGGAAGGGACCTTAAAGATCACCTTTTTCTAGCACCCCTGCCATGGGTTTCCACTAAACCAGGTTGCTCAAACCCTCATATAACCTGGCCTTGAACAGGGATGGAGTGTCTACAACTTCTCTGGGCAGCCCGTTCCAGTGTCTCACCACCCTCACAGTAAAGAATTTCTTCCCAATAACTCATCTAAATCTACCCTCTTCCAGTTTAAAGCCATTCCCCCTGTCCATATCCCTACTCTTAGTGACATGGTTTAGTGATGGACTTGGTAGTCCTGGGTTAAAGGTTGGTATTGGATGAGCTTAAAGGTCTTTTCCAACTTAGTTGATTCTACAATTCTATGATTCTACATGCCCTTGTAAATAGTTCCTTTCCAGTACTCTTCTCGGCCCCCTCTGGATACTGGAAGGCTGCTCTAAGATCTCCCTTGAGCCTTCTCTTCTCCAAGCTGAACAAGGCCAACTCTCTTATCCTCTCTTCATAGAAGAGGTGATCCAGCCCACTGATCATCTTTGTGGTCCTCCTCTAAACTCTCGAGCAGGTCCATGTGCTTCTTATGTTGGTGGCTCCAGAGCTAAACAGAGTAATCCAGGTGGGGTCTCACAAGAAGGTAAAGGAGCAGAATAACACCCCTCAACCTGCTGGCGATGCTTATTTTGATACAGTTGGTTGTCTGGGTTGCAAGCTCACACTGCTGGGTCATGTTGAGCTTCTCATTGACCAGCACCCCAAGTCCTTAGGGATGCTCCCAATCCATTCTCCATCAACCCTGCAGTTATGCTTGGGATTGCCTTGACACAGGTGCAGGACCTAGCACTTGGCCTTCTTGAACTTCATAAGGTTTGTGTTGGCCCAAGTATGTCAAGGTCCCTCTAGATGGCATCCTTTGCGTCCTGTGTGTTGGCTGCGCCACACAAGTTAGTGCCATCAGCAAGTTTGCTGAGGGTGCACTCAGTACCTCTACCCATACCACCAACAAAAATGTTAAACAGTGGCAGTCCCAACACCAATGAATGATTGTTTGAATTGTCTTTTTCTCTTCTGGTGATCAGCTATATTTTTTAATACACTTTGTTTAGTTTTAGCAGAAAATTAAGTCCTCTGAGGATTAGTAGTGTGCTACACCTTGAATTATCTGCCAAAGATGCAATAATTTTTCCCTTCTGCTTAATTGTATTGTGGAAGCAATCACTCATGCAGCAAAAGCAATTGCATTTTTGTTTATATTCTATTTTCTTACTATTTTTGTTAATATCAAAGTGCATACAGTGTTTGAAAAGGCGCACTCTCTCAAGCACACTTTGCCTCTGTGAGAGCGAGGAAGCAGAACAAATACAATGACAATTTTAGGAGTTTTGAGGTAAAGTACAGTGTAGAAGAAAAAAATGCTTAGTTACAAATAAATTAATCAAAAATATTTTATCAAAACATATTTAACAGAGTTTTACAAAAATAACACAAACTTAGAGAGATGGTCTGCCCTCCACAGAAAATTACATCTATTCAACAAACCCAAAACACCTGAATGTCAAAAATTCTCAACTGAAATATTTTTATTCCCATCTGCTGATAATAATGACCCATGGGCATTCAAAAGTCTAATACCACTACTCTCAGTAGGTTTGGTTCATTAGCAAAGATTTTTTGCCTTGATACACTTTTGGCCAACATGTATACGACTCTTTTTAAAATGTGCTGAGTTTTCAGCTCCTAGGGGAAAAATATATCTATTTGCTAAAAGTTGAAACTGTTATTGAAAAAAAAATCAGCGATTTTGCCATTGAAATATTTCACATTGAAAGCTCCCTGCTTCTCAAGCAGTTTTATTTGTAAACTTGCATTACAAAGATACAGCGCTACAGAGTATGATACCAAAAAACAGGCTGGCTTCCAACCTCAGCTACTCCATAATACAGGTAGAAAACCCACAGGATTTTTGAACAAATTTTGCTTTGTTTTTAACAATACTCATAAGAAGGTTGTCCGTTCACTTGTAACACACTAAAAGGCCTTAGTCCATTGAATGCTGTGTGCAAATATAATGAAATAAATTTGTCTTCCCCATTTTATACTGCCTAATTATACACCATTCTTTTTCATCACCCAAAGAGTCAGATTTATTCCCAAGTTACAAGTGATGTTCCAAAACCTCTAAGGATCCAAACCTCTAAGGTGCGGATGAGAAGAAACACCACAGATTTCTTTGCATCGCATTTTTTAAGCATGTCAGAATTCATCATGTTCAAAGAAAATTAAATAGTCTCCTTTTTAAATACCTTGAACAACAAAGACTTATGAACGCTGGCTCAGTAGTATCTAATACTTAAAAAGATAAATTCTACATTAAACATGGAAATCTTATCAGTAACAACCCATTCATTCACTATAACACTTATTGTTCATGCAAAACAATAGTTTCTGTTGATGTCTCATTATTCTGTTCATCAAATTATGCGTGTAATATATTTTCTCACATTTTGTATATAAAATTTAAAAATACCCTGTATACATTTTTTTTTTTGTACTATGGGCTCAGTTGGGAAAATCTATGAATATATTTACCAAACAATTCATTTAATAGATTTTACAGTATTTCAGAATAAGATCTTGAACACGTTTTTCATTATTCCTCCAGCTCTTGCTATGCAAAATATTGCACATCTTAACATTATTGATTTTTTTTCCCTTAATGGAATACTTTGGCATTCAAATTAATATTAAGTTACCTTGTTTAAAGCTGTTTTGCTCGAGTCTTGAAATTAATAGGCTGAAATTGAATTTAGTGGAGCAGAGAGGAGGGTGACTATATAGGGAGAGCTTGTGTTTTTGGAGTGTGCAGTGTCACACTGTGCTGCCAATGTGTGGTGGGACTCAAGATCTAGCTCCTGAGTTTCCCCTATCATGCTCAGAGCAGACTACTGTAATACACTTTATTTTCAGGATGCAACTCCAATTGCATCTGGAAATTGCCTCTGGAATATGACAAGTATATAAGTCAGTGCTCTGTAAGACCAGTTGTTTTTTATACAGTACGATTCACCAGCTGGAAGCCAGGTACCTGCCAAAGCTGCTTCTATCACTTCCCTCCTCAGCTGGACAGGAGAGAGAAAATATAATGAAAGGCTCATGGGTCAGGATAAGGGCAGGAGAGGTCACCCATCCTTGGCTGTGATGGTACTGGTACCTATACCATCACAGGCAAAGCAGGCTTGACTTGAGAAAATTAGTTTGATTTATTACAATGAAATCAGAGTAAGATAATGAGAAGACGAGCAAATCTTTAAACACCTTCCCCTCTTCTTCCCAGGCTTAACTTTGTTCCTGAATTCTCTGTCTCCTTTCCCCCAGGTTCACAGAGGTATGGGGAATGGGGGACTGTGATCAGTTCATCACATGTCTCTGCCACTCCTTCCGCCTCAGGGGAGGACTCCTCTCACTCTTTCCCTGCCCCAGTGTGGGTCCCTTCCATGGGTGCAGTCCTTCAGGATCAGACTGCTCCAGTGTGGGTCCCTTCCATGGGTGCAGTCCTTCAGGATCAGACTGCTCCAGTGTGGGTCCCTTCCATGGGTGAAGTCCTTCAGGAGCAGACTGCTCCAGTGTGGGTTCCCCACATGCCCACAAGTCCTGCTAGAAAACCAGCTCCACTGTGGGTTTCCTAGGAGTCACAGCCTCCTTCAGGTGTCCCCTGCTTGGAGTGGGGCTCCTCCAAGGGCTGCAGGTGGAGATATGCTCCACCATGGACCGCCATTGGTTGCAGAGGCACAGCCTGCCCTAACATGGTCTGCACCATGGGCTGCAGGGGAATCTCTGTTCCATTACCTGGAGCACCTTCTCCCTTCCTTGTGCACTACCCTTGGTGCCTGCAGGGCTGTTTCTCTCACATATTCTCACTCCTCTCTCCAGCTGAAGTTGCTGTTGCACAGGGTACATCCCCCCTCCCCTCCCATTTCTTAACTGTGTTATCCCAGAGGCACTGGGATAACCTTCAGCCTTGGTCAGCAGTAGGTCCGTCTTGGAGCCATCTGGCATTGGCTTTGTCAGACACAGGGAAGCTACTGGCAGCATCTCACAGAAGCCACCCCTGTAGGCTGCCTCCACCAAAACCTTGCTATACAAACTCAATACAAATGGTTTTAACAAAAATTGCTTTAACTCCCTGTTTCCTTAAGAAGCCTGGAAAATGACCTGCTTGAAAGGCTACCTTCTCTCCTTCCCAATGCTCTCGTGCTGCAGGTGTGATCAGAAGCCCAAGCACGCCTGTAGCCTCACTGTACTGAAGAACTTGTACCGCTGCAGGGTCCACAGGTCCAGAACATTCCAGGGGCCTCTCAGTCCAGGGGTCTGGCTTGGGCTGGAGTCAGGTCATCACCAGGAACTGGCAGACTTCAGAAACCCTAGGCAGGATACTCAGGAAGACACATTTCTCAAGCAACGAATGGGGCTTGAAACAGATTAGGGAAGATGTTTAGTTTTAGTGTTAACCATTTTATAGAAATACTCTACTATATGCTAAAAATGAGGAAATGAGTTACCACAGCACTTAAATACTCTGTCTACTGTAATGGCAGGAGCAAACCTGAACTCTTGGCTGAATCTAGAAACAAAGACCCTCTATGTCCATCCAAAGATTACAGAAATCATCTGGAAATCTCTGGTATTTCAGACAGTACTAAGGAATGATGACTGTGTTCTTCATTGAAATGGTTTTCATTTAGCCCCATCATTTGGAGATGATGAAAAAGGGGAAATGAAAGGTAAAAGATGAGTATACCTACACTGAATGGCGCACGTATGCATGAAAGATGATCCTATACAGCATACCAAATATAGCTCTAAAGCAAAGATTCATGAGTTAATGAGAATGTCAGTAGTGCTTAATGCATTGCTCTGCATGAGATATGAATCAAGCCATACCTTCCTATGGTAAGTGTAATTTCAGATTGTCTCTGATATCAACATGCATTGACTGTGAACAAAAATTTAACTCATAATGACAATCACTGCACTTTAATTACTGAATAAATTATATTGTGCATTGTAGACAGTAAACTTACAAATATTTGCAAATTTGCAATGCTAAAAATAAAAATTGACAGAGAAAAAACAATCCTATTCTCTCAAAAGCATGGAAAATTCAAAGGAAACCAATATTTTCCTGAAGTTGATAACAATTTTATTTAAAGCAAACACCATAATTGGAAAAATTGTATCATAATAGAAAGGTTTTCCTTCTACTTATCACCTACCTTTTCATCAGCTCCTGGCTTAGATATTCACAACAGCATCATCTGACCTGTGTAGAGCACTTAAAGTATGAATGGCATTGCTGAGTAATCAGAATTTTTCCCCTAGAATGCCAGTCCTATAGTCTAAGCTAATATACTATTCTGAAAATTGAATATCTTTGCAATCATTTTAATATAGAACAGTACAAAACTATGCTGAAAGATGCTTACATTTAAATAAATTAGAGAAAACTAGCAAATTTCAGAGGCTGGGACACAGAATGAATTGTAGGCATAAGTCAACTTTATCTAAAAAAGGTTCAGAACATGTTTTATCTCTGAATTCTTGAGGGGTAAAAAGAAAATCAAAAATAAAGGAAGCAATAGAAGAAACTACCTTTTTTACACTGTAACCAGACCCCTTTGCAAGGGCAGATCCACTACATAGTCCCTATTTACTGGAATCTTAACTCTTGTAGGCAGATGTAAATGTTCAGCACAAAAACGTGTGCACAGTGCAGACATTCTTTGTTCCTCCAGAGCAAGGCCTCTTCAGTATAGCTCATTGTCAATACAGGATAGCTGTCTGTGTAGAGAAAAGAAAAAAAAACCACATTGTCCACTGTAAGCTTAAGCCCTTGCTCCAAAATTAAGGTTATTATAATTTGAAACAATGCATTCCTGAGTCTTGGAATCTAGATATTTTCAGGCAATAAATATGTATAAAGCTCCTGATTAGGGATTCCATGAAGAGCTTTATTCAGGTCTCTAAGCGAAGGTTTAAAGAAAATGCTTTGGTTTTGTGGGTGTTGGTAGTTTCCACATTTGTTACATTTGATTTATTTTGTAAACAAAACAGTCAGTATTTCATTAAATTACTGTGGCATTCAGAGACACTGTAAATAAATATGATCATTGAGCATATTCATTTCTGGAATACACAATGTGTAGCAATCTTTTGAGATTAAGGATTCTCTAGTTCACTGTGGTTTTGCATGTTGCCAATGTGTTCTAGTGATAGTGTTTTGGTATTGTGAAGTTTTAGTTTAGTTAATGGTCATTTTGCACCATACAGTTTAAACAGCTCGAATGTACTGAAAAGAAAGGGTGTGTGTGTGTGCGTGTGTGTGTATGTGTGTGTGTCAGGGGTGTGTGTGAGTATTGTTGCTCAATCATGTAAAAAGGTTGGTATGTCATATATTTTTCATTTTATAATTATTTTGCAGTTTTGCTTCCCTAGGTAGAGATTGTCTGAAGATTTCATTACAAACAGAAGCCTTCAGGGAAGAATGTTGCCTAATGAAATTAATCATTATACAGGTCTATTCTTTAATAAAGTACTTTATAAGAGATTATTTCTGGATGTAATATATTAGTGCAGTTTGCTGTTTTGACAGTCACTACAGTATATGAGAAAGAGAGAGAGCAGGAGAGAAGGAGGAGGAGTGAGGGAGTGGAGGGGGAATAACTTTCCAGTGACCATCAGCAATGTTAGTAGATGTCTGGCACTTCATGAATTATATTTTGAGATTTATACAATTGGAGAATTTTGTTTTCGTCTTTCTTTTCATTAGCTTTCACAAAAAATATGTGTTGCCTGCAAAATTAACTCCACAGGCAAGAAAATCAGCATATTACCATGGGCATGAAATCAGAGTTGTCCCACAGGTCAAAATCAGACAATACAGCAAGTCATCCAAGGATGATGGAGGATGATGGAGGAGATCATGCTTCAGCTTCATGTGTGTGCCCAGTTAGTTTTCTGCAGGCTGCATTTGTACAGGGAGACATGGCTTCTGTCCTGTTGCTAGAGTAGGAGGAGCTGTCTCCAATGTCATGCATTCCTAATGGAGAAGGTATATGGTGGACTATTCCTCCCTCTCTTTCCATCCATGTGTATTACCTCTTACAGGTACCTATTTGTTTTCTTTAATTAAATATTTGTTCTCAGAATTCACAATAAATGACCTTCTGAAGCAAAAACTTGCTATCCTCCAACAAAGGGTATACTATGAATATAACATAAAAATAAGAAATGTTAAAAATGGAAAAAGTATATGAAATAGCATGGCATTTTACTTGGTTTTATTGTTGTGAACCCAGGTATAATTTGCAGAAACTAGCTAGAGATCTACAGGCTTAATATTTTTCTCAGGTAAAAAATACAATCTACAGAAGAAAAGAGGAAAATATTATTTTTGTAAGCATAAATAATAAACTATCAAATTTGCTAATTTAGACACTAGCTTCAACGATAAACTATCAAATTTGCTAACTTTGACACTAGCTTCACTCTGAAGCTTAGCCAGCCTTTTTCAATTTAAGCAAGTAACCTTGATAATCTGCTACATTGGGTACATGATTCTATAATCATTGTGCCATTTCTAATTAAAATCGACAAACCCTCTGAAACTTCCCCTAGACAGATGTAGCAAGTTTAGAACAGCTTGAACTGGCTTAACTCTTTGGGACACTATTTTTAAGTAGGCACTTTTCAGAAGAAAAGCAACAATATTATAAAACAGTATAAAAAAAGATGACCATATCTTTTTCGGTAAAAAATGACAAGAAATGTTGATCTACAGCTACCCGTGTTAGAGAATTCTGGAAATGATGTTGTTAACACCCTTGCAGACAGAGTACTGAAGTAGCTTTTGGAGATACCTTTCATTCTGGAAGAAAAGTACATTTTTAATGATAGTGGCTTCTTTTGCCTTATGAATGCAGAACAGAGGACACTGAAGTCCCAATCTTGGCTAAGACATCTAGCTAGTATTCAAACTGACATAATATAATGCACATATTCAGGAAGCGCCTGGTTTATAAGAACAGAACTTTATTCTTTCTGTGCATGTTTTGCAGGTGGTGAAATCAGAATCTTGTTCAACATCTTTGTCGGTGACATGGACAGTGGGATTGAGTGCGCCCTCAGTAAGTTTGCCAATGACACCAAGCTGTGTGGTTCAGTTGATACGCTGGAGGGAAGGAATGCCATCCAGAGGGACCTTGACACGCTTGTGAGGTGGGCTGATGACAACCTGATGAAGTTTAACCATGACAAGTGCAAGGTCCTACACGTGGGTCAGAGCAATGCCAGGCACAGCTACAGGTCGGGCAGAGAAGAGATTGAGAGCAGCCCTGCAGAGAAGGACTTGGGGGTGTTAGTCAATGAATAAATGAACATGAGCCATCAGTGTGCGCTTACAGCCCAGAAAGCCAACCATATCCTGGGCTGCATCAAAAAGAGCATGACCAGCAGGTAGAGGGAGGTGATCCTGCCCCTCTACTCTGCTCTCCTGAGACCTCCCTTGGAGTATTGCGTGTAGTTCTGGGTGTCTCAACATAAAAAGGACGTGGAACTGTTGGAACAAGTCCAGAGAGGGCCACGAGGATGATGAGGGGACTGGATCACCTCCCGCATGAAGATAGGTGGAGAAAGTTGGGTCTGTTGAGCCTGGAGAAGAGAAGGCTGTGTGGAGACCTCATAGCAGCCTTCCAATGTCTGAAGGGGGGCCTATAGGGATGCTGGGGACTCTTAATTATGGACTGTAGTGAGAGGACAAGCGGTAGCAGATTCAAACTTAAACAGGGAAATTTTAGATTGGATATGAGGAAGAAATTCTTTCCTGTAAGGGTGGTGAGGCACTGGAATGGGTTGCCAAGGGAAGTTGTGAATGCTCCATCGCTGGCGGTATACAAGGCTGGGTTGGACAGAGCCTTGGGTGGCATGTTTATTGGGAGGTGTCCCTGCTGATGGCAGGCGGGCTGGAACTAGATGGTCTTAAGGTCCTTTCCAACCCTAGCTATTTTATGATTCTATGATTCTATGATTCTAATAAAGGGCAGGAAGGAAGGTCTGTATCCTTGAGAACTTAATGACAGAGAAATTTGTTCAGGGATAGGAAAATAGAGTTCTACATAAAAGTTCTGTGATCTAGAGAGAAGAAAATCATTACAAGGGAGGGGGAAAAAAATAGTGTCTCTGTCTTTATTTCTCGTCTTTGTGTGTGTGTTTGTGTTTTTTCCTGATACAAATTAGTGAAAGCAAGAATTTTGAGAAAAACAACTTCCATTTATTGCTTTAATTTGAAACCATTTTTTTTTAAGTTACTTGTGAAAAAAGGTGAGATATAAAAGTCCGTACAAAGTTATAGACTCTCAGGTTTCCTAGTGCAATGAATTGAGTCTCTTTTCTATACCTGTTATTCCTTTAGATTGAGTAAAGCACCTGACCTAGCCTGTGCTTCTTTGTTTCCATCTTTGTTGGAGGGACACATGAATTGCACTTATTTCCTGGCTTCCCTCTCCTCTCTCTTTTCTTGGATCTTTTACTTGTATTCATGTATAGCATATTTTGGCTTTATGCATCTTCTTGCATGATAAAACATCTGCCTGTGGTGCCGAAGGTACTGGCAGTGCCTGTGTTTGCCCCAGAGCACATTACAGATGGTAGTGTCATTGCAGTTAATGATAGCCTAATATACTCATGGTCGCAACAGGGGACAGATGCTGCTTTTGTTCAGTTTTCGGTGGCAGATGCACCCTGAAGACTGGGCCTGAGAGGGGAAAACTCTAAAAAGCAAGTAGAGCTGGCAATTTAGTTAATGGCCACTGGGTGGGGCAAAAGTGCACATCATTAAAAAACAACCAAGCAAACAAGCCCCCCCCCAAGGTCCAAACAACAACAATAGCAACAACAACAACAACAACAATCAAAATGTGTATGATTTGTCAGAAACGTCAGGGGAATCAAAAGAAACTTTTTAGGGCAGTCAGGAGATTCTCAACTCAAATATGCAAAATAACAATTTCTACATGTGAAACAAAGACATTCTTCATTACTTTATTACTTCCACAACAATCTACATCAGATTGCATGGGAGACCATTTCAAGGCATTTTATCTCTCAGGATATGCATGTGAGTAAATCACACCCTATAGTCTTCCATCATCCCCAGTGCTTTTTCCAGGGAGGATTTATACTCACACATAAAATAAATGCTTAAACCTCCACTGCAAAATGACAGACCTTTCTTTCAGAGATTGCAAGTGTTGAAAGTACATGCTGTTTATCTTTTGCCTTTGTGCAGCATAGTCAGATGAGGAAAGCCTTACCAGATCATTACATTAAGTACGAATTTATTACTAATTTTATTGAGTGGAATATTTTAGCAAATTGCATTTTTCCTATTTCTCAGTTGAATAGCTTGAGACCCTAAAAGAAAATTTAGATGTCTCTTATGATTAACAAGTTTTTAGTACAAAACAACATTATTTCCTCTTATACTTAGCAAGACTAATGAGAGCATGGACCTCAGATTATTCTTCATCCATGTACAGATAGCGTATCAGAAACACAGGAGAGAAGCTGAGTAAAAAAAGCCCCCACCATGCATGAACTTAACTTCCTATATTTCTTACTACCCATACTCAGATCTGCAGCCTGTTTTCTGCTCTAATGTGATTGCTCTGCTTGAAGTTATTGAAGAGATTTCTTTCTATAGAACTGCTTTTTATTTTGTATTTTTCTGTGGGAGGGAAAACTGTTGGCCTGATTTCAGCAAGTCCTCAAAATGGAACACATAGGGAATAAGGGAGGAAATATTACAGATATGTATAACATTTTCCCCAGACTTTTTCCTGAAGAGCAATCAGAAAACAAACAAACAAAAACAAAAACAAAAAAACAACCCAGAAAAAAAAACAACAAAAAATAAAATAAAAAAGAAAGCCCTTCTTCTTTATAGTAACAGCCATCTTCTAAATTAGCCAAAGGAACTGATCTACATGTGGTTGTCCAAGCATTAAATACAAGGCAGAGTATTGCGCTTTCTCTTTAGAGAGGCCTTAAAAATGCACTTTTTCTTTTCCTCTTCACCTTCCTACTTCTTCATGACTGTGTCCAATTATGACTCTAGAAGATCTTCTACATTTATGAACTCAATAACTATTATCAGTTGTGCCATAGGTCAGTGGACAGGACAGTTTATAATACAGTATCATTTTCTGGAGAGGGAAAAGAACACCATATCTTATTTTCAGCAAAAAGACTAAAGCAAGGTGATAAAAGCCATTATATTTCCTCAGTCATTTAACTCCACATCTGGCACCATTCTTCACTGACCTCACATCTAGCTCTCTTTCTACAAACATTAGAGACGCTTCCTGTGACTACAGCAGACACCTGCCAATGCTGCGTTTTTATCTCTATAGAGGATGGTATCACCTCACCCTCTTCTAGAGAAACTGGCCACCTGGACATATTTCTACTTGCTGCGTCTGGCCTACAAAAGGAACTGCTGATTTCAGCCTGTTTCCTGTTCATCAGATATACCAATCAGGAAAAAAAATCATGAGAACAGATGTTACTATCTGTTAGTGGCTTTAAAAGTGAAGACACTGGAGAGTTGAACTACCTTGCAGAAATTTCAGGATGTGAAATGATCTAATGCATGTCGTTTTCTAAATGTTCCTAGCCTATGGATAAATGAACTTCATTCTCCGTTGTTGCCAGTTTTGCATTTTTCAAAATATTAAAAACTAATGTGAAGAAAAACAAGCACAGTCACAGACAACAGTGCTTGGACTGCATGGAGTGCTTCAGAGGACTTTGTCTTGCACTAAGATAATAATGCTTCCTAATAATGTTATTACTGATAGTATTTATTACTTACAAGATTACACAGTGTTGTAGTACAAGTGGCTGTCAAACTGTATCTATCTGCTTATACCGGAGCTGAATCTGTTTCATAAGGCATTTCATAATATTTGAAGCACTTCCAACAGGTAGGTAACCATGACTGTATACAAATAAGGAGATTGAAAAGCAAGTTTTGGATTTTCCTCCAGGTAACTCTGTCTAACCGCCACTACAGTACAAATCAGTCTTTCAAATTAATTAAATTTTGGAGCCTAGTACTGACTTGAGCATAATCAAACTAGGTCTTCCAAGGTATTTTCTTCCAAGCATTGGAAGTTTGATTCTCTTCTAAAAATCAGTCATGACCCTATCTAATGTAGCCACAGTTTTCCAGCCTACATAGTGAGTACACTGCAGATTTCCATTTAGATTTATGCCTCCTATCTTCTTACCCTTGTCTTCAATCACTGAGAAATTCTGCTTTTTCATAATTGTGTAGGGAATTCAATGTGGCAATACATTAAATGTAGGTTCAATAGGCAAGAAGCTATTGTCAATAGCAACTTGAAATATTCATTTAGGGCCTAAAGTCAACTTAATAAAAATTGCATAAGAGCTAATTAACATAAAACAGCCAAATGCAAAATGAATTAAATAAACTAAAATAAAGTTCATGTTTTAATGAGCAAAGCCTTGTTGTTTAACAGCTCCTCCAGGCTTAATGTTCAGCTTAGTTTCTGGATCACACTTTCAAATTGCTCCACAGAGACATAAATCTGACTCTAGCTACTATGTACTCTTGTGAGAGTGAGTACATGTGTATATTTCTGAGTGGGAATGTAAAATATAGTGTACTGGTGCACTGCATGCAAATTAATCTTTTCTGTAGTAGTAAAAATAGATTGTAATATTTTTCTCTTACAGAACACTATCAAATATTTTCAACTTTGTTTTGGGTGATAACAAGGAAATTCAAGAGTAATATTGGACTCAATTAGGCTGTATGAGAGCAGAATAAGATTTATGACCTCACTGGAATTTTCCTGAATAAATACTATCATATTTGGAATCTGATGCTAGCCCAAAGCTCCCTTCTTTGGAGTGCCTTCACTGCAATAATTTTCTTTCTTGAGACAAAATAAAAAAACCCCAAACATTTCACAATCTGTTAATCCATTGATCTAGGTCATATATATTTCAAAATAATGTCCAAACTTGCACCTAAAGCCATGTAACTAGGTAAATTATCTGGATTATGCCGTATATGTTAGCTTGCTGTGAATGATCCATTATGCCTCATCATGCAATCATAGAATCATAGAAATGTAGAATGGTAGAATCATTTGGGTTGGAAGGTTCCTTAAAGATCATCTAGTTCCAACTCCCCTGCCTTGGGCAGGGACACCTTCCACTAGATCATCAAAGCCCCATCCAGTCTGGTCTTGAACATTACGACAGGATGGGACATCCAAAGCTTCTCTGGGCAATCTGTTCCAGTGCCTCACCTCACTCAAAAAGAATTTTTTCCTAATGGATAATCTAAATCTTCCTTCTGGAAGCTTAAAGCCATTCTACTTTGTTTTGTCTCTACACGCCCTTGTAAAACATCCCTCTCCAGCTTTCTTATAGGCTCCCTTTATGTACTAGAAGACTGCTCTATGGTCTCCCTTGAACTTTTCTCTTCTCTAGGATGAACAAGCCCAAATCTCTCAGTGTGTCTTCACAGGAGGGTGAAAATGCAGCTTGAGACATCTTTTCTCTCTCCAGCTTCTTACTGAAGTTCAGAAAAACTTGAACACAATATGCTCTAAGCAACAAGGTCACTATTGTTTGACACAGTACAGGAACTAAGCAGTACACTGGGTGACCGCTAGCTGCACCTTAAGTGAGCAGGCTGAACTCCCAGTAGATGTCCACCACCCCTCCTAGATCCTGTTCTTGTTGCTGTGTCTCTGTCTGGGAAGATGGAGAGAGAAATACTGTGTAATGTTAGCTGCAAAATGGAGTTCAGGGTGTATTAGACAGGTATTCTTTGTGTGCTCAAAGATATGTCTGAATCTTTCCAACAAATGTAAAAACCCCTTTAAGTTGTGTTAATTAACTACATGGAAGTCTGTTTTTATGGTATCCTAGACATGTATATTAATAATCTACTCTATTCATCAGTCTATATTTCTGTTAGGGACTTCCATTATAGTTTAAGTAATCTGATGGTTCTTTCCTAGTTTTTCCTATCTGCAAGATCATAACAGTACTATTCTGTGTCACAAAGACTGTGAAATAAAAGTGTCAGGAAGTTTCTCCACAAGTGAAAGTGTCTTTTTGCTTTCTGAAATCTATAAATGAATCTGCAGCTCAGAGTAACCCTGTGAAAACCAGTTCTCTGAGGCAAAATAGTTCACACCATCCTACTAAAGAGAAGCAGGCAATTTTTTGTTATGGAAGATATGTACCTCAAGTACAACTAATTGAATTTCAGAAATGTTTATATGGGAGTAATTAGTGAATGAAATCATACTAATATTAATTATTTATATTAAGCACAACTTGTTTTTTTTTTTCTAAGCAGAAATCATTTCAAGTATCTGATTAAATTACTAGAGATCTCTATTAAAGTGTCCCCTTTGACAAGCCTGTACCCACCAGTACTGATCTGAAAAGCAACACTTCAGACAAAAAGGCCAGTCGACCTTCTATTATTGATATGACCTAGGGAGTCACTGCATGAAGTTTTCTGGGGTTAATCACTTATTAATTTGAAAAGTTTTTTAAGGGAGAAATGTAGCAACATATTTGACAGCCAGGAGAAGGCAACCCCTCAGGGTCATGCTTCATTTTAAACAAAGTTGCTAAGATACAAGCTTTTGATGAATGATGTTTATAGTTTGAAATGCTTTCTCTGGGACCAGCAACTCTGCATCAATATCTATCTCACTGCTAGAGTCACCTGGTAAAGCTGATTTGATTTTGATGATGTGGAGGAAGATGCTCAGGCTTCTTTAAATACGATTTCCTACAGTATCTCTTTGGTAAAACTTTTCAAAAGAATGAGACCTAGTGGATACCCAAACATGTTTAAAGGCATCACAAGCCAGAAGAGCATCACAATCTGCAAAAGTAACTATTGAAACACAGGTGAGCTTTCCCTGCCTTGTACGCAATGATGTAATGTCTCTTGTTCCCATGAAATCTCTTTTGACGGTGTGGATGAAAAATGAGACAAATAACATTCTGCCTAAGATAATACTTCTAAGGAAATTTTTTGTTACCTGATCATTGATATTGCCCATAAGCAAGAGTGGTCCTATTAAGGCATACAAGAAATTGTGACAAGGCCTTTAAATCTATTTCAAAACAGATTGCATGCACTTAAACAGAGCAAGGGTAGCAGCCCTGAACATAGCATAATGCAGTCTTTCCATTGAGTTCAGATATAGAATATGCTGCTGTGAAAAAAATGTATTACTACAAATTTGTCAGTAGAGTGCTCTCAAATCAACACAAAAAAGGTGGTCAAAAAAAAAAAAAAAAAAAAAGAAGATGGCAAATCAGTTATTGAGCAATCTCTAAAGAAAACCAAGGCCAGGTTAAATGCAGCTTATGCAATCCTTTTTAAAGAGAAGATGCAATAAATTTGTGGAGCTACAATTTTGATTCTCAAGCTCAAGCAAATTAGAGTTGAGTGGAGAATACATTTTCTTCATATCTATCTTCACTGTTGTGTCACAGACTACTGACCCCATGGATGACTTGAAACACAGTTCTGTCAGTCATTGGATCCTTCAATTGCTGTGTTTCTTTACTTGGGATCTCTGGCCAGCAGAACATTTTGTCTTTTGAGAGACTGTTCATCAGTTATAAGGACAGTTATTGAGAGTGAAATAGAATATCTCTCCAGACAAGAAAGAAAGGCTAATATACCAAAATATAAAAAAAAAGAAAAATATTCAATGACAAAGCGTACATGCTCTACGATTAAAAATATTATGATTTCAGAGGACTTGTATTATTTACAGTTGTTTCAATATATAATTGCACATGGATTATTCACTTCAGTAGATATATGTGCAGACTAGTAAATGATTTTTTTGTATTTTATGTATTTTAATTTAACTATTTAACGCATCGTCATAGGTTTTGTGTTAATTCAGCATCCACAATACTTCTAGATAGTGTAGCTTAATTGATTTAACTTGTAATGTCCCAGAAGATATTTGATGCATTTTTTTCCTACAAAATGAATTGACTTGAAAAGTGAATTTACATTTCATTTGCTGATTACATCTCAGAACTACTGGTCAATATTAAATGAACCAAGCAACTAAGTGAATTTGTCATATTCTTGCACTCCTTATTTTCAGTGCATATTTATGTTTTAAGATTTTATAGGAACATTTGTAATTTATGTCTCAGATAAATAGAATCTCCTTTAAGAACTAGAGGTCGAAAAGAATGATCAAGGTATTTTATTTAAATAAATGAAGTACCTTCTGCATCTTCACAATCTTGAAAATCTTACAGTTATTTGCATTCTTACTGTCGACAAATTCATCTGTGTTATGGTCAGCTTTGCTAGGGAGACAGTATATGTCAGGCTTAACAAATCAGCCCAGTGTCCTGTATAGTTAAAATTAGTTTTAATAGCAATGATTATTGCACACAATTTTAGGTGTCTACTGTAATGGTCTTTCCAATCAGAGGTGTAGCATCTTCACACTGATTATTACTTTATACCCATGGAATTAAAAATTCATAACAGAAATTAAGAGGGTTTATTTCTACATAATAAAGAAGTATTCCCTCAGATTCCTTTTTTGTTTGCTTATTTTTTTTTAATCAGTGTTTTCTTCTTGCAAACACAGATTTCTTTTGGTTATTTGTTTACTGCATTAAAATATTATTTTATCTTCTAAATGTATCACTCAAGATTTCTTCATACCACATTACAGCAAAATAGATGCACTGAATTGCTTTTTACAGATTTCAGTGTCTGATAGATTACTAAGATTTTCAAGATTATAGGGGGCATTTAATATCCAGTTCAACTCCTTCATGTCTCTAGGAAATTAGTAACCTTATCAGGCATAAGATCTGTAGGGTTTTTCCTCTCTTCATTTGAGAAGAAAAGTTCCTTTAAAATATGTTTTTTTTTTGAATGGGCTTGTAGCAAGCAGTTATGGAATGCCCTCTGCCATGATTTCTCTAATTAGAGATCATGCTTGGGACAAAGGTCCTGAAAAAGAAATTTAGTTTGTGTGCTATCTGGGACCATTTCTGTTTAGTGATAGCTGTATTTACTGAACGTGAAACAACTCAAAAAAAAAAGTACTGTTTACATTCTTTAAGGATGAAGTTTTCAACAACAGAAAAAAAATTATGTCAAACAACTCTAGAAACTTTTTATTTCTTTGTCTACTTCATACAAAGAAATTTATCTCTCTCTAGAAAAGGCTTCAGGATGCCCATAAATATTTCTTGGGTGACCAAAACTGAATTCTCAATTCAATTACAAGGAAAAGAACCCTGCAACTTATTTTAAATACATTTAATTTGATATGCAAGTTTGCACGTCTTGTGTTTTATGTTTCAAGACTTTAATGTGATTGTATTATGCTTAAGCTACGTCTTATTCCTGTTAATTTTTGATAGGTGTCTTCTGCTACATTATGATGCACTCTCACTTAATTTCTTCTACAGTCTTTTTTTTTAAATTATGAGGACTACTGTTGGAGCATATAATTGGACTGGTAAGGACCAAATACTTTTGGATGTGAATCTATTTCAGAGTTCTTCTGCAGGACTTGTGTGAGTGTCCTTACTGTGTCTGAAGATAAGGTGAGGTAATCTGTATATCCTTCAGCTATTCTGCAAAGGGAAATACTTCATAAAATTTATTCTGTGACATCAGAGCAGCTGATACATTACTTCACACCATATTTCATTTACTTTTTATTGTTGTATTTTTGTAGGACTTGCTTTTGAAAGTGGATTTTACCTATAAATTTATTAATTGAAACAAAATCAAAATATCTTTGAGTGTCCTAAAAGCATAAAATGGGTTGGAAGCTTCTAAGTCAGGGAAGTTGCTATATCACCTTTGTAATTGTCTCCTAATGGAAAAGCATCACAATTATATTTGAAGTCTAGTCAAACTGAGAAGAGCGTTTTACTCTGAACTGAAAATTGCAAAAGTTGTCCAAAATTGCTTTTCAAGTATTTTAAGAAGCATGTGTTCTCAGGATGTCTTAGTCTCAAGTTTTCCTACAGCTTGGTGTTTTTTCTCTCCCACTTACTTATTTTTAACCTGAAGAACACCAAAAGGAGTACCAGATAGGGTATTTAGGGACGTCAAAATATACTGAATGTAAATGAATATATTAATGAAAACTTCTGTACTGGCAGGGAACTTGTTCTTGAGTTTTTTGTGATATTCAACCCAGCGACATATCTTCAAGCTTATGTAGCCTGGAGGATTTGGAGAATATTACTTTATGGAACACTTAATCTTGAAAAGATATCTGTATCCTAAATCTTCACTTTATGGCTAGTACAATTCTTCTTGTCTTCAGTAAGATGCTTGTCTGAATTAGTAGAAAAAGAAATATTCACATAAAAAAAGAATATGAGCACATATACAGATGTATAAACATACTTTAAAAAATATGGAATAGGCAAATCTCAAAATATGATAAATGAAAAAGAAATATAAAGAAAATAAATAAAAATGAGTGTCAGGTTTTAGAACTGGTGAGAGTACTATTTTCGCTACGAAGTAAGAACTGTATTTAAATTCAACAACAGTGAAATCCTTTTATTTCAAGATGTCAGTGATACTATTCCATCAAAAAGGGGGCTGAGGACATTAAATGGTGTTTTACAAGGAACTTTTAGCATTTAGCATATGTCTCAATGCACAGATAACTACTATTTGATATCTTGTGTGCAAAAAAGCGAAGATCTACAGGTAGAGGTAGGTGAAGAAAAGTCTTTGGGAATTGTGCGCAAGAGGCAATTGAGTGAACCAGTGTGCTGCCGTACCTCTCATAATCACGTGAAAGTTGTTCAAGGAATAACGATGTGTGCTAATAAACTCCATCCCTCGGTTACTTTTCATGCCCTAAAACTATCATCACATCCATTATCCGTCATCTCATTTTCAGCCAACTAATTTACATCCATGTTCTGATTCTACTTCTCTGATGTTTTATTGCATTATCTGAGGATTATAGTGCAGTGTAACTTTCTATATATGCTAATCCTCTCACTCATAAATCATTTCTTTATTCTGGGTTTAAAACTAAACCAAGATCAAAAGCCTTCATAATCTTTTGGTCTGTGTTTCATTGGGATAATTTTTTTATAGTTCTTACAGATACTGTCCAAAACCTAAAAAGATACTGCACAAGTGGAAATGAGTGAAGCCCTTTCTCCATGAAAATACTATTGAAATTGATACTAAACCACTGGTTATGTTCCTAATTAGTTGGCATTTCAGTTCATATTTACTGTATCTCTTATCAGGTTCTATTCACTTAAAAAAATCTGGAGGATAGTAGATTCCTGTGCAATAGAAGGCTATTTACATTGTAGAGGAGTTAGTTACCTTAGGCCCTTAACTTCATTACGAGTCTAACTGCTCTTAGTGGCCTCAAGGGCCAAACAGAGTGAGAACTGTGAACTAAACTGAGATAATGAGTTCTCATGGGGGAGTGCACTGAAGCCAGTATGGTGTTAGGATGATCACCCACCCCTTCAGCACGGCCATATGCAAATGGACATCAGAGGTTCTGGTTAACAAATAATCAGAACTAAAGGGAGCCCCATGAAGGGCTAGAAGTGGATGGAATGAGCAGTTTTTCCTGAAGGGCTCCCAGGATCCACAGTGAACTAAATCTCTGAGTTGTTTGGGGACAAACACAGAAACGGTCCCTTGACCATCACACACATAAATACTAAATTCGGCAGGTGATCACCCTGCATGCCAACTACTGTCAATGAAAACTGTGGCCTCTGCAGAGAAAGATGATATTTCAGAGCTGAACACTCCCCTTCAGGTTCCATCAGCTTGCTTCAGGTAGAAGGACTATACAAAGTAAGGGTTATAATTCCCTAGTAACTTCTTTCTTCCAGGTAAGTAGACCAGGACAAAACTAACACACTGTATCTTTCAGACCAGAGCATCACTGAAAACCCAGTCCCAGTGAGAAAGAAAAAAGATTTTAAATAGAGTTTTGATTTTGTTTTCTTTTAATTTGTAACAATACTGCAGAGCAATAGATGCAGCTTTGCGTAAATGAGGCTTGCTTTGGCATTGCTTTGGAAAGACACTCACTTCTGGGTTGTGAGCCGGAACACATTCCTACTCTGTTTTGTCTCTCCTAATTAGTTTTTAATCCATAACATGACTGTGCATCATTGCCTCTCACTGCTTAATGTCTTCAAAAGAAGATTTTTTTCAAAAGACTCTTGAAATTCTATATCAGTTATATTGCCTGCTTCTATTATGTATTTTTCCGTCCCAAGTAGTACTAACCCTTTAATAATATAAAAATGTCTGTAACAATCAGCTTGTAGGTTTTTTTTTTCCTTTTTTTTTTGAAATCGTCAGAGATTTTTATGGATCTTTGGTCAGTGATATCAATTAGGAGCCATACTGATACAGAACTTCAGACTTAGCTCTGTATAATTCTTACCTTCTCCTATCAGTACTGAATATACCTTCAGTATAATTAATGTGAAATGAATATTCTCTTTATTAAAACATAGCATAAAAATAACATTCCATTAATTCACTCTAACAGTGAGGGCCTTGTTTGTTTGTTTGTTTGTTTGTTTGTTTTTAGTAGCCTATCTGCTTAAATTTTAAGGGCTTGGATATCTGGGTTTTAGGCTACATTCTGCTGAGGCCTATATAGACATATATATAAAAATATATGACTTCTCAGATATTGCTAAAAAAAATCTGTGCACACCTGAATATTAAAACTTGTACCCTCAAAATGAATGTATGGGAACTGATACTAGTTTTTTTAATAGGATTTGCTATCCAGGAATGGCAGGCACAAGCTTTTGTACACTCCTCTTTCTTTATTTTTATTTTTTTTTGATGCACAAGAAGAAACAGTGTAGAAGAGCAAATAAGAACTCACTTCCTCCAGTCCATTTCTGTTCCCTGGTGCCTAGCTTATTAAAGTGCATATCAGCTCAGACTGACAACTGGCAAATGCCCATACCCTTTCTACTGTTCTCCTCAGCATTGTTTGACACTGTCAGTCATACATTCCTGCTTACATGCTGTACAAATCTGGCAAGTGTAGGCAGAAGCATGCTGAAGTGACTCTGATCTTTCTTGCCAGATTAATCCCAGCAGGCACCATTTCCATCTCTAGAACTTGCCATTGAAAGACTCAGTAAGGTTCAGTTCCATCCCCTTTCTCATTCAAAATCTATGCTTTAGCAAATTATGACTTGGCAGGAGTTTAGGGAAAGACCAGCAAGAAGAATGTACTCTCCATTAGCTGAATGAGATAAAAACCAAATAATATACCATGGCTGATGTGCCCAAATACTTTTTATATTGAGCTTCCCAAAGTATGCATAAAGTTTCTGAAAGAAACTTCAAGTTTGATTTGCTTGTTTCTGCCCTCTTGTTCCTATTTTACATTGTGTAGGTACACACGGGCTTGTGCTGTAAAGTTGATTAGGGAAACGACCATTGCTAAATAAAACAAATTGGAAACTTCTTTTTTTTATTGCTTGATTTATCTTGAATCATTGAACTGATCTATTTCACAACATAGCTTCATAAGCGTGATGTCACCCCTCTGACGGATGGTGAGTGGTAGCCCTGTGGGTAGGAAGGAAGGACAAGAGGAATGTCTCAGATGGCTTTGTTGCCAGTGACACCAAAAACACAGTTCCATCTCTTGCCTAGCTGAAAACCATGTGTCTTATAAACAGGAGTGAGTTTTCAGATGCAGTTCTTCAAACTTGCATACTTAGTATATCCAGTGCCTTAAAGAAAAGAAAGCTTTAAGAAGCAATATGAAGGGGATTTCATGATGCATACATTCATGGGTTTTTTTTTAAGGAAAAAACAAACAAATGAATTTCCTGTTGAAAATACAAGTTCATCCTGGTCTTCTGATTTAAAATTTTGCATTGAACATACAGCTTATTTTGTTTGTTTTCCTATTTTCTGTATGGAAAAAGTAGCAAGTAATAGGATGAAATGCTAATAAAAGAAGATTGAGACATACCTCAATTTTGTGTTCATAATTCAAGGAATTAAACATTTATTTCTTTTTTTTCTTTTTTTCTTTTTGTGAACTCATGTCAAAAACTCTAACATACCATTTGGGCTCGTTCTTTTCTGCATCTCAATGTTTCTGAGTCAATGGGCAGACTTTTACTTACCTTTTCCCTTAGCTTCTGTTTCTATACCTGCTGACTGAGTACATAGTAAAATCTTTTTTCTTTCTTTTCCAGCTTACTAAGCTACCTCATGGATAACTGTACTTCAAAGGCCACGTGTCATACCCAGCAATTCCATTTAAATGCAGAAGCAGAGTAAATGCTATAATTCCTAATTTCCCTTGATCCTAAATCCACGGTTTTATGAATTAACATAAACATCCATTTTTGACCAGTCTGGTAAAATTACCTACATATCCATAGAGATTTTGCTTTCCTTTCAGAGGCATCAAAGAGTGCTTCCTTTTGAAGTGGTAAGTGCTTGGTATCGTGGCTTAATGCAGTCCTGTATTGTTTTGTTTGGTTTCAGCCTCAGAGAGCTGTTGGTCTGATACTTCCTACAGCAGAAAATACTGTGACCTGATATCTGGGACTGAACCAAGTAATTGCAGGAGCTTGGCTGTGCCAGGGGAAGGGGAAGGGTTATGCCTTCATCTTTCCCTACTAATGCCTATTATGTACTCTTATCTCATTTGGTACATTAAAAAGAATTTTAAAAGAGGTAAATACCAATTTTTTTTTTCCTTTTTATTTCCTTTTCCTTTTTTTTTTTTTTTTTTTGTCTGGGGTAACAGCTATGTAGCAGTTTCCGGTCACTGAACAGGTTGATAATATGGTAGGAAATGTTGATGGTGATTATTCTTTTATTCCTCTCTGTAAACTGACCTCAGAAATAGTTTACAGAACTTGCAGACAATATTTCAAACAATACTGAGGTGTGGGGGAAGACACAACATATTTTGAATCATACTTACATCAAGAATATTCTGCCAGTGGTTAAACGACTTGAACAGTTCCTGCGCCAGAACTGTCAGTGTTACAATTTAAAATGTTCCCCAATTAAATAATTAGGTGTAACTTAATAAATGTTTGAACACCACTTTGTCTCTCTCTTCTTTCAGCCCAACTGTCTTGTAGTTTATGTCATTATGGCCCACTTTTCAGCAAGAACGTGTCTTAGTATTGAGTGTATCAAATCTAATCCTACGGTATATTGTGGGCAGCCATGGTTGGTCCTCTCTCAGGCTTTCCCTCCCTTTCTGGTGAAAAGCACTTGTACTGTGGCCCTGCTGGTGGCCTGAATCACCTCAATTTGTTCTAGCAAACAGAGGCAGCTGCTCTATGTGAAAAGAGTGTGGACCACTGAGCAGAGCATTAGGACTGACCTCAGGCTGAATGCAAAAGGCTCAGCCTTTTCTGTGAGGCCAGTCGAGCATGTGCAAACAGATTTGCTGAAGTACAAAATGGTCCAGTGATTTAAAGCACATTTTTTTCTCTCTTTTTCTCCTTTTTCAGAAATGAAACAGGATAGAGGATAGCCTGGGTACAATCTTAGCAACATCTGTTGCCTTTCACTAGGGTCTTGGCCAAAGCCACTGTTTATTCAGAGAGGTACTGACATTTTACTGAAAGAGAAAAAAGCCTTAAATAGAGAAGCATTTGGACATGTTTTCCAACACACACAGTTGGGTCTTTTTATGGGTCAGGATGCTTTTGAAGAAACACTTTTCCCCCTCTCCCCTTTTCTGTTGAAAGTGTCAGAAAACAAATCTTCTGCAAATTATAGAGCTCAGTGGGCTTACAGCATTGAAGATCAGTTAAATTTTCCCTTGTTTGTTTCTATTCTCTGAACCAAAGGGTGTATGACAATCAAAATCTTAACCACATTTTATAGGAAGTGTGAAGGAATTTATACTTAATATTATTTCACATGTTACTTTCTAATTTCCACATTAGTTTTTTAAAAAAATAGTTATAACAGTGGAGCAACTGCAAAATTTTAGAGCTATTGTGATGACTGATATTGTATGAAGATATATTTTGTAAAGTTGTTATGTCTGTTTTCCTGTGTGCTCTCCTGCTGTCATAAACATTAATTTCATCCAGCACTTAGGAAGAGGCAGTTACCTGTTTCATTCTCCCTTTTTTTCTCACATAGCTTTTCACAGGCAATTTTGCTCTGTCCAACCATGACATGCTTTCATAAAAATGACAGATGAAGCAGCAGACTAACTCGTGGGTATATTATCTTCCTGCAGGCCAATGCTGCTCAAAAGACATCTATTCTTTTGTTGGTCCTGAGACTGAGGATTTACATTGCATCCCATGCATGAAGGCATTCTTATCCACTGTTTTGAAGGTGAATCAATAAAAGATACTCAAAGAAGTCTAGTAGACATTTTCAATTACATAGATTAGCAATAAAGCAAGTTTATATAAGCACACATATTTAGATGCAGAAGGTAATGATAGAATACTCAAAAAGAAATCTTGCAGTATCTCTAGTTTTCCAGAAATTTGGTTCATCAGGCCATGGTTGTTAAGTCCAAAGTAGCATGAATATGCATGGATGAACAAAAGCTCCATGACATGAGATCACTTAAAGTAGTCGGCTTACATGTGACTTGTGTGCATGTGTGTAGTAAATTATCATTTATCTCTATGGTGGTTCTTCACACTGACATCAGGGAGCTGGTGCTTTATGTCTGACAACTGACATAAAAAAAGCCTTGTCTTAGAAAGCTCACAGCAGAAATACATATAACAAACTTTAGGGACTCAAAAAAACCCAAAGCAGTACTTCTGTCAAAAAGCCAAAGCATGTACGGACTGGTAACACTAAGGTCAATGTTGCTGTATGATTAGACATAGCATCATAGTGGCCAGTGTCTGATGTCTCCAAAGGCCAGAGTGGCAGAGTGAAGGAAATACACTAAAAGAGTGAAGGGGATTGAATGGCTCTTACTTCTGGTGCTAGGGCACTAAACCATTAACCCGCTAAGTGTGGGAGGGAGTAGATTCCAGAGAAGTGCTATTTTCTTTCACCTGACCTCAGCCTTTATTTTTTTTTTTTCCTTATACATACAGGCATGGAGAGAAGTAGAAGCAAATGAGAGCGGATCAGCCTCTGGTTTTATTCTTGCAGTACAACCACTGGTGAAGCACCTTGGGATCTGCGTCTTCACAGACACAGGCAAAGATTTCCACCACCTTCTATAGGAGTGGGACAAAACACTGTGCTTCACACTGTGAAGTCTTAGACCTCTCATAAAACTTAATCTTCTCTCACTGAATCAGAAGATGTTTTCCCACTTGTTTCAGTGAATGCAAAATCTACCACAAGAACAGGTAGAAGCTGGATAGGATTAAGGAATTTACAATGTGTTTAACATTTTAAGTATAAAAGTACTATCTGAGTTGTCGTTCCTAAGGGATAAAAAAATTGATGGATATATTAGCTGGGTGAAAAATTGGCATACCAAATTATGTCTCCTTTGGCACTCACACCAAGTAATTGTGAAAGTGGGCAGTTCAAGATGATGAAGACAGTCAGATTTTTCTCTAGCTCACTTGGAAGATATTTCTATCTATCTGCTTCCTGTACAACCGCTTGCATGACATTTTAGAATTCTTTTTCCATAAATATTCAGGTATAGAGGTTTAGCATTTAGTTTAACATTCAGACATGAAAAGTTGGATTGCCTGAAGGTGAAAAAAAAAAAAAAAAAAAAAGAAGTGTAACCAGCATGCTCCTTTCTTGTAGTGTTTCTTGTGCTTCTAATGCTCAGAATGTACATTTTGTAGATGCTTGGTGTTTTGGGGTTGGTTTGGGGTTTTATCTTGCTTGTTTTTTTCTTTGAAGATTGTTGAGGTTTTTTTATTATGGGGGGTATTTTTCCAAAGAGAGACAGAGCTTGTCCAATTATTTCTGTGGTCAAGAGAAAAACATACAAATAAATAAAATTTTCTAACTTAGCTTATGTGTTCACACAGGGAAGGCTATAAGCATCTCAAACACTAGTCACAGTGCAGAGTTGTACATAATCTGGGCCATTATTCAGAAAACTCCTCTAAAATTGTAGCAATAATCTCTGATCTTATTCATGCCAATATTGAAGCTTTTATTGACCAGCTTCAAAATCTGATTTGGGCTTAGAGGTCAGTGGAGGAGTTATTCACATTAAATTTTTTGTAGTTAATGCAGAGTATAGACTCTGACCTGAAGTGATACATCTTGCTGTGTATGCGCGGTTGCTGGCTTATTTGTGCATATATTGGCATTTTTCACAAGCAATTTAGTTGCAGATTTTCAGATCTCTGCTACACAGTTGCAGTCCCCTGAAGTGTACAAAACTCCCTGAAGTCAATTTGACTTCCTATGCATAACTTTTCATAGGATCAGACAAATGTTTGCAGTCTAGATTTAGATTCCCCTGAAAAATTGACCTTAGTTGTGTCACAGTGAGAATGTCCTGCAGAATTGAGCTTAGTATCCAGCAGAAACTTATCTAACCTAATTTTTAATCCTTACATACATCAGAAAAGAGAGGAGGGCTGATTTGTCGTGTTTTAAGCCCAGCTGGTAACTCAGTACCATGCAGCCGTTCACTCACACCCCCCCCTTCCTCCATTCCTCTCCTGGAGGGATGGGGAGGAGAATCAGAAGGATGTAACTCCCATGGGTTGAGATAGGAACAGTCCAGTAACTAAGGTGTAACACAAACCACACTGCTGCTACCACCAATAATAATAGTGATAAGGGAAATAACAAGGGAAGAGAATGCAACTGCTCACCACCTGCTGACCGATATCCAGCCTGACTGAGCAGCGATCTAACCCTTCTGGGTAACTGCCCACAGTTTACATCCTGGGCATGATGTGCTGTGGTATGGAATGCCTTTTTGGTTAGTTTGGGTCAGGTGTCCTGTCTCTGCTTCCTCCCAGCTTTGCCTCCTCCCTGGCAGAGCCTGAGACTCACAAAGTCCTTGGTCAGACTAAACATTACTGAGCAGCAACTAAAAACATCGGTGTTTTCAGTGCTGTTCCCAGGCTGAAAGTCAAAACCACAACACTGCCCCAGCTACTAGGAAGGAGAAAAATGACTGCTACTGGGGAAGCCATGACAATCCACCCCCTATTCCATACCATTAATGCCATGCTTAGATCCCACATTTTCAATATACCATCACTCTTATCTCACATATATACACATATATATACATCCACACATACATAAAGAGAGAGAGATCATTCTTTAGTGCATGAACCAATCCCTATAAAGCTGCTGAGTCCATCTGGTCCATGCTGTCAGGCTTCATCACTTGTAACAGTCTTCCAGAGCAGGAGAAGCTGTGTGCAGTGTTGGATCGTTGCCTGCTGATGCTGATCATTCCTTTACCACAGAACTCATCTGGTTTCATCAAAGTTCATTATTTGTTGGGGTGATGGTCAGAGGGAAGTCAGGGCCAGTCGCCGGTAACCTAAAGACATCTAGTTGGTGGGCTACAAATGTGCTACATAGCAGGCAACAGCATACAATTGAGTTCATTGGCTGTTTTCTCCTAAAATCAAATCCCCTTGAGGTATACATCGGACTTCCCCATCTTCCCGCATTACCCACCAAGTATATCTGGGTCTCTGAGCAAAAGCAATCCCACGAGTGGGTTTGCCTTTACCTGAAGCAGGAATAACCCAGACTGTCTTCCCCAGCAAATTCTTTATGTGCACCACAGGAACGTTGTCCCCTTCCACAGTATGTAGAAGTTCTGATTGGGCTGGGCCAGCCCTGTTGGCAGATCCTCTGGTGGTGACCAACCAGGTGGCCTTTGGTAAGTGTGTATCCCAATGTTTGAAAGTCCCACCACCCATTACTCTCAGTGTAGTTTTTAACAGCTCATTGTACCATTCGATTTTCCCAGAGGCTGGTGCATGGTAGGGGATGTGATATACCTACTCAATGCCATGCTCTTTGGCCCAAATGTCTATAAGTTTGCTCCAGAAATGAGTCCCATTGTCTGACTCAATTCTCTCTGGTGTGCCGTATCGCTGCAAAATCTGTTTCTCAAGGCCCAGGATAGCGTTCCGGGCAGTGGCGTGGGGCACAGCATATGTTTCCTACCATCCAGTGGTTGCTTCCACCATGGTAAGCACATGACGCTTGCCTTGGTGTGTTGGTGGGAGTGTGATATAATCAATCTGCCAGGCTTCCCTGTATTTGCACTTCAGCCATTGACCTCCATACCAAAGAGGCTTTAACCGTTTAGCTTGCTTAATTGCAGCACATGCTTCACACTCATGAATAACCTGGGCAATAGTGTCTATTGTTAAGTCCACCCCTTGATCATGAGCCCATCTGTATGTTGCATCTCTGCCCTGATGGCCTGAAGTGTCGTGGGCCCACCGGGCCAAAAATAATTCATCCTTATGTTGCTAATCTAAGTCCATCTGAGCCACGTCAATTTTAGCAGCTTGATCCACTTGTTGGTTGTTCTGATGTTCCTCAGTGGCCTGACTCTTGGGTACATGATCAACTACGTGGCATACCTTCACCACCAGGTTCTGCACCCAGGCAGCCATGTCTTGCCACAGTGCAGCAGCTCAGATAGGTTTACCTCTGTGTTGCCAGTTGCTCTGCTTCCATTGCCGTAACCCCCGCCACAGGGCATTCACCACCATCCATGAGTCAGAATAGAGATAAAGTACTGGCCACTTTTCTCACTCAGCAATGTCCAAGGCCAGCTGGATGGCTTTCACTTCTGCAAACTGACTCGATTCACCCTCCACTTCATCAGTTTCTGCAACTTGTTGTCGAGGACTCCATACTGCTGCCTTCCATCTCTGATGCTTTCCCACAATGCAACAAGACCCATCAGTAAACAAGGCATTCTGCTTTTCACTTTCTGACACTTTATTATATGGTGGGGCCTCTTCAGCACACATCACCTCCTCCTCTGGTGACCTTCCAAAACCTTTGCCCTCAGAACCAGGGACATTTTTTTCCTTTTGAAGGAGCTAGATAGCTTTGAACAGGGTTCTGTAAGCATAGGCCAAGCCCCGGCACGCTGCCATAATTTGTCCCTCTCTGGTATGGCCAGAATGACAACACACCTCATTTAAGTGTTTTACTAATTTTTCTGTATTCTGCACTTGTTTGGTGGTGAAATTCCAAAGCACTGGAGGGGCCCACTGGCCTAGATACTTGCCCGTACTATCCCACACACCCTGCCACTCATGACTGTAAAGCCTTGGGGAAAATCTCTTGGTCCTCCTATATCATCATCTAACCCTAGACAAGGCCCAAACCTGACTGTTTAACTCTTGAGATCAGATGAAATGGTTGTGGGTAAAACACACTCTGTATGTGTGTCAACATGGTGATCCCCATCACAATCATCAAGCAGGTCTCAAGGTTACCTAAAGGCCATTCAAAACCTTCAGAACTCTCAGATGATGCTGTAAACTGTCGGGGGGGGGGGGAGGGGGGGGGAGAGAGGCTGAGAACGTAAGAAAATGTTTCCTTAATGGGTTGACCACTCGAGAAGGGGAAAAAAGATGTGTAATTGCTAAACACTTCTATTATATACCTCCCAAAGTGCAGAGGTGGTGACCACAATGGGAATGCAAACCAGACCAGTTTCATGATCAACGATTCTATAGTATTACAAGTCATTACCATAAAGCACAATAAACCAAGAACCTTAGCCCAAGGCCTCCAGCTGATAAACACTAACACAGCAAATACTGGCTGTAAGTAAGGTACAACATGCTGAAACTATGAGATCAAGAGCAACATCTCTGAGAGCCAATAAAACAGCATTGTGATGAGTGATTATTAACCTGAAACAATGAGTGCTTATCACAGATATGATTAGACACACTCTGGTCAGATCTGTCATTTTCTCAAACCTTCATTCCCCATGCTGGGCACCAAAAAGAACTGTCGTGTTTTAAGCCCAGCTGGTAACTCAGTACCACGCAGCCGTTCACTCACACCCCCCCTTCCTCCATTTCGCTCCTGGAGGGATGGGGAGGAGAATCAGAAGGATGTAACTCCCATGGGTTGAGATAGGAACAGTCCAGTAACTAAGGTGTAACACAAACCACACTGCTGCTACCACCAATAATAATAGTGATAAGGGAAATAACAAGGGAAGAGAATGCAACTGCTCACCACCTGCTGACCGATATCCAGCCTGACTGAGCAGCGATCTAACCCTTCTGGGTAACTGCCCACAGTTTACATCCCGGGCATGATGTGCTGTGGTATGGAATGCCTTTTTGGTTTGTTTGGGTCAGGTGTCCTGTCTCTGCTTCCTCCCAGCTTTGCCTCCTCCCTGGCAGAGCCTGAGACTCACAAAGTCCTTGGTCAGACTAAACATTACTGAGCAGCAACTAAAAACATCGGTGTTTTCAGTGCTGTTCCCAGGCTGAAAGTCAAAAACCACGACACTGGCCCAGCTACTAAGAAGGAGAAAAAATGGCTGCCACTGCTGAACCTATGACATGGTTCTATAAAATGGTGATGCTTCCTCTCCACCAGCAGGATCTTGCTGGCACGAAGCATTAATTTGAGCCCCAAGTGTCTGTGGATTTGTTTATTTACAATTTGAACTACTGCGTTCATCAAAAGATGCTCATAAATGTGGCTAGGTGAGATCTGTTAAGGGGCTACTTTTAACTTACTCAGTACCACTGCAGTGTTAGTTCATGTCCAAGGATACACAAGTACTTGGCACTTCTCAGAAAATGTTTTTCTTCTGCTTTTGCCCTTACTGTGCCTTTCCTAAGATTTTTTTTGAACCATCACCTTAAATGAAATAGAAAAAAAGGATTTTTATGCATTCTTCCTCCTTTTAATGCTTTTATTTTCAGCACCTTTCTTTGGCTGCTGCTGGTTTTTTTTTTTCTTTTCTTTTTTCTTTTTTATTTTTTCTTCCCTTATTGGTAATCCATATTTCTTACAGAGTTCTCAGTACATGACACTGCCAGCTTTGTCCTACCATACTCTATTTCAGTGCTGGCCAGCTTGGTGCATCCACTTATAATATGATGAATAACATCTGGAGCCTGTCCACACAAGTTACATTCTCATCTTAGAGCTTTTTTAAGACATCTCTCCTTCCCTGTACAAATAGCCCACTCCGGTGTGGCCACAATGAAATTCTCCATTTCTCTTTTCAGTCTTCTGACAGTCTACCTGCCATTTGCCACTGTCTTCTTGTGCGGTTTTCAAAATTCTTTCCATGCAGCTCTTTTTCAATTGATTCTCCTTGTGCTGTTCTTACTGCTGTTTGACTAATAAATTACCCTCAATGGCAGAATCTTTCCCTTTTAATTTTGGATTAAACAAGCCTGTTTCTTATCTACAGTTTCTTAACTTGTACAGATTCCTTTCCTACAACTGTTGTCTTTCTCTGTTCTTCCTGACAACATAAAATCCATTTTTATCTGCGCTCACATTCATTACCTTAATCAACAGTAACTTCTTATTAGTCTTACAAGTGCATTGCCTTAGATTAACTGGATTTACTTCTGAAGAAGAATACCATTCTTTCACACATTCTAGTTAGTTATACAGATTTGCCAGTATACATGGGCCAAATAGGCCATCAAAAGATTGTGGAATCTAAAGTGAAGGTAGAATGGATCTAGAAAGGAACAGGTGGAGCCATGATGGTAACGTTGAATTGAAAAGCTAACACTTCCTAAATGAAATAGGTGGTTGTGGAAACATAAAGAGAAATTTCGCGGTTGAATCACCAGTTGTTATTTGCTGCAATTTAGTTCATACTATTGTGTCTTTTTGGCTGCCCTATCTATCTACTGAGGATATTCTAAAAAATGACTTCTAAAAATCAGGTTGCTGAAATTTTGGGGGTCATTAGGTAGGTCCCCCTAATTACCATGGCTCTACAGGGGGTGGGAAAAAGCTCCTGGAATGTAGACAACAATGTAATTGCCTCAAAAATTCATTTTAAATAGGGAATTAAGCCATAACAGGACAGACACACACACACACACACACACACACACACACACACACACGCGCGCGGACCGGATGACACAGAAAGGCAGAGACATTCCTGTGTTGAGTATCTTGATAAAGGCAGTGTCTTCAATTTCAATAGGCCTTTTGTTTTTCCTTCTGCCATTTGTAGAAATGAGAACAAAAGAAGAATGAAGGCAGCAATGCTTAGTTCTAGATTTGAATCAGAGCTACTGTAACCACAGCAATGGACAGTGACTTCCCATGTGATACAGAAGGTGAGAAATTCACATCAGAATTATAGCCACCTGTAAATAATACCTCTGGACACCAGAAGTCCTTAACTCAGAGTCATTTATAGAGGCATTGGTACTCTAGAATTAGTACAGCGAAACCATCTGCTAATGATGGTAAGAAGTATTTTCCTTTAAAGAAGATCTTAAACTGCAAGCTCTCCTACTTGCCTCATGAAAGACTAATATCCATATAAATTTTTAGGAAATGTAAGGAAAAGTTAGCATTTTGCTTCTGAGCATAATATATTCACGCATTGAAGGAACTCTGCAAGCTGTTGCTGAGTGCATAATGGAAGTTATTTCTGCCCACACAGTTGATGAGTTACCAGCATCCAGTAGCAGTTAACAGATATTGACTTTTTTCAGAATGTATATTACGAGTGTTCAGGTAGAAATGTTAATGTTAAGAGATTTCAGTGGCTCTGAAGACAACTATAGAAAGTTTCTGGTTTTTGCTTCAGGTCAAAATCTTCCCTAAGCAGTGGACACCAAATCTCTTATTGTCTAAGACACATTTGAAAGCATGTTTCAGAGCAGGTTTTGTGGTCCTAAATCTGCTTATGGATCCACTATAGAGAAGAGCAACATAGCTTGCACTGTGAAGAGGCATCCTTGACATTTTCAGAAGTCAAAAGGTGGGAAAAGTGCCAGTACCAATGCACCCCTTGATGCCTGATCAAGGGTCAGTCTTTACAGGGCCTATCTGAAAGACAGTCTAGCATGGTACAATGTTTGTTTTTACAAATCGTAGACCTTCCTGTGGAAGCAGTACATCCATACCTCTCAAGATGACTAAATACACTACAAAACATATTAGAAAAAAATGCAACAGCACTGTGAGTATGGATTACAGCCAAAATGATTACAGTCAATGCATTGGAATGGACTGACTCTTTGGCAAATCCCCACAATCAAGACAGTCAAGAACAAATTGTATTAAAAAATATATATTTGCTTATGTTACTAAAAATGGTAGATTGCCAAAAGTGACTAAGAATAATTGCTTCTTTGTATTTTATTCTGCCTGTGTAATGAAATTAAATTGGTCTGCTTAGTCACACTTTTTGCTTGGAATCACTGGGCTGTTTTGCTCCAATGAAAGTTAAAGAGTTTAGTACATTTGATTTTGATATGACAGCATAAGCATTTAGAAAAATAATCAGACAAAAATATCTATCCTATTTTCAACATAGTAAAAATAAGTTCAAATGTTTTCAGAGAAATAGAGTTTAATGAAGGGCTTTGCTTGAGAGAATATAGATTTTTTGGAACATAAAGTACAGCCTTGAGAGAAGTCTGATACATTAGTAAGAACATCATGAAATATTCTGTGAAGGTCTACATATGAAAGCTTTTTAATTGGGTGATAATTGGCTATTCCAATTCTCCATTAGTAATATCTGGATCATAATTAAAGAAAAAAAAAATAGGAATCCTTCCTTTGTAAAGATTTTAAGTAATTGTAGAACTATTTAGACCCTATTTTTAGCCTAAAGAGCAAACAGAAGTTTGTTAGGTAAAGTTTATGAAGCTCAAGACCCTTTTTAGATTCCTTTTTTTTTTTTTTTTTTATATCATCCTACTTGCAAACAATGATCTCTCTTTTTTTTTTCTCTCGCTTTTTAAACTGTTCTATTTTCACCACTGAAGTCATAGCTGCTGAATTAAGTAGGAAAAGATAAGGTTTCCAAGTACTGGTTACATCTCAGAATGAATTTGAAAGAAGATGAAGCAGAGGTGTTTATGATATTCAGTGATTAAAAAAAAAAAAAAAAAAAAAAAAAGATAATCTGTCCTTGAACCTTGTCCTCTAAGGATCAGTGCAAAGAGTCTTATTTTGATTAACTTGTGAAAGATGAATTAGGGATTGGGGGAAGGAGAACAAAAGGAAGAAGAATCCTTAATTACAATCTTAAGCAACTGTGTGCAATCATGTTTCAGGATTTTCTTGCCTGAATACATCTTATTAAGTTGTAACCATGCACTCAGATGCTCTGTAACTTGGAGGATGAAGATTGCTTCTAGTTTCTCTCTTTAAACCACTTCTGCTGTTCACGAATGCCATGATGCTGAATTGCCTTTCCAGATTAGAAGGGTGACATTGGAAATCACATGTCTGAAAATGAAGCTAAAGGACAAAGAGCGCATACCAGTTACATATTATATTTATTAAAATACACACGCCTGTTTACATCTATGTATTCTAAAGCTACAAACAAATTCAGAAATTAAAATTATTTAAAAAAAAAGAAACCTTCGTGATCTAAACCAATTGTTTTGTAATTTTATCCTCACATTATTATTATTGACACCACACTTCGCAGTATAATATGTAGGAATAAACATTAATTATAAATGCACGTTACTAGTTTGTTCATAGCATGCTGAGAATGCTTTTCAAAAACCAGAAGACATTGGCCAAGGCTCATTCCTTACAGTTGCCCTTGGCATGATCCATTGTTCTAAAAACAGTACATGTTAAAAATATTTTTGCCCGTGGAAAATGTCAGTTCAGCAGCTTAGCCAACGTTTGGAACCTCTGCGTTTTTTTTTTTTTTTTTTTTTTTTGGTGTGTGTGTGTTTTTTTTTTGTTTCTTTTTTTTTTTTTTTTTTTTTTTTCTCAGGAGGCGTCCTGACTCCTGAGTGATAGCGTTTCATTTGTAGATCTGCTTCACTCTGCAGACCCAAAAGGCTTCAGCAGCGCTGAAATGAGGCAGAAAGTTTGTGCTGCCTTTTTCCCAGCCGGACCAAGTCCAAACAAAGCAGGTATTCATTTCCCAAAGCAACTCCGGGGTTGCGGGGCCGTGCGTGGATGCTGCCAGGCATCAGCCCCAGAGTGACACTGCGTCTTCCCCTCCTACCCGGGCTCTGAGCATCGGAACGGCCACGGCCGCCTCTCCCTGCCGTTTACACTATGAAAACACCTGATTTACTTGTTCTAGTGTGGGGTTTATTATTTATTTTTTAATTTTATCCTCTTCTCTCTCCTCGCCACCCCGGTTTAAACAGGAGGCGGATAGGAGGGACAGCAGCGCTGCAGAGGCAGAGAGCAGCAGGGGTCAGGGGCTTTGGGTCCCTTGAGCCCCTCGGTGACAAGTCTCAGCCTTGCCCCGGGACTAAGAGGGGGGACCCCGACCGGTTGCCCCCCCCTCCCCCTGCCCCAGCTTCCCCACGCAGGCCAGGCGAATGGGTCGGGGGGGGGTGAGGCTTGGATTTTGCAAGTGGAAGAAGGGCAGGCTGGGGAGACTGAAAGGGCAGAACTGTAAACTGGGGACCCCGCAAGTTCAAACTAGTTTTGAGACTTCGCCTTCATGCCTCGAGAGCTCAAGGCGGCTCCTAGGACAAGTGTGGAGGGGGGTGGTGGAGGGGGAATAAAAAATTTCTTAAACTCTCTCCTTGAGCTCCGCGTTTCGAACATAAACCGAGAGACACATTGGCTCCCGCCCCACCCCCTAGCCCGGCTCCTGATTTTTATCCAAAGGACTCCATCTGCATATCCTGTCAAGAAGGAGGAGGAGGAGCGGCGGGGGGAGTGGGGTCGGGCAGGCTGCTTGTTCCCTGGATCCCTTCTCAATAGCCACTGATGGGTTTTCGGGAGGTACAAAGAGTCCCGGTACCTCCACCGCGCGCCCTCGGACGGAGCTGGCAGCCAGCTCTGGCCGCCGAGCCTTGATATCCCCTGCCCAGAGCAGCATCCCCACCTCCTCTGCCTCCTTCCCTCCCTCCCTCCTCTTTCCCTCCCTCTTCTTCCTCCTCCTCCCGCAGCCACGATCCGCACCCAGTCGGAGCTGGGCTTGGCACCGGCACCCACTTCTCTCACCGTGCGCCCAGCAGCTCGCCGTGCTGCGCCGTGTCGCGCTGTGCTGCGAAAGAAGGAGGGGGGCGGCGGAGGTCCTACCTCCGCGGGTGCAGGCGAGTGCGCGGGAGGGATCGCAGCCCTCATGCCAGGCGGGAGCCCGGCCGCCCGCAGCCCGGCCCCAGCTTGGGAGCATCCCGCCATCGTTTCGCTGCGGACGCACCGTGGGTCTTTGGGATTAAAATACTCACTGAGCTGGGCAGCCGAGGGAGAGGGGGAGAAGGTAAGTGCCGGCTGCACCTCTGCCTTTCCTTACCTTCCTCACCCCTTTTCCCTCTCATGTAGCCAGAGGGAGACCGGGAGCAGGAGAGGGCTTTGCGCGGCTTAGCTCCCCCGCCTTGCCCCGACTCCGCTCCAGCTCGGCAACGGGGCTACGGCTCCGCGGGGCGGCGCGGCAGCAGCCGCAAGTTTCCCCCTGCCCGCGCTCGGAGGCGGCCCGTGCTGCTTGTCTGGGGAGGAGAGAGGGGAGAAGCTGGAGCACCGGCACCAGGTGTGGCAGGGCACCGTGGGAAGTAAGAGCACCAATGCTATAGGCGTCTGCGCACATTCTGAAAAATAAGAGAACAATAGCATCTCTCCGACTCTTCGGAGAAGTCTCACAGGCACAAGCGGGGAAGTGGGTTGGGGGAAGGGAGGACCACAGACTTCTGCAAAATACAGGGAGCCCTAAGTCCCGACTGCCTCAGCCCTTTCTGCGAAGCCAAAGCTCCCGTCTTGCTTCGCCTTAGAGTCCGGCACTGATGCTACAGTGCAAAAAATTATCGAGGACAAGAAATTTCCTGAGTTATGTGGCAGAGCTCTCCCCCTTTTATGTCAAGGGTGTTATAAAGTTTGCAAATGTTGAAATGATGGGAGGTTTTTTCTTTGATTAGTATTCAGATGGTAAGGCTAGATCTGCAGTGCTTGGCTGTTTGATACTGACCCTTCCCCCTCCACCCCGTCCCCCCATATATCCATGTATCCACACAGAAGCATGTCCTGCTTTCCTACAAGAGGTTGTGTGCACCAGCAGCAAGTGGTTTGTAATCTGGATCCTCAGACTTCTAGTTGCTAAATGAAAGAATAATTATCCCTTTTTGGGTAAGATTTAACCCTTATACTCGTGATTTCAAAAGGTGAGGTAGTTCAGGTGAGCCAAGATTCTGCAGACAATATCTTCCCTGACAAATCGGGGGATTTAGGGAGGGATGCGAGATGAAAACTAGTGAAGCATTCTGATTCTGGGAACTGAAATATTGACACTTTAATCTTTTCCCATTGCAAGGGTAAAATCTGGTGTTCTGGTAGATAAGTTCTCAAGTCAAAGCAGAGACTTGAAAGGGCAGCTTATACTTCATGGTCTCTTAACAAGACATATTGCCTTACTATTTTTCAGCTAAAACATAGGTGATCATACAGCCTTGCAGAAGATAAATCACTTTTCCAGGGCAAATAAGTAAACACATAAAGGAGCCGAATTCTGAAGAATGCCAGTTTCTGAAACAGTCTCTTCTTGGCAGTGATATATGACTTTATTTTTGTGCCCGTATTACATTTACTAATTGTTCCTCTGTCACATTGTTTAAAGTTAGCAGCGACTTTTTACTGGTGAAAGCTGGATTTTCACCCTGTTTCTGGAAAAGTTAGGTCTACGTGTTCTCTGGTGAAGAGCTATTCAAGATGGGCAATATCATGGAGATGCATAAGTAAATTTAGTTTGCTTAGAACATCACTACTGAAGATACAACAGGTCAACAGATAAAGATTGGTTGAGAAATGATGCTCATAGCGATATCAGAACAGTTTTAAAGATGCAAAAGTGAGGTGAGGTCATTTAGATGTAATATGACTGTGCCTCATTAGAACTAGTTCAATGTGACTGGTGAGATATCATCTTTTGGGGAAAAAAAGAATAACAACCCCATTATACAAATCCAAAAGAACTATCTAGGGACCAAATGCAACATCCTGTTTAAAGTTCTTGTACATGCTTTTCTAGCTCTTCAGCCTGCAACTACCAGGGGATCTAATCTAGGCACACTTCTTTTACAGGATCACGAAGAGAGGTTAAGTAAGATTTAAAAAACCATTGCAATAAAATCCACAACATAGTGGGAAGAGTAAATGAGCTAACTGGCTCTGACAACTTTTAATATTAGGCATGTGAAGTATCTTGGGTTTGAACCCTTAATATAGATTAAAAGCTACCTGGAATAATAAGGATATATCAAAGGTAAAAATCTGAGCTACCACTGCATGTTAGAAGTGTGTGTCAGTTAATGTTAATAAAAATACAAATGTAAGTAATGTTGACTGTTTTCTTGTAAGAAGCCATTAAAGATTGCCATTTTAATCAGAGGGTATTTCACCCTTACAATAGGAGATCTTGCTGTAATTAAAGGCTGATTAAGGTCACTGGAATTGTGTTAAGAGTCAAATGACAGCCTCACAACTCTCTTAAATCTACATTTATTGATTTAATAACAGAGGACTCTTGATTATTTGCCATTGATCTAATGGCAAACCATTAATATCTTTCATATAAAATGGTAATTATAGAGCATTTGTGTAACTGCAGATTACCCATGAATTATCTGATAAGAATGTGTGTGTGCATGTGCATGTTGTGTCCATAATTTTCTATGTTTCTTCAACAGTCAGAGACTTGACTGAAGAAAATCATTATTAATGCAAACCTTTAGATTGCTCTACTCTAAATTAAAGTCTCTGCTATAAACCTGGCTAAGCCTTTCCTCAAAAGTATTCAACTCACAAATTAACTCCAGTGCGCAATGAAAATAGAAAATATTTGAAAGTTCAAATAGTTTGCTGTTAAATGAACTGCTTGGGAGTCAGTTTTAGTACCAGGTTGGCTGGTAAGTTTCTGTATATATTTTTTGGTATTGGCTTCAGTGTCTGATGTGTTCTGTGGTTCTTCAGTGAAGGCCTTTCTTGAGCCATTCAGTCTAGTTTATCATGCACACTTTTTTTTTCATGTACACTTTCATGCTACTAATGTGTATTGTTTTCTGATGTCAATAAAAGTCAAATTCTAGCTGAGGAAGGGTGCATAAAATAGATCATGGTTATTTCAGTTCTTGTGTCAAACCAGGCTTAACTCTAAGCAGTAATGCAGGAGTGCCTCCTCTGGGAATTCAGTGGTTCTGCAAGAAAGTCATCCCTAGGTATTCGGTGAAGTTCCTCAGCTTAAATGAGGCTGCAGAAACTGACCTTGTGGAAATTTAAATATTTGACTTGATTGGTCACAGATATACAAATAATGCTGGTGTTTCTTTTCAATGCCTTATCAAATTAGCATGTTTCTTTCCAGCAACTTAGATCTATAAAATGTTCCACAACAAGGTGAAAAACCAATAAAGCACTTTGTCATGGAGAAAATGATATTAAGAAAAAAACCTTTATTTTGTTAATTTTTCTTGTGCAAAGAAAGAAAAATACCAAAACCCCAAACAACTTAGCACTCTAGCAGCATACAATCTTCTGATCAGCTGCAGAGCACTATGAAAGACCAAAAGCTGTTGCCTGGTTTTCTTTACACGTTTTTTTGGACGACTTATCATGTATTCAAGTATGCCTAGTGTTTTTCTGTTGTCTCATCAGGTCCTTTCACCTGAGTCAGAGGGTATTTGAGCCAGTTTAGTGTAACAGCGCCATGTGTTTGGAGCAGTGATAGTTTAATGCTTGATAACCAGATGCAGACTGCAGGATGTGCACTACATTTACAGATCTCCCATGTGCATATTTAGGCCAGTTAGCAGCAGGAGGATATAATCTGTAGTTGTAATGTCATCTGGCATAGTGAGTTAATGGGTTTCATCATATTGCAGAGCTTCATTTCATGGAAGGGTCCCCACCTCACTTACTCTAAAGGGACCCTCCTTCTTTACGTTTTTTTTTCCTCTCTTTCCAGGGTAACCAGACATAGCAGTTGACACCATTATTAGACATGTTATCTTCTCTAAACCCTTTGTTTCAAGCATCCCAGAGTTCTTGTGCATGTGAAGGAGTCTCCTGTGGTATTTAGGATGTGTGACATGGATGAGGTACAGGCTTATAGCAAAAGGGAATTTTCTCTGCCACAGAGGGTGACACCCTTTCCAATGGGCACCGTAAAATTGAATGTCAAAACGTGAACATTTTAGTGAGGGTAGTTCACCTCTCAGGAGGCTCACCTACTCATTATACAGTGTTTAAGGGATCATGATTCAAGATCCAGTGGCAACAGTTACCCTCAGAGCTACCTCAACATGCAGGGTCTTATTTTATTGAATGACTAAAGTAGAGAGAAAAAATCTGACAAACATGGTGTCTGTCCACTACTGACCAAGCTAAAGCAAGATTTACTAGCAGTTGTTGTCTGGGCTGCACTTTCAGGGTCAGTGAGGCCCAGGTTTACAAAGTAAATTTTGCAATGGTATGAAAAATTTAAGCAATTTTTGAGAGGAAAACAATGGTGGGGCATGGAGGAAGAGGCAATAGCAGTGGAAAACTCTTCAGTTACACCTTCAGTGGATGCCCGGAGCTGACAGCAAGATTCCAAAATAGAGAAATGTAATCCGGACTGGCGGAGTTTACTAATGGGAAAGGGTTTGGAGTTCCACTTGTCCCTGAAGAATTTTATACATTGGAGGAACTTCAGGACAATATACTGTGAAGGACAAAATTTGGGTTGAAGGGGTGGACAGGGAAATTATATGGTTCACAGATGCAGCTGGCACTATGATGCTGGTGGAAATGTGTAAGAGGAAGTCTGCAGGAATTTGCACTTTGGCTGCAAAGGTTAGGTGGTACAAGCGTTAATCTCAAGAATCTTTAGCAAACTGCCCTACAAGGCTGGGGAAATCTCAGGGGTGGGGAGAGGGGGCTTCTGTGAGGATATCTGAGAGACTGAAGACAATCTGTCCATATCTACTCGGTGCTTACTGCTATACACAAACAGCAAGAACTAGTCTTGATGCGTTGTTTTAGAAATTATGGAGTGAAGCAAAATATTCAGAGAGATTTTCAGTGGGTGTAAATTACCCTTAATTGCTTGCAGTGAAGGGAACCATTCCTTAAAGCTTAAGATCTTATTCATGATCTGAATGTTTTCAATAAATCAAGATTGCCCCTCAGAGACAGTGCATAATAGTGTCTTTTTGACACTAGCAGATTGTTTTGGCAGAGTAGAGTAGTAACATTTTTCAGATTAGCAGTGTTCATCAGAACACTTCTGCTACTAGACTGTGGCTTAAATATAGTTCTATTTCTATGTAGCAGATGGAAGAAAAAGAAGGTTTTATGGTATATATTGCATAAGGAGGTTATTATTTTTCCAAATGTATATTCTTCAGCCTGATGTTTTATACATCAACCAGCTGTTTAGGAACACAAATATGAGAGATGAGATATTAAGTGGTTATTTTTTATGTTTTAGTGTTTTGGTTGGTTGGCTAGTTGGGTTTTTTTTTGCTATTATTCTAATAGTTTTTCACATATTCAGTGTGTTACTGTTCTATTAAGACATACTATGTGCACAGTCCAGATCACATAACATACTCTTTGAATTACACACCAGTTTTTATACTTTATATTTTTCACATTTTTTCTGATTTTCAGGATTATATGTAAAGTAAATAAAGAATAAAATCTTATACATGAAAAGTAGTGCCTGGTGATTTAAATATACCAGCAGACAAATGAATTTTATTTTTAAAGCCTAAACTATGTAGGCAAAGCATGAATGAGGAGGCATGATTGTATTTTGGCCCTGTATGCAGTGCAGAGCAGCATTTTGCAGATCCAGAAATAAGATGTAAAGGTGCACTTATGTCCTAAGGTAATTAATGACATTAATTAAGCAGAAATATTTCTCTCTTCTGTGTACTCTGAGTCCTGTTTGTTCAGAAAGTGATGTGTTTTATAAAAGAATATCTTTAAACACAAAATACAAAATGGTTTCAGGTCAATTTTGCCTTCAGTTCACACTCAAGCCTGTAGATGCAGATGATGGAGAAGGCACTGAAACCAGAACACTGCATTACTTCTGTTGCTTTCAGTGTTAGCCTCATCCACCACTACAAGTGCTACCCTAAACATTGAAGTTATGCCTTGACAAGGAAAAAAACTCTAACAGCACTTTTTAGTTTTTAGTTTAATGAATGTTGTGAAGTTGCTTATGTGGTCTTGTGGATTTCATACTTATGGACTTCACAGAACAGGTGATGTTGAAGTGCTAGTTATACTTGGACAGATATATGTATGTGTGTATATATATATGCAAATGTGTAAATTCATGCATATACATTTAGATATATATTTTCTTTAAAAATTCATATAAAATGTATATCTATACCAGTAAGAAAGGTAATAAAATGCAATTTAATAAATAATTATTCCACAAACAGAAAAGATTTTTAAATACCAAACACTTTTGCTTTTACTTTGACAAGTATCACACACAAAAGACAGTGTGCTGAAAGAACTATAAATAAAAACTGAAAAAGAAGGGCTCTAAGAGGAGTAGGAAGACATCCTGGAAAAGGCAAGGAAGAGAAGAAAGAGTGTTTCAGAGCTGAAAGTGTTGCCCCACAGCTGAATAAAACCACTCAGAATTCTGGTGACTGTGTGGTGGAAGTATTTGAGAGTGAGTAAATGACAACATAATTTTTTCCAGGGGGTGTGAATATTCTGCTTTTCATCAGACTGTGCTGTCTAGCATATGGACTGTTTTTCAGTTGGTATTTTGGGTGCATTTTTCAGTTCTGTGCTGTGGTGTGTGGCTGGGGACCATGGCACTCCATATGGTGGCTTTCATAGTCTTCTGCAGGTGTAAAAGAAAAGATACAAGAGAACACTGCTTGAGATAAAGGTTAGAGCAATTCTAGGTTTGAAATATCTGTTCAGAGCAAGAGCAAGTAAATTCAAACTACTCAGTGGAAAGACACTAACATATTGTAAATTTTTTACTGACATTTCTTAAGAAAATCCATTTTGTATTTTTATCTCTGTTAAATAACAATCTGCTGCATCTTTGAAACAAACTGACAAGTTTATCAATATCAGATATCCTTAACCTGATGTAACTTAGACACAGAGAAGGAAAGTAAAGGGTGCACAAACAGCCTCTACTGGAAACAATGCTTTTCTTATTTGAACTGTGCGTTAGAAAGTGAACATAGCACAGAAGAAGCACAGCTACTCTCCTTAACACTCATGGCAATCATCTCAGTAATTACTATGTTATATGGTCATGATTTGCCCAAAGGGCCAGATCAAAACTGGGCTAGGACTAGTTGGGATTAACCATTTTAAGCTATGCTCTGCTAGCGGGGATGACACCTGCATGTTGATCCCACTGTGAAAAGATTCTTGGTCCATGTTGGAGAGACATCCTTTATAACCATAGCATCATGTTTTGGAAATTAGGGTCTTTAGGTAAGATATTGTCTATTCTCTTTGTTTTGCCTGTAGGGAGACACAGGATTTTCACATACGGAAGCTTTCAAATTGCTGCTGCTTAACAAACACACTCAGTGGGTTGTGGTTTTTCCCACCAGTCTCTAAGCAAAGCCTTTCTGGTGCAGGGCAGTGCCACAGAAGGGATTACTATAAAAAGGCTTTAAATACAGTCTGTAATCAGAAGAGCTTTTTATTTGTTTCATGTTTCTGCCCTCTAGGTACCTTTGGCATCACAATGCATAAGCGTTCTGCAGCTAAAAGAGCCTGACATACTGAAAATAGGTAGCAGAGTTCACATTTCACTCAGTTTTAATAGTAGTGGGTAGGGTTATAATGATAAGCTACCTAGAGCGTTTAACGTGTACGTGATTTAATGTCTAACATTTTTAGATTAATTAAATGTAAAAAGGATGAAAACTTCTTTACTCCAGTGCTTCCTAAGTAGCAGTGGTTTGCTCCAAATGAATGCCTTGTTATCTGTTTCAATTTCATCCTCATTTTCACCTTGGTTTTGGCACTTCTTAAACACTTCTCAAACACTTCTCAACTGCCTCATTGCTCATTCAGGCAAGGAGGATGCTTATTTTAGAGACAGCATTGCTTACCTGGGTGATTCCCTGAAAGACAGGGCTGTGTTTGGTTCTGATTGACAAAAATCATAGTTTTAAAAGCATAATAGTTAAGTCCACATTTTTATTTGGCCAGGGAAGACTCACAGTCATAAAAGGCAGAAAAAAATACTTGATTGAAGTTTTGAGGGTTTTTTTAATAATTTTTTTTATTTCTACCAGTTATTTAATGATCAAGATTTTGAAATAAAATTGAAAAAAATGCAAAAAAAATTAACATTTTATGTGTTAGTGCTGACAAATTGTTTGTCATTAAATCAAGGTTTCATTGAAAACACAAAATCATATTATCCTCTGATCTTTCTGAACATATTTGTTTAAAAGCATATAAACTAGCCTTTCATCCTTACTGTGCCTGACTCTTTAGGAATGTAGTAAAAATGAGTGGGGAGACTCTGAGGGCTTTTTCGTGGGTCAGATTCAGATCAGGTTAAATCATGACATCTGGTGTACAGTGACTAAGAATCAATCAGATTGTTCCAATTCATCTTATACTCCTTTATTTTACTTTTCACTTATCTGGAAGGAGAGTTTTGGTACCATATGTCCTTGCCATTAATATAACTTTCTGCCTGTAACTGGTTTGGAATTATATTGTGGCAATGGCCAGTAAAAGCAGGTTGTAGCAGACAGGAAAATTCAAAACAAAATAGGTTAAATAACTACACCTGATTTGATCATTTTAAAGTGAAAAAAATCATCTGTACTGTGGAAACTGGTGTATTAAGAGAACAGTCATGAGAAAACTTCATAGCTATCAATACAGATATATCAGCAGTAGTAATGCTATCCAATGAACATGCCCTGAATGCTCAGACACTTATTATGTAAACTCAACTGTGATGATGATAAGAAAATTCATAAAGAAATGTTTTTGTTGCATTATGTGAGAGCTGAAAATAATTTGCATTTTGAAAAAAAAAAAAAAGTAAATAAAAAGGTTCTGACAACAGTTCTTGTCTTTTTCCTGGATAGGTACCTACTACACCTTTTCTTTGGTGAAGGTTATTCAGCAGTGGTGACTTCTTCCAATTGACCACTTCACAAACGATTATCTCTGGACTCCCAGCTGACAACCTGACGGAGGCTAGAACTACTGAGACAACTGGAATTGTGCCCGTTCTCATCAAGGTTTTTTCTTTCACAAGGAAAAAAAAAAAGATGAAGTTTGGCAAAGTGGAGTTCTGCAATTTTCTGCAGATTCTAGCTCTTTTCCTGTGTCTTTCTGGGATGAACCAAGCAGAGTTCTCGAGGTCCAGGTCAAAGCCTTACTTTCAATCAGGGAGGACAAGAACCAAACGCAGCTGGGTGTGGAATCAATTCTTTGTGCTGGAAGAATACATGGGTACAGACCCACTCTATGTAGGAAAGGTAGGGGATTTAAACAAACTTTGGAGGGTGCAGATGCTTGGTTTTTTATGTGTTTATATGATGCAACCTCAAAATTATGATTCTGTCAGCAAGGTTGACTTAAGCCAGGATGGGACATGGTTTCATAGTTTGAAAAAGGAAGTTTAGCACTTCAAAACAATTACATTCCTGATTCCCCTTGCTTTAAAATATTTACTGTATTGCCTATGCTTCTTTAAAGGAGTTCAGTAATGAAAGTACTTTGCCACCACCGATACAAGGAAAATATTTTATTACTAACATTATATATGCTTTTTTACGAAGGAATAGAGAAACATAATGATGAATATTCTTTCATGACAACTAACAGCTAGACCCAGAAAAATAGAAGTTCTGTGCTATGTTTGAGAAACCTGGTCTAGTAGAAGGTGTCCTTGCCTGTGCCAGTGGGGTTGGAACTAGGTGATCTCTAAGGTCCCTTCCAGCCCAAACCATTATATGATTCTATGATTCTATGTCATTTGCTGCTTAGGGATCAGCACTACTGAAGGCAAGAGAGAAAGAATTGGATGTTGGAGGGTGTGACAAGTAAAAAGGAGGGCATGTCTGCATTACAATTTTGCTTTGACATTGACTGACTGGCAGATTGGCACCTTGGGGCCTTGCTGTCCTCTGTGCATAGAATAGCCTTGTGGCTTTACCTTCCCTCTGATGGGCACCAGGCCAGTACAGAGGAAGCCCTCACATCAGTGCATCACAAATGGCTCCTTCTGAGTGCCTGTCACTGCACATGGAGCACACTGAGTACAGCTGTTAATCCAGGCCTTAGCTTGTGCTGGTGGGTAATATGCTTCCTTCAGCAATTCTGAAGGAAAAAAAAAAGCAAACAAAAAAGCCAAAACCCCCTCTTGTGTTTCCATGTAATATTTATGTGTAACCATATTCTTGAAAGAAAGTCCCCTTTTTCTATGTAATAACAGAATCAGTAAATACAGTTTCTCATTAAAATATTTTACAAATGCATAGAAAACAAGGGAGTGGCAGCTTTTGGCAAAATGGCATGCTTACAGAAAAGAAAGTGAAATAATCTGAAATCTACAACTTAAAATATATGAGTACAATGAATTTCAGCTTAATTGCTCCTACTGAGACAAAAAACTTTGATGTTTGTGTTTGCACAGTTAAGCACTTATAATTTAATCATGCTAACTGAATAATCAGGTTAAATGGAGGATGGTTGTCCTGATTACAGCTATGACTGTGTTTAGGTGCTTTTCTGAACTGGGGCTGGTGATTTTCACAGTTGAGCCATAAGAAAGATGTGCTAGAATTAGAAATATTTCTTATTACAGTGGATCTGAAGGGTTTTGTTAAGTTTTAGGTTATGTGACAGTTTCCATTCTGATGCCATGCAGCTCTGCTTGGCTTTAGGTGTTTTGTCTTTTAGGCAAATTTTGTCTTAGGTTGGAGCTTCTCTTTTCTCTGGAAAATAGCATATTGCGCATTGTGGCTACTGATAAAAAAGGAAGCATGGCTTGCACAGTAGAATTTCTCTCCTGGAAAAGAAGTGTCTTTAAATACTTGACTGAAGACTGGTTTTGATCTGTAGCAATTCTCATACTCCTTCAATTGCTATATTATGGCCAAAGATGCTGTGGTAGCAATATAGTACATGATATTTGCATGTATGCAGTTATTTTTAGCTTCACTGTCTGCACTTTCCTGTCCTTTATAGGCCTTCTAGCATTCATAAGCAGATATCTTCTGAAAAGCCAACTTTTTTTCTGAAACAATCTGTACCCAGGCTGCTTTTGTATCAGCAGTAAGAATTGTTGGCTCAGGAACTCACATTCATAGCAGCAATTCATTTTGTAGGAAAAGCAGATAAAAATTTGCACTTGCTAAAGGAAGCCCGTCTTCCTGGAAACAGAGCCCTTGCTGAGCATCTTGTAAGCTAAGATGTGCCAAGTTCCTAACCTTCTCACTTGAGAGGATTTTTACTGTGCGGTTTCTGAGGTGCAATCATGACCAAAGCTGCATTCCCACGCAGGGTAGCAAAAAGGTGAAGAAGTGATTTTCTTTCTGTATGTTAACATATTATGTGTAGCACCACTCTGAAGTGAGCAGCAGTTGCCTTCCTCCCCCTCTTCTTCCCTTAAAAATATTGCTGTTCTTGTTTCAAATCCTTTGCAGGCAGGCAGGGACTGAGAGGACTGAGATTTGGATAGGAAGGTTGTTCTTTTTCTTTTTTTTTACTCTCCCCTTGGTGACGAAGCTACGGCAAGCAAAAAGCAGGCAAAACTCACTTCTCTTATCAAGGGAAGTGCAAGCAGCAGCCAGACTCTCCCTCATGTTCTGCAGAGCACTCTGCTCCTGGGGAGGTCAGTCCTGCACTGCCTTAATATTCAAGATGCTTTGCAGGGTGCCAATCTAACTGCACATGCAGGAAAGAGGAACCTTCTTCCAGATTTTAAGGGCTGTGAAATAAAAACGTTTCAGAAACACTCAGGCAAATGGAGCTGCAGCAAGGAATATTTTCTCCCTGCCACTATTCAATTTTACAAAGCCCCAGGCAATTCTAGTTGGAAGGCAGCATTTGGAGAATGCTAAGGTTACACAGCAAATCCTTCAACATGTCATGAAATGCCAGTGTTAATTCCACGTTGAGCTTTAACTCTGTCCTTCTGTGTGTGTGCATTCTGACACTTTCATTACATGATCATGCAAACTAAAATCCTATTCCTTTTAAATAGTCTAACAGGATTCCTGTTCACCTCAGTAAGATAAGTCTCTCACTTCAAGTAATTTTTCGGTGTTTTTGTGTTTGTTTAATAAGGACTCAGATACGCACCTGAGGTATGTTGCAGCCTTCCTTCTTGTATCTCTGACATACATTTTTTGGAAGGATGTTTTTTTGGTGGTGTTTTTGGCTTTTTTTTTTTTTAAATATGCTTTTTTCTTTTTTAACATGGTGGTGTCTTGTTTCTTGTTTCACCCTGGAGAAACGTCTGGAGGAGTTCCATTAGTTTTACACTAATAGGAGTCAGAGGTGACTGAGGTTTTCTGCTGCCTTTTTTATTTTTTTTTTAAATGTAGGTCTTTCCTCTCCATGGTATGAATTTTAATCATCTTGAATTCAATCCTGAGTAATTCTGAGTGCCTCTTGGGAGGTGCTTAACATGTAATCAGATTGTGGACTGAACCGTATACAATTTCTCTCTGTCCCTCAGCACAGCATATGTTATGTTCACTTAAAGGGCTGAAGCATGTAACTATTTAGCCCATTTACCAGTTCGAATAGGCACTGTTATCTTTCAGACAGGCCATGTAGGAGATGAGGTAGTTAATTATAATGCTAATTCAGCTAGAAACGTAGGTGGCTTCTGTTTTCTGGAAAATGTTTGCTATTGCTTGGTAACATGTTTTGTGAAATGCTTTACCTTGTGTTTTCCATATAAATTATTTTAATGGAATTTATTTGGACATTAATAGTTCAGAGTAGTTTTAAATTATTCAATGCGTAAGAATAAAAAATTGGAAAAAAGTGTATTCTATTATATTGAATATTTGAAAAGATGTGTACAGTCTTGTAATTAAAGTCTATATACGTACACACATTGGCAAAAAGAGGTGCAGTTCAAACAGAGCTTTCAAATTTTGTTGCTAACTTTTTTGGTTTTGTTACATAACCACCAGGCATCCAGGGTTTGTTTTTGTTTTGTCTTTTAGTTTTATGTCAATTTTTGTTTTGCTTTTAATTTTATTTTATGTGTTCTGCTGCAAGAGTGTCAGTGTCCTCAAAAGCATTGCAATACAGTCTCAGGCAGCAATCCTTTATTTTTTCTCATTAACAAAAAACAAAACAAAACAAACTAAAGAAATAACAAATAAACCTGAAGAAATGAAAGAATACTGTGAACTTCATGTGAGAGATTGCTTGATGGTTGGCTTCACTGTTTACTTTTGGATCCAAACCAAAGTTCCTTTTCCAATATCTTCAAATTTAGTTATAGATAAAGACAAGGACAGTTTCAAGCCTTTTACTGAGTTGAACTCTTTTTTTCCCCTGAAACCCCACTGAGATATGAAGGACTGAAAATAAAATAGAAAAAGACATTGGCTTGACTGAGTAAAAACCCAAGACGCTGATATTTAAGTTTGAGGGACTCATTGGTACGTCTCAGAAATAACTCTTGGAACTTTTAAGGTGCCCTGCATCTAGTTGTTACTCATAACGTATGGGGAAGGAAAGCATAAATCCCAATCTGAATTTTCTAGACGGTAAAATCAAGAAAAAAAAGGTGGAATGAATGAACGAAGAGCATGCAATCTGTTAGAGCTCACGGTCATTGCCTTCCTGTTCCATTTTACCCGCCTCTTTGTTTTTCTTCTATTTTAAGATAAAAAATCCTGCTGGATTCCATTTTCAGACATGGACCAAAGCACATGAAAGCCAATATTTGCACTATTATTTTCTGGCTTAGCACAGAATGAATGACGCATTAGAAAGAAATACAGTGAACGCAAACATTTCCTTGAAATTTGGTGCATTTAGAAGAATTTATAGGTTTTGGCCAAGGCAGGATGGGGAAAAGGCTTTTCAAGATGCAAAATAACAAGAATTTATGTTATTGTTGGCATAGAGAGTGTATTGTTGGCATAGAGAGTGGGTTGTCCAAACCTCATCATTTTGGAGGGAAGGAGGCTGGAGGGGAAGATACTGGCTTTTTGTCTTTGCTTTTTTTTTGCTTTGTTTTTTGAAGGTGTTGGTGCTTATCTCAATAGGATGACATAAATATTCACGTATGATATTTATCTGCAGTGTGATGTTATATCAACCCATACAGATGTAGTCAGAAGTAGGGCTTTTTTTCTAGATCACAACCTGACACTTTCAGTCACAGCTGATGACTTTTTGAGTGACTTGGATACAAGTGTCTTTGCTAAAATTCTTTAAGGTGGTGAGTACTGTGGATGTGCTGGTCACTCAGTCAAACTCAGTGATATTGCAGGAATATCAGCTGCTGAAAAACTGACGCAACTTCTGCTGTGATGAATGAGCTGAGGTTCTCTGAATAGAAAATAGCCCAAATGGCTTTTCATTTTTAGAAACTACACTACAGATATTTTACTGACACTCTGGGATATGGAGAGGAGATGGGGTGAAATTACGAAGTCTAAATGTAGGTAAAAGAGGAGAGGCTGCCTCCTTTGTAGTTAACAGAGCAGAAGGTGGGTTGTGTGTGATTCGCTGGAGGGCTCTGTTTCTCTCACTCCCCCTGAAGGCAACCCACGGGGACCTGCGCTCTCTGCCTAGCCTCATCCTGGGGTCTTACCCCTCCAAGCATTCTGTGCAAAATGAATATTTTTGTCTGCTCTCCAAATGAGCTCCCAGATGAGAGTAGTTACAGCTTTGCAGAGATATATTTTTATTTCCCAACCCCCGCATACTTTGTGGGAAAAAAAAAAGCCACAAACCTGACATGAACCAACAATTCTTCATCTGTCTTTGTGGACATTCAGAGAAAAACTCCCCCTTTGTTATACCTTTTTCTCCTTCTCTATTTATGCTGTCTTTACTTCTTAACATAATCTCTGAAGCACTGCTGGTTTATATACTCCCAACAGGCCATTTATAAAAGTGGAAAAGCAAATCTGCCATAATTCTGATATTTATCCATCTCAGGAACTCCTTGGTGTTCTGTGCTATGAAAATGCATAACCTTTTGAGAAAAATGTGCCATGCCATTCCTTTCAATGTTTTTCTACCACAAGTGCTTCAAATTAAACAAATGTACAGACAAAATAGTCAAGTTCTGTTCACCCACTTTACGATTGAACAGATCTTGGTGAAGGGATACTTGAACTGTACAGTAGTGGTAGGAATTTACCACTTCAGCTTGTACTATGCAGTCACTAGCAGCATGCACTTCTCTTAACTGTATAGTCACTGTGGGCTTTGCATTATCCCACACTTTTTATTTGGATTATCCCGAATAGCTGAGAACTGACTGACAATCTGAGTGTTTCCTACTTAACATGCAGGGCTAAAGTGTCTCTGGAGAGAATGGTGAGATTAAGGCACACAGGAAGAATTATCCAAAGGGATAACTTAAAATCTACTGCTTTTTCCTGGTTGAATTCATTAGCCTGTGCAGCTATAGTGTAATTTCCTCTTTCCCTTTTCATAAGAAGTTGTCTTCTCATACAGCTAAATGGATACAGAAATGGGTTTTATGCTGCGGATTTAAAGTGATGACAATTTCACATGCTCAAGCACTAAAAGACAATTTGTATGTAATTTCATTATTAGAGACGATAATAGAGTTGAGAGACTTATGGTTGGATACTGAACCAGAACATGCAGCTTTTTGATCTTTTAGTATAATATAGAACATTGATCCTTAACATGTGCCATTACGGAAGAGGAAGGTTAGTGAAGGTGATGACAACATCCGTAAATTAAGTAGCTCTCATCGCAGCTTTTTATTCAATGGCACAGGCATGCTACTTATATAATCCTGTAATACCAGTTCTATATTTCAGTAGACTAATAGGCTCTACTTATAGTGCTCTGCTCTGAATTTCTTTTGAGCATTATTTAAAACTATATTTTATGGGTCTCTGACAAAATAGAAAAGCAAGAGTAAAAGCTAGATTTTTCAATGATGTACAGATGCAAGTCTATGCTTGGCTGGTTATCAGAAAATGCCTGTTTTTTCCATGACAGCATGAGGTTTATAGTTTTGATGTCAGTCAAGCTCATGCTTCTTCTGCTGACTTATTTTTAGCCATATTCTAAGGTTCCTTTTCCTTTTCATCTGCTGAGCTTGGTTTTAGTCCTCTAGTTCATACTATTATCTGTCACCTAACATCTAGTTTTATCTCTATCCTCTGTTCTCACAGTTGTATGTTGGTGATGTCGGAAATACAGCGCTATAAGACTAGGGCTACCAAGAACTGTATTTGCATTATTCCAGGGCTAAGGAAGTCCAGTCATGAACCAAATTCCCCGTGTGCTAGACACAGTGCGAGCAAACAAAATCCATGCCCTGAAAGAGTGGTTTTGTAAAACAAGAGACAATAGCAGATAAGAAGCAATGACAGAATCCAGAGAGTATATGGAGATGTTAGCCAACATCCCAAAAATAGCTAGAGAACAATAGCTCACTATTGTTCTTTGCCATGAAGATGGAATATTATTTGTTCTGAAAATAACAATCATGCAACATTTTTAGACATTATGAACAGATAGCAGTGAGTTCTTTCCTGCTTTTGTTCTCCATCATTTGTGGGTGACAGCATAGTTGAAATCCAAAAGTGTGGTTCTATTTGATATCTATGTTTGTACAAGGCTACTTCTTCTTTCAGACCAGTGAAGATAAAGGATATTTTTTCCATTGCTTTCAAAAGATCAAACTGCACATGCTTTAAAGTTTTACATCTTGTAGCCTGCTATGACACTACCTTTTCCATGTAGCCCTTTTTCTTATACCTGTACTGTTAGGCATAAGTGTCTGTCTACAGACTCATTGGGCATTCATTCCATGTATTTATTATTTTGCATGTGTTACAGTATAAAAGTGCTGCCAGGACTATTTCTGCCTTGTCAAAATTCTTCTGCTGAATTTCTTTGCTTCTTTTCTGCACACTATTGTGTCTATTTATTTTAATTTCTTTTTCTTTTATTATTACACTGCACTTCTCAAGTTCCCTTTTTTATTATTATTCTTATTATTCACTTAATAAAATAGTACCTGGGTACATATATTAGTTTTTTAGTGCTAACTTTTACCACTTAAGAAGAGTACCAGGGACAACATATTTAGAGACCCCAAAAACATCAGGGAATAGGCAATGTCCAGTTGCCATGGGTTCAGCAGCAGCAATCATTTTTTTCTCCTTCTTGGTAAAAAAAAAATAAACAGAGGGCAGAGACCTGGAACGGTGGTGGTGGACTGGGGGTTCGCTGCTTGGGGGTGCACTGGCTGGGTCAGGCTTGGTGAGCAGTTGTATTCTCTTTCTTTGTACTTCTCTTGTCATTATTATTGGTGGTAGCAGCAGTGATTTGTGTTATACCTTAGTTCCTAAACTGTTCTTATCTCAACCTGTGGAAGTTGCATTCTTTTGATTCTCCTCCCCATTCACCCGGGACTGGGGGAAGAAAGAGGGGGAGTGAGTGAGTGAACGAACTGGGTGAGTTATTGAGAGGCTTAAACCACGACACCAGTAAATTGGCCCCATATAAATATACTGGCGATAAATCCTGGAAAATATCTGCAGTATAATCTTTTTCTTTCAACATTATGCATTTCCCTGGAAGAGGTGACTGAGCTAAGTTGCTAATGGTGGAACTGCTGAGAGAAGAAGGAAATTAATACACTAGGTTGCTCAGCTCTCTCTAAATAGCTTAGCTACTTTATGCTACCAGCATCTTCTCTCACTCGCAGAAGAGACACTTACTGTCATATAAATTAGAGACAAGGAGCTCTTAGAGAAAAACACTGGAGTTTATGCTGTTAGGAAAGACTCTAATTCTGTCCCAACTGTTCAAATTCTGGTTGTGATATGAATACCAGCCTACACCATGAGCAGAAGTTTGAAGAGGTCATAATGCTTAATCTCTCCTAGCTTCAAGCCTGTAAAAGGAGGATTGGCCAGTCAAAAATGGAGTGGAGGGGGAGAATGGTGCTTACATGATATTAAAAATATGTTGTCAACACCTAACTATAAATCACAAACCTCAATCTATAAATGGGAACCACTTTCATCTTCCCAGGCTAAGTGTAAACTTAGCCAATGAAGAAACTCCATTGACAACAGAAGAACACATCATGAAAGCATGCTTATCACCCAAATCAATCAAATTATACAATACATTCAGGATTAATTCTTGCACGTGTTTTAGGCCTAGCTAAAAATTTTGCTACCATAAATAATTTCCTCCATATTAAAGTTTTGCTGCTGCTACAGCCCTGTTCTGTTGCAAAAGTAATGTTGTTATTTACGTGGGTGTAATGAACACAGTACAGTAGTAGTACTCTATAAATCATAAGCAATATAAAGAATACACATTATTTTATATTCCAGATAAATAGGAATACCAAGACGAATATAGCTCTTTTGCATATAGTAGTTCATGTGCAATTATTCATGCACCAGAAAATACAAAACATACCTTACCAGGTCAGCCTCAAGCTGCTTTTTTCAGAATGCTCCCCTGGGAGAAAAAGATAGTTCTAAAAATTCAAGAAGAAGGCAAAAGTTATTTAGTATGTGTTGTTTATTAAGTTGTGCTGCTCATAGAGTGACTGAAGATTTAATTCAGAATCTTGAGATCATTTATATTGATCCTAGTAGACCATTTGAGAATATAAATTTTGGAATACAACTATTTGGCTGTTTTAAAATTGAAGTTTTGACTGTTATTTTATTTGGTAGGTTAGTAAAAGACTGATTGACAACAGGTAGCAACATATTCCACATTTTAACAGTGGAAAAAAGTAGTGTTTTCCTTTCGTATAGTCATATAGTATTTTTAGAGCCCTGAAGGCCTGCATTCTGGTGTTTCATATGGTCAAATAGGATAAATGTTGAGAATAGTTAACGGACAGTCTGAGATAATGTTCTATCTACACCACAGAAGAATTTTTGGCTCTCTCCAGGTAGAAAAAAGTAAATTTAATGTCATTTTCCCAGGTGATACAAAGAGATTGTGCTATGTGAATTCTAAAAATATTACCATAGTCATACTATTACATTTAGATTTCCTGTTTCTGTAAATAATAAGAAATTACCTTGAGGACTATAGAGACATACAATTCTGTTGCTGTGAAAAGAATTGAGCCCACAGAGTTATTACGCATTTGAAAAGCTTCCAAAATATGGAAAATCTGGTACTTGGATGCATGTGTAAGGATGATAAGCTGCTTAAACATTTCATCCTGAGGTACCAAATTATAACCTTGCTGACTAGGCAATCGATAAATTAATTTTCCTTACAAGGTAGGCAGGTGCTGTATTAGAGAAAGTTTAGCTTGTTATTCTGTAAGAATGAAAAGTTTTCTAACACACTTGGAAAAAGTGCTGGTCATTTCTTAAATTTCCATAATCATGGTATAAATGCATTGCCATAAATTAGCAAAATATTAACCTTTCTTTCTCATACAATCTATACACATTTTATGGGTAGAGTTACATTTACGAAAGTATTTGGCATATTTTTATGTTTCTTTTTTAACTTGCAGGGCTATAATTCTGCATAATGGTTATATTAAAAACTGTTATATAATTTCTCTTGCTTCTGCATGTTCAACATCTTCATGCATGTGTAAACTGTTGTTGTCCTTACCCTTTTTCTGCCCTTTACCACTTACCTGTTTTTTAGTCAAGCAATACATACTTCAAAATACTTTCAAAAAGTTTTCCTTAGTTAACACTGCAATCCTGTGTTCTTCCATATTTCTCATTTATTCATTCCCTCTATTTTTTCAATATCTCCCTGACAATAAAAAGCTATAAGCAAAAGCACTCTATTATAGCTTCAGCTAAACAAGAGATAAGCCAAGTGAAACTGTTATTTCCCGTCCTATTGTATGATTCAAATTGCACAATTCATGTTTGTTTCTTTCTTCACAAGCTCATATTGCTACTAGTCTGAGGATCTTAACGCTTTACTGCTTTTCTGTTTTATTCTTTCTGTTGAAGCAGGTGTACTCCTGAGTGGGTATCAATCCTTCTTGAAAAATTTGGATAGCAAAAGAAATATTAATTGCTCAAAAAGTTGTTTCAGTTTATCCATTTGTCTGATAAATTGAATGAAACAATATCAAAGGAAGTTTTATGGAAGAAACCAGTAGTAATTTGAGTGATAGCAGTGATGGAGGTGGCAGGGTTTAGTGGGAGATGTCCCTCCCATGGCAGGGGGGTTGGAATTAGATGATCTTAAGGTCCTTTCCAACCCTAACTATTCTATGATTCTATGATTCTATGTACGTCAATGTGTGTGTATGTGTATATGTATAGGAAACAATAGAAGTACCTTACATTGAAGAATAATTTCAACTTGTACTGACACATTTATTCAATTCAGATTTAACTTAAGATTGAAAGAAAATCTAAAGGTTGCAGTCTTAACAATTTTAGTACAGGAAAAAGAGGTTGAAAAATTTTAAGAGAAGGAAAAGCATCCCAAAAAGTGTGAGAACCCAAGGACCATGCTGAAGCAATATGCTGTGTTTTTCTCACTCCAGGTCCTGACATAAAGCTGAAAAGAACATACCAAAGCAATCAATTAAAAGATTACTTTAGATTAAGATAAAACAATCCTATGTATATGTCTTGATTCCCTTTGCTTTCTGCTAAGGGTGCTATGTAGATATATGGTGCATACGTTAGTTTAAGACACATCGATCCACGACACAGGGGTTCTAGAAAGAAGGCCTTCTAGCTACCAATGCTAGATGACTTATGTTAACACAGATGGGAAAGGAGGGCAGCTAGCCAGAGATCCAATAACAAGCAGGTTTGAGAAATGTGCAGGAGCTGAGGTCTGTTAACTAGCAGATGCAGTTGAAAGGGAAAAATATGTAAGTGAAGCTCATTTGTAATCAAAAGAGGAATATGCCATGTACAACAAGGTAATCTGTGATGCAAGACTGCAGCAAAAACAAATATTAAGACAAAACATGGTAGAAAAGTGATTTTATGTTTCTTTTTTGGGAAGTGGGAGGCAAAGGATAGAAAAGGAAAGATGTAAATATTTCTTAAAAAACATTACTAGAGAGGGCTAGAGGATTCAGAATTTGATTAAAAAAAATCCTAAAACATAAGCAACATGTGCCAAACAACATAGCACAAGAAAGAAAAGCTTTCTATCCATAGAGCTTCCAAGAATTTCTGGGTCAAGACAAAGCATGGATAAGCAAAAAGGCAACATGCAGATCTGGAGGTGTCCAAGCAAGTCTGAGCTCTCAGCAGATGGGTGGAAGGATGCAAATATGTGCAACTGTGAGGGCAGCAACTGGGTCATGTCCAAACTGTTTCCAAATTAAGAACTGAAAATTAGAAGCAGTAATGCTCTACTCTACCACTAAGGAAGTCAGCCTACACCTCATGAAGTATATTTGAATTTGGAGTTAAGGAGGTGAAATAATGACACCTGTGGGATTTCTTACTGAGTGTCTTTCAGAACCTCAGTAGCCACTTTTCCTTCTTGACTGGTATTTTGAAGCTCATCATTTCATGTAACAGTATTTCCTTCAGTCTATTTGAAAGGTACATAAGAATTCTTTCCTGCAGACTAATTTAGATTTTGTTCCATACTAGGTGAACTGCAGTATCACATTCAGCAATTTCCCTTCTTCTATTATTTTAGTAAGTAGACCTGAGTAGACGATGATCATCCATTTTGCTAGTCTGATGGCAAAATCATCTTTCCAAAATGTTGGTTTAGGTTTTTGGTTTTGTTTTGGTTTTTTTTTTTTGTTTGTTTGTTTTTTTGTTTGTTTTTTTTTTTTTTTGGGTTGTTTTTTTTTTTTTTGCCAATTGCATTTCTAGTAGCACAAAATGAAACAACTGCTTTTCATGTGCAATGATACATGATACATGATGTTGCCCACCAAGTAGGCAATGAGGCTATGAGGAAGAGGGAAAGATAAAAATGTCCACTTTGATGACAGATCCTTCTGATATATTTAGAAATAAAAGAGTCTGTATCTGCAGAATATACTAAAAAATAATCAAAATATTTACCTTTGCTTCTGAAATAATGTCACCTTCTATGTATTAGATGCAGTGTCCACTTTCCAATTCTGATCATTCCATATGTGCTTTGTACTATGCTTAAATTGCAAATATCAATTTGGAACAGAATTTTGGACTGTAGCAGGATGAGCTAACAGGTTGTGGATTAGATTCAATTCTCTGTAAAATTACTTTGTAAGATAATTAACAAGATACAGGGGAAACATGCTGCAGCTTAACCATCAAGGTCAGAAGAGTTAAGTAGAATCATAGAATCATAGAATAGTTAGAGCTGGAAAGGACCTTAAGATCATCTAGTTCCAAACGCCCTGCCGTGGGAAGGGACACCTCTCACTAAACCATGCTACCCAGGGCTCTGTCCAACCTGGCCTTGAACACCGCCAGGGATGGAGCATTCACAACTTCCCTACTTTCCCAAGTAAGTTCATTATGGTGAAGAAAGTGATCTGCAGTATTGTGAATTTTCCTGGAGTCAAACACTTACAGCAGTAAATAACCTTCACTGAGAACAGAACTTTGACAGAACTGACACGAGTGGCATTGTAGAGACTAATGGGGAGAAAACAGCTTATTTTCCCATAATTACTTGGATCTATTAAAAATATAAGTACAAAAGGTAATGAACATTACATTAAATGCTTTCCTAATATATTCTCAAAATCAGAGTATATTTTTGATTTTGTTGGTGGCAACAGCAGTAATGCAATAAAATAATCTTAAAACATGAAGATACTATTCAATAATGTTTGGCTAGAGGATAACGTTATGTTATGAGTAATGTTTTGGAAGACAAAGTAAGAATTGTTCTGTTCTTCATGCTCCTAAAGTTGTACGTCTCATCAATCAACAGATCCTTTCTGATGTCTTGCTATAAGGTTGAGCCCAAGGAAAACCTTCAGTACTGCTAATTTTTTTTTTACCTCAACTGGAGATTTAAATGTCTTCAGGGTGGAGTGTGGGACTGTCAGATGCAGCAGCAGGTTGCCACGCGGAAAAGGCAGCTCAGGGCCTTCACAGTGGCTTAGCAACCCTGGGTGTCCTAAATAGATACAATGTGACAGTCTAATATGTGCCTGACTGTTTACAGTGTAGCAGAAAATTTGCTTTTAAAAGTGTCTGTATAAAATCATACTTCATTACTCAGCAGATGAATTCTATGTGTGAGTCACACCTGTCTGTTCTGGTTATTTTTTTCCCTACTTATTATTGATATTAATCCTGCTGAGCTAAAACAGCTGAGAGACAGCAAATTGCATTCTATTATTTCCTGAGTGTCATCCACAGACATGCTTGTCATGTTCCACTGATTTACACCTGCAAACCCCAGTTGTAAGCTATGGGAGCCATACATTTTTACGAGAACAGAATCTGAAGATAGCAGGGGTTTTATTTCTTATGTACCTGGAGGCATAATTCATCTCCTAAAAGAAAGAGCTTGTTTTTAAAAGACTCAGCCAAGGTTGCAATATGAACAACTTACACATGACTTGTCCACTGAATCTGTTTGAAATGCAGGTCGCAGAAAGCATTGCTGGTTTTAAACTACCTGCTTTTCAGCGTGCAGTACAGTAATAGAAAGCCTGTGTGCTGTCTTAATGCCTGTTTTATGATCAAATTTGTTTACTTGGTTAATTCAGTTTGTTCTTTACCAGTTAACATTGAATTCTCTAGATTTGGTGCTGAATAACTACTATCCTTCCATTTGTATTTCCATTTTTGTGTATATGTGGACACAACATCATGGCTCTATTACTTAAGGAGTATGTTTTCTCTTTGATAAAAACCTGAGAATTTAATAGTACACACTGGTTCCTTCATTCTCTCATATAGACGTTGTTTTTGCCTTCCAGTCTTCCACCTGTTTTAAAAGTAGCTGCAGAGCAGGCTGAGGGTTATTCCTTATCTTGTTCTGTTATGAGCACTTGACCACCAGTTGATAACTTCTGTTAAAAGCATGCTTTAGAGTCTTCCACATTTTCTTCACTGAAAGCAAATTAAACAAACCTCTGAGCAATATTTTTGCCTTCTCATAATTTTTTTTGAGAAAATATGAATAACAATTAATGGAGAAAACAAAAGAGGAAGAAGCAATAAAAACGAAGTATGTATGTAGGGAAAACCCAAGTCAATACTAGCCAACCACAGACTCCCAGAAGAGCAGAATATCTGTGGAACCATTAGGAGGACAAAGGATTCACCAGTTAAGAACGAAAGGAACAGTGTACAGTTGAAGAAACATAATGAATATTGAAGATGAGTATGAACTAGAGACAGGTGGGGAATATAAATTCTTCCTGTGAACTACAAGTGAGATTATGAAGTGGAATTTTCCATTCCTTTCAGAAAGTTGGATTTTTACATCCTTGATCTTAGGTTGTCTGGTCTGCTTGTGACTTTTCTTTGCAGAAGATTTTATTTATTTGTGATATTTTCACAAGTTAGATTCCATCTATTCAAAAGCAGTGCTATTTTTTTCTAAACTTCCATTATATTTAAGTGACAATTTGTAAATTTTGGACGGAAAAAGTATAGAAAAATAACATAAAGATATTTCTGATTTATGTGCAGAAACAGTTACTATTTGGAGAATATTTACTGAATTTAAATTAACATTTTTCTTTTAAAAGTTACTTTTTTTTTGGTGACATCTATAAATGTACAAGGTTCAGAAGTGTATGAATGAGAATATAATTGTTTTTTCTGCCTCAAAAATATAAGAGCACATCCTCAATGAATGGAAATTGCTCTCTCCTTCCAGGGCACAGAGCTGTGCTGATTTACACCAAACCATATAGAGTTTCCCTAAGGGGGAAAATTTAGCACAGTTTGTTAAATTAAGTGATCATTTCAATGGACCACACAGAAGGTATGAGACAAAAGTGAAAATGCCATGAGTATAAAGTTCTGAATGTTATGATTGGTGACAGAAGGCCTATCAATGAGACAATAATCCTATAAAAATACAGAAAGATCAGATTGCTTGTCGAATTAGAATTGTTTTAATATGGATGCATGCAAGGGGATAGCAAAGGAGCTGGAAACTTTCCATCTGCTTTGTATACAAAGTGATTAGATTGTGATCACTTAGTCCAAGAGGATAGAAATGATGCACAATTCTGCCAGGATGAGACATGCAAATTGGATCAATTAAGCTTTGAGAGTGCTCAGACAATCTGGTAGAGACGTTTACATGCTGTGTCTAGTGAAACTTAGCAGAGATCAGACTTGAATGCTGGGGGCAAGTATTATAGTGATTTAAACTCTAATCTCCAAGGGTAATTCACTGCTTTCAGATTCGGCTATAAAACTGATCAGGTACTATAAGAAAAGAGTCAGATACTAAAATAAAAGATCCCTTTAGGAGAATTTTGATGATATAAACAGGAAACATGACAGACAAATTAGTAATAGTCCATCTGAGTTGAAACATTCGAGGTAGACAAAAGTAAATTCAGATGACTGATATTGTTTGCAGTTGGTAGAATACACAATACTAGTAACTCCTGTACCTTCATGCTGACCACAATGCGTCAGAAGCAGGGAGTGTTCTTGTAAGGAACTCATCCTATGTTCTATTTTCACTGAACTAGAGCTCACTCAGAAGGAGAACAACATGAAAATGATCATTAGATAAGAGTGCTCTAATTTCATCAGGGGCCATCTAAGAGTTTGAATTAGGTACCCTAACGCGACATGTTTCATAGTGGCAAGTGGACATGTTTCAGATAAACAGAGGGGGCTTTATGTAAATATAAAGTTCTCAAATTATTTGAAATACTGGAACCCTGAGAAATGAGTTTCTGAAGGAAGACTTTGAACATTTTCAGTAGAATCCAGATGGCTTTCAGAATTAGAAACAGGTATGCCCAATTTGAATGTTAATGTAGATTCAGCAAGTATACATGATCAGTGTAAAATAACGCCTGCCATTTCAGTATTTTCTCATAATTTGTTTATCAATAGCATATAAATTTATTAGATTGCCAGTGTTTAATGGCAGTGAGTAAGAAATATAAAACGAATTTTTTCTGGTGAAAACGTGAGGAGCAGATGCAAAAATCCTGGGTTGGCATCAGCACTGTACACGGCAAAACTCATATCTCTGGATTTGTTTTTTGAAAAATGATGCGTGAATGTCAGTTTTAATCTGTAAATATATTCTCTCATTACTGTAGAAATAGGACAAATAGTAATGGATTCAAACTTAAGTAGGGGAAGTTCAGGTTAGATATAAGGAAGAAGTTCTTTATTGGAGGGTAGTGAGGCACTGGAACAGGTTCCCAAAGAAATGTTAAATGTTCCATCTTTGGCACTGTTTAAAGCCAGGTTGGACAGAGCCTTAGGAGATATGGTGTAATGTGAGGTATCCTTGCCCCATGGCAGGGGGCTGGAACAAGATGGTATTAAGGTCCTTTCCAACCCTAACTATTCTATGATTCTATGAATGCACAGGAATTTGATGAGATTATTTTTATTATACCCTCATCATACTCACCAAAATAGAAAAGGGCACCAGGAGAGCGCTGACCCTTACACACAGTTGTTAAAATCCTTCTAGGCTGGAAAGCTTTACAATTAACCTAGCATTGTTCTTGTCAAAGTAGTTTGTTATGGTTTTGAAATACCAGTGCATTATCTTCTTTCCCCAGCTGCTTTCTGGAAAGCTGCACAAAACACGGGCATTACAAGAATTTATTTCCCAGCCCTTAATACTATGGAATAAAAGTACCTATGCAAATATGAATTACTATCTTGAGATCAGTGTGGTTACAACTGAAATTCCTGGCAGACATGCAAATGTGAATAGTTAAAAAAAAAAAAAAAAAAGTAGTTAAGAATAAATCAAAACTTTTAAAGTATTTATTTGCAAAGGATCACTTTAAATGATCTGAACAGTTTAAGTCGGACTTTCAAATGTTCGTACTTACTGTGCATACCCTACTTCAGCTTGTTCTGAATACTGAACAGCTACAGTATAAATTTATGCAATGGAATCGCTTAAGCTTTCAGTTCTGCTGCTTACAATTTGTCTGTGATGCACATTGTTGTTCATTAAAGTACCCTTCCTTTGCACACGGATTAAGGCTCTATTTCAGAAAGGCACTTAGGCATGTGCTTTGTACCAACTTTTATGAATGTTAAGCAAGTCCTGACATGCTGTACATGGGTAAGGATGATTTCCTTATTAAGAAAATTCGAAAACAGATTTTGTTTGATATAGCACAGGGTTAAATTTTCCTTCTCTCAACTAAATTTTAAGCAATGGGCTGTTAATTAACTCGACAGTATATACAGATTGCTGGATATGTATTTTAGAAATACTTTGGGTTAAAAATCACTATGATAGACGATCATCATTGAAATACCTAAGAGTAGGGGACAGGGAATTCTAGAGCCTACTGAAAAAAAATCCGACTTGTTTGTCATTCAATGTTTTACCTTTACTGAACTGGTCACACTAGTTAATAGAAAACACTACAGAAATATTTAATCAAGCCAGTATGAAAAAGAGATTCTAAATGAAATGTAAACACACACTGACCACAGTAACTTGTGTTTAAGTTAATAAATTAACCAAGGGATTCTTCTGCTTTTCATAAGTGAACCCATTTTAAATCCTGTAGATACAAGACAACTGTCTGCAGGAAAATATCTAGTACTGCGCTTTATTTGGTCATGCATTGTTTTTTCATGTTGTATTGTCATTCTAGCTATGAAGCTGCAATGCTTTGCTACACATTTTCATTGCTGCCCCTTCCATATGAAATCATTTATTCATATTAAAATGTTGCAGTAAAATTTTAAATTCAAAATCCTCTGTTCTTTCTCTACTTCCTTGACTCACTGTCAGCTCTGAGCAGTTACAACTCTTCTCCCAACAGGCCTTCCCACTGACTAATTGTGTGTGATACAGGCATTGTGTCAAACTCTTAATTTTGCACTTTAAATCTAGGAATAGTCCTACTGATTTTAGTGGGAATACTTTTGGGATTAGATTTGTGGAAATGCTTTGAGAAATGTCTGGGTGATGTGAAACATTTTATAATATATAGCCAATATTATCACATGAAGAGTTGTCAATTTGAAGGTGACTATAAGTCTTTCAGGAATGTCATCACTAAGTATTGAATTTATGCAAACATATAAAATCCTTATTAAAAAAGAAAGAGTAGGAATTTGATTTTTAAGAAGCAAACCACAATAACAAACACTGATGCCCTGTCATATATTTTATTATTTATGTACATTAAATATGGAGATGTAAACCAACATGGTAATTCTGCTTTACCTTAGCAGTTTCAGAAATATTATTTAACAAATCTTTAACTTTTCAGGGAACTACAGGTTCGTTTGGCTGTGAACCCAGTTAATTGCATTTTTCCTCTATTGTAAAGCCTTCATCATTAAAATTATCAGTTCACACTGTCTTCTGTAGTCCAGTGAATTATAAGCTTCTGCAGGCACAATTACTCACAGTAATTACTTCAGCTGCTTTGCAGTTACATATTTTACCATTGTCTTCTAGTCTGTCAGGGTTTCAGTACTTTGCACAAACGTGCAAGGTAAGTTTATAAGTGGATTTTTAGTAGCATTAAACTTTCAAGAGCAAATGAAATCTTAGGAATTGATGCAACATAAAACCAAATCCAAACAACAGAAAAAAAGTTCTGCACCCTCTGGGTATCTATTCCTTGGTACTAATGTTCTTTGGAAGCAGTTTTCTATGAGAAAAATCATTATCAACCAAGCAACGCTGCAAGCTGTTTTGGATAGTTGAAGCAGAAACAGGATAATCACTCTAAACTATAGATCAGTAGTTTGACATAAAGGAGACAGTATGGGAGGTATAATTTTCACTCTAAAATAAAGACATTCAGCATAAGTACATCTCTTATCTCAGAAAAGACTTTCATATGAAATGAATTTTTGTTTGCAAATTTGATATTATTGATACAGTACTCAAACAAGAAGTGTATATGATTATTTTTCCTGCTCAGTGCTATTACAGATAATTCTTTAGATTAACAGAGTTAGCTATAAAAAATAGAGTCTCTAATATGTTCCCATTTTCCATGGCTGAAACCCTAGGCTTGAATTATCACAGCTAAGTACAAAAAGTAGTATGGGTGAAAAAACTTTCCAATCAGTGTTTTCTTTTTTCTGTTTTCAAGGACAGGGAAAAAGTAAAAGCATTAATTTTGCCTTATTGCAGATATGCCAATTCTGCTATTGCATTTCTTGTTTCATCTCCCCTCTTTACCGTGCCATAGGGCAAAGTGCATTCATGCATTCTCTAGTCATATAAATAAATAAATAAGACCCCCTTTTAAATCATACATAATTAATAAAGGATGTATCGTGGTAAAAGGACAGAAAATATTCCTATCCCTGTAAAAATATATTTTATACATATATATGTATTTCATTCAAGAGAATTGAATACTCAAGGAACAGTACTGTATGTGTATTAATAATGTGCAAGAGGTGATTATTTCACGTGTAGTGCAGAAGTAATTTGAGAAGAAGAAGGAGTGGCATTTCTCGAAGACTTTGTTATAGTAAGCTGCTACACATGCATAAACTTTTCAAGCCATGTACATCTACTAGCCCAGAGACATTCTTCTATGAATTATACTAGGGTCTTAGGTATTTATTTGCCATGCTACATTTTTTAAGTGTGATCACTTTCATAGAAGCTATATGTGGACAATGCAGGGAGAAAGCATCCTCACAAAATTTTATTACACTGCTGAAATAGGCAGTAGTGACTCTAAGAGAATTTTGTCTTACAGCTTCAGTGATTCTTGGCAACAAAATAAATCAAATCACTGGACCAAAATAAATCAAACCACTTGACATTGGTTTAGTCTATAATGGTAGTATGGTGCATTATGAATAAATATGGATTATATGAAAATACTATTGGTATATGTTGAAGAGAACTTGATCCCTTTCCTGGAGAATAAGAAAATGCAGAGACCCAAAATATAGCTGGTAGGAATCACCATTCAGGAATTTGTAACTAGAAATTCACTCTGGTGGTATTTTCGCATGATTTAATTGCTTTAGGTATTTTTATAAATGAGCATTTAGTCATTTTTTTTTTTAATCAAAAAATAAATCTATTTGGGTATAAAAAGAAGCAGTTTTTACATGCTAAGTCAGATAGCAAATCCACTTATTTTGTCAGTGATGCAGTTTTGTTACTGAAATACAATGAGTACTCCAAGGAATAAGTACTGATAGACTGAGAGTGGTTGGGAAAAAACAAAAAACCCCAAAGCTGAATGTTGAGCAGGTCTGTAAGGAGTCCAATGTGTATATTGTTTACAAACACTGTAGTCTGTTTCTGTATTCTAAATATAAGCAAGATAATTTCTGAAAAGCTTGAAGTGTGTGTGAGGGGAAAACAGATCTCTTTTTAACACTCCTACTCTGAACATGTTATGTTGCCTGCAGGCTCTTGGTGGTGCTACAATACAGTATTGCTATACCCCCACCCCCAATAAATATTATGCAATTAGCACGTGATGATGCACAGCATACAGATGGCTTTTACCTCCCAAAGCTGCCAAATTGTCTTTTTAAGGGTGTGAATGACAGTCATTTTGGAAAGTGACATGTCATGATGATGGCGCATTAAAACTCCTCAAGAATACTCAGATGGCTACATATGCCCACTCAGCTCCATCTACAGCAGCAGTTGCTTTTGAGTTCCTCCTGTAGCTGCACTAATCTTAATGGGCTGGCTGCACAATTCCCTGTTGCCACAGGGTATTTCATGTTCTTATTATAAAGCACAGATTTGTGAGTACAGAATCTGCAGAGATTCAAGAGGGGAGATAAGGAAAAGCATGTGTGTGCACATGTGCACATGTATGTAAACATGCATACACTTTAATGTACACATACATTGTAAACATATAATCACAATCACTATGTCATTATATAAAGAGCTAAATTGTATAAGCATACAAGGAGAGTGAGAACACTATAGATACAACTGAGTGTTATTAAGAGAAAAAATGTCATAAACATGCGACATGGTTATTCTAATCATATCCAGTTTTCAGTATTTCCTCTTAATTATTCAGCTCACTAGACTTTAGACGACAGTATCTCTTTTTCCTAGAGGGAACCTTTCATCTGAACTTTGTCTTCTGCTTGGAAGCCTTGAGGGCTTACTTATATACTCACTGGAATGTTATGAAGTGTAAGTTTTAGAGATTTGATACATCTATTTTGAATTTTGTTTGAACAATAACCGTCAAGAACTAAGGAAGTTCCACAGTTCTTTTTCCTATTTAACCCCCCTTTTTCAACCGGTTGACAAAATTAAATATTCACTTCATTTTATCTGGCTGAGGTGATAAGGTTATTACCACCCTGCAGCACTGATCAGTCACTTGAGAGGATAAGATCTATATATTTTTTCACTAAACTCTTCCATTAACATTTCTGAACATTTTATTGGGGAAACAACACAGAGGAAAGAGAGGCTACTAAAGCCTAACCAGTTATTCGAAGTTTGATCATGGAAAGGAATATACCTGAGTAAATTAATAAAAATTCTTACTATTTTAATTTTTTTGGCACAGAAACATACAGTCTGTGACAGCAAAAAGTAAAGAAACTACTTTAAAATGAGAAATGTACATGAAAATTCAAATGTTTTGTTTTAAAATTATGCTTAGTTCATTCAGAACAAGCTGACATTTACATTATTCTCCCTGCCTATTGGTCATGGTTTATGTTTACCCCTCTGTTCCAGCAATTTAAAATGAAAGGTAATTTGATTTGCACCTTTTTTGTTTGTTTGTTTGTTTTTTTTTTTTTGTTATCCTTTTCTTTCTCCCCCAGAAGTAGGCTTTCTGCGTGAACTTGGAATAATACTAATATACACTGTCAGTAAAATTACACCTGACCAGATTCAGGTTATAAGTGTTTTTAATTACCATTACACTAACCAGAGCATGAAAGGAAGATGCTTGCAAAGTTATACAGCTTTACTCCCAAATCCTGTTCTTGCCCAACACTGGTTAGTCAATGACAATCAGCTCCACTTACCACTTCAACATTTTCTTTCATTTGTACTTTCCATTTTTCCTTGCTTTTTCTTCCCATTTTAGCTTGTCAGTTTCTCCTTTGGCCTGTCTTCATTGGTTTTCCTTCTGCCCTATCTCCTATGGTTCCTCTCTTTCCTCTTCATCCATCTTATTTATTTTCTCTCTTATCCTATGCTTTCTTAATCATGCACATGTTATAAATAGCCTGATTGTAGATGGAGCTTTATTCTCATTGGCTTTAGATACATGTTAAATATGAAGATCTTGGAGGTCAAATTATACCAAATGACAAACATTTTATCTGCAGGAGGGCTATTAAGAGCAAGCTGTGGGATGACACAGCTGGTACTCCCAAAGGGATGTGGCCATGTTTCACCTTGAATGTGAAATGTGCTCATGTGATAGGTAATCTTTCATTTCCTCAGTGCCTTTATGATGATCCTGGATAGATATATTGACTTCCAGTCATCTGTAGTTCTCTAGCATTGCCCATAGAAAGAAAAAAGAGGAGTCAGAGACATTCTGACTTCAGGCAGCTTGTAAGGACAGAGCTGAATGCGAAGAGATCTCAGGAATGTCTTGGACCTCAGCTGTCTCAGCAACTCTTAGATTTTTGGTCAGCTCTGAGCACTCTAGACAGAATTTTGGCAGTTTTAGATCAAGGCTACAGGAATCTTGTCTAGGCTGATTGGGTTTTGGGCAAGCCTGTCACCAGCTGCTTGTGTTAGATAAATATAATATGGTTATACTGTGGTCTACAGCATGGGACCTTGTATTCCCATGTGACTGTCTCTGCACTTGCCTGACAAGGAGAAAGTCTGGAGGCAACAAAACAGTGCATGAAATTGTTAATATGTCAAAGTGGCAAATTGTGCCACTGTAACATAGTTGTTGTCTGTGCTGGCTCCCTACTATACTAACAACATTGCTGAGACAAGGAAACTCTGGCAGCATTACAAGCATATTCCTTCTATTCAAACTCTAATTAGAAATATTAGGGGTTTGTCTATAGTAATTTATATTGACTTGGTCCCTTGTCCTCAGTATTATCTGTTATGCTGAAAGAACAGAACAGAGACAAGTATATTTCCTTCTGAGCCAAGGCTTACACTATGATTTTACATAAATTAATAAAACCAAAAGCAAACAAAAGCCCTCCAGGAACTCCTTTATCACTTTCTTAATGTTTCTTGGGGAAAAAAAAAGAAAAAAAGAAAGAAAGACTTTTATAAGAAAATCATTTCTTGCTGAATAACACTTTCATCTAGAGCCTGGGTGTGAAGTTAATTTTATGAATCACAAGCCTCTGCTGACACCAATAACATGCTGGGAAATCTTTCCCACATGACATCAATAAAATGTTGGGAAATCTTTCCCACATGACTTCTCTAATAATACTGAAAAAGAAGTTAAAAAGGTGTCTTAAACTATTGATATTGAAATATGGTTACAGTTTATAAGAGTGAGAATTTCATAGCTCCCCTGAAAACAATTCTATTAGTCACTAATTGTTCATGAGGCCCTTAAATAAAACATGGCAGAAATGTGGCACGCTTGTACACTGGATTTTATTTAAATTTTAACTCCATTGTCTATGATGAATTTTAAAATATTCAATCAGATAATCAGATATTATCTGATTGAAATTGTTCTAAATCAGCAACATTAAACACTTAGTTATCCTGATAGTTAACAAATATATTCTTATATTTTCAAAAGAAAAAAATATACAAATACCTAGTGCTTTATGAGCAATCACAATCCAAAACATCTACTAGCAGTATAATGAGGGGAAAAGGGTATTGAAAACATTCTAGTTGCAACCACAGTAAATGCTGAATCCAAGAACTGAAGTTTTAAGAATCTGACTGTTGTGAAGAGCAAGCCTTAATAGAAATAGCCAAAGTAAGTATTTTTTTTCAAATCACCTGTTTTCTTTCATCTTCTGTTATTACATATTTAATCTGTATACACCTGACAAGATCCCTTTCTAAGTCTTCCCAGAAAGGTGACAGGGGAAGGCATGTTGTATATGAAGACAAGAGTGTCTTCATCCCACAGTCAATTCTAAGTTGTTTTGTGATAGTAAGTTATGGTTATAAATGGACAAAACAATTGCTCCTGGCTTGGTGTTCTTTCCTCCTTTTGTCCTTTCTTGTTTCCTAGTCCTTCTGTGCTTTCAGTGAGAAGGAAGGAATAAAGCTACAGTTGCATCAGTTCTGTATCACCAAGAACTATGGATGCCTGCACAAGCATGAGGAAGAGGCATTTTTCATTCCTCTCCTCCCTTTCCAGTTATTTTCACAGCAGAAAAGGAAGGGGTGCAGGCAAGGTAACTCCTCCTTGAGAAAACTTCTCAGATGGTCTGCAAGTGCATCTGGGTCAGAGCAATCCCAGGCACAGCTACAGGTTGGGCAGGGAAGAGATTCAGAGCAGCCCTACAGAGGACTTGGGGGTGTTGGTCGATGAGAAAATGAACATGAGACGGCAGTGTGCGCTTGCAGACCAGAAAGCCAACCGTATCCTGGACTGCATAAAAAGGAGCGTGACCAGCCGGTTGAGGGAGGTGATCCTGCCCCTCTACTCTGCTCCTGTGAGACCTCACTTGGAGTATTGTGTGTAGTTCTGGTATCCTCAACATAAAAAGGACATGGAACTGTTGGAACAAGTCCAGAGGAGGGACATGAGGATGATGAGGGGACTGGAGCACCTCCTGTATGAAGGCAGGCTGAGAAAGTTGAGGCTGCTGAGCCTGGAGAAGAGAAGGCTGCGTGGAGACCTCATAGCAAACTTCCAGTAGCTGAAGGGGGGTTATAAGGATTCTGGGAGGGACTCTTCATGAGGGACTGTAGGGATAGGACAAGGGGTAAGAGGTTCAAACTTCAACAGGGGAAGTTTAGATTGGATATGAGGAAGAAATTCTTTACTGTGAGGGTGGTGAGGCACTGGACTGGGTTGCCCAGGGAAGTTGTGAATGCTCCATCGCTGGCGGTGTTCAAGGCTGGGTTGGACAGAGCCTTGGGTGGTATGGTTCAGTGTGAGGTGTCTCTGCCCAAGGCAGGGAGATTGGAGCTTGATGAAGTTAAGGTCCTTTCCAACCATAATTATTCTATAATTCTATGATTTCTTATGGTCTGAGGGAGCTATGGAGCTAGGTTGTGTTGAAGCATCTCATGTTTGCTCTTTCTCTTTGTCAGCATTACCTCTGTGATCCTGCTGGTGCTGAAAACACAGCAGCTCCTCATGTTCTCCCTATGCTTTTCTTCTTCTCCCAGAATCTGTAAACTCTGCAATGAAACATTAGCCATGTTACCATAGGTAGGAAAAACTGCAAAGATAGGTCTTTGGGGAAGAAGAAAAATGGGAAGAGGGGCATATGAACATTGCACCTGCTTTAAAGGAACCTGAATTGAAAAACTTCTCATGCAGACCTCAAACAGATTGGTGGTGACTAAATATACTGGAGTATCTCTACTTCCTGTTAAAAACAAATGTCCTTCACTATTGAAGATGCTGCATTAACATACTTTAATGGCAAGTGATGCAAAATGGCATCATTTTTGGTTGTATAGGTCTGTGACTACAAATAGAAAAAATCTAAAACTACTGATTGTCAGGGATCTTGAGAAAAAGACAATAGTCATCATCCTAAGGGTCCACATAAATGTAAATGCATTAGCAAGACCCTATACTGGGTTACATTGCTTCAAGGCCAAAAAATATTAGTGAGGGCAACATTCAATTCATTAAAGGACTTAGTGTAATAGTGTGTTTGCTACTGAATGAAGCTGACTGCTTTCTTCTCTCACACTATCTGAACAAGCATTTTATAAAACTGAGAAGCATTTGGGACATTCAGGGGAAGGATTTTATTTATAATGTTTATTGCAAGCTTCTTCTAAAAGAAATGTTTTCTGGGATGTTCTAGAATGGAATCACAGTGAGATCTACCCATTGAATACTTGAATCCTCCATGTCTTTTGAAACAAGTATTTGAAACTGCCTCTGTCTTGATCCTCTTTACTTTGAAAGTCACAGCCCCTATGTGCAGCTACAGGCTGAGCTGCAGTTTTCTGCCTCCTACTTGAATGTCTCTGCAGAAAGTAGGAGGAGTGATAGACAAGCTAGTAGATGGCATTGCCAAAGATTCATTCTGGAGCCCTCCTGTGAATTTCTGAGGACCGAATATATAATTCTATATAATTTTTGCAAAATTGATCACACAAACAAATAAAAATTCCAGGTATCTTTCTTAAATATGCTTCTATAAAAAAGAACTACCCCCTACAGAAAAACAAACAAACAAACAAACAAACAAACCAAAAATACCTAACAACAAAAAAAAAAAAACAACAACAAACAAACTGTAAATAATAATAATAATAAAAAATAACATTCAAAGTGTTTTCTACAGCCAACATTATAAGAAATGTATTACTTCGCTCTTCCTAGGATGATAAAATAAATAGCTGGAAGTACAGGTAGTTTGAAGTCATATTTGGTAGTAGCAGAGTTGTAAACATGATACAGGACTGCTGCATTCAAATATTTTGTTCTTAGTTGCAAATCAGTGATACTTCTGTATTAATGACTTTGAAGATTGCTGTGTGGAAGGATTATGTTGGGTGGAACCAGGATAAAGGTAATTTGAAAAATTTGCCACATATGCATCTGGATTCTGCCAGCCTAGTTAATTTCTGTATTGTTCTCTTGTATTGTACTTTCAACATAACTCAGATTGACACTAAAATGCACATAAAAATGCTGGAAAAAAATCTTTAGAGTGCTTTACACAGAATTGATTGTACTGTAGTGCCAAAGATAGATAAACTAAATCTGGAGCTATATCACCTTCCTTAGGTTAGTGGGTAGAGCATTGTGCTTAACTAACTTGATCATGGCCCAACATTGCTTTTTTAAAGGCTTAGTAGTATGAAGTTTTAATAAAAGATACAAAGAAGTTTGCTCTCCCAAAGCCTCAAGCTTGGAGTAACAAAGCTCATTGCTAATCACTTTATTAATCCATGCAGTAGCAGTTTTCTACCCAGACATGGTTCCAAGAAGAGGCTTCTGTTCAGCATTTCACTTCAGGTCACCAGCCACTGTAGTGTAATCCATGAGGAGATTTATGGACCTCAAAGTGAGAGTCCTTAAAAAACAATGTGTTAATCAGCAGGCAACTGAGTTAGCTAGTGGGAAATGCTGAAGCTACAGAATTTCTTCTTTCTCTTGGATGTGAAGGCCTTACTCAGTGCAACTTTGAAGATTTACACTTCTGTCCTCTCCCCTGAAGGTCTCTTTTGCTTCAAAACGCTGCTATAAAGTTATTCAGGATAGGGCTGGATCTACATATAAGGTGAAAGGGAGGCTGTGCAGCCCTGCAGCATGAGACCCAGGTGTGAGTGCTACACTCTAGTGTGCTGATGGGCTTGGCTTCACTTTCATGAGACAGCGCTTTGTCCTCAGCAAGTTGAGACATGGAATCCCTTCCCTCCTCTACCTGAAGAGATCTACTTGTATATCTCTAACCTTCAGAAATCTGCTGTTCCCGTTAAACTGCTGAGTATGCTGGTCTCATCTGCTTTTCTCTCATCCAGCACATCCTTGACTATGCTGCAAAAAATAGAATAACTTTTATAGGGAGAATGGGAGAGTCTCAGCCGCCACCGAAAGACCTGTACTCTGCTAGAATAAGAGATATGGAGAAAACTCAATCACTTCAAGAAGACAAAGGCATTGCATCTTTGTATACCATAACTACAGTTCCTGGGTAATGTGATGCTCTCTGCATTTCAGCCTATATTGCAGGATTCTGGCCATGTAGGGCAACCCATACAAGGCCTCTGTAGCTCAGAAGAGAGTTATGCACCTTGAAATAGGTCTAAGAAAAAGAAAAGAGAAAAAAAAGTAAACTAAAATCAAACACAAGGCAGACAAATCTTAATTGCACGTATCACTGCTTCTTTGTAGGGAAGGTGAGTACTCCCAGTCAAGTCTGAAAAAGCAGAAAGAGCCCTTACTGTCAAATGTGTGAGATGAATAGAGGTATGGTTTATTGAACAAACCTGAGCCAGTAGGGCTGAGGAGTCGGCAGTGCTGTTGATATTGAAAGAGCCTGCGTGTGAGGTACATTTTACCTTGATCTGCTCACAGTGTCAGCATTGACTATGCTCGACTATACTGAGAAATAGGACTTTAAATGTTTGGGGAACTCCATCAAAGAAATCTTAGGCTTATTTAGATATCTCAGGAGTTAGGCATAAGGAGAATGAGGATAAGCCATATTTTGAAATCACATAGTTAATCTGATTTAGACAACCTAGCTGTGTTTTTTGAACCAGTACAGACCTCAGATTCCATTTCTGTCTTAAAAGAGAGAGGGAGTGTACTGTAATTGCGTAAATATGAGATATCCAAACAGTATAAGGAAATAATGTGAAAAAAATAAGCATCTTTTTATCCAGCTGAAAAATTCAAAACTGATCATGAATACTTCCCTGCTGAAATAAGAAAAGCTTCTGCAGCTGTGCTAAGTTATGCCTGAGATAGCAATTTTCTGCATGCATTCTGGAAGCGATTACTATCTCAGTGATACTCCCAGCTGAGAAAAAAAAAATATTAGTGGAAGAAATCGAGGGAGGTAATCCTGCCACTCTACTCTGCTCTTGTGAGACCTCACTTGGAGTATTGTGTGCAGTTCTGGTGTCCTCAACATAAAGAGGACATGGAGCTCTTGGAACAAGTCCAGAGGAGGGCCACGAGGAGGATCAGGGGACTGGAGCAGCTGCACTGTGAAGATAGGGTGAGAAAGTTGGGGCTGTTGAGCCTGGAGAAGAGAAGGCTGCATGGAGACCTCATAGCAGCCTTCCAATATCTGAAGGGGGGCTGTAGGAATGCTGGGGAGTAACTCTTCATTAGTGACTGTAGTGAGAGGACAAGGGGTAGCGGGTTCAAAGTTAAACAGAGGAAGTTTAGATTGGGTATGAGGAAGAAATTCTTTACTGTGAGGGTGGTGAGGCCCTGGAATGGGTTGCCCAGGGAAGCTGTGAATGCTCCATTGCTGGCGGTGTTCAAGGCTGGGTTGGACAGAGCCTTGGGTGGCACGGTTTAGTGTGAGGTGTCCCTGCCTATGGCAGAGGGGTTGGAACTAGATGATCTTAAGGTCCTTTCCAACCCTAACTATTCTATGATTTTATGAAATGATGATGATGATGACAGTAGTGTTGCCTTCAAACTCAACATGACTTTGACTTAGCATAGGTCCAAAATAGATAAGACATAAAGAATCCAAACATCTTTAACATTGCCCTTATCTATTTACAAGTAGTAATCCACATTTTAAGTAGCGAGCATGTACTTTGAAATTTACTGATGTTCATTTCACTTGTACCATATTAAATATTAACATGTGTGTATTACTTCCACATGCAATATCACATTATGATATCCACATCAGTTGCTTCGTTGATAGGAGTTTGAATAGTACATGGGAACTGTTGGAGTCTGTGTTCTATAACAGGAAGGTGAGACTCAGTAGACATAAAAGAGCTACAAAGCCTGTGAAATCTTGCTCTGTAACTTTAAATAACTTATGTGATGAGGAAGAAATTTTATTTCTGCAAACTTGTCTTGCAATTCCAATGGAAGATACATTTTCACCTACAGAGATGCATTTGTTCTGTGCCCGCTACAGTAATCTCAGGGAAGCTACACCTGTCTTTAGATGCTGTGTATTTCAGGCGGTGCCAGGACACATCTTGGTCTCTCTTAAACTCTGCATTTTTCTGAAATTAGATAATGGAAAACGAGATATGGAAGTGAAATTACTGGCCCATCAGATAGTTGCAAGCAATCTACCAACCAGTCAATTTTAATTCATTTGGTATGTTTTATTGCTCTACACACTAACCACTGAGGAAATCATAGAATCATAGAATAGTTAGGGTTGGAGAGGACCTTAAGATCATCAAGCTCCAACCCCCCTGCCATGGGTAGGGATACATCCCACTAAACCATGTCATCCAAGGCTCTGTTCAGCCTGGCCTTGCAGACCACCAGGGATGGAGCATTAACAACTTCCCTGGGCAACCCAGTCCAGTGCCTCACCACCATTACATTAAGAACTTCTTCCTTATATCCAATCTAAGCTTCCCCTGTATAACTTTTAACCCATTGCCCCTTGTCCTGTCACTACAGTCCCTAATGAAGAGTCCCACTCCAGCATCCTTATAAACCCCCTTCAGATACTGGAAGGCTGCTATGAGGTCTCCAAGCAGCCTTCTCTTCTCCAGGTTGAACAGCCCCAACTTTCTCAGCCTATCTTCATACAGGAGGTGCTCCAGCCCCCTGATCATCCTTGTGGCTTTCCTCTGGACTTGTTCCAAAAGTTCCATGTCCTTTTTGTGTTTGGTATGTGGTTTCCCATACATGCACAGCAGCAAACACACACTGACATTAAGTTTATAGTGATATTAGTTTTAAGTCTCACCCGTCAGTAGAATAATAATCTGAAACTAGAAATGTAGTTAAATTCAGGTAGGAATAAAATCACAGTTATAATTATGTGTGTAGATGAATGTATATGTGTGTGTGGCTGTGTAAAACTCTGGTGTGAGAAGGCTATAAGACAGTATTAGATGCATTTGAAAATGAGATTGCAGAAAAGAATGACATTATCTTGCTCAAAAGAGCAAGCTGACAGATTCTAATGGTCCCCTACATGCTGTGCATGATAAACATTCAGCTTATCTTTCCAAGAACAATAAAATTTCATGTATTGCTGCTTGACTTAAGAATTATTTTTACATATCTCCATGGCACTGACTCTCTTGTAAGTTAATCTCATCTCTCATCAATTTTTCACCAGCTTCACTCCGATGTTGATAAAGGAGATGGTTCCATCAAATACATCTTGTCAGGCGAAGGAGCAAGTTCCATTTTCATTATTGATGAGAACACGGGCGATATTCATGCTACAAAGAGGCTGGATCGAGAAGAGCAGGCCTACTACACTCTCCGAGCACAAGCACTAGATAGGCTGACTAATAAACCCGTGGAACCAGAATCTGAGTTCGTCATTAAAATTCAGGACATCAATGACAATGAGCCAAAATTTCTGGATGGTCCTTATACTGCTGGAGTTCCTGAGATGTCTCCTGTGGGTAAGTGCAAAATACACTGTTGGCATTGTGGGATATGTTCCTTATTGCCTTTTTAAAAATTTCATTTTCATTGTATCGCAGTAACCTAATTAATTATCTATGAGGCACCTGCAAGAGTTAGATATTTCAAGGCTTAGCTAGAAATAACATGCTAGATTAAGTATTTACCCTTTCAAAAATGTTGTAAAACTCAAATAGCTATGTAAAGACTCAGATAAGCATTTTATGGTATTTTTCTCATTTCAGTACCCAGAGGCTTTCTTTTATAATTCTCATTAGCAATAATAAGTTTCATACCTATGCTATGGTATTCAGAGGTGATAATAAATGATTTTGTTCAGATAAAGTCCATTCTTAACAAACTCTTCAAATTTCTGCTACTGCATAATTTCTTTGGCATGTGTTGCATGTATCAGTAACAGTTTACTGTATATCTTTTATAATACTGAAATCCAGCTCTCTGGGAAATACATGCAAGCAGCAAGGATTGGTGTACAGCATAAGACAGTTTCAAATTGCCAGTGGAATCAGAGAAGAATGACTTTCAGACTCTGTCATATAAGAAGAAATGCTAATTTTCCCTGAGTTTGAATTAAGGAAGAGTTTAAGCATCAAATCCACTATCTCTTAATTTAAAAGAGAACAAATATTCGTCTGTTGTCAGGTGCTGACTCAGAGCAGATAGGAGTTTGGCCTGGAAAGATTTTGGTAAATTTTACTTTAAATTATAACTGCAAGCATGAAGATAAAAAAAGCAGAAGAACTTAATCTACTTCAGTGGAAACTGGTGCATGGGAAGTCTCACTACAGGTTAAGAGAGTCATACGTTTATTGAAAGTGTAATTTTTCTTTACTAATTTTAAACCATATCACAATATGGTACTCTTACAATAAGACTGCCCATATATAATTTTCTAGTTTCCTAAATACTGCTTCATGTGGTTTTGGATGCTAAATAATGCTTCTAAATTAGATCTAGAGAGACAAAAATAATATTCCCTCCCTAAGTGCCTTGCGGCAATCATTAGTCAACATTGCTTTTGTATTTGAAACTTAGTTTAGGAGCCAATAGGAGATAAGTAAAACATTGCTAATGAGTTTTCTCTTGATTTATTTTCCTAAGTAGTGACCATAGACCCTATTTCTCATTTTGAACTTCTTCATTGTTACTCAGACAGTATGCAGATGGCAAAACTGGTAATAGTAGCTTTGGAAAGAAAAATGGACACCACAGCTTTTGAGGAGTGACAGGGAGGAGATGAAGCCATGGTACACCAATGAGATCTCTTTTAGTGCTGCACTTTGGAAAAACAGAGATAACCAGATAGTCTAAGACTGCAAAACCTAGATATTTAGTACTTCAAAAATATGTTCTGTACAAAATACATATATTTTTTTAATCAATGTTTTATTTTATCATTTTTATCATTTAAGTGAGCTGAAGCATGCAGCAGTGATTAGATGGTTGCTCCTTTGTCTTGTGCCCTGAGAGCAATATCTCTAGATTTCCCTTTTGCATGAGTTACCTCTGCTTTGTCCTGTACTGGCATATTGACATATGGAAACTGCTACAGAGATAGTATGTAGTACATGCCTCTACCCCTCACCCATGCTCCATTTGTTCCAAAAATATATTGGAAATCAATCTGTGGAGAGTGCACAGTATACGGTGGAGAACATAAGGACTATTTTTCAAACTGAGTTGCTTTTGTTTATTTTGTTATATCTCTATCACATTAATGACTGAAAGAAATTCTCTCCCATATGGACCGTACACCACCAAATATATATTCCACATAGGTGTAATACTATGCAAAATTATTAACTGAGACTTGTGTACTCTCTGGGATTTATGTCAAGTAAGGGTGGTTTAATTTTCATGAATTTCCTGAAACTGTACATTTTAAACATCATCATGATTAATATCACACAACTACCAAATACTGCATTGTTGCTGTATTAAGTGTTACCATGAAATGCATGTGTGATGCTTGTTTAGTTACATCTATTCACTGTTTATACATATAACCTATTTTTTAATTCATCACCCACAGCATTCATGAAATATTAAGGAGAAACCAAGTACCTCTCTCCTATTTTGTTTAAAATTGCATCCATGACAAGGATTTTTAATTGGATATTAAACAAAATGAAAGAGATCACAGGATTATAAGTCCAAATTAACTATAAAGCTAGGAGAACTGTAACCTTTAATCTAAAGGGTAGCTATGAGAGTATAATGATTCTGTGTTTTATTTGACAAATATTTTAGGACATTCTATAAGGCTAATGGAAGTCGATCTTTTCTGTTACTTGAAATTACTTTGGGTCAGGTTCAAATTATATTTGGGTCAGGCCCAATTATATTGATTATCCTGAACAAGGTAAATACCTTGATGGCTTGTAAATTCAGTCATAGCAAAAACCTCAAAGATATGGCTTACCTGAAAATCATGCAGGTTTTTTGTAGTTTCTTTGTTTTTTTTTTTAAGTATGTCTCTTAAAAAGCCTAGCAGTGTTATATTTCAAATGAAAAGATTTAAAATTATAGTTTAAAGAGTCTTAAGAGTGTTTCTGAGAAGTTGAGCCAAAAATAGTTGATGTGAGATACTGACCTGTTTAGCTTATAGCCAAGGGAACTGGGGATAAAAATTCCAGTACCTAACATAATTTTGGTTTTGTTTAAACTTCTCTACTCTTCAGACATATCAACTGCATTGCAACAATTCTCTTTCTTGACACATTTATTATTTCTGAGAGAGATGGATAGACATATTTTATTTTTATACCAAACTGGGGAGGGGGGAGGAGAAATCTTGTTATCATGCTTAAATCTTTGGTACAAGTGGGCAGTGGGTTTAGAGAGTCTGAATGAGAGTGTCTCCAGATACAAGCCCCCTCTGTTTCACCTTATCTGACCTTGCTGCTGGGCTGCAACCAGTCTTGGGCTTTGTTCTCAAGTGGAGGTTACCTAATGAGGCTGTGGGAGGACAGGGAGGTGGTGAAAAGGACAGGATCTGCCTCCAGGTGCTGTCTCTTCTTCACACTCCTGGAGGGGAAAGGCTGCAGAGGTATTGCTGCATCAGGCCTGGGTGAGGGCCAGTGGCAGAAGTATAGAAATAGCAGGGCCAGGCTGGGCTGTTGCATGCAAGAATTCAGCAGGTATTATGGATAACTTGATAGTAAAAATGTTTAGTATTTATAGTAGCAGCTGATGTAATGCAGAAATGTGATGCCATAATGGAATCGCCTTGTGTATTATGCACATTATGCATCATTAATTGATATCAGCCAGTGCTTTTAATAACTGACTGCTTTTAAAGGTCTATTTTTCATTTGTTAATGTGGCTACAATTGACTTGGTAAGGGTTTGTGCAGTTTCAAAAATAAGCATTTGTTAAGTTCATCTACTTTTAGAAACCAGTTTTGCCTTAAATGATTTCATCAAAGTTAAAAACAGAGCCACATAAGCATTCCTCGGGCAAACTAGTTTGAAAAGTTTTGCAAAATATCACATAAGGGACTAGCGAGATTTTTAGAAAAAGCCCTGTGCAGAGGTTTCTAAAAGATTAAACTCAGAGATTTAAAAAGGAGCTTAACCTCAAAATAAACTTTAGCAACCAGTTTATCTGACCCTAACACAAAAAAAAGGATGGTCTCTGCAACTTGCAAACATTGCTGAATTGAGACTTGGGTAAATTAAAGTGCAAATGCTGCTGTAAATTCACAGTCCTCTCTGCAAAAATTCCGCCTTTCTATTTGCTCTCATATCAGAACTTATATAGGTCAAGTTCTCAGATTGCTGCTATTTTGTGATATCCAGTACTATCTATTACAGGTTAGATTAAAAATCTGAAACTGATAGCTTAGATATTCTGGGGGGAAAAACAAACCAAGCCAAAACAAACAAAACAAAAAAAACGAACAACCAAACCCCTCCTCTGCAAAACCAGAAATCTGTGCCAGCCATGCAAAACTGAGTGTGTTATTAGTATCAGTAAAGAAATATGCTGAACATCCTTTGATAAGCAACACTGATTTTACTCAGTATTTGCTGCAATTGCTGAAAAAGTTGATGTAGTTGTTACATGTAGAATTCTTTTTAATGAACTGATATTCAAGTTTGTTATAAAGACATAATTGTAGAGAAAAATAATTGTAAAGGATTTATCATCTGAGAGGGAAAAGCATGTTTTCAGTAAATAGCCCCTATTTATTTTTTCAATCCATATCAGATACACAAACTAAAAAATAATTAAAGTCTTAGCTGTGAAGCTACAGGTTATAACAAGTCATTAATGAAAGTCTGGGGTAGGGTTAGTGTCCTCTTTACACCTGCAGTCCAGGGCTGTGAACAGCATTGCCATAAACAAAATTTATTGGGACACTCATTAATTGGATGGAGTGAAGGTGTGGTGCTATTTGTTGACTGTCCCATGTTGCCCAAAAGTCCTAATCTCGGACATATGTATGGCAGCTGACCACCTCTGTTATGAGGTAGGGCAAAATGTTCAGGAATAGAAGGAAGACTTAATTTCAGTGCAGGAACACAAACTCTCCCTTTGTAGTTGGAACTACGATGCAACTATCCATTTTTCCTCAATCTATAGATTTCTTCACTATCCATGAGTATCTATAGAGCTTATGTGTTTATGTGGTTGTTTGCTTTTTTTTTAAAGAAAATAAGCATACGAATTTAACATCAATCCATTGCAAGAAAAATTAGGACATCTCTGAATTGCAAGAAACTTGAAGGAATTCCTGCTCGTCAAGAAAAGTATGCTTTCTCTGGGAAATTCTCTGGAAATCTTCACATACTGATCTTTCCATGCATGATATTTCCTTGGAACTGATTTCCCATATGTAGGACTTATCACACAGTTAGCATACCTTATGTTAACTTGCATATTCTTTTTAAAAAATATATTGTGCAAAAATCTCCCTCTAAGTTTAGGACTTCTGGAAGCTCAAAGATATTTTGTGCAACTGGTAAAGAAACAATGACAATAGATGTTTTAAAAGATTTTTCTCCCATGATGTCTGATAGAAGTTGATTAGCACAAAGGGACAAGAAAATTATCCTTGCTTTTAAGTTGCTGATTATGCTCAAGCAGGATGGGTGCAGAAAGAGTTGGTGTTAGAATTTTTACCTAAAAAAACCTACCACCTTTTCTAAAGACACTATGTGCTTTAGGATAGAACCAATTAGATTCAGATACTGACTTTATTCATCTCACGGAATATAGAGGGTTTGTTTGCTACATCAATAGATTTTTACAGCAAATAAGCACTTCTAAGCTTGCAGGATTTCCAAAATGTCTCTGTTGAGGTTGCAGAGTCTGTAATTTCTTTGATCTTGTATTGGTCTGGAGTCCTTGACAGCAGCAAGAGCACGGAGCAAAGACGAAGCAGTGTGTGAGGTTTATAAGCACTTTTGCCAATATTTGCAGACATTGTAAGCTTCATTGGCAGGGCTTAGGGACTTTGTAAATGTGGTAAGCCTGGCTTTCACAAAGAACATGGGATGTCAAATAATCATTATGATACCCTTGTACTCAAAAGCTGAAGAGGCGCTGGCAAGTTTAAAATAGGTCCCTGTATGAAATGACTCTATAGAGTGATCTGTAAAATCAGTTTGACATTCTGAATCAAAGATCTTAGTTACTGGTGAACAGAAAATTGATGTATTTTAAGTCCCATACCTGATAAATAACTTGATAGGTTAACTACCAATTTTCTTTTAAACTTTCTACTTAATAGTTGCATGTGAAATTTCAGGTTGAGAATAAGCTTTTCTCTGTCTGAAAATATTAGACGGTCCACAAGAGAAAAAAAAATGTATTAAAATAGAATTGCAACCATTACGCTTTGTCATGGAAACTTCAGGAAGAGAGATCAGGAATGTGGGTCAGCTAGGGCATAGCTTAAGTGAATAAGGTTACCTTATGAATGATCATTTCTGGTTAGAATTCGTTTAAGAAGATCCCATCCTTAGTAATCTGTACCATTTTATTTGGGGCTGTACTTAGTCCTCTCCAACCCTTCAGCCTGGTCCCAGGACCCATTTGTGATCCTCTACTTAACTGAGAATTGTAAAGCTGAAGAAAATGGACAGAGGACATACTAGATCAGACATAAAGAATTTCAGAACTTTTGACTCGCCCATTTCCTGAAAAAGTCCAAATAAACCTGACCAGAATACAACTTCTGTTATGTTCACCCTGGACACCTGCTATTGCAGTATGTTCTTAAAGAGTGATTTCTAGATTCCCTGGTCTCCTTCTTGCATGTCAAAAATGTGTTCATTTGGAAAATGAACACTGTACATTTAAATGAACATTTAACAAATGTTTTTCTCTAATCTTGTGTCTAAATCCACTTTATGAAGGGATCTGATCCTCTGCTGAAGACTTTTTCTGGGCGTTTGTCAAATTGCTACTATATTAATTTGCAGCCTAACCTCCAAATGAGTCCCTGGGATGTTGGATGGAAGGTCTCAATGTTCCAGACAATCTGCCTGTGAGAAAAAATAGCACTTTCTGGCTGCCAGAGGTTGATAACCATGGCCAAGGCCATGGCTCCCAAGTGTTTTATCATGTTCTCAGCATACATCATAGAAGCTGCTGTAAAAACAAAACATATAGGAACTGGCATTGAAAGTATAATGAATAGCATCTAGATACAGAATGAGATCCTCACAAAATATACTCTTCTTGCTAGCCAGTTAGACATTTCACTTTCTTACTCCTGTCAACATAGAGATATTTCTCGCTCAAGAAATGTTTATGCAGCAGATTATTATCACAATTGATACTGAAGTATTTCAGATTACTGAAGGAAATGTGTACTTTTAAAAGGAATTTGGAGACAGCTCTCACCACTTTTTCTCTGAGCTGACACTAAAGTTCTTCAGCCATCTTTTCAAAAAAGGATAAATAATTTAATAGGTTACAATTAATTTTATATATATATGTATGTGCAATTCTCAAAATATGTAAGCATATATGTATGCATATTTGAATCTTTTAACTACTTATTACAATTTTAGCATGCAGACTTCTCTTCAAAAAGCAGCTATTACTGTATTTCATACTTAAGCATATTTCAGGCATCACCATAGTTTAAGAAATACTGTTCATATACCCTCTACCAACCAAAGGCAGAGAGAGACAGGGGGAGCTACTGGGTAAGATGGTTTTTATTACTGTGAGCCAGAGGCTGAGGATGACTGAATGCCCTAACAGCTGATGCTACTGGTTTACAAAGAGGACCTTTATTTTAAGCTGAATCAGCATGGAAATTATGAATAATTGTGGAAAAAAAAAAAAAAACAACAAACCACCTCATACTGTTTCAGATACATATTGACACGGCGTGTTGAAGAAGTATAGTTTATTTTTTTGGAGCTTTTATGTACAATAGCCCCTTAAATATTTTGCAGGTACCTCTGTGGTTCAAGTGACGGCCACTGATGCAGATGATCCTACTTATGGCAATAGTGCTCGAGTGGTTTACAGTATATTGCAAGGGCAACCTTATTTTTCTGTGGAGCCAAAAACAGGTAAATTTCCATAAGCTGTATGAAGTACTATGGGGTAGGGGTGGGGGAGAGGGGGGCGGGAATTGGGAGGAAGTGCATTAAAACTTGCTACAAATTTACTAATGTGGTCTTGTGGATAATTGAATACATTTATATTTTTGTTGCTGTCTTAACCTGTTATTTTCCAGAATAGATGATGAAATTGACACATCTGAGCGATGAGCAGACATTGCAGAATGGGAACTTGTCTATCTACTAGCTCCATGATCTGCCACTTGTTGCTTGTCCTTCTGATCAATGAAAATTTCAAGATGCTGTGAACAAGTTTTTTTTGCAGATGTTTTTTTTAGAAATACCTAAATGTCACATAGTCAGATTTCCTGAAGTATAGATTTATCTCTCTATTCTACTTCTTAAACTGAAGCTTTGCTGTGGGAAATATATTTTTTCTTTATTAGTTTGGAAAAGAAAGCATGGAGCTTTCTATCCTTATCTGATATAATATTTTGATGCCACTTTCAAAACAAATTACTGGTGGGAGAATTTTTTCCTATTTTAGTGAAATTTTAGGAATATTTTAAACCACAACAAAATACAAGCTTTACTACTCTGCCAGTTTAAAAGCCATTACCCATTCTACTCTATTGTGCCACAGAATGGAAAAGTAGGTTCTCATTCTGCTCAGTGAAGTTTGGTGCCTGAGTTTTCACTTACACCAACACGGAGAAGATTTATACTTTTTATTTCAGAGAAAGACAAACTGAGCAAAAGAGAAACAAACTCTTTCCCTATTTATCATAACTAGTGATGTGAATGGGGCCTGAATTCCAATGCTATGAAGAAAAGGCAACGCTATTTAGCAACTGAACTTGCAGATATAATTATACAATAATATTCATATTGCAACAGGTCCGCAACAAATGATATTTTCTTCAAGGTTAAAATCTTTAATGATTGAGACTGAAATGTTTGCATGCATTTTCATTCTGATGTGATACTCAAATTTCCTGTGTGCATGATAATTAGCTTCCAAATCATTGGTTAACATTGCCTGGCAATTTAGCTGTGATAGAAAAGCCAGCAGGCCAGAAAAAGCAGTGTAGAAACAATAACATTATAAAATAAATTAATTGTATTTTAACATTGCTTGTAAAATTGGTGAAATAGTGCCAAACAGCCTGTTTGTGAAAAAAACTTTTAAACCTAGAGATGATTAATGGCAAGTCCTGCATTCATAAGGGAAGAAAGGAATAAAATTCTAACTAAACATTCAACAACTATCAGATGAAGAGATATGTGTCCCAATGCACCTCTCTTTTATTTAGTTTGCTTATATTTCCTTTGCTGCTGACACTAAGTGCTGGTGGAGTAAATGGTTGCCTCTCTGGAAATCAAAGTTAGTGGCTGTACTATGTACTGAGCATGAAATATTCATAAAGTCATCACATTTGAGAAGGCATATTTATTTTCTGATATATATCAACAGAACTGAAAGGATAGAGCATGGAGCTTTCATCTTGTTTTCATTTCAGATCAATTAATTACAAATTGTTTGCAGATCATGAAATGGACAAAACAAAAGTTATTTCAGACATTGCAGTATTTAAATTAATATATAATAATAAAATCTTAATTATACTAATGCTTTAGCAGTGCATATTGTTAGAGCAAATATATGCTCCCAGTAAAATGAGGATAATTACATAGATATGTGGAGTGTGGTATGATATCAAAATTATTAAGAGTTAATGTGGTGAATGGTTATTCAAGACATTGTGAAATAAATCTTGACCTTGTAATCTTAAAAATGAATACAGAATATTCTTTGTCCTAATTCTATAAAAGTGGGAAATCAAACACAGAAGTTGGCATCTTCCAGGGAAGGGAGTGTTACCCAAATTATTATGAATTTCATAGTTCAGGGAGAAGATATTCAGAAAGAAAAGTCATATATGTCATTACCCAAATAAAGTAGTACTAAGGAAAAATTAGTGGGTTTTGGTGACTAAACATAAGTTCAGCTCCTAGTCAAAACCTGAAATATTAGTGTTGGAATGAATTTATTCTTCTTTTATTGCAGTCATTGCTCTGTGGCTACCTTTCAAAGGCAAACCTAGCTTTCACAGTAACGCATTTGCTTTTGCAACCCCTGACATATCTTACTGCAGGTGTTATCAAGACTGCCCTTCCAAATATGGACAGAGAAGCCAAGGACCAATACCTACTAGTTATTCAAGCAAAGGACATGGTTGGGCAAAATGGTGGATTATCAGGGACTACATCTGTAACTGTCACTCTGACTGATGTTAACGACAACCCACCTCGCTTTCCACGACGTAGGTTACTTTGTAAAAATATAACTTGTAATATTATTTGTAAACATTGCTATTTTCTTTACATCATGCTAGTTCTAAATAAAGAGTGCTTAGCTTCCATGTGAAGTACTTCGTGAATCACTGAAAGCAAGGTATATTATTATTATTGTTATTATTATCATTATTATCATTATCATTACTACTACTACATTGGAAGAATCTTTTTTCGTTACCTACTGCCATTCAGATCATTTAAAATGAAATGATGTAGAGCAGATACAAAAGAAAAGTAAAACGTTTTCTGCATTGGAACTCTGTAGCAACCATTCACCTCATGATTTGCACTTAGGTTTTGAATTATGTTTCTGCATCTTTGCCTTGTACTTTTCTCATCATCGGAAGAAATTATGGCCACAGTAATTAGAGTCCATCATAAGGAAAACCTAGCAAAAAAAAAGAACAATTCTACTTAATACTGAAGAATATATTCTGGTACCCCAAGTAAATATTCAAGTGTCTGAAAAGAAGGTAAATTTTAACAAGGCTTTTTTTTTGGTAGGGTTTTTTGTTGTTGTTGTTAATTTTCCTTTTTATTTTTTTTTTAGCCTACAGTCACAGAACACCCTAAATTCATTAATTTTATTTTTTTTTAATTATTATTCCACAGGATCATACCAGTATAATGTCCCAGAGTCTTTACCGGTGGCTTCTGTGGTGGCCAGAATAAAAGCTGCAGATGCAGATGTGGGACCGAATGCTGAAATGGAGTATAAGATTGTGGATGGTGATGGTTTGGGAGTATTTAAAATTTCTGTTGACAAAGACACTCAAGAGGGAATCATAACAATTCAGAAGGTAAGTCTGATTTTTCTCACTGATTCGATCTGTGTTTGTGTAAGATGAGGACAGGCAATGAGAGTACAAGCTTTTGTTTCCAAGAGACTTTATCTGCTGTGAAAGTTTTCATTGGCATATTCCATCTGCATTTCTCCGAGTTTGTGATTTTTGAGCTTTTTGAGGATTTACACTGAAAATTATTGTGTGTCTTTTTGTCAATATCTTTATTGGGGTTTTTTTGGACTTTTTTCAAAGCTCCTGCACAAACAAGTTAGGATGGGAAACTAAGCTTTTGTCTCATTTGCCCTGGTAATAAAGAGAAAATGTGAAAATATATCTTACAGCAAAAAATGCAAGCTCCAAATGCAAAATAGATCCCAAACATAATTAAAAAAAAAAAAAAGAAATATTAAATTATATTTCTTTGGCTGATACTGTTCTATTCAGAAGGCACATATTACTAATGTTAAAATTACATGTAGAATCATAGAATCATAGAAAAGTTAGGGTTGGAAAGGACCTTAAGATCCTCTAGTTCCAACCCCCCCTGCCATGGGCAGGGACACCTCACATTAAACCATGCCACCCAAGGCTCTGGCCAACTCGGCCTTGAACACCGTCAGCAATGGAGCATTCACAACTTCCCTGGGCAACCCAGTCCAGTGCCTCACCACCATTACAGTAAGAACTTCCTCCTTATATCCAATCTAAACTTCCCCTGTTGAAGTTTGAACCTCTTATCCCTTTCCCTATCACTACAGTCCCTCATGAAGAGTCCCTCCCACATGAAGAGTCCCTCCCAGAATCCTTATAAGCCCCCTTCAGCTACTGGAAGGCTGCTATGAGGTCTCCACGCAGCCTTCTCTTCTCTAGGCTCAACAACCCCAACTTTCTCAGCCTGTCTTCATACGGGAGGTGCTCCAGTCTCCTGATCCTCCTCGTGACCCTCCTCTGGACTTGTTCCAACAGTTTCATATCCTTTTTATGTTGAGGACACCAGAACTGCACACAATACTCCAAGGGAGGTCTCACAAGAGCAGAGTAGAGGGACAGGATCACCTCCCTCGACCTGCTGCTCACGCTCCTTTTGATGCAGCCCAGGATACCGTTGACTTTCTGGGATGAAAGCACACACTGCCAGCTCATGTTCATTTTCTCATTGACCAGCACCCCCAAGTCCTTCTCCAGAGGGCTGCTCTGAGTCTCTTCCCTGCCCAGACTGGAGCTGTGCCTGGGATTGCTCCGGCCCAGGTGTATAACCTTGCACTTGCCATGGCTAAACTTCATCAGGTTGGCATCAGCCCACCTCACAAGTGTGTCAAGGTCCCTCTGGATGGCATTCCTTCCCTCCAACATATCAACCGAACCACACAGCTTGGTGTCACCAGCAAACTTGCTGAGGGTGCACTCAATCCCACTGTCCACGTCACCAACAAAGATGCTGAACAAGAGCGGTCCCAACACTGCTCCCTGAGGGACACCACTTGTTACTGGTCTCCATCTGGACATTGAGCCATTGAGCACAACTCTTCGTGTGTGGCCATCCAGCCAGTTCTTTATCCACCAAGTGGTCCACCTATTAAAATGATGTCTCTCCAATTTAGAGACAAGGAGGTCATGCAGGACACTATCACATGCTTTTCAAAAGTCCAGGTGGATGATGACAGCTACTCTACCCCTGTCCATCAGTTCGATAACCCCATCATAGAAAGCCACCAAATTGGTCAGTAAAAATAATTGCTTATAAAATAGTATACTATAAAATAATAAAAATATTTCAAAAACATGGAAACTATTTAAAGAAATATTGTTTCTTCTTAGCTTTCTCTACTTACAGTTGGAAAGCCTACATTTTAAAATTAAAAACTGTGTTTATTTTAAAAATATTAAATATCATCATTCTTACCTTGCTGCAATATGCTTTAGAGTACCCTTTTACAAAATAAATATATGCTGAAATTTTTTGCAAGAAAAATTAAACTTTGAGGTGAATAAAAAAAAAACAAAACCAAAACCAAAGCAACACCTTGATCAGAAAATCTCTTCTCTCATTTCACACTCTTAATGTGTGAATGCTTGACAGTGTCAATACCTAATCTATGGCGCTAACTCTGCTAAGCAATTTAATACCCCTAAAATGTGGGACTGATTTGGCATTTTAAAAAAAGTGTAAGTATGTTCCTGAATAGGGACCTATTGTAGTTAATATGATTTCATAGCAAATTTTTGTTCCCTATATGCTCTTTAATCTTTGTAAATTTCACTTACTGGTTGTGGTTTTTTTTTGTTTTAGTTTGGGTTTTCCTTCTCTAGTGCATCAATTTTAGTAGGGCCTATTGCAATAAGACAAGGGGTAATGATTTTAAACTAAAACAGGGGAGATTCAGGCTGGATGTGAGGATAAAATTCTTTACAATGAGGGTAGTAAATACTGGAACAAGATTGCCCAGAGAGGCAGTGAATGCCCCATCCCTGGAGATGTTCAGGGCCAGACTGGATGTGTTTCTGGGCAACTTGACCTAGTTGAAGATACCACTGCTCATTGCAGCGGGGTTGGATTAGCTGATCTTTGAAGGTCCCTTACAGCCCATACTAGTCTATGATTCTATGAATTCCTTTGTAAAGCAATATAAGAATTCAGTAACATTTTTCCTTTGAAAGAATACTCCATGATGTTGCAAATAAATGGGCTAATTTTCTGATTTCCTGAACACCTCCTGAGAGTGGATAAGCATCTACAGATGTCACAGCAAATGGAGGATGCTCAGCACCTTTGAAATATCAGTCACTAATATATATAATGTGAATAATCTTTTTTCAAGGCAAAAACTTGGAGAGCAAGTATATAGTAGGCCATCAATAACAGTGTATGCAGGTTAAACTGGCTTCAGTTACAGAGCCTTACCTGCTAGATCACTACAGATTTGGGCAGTGGTTATGCCTGCATGATAATGTGTGCTTGTTAGTAAAGAATCAGGAAAGAAATTACATCTGTAGCCTGGAATCTGCCTAAACATTTTACTATCCAGCACATGATGTCCTGTACACCTCTGACTGCAGTTAACACCCTCCTTTTCATGCCCCTGAAATCAGCTGAGGCATTGAGAAACAGCTCAGACTTGAAATGTATGCCCAACTTTTTTAATTCTTGTGTATATATATGTTCAGGTGACATGTCTGGGTACACATTAAGCAGTAAAATTGCAAAGCAAAAACTTATGAAAATACACACTTTGGTTCTAAACGCAGATGCATGCTTTAACTTTGCACGCTTTTGCTGCGGCTGTACATACAAATGAACAGGCTAGGCGTGAATATCGCTGCCAGTATCTCTGAGAAGATGAAGGCACTGCTCCATTCATTTTTGTGTTGGATGTTGTAGAGAAAGTGTGTCACTTGGTTATTGGAGTTCCACACAGAAACTGAGGATTTTACATTCTGTTTTTAGAATTATAACCATTTTGACATAACTTGAAAAGCTGACTTCCTCACTAGAAACTTAGACTTTTTTTTAACACATAAGGCACATCAAGTAAAAAAAGAAAAATTTTGTAAAAAAACTTTAGAGAAGTGGTATGTAAAAATTCAATGAGCAAAGCTGGGCTTTTGTATGTTCCAAGTGGATGGAATATGAAAGAAAATGCCAGGGGTCAGCAAAAATTGCAAATAAATTATCTATATAAATTCAGCAAAAGAAACTTCTGTAAAAATGGTTACAAAGAATCTTGATACTAAATAATTATTGTGTGTTCGGGTATTTCTCAGGATTACTTATGTATAATCATAGAATCATATAATAGGGTTGGAAAGGATCTTAAGATCATTTAGTTCCAACCCCTCTGCCATCAGCAGGGACACCTCACATTAAACCATGCCATCCAAGGTTCTGTCCAACCCAGCCTTGAACACTGTCAACAATGGAGTATTCACAGCTTCCCTGGGCAATCCATTCCAGTGCCTCACCACCCTTACAGTAAAGAATTTCTTCCTCATATTCAATCTAAACTTCCCCTGTTGCAGTTTGAACCCATTACCCCTTGTCCTCTCACTACAGTCCCTCATGAAGAGTCCCTGCCTGGCATCCCTATAGGCCCCCTTCAGATATTGGAAGGCTGCTATGAGTTCTCCACACAGCCTTCTCTTCTCCAGGCTGAACAGCCCCAACTTTCTCATCCTATCTTCATACTTGACTAATTCATATATTGTTTTGAAAAGGTAGGAAATCTGTGAATGAGATATGGGTGTGTTTAATTTTTTATTTGTTTTGGGTTTTTTTTCTATGCACATTTGAACACATTTCTTCTCTGCACCCAATGGACAGAGAGATTTCAAAACATCAAAAGTCAGCAGAAAAAAATAATGGATTTACTCTAACAATGATATTCATCAAAATACAGAGTGTATTCTTCCCTCGTGTATATTGTCTGCATTGCTAAATCCAGATATCTTTTTGGTTTACATGGTTTATTCAGGATGGATTTTTCACTAAACATTTTGAGAACAGTGCTATTTTTCAAATCGTAGTAGTAGCTCTCATTGTTTTATAGCCCTGGAAGGACTGAGGAGTACATGTTCCCTAATATGCTATTATTGCTGCCTAGCACCCAATGTCAGTATATGCTAGCTATTAGACTAAGTCCTTATTTCAAGGTAACATTTTGACAATAGGCTGGTACTCATAATAACTCTCTTGACCATACAGTATCAGATAAGTAATACTTTCTCTGTATTTTCATCCACCTGGCCTTTATCCCTCCAAAGAGAAAACAGTAGGATTGTGCTACATTATGCCCACAACTAAGGATCATGTATGCACCATTATACAATATTTGCTGCTATGTTTTTTCTCACACACTCATGGCAACTTATCTGCTTTTGTGCTGGTTAAGATATTTGAATAAAAATTAAATTAATTAGATGTGAAATTCATGTATTCCAGCAAGTTTCTTAAGCATGAAAAACCCTCCAACTTTTTCAAAATTTTCTTTGGGACAAGAACTAACTTTTGTTTATGAATTTATGGCTTAAATAATAGCAGAAGGTTAAATCTGGGTAGAATTGATTTTTTTGTGAGATGAGTGAAGCTAGAATTTCATCATATGACAGGAACTAGTGAAACTCAATATTTAACCATTTACTTGGTTATTTGCACTAAAAAATAAAGTCTACCATCTTCATCAATACATTAGCTGAATTCACATGCAAAAATTTTGTCCAGCGTGTATCTAGGATGATATATAAAAGTGCTTAAGTTGTTTTTACAATGCCATGCTCTGTTTCCAACCTTCAAAGGTATGAAAAATGCTAAAAGTCAAACTTTTCCAGCAACTGATATAAACAAGTGAATGGGATCCATAAGTGCAGTTCAGAGCAGTATTCTCCGTTTACAGGATGGGTGGGTCAGTGGTGGGAAAACTAGTGGGGGTCTTTACCTGTAACCTTCTATGTTCACACAATTTGTTGCCTGGTAGTTAAAGTCACTGTGAAAACCTTCTCATTTTTTTTTCTTTTCCAATTTTCTCTCTTATTTAATAATAATAATAATAATTATAATATATAAGTGAGAAGATCTCACTTGTCAAGTGAAACAGAAAAAAAGCTCTCCCTTTATTTTTATCCTGTACAGAGCAGTCTAAAGATACCACCTACTCAAACGTTGTGCTAGAGTTCTGATGTTGCAAATAGTGTTAGAGTTTGGCTGTTCTCCATTCCTGTAAGTGCACTCTCTGTAGTGAATACTTAAGTAAAGCTAAATTAAATGTGTAAGTTACTTTTAAGCAGGATTTAGGAAAACAACCATCTTAGGTGATCATTACAGAAAAAAAAAAAGAAAAAAAAAGAATGTTTTGTGCAACTTTTTAAAAGGAATTGGGTATTTATATTTCTTAGAAGTATTTGAATATTTCATCCTGGTTCACACTGTGACTCACTTCTCCATCTGTAAAGTAGGATCAGTTCCTTCCTGTGATTTCATTTGTAACGTACATTCTACTATCAATGTTCTGTTATTGGGGACTCCCACAGTTTGCATAGCTACACTTCACAGTGGTGAGAGTTTTTTGGAAGAAAAGTGTAATTTTTCTGAATATATTGAAGTTTCTAAAAACTTATTGGATTTGTCTCTGTGGTATCAGCCTTCAAACTGTAGAAATATTTGCGGAAATGAATGCTGTTTCAGTTGTTTAACACAACAGATTCTGACCTGTCTATGCAAACCTATGTGTGTGCAATTTCAAAGTGAACTCATGTTGACTTTTCACTGAAATCTGATTGTAATACACATGAATGAAATCCTGGCTTCACTCTCTAAGCAAAATGCACACACAAGACCATATTGTTTGTAGTTCGTAGCACAAATCCTAAAAATAATGTACAGAAATATGCCTTGTGTAAGTACAGATCTCACTTTATTCACAAAGTTGCAGTCTATAGTTAGACTTCAGTAATAATAATGGTTTAGCAGCAAAATATCTTAAGATAAAAACCTGATAGATGATCTGCATCCACCTACACCTTTATCAGATACTTGGTGCTTAAAGTAGTAATGCTGGTTTAATAATAAAAAAGGCTGCAAAATCTATTTTTATTGGATGTATCATATATGACTTCCTGGAAGGTTGCGAGATCTGATTCAAACCATTTGGAAGTCTTTGGAAAAATTTCAGTAGACTTAAGTGCAAAAAACAAGAAGCCTATAGAGGGTTGTCATGTCTTACTGGAGCAAATGAAAAGCATTAGGAAGATTTTTCCCTGGTACAGTTCTTGCTCACTTTGGCTTAATTTTCCCCCCCCCTCAATGCACAGACTTTCCACCAATATCACCAGCCAATTTGAATGTTAGAAGACAAGATGTGAAAACATTGTTGCAATGTAGTTTGTCATAGAAACTGACTACTAAGAGATTGTTCTAAGACCTGGGTTCATTCCAAGAGTAATACTAACAATTACAAAAATGGGGGCTTATGCAAAAGCTTAAGTGAAAAAGCTATCCTTCTATTACAGTTAACATTTCAGGTTTTTTTCAGTTAGGATTTTTTTCTTTCAATTCTTTACCAGAGTTTACAATGTAAGAACTTGAGGCTTCCATGGTTCCTTTGAGAGATAATGTGCACTTGTTTGATGCACTGCAGTTTTCAACATAAAACCTAAGATGGACTTTAAAATGGGATTTTCACCTTTGAAAAGTGCATCATCACAAAGTTACCATACAATAAAAGATGGGTTGCCCATGGAAGTCTTGAATGCTCCATCCCTGGTGGTGTTCAAGACCAGGTTGGACAGAGCCTTGGCTGTCGTTGTTTAGTGTGAGGTGTCCCTGCCCATGGCAGGGTGCCATGGGTTCAGCAGCAGCAGTCATTTTTCTCCTTCTTGGTAGCTGGTGCAGCACTGTGTTTTTTGATTTTGGGCCTTGGAACTGCGCTGATAACACCAGTGATTTCAGTTACTGCTTGGTAGTGTTTCGTGTGGCCAAGGACTTTCTGAGTCTCATGCTATGCCAGGGAGGAGGGGAAGCCAGGAGGAAGCAGAGACAGGACACCTGACCCAAACTGACCAAAGAGGTTATTCCATACCACAGCATGTCATGCCCAGGATGTGAAACCGGAGAGCAGAAACCCGGAAAGGTGTGGTGGGGCACTAGGGGGTTTGCTGCTGGGGGTCAACTGGCTGGGTTGGGCTTGGTGAGCAGTTGTATTCTTTTTCCTTGTATTTCTCTTGTATTATTATTGATGGTAGCAGTAGTGATTTGTGTTATACTTTAGTTACTAAACTGTTCTTATCTCTACCTGTGCAAGTTGCATTCTTTTTTTGATTCTCCTCCCCATCCCCCCAGGACTGGGGGAAGAAAAAGAGGGGAGTGAGTGAGTAAAACTTCGTGAGTTTTAGAGGTTTAAACCACGACACAGGGGGATTACAACTAGATGATCTTAAGGTCCTTTCCAACCCTAACTATTCTATGATTCTGTGACATTACAAAAAATGGGCTTCCTGTGAATGATAACTTCATATCCAGCTCCTGTAGTATAGATGACTTGTTTTGTAACTTCCTTCAGACAGGATCAAATTCTTACCTCTTAAAAGGAAAAAAAAACCAAAACAAACCAAAACCGAAAAAAGACCTCACAAACCTCCATATGAGAGAAAGATGAATGGATCTTGCACAGAATCTAATCAGATAACACTAATGCACAGATATTAATGAAGCTGTCAAACTCTATTCACTCTACTGAAGGGCTGAAGTATACATTGTCCATTTAACCTTCAATAAAGATACAGTGATTTCTGGTAGTCTGTTGACTTGGTATTCCATTATTGGAATCTTGTCCTTTTGTTATAGCAAGAAATAACAAAGGTATGATCCAAAGGCCAGCTAAATAATACTCTATATATAACAGACATTAGTGACAATTAGCTAAGAAGAAACAAAAAAAAAAAGGAAATCTTCTCAGTTCATTTTTTTAGTCTTTAATGACTGTTGTATGTAGTGTCTTCATTATATTATCATTGAATTGTTGACACATTTCCACCAGGTCAAGAACTCTTGCATACTAATTATATTTAAGAGGTTTTGTTTAATTTTCAAGATTATATTCTGCTTCAAAACCTTATGCTGGTGTATTCATCACTGGATCTGAGGATGTAGGATCTGAGGATGTATCTTATAGGACCAGACTGAGGATGACTGCAGAGTTTTTAGAGATTGTCACACCCCACAGGAGATAAACTCTGTTACAAAGAACTAAAACAAAACAGCAACATTGTACCTGTATAACACATTGCTTTTAATGTTTTGAAAACCCTCTGACAATCCATACTTCCCTCTTCTAAACACCAGCTGTTTCCTGCTGTGTATGTTGATATAATAGATTTATTTATTTATTTATTTTAATTTTAAAAGACCCTTATAGCTTTTGGAAACTATCAATAGCACTGGATACCAGCAGGTATCTGAAGTAATCCTAGGGCAGGATTCATGTCACTGAAAGCAGATGTTTACTTCTTCCAATTATTGAAACTTCCTTACCAGTGACTGGTGAAAAACAGGCATTCAAAAGTCACTAAACTTTTGAAAACCTTTCTTGTATGGCATATCTGTGTTTGGAAGACTCTATATACTACATATATATACTACAGTCCTGATTCAATTCAAGTAAGAGCTTGCATAACATGAGGATCACATATATTCTAATTTGGAGAAACCTTTTGTTGCTACGTAGAGGTTATAAAAGTTCAGTGCCTTTCTGAGTGTGATGTGTTGGAATACATTTTTCGTTTTTAAATCTAGACTGTTTGCAGCAGTATTGTAGCACCAGCATAACTGCTGACTTTAAGTTACGCATTTGGGATTTATGCTACTGAAACTCAATGAAGAACTTAGAGCCTTGCATTTGTAGGTCAACAGATGTGTGTTTCACCTCTGCTGCTCCTCTGAGTGAATACAGGGACATTTTGCAGATGATGGCAGATTATTTCGTAAGCACATTTTAGATCCCTATGATGTATTCGGAACCAGAAGTATGGAAAACCTTTTTTAATCTGTTTTATGCACTTGGAATTCTAGTTTTAAAAAAAAGTTGAGTAACCAGACTGCAGGTTTTAAAAATGCTTGGGTGTTTTGTTGCTTGTTAATCATTAAACTTGGAATTTCAAAGAAATAGTTAGCTGGGCATTTGGTGTGAGCAGACAAACTAAGACTATAGATATAAGGTAAATGGTGCTAACATTAATGTGAGGCTTTCATTTCATAACTGCCTCTGAAGTAAGATACCTTTTTTTTTTTTACCTCCAAAATAATTTTTTTTATGGGACTCTTCTCCAGACAACAAATACACTATGAGTTGTGGGGGGTAATTTTTAATTCCAATGCAGTATTTATTTAAAGAAACCCTGTGCTCATCAAAGAAAATTAAAGCAGAATGAAGGTGGAAAAAAAAATGTGCATTTTAGTTAATAAGCAAAATAAACCAAAACAATCTCATGGCCGCATCTCAGTGCAAAATATTCTCATACAAACAGTGCAGTTTAACTGACTGCTACATTTTCTTCACAAATTCATACAGAGATTAAAGTAATAAGATCAGTCAATCCCAATGCTGTGCAAAAGAAACCCCAACAAAGCAAACAACCCACTCACAAATTCTGAATGAGGTGTGAAATTCACTAGTGAATTTTATAGAGTTCTTATGTTTGGGGAGTATAGTATAAGGCATTTGACATTACCTTAGATAAAATGTGAATAAGACAAAAAAGAAGTATTGATTCACAGTTATGAAATAATGGGGGAGAATTTGGTCCTTACAGAAGCCATAGAAAGTTTTGCCATTAACTCAGAGAATTATTGTTTCATTCACATGGTAGAAATACTTTTACCATTAAAGTCATTGGGAAGTATTCACTAGCAAGACACTGCAAATAGTGTTTTGACAAAGCTAAAAAATGAGTCATCAGCTATGCTCAGCCAATCAAAAGAGGAGGTTGGATACAAATGGCAAAGTTCATTTTGTACTCATTGATAGTTTTAAGTGAAAAATTTGTGTCAACATCACAGGATAACAAAACTTCCAAATAACTTCACCTGTATAGGAGCTGGATTTTGAAGCTAAGACAAGCTATACGCTGAGGATAGAAGCAGCAAATACGCATGTTGACCCTCGCTTCCTGAGTCTGGGACCCTTCAGTGACATGACAACAGTGAAGATAATTGTAGAAGATGTTGATGAGCCACCTGTGTTTACTTCACGTTTGTACTCCATGGTGGTATCTGAAGCAGCGAAGGTGGGCACTATCATTGGAACTGTGGCGGCCCATGATCCAGATGCCTCAAATAGCCCTGTCAGGTAATTCTGTCTTAACACTTTATTTATTTAAACCATTGAAGTAATTAATTTTGATGTGAGAAAGTCTTCGGTTACAATGAAAACAATTAATTATTTTTTTTCCCTTACAAAAAGAGATTGAGATGTTCTAAGAGTTTGTTTATTTTTACTTTTGTATGCCTGAACTACACAATCTTTGAGAAAAGAATATATTTTAATCTCTATAAAACAGAGAAGTGAAGATATAGTTTCAGTATTCCAAATGAAAAATCCTCAAGATATCACTCATGTCTATTTCTCTGTAAATTTAGGAAAAGACTTTTATTATTTATAACAATAATGTTCTCTTAAATCAACGTAGGCAAAAAAAACCCCAAACAAACAAAACCTGCATATATGTGTGTGTATGCGTATGTATAATATAATAGCACATACGGAGTCCTGCATGGTAAACCAGAGATGAGGTCCCGTAGTAAAACATTAGAAAAAACTCTTATTGTGAGAGAAATGGATAGGACAAGACACATTCTGTCCTAGTCTGAGTGGTTAAATGGAATTATCTTTTGATTTTTGCAAATTTTGCAGCAGCCAAATATGGAATACTAGAGATATGTGAAAATTGTCAAGGGTCTCTTTCTTTGCCTTCAGTCTGTAAAGTGCCTACACATCTTCCACAGCCTAATGTCCATGTTCATAAAGAAACCATAAGAAAACATAAATTATCAATCTTATGTTTGCCTGCATCTAAGGTCAAAGATCAGGATCGAAGACTCACCACTTAAGTTAAACCAATAATGAGTCACTTAGAGCTTTACTTACGGACAATAGTGATAATAATTGCCAAAGAAACATGCAGAGGACCTAAAGGGTAATACTTCTGACTCAGGAATTTTGAGAACTTAAATATCAGTATGAGAAGTACCTCATTCAAAATTGGAAGTTAGTACCAAGTTTCATTCATTATTATGGTTCATTTAAGGCATATGTAGAAAACAGGTACAAAACTCATTTAGATATCGCCTTTTTTGTGATGTTAGATTTTTACTTTCATGCATTGAATATGATATTGGAACTGTAGTGTATCTGTAATTTTTAAATCAGCAATCTCAAGCTGAAAAAATAAAGCATGTGCTTCACCCTTACAGGCGACATAAGTTTTATCTCTCTCGCTTTCATTATATATTTGCAATATATTCAAAATAGTTGATTCCTATAATGTATAAACAAGTCCTAGATGGATGGTTGGCATGGGTTTACTCATGAAATTTATCTTTGCTGAGCTTTTTCTTTCCTGCGGCAGTGTTTTCTGGCGCTGATGTACACATCTGGTGTACAATATCTGGTTTAGAGGAATCATGTAGGGTGGGATTAAATGCAGTTCCATAAATGCAGTCCATACTCAGAATGTCTTTGAATTCTATGTAAACATAAGCATGAGTTTGATTTTATCTGATAACTTTTAGAATTCCAACGTAAGAGCTAGCTATATCACCAGCTTAACTCACATCCTGAAGAATTCTTCTGCTTCAAAGTCGTATGGAATTTGAGAAGGAAAAAAAAAAATAAACAAACAAAAACAGTGCAGGTTTATCTATACACCTGTGAACCTGCAATGTACCTTGTCAGTGGTACTGCCAGCTCATATAACATAAAGCTGTCCTGCGTCTGCTATGATATACATCAGAGCCAGTTTCACCTAAAATTAGAATGTGCTAAGGAGGATTAATGCATAATACCTTTCATGATCTATTTAAGAAGTTTAAATAGTTAATCTACAAATAAGTATTTCAAATTCCAAACACTGGATTATATTGATTAAAATTAGATTTGATACAATTCCCAAAATGTCAAAGTTACAAGATCAGACACAATTAAAACCTTGACAATACTGGGAGGGAGGAGGGGGAAGCAATAAATATTTTGAAAATAAGAGGTTATCATGTGCGGACCAAAGAACTATTGATGTTCGAGCTAGCTTAAATAAAGGATTTAAAACTCCTATAGCTCAAAGTTTTTCAAGTCTTAATGGCTGCAAGGAATTAAAGGATTAACAGTATTTAAAATATATGCATATATTTTTAGAATTTGAATATGGATGCGATGCTTATTAATAAGTTAAAGGAAACTGCTTGCTTCCTGTGCATAAAAATTCTTTTTCTTCTTGTTTCTTAAGAATCTGTAATCCAATTTGCCCAACTTGTTTGCTTCCCTCCCTTCCTTTCTCCCTCCTCCCTCCCTCCCTCCCTCCCTCCCTCCCTCCCTCTCTCCCTCCCTTTCCTTCCTTCCTTCCTTCCTTCCTTCCTTCCTTCCTTCCTTCCTTCCTTCCTTCCTTCCTTCCTTCCTTCCTTCCTTCCTTCCTTCCTTCCTCCCTTGTTTCCTTCCTTCCTCCCTTGTTTCCTTCCTTCCTCCCTTGTTTCCTTTCTCCCTTGTTTCCTTCCTCCCCTTCTTCCTTCCTTCTTTTCCTTCCTTTCTTTTCCTTCCTCCCTCCCTCCCTCCCTCCCTCCCTCCCTCCCTCCCTCCCTCCCTCTCCTTCCTTCCTTCCTTCCTTCCTTCCTTCCTTCCTTCCTTCCTTCCTTCCTTTTTCTTCCTTCCTTCCTTCCTTCCTTCCTTCCTTCCTTCCTTCCTTCCTTCCTTCCTTCCTTCCTTCCTTCCTTCCTTCCTTCCTTCCTTCCTTCCTTCCTTCCTTCCTTCCTTCCTTCCTTCCTTCCTTCCTTCCTTCCTTCCTTCCTTCCTTTCTTCCTTTCTCCCTTGTTTCCTTCCTTTCTCCCTTGTTTCCTTCCTCCCCTTCTTCCTTCCTTCTTTTCCTTCCTTTCTTTTCCTTCCTCCCTCCCTCCCTTACTCCTTCCTTCCTTCCCTCCCTTTCTTCCTTTCTCCCTTCCTTCCTTCTTTTCCTTCCTTCCTTTTCCTCACTCCCTCCCTCCCTTCCTCCTTCTCCTCCCTTCCTTCCTTCTCCTCCCTTCCTTCCTTCCTCCCTTCCTCCCTTCCTCCTTTACTCCTGTCCTTTCTTTCCTTTTATCCTTTCTTTCTACCTCCCTCTGTCTTGCCTATTTCTCTGCCTGCCTCCTTCCCTGCCTCCTTTTCTTTCTTGCCTCCTTCCCTCCCTCTCTCTCTTCCTCTTTCCTACCTTTTTTTATTACATATAGTGTTCTTTTTTTTCCCCTGTCTTTCTCACCTCTCTTTTATTCTTTATTCTCTCTTTCTTTCTTATTATTTTTTTAAGAAAGGTCTTTGGCTCTCCAAAGTGCATAGTCATAGTGTTAATAGTTGGGAAATCTGAGGGCTGTCAGGAGACTGAATCCCACCTACAAGGCCTGCCATGACTGACTATATAGCAGAGGTCTCATGGGGAAACTTGTCATACACAAAACAGCTGAAGGGCACTGCTGACCAAACAAACAACAGTGCTATCATGAAATAAGTAAAAAATAAACTGCAGTTAACATAAAATAAATCTATGTTGTGGTTTAAGCCCAGACGAAAATTCAGAATCACACAGCTGCTCGCTCATGCCCCCTCCTTCTTCCCCTGCTCCTGGAGGGATGGGGAGGAGAAACAAAAGAATGTAACTCCCACCGTTTGAGATAAGAACAGTTCAGTAACTAAGGTATAACACAAACCACTACTGCTACCACCAGTAATAGTAATTATAAGGGAAATAACGAGAGAAGAGAATACAACCACGTACCACCTGCCAACCGACACCCAGCCCGACCTGAGAAGCGATCTAATCCTTCCAGGTAACTGCCCCCAGTTTATGTAGTGGGCATGATGTGTTGTGGTATGGAATACCTCTTTGGCTAGTTTGGGTCAGGTGTTCTGTCTCTGCTTCCTCCCGGCTTCCCCTCCTCCCTGGAAGAGCATGAGATTCAGAAAGTCCTTGGTCAGGCTAAACATTACTTAGCAACAACTAAAAACAACAGTGTTATCAGTGCTGTTCACAGGCTGAAAGTCAAAATCACAGCACTGTACCAGCTTCTCAGAAGGAGAAAAATGACTGTTACTGCTGAACCCAGGACAATCTAAAAAAAAAAAGCAAACAAACAAAAAAAACCCAAAGTGGAAGAGGAAAAGCCTAAATACATGAAAACTGGTGCTGCTGTTGTTGCAGATTTTCACTTGGTTCTCTCTCTTCATTCTCTTCTTGGGACATAATATGGCAAAACAGTTTTAATTATGTAACAAGTCTCTGCTCTAAGATTTTGCAGCCAAGAGAGATAGATAAAAACACAGTAATAGAACAAAGTAAAAGTTTATATTTTACAACAGAGAACAAACAAACAGTGTCAGAAGATCATTACATCTGGGAAGTCCCATTTTTAAACTGCCAGAGAGGGACTGGATGCTGGAGAGGGTCTCTTCATCAGGGTCTGTAGCAGTAGGACAAGGGGTAATGGGTTCAGATTAAGCCAGGGGAAGTTCAGATTATGTATAGGGAGAAAGTTCTTTACTGTGAGGGTGGCGAGACACTGGAACAGGTTGCCCAAAGAAGTGATAAATGCTCCATCCTTGAAAGTGCTCAAGTCCAGGTTGGATAGGGCTTTAAGCAACCTTGTATAGTGGGAGATGTTCCTGCCAATGGCAGGGGAATTGAAACTAAATTATCATAAGGTCCTTTCCAACCTTAACCATTCTATGATTATATGATTATGTGAAACTATCTTCCATAATTCTTTCCTTCTACCTTGTTCAAATTATTTGGTTGAAGTTATACCAGTAATTTAGCATCAGTATGACAGTAGTTGCAATGATCACACTTGGTCTGATTCAGACATTTTAATTCATCTTGTGTGAAGCGAAGAGCTCTGCAGTACATACTTGATCTAAATGAGAGTGTGAGAATCTGACCCAATATTAAATAAAAAAGTAAGAATATTCCAGTTGTAAATCTAAATCTACCTGATCAACTGTCCCTTTCTCTCAAAAGGATTATAAGCAAAACACCCACAGAATTATTGACATTCTCCCCTATGCTATTTTCTGTTTGCTAAGGAGCTCATTTCCCCTTCCTAAAGCAAATTTGGAGGTTAAAGATAGGTTAAGCCAAAGAGGTAAGGGCATAAGCCTGTGCTTGTCTAATGACAGTAAATCACCGGGAGCTGGCAGTGATGAGATATAATCTCTTGACCTACTCTGCATCATCTCTCTCTTTCCCATTTTCTCTCCTTCTTCCTCTTTTTTATCATCTGCTCTGGCTGACTCAGGGGCTCTTTTGTTCATACTGGGAAGGTCTGTACACAGACTGACAGCCCCCATGCGCATAGTGCCAGGACGGTATGTAGCAAACTTCCATCTCTCCTTCTCCTTTGCTGGGGCTCAGAAGGGTGCTATTCCATGGCTAAATGAAAGTTGGCCTTACAGCAGAGAGGAAATAAAAAAAGAGAGGGGAATACCTATAATCTCACTTAAAGAGGACACTATGACTGCACAGGTCATTGTGTAATTCTCCACCTATGCATACCCTCAACACCTTAGAGGATGTGCATAGAGCAGTGCTCAAAATAGTGAAAGAGTGGAAAGCCTTTTTCACTATTAAGAGATTGATGAAACATTTTTAGATTTTTACAAGCTGTACATGAACATAAATCAGAAGTTTTCTTTCATTCTTCACATAGGTACTCGATAGATCGAAACACAGACCTGGAGAGGTATTTCAATATTGATGCCAACAGTGGAGTTATTACAACTGCCAAATCTTTGGACAGGGAAACTAATGCTGTTCATAATATCACAGTTTTGGCTATGGAGAGTCGTAAGTAACAATTTAAGATTTTATTGGATGCTTCTGTGTAAAACTTCAGGCTTAGTTGTGAAGCGGCACTCTAAGAACAATTCTGACAGGTTCATAGCATGGCCGTAAAAATAAGTTCTCAGTGTAAAAGACTGTGATAAAAATTAGAAACACAACAGACAAAGTATTTGCTCTTTACTTCTCCTCACACCTTGCATAGTCTTTCAACTTCTGAAAAATAAGTACAAAAGAAGGTGAGATATGTTAAGTCAACAGTCTCAGACCAAGTATCATTAGAGGAAAAGTGATACAGAATACAGGGGAGACCAGTTAACCATTTTAACAATGACACTCAGAGTTGATTGCTGTTGGTCAACAACAGCATTCTTAAAAGGCATGAAAGAAAGGGGATATGGTGGCTTGTGTGGTTTCACTTTCCTAAGGTAAGACATTTCTCTTGTAAAATGAAAAGTGTTGAAAAAATCAAACCCCTGAAAAACATAAGCCAAGAATTCTATTAATGCAAGTTTAAATCTAAACTTGTTTAGCTGTGAATACATTCTGTAAAAAAACTATATCTTTTTTGCCTTCATATTTGAAGAAACTATTTCTTCAGATTTCATCCTTATTATTAGTCTGTTGGACTGTGGTAGGAAGAGTTATCAGTTCTCTAGCCTGATATTTTAGAAATCCTCAATTCTTGCTTTTACTGAGGTTAATTTAATTTTTAATCTGAAGAGTAATATTTACCACTTAGTGTCTTCATGAATTTATCTTGTATTCTCAGGAGAGAATTTTGGTCTAGGAGGCAAGCATGGGAACCAAAAATTTTCCTGGGTAGTAACAAAATTAACAAGGCAGCCAAGTGACACAAGTGAGAGTCTAGGAGCACAAGTAATACCCTACAGTGCTTTAATTTATGTTTATGGCCTGATTGGCTTTCAATAAGCTTAAATCAGCAGAGGAAAAGGCTGCTGTTGAAAATTCTTACTCCTCTGGTATTTGAGATGTGGGAAAAAAAAAAAAACAAAGAACAAAACAAATCCATTTTGTGATCTATGTTTCGATGCACTGGTTTAAATACTTACAAAAATGTGGTTGCAATACCCTATAAAAAGATAGATACTTATATGAAGGTTCTATATAGTTTTTCATTCTGCCCTGCACTATCACTAATATTACCACTTGTGGCAAAATATTAATACAATATCTTTTTTTCCTGTTCCAAAACAGAGGTGTTATCTAGAAAATTAAGTACAGCACACCCTGATGTTCTTTATACATAGTCAAAAAATATCTACTGTTTAAGATTAAATTATGACATTGAACCCTGAACAGATTTGTATATTAGCTAGAGGTGTGCATCAGTTTAAGAATGTGGTTAATATTTAAGGTGTTCAATGTGATAATGGCAGCATTGAAATATTTAGTTCTGTGTGCACTTTTAATACTTTGGGCTTTGCTTGGGTGCATAGTTCTCTCTTTTTTTTTCTGTTATACATAGCTGATGGAATTCTGGTTTTAACTTACTAATATACTGATCAGAGTTGCAAGAAAAATGTATTTAACCCATAATAACCATGCTATTCCCAATATTCACAGCACTGTTCTGGCTAGCTATACCCCTTGACAATGGTTTTACAACATCTTGCTTTTATCTTTCCATATGATGTGATTCAGTGCTATAATTAGTGAGTTAGATTTTTCAGTTTATCCCTGAGACCAAAATCTTAGTTTCATTGAGGCAGCTGGAAAACATAAACATTGTTTCCACCAGGTCCAGAAGATCAAACCAAGACTTTCTTTGTCTTTCTAGGAGGTATTGTATTTGATTTGGCACGTATATGCAAAAGAAGAATGCAAATGAAAATGTGCTGACCCAAAGAATAATTTGCAAGAAGATTTTCTTGATTGTGTTATTGCCTTCTTTCTCTATAGAGAATCCAGCACAGATTGGGAGAGGCTATGTAGCCATAACTATCCTTGACATCAATGACAATGCCCCTGAGTTTGCCATGGAATATGAGACAACTGTCTGTGAAAATGCTCAAGCTGGTCAGGTATGGCTTGATAATTTTTTAATGTTTATTTTTATCAGATAGGCAGCTATACATTTTGAATGCCTGCTACCTTTAAGATGAAATAGAATCATCTTATGGCAGTAAAAATGATGCTCTGATGCACAGCACAAGCAATATTACTCAAACCATGTCACCTTCACCATACCTCTGAAGAGAAAGACTCAGGCGTAAAAATTACTAGTTTAAGGGACTGATAAAATATCTGGTTTTCTTACTAACTGACACATTTTGCAAAACTCACCTAATTTTGAGTAATATTAAGAATGTATACTTTTTCCTAATTTTGCTGGGAAGTGGAAAGTCATGACACGGAGGTTTTTCTCAGACTAAAGGCCTATAATTTCTGAAAAGAGTTATTTTTATTTCCCTTCAGAAGTATAGTCCATAAGGCCATAATTTCATAAGTGAGATATATTCCTACCATATTCCTCAGTGCCTTTAACTCCCTCAATGTGCTTCAAATAGTCCTAGACTCAACTAAAAGTACCTGGTATTGTTTATCCTTGGTATGTTTTATATTTGGACTTTTCCCCTCTACTTTGTAAGACCTCAGAAATAGTTATATTATCTCATTCCCTATTCTCTCTCCTAGAAAACTAGTGAATGATTCACCTACATTGATCCCACATATACCCTGGGAGACTTTGCGCTTTCGTTTCTCCCTGAATATTGCCTTTCCAATGGCAGATGTTGTTATTGCATATTTCAATTTCCCAGCATTAATTCGATCCTTAAAAGAAAACACTATGATTATTGTTTTGTGTTCATGAGAAACACAGAATATGTGTGCTTTCATTGAACTACTTTTGTTTCCCCTGGGATCTAGTCAGAGCTATTAGCTCTGAATAGTCATTATTTATAGATTGTAAACAACAGTGAAACTCTTTTTTAGGGGCAGATTTTGACTGAATTTTAAAAAATAAAATCGGGGGGAAAAATAATCCCAGTAATTGTTAATATAGTAATGACTTGGCTTTTTATTTTTCATATTTAAAAAAAAAAAAAAGTGCATGAATTAAAATGCCCAAAGGGATATTCGCTTCCTTGTGAAAGTTTACAACAAGAATTTCAGTCACTGATAACTACATAAAGGTCCACATACTTCTACTGTTAAGCAGTTTATACTCCAAGGCCTGGTGAATGACAGGACCTAAAACTTTCTCATAGGCCTTGCAAATCACTGCTTTTGGACAATATATTTGATACAGGAAAAGTAAAGGATCACATCACTCTCTTTGTTTTTATAGTGTCTACGCATGCTTAGGGGATTAGAAAGCCAAAATGCAATATGGGTAAGACTCAAGGAAGGGTTGGTACTTTAATAAGTAATAGAGGGATTATACAGTATACGTGCATTTGTTTTTACCATTCCAAACAATGAACCCCAATGTACCTCAAAACAGATGATCCAGAAAATCAGTGCAGTTGATAAAGATGATCCACCAAATGGCCATCAGTTCTATTTCAGTTTAACAGCAGAGGCAGCAAATAACCACAATTTTACACTGCAAGACAATAAAGGTAAGGACATTTCTGGGGGGTAAATATTCACCACTAACTCCTTTCAATGTGAATATACTGTGCTGATTATGACTTACGTAAACTTCTATTCTGGTAAGGAAATAAACTGAACTACAATCAGCCTACAAAATAAATTATCTATAGAGTTGCAAAGGAAATTAAGCTGTTGTTTTAATGATTTAAAGCCTTGAGCCAAATAAAGTAGCTTCAAAAATATATTTTATTTTTTCTTTTCAGAAGTCACTCTTACATTTTTTCCTTGTGTTTATAGAGTTAACCTTGGGGACGTGACAGAAAAATGTCCAGGAATAAACTAGTGTGTAAAGAACAAGTGTTGTTCTTCTGGTTTTACATTTGTTTAGGGTTTTGTGTTTTTGTTGTTTTGTTTTTTTTTTTCATTTATTTATTTTTTTTTAGAAAACCACATATTTCATTATGTATACCACCTACTGAAGAATCTTTTTAATAATGGAAGCTGCCTACAATATTTGCGCAGACTTCTTATGACTATTTCCAAAAAGACTTATACAAAGGCTGCCACTGACATCATGTTTCTATTAGGTAAAATATCTGAGAACATGTTTCTAATTGGTGTTCTCATTAGTTGTATTGCATAGGAGGCAGCTGGGCATGTGTCAGTTTAGCTATTAGCTGAAGCAAATAGAACTAGACACTATGTTGCTCTTGCTTTTTTATGGATCAGTACTAAACCAGAGCTACAAAGTCATCCTTACTAATAAAAAAAGAAAAATATACATATGGTGGACTAAAGGATATTGTTTGTACAGATAGACTTTGAACAACATTCACTAAGTATAACGTGACCTAATAAAGTTCTCTCACACAGCTATTTATTGCTTTACCCTGCATGTAGATACTGAGATGCTTAATTTTCTTCATATGAGCGACTTGCAGATCAAAACTAAAGACTGTAATAGTTAATAGTGATCAAAATAATCAAAACATTATTATAAGACTCTTTTTATTCAGAAATCTGGCATTGTCACAAGTACTGTGAAGTATTTAATGAAAAGACAGGCTCTCAGAGAATGTATAATTGGAAAAAAAATGTAAAAACAGACTTCTGCAATGCCAGTAAAATCAAAGGAGTTGCAAACACAGCAGCAATTGCTTCTTTTGATGTTAATTAATTTTACACATATCTCATATGATGCTGTATGAAGTGCTTTCATATTATGCCAGATAGGTCATAATAGATGACACAATAAGATAACTTTATAGGACTATCAATATATCTGTCTATAAATAGACAGATCAGTAGATAGGTAGGTAGGTAGGTAGGTAGATTATAGATAGATAGATAGATAGATAGATAGATAGATAGATAGACAGATAGATAGACTGACCTTTTCTATACATTCTAGGAGATGTAACTCCCTACCTCTCAGGAGCTGCCAACAGCTGTGTATTGAACACAGTGAGTTTTGTACATATTTTCTGGAACACAAGAACATTTTAGTTACACAACTCAGAGCAGCACCAAACCATGCATTTTAGGTAGATTATAGCAGTCATCTTGACACTCAGATGAGACGAAAACAAGTGCGTATCTTTGTTACATGTGCAATTACTCGTATTTGTGTACCAATTGGATTTTTTTTTCATTCAAAAATATTTCCTTGGTCTTCAAACGTTTTCTCCTGTTAATTTGTTCATCCTTTACATTAATATGATATCTATATCTGTAAATAATTGAAACAGAGCCATGGAAATTAGACCTGAAACATGTACATAGATAATCTGATCACAACAAGGTTATCTTTTGATTTAAGTTTTTTTTCTTTTTATAGTGAGCTCATTTTCAACTATCTATCAAGAGTGTGAAACTGTGAGCTTAACTAAAATTCAACAGACATCTGCAATTTTGAAAGCCATTTGTGAAAAATTTAAATCTTTCGTATAGTCAAGTATTGTTTCTTATCTGATTCTCTCTGCAGCATCACAAATATATGACCAGGAAGGATAAACTTGTTGAAATAATATAAATGTGTTTATAAAGCCTTTTAAGTAAACGACTGTTTTATTTATAGGCTTATGTTTTAGAAAGGTTGTGTAATTTATATTTATCTTTTTATTCCTTTATCCAGATAATACTGCAACAGTATTAACCAGACGAAATGGTTTCCGAAGACAGGAGCAGTCTGTTTTCTACTTGCCAATATTCATTGTGGACAGCGGATCACCTTCACTTAGTAGCACTAATACTCTCACCATCAGAGTCTGTGATTGTGATGCAGATGGCATTGCTCAGTCATGCAATGCAGAAGCATATATCTTGCCTGCAGGACTTAGCACTGGAGCCCTGATTGCAATATTGGCTTGTGTTTTGACACTGCTAGGTATGTTATTTTCCTGTTACCTCTATTTTCCATTCAATGTATAGTAACGATAAAGAGATAGATGGTACATAGATAGATAGATAGACAGACAGACAGACAGACACAGACAGATGTGTACAAAAGCTTCAGCAACTCTTCCTCCTCCTCCCCCACCTGATTTCTGTAAACAGGAACACCAAGGATTCCAGGCAGAAGAGCATTTTGTATCATGAGGCACACAAAATCTTTAATTTGGCATTTTCCAGTTCAGATACTTTCTTCATGTATCGAACTGCCTCCAGACATATATATATGAAATAATAGTAAGTGAAAAAAAAGATCACTTACATCAAATGTTATGTTTAAGAGATAGAGTATTTGGATTAGCATACTTACTGTATCACCAGTACCAGTATGTGTCCTTTTTTCCAGAAATACAAGTATTTATTTTTTAACATTTATTGATTTATATAGAACAAATGACATCGTGAAAATACAACAGAGGTAATTTACTGAAGGAAATAATATATAGTTGATTATCTTCTAAAGAATGACCTTTTCTTAGTTCTGCAACTGGCAGCACAGTTGGGTTTTATGTTGTTAAATTAGATAAAAGAAACTGGAAAATAGGGGAATAGTGTCAACATCCTAGTTTGCTTAGGATTTCTTAGCCCATGTTCAGCCTTTAAGCAAAATGACTACATGGTTGTAGCAAAGGCCCAAACTGAGAAGTAAACATGAAGGATCATCCTGCACCTACAGGATGCAGTTTAGCAAAAGTGCAGCTTTCTTTATTGTCAGAAAGTTCGCATGTTAACAAGAGTACCAATTCAACACACAATAATTCTTTGAGTGTTGTTAGTAATGGAGAGATTTTTGTATTCCGTGGCTGTACATCCCAGTCTAAGGGAAAAAGGTACACCATAGTCTCCTCAGGTTGGTATAACCCAGTGGCGATTTATCTGTCACTGTTACTGAAGTAATTTGAATAGGTCAAATCAAGAGACTTTTGTCCACACTTCTATTTATGGCATTATCTCATCAATGTATAAATATCTCTTCTTATTGACTTTTATTCACCTTGCTGTGAGCCATTGGAAGGAAATTTCTCTTCTGCTACAAGCATTTCTAAAAGACCCAGAAAAGGAAATACTCTTGCATTGCTGTTACAGAGTAAGAAAAATCATTACTTCTGCACTGAATCCAGTCAACTTACTCAGGAGCTATGTATAAGAGATGACATTTACAGAGTTTTCCATCTTTGTGACAAAAACCCCTAACAGCAAAAGATTGTTTAAACTCACTCAAGACATGGTTAGGCTTAGGTTTAAGGAGAAATGGGAGGGAATGATTGCCAAAAGTTTTAATGAATTTTTTTAAATGCCGTATTTCTAGTAGCATTTCTAGGCCATTTATACACAAAAATAAACTTTATTTGGACATGAAGCTAAATGGTAAATTTTGAAAAAATATACAGGAGATCTTCTTATATCAACTGGCATGGGCATCAGTAGTAAAACTTTGGTCTAATATGCTTAAGAAAAATTCTGTAGCAATAACAATTCACTGCATCCCAAATTGAAACATCATTATTTCTGTTATATATAGGGAGAGTTTAGAAAGATTACAAACTGCTGTAGATGCAATGCAGCCTGGCCTGGCCATAAGCTTTTCTTAAATAGAAACTATAAAGTCTTAAAGAAGAGAACTGAGTGGAGACACAGCATGTTACCAGGCAATAATTTGCTTATTCTTCTCCTTGAACCAGGATTCAAACACAGCAAATAGATCAAGAAACCTGAGGGTTTGTTCTGGTCATTTTTAGTGTGCTGAAGAAGCTTTTCCTAAAGAGTTGAGGAAAAGCTCTTTGAATAATGGGCTGTGCACTGTCAAGGTATCTTGCATATGACCAATTTACCATTGATTTTATTTGTCAAAGAATTGGACTTCGAAACTCAGCTCTCTGAATGCATCACCTTTGTTTATCCAAATAGACATTTGTATGTGCTGTAATCACTTCCAATCTAAACTGCTCCTTTTTGGGTACAATTCAAAGCTCCAAGCATAGTTGAGGCTGTGTTTGTATGTTAACCCCAGCTTTGAGTCCTGCATTTTGGTACTTGCATCCTGCTGCTATCTTTTTCCTAGCCAGGTGCCGAGGAAGAAATGCCTAAGCATCACTGTTACCCGGTAAAATCGGTCAAGTGTTGTTGCGTGTCTTGTCCCAAAACCTTTCTTCTTCTTTCATTTGTTACTAGAAGATATTTTCTAGGATCAGCTGAATGCTGAATGCTTTCTCCTTTTATGATTTTTTTTTTTACCTTCATGTAGATTCTTGAAAAAATAATCCTGAAAATCCAGTAGCACATCATGAAAACCAGGTTTCAGCTGTTGGCAAATGGTTCCAGAGCTGGGACCAAGGGTGCAAGAGTTTATCACTGACAAATGGAGACAGGCTACCAAATTAAAAATTTTTTTCTGGCCAAAGATTCACACACAGTGCAAATCCAGTCACATTCATCAATGTGAGTGCCAGTTGTAAAGCAGAGGAGGCATGAGATTTGCATAAATGTCATGGATACATGCATTCTGGCACTAGTATCTTGAATCCTTAGCAAGCTCTTATATTCCTAAAGTTAGTATGATGTGGTTTGGTATTTGTTCTTGCCCCAAACATCCTTTTGTCTAAAAACTAACCATTTGTCTTGACCAAGGGTATGATTGTCTCAGGGGGATTCCTTAGTGTTATTATTTTTACTTAACCAACCAATCCATGTTAGTTAAACACAACGTTTTCACTAATGCAAGAAGGGAAGAATGTTACTAAATCCTACTGATTCATTATAATTGCATATAACATGGTGTAGACTATTTTTTTAAACTAAAATATTTTTTTAAATTTAAAAATATTTTGCCAAAATATTTTTCCCTCCTCATATTGACTATGGAAGTTAAATTCTAAATTTTATTCCACAAGAAATTTGCAGTGCTTTGTTACTTACTCCAAGCTGCTTTATAATTATTCAGTCTGCACGTGAAGCTGTTTTAAAGACAAAAACTAAAAAAAATAAAATAATAATTCTCGCAATTTATTCTATAAAAAGTATGTGAAAAGCTAGGTTTTATTAAATTTTAGACTGTACATAATTTTAGAGAAGCAATTAGAAATTTCCTTAACTCCTCTGAAAATTACATAATAATTTAATTCAAGGTAATTTTTTTTTCTATTAATATCTTCCAGACATGATAATTGCTTTTGTAACAAGTGTTTTTTTGTAACAAATGTGTACATAAAATCACACAGAAAAGAATGTTCACCTGTAGATAACCCAATCCTATTTGAGAGGTTAAAAATTTTCTTTGCATTGAAACAATGGTAAGCTAGATTGACATAATGCCTTTTCATAATTTTTGTTTTCCATACTTCTGAATATAATCTACTGTTATTTATTTTCTTAAAAACACCAAAAAAGCCTCGTATCAGTGCGATACTAGAATTTGCAATATAATAATATTATAGTTAATAAATTAATAATAATATATTGATTAAAATTCAAAATATAGATTTTTTTTTTCAGTTGAAGGATGGGGAATTTAGTATCGCAATACCTACAAGAACATAATTAAATTAGCGCACATAATTGTGTGATTCATAAGCAAGAAGAAATTGTCTTAGTTATGAGGATCTTATTCTCTAAATAAGTAAACCGTGTATAGAATATGACTATGTAGGATGTGTGGGTTTTGGTCTTGCATTTTTAAGAATGATAAATCTATAACGTTTAATTTGGGGGTATCCAAATTAAGTAATTTAAAAGGTGGTTGAGTAAGCACTGCTGACGCTGTTTTCCGAAAGTTATGGAGCTGATTAGGGTCACTCAGTGTGGGCATTTAAAGGTCACAGTCTCTTTGCAAATATCAATCCAAACTGATTACACAACAATTATATGTGAAGCTTATTAACTGGGAATTAAATGCAGGTTTCCTGAGACTTGGCCTCTGTAATCCTCAAATCTCATCTGACTACTGGCAAGGTAAAACTAAATATGTTATTAGTGTGCTGCTTCGATGACTGAGGATCTGCAGTCTTCAGATTTATGAATTATAACGCACCTAGGGCACAAACCAATGTGTAGATTTGCTCATAGCTGATGTGGTTTATTGCTATAGTAAATATCAGGTTTAGGGGTGTAGCATATACGCGGCATGATAATGCTTGTGATTTAGCTTTTTTTTTTTTTTTGTCCCTTCCTGTATAGCTGTATCTAGTGTTCTCCCTCAGGTTATCTCAGGGCTTTTATGGCTTCCTTATAATTATGGTGCAGTTGCCTTTGGTACAAAAGGAAAAATCAATAATAAAACAGAGAAATATGCTCAGGTGGCTTAAACCTGACTTTTCACCAGATCATACAAAATGGAAATTTCATAATAATTCCATAAAGCACACTGTAAAAAAGCAAAATAAAAAGGTGCTATTGCATTCAGAAGTGTTTGTTTAAAGACTGATTTAGGTGAACAGAACTATTGATACTATCACTACATCTATACTGATGCAAGGATAAAAATACTTATCACCACAGCTAATATAAACACAAATGGCATTTTCTCTTGGCTATTGTATCTGTTAAAAAAAGTCAGCATTTCTAACAATTCAGATGTAAATCAGAACAAAAAGGTTGCGTTCAATCTATCTCTATTAGTTCTGCATATTTAGTGTATGGAGCCAAACTAGTGGCCTCAATGTGCAATGCGCATGTTCCTTAAGCTTTTCCATTTTTCCATTCATACATCCGTGGCATGGTTTAGAAGTGGACTTGGCAGTCCTGTGGTAATGGTTGGACTTGATCTTGAAGTTCTTTTCCAACCTACTTGATTCTATGATTCTATGATTTCATTATTTTGTCTGTGAAAAAGCATAAGGTCTGGTTTTCTAGACGTTCAGCTAGTGACTAATTACAGATTTAATCTCTGCTTTCGTGATAAATGTAGGGGATCTCCCTCCCCCCTCCATTCCCCTCCTCACCCCATCATTATTTCATAGGAAATGGATGAGCTTTAAAAACATTTGTGCTTGATTTAAGTATCAGTGAAATTTGTTTGGGGTTTGTATTCAAATCTGTAGTTCCTGCAATGCAGCTAAATCTTTGTTTGTTTAGAGGTTAAATTTTCCTGTTCATAACTGTTGGAAAGACTAGAAATTAATATTCCCATAAAGTCATCTAAATGCTAAAATATTTAGCCTTTAGAAAGATTCCATATTTTTCTTGTCTTTAAGCAAATGTGAGCTGTAAAAGGAATACTCTATAAATCTTTCATAGTGTCTTGATTTTTATTGTACCTTTAGGCAAACCTGCCTCCTAAATTTCATACTTTTCACTTATTAGCAGGTATTTAACTTTCAAAATGAAGCATGTTAAGAGTGCGTTAGGAGAGACAGTGGTGTGAAAGTGCATTTACACTTTTGTAAAGGAAATTATTAACAGTAATTAAGAAGTTATGTCAATGGCAATCTTGGCTGAAATGTATATTTACTCTCAGCAAGTTAATTTGTCTTTCACTTTAAAATATATCATATACTAAAGAAAAACAATAAGAGTGGAGTGCAATTGTTGCCTCTAAGATGACTATTTTGTGTTCACTGCTGCATAATTTACAGTTCAATTTGTATTATAGAAATATCAGAATGTTATGAAATTTCGTGAAAGCCACTTTAAAGGTCAAAAACTTCTGCTTATGTAAAAATTGTTCAAATAAACAAAACCCAAAATGCTCCAAACTAGTGGCTTTTGAATTTAATACATAAAGCATGAAACAGGGAGACGCCAGGAGCAAAAAAAGTGAAAGAGTGATGCTGATGCAGCAGTAATAAAGTCATAAGGCATCTGTTAGTAGATGGATCATTAGATGTGTCCCTGGTAGATACGGAAAAAAAGGGGGGAAAATATTGACTAATACATTTGTCAAAAAGTTTAGGAAAAAGAAGTTAGTTTTTTCCAGTTTTATTTTGAGACATTTTCGTGGTTTAAGCTGTAACTCATGCAGTTAGCTCACTCACTCCCCCCTCTTTCTTCCCCCTGCTCCTGGAGGGATGGGGAGGAGAACCGAAAGAATGTAACTGCCCCCAGGTTGAGATAAGAACAGTCCATTAACTAAGGTATAACACAGACCATTGCTGCTACCACCAATACTAATAATGATAAGGGAAATAACAAAGAAATAGAATACAACCGCTCACCACAGATACCCAGACCGACCAAGCAGTGAATCCCCCTCTTCTGGGTCCCTGCCCTTAGTTTTTACATCCTGGGCATGATGTGCTGTGGTATGGAATACCTCTTCGGCTAGTTTGGGTCAGGTGTCTTGTCTCTGCTTCCTCCCAGCTCTCCCCTCCTCCCTGGCAGAGCATGAGACTCCAAAAGTCCTTGGTCAGACCAAACATTACTAAGCAGTAACCAAAAACATCAGTGTTATCAGCGCTGCTCCCAGGCCAAAAGTCAAAAACACAGCATTGCACCAGCTACTAAGAAGGAGAATAATGACTGCTACTGCTGAACCCGTGACAGACATGCATAGCTCCAAAGAAAAATAAGGACTGCAGAAAGTCTACCTTTAAAATCGCCTTATGCTTTAGTCTGTTCTAAGTAGTACAGCAATGTCTCTAGAGAGTTTTCTGCATGTACAATTTCTGATTGACTGTTTAATTCTAACCAAGTGATACTAATATTAAATGATGCCCCCAAATGACTTAGACTGATACTGATTTTAAAAATTCTTCTATGAAAAGAAGGTTTTTCAAGAATGGCAGTCCTATATCATACAATTTGTGGAGGCCACTTTGGAGACTACCTAGGGAAGCTCATGCTTAATTTTATCTGTATCAGCTTTTGCTTTTCCAGATGTTTCTACAGCATTTAGTTGTCATTTTAAAATTCTATAAGGATTGTAAACCTTAGACATATGGACGCATATAATCATATATACTTAAGATTAAAAATACACATAAAATCATGTAAGAATAATTGAATGTGGAATAACACTTTTCAACATACTGTTATGTTTGCAGCCGTAATGATGCCTGTTATTATCTAGGAGTATCATTAAGTCAGCAAATTTCCAGATGCTACAGTATAGTATTAATCGTTTTCTAGGAGGATGATTCACACTCCATCCTGTTCCACAGATGGGTGCAATATTCATATTACTGCTTTCATATTTTTTGTGTCAGCAATTATGTTTCTCTACCAAAACTGTATTTGAACTAGAGGAGCCTTGAGTTTGTTTCTCCCAGTTCGTTTGGATGTCAGTGCAGTTAGTACTAGATTGCAAAGCTGAAAGAAACCTTAAGGATTAAAATTAAAAAAATTATTGCATTTCTAGTACTGGCTGATCCAATAAATTCCAGCCCTAACAGTTCTTATTAGATGTGATTTATAAACCTCAAGTACAGTACTTTGCACTATATAGGAAAGTGAGGTCTTATTTAGAGATACTTTCAATTCGTGAACTCAGACAGTTTTATTTTACACATTGCTTAGCAACTCAGTGTTCTCCAATCTTTGATTTAGGAGAGATTGACCATATACTTTAATTCAGCCACTTCCCAAACCATGGTTGTTAAATTCTATTTAGGTACTTTATGAATGTGTTTTTATCATTGGGCAATTAAGAGTTCAGGAAAAGGTCTTTTTTTTTTTTAGTTCATGACTGTGAGATTGTAATAGTCAGACTGAACCAGTCTTAAAATTTGTTTTGTGGACAGCGTAGTATATAGAATTAGAGATGAAGACATTAATTCAGAATGGTTTCAGAAAGAGATTGTTTAATATCTAAAAAGCTCATGGTTCAAAAGCTGTTTCAGGACCTCCCAGGATTCAAGTCTAACTACATAAATTGCCTGTTATTTCCTTGGGTCTTTGAGACATAGATTAATGAGCACTTGCACCATTGGGACAAATACAAGGAAACTTTAGCACTGCTAAAACTCTAGTTTTTCTGTGTTCCAGTTCTTGTCTTGCTGATTGTTACCATGAGGCGACGGAAAAAGGAGCCCCTCATTTTTGATGAAGAGAGAGATATCAGAGAGAACATTGTCAGGTATGATGACGAGGGTGGCGGAGAAGAAGACACCGAGGCTTTTGACATGGCTGCCTTGAGAAACCTCAACATCATCCGAGACACCAAGACCAGAAGGGATGTGACACCCGAGATTCAGTTCTTGAGCAGACCAACTTTTAAAAGCATTCCGGATAACGTCATTTTTAGGGAATTTATCTGGGAAAGACTAAAAGAAGCTGACATGGACCCCTGCGCGCCACCTTACGACTCTCTGCAGACATATGCATTTGAAGGGAATGGCTCAGTAGCTGAGTCTCTCAGTTCTTTAGATTCGATCAGCTCAAACTCTGACCAGAACTACGATTACCTCAGTGACTGGGGCCCTCGCTTTAAAAGGCTTGCGGATATGTATGGGACTGGACCAGAATGCTTGTACTCATAGCCTTGGAACCTTTCTCTGAAAATGCACTGAAGAATAATAAAACAGAAAACTTAACCTTACAGACTGAAGAAAAGTTGTAAATATTTCTCCATTTTTAACCTTTTAGGTTTTTTTGCCTTGGTGGAACATATCTTCATTAGAGTTGTCCTAGGGACTGCACTGACCACATAAAATATGAGCATTTGGTGGCATTTTTGATAAAATGAAATGCTCAGCCACGTTCAAATAGATAGCAACCCTCAGATACCTGCAGAGGCAGCTTACTTTCAAGAGTATATTATGCACTGTGACCTCAATGAGCCAATGATACTCTGTAGATGCCTTTGCAGTATTGCTGTATCTAGCACACAGTGTCTCTGATAGGAGATAAGTGAAAGAAGAAACAAATTTACAAATACAATATATAATTCAATGCAACATCACGGTATATAGTATTTATGGATGCAAGGGTTTTTTTTTAAAGAAATTTTCTTTACAATGTTGCATGCAGTTTGCTAGGACGAAAGCAGAAGGGCAGATTTTAAAACAAACAGTAGTCCAGCAGATCATCTTTTTGCTTCTCCCTGGTTTTTCTGAGATATTAAATTAGAAGTTTCTGTCATTTTCTGAGCAGTTTTACGGAAAATTACTCTTTGTACTAAGAATTTCCACAATGTTTGTCATCAACGTACCAAAGTAGTTTGAAAACCACATAAAATGAGAAATATGGAGAGCTATTCCTATGGTTGAAAAGTTTAGTGATGCCTATGTAGGTATAGAAAAGATGTTGCTATCTATTTGCTATTTTTTATTATCTCTTCTGATTTGTACAGGAGAACTTACCCTTTTTTATTATTATTTGACATAAAGTGTTATATTTATTTTGGAGCTCCAATCTTCACTAAATTCAGGTCCATTTTACTGCCTCATGGTGTTAGACTCATCAGAACATGCTGATTTTTCTCCAGTCTCAGATAAATGTAGGAAATGAAGCATGGAAATGGAGAAATTACAGTAAAGCAATCTTGCCCACCATTCATCTCCCAGAAAGGAGAGCAGCTCCAAGGACATGCAGTTGTTCTTCTGAGTCATTATAAACTCTGAGATGTTTAAATAAAATATTTGTACATGATTTTTTTTTTAAAAAAGAAGTCTACAGAGGTTGCTTGGAGTATCTTTAATGCAAGATTTAATTTTCAAAGTCAAACATGCTACATGCTTCAAAGACTGTAAACACCTTGCTTTTTTCTTCCCTGTCTCTTTTGCTGCTGAGGAATCACAGTAAAAGACTCTTCAATTTCTTTATTATGTTAAGCAATGTAGTGCTATTAACTCCAGAATTCATCTTTAGATTCTGCTACACAAAAGTATTCTTCCCAGAAGGTAATTCACTACACATAATTTCTACACTGGTTCAGGAGTGCCAAAACAGAAGGACAGCTGCTGCTGGTTAAAATGCTGTACGATTTTGAAGTAGGATTTCTTAGAATAATACAGCTTTTTTATGATTCTGACAACATTTATACTTCACCCTTCATGATTTATTACTAGATAATAAGATATATATTCAAGTAAAGTAGTGTTTTTAAGTATTATTTCAGATGGACTCAGTTTAGATAAGCTGTAGATGAGTTCTTAAGTTAGACTCTGCTCCTACAAACATTTTTGCTTATACCTAACTTGAAATGACTTGACTTGCCGGCAATTACTGAGAGGCATACAGAATTGCTTTCAGGACTGTGTGTGTAAATAGAAGGTACTCCATAGAGGATGATGCTTACTCTAGAAGTACTTCTTTCTGAAATGAAGGATCATTGTACTAAAATCCTAATGTATGGTTGACACCAGGCTGGGAGATGGGAAATTATCCTTAAGGCTTTGTAATTTTTGCAGCCCAGCATTATCAATTAACTATGTGAAAGTGGCCTTCAGCTCCATCAGAGAACACAAAATAATTTTTGCCATCTGCAACAGATTTGAGTTAAATTTTAGTAGACAATCATTGTTTCATAATTCAGTAGATTTGCTTCTAGTTGTATTATATATATATAAGTATATATATATATATATGACAGATTTTGTAATGGAACTGAAAGATATTGCCCATGACTTTTAGTCATACATGTAAGATTTTCAATAAAAAATTAAATAAATAAATAAAAGGACCATGCGTATGCAGTTTAATGAGAGTAAGATATGCTGCAGGAGTTAAGCAGGTATTAAATCAGCAAGGTGCTGAGAGAACAGTTTTTTATTAATCTCCTTGTTGTTTGTCGGAAGATAATTCATGCATCTGGATTAAGATGTCAAAAATGCTGATTTAAGCTCATGGCACTCAAAGGAGATTTAAATGTGGTTTAGAATAAACAGCACAATTCTCTTACTCTTCTACCTTCTATATCTGCCAAAACCCCAAAAAGCTCCCATGTTAAGAAACTGTGTTAGGGTTTTTTAGGGGATGTATTTTCATGGACAGGAATATGCTTTAATACCAAAAAAGCTTCTGCATATACATGGTGTTTGTTACACAGTTCTAAAATAATCAAGTAAATTTGTGATTTCTTTATATATGCTTACATACTGATTATATTATTGCAGTAAGAAAGAAAGGAAACAATCCTTTACACTTGATGACAGCTGTTACTGTAATATATACGTATGGTATGCATAATGCACATACTATACAATATTCTTCATCAATTAACATGAGTATAGGTTTTCAAATTTTATAATCTGATTCAAATTCTCTCTTTGAGTGTTTTTTATATTGCATAGTCTCATGTCATAAGGTATATTTTACTGACTAAATAGAGTAAAATATAAGGCATATTTTCTCTGTCCTAGAAATGTTTTGAAATTATTTAAGCAAACTAATTAGAAAGGCCTTTTAGAAAGACTTCTTTTTATTTAACTTTCTGAAGAGCTCCAGTATCTAACTGGAGGCCACAAGTACTCCTTAAGAAGTATGTCAAATCTTGCGACCCCTCCCATCTTATAAAGCAATGCCAATACTTCCTGCCTTCCACATTATGACAGTTGAAGAAGTTTATTTTACATTCAGGTTTCCGAGAACCTTGAAAAGCGTATAGTTTTTGAGTGTTACTAAAAAAATCCGTGTAAATTTAACCCATCTGAAGAAGATTTAGGGCAAGAACTCTTATTCTGCTTTGACCAGTGTAAAATCTACTGAATTCAACAGGGTTGAACAGTGGACATTCTGACTTACGTTTTTTTATTTGAAAGAATAAAATACTGTAGTTTATTAAGCTATATCCCCACTAAGGTATAATACATGTCTTTCTAACCTTACTAATTCTGATGCCTAGGTTAACTCAGTCAATGCAGGACTCATAAAACTAATGACACCATCTGAAACCTCTCCTTCTCCTCTAGAATGAAAGAGGGAAGGGGGGGAGGAAGGAAAGGGAATGCTTCCTTTTTTTTCTTTATATCATACAAGAGTACTTGTCCATAAAAATAAGATGCTGCCATTTTATATATCCTAATATGCTCTCATCTAAAATCTCTAAACACAAATAAAAGGACAGGAAATATTTTGCTATTGAGTGACAGTACCTGAGGTGTAAATAAGATAAAATAACTGTGAAAAGACCACCCAACTCCACACAAAGAAAATGACAAGTAAAAAGGAAAAATGAATGTAATTACCTATATAAAATCTAATGTTAAATTATTGGTTGCAGCCTATCATAAATAATTTTATTTTTAAATATGTAGAATTTCTGTCTACTTTAAAGTATATGTAGAGTAATCATTGTTTGAGACGATATTGATACTTCATTAGTGATATGTGGGGTCAAGTGTGTTTTTACTGATCTGAGACTTGCACAAATGAATTGCAAAAGATATAAATGTCATTTTATTTATCTGACAGAAGCAAGAATGTCTACAAGATAACCAGAGGTCTGCAAGTTGTAGCCTTAACTATGGGTTCACCAGGTTTTTTACATATATGCATATATGTATTTATATCTAAGTTTTCTGAATGCATCTTAAGTATTTACATTCCAGTATCATCTTTCCAACACCAAGAATTCTTCCTTTGCTCTGTATCAATGCAGCTACAGAAGTGTTATATTGTTCACAAAAAGTTTTTTATAGATATCTACCTATAGTTTTGTTCTTTTAATTAAGAGAAACAGCACATAACAGGAATAATTTATTTCCTAGATGAAGGAAATGGAAAAATATATCCACATATGGATGCTGTACTTTTTTTGTGATTATAGTTTATAATTTCTCACAAAAGAGAAGAAAATCTTTCAAGGTGGTACATAAATCTGTGAAAACTTAGACCATAGAATTTCAGACAGAAATATACCAGTTGAAAAAACTTGCTTTACCCAACTATTATATGACACAAGTTTGTCATGGAATATTCCTGGTTTAAATTAAAAAAAAAAAAGGCAGAAAACAGCATAGGATTTTCTTGGAAATCAGAACAAAATCTGACTTGAAACCACAGTCATGTATCATGTATATGCTTCTTCTCTTATATGTGAACACCTATATCTTAAAATTATATGTATATTTCAATATTCCACCCACCTACTACTTATTTTTAAATACTACATATAACTAATGAGAACTAGAAAAAAAAAATATAGCCTTACCGTCAAAAACTTTGTTTATCCTTATTAATGTCTGATGTAGAAAAATATGGTTTATACTCAAGCAAAAATTCTTAGAAAGATTGGCATTTTATACTTTGTTGCTTAACTAAGGTCATAAACTTACTGTGCATCATAACACCCACCTGAATGCTAAACCAGGAGTAGAAAAAAAGTCAGTTATTCTAAATTCCCCTTCTACTCCCCATCATCTCTGCCAAAGTCAGAATTTCTTTTCATTATACCTCAAAGCAAACTCTTGTTGTGTCTAAGCCAGACATAGTAGGGAATTAGATCTTAGTCTCCTCCTCAGAAAGGCTTAAAATCTATTTACTAGGTCATTCTATTCAATTATTCCTGTATGAGGATCATAGAATCATAGAATAGTTAGGGCTGGAAAGGACCTTAAGATCATCTAGTTCCAACTGCCTGCCATGGGCAGGGACACCTCACACTAAACCATGCCATCCAAGGCTCTGTCCAACCCGGCCTTGAACACCGCCAGCAATGGAGCATTCACAACATCCCTGGGCAACCCATTCCAGTGCCTCACCACCCTTACAGTAAAGAATTTCTTCCTTATATCTAATCTAAACTTCCCCTTTTTAACTTTGAGCTCATTACCCCTTGTCCTCTCACTACAGTCCCTCATGAAGAGTCCCTCTCCAGCATCCTTATAGGCCCCCTTCAGATACTGGAAGGCTGCTATGAGGTCTCCATGCAGCCTTCTCCAGGCTGAACAGCCCCAACTTTCTCAAGCTATCTTCACACGGGAGGTGATCCACTCTCCTGATCATCCTCATGGCCTTCCTCTGGACTTGTTCCAACAGTTCCATGTCCTTTTTATGTTGAAGACACCAGAACTGCACACACTACTCCAAGTGAGACCTCACAAGAGCATAGTAGAAGGGCAGGATCACCTCCCTCGACCTGCTGCTCACGCTCCTTTTGATGCAGCCCAGGATATGGTTGGCTTTCCGGGCTGCGAGTGCACACTGCCATCTCAAGTTAAGTTTCTCATCGACCAGCACCCCCAAGTCCTTCTCCACGGGCTACTCTGAATCTCTTCCCTGCCCAACCTGGAGCTGTGCCTGGGATTGCTCTGACCAAGGTGGAGGACCTTGCACTTGCAATGGCTAAACTTATCAGGTTGGCATCAGCCCACCTCACAAGCATGTCAAGGTCCCTCTGGATGGCATTCCTTCCCTCCAGTGTGTCAACCAAACCACACAGCTTGGTGCCATTGGCAAAGTTGCTGAGGGTGCACTCAATCCCACTCTCCATGTCACCAACAAAGATGTTGAACAAGAGCGGTCCCAACACCCATCCCTCAGGAACACCATTCATCACTGGTCTCCAGTGGGACATTGAGGCATTGAGCACAACTCTTTGTGTGTGGCCATCCAGCTAGTTCTTTATCCACTGGGTGGTCCACCTACCAAATTGATGTCTCTCCAACTTAGGGACAAGGATGTCGTGTGAGACAGTGTCGAACGCTTGTCACAAGTCCAGGTAGACGACATCAACTGCTCTGCCCTTGTCCATCAGTTCTGTAGCCCCATCATGGAAGGACACCAATTTGGTCAGGCAGGATTTCCCCTTAGTGAAACCATGCTGGCTGCCACCAAGCACCTTTTTGTTTTTCATGTGCCTCAGCATGCCTTCCAGGAGAATCCGCTCCAAGATTTTGCCAGGCACAGAGGTGAGGCTGACTGGTCTATACTTCCCTGGCTCATTCATTTTCCCCTTCTTGAAAATGGGGGTTATATTTCCCTTTTTCCAGTCATCGGGAACTTCACCTGACTGTCATGATTTTTCCAATATGATGGACAGCAGCTTAGCAACTTCATTTGCCAGCTCCTTCAGGATCCGTGGAGGGATTTTACCCAGTCCCATGGACTTGTATATGTTCAGGTTCCTAAGATGGTCTCAAACCAGATCCTCTCCTACGGTGGGCCCAGGGTCTTCATTCTCACAGTCCCTGCATCTGCCTTCCAAGACTTGGGTGGTGTGGTCAGAACATTTGCCAGTGAAGACTGAGGCAAAGAAGTCATATCTTGACTCTTTCTAAGCTCTGTTACCCATGATGCATGATGTTTGGTTTTTGTTTTGTTTGTTTGTTTTTTTTTCTTTTTTGTCTATTTGTGTTTTGTGGGGTTTTTATTATTTTATTTATTGTTAAAACTGCTGTTCTTGGTTAAAAGTATACATTTGCATGACTTGACCTTTTTCATTGGATTTTTTTTTTTATTATTTTCTTTTGTGAAAAACATTCTAGCCAGGTATAGCCTAACTTCAGTTTTTACTTCAAACCCACCTTCATTTTTTAAAATAGAACAAAAGAAACTCCTGAGATCTTCCTTCTCTTTAATGTCAAGAAGATATGCATATAAAAACTAAACATCAGCAGGCTGCACTGAAACTTATCTGTCACTTTCTCTAAGCACAAGCGCACAAATAATTAATGCTACAGTTAAGCTGCCATTAGCACTCTTTAAATCATGATATGGGTCTAATCTTACAACTTTAGAATGTATTGCAATTTTGTGTCACCACTACCAGCAACTTTTATATATTTAGCAAAATTAAATTTTAGAATTATCGAGATCTGTTGCCTGTAGTTCAATTTCATCATTATTATTGATATCATTTTCTTGGTGCACAAAAAAAGAGGGAGAAGTTACAAAAATAAAACAGCACAAATAAAAATCTCCCTGCGTGCACTGACTGTTATTCAGTGTTTTAATTATTCCTCTACCTTACTTCTCCCTAATACATTGATAGCTTTTCCTCTCATCAATTAGGGTAAGTGTGATATCCAGCCAGATATTAGACCATTCAAGTCTGACAATAAGGGTCAGGCTGAATTTTAATGTCCCTATATCTCCTTATTGATCAAAACATCCTTTATTATTATCCCACTGTTGAAATTGTATAGAGAAAGAAGTGTTTGGTGATGAACCTAAAACATGTGATCATATTGAAGTACTTGGAAAATCTCCCTAGGGCTTTCAAGAGGTGTCAATATTTTATGCACTGTTGGGGGAGACTTATGAATGTCTACTTACAGCATCAAGATGAGAGATTGCTGCTTTGAGCTGGATACCTTTTCTTATTACTTCAGTCTTCTACTGACTTTCCCTTTCTAGAAGCCACAGTTTGCATCTTGTAACAGTAACGCAAGTAGCTTGATAGAATGTTTTTAATGGCAAAAGCTAGTTACTATCAGCATAGTACAAATAATCTCACTGCAACAAGCCATACCCTTGTTCTCCAAGATAATTTCTGTGCACATGATAAATACAGTGTTACAAAAGGTTTACACTTGATGAAGTATGAATGATGAAATACTGACTGGAGACAAAAAATACCCCAAACCAGCAACAACAGCAACAACAAAACCAAAACAAAACAAAAGAAAACAAACAAAACAAAAAAAAACCCAACACACTTTCTCCCTAAAATTAAGAACATATAGAATTTTTGAGCTATGAAAATCAAATATTATAACTTTCTTCAGACTGTGTGACAATCTGTAGCTTTACTTCTATGACTGTAAGTACAATCCGAATGAGTAATAATAATCTTGTTTTGGAATCTCTTCTCTTGCTGTTGCTTGAGGTTTTATTATCATAGGAAGTGGTTGGAGTAACAGCATGACAGAATACCAGGCTTTTTCTGGTTTTTTTTTATTACTGTTTTTTATACATAAACTAATGATGTGAAAAATAACATTTTACCACATGCTACTGGTATACAATTTCCTCTGAGCTATACAATATCTTTCAACAGTCTACAGTACATGCCTTGGTTTCATTTTCTTCTTAAAAACAAAAACAAAACAAAACAAAAAAAAAAAACCAAAAAAAATCCCCCAAAAAATCCCTACAAAACAAAACAAAAAAACCTAACCAGTCAACCAACCAAAACAAACAAAAAAACCCCACCAGTCAACCAACCAAAGCAAACAAAAAACCCCACCCCAACTATTAACATGAGAGATTAAATAGCTAACTGATAAGCTTAATAATAAATTTGCTATTCCTGGGTGTCCTGGTTTAAGCCTCACCCAGGCTAATAACTCACGAAGTCACTCACTCCCCTCTCTTTTTTCCCCCAGTCTCAGGGGAATGGGGAGGAGAATCGAAAGAATGCAGCTCCCACAGGCTGTGATAAGAACAGTTTAGTAACTAAGGTATAACACAAATCACTACTGCTACCACCAGTAATAATACAAGAGAAATACAAAAAAAGAGAATACAACTGCTCACCAAGCACAACCCAGCCAGTGCACCCCCAACAGCGAACCCCCCACTGCACTACCACACCCTTCCAGGTCTCTGCTCTCCGTTTTCACATCATGGACATGATGTGCTGTGGTATGGAATAACCTCTTTGGTCAGTTTGGGTCAGGTGTCCTGTCTCTGCTTCCTCCTGGCTTCCCCTCCTCCCTGGCATCGCATGAGACTCAGAAAGTCCTTGGCCACACAAAACACTACCAAGCAGTAGCTGAAAACACTGGTGTTATCAGCGCTGTTCCCAGGCCCAAAATCAAAACCACAGCACTGCACTAGCTATCAAGAAGGAGAAAAAAAGACTGCTGCTGCTGAACCCGTGACACTAGGTTATGTGTGAATGGACCTCTCATAGGACATACAACCTGTTGAGCAGTTATTATTTCTGGCTGGATCCTTATTCATATTTTTTCCCCTTTCAGTTTCTAGTAGAGTTTGACTGTAACATATGGAAAACAACTGCAGCAATGAAAAAGTGGGGTATATTTGCCTCCAAAGACACTGAAGTTTTAAGCAGTGTAAAAAACAGTTTCTTTAAAAGAGCTTAAGGAAAGTCGAACATTTTGACTCCCTCCCTTGCCTTGCCTTGCCTTGCCTTGCCTTGCCTTGCCTTGCCTTGCCTTCCCTTCCCTTCCCTTCCCTTCCCTTCCCTTCCCTTCCCTTCCCTTCCCTTCCCTTCCCTTCCCTTCCCTTCCCTTCCCTTCCCTTCCCTTCCCTTCCCTCCTCTGACCCCTCAAAGATGATATATGACACTAAAGCTTTTGCTGCTTTCAGTACACTTTCATTAACTTTTGTAGTAGTCCCATGTTGAAAATGAATGGAGAAAAAGCCAGTGTCAAAGATTGGGAATTAGGAAAAAGATATAATAGTTTTCTTCCCTTTATATAACCTTGACAAACTAGCTTTGAGGTAGAACTATGATTTTTCTTTCATTATAAATTATAACAAAGAATGAAAAATTTATACTTGCTAACAGCTGATAATGAATAATAGATAAATGTAATACATATGACTTCTGTTACTGTGGCTTAGCACAGGTCAATATACGCTGTTGGGACTCAAAGTTTCGTGCAGAACATGCTTGCTCATGCACAAAAATACTTTCATAAAGAGATTTTCATTCAAGTAGCTAGTGCGAAATGTGGGGTTATTTCAACATTCAAAACCCGCAGTTCCTTTGAAAAAAACCAGAGGTAACCAATAATCCAGAGTCCTGGAACAAGTAGGTGTACATGGAGAAGACAGGAAGGGTAGCATTTTAGAATTAAACACCTCTACTGAATATGCCTATAAATCAAATTGACTATAACTGAAAGCAAAACAGAAGCAGAGGAGGCATTGTTCAATGGCATACATTTTAACCAGTCTCAGCCAATTATTGCCATCTGTATTAAGAGTTGTTTTACTTTCATTTGGCCTTTGTGTGCTACAAAAACCCACAAATTCAGAAAATGAAAAGATGTGTGTTGTCTTCTGGGGAATTTGCACTCATGAAGAGGTACAGCAAATAAATACTAATGGTTTGGCTGACTGGCAGTCTGTTCTCACGTACAATATAAGATAAATAGTATGCGGAGACCACACTGAATGACAATGTCATGCTGTCTCATTCTTCACCCCTTCCTGCATACATTCACTGCTTGTTTCTTTCTGTAGTTGCTACTTCCTAGACAAAAGTTTTATCTTTTTAGATTGTCTCTGAATGGTGCTTCATACAATAGGTCACAGAAGATGATTTGGCCTTCTAAACAGAACAGCAGTACTCCTGTTTCTCCTCTTGCTAATAATGATGCAGACAAAAAAGACATTGTTGGTCTTGTAATTGGAGTAAGAAGTTATCTGCCCAACTTTGTCACTGATCTTTCTGTGACATTTCTTAATTCATCTGACTTTGTCATCTGTTGATATAAAGACCTGAAAAGGAACAGAATGTTTTCAATATTTTGGAGAATGAAAATAGTATGGTAACAGCTATGTAATACGTGTTTGTTTCTTTGTTTTTTGCTTTTGAATTGAAAATATGAAGTACACTCATGGATAGGATTCTGTTCTAGCATAAGTCTGAAGTAAACCATTCCTCAGCCAATGTCAGCATCAATGTAATTTCAGTGTTGTATATGGGATGGTAAGGGAGCATCAAGAGACTATGAGCATTTGTGAAAATGGTTTGGGATTAGGAAGGCATATGAATGCATTAGTAGTCATACAGGAGATGAAATTCTGTAGAAAAAAAAAGCACAAATAAAGGCTGCCAACTTTTTAATTTCATATATCTTGAGTTCCACAGAGTTTCAGAAAAAGAAAGACGGATTGAATTAATTTTCTCATTTATTCTCCCTTTGAAGTAAGTGTTCTCTCAAAGGTGCAACAAAATGATGTATAAACATATTGGAGGGCTAGTCTACTTTTTTCTGAGGTAAAATAAAGCATCATGCACTTCCCTTGAATATACAAGTAGATAAAGGAAAATGCTTAATTGATGGTTTAGTATAGCAGTAACCATATTTTCAAGTAATCAGGAACATTTTTGAGAATGCATATTCTCCTCAGCTGATTTATTTTGATAGGCTGAGCTTGTTAAAATCTGTTCCTAAAGTAAAATATATTTTTGTAAACCTCATAAAACTAATCTAGGATTAATAAATATAAACTCCATTGACATGGAAACTATTTGAGGAAGGAAAACCAATTCATCCTTTTTCCTATTCAATCATAAAGAAACCCAATAGTTTTGTAAATTTAAAAATCTATCTTATCTTTGGAAATAAGAAATTAAAAGCTTTTTCACTAGCAAGTGGAATTGGCATAGCAATATATAAGAAAAGGCCGTTGACCAGACTATCTCATTAGTATAATATTCTCCAAAGCTTGTCAGCCATATGCATCAGGAAACACTGCTATTTCAGAAAACTTAAGTGGAGGGAGCTTAGGTAAGCTACTGTCAACCTCAGTAACAAAGTATCACCTTATCTCTATAATCTGATGGTGGATGGAAATTATACAAAGCAATTGATACAGACAAAGTTGATACTTTATTAATTTTGAAAGTGATTGCACTGTCAAAAAACTGTCTGTGTGAAATAATTTATCAAGATTCAAGCCAATAAACCTGAATTGCTCAAATTTTTGTTGACTGAATTGAAAAGAACACCAATACCATGATACCAAAATTATTTTCTAAAGAAAATGTCATCTTATATAACGCATGTTCCACTGTATGCTTTCAACATGTTTAAATGAAAAAAAAAAAACCTAGGAAACAGAAGGCAAGAGTTCAAAGAATTCAAAAAGAACTTTTTGTAACTACAGCAGTTCTATTTGTGATCCAGTACCTCAGAATTTGCGCAATATAGTGGCGGTAATTTTGTACTAAAGCAACAGTGAACTGACCTAGAGAACAACATACCTTTCAGTGAATGAGGACAGGTTCAGAACTTCAAATGTATTAAGGCACATGATCAATGGCAGCATGGCACCTAAACACCTCTAAGGGCCAGGATCAGAACTCTTCTCTAATCTTCTAAGTTCTCTGGAGAAAAGACATCTAAGCACAACACTCTTAGAGAATGAAATGTGACAAGATTCTCTATTTTTAGGAAATCTAGTTATAAGAGAAAAAAAGGTCATATATAACTTTTGTCTTTTTATATTTTGTTGTTATAGTGAGATATACCAGTCTTTTATCTATAAATACCCAAAGAATTGCATGAAACTTCCATTAAAACTGCAGAAGCTAAATTCTTTAGAAAGTCTCCTTGATTTTTCTTGGGACTCACAATAAAGTTTTTCATAATTTCTAGTTATTTTTCAGTTGCTATACTTTTTTTCTACTTATGCTGCATGAAAAACTGTACAGTATGTCAATAACAAAAGTTCTCTTCTATTTATTTTTCTAGTATAATTCGTTAAGCTGAAATGTAAAATCAGAATAATCTTCTGTTAGATAAACAAGCTAGCTGGGCTTAGGACAAAACTAATAGCTTCTGAAACATCCTATGGTTTTTTATTATTTTTTCTGTAAATAAGATCCTACTGACCTCTACATTGCAAGACAGAGAACACATTTAATGGGCTTTATATATATTGTCCAAGGTGCTAAAGACACTTGTTATTTACAGCCAACAGGCGGAAGAGTGAGAAGAGTAAGTATGTGCAAGATGACATGATGTTAGACTAAAAGGATGCAACTTTAACTATCTTAGAAACAGGACATTTTGTTTGCAATGCAATGTATTCATCAGAGAGCTGTTAAGCATGAATTATTAAACTTGGCTGACTTCAGAAAATGTAATTGAACACGGGAGACTAAAAATATAAATTATAGTCTGCAACAAATAAATTTAACCTTCTCTTAGCTGTAAAATATATATAATGTATAATATTAGAATACAATTTGAAGGTCAATTAGGAGTTGTAGTCCATCTGCATTATGTAGGTTAGCCATCTTGGCAGCTTGAAAAATAAGTAACTGGTCACATGATCTTATAGGCTTCCCTTACACCCAGTCTCTTTCAGCTTTCTCTGTTATTTTTTCTCTCCTCAGTCCCTTTCACACTTTTTTTTCTCCTTTAATAATTCTCTTCTGTTACACAGCCTTTCAATTTCTAAAAGTTTGAGGTGTACTAGGTAACCTTACTACTTGAGATTGCAATCCAAACAGATTGCAGCAATGGGTTTCATAATCAGTGCTTCTGAGAGTGCTGCCTTCTATATCCACCTAGAACAAATTTCCCTACCAGTATTTACACGTGGTCAGGATTCTGCCTATTTCTTATAAAATATTGGCAAAAACGTAAACACAATACACTGTCTCATGTCTTCTCCTTCTACCATTTATTCTATGAATTCTGGTACCATGCAGAGGAAAAGACAGAGTAAGAAAAGGGACTTCATGTCTCAGGAAATTAATAATGAATTAGGGAGACCACTATCTATATAAGCTGAATTGTTAAATGGAAGGAAGTGTTAGTCTATAATATCTGAAAGACATTATGTAACTCTCAGCTAGTTATCAGGGTGCCCATGTCAAAATAATTATGTTTTGAAGCTATGTCATAAAGAATAAGTCTTCACACAACTGCTAACCATCAATTTAACATTTGCCAGGAGTCTCAAAAAACACAAAAATTCCCAAATTTTCACACACTCCAAAATACCCTCTCTTTCCATCTTATTTCAAAATGTTCCCATCACGTAATTATTTCTTTAATCTTTTTTTAGTCCTATTGTTTGAAAAAATCTGGTTTAGCCGTCACAGAGCAAGATCAAGAAAACTTCAGGTGTTAGTGGACTGTTAATTCAGCATTTTTTAATAGTGTTAGGAACAAAAGAAAATAGTTGGCTAAGCAAAGATAATTCAACTTAAAGTCAGCCATCTAACCTTTCTCATATTTAATCAGCTGCTGTGTTCAACTTTCTATCACCTCTTATCAAGTCAAAAATAATCATTAAAACCGGTATGTATTTAGATAGAAATTAAATTCAATTTTTGATAGAGTTTCTATGTCTTCCTTTCTTCTTACATTCTTTTGTCTTTTTTTACCTCTAACTTATATGTAATTGTTCACTACGTAGTAATCTCACTAAAATTCTGGAAGTAACAAATAACATAATTATGAAACACTACAATTTTATACACATATATTGTGAAATAGATACCATAATAACTGTAGTGACAAGATATTCTTGTACATGGGGCTGGCATATATCTCTACCTTATACGGAAAAAGAACATTGAAATAAATTGTTTTAGATCAGAAAGTGTACTTAGAACAGAATTAGCCACAGGAAGTGATCTGTGATTGAGGTGTTGAAATGCAACAAAAAGCACACTTCTGGCTTTTTAGTTTCTTACTTCCAGTTGGTGATGTTGATTAGCTTAAATGAAGAAAACAAGGATTTGAATGTGAAACAAGCAAACAATTATTTTCTTTAAAAAGAGGCAAACTTGAACAGGATCTTTATTCAAAGCAAGATGACAAAAATAACTGCTATGGAAGAAGTACAAGATGATTTACTGACCAAAAGGAAAAAGAAACAAACCCAAAAATCAGAACAACCTCAAATATGCCCAAAAATAATATTAAGAATACAAGCACAAAGTACGAAAACATACTCTGCAACAAGGATATCTGTAACACTATTGTAAGGAAGTGCAGAAAAAAAGAAGGAAATAGTAAAAATATAGTTTATCTGGACTTTTTAAAAAAAATTGCAACTGTCAGTGCCAAAGATTAAAATAGGAAAGGGTCAGCAGGGATAGGAAGCAGAAGAAAATTGGTACTAATACATGCTTATAAAAGAGTAAAGATCAAGGTTAAGCTATTCCAAAGCTTAAGGGATATTTTTGTCGCACATTTCTCTTTTCTTTCTTTAAATACATAAAAAAATTAGTTACCCATCATAAAAATCCAAACCAGGTAAACCAACAACAAAAGAAGTATGTAGCAGAATATCTGAAATGGAAACAAAGCTTAGAATATTCTAATAAAATCAAGATTGTACAATAGTCTGTATCTTAGAAGAATGTATTCCTTAAAAAAACTCCACTTCAAATTGAAAGTCCATTACAACGAATGAATAATAGCTGTGCTGTCTGAATGGAAAACAGGGAATACAGCACAGTATGTACATCAGATGTATGAACATAATAGGTCTCAGTGCTGCATAATGACTTAGGATATATTTTAAGAAAAAATTACCAAATCCATGGAACTCCAAAAACCCTTGAGAAAGTTAAAAAATTGTATTAGAGGTAACATGTTAAATTCACTCTCTATATATGTGTGTTTTCAAGTACACATATATGCATATTTTCTGACAGCTGCTCTATTACGTTGTGATTGTCAAGTCAGTCCAATCTATCTAGACTTGCAAAAGTACTTGATTGAGCTCCCTACAGAAAGGGATATTTCAAATGAACTTATATTCATCAGAGATTATGAATAGCCAGGTAACAGGAAAGCAAGTGTTACATCGAACAGATCAGACTGGAAAGAGATTAGACAGTGATTTTCCTCAGTCATTATTCTTAAGTAGATTTGTTTAATATTTTCATTAAAGACCTTCATGCAGGAAGTAATTGGGTGCTTTAAGATGTGCAGGTGATGCAAAGTGGAAAGTATTATCTGTATTCCAGAAGAGCAGATTGCAAAGTGGAAGAATTGGATGAACTTGTAAACTAAAGCAATGGAAATTAAGTTTAATAATAAAAAGTACAAAGAATCATAGAATCATAGAATAGTTAGAGTTGGAAAGGAACTTAAGATCATCTAGTTCAAACCCCCCTGCCATGGGCAGGGACACCTCCCACTAAACTTCATATATACTTCAGGATTAATGAGAATTTTAGCCTATCAATGTAAACTATATCAATTGTATGTGACAAAGAAAAGGAAAAATCTGAAGACACTGGGAAGTAATAAATTAGATGACAGTGTGACATAGCTGTGAAAATGCTAATATCCTAGGATGCATCAAGCAAGGACATTTTCAGCACAGGATAGAAAAACGCTGCTCCCATTTGGTAACGCCTTGGCAGGATTCTTACTCAAAGTGTTCTATACAGCATTACTTATTGCTAATGATGAAATTAATATGAAATAGGTACAAAAAAAGGCTATGACTACGAGAATGAAAAAATCCCTATGAAATGTTAGAAGAGATAGTAAAATGAGCAAATATGCTCAAATGTGTAAATATAAGGACAAGAATGTTCTGCTTTAGAAGACAATGCTATGCATGACCTTATGGATATAAAATGGTCATGAGTAATTCTGTCATCACAATTAGAATGATGTTTCTAAATGAGGTCCCGGGATAGCCTTTCAAGTGATTTTGGCTTTAACACAAAAGTTGCAAAGATCATAGAAGAAGGAATCACATAAGGCTAAAATGCATCAATCTCAATTTTCATGACAAAAGACTAAATCTATTCAACTCATATAAATTTTCAAAGGCTTTTGAAATAAATATTTCACTGATCAAAAATATGGACCCCATTTATTCAGTACTCAACAGAAGTTACATGTTGCTGAGATTGTCTCCTAGATGAATAAATTGGCTTTTTTATGGTGTTCTCTCTTTTAATCTCCATCCTGAAAAGCACTTGGAGACTGACCACAGGCCACCATACAGGTTCACAAGTAGCTCTAACAATACTGATTTTTTTTCAAATGCCTACATGGTATTAATTGCTTAGATACACAAGTGATCATCTGTCCTGGGTTCAGCAGCAGCAGTCATTTTTTCTCCTTCTTGGTAGCTGGTACAGTGCCTGTGGTTTTTATTTTTGGGCCTTGGAGCTGTGCTGATAACACCAGTGTTTTCAGTTACTGCTTGTTATGTTTTGGTCTGGCCAAGGACTTTCTGAGTCTCATGCTATGCCAGGGAGGAGGGGAAGCCAGGAGGAAGCAGAGACAGGACACCTGACCCAAGCTGACCAAAGAGGTTATTCCGTACCACAGCACGTCATGTCCAGGATGTAAAAACGGAGAGCAGAGACCTGGAAGGGTGTGGTGGTGCAGTGGGGAGTTCAGCTGCTGGGGGGTGCACTGGCTGGGTTGGGCTTGGTGAGCAGTTGTATTCTCTTTCCTTGTATTTCTCTTGTATCATTACTGGTGGTAGCAGTAGTGATTTGTGTTATACCTTAGTTCCTGAACTGTTCTTATCTCAACCTGTGCGAGTTGCATTCTTTCGATTCTCCTCCCCATCCCCCCAGGACTGGGGGAAGAAAGAGGGGGAGTGAGTGAGTGAGCGACTTCATGAGTTTTAGAGACTTAAACCGCGACATCATCACACATCATTAAATTAGTAGTCAGGATGTCAACCTGGACTAATTGGCAGAAAACATTGGAAAGTTGTTTTAATTTGCTATACAGTGTCCTTACCTAGGTGGCTTCATCTAACAAATGCTTCACATTCTTCCAGGAATCTAGGACAATGTCAATGCCCTTGAAGTTCTCAGCCATATTTCCATACATTTTTGTAGCTTTTCATCTGATGTTGAAATACAGAAGATTGTTGAAAGGAACATATTATTGTTACTTGTGAGAGTTTTTTGAGTGCCTATGGAAGATGTTCTTTAATCTATAAGTAGTTAACACTGGTACTCTATTGTTATAACTATTTTTTAAAAAAAAAACAACTTTCTCTTGTTTGTTTGCTTTCCCACAAGTTCTATTTTGTTATGAGTTTAAACTGTATTACTGACTGTTTTCCCAGCTAGATAACAGAATATTACATTTTGTTTCTTCAGGTCCTTAAAGCAACATTCCTCCTCTGTGGTATTGAATGGGTATAAATCAATTTAGGATTAGATGAAATTCATGTAATATTTTAAAACTTAGGATTGATATTGTAAAGTACAAAATTCTAGCTGTTAGAGGGTCTTAAATACTGCGTATATATATACCTACAGGATCACTGGTTTGTTAAACACCTTTGACTTTTTTTTTTTTTCCCCTTTGCTGAGACTTACATTTCCCAGTTTCTGTCATTTCTGGCTGAATACCTGAAACTACCTGTTATCATTCCCCTACTGTATGTCACTCAAAGCCCACTTTTCCACTAGTTAATTAGGAAAAGACAACTCACCCTAGCAGTCTCTAGCCTCATGATACTTGCACACATGAGTTTTTATCACTCAGTTATCATACCTGACATTGCTCTATATTTCATTGTATAGAAAAAAGCAAGAAATTTAGAAGGCATCTCCAGTATTTTTCTGTACAATGTTCCAGAAGAGAAATGAGGGGAAAAAGTAAAGGCGTTTCGTTAGAGAGAGAAAAAAGATGATAAATTGAGATTAAGTGAAGGGAAATTCATATTTTTAATACTGAGGAGAAGACATGAGATTTTCATAATTTCAGTAAGAAGCTTTACTATTTTTATATGCAGAAATAAATAAATCTAAACCAGCCTGAAACAAGCTTATATGAAATTATATTTTTTTCTTCTCAAGTTTGTGTTCTCCACTGCTTTCTCTACTCATGACAAGAAACTGTAAGCTTCATTTTCTCAATTCTTTTGTTGCCTGTTTTAAAACAGTGTTTAGTAATTTATACACAATAGCTTTAAAAAGTACATCTTTTTGAAATAAATATGATTCATCTACAGAAAGCAGAATGTCTTATAATATTAAATTCACTGACAGCTGAATAATACAGTTGTTCCCCCTACTTAGGGAAAGGTCAGTGTAGATTGAGAATAATAATCACAGTAAAACAAAAATTACATCTGTGTTATGCATTGTGTGAAGAATTTAAAGTATTTTTCAAGCTTAATAACATATACTTAAGTATTAACGGTCTATTTACACAGAAGAAGCTAAGAATCAGGACACAGACAATTTAAGTGACTTCCCCAAAGCTACACAACAATTCAATTCCAGTGACAAAAATAAAATATCATAATTTAAGTTTCCTTTTTTTTTAGCTAGACCTTATTGCTGCCAAAACCCTGTCTTACAGACAAATACCCTTGTTCTCAATGGTGAAGTGATATGAAAGGATATTAAGTCACCTTGTGTGATACTATTAGCTGGCCTGCCTTGATGAAATATTGACTCCTCTAAAGAAGGTGCATAGAATTTATCATTCTGATTCTAAATATGTCAGTAATACTTTTTTACTCCTTCTCCTGTAGAATTTTTGGATATAACAGACATATGGCAGTACCACCAGAAGTGCATCCTTCACCATCTTTTGCAGCTAAGTAGACTTCAGTGTAAAAAAAGAGCAGATGTGATAGCAAAGGACTTAATGCATTAACAGCTTTAATAAAAAGTAAATGCCATATCAGACGGAAATGTGAAGGAAGTGAAATGCCTTCTATCTAAATATACACTTGCAGTCGCAGCTGTTTCCGAGGTAACAAAGTGTGCCTTTCTGAACAGTAATTCCCAAAAGCTGGTGTAGGTTTCCAGGGATGAATCAGTGTAGGAAGACATTATGTAACGTTTCTAACACCAGCAGTTAGTTATTTTAGGTGGCGTTTTCCTTGTCACAGGCTTTTATAGAATCACTAGTAAAAGTCTGCCAGGAAAATGAGTGCAGTCTTCTGGCAATCTCTGCCTCTGCTTCCTGTAGAGATCTGTGCTTCTGTACATTGATAAAAACAAGAACAAAAAAAAAATTCATAAGAAAGTCAAGGAGGAGCAAGAAACAGCATTTGTTTAGGGCTTCACTAACTGACAGAACACCTGTCTATATATAATTTCTGCTTCTCTTACCTTTGCAAAACTGGGCACTAGCCAGTACTGCGCAATGCTCTGTAGACAGGGGTATTTAATTCTCTACTGCCATTGTAATTTCTTTTAGCTTTTCAGAGTGCATGTAATATACCACAATTCCGATCATACTCACAGTTCTTTGCACACAAGATAGTGATTACTTAAGGCAGTGTGGAATCAGACCAAGAAAGACAAGAAAGAGGACTCTCCTAATGATTGATATTTTAAGTGACAAAATACATAATAATAATAAACCTATGCATTTTAATGAGATTTCAGCTTTTTTCAAGTGTTTGCAATAGCATTAATCAATTTTTAACTATGAATTTGGGCAGGTGTTAAAAATTCAAACTGTATAAAATTTTCCAATAGATTACTAATGCATTCAAACCCACTTGTAATTTTTTTTTTCAGTATTCCTATAAAACAGTTCATCTCTGCAGATCTGTTTAAAGTCTATTTGCAGATTTAGAAAACTAGACTCTTTCTGTGTTACTTTTGGATGTTATAATGTACCTATTAGTGCTTTGTTCAGAGTGCTATTGGACTAAAATATCTCACAGTGCATGGAATATGGAATATCTATTTGCTAATATTTCATAGCCCCTAATTATATCATGGTGCACCTTAGTAAATTGGTCATATACTGTAAGGATACTTTACAGTGAAGGACTGCATATTGAAATTTTAATGTTCTTCGTGAGTTTCGTATTGCATGAGGTCCCACATAACCTTTTAAAAGATGTGAATAACTATTTGTTTCTCAATTTCTTGAATTCTTTCTGCTTTGGCCGGGCATTGGTGGTATAGTGGTTAGCATAACTACCTTCCAAGCACTTGACCCGGGTTTGATTCCCAGCCAACGCAGCACCGTTCTTTCAAAAAGAACTGTCGTGGTTTAAGCTGTAAATTTCACTTCTTCCTCACTTCCAACCCCCCCCCCCCCTCCGATGGGGGGGGAATGGGGAGAAGAACCGAAAGAATGTCACTCCCACGGGTTGAGATAAGAACAGTCCAGTAACCAAGATATAATACAAATCACTACTGCTACCACCAATAATAATAATAATGACAAGGCAAAATACAAGGGAAAAGGATACAACCGCTCTCTGCCCAACCGAGCCGAGAGAGAGAGAGAGCAACTTCCGGGTTCCTGCCCCCAGTATTTTACATCCTGGGCATGACGTGCTGTGGTATGGAATAGCTCTTTGGTCAGTTTGGGTCAGGCGCCCTGTCTTTGCTTCCTCCCAACTCCCCTTCCTCCCTGGCAGACTCAGAAAGTCGTTGGCCAGACCAAAACATTGTCAAGCAGAAACTGAAAACACTGGTGTTATCAGCGCTGTTCCGAGGCTGGAAGTCAAAAAAACAGTGCTGCACCAGCTACCAAGAAGGAGAAAAATGACTGCTGCTGCTGAACCCATGACACAATTATACTTGTATTTTCCATTCCCAGATTGAAAACAAGGGGCTACAGTCAAAGGAGATGTGACTGGTCACCTTTCAACACTGTAATGGAAAGTAATCATCCATCATTTAAATTCTTCTCCCATCTCATGCACTCTTATTCTTATATGGCAATAATTGTAGTCTAGCTGAAACTGCAGAGAATATAAAATATCCATGTTCTGCTATATTTTTGAGGAATTACAGTATATTTACGTGAATATCTATTCTATGACTCTACAGTTCTCTGATTCTATAATTTTTAATATTACATCAGCAATTTAGATAAGAATAAGATTATGCTGTTCAAAGCAGCCTTGAAAATTCGGAGATGCATATCAGGACACAGATGAGATTAAATAGTTAATATCCACAAGAACAAAAGAATGGCCATAGTTCAGACTAAAGGCACTGGAATCTAAAGTGAAGTATTAATATTGAAGAAAACTAGCAAGAAAAGGATACGTTGAAATGTTCTCAAAAGGCTTTCCTAGCCTTGAGATGGGAATTGCAGCTCCAGGGCTCAAGGTGGCTGATATGTCCTGTCTGTACTAACAAGATGAAAGTCGGGAAGAAAAGTGCTTTCACATCTCTAGGCAGGTATGTTCGTTTTGCCTTTTATCCCAGTCAGACTTTGTTTTCTTCAAAACAATCTGCCCATCATTGTGTAAATATATTGCGCTTCAGGCACTTTATATTCTCTGTTAATCATCAGTTTGCTAGTCAGAGAAACATGGACCATTGTGAGTTCACTCATATTGCTCAGCTGTCACATCTGATCGGACAGTACTGTTTACTGATTTGTACGGTTTGCTTACAAACTATCTAAAACCCATACTATTGCATTCTGAGAAATGGGTTTTATCTATTAGTTGGCACAAGAGAAATAAACAGAAACAAAGGAAATTGGCTCTGTGATTTTCATTTCCAGGGAACAGGAGTAAGATCATTAAGACTGGTGAGAAGAGAGAATGAACAGGATTTTTCTGCTATGCAAGCAATGGAAGGAAAAGCAGAAGAAAGTGAGGTTATAAGAATAGTACGTGTTGATACCATGTAAATTATTGTGTGGTCATCAAGATCCACACATGCCTACATGTTGATCCTCAAAATATTTACATCAATAGACAAGTAACAGAGTAAATTCAGAGCACTCAGAGAGATTGCACAAGATAGAGATTAAACTCTGAAGAGTCCAACAGACACACGTAAAACTAGCATGTAATCACCAGCCCAAGAAATAATGAGGAAGTGAAGAGTAGCTGCCGTTCCTTGGAATCAGAATCATTCTGGGACCAACTGCTATTGTACAAGCACCGTAGTTCCTACATGCTGGAGACGCTGAAGAAACACAAAGATCTTGGTGCCTGTGAGCATGAGTGTGAGTGACTAAGGAATTAAATTAGTTGGCTTTTTTAGTTTGATTTATTTTTTAATAAAATCTTTCCCTCCTAGAAGGCCTGCACTAAGTCTTACTGCATTTTTGATACTGTGTTATGACATTGCATGCTACCTTCATTTCTTTTGTTCTTATTTTTTTTTAAGTATATATCCTCTTTCTACATGAGCTGAAACCAAACAAAAATAAACCCAAATGCCTCAGATTATCAATTAAGATGTGGTCTGTAAATGTTTGTTTTATTGTAGCACTTTCCAGCCACAGAAGTTTTCAAAAAAGACTGACAAAAACTGAAGTATTGCCAGGCTATGAACAAATTCCAAAAATGTCTTTCTTAACTACCATTGAATAAGATGCCTTCTATCAAGATGACCCAATTCAGTCTGGCTTTTGGTACTACATAGAACTTGTACCACTGTGCAGAATCATTGTGTGGAATCCAGTAGAGGTTAAGTGGTTAATCTGACTTGGTGGTTGCATGACTTCTCTATCTACATAGTTTGCAGAAAACTGAAAATATATCAAAAGCACAGATTCAAATAAGATAATGCATTTCTTGGTTATGAAAATGGAAAAGGAAGTGGAAGGAAATTCATCTAAAATGGCTTTAACATTGTGAAGTGCAGCTGTCTTCTGCACAGCCAAATAGCTTGGCAGGCCAGTTCAAAGGGGCAATAAGGCTACTCTTCCAATCAGCTTTTGCAGATACCTTGTTTCTAAAGGGAGTGCACAGGTAAAGTAAATTCTGATATTAAGGATAATTGTGTCATATCATGAAGGATGTACCCTAAAAAACATCTATCTGATCAGAAATCAGCCCTGTGTTTGTTCCTGAAATCCAAAGTGAGAGGAAATAAAAAAAAATATCTCAATTAAATGCTGATGTTTCTCTGTTATCAGTTTTGGGTTTCTTTTTTTCTTTTTCTTGTTTGCTTGTTTGGTTGGTTGTTTTTTTTTTTTTTTAACCATTTCTACCAAGTGAGGTAGTTCCAAGCTCTACAAGCTATAAATGAAGTCTGTACATGAATGTCACAATTAATTAGCAGGTAGAAATTTGGAATGCTAGTCATCAGATGCCTATCTCCAGAAAATTTCAAAGCAATTAGGACCTCCTGAATATCAGTTCAGGTAAGCTGTTTATCACTGTATAGTTAGTGTTCTTCCATATTACATTGCCATTAGGTTCAACACACTGGTGTTTGATTGCTTAGTAAAAGACGGGAAAGAGGGAAGGAAAGTGGCAAGAAGACCAAAAATGTAAGAAACAAGCATGTAGGACTTAAGAGCTATGAGGTCATTTCAGATTTTTAGCTAGGAAACATACGTATGAGGGAGTGAAGGGGGAGAAGCACTGATGTTTTCAATTTCAGCTTTTTGCTTAAACATTTTAGTGATTCAGTTCTGAATAATGTCCATGGCTTCATTCAAAGGCACAGAAGCAGCTATACTGATTCTGCTTGTCTAGGAACATGTCACTGACAACCAGATGTATGGCCCAGGCAGATTTAATTTTGGTGTCCTGAAGTTGTTTTTTCCTGTGCAGGAAAAAAACAACTGCAGATGAGAACAAGAGAGGACCTGCAAGTCTGAAATTTAGATTTGTAGCCAAAGAATCCACAGCAGTAGCATTCCCCAGCTGTGCTTATTACTACTGCACGACAGTGACAATTATCGAATTTCTGTATTTACAAAAAACTGGTGCCTCATAAATATCCAGCTGTGCTTTTATCTAAGTACAATATGTGACCCTTTCGATGAAAATGGACATCTGGTAGAACCATTTTGCTACTGTTAAAATGCAGGATTAAGTTAGAGGAAAGTTCAGTATTTTATTTATTGATATATTTTAATGGAGAAAAATGCTGTTTTTCAGGAAAATCAGTATCACTTTTAGCCATTGTCAGTGAATTCATCAGTGATCGTTTAGTGATTTTTGACTATGAGGACTATATATGAGTTTTATTTAGCAGTATGATAGAGCAGTTTAATAAAGTTCTTGCTCTTGATGGTTAAAGTATGTAGTTAATGACTATGCTGGTTATAATGCTGGAAACACAGGCACCAAAAATCTATCAATCAGCAGTACAGATAGAATAAAACAGAGACATTGATTCAGACAAGATGATAGGTGGAACATTTCAATTATTTATCAGCAAACAACTGTAGCAGCAGCAGCAAAACTCTGACATGACACAGGATGGTAAACTTTGAACTTGGAACAGATCTTCTAGTCACCAAGGCACCTCAGAGGCAGAAGGGAAGTTGTCAGTAATTAATGGCTTGTGGATTTAAGAAAAAAGCAGGGTGTCAGCATTTGTGTAGTGAAGGATAGGAGAGTACATGGGACCAACCTAGCTGACAACTGCAGGGAGTTTTGCAAATGTTTGCAAGTGACTTCTTACGAAATACTCACCTGAAAATTACTATGCTTATAAACGGATTATGGCATCTAAAACTCCATATGCTTTTTATTGTCAATTCTAGCTGCTGGTCTTCTTCTATCCTAATAATATTTACTTTAAAATGTTTGTCCTATTTAACAACAGCAGCAGCAGCCGAAGACAAGAAAAACAACCAATCCCCTTTTTATGTCAGACAAACATCTTTATTTTCATTAGTCTAAACAGTTCTGAAGGCTGTTTTTGTATAGTGCATTTTGTGTGTGTGGCTGCAGTGGCTCTATATAACATAAGTACACAAAACTGGCAAGGTGGATTTCAGTCTCCTGCTGATGAGCTGGCTCCTTTTATCCCTCTTTGCTCCCCAAAATAAACTGCTAAGCTTTCAAATGCTACTCTGCCTCTATGTAGTCACTTGACTAAACCGGATTTTTAACTTCTCACCTGTTAAATCTCTTCTTTTTCAAACAGCACTGCAGGAACCCAAAGTAATAAAAACCCTGGCAAAAGTCCCAGTGTCATCTGGATAGGGGGAAGGAAAGAGCTTAGGAAACTAAATTGCTGCTCAAAATGTCAGCAATTAAAATTAATTGAAAACAATTAGTAACTCCCATCTTCTTGTTCCTCTCCAGTGTTTATTTAATTTTGATATTATTACCATAGTAAGTTCATGCACAGGCTGAAAGCAAGTTGAAAGGGACCTGCAGTTTCATTCCTGATTCTTTGCATGAGTGTGTCATGGCACAGTGGGGGCCAGCGACCATGTTATGACAGGGCCTGGCAGCAACAAGGGCCTGTCCCACCCCCCCAGCCAGTAGCATGGCAGCTAGGGGGGCACTCTGACAGCCCCAGTCCTGGGCACTGAGTGCCACCCTGGGGACAGGGATGAACCAAGACTGGGCTGGGACACAACTGCGGATGGGTCCAGCTTGGTGGAGCCCAGGGCAGGGCCGTGGGGACAGCGACAGGCTAAGGCTAATCCAGGGTGTCCCCACAGGTTATTGATGCCTATGCCAAGGGCTCTGGAGGGACCGTACCGCTCATCCGTATGCCCTGAGTTGGTCCCAGTCCTTGACAGTATCCCATGCTCCAGGCCCTGATGAATGGCACTGCTGTGACAATTTCAAGGAGAGTTCATCTGTGCAGAGGTCTTTTACTCATGGTCCAGGCAGGCTGCCCTCCACTCATGCTTTGAGCAGGTGTGACGTTGCGCTCTCTTTTCCTGGTTCCTCTCCTTGACCCATGGATGTTCTGGACTTCTAAGGCAAGGCCAGCCTGTGCAGCATGTGGCAGTTGTTCCATGTGAAGGCCCTTGGTGCTTTGGGGGGCTCAGCAGAACAAGGATAGTGCAGTCTGTGGTCATTGTCTCAGTGCAGGGACAGCCACCTCCATAAAAACCTACATATGGAAAAGTGGAAGCATTCTGGAGAATTCCATTTCAGGAAGTTTTGATAGCAAATATTTTTTTATCTTATTAATCATGAAAATCCAAGCACCACCAAGAAATAGTCATAACCATAAGAGAAATCTCTTGTCTTTTAAGAGCTGAGCAGTGTTCAATTCTTCTATTTTTCAGCTAGAATTTTAGCAATTAAAAATCAAAATATTAATTGCAAAATTAAAGCAGGGGAGGAGAAGATAACACCTTCTATGGAAAAGCACCTAGTGGGAAAGCGAGACAAGGCTGTAATGATAGCTAACCTTCTTGATTAGAAAAAATAATGTAGTTGTGAAAAACTATTTTTTTAACATATCACCTCTTCTTTCTATCTAAAAGAGATGGAACAAACCTCATACTAAGACCAGGTTGGTAGTGACTGTTAAGGTTCACGCACCTTCCTCTGGCTTCTTGTACCCGTGGGTTTCCCTTCCCAGGGTTCCTCGCACTTTGAGGGTGACTCATCTGTGACAGTAAATGTCTGCAGACCAGAGGTATAAGCCAGATGAGACAAATGATCCAGAATAACTCCAAGCCTTGGGAACTAACAAATGTAGAAAGAACTGTATCAGATCTCACCCCGAGTTTAAGTTATGGTTAAGTAAGCGATAGGAAAAAGGGGAATGGTGCTAAACTGAAAAAGGGCAGATTCAGTTTAGCTACTAGAAAAAAATTCTTTACTGTGAGTGTGGTGATACACTGGAACAGATTGCCTAAAGAAGCTATGGATGTTCCATCTTTGGCAGTGTTCAAGGCTAGGCTGGCTTTGAGCAAGATTGTCTAGTGGAAGGTGTCCCTGCCCATGGCAAGGGAGGGTGAAACTGGGTGATCTTGAAGGTCCTTTCCAACTTAAACCATTCTAAGATTCTATGCCCACACCCTTGTCTGACAGGGAGTTCACCTTATCCCCTCTTTTAATACGCTTTTAGACTTGATTTGTGTCTAGCATAAAAGATGTTAGTCATGGGAGAAGTAAGAAAGGTAGCTTAGACTGCAGAATAGGGAGGGCTAATTATCATCTGCAAAATATTTACAAGCGCACCGGAGAAAGGATAAGAGAAAGTACATACAGCATTAAAAGAATAGCCCTGTTGGACCTTTGGTTTTTAATATTAATTTTCAGGGAGAATAAAAATAAAACAAAACAAACCCCAAAATCCCCAAAACCACGAAAAACATCCTGATGAGAAAAAAGTTACATTGAAATAAAGAAGAAAATTTACCAAATGGTCTCTGGATTAGCACTTAATTTTTTTTTCCTTTTTTTTTTTTTTAGGTTTCTCTGTTTTCTTCCAACAGCCTCTATTTTTCCTCTATTGCTAATGTTATGCCTACGCTGGCAGCAGAACATGGAGCGTTCCTTAGCAGTAGCTTATGAAGTTTGAGCAGAGAATTTTCTCTACTGGATACTTGTTGTCTCATGAGGTCTTCCTTGCTTCTTAAATGTAAACTGCTTTCTCCTGTCCTTTGATTCCTTTAATTTATTTCCCAAATTTCATTCTGAATCAGAACCTTTCCTCCAAGCTCCCAGGCTTCTATTTCTTTTGTATGCAGTGTCAGGTACAGGCACATTTGAAGTTTCCCTCATCAGCACAACTCTCGGCATTACAAGACCTACTTGTATGGCATAAGACTGTTTATTACACGGTACAGACTGGAGCAAACTTAATCCCTTTTAAAGATGAATTACAAGTAAAAAGGACTGGTGAATATGGGCTAAGCACCCAACCTTCCTCCATTCACAAAAAAATATGAATATATATTGAAGTACTTAAATACTTGCTAAAAGATATGTGCTTATTCTGAAAACCTCATGGCCTTTGTTATTTTAAATTTATTTTTATCTTAATTTTTAAATGACTCACAGAAAGTCTACAATATTTTACAGGGACTGCTTCATTGCACTCCTAAACACACATAAGAAAAATGACATTTCTTTTGTTACAGATAAATACAGATTTTTATAGATGATCTGGGTATGAGGAAACCCGTATTAAATACAGAAATAGTAGAAATTAACATTATGCCTTATTTTCACTAAAAGGTGTAGGATGAATGTTAATCTTCAGTGGGTATCAAGATGATTAGATTTCTTGTACTTCACAGTAAAATCATTGCATTCCAAAGATTTTGGAAGGCAGGTTGTTTAGGACAGTAAGTACAGGCAGGAGCCCAAGACCGCAAACTCTCTAATTTGTGCACTGCCTTATTCCTAGATCAGCTTTGCAGATATCTATCCTTCTAACAAGTAACCATCCTCCTACTTGATCACACTCAGTAGTTGTGTTGGCAATGACAGTTTTTAGGTAGAAAAAAAAGCAAATATTTTAAATAATTTTAGGCTGGCAAAAAAAGCTATTGTTTTTTTCTAAGTGCAAACAATAATAAAGATGATAATGTGTAATTGTAAAAAGTCATGGGTTTTAATAATATTCATTTTTCTGTTCCAATATACAGTATGTTCATATGGAGAGCAGAGAGTACCACTTCTTGAACTTTTTAACAGTTATAATCCCACCTTATTTAATGTTACTTCTGACCTCCTGTTAGTACATGAGAAAATCACTATTCATTATGTCCAAAAGGCATGAAATATACTTTTATAAAATAAAAAAAGTATCTGCCCATAGGTATATTTTAGAGCAGGTTTTGTTGTTTTGCTTAGGTTTCTAATCTTTCAAAGCAATTCCCGTCCAAGTATGCAGAAGCTGTGAATGTTGCATACTTCCTTAACAGCACCTTGCAGTTCTCATAGTCAGTGAACCAGAAACGAAGGGTTTCTGGATAAGGCCCCTATAACTATGCAATAAAAGGAACACTACGCAAATATTTCCATATTTGTCTTGTAAAATATTGTCTTAAATGATGTCTTGTAAAAATGATGTGAGGTAGATAAATGTTCTTATTAGTCAGCATTGACTTTTAATATGGTAATAAAGTCTCCTGTGCTTAGGTCCTGGAGTAATTTCCAGCAAGGGATATTTGTGTAAGTGTCTACTGATTAAAAACACCTACAGTTTTAACAGTGGTAGGTCTGGAATGATGAATTTTACAGATTTTCTATCAAATCTCCTCTATTTTGCAACTGTTCAGATTAATCTTTCAAAATAATTTTCAAGAGATATTTTGAACAGACTGAGTATTAATTATAAGCCAAAACAAATCTAAATTTGTGATGGAATCACTCCTTTATTTGACCTCTGGACTCACAACCTATCCTCATTTAGCATGTTACCCTCCTATATCACTTACTTGGTTTTTGGTCAGAAATGCTAAATACTCTGATTCAGTGTTCCTGGAAAGATAAAAAAACTTTTAAAATTCTTTCATTGTTAAATAATTGACTGTATATAGACATTTAATTGACTGTATATAGACATTTAAAACTAATTCTTACATGCACTAATATAAAGCTGGCAACTTCTCATATCCAGGTGCACAATGGAGTCTATAACTATTTAAAAGGAATCACAGAGGAGAGGACACCTCAGGAAACAGACACTTTGATCTCTCCTTTCTATTTCTAAATGCATCTCATAGTCATTTGTCTTTCAACCACCACACACAGCTCCAACAAAGACTTCCTTTGTAGTTATTACTATTTCTGCTCATTTGTATTAAGAAATTATATCCTTCTGAAAACCTGAGATTCTTCTAATCACATCTGCTGTAGAAAACTTAATTTTATTTGTCCCTTTTGAGTGAGCAGGATTTTCAAACCCATCAGCAAGATTATGAAGCGTACATACAGGATAGGTCAAGAGTTCAGGATTCTCCAATGGTAGAAAAGCTGAAATCATTTAATGAAACAGAGAAAAATAAAAATAGAATATAATTCCTTAATAGTTTAGTCAGAGAGTGTTCCAATATAATTTTCTTCTGTATCATTAAAGTCTTTTGTGAAAAAAAGGAACAAAAGGGAAAAAGGAAATATACATTAAAGAACCAAGAGGAAAGCAGAGAATAAAGTAGGAATTGTGATAACACTTGTCATGATGCTATTAGAGGAAATTAAAAAAATGGTGTAAGCATTTCAAGTTTTCCCCAAAGACCCCAGATAAAAAGGTCTGGTTGCTGCTGCAATATACAATGAATGAATGCAAAATGTTAATCTGCGAAAGACTGGAGATAACCCAACACGATGATAGGATAGTTTTTGAAGTCAGTGATTAAGAAGTGAAAATAAGCTGACTCTGGGGCTGCTGATTGAAGGTATGTATATATGTTAACACTTTTAAGAAACAGAAGCAACTATCCTGTAATGGGCACATTTTTGAAGGATAGGGTTTAGTCTTAGGTAAGACTTTCAATACTAGTCTGTCATCAATTTTTCATGCCTTTTACATAAAGAAAAAGATCATACCCAAAAGCTCCCTAAATCACAGGCTCAAAAAACTTCCTAGTAGAAATCAGAGGACTATGAAATAGCTTCTGGGGAGCAGTTGAAACTGCAGGTGGCTTTTGTTCAGAAAAACTTCAGGCAGTGAAAACTTGATGTCAATTTTTGAAACATCCATTTTAATTGCACTTACAAACTTTCATCAAAACCCCTATAGTTTTGCTTTAAAAACTTAACCAAGTTGAACTCATTCAATAGGAGAGCATTCTACCAGTATTTTAATTTCCTTTCTCCTGTCCACTACCTTTAAGTCTTAACTGTATTGCTTACTAGGTATATGTCTCTAAACATGCAAGTTTTTCTCACTGATTGCTTAACAATGAACAGAAAGGCAAGAATTTAAATTCAGATCCCAGGTTCTGTAACACAGCATGAGATTGGTGCGCAGTCTTAAGCCTTCAGGTGTCTTAGAGTGTGCTGTTGCTCCCTCATCAGGCTTAGTCATTTGTGTCATCTTAGTCATCTTCATTTGTGCATGAAGAGCATTAAGAACTGAGGTTCCTCAGAACCTCTACAGGTAAGACATATAGATCTTTTTATTATTTCTCAAGTTAATTTGTTTTTTCAGATTGACTTTTTAATTTTTTTTTAATTTTTTTTAAAGGGTGTTATCGATATCTACACATCTCCTCCTTCCCCTTTCTGCCTTTAGTGATCGCCTCTAAGCCTGCTATATCCCTTCATATTTAGTCCCCATTGATTTTAACTGCCCTGCTATGTTGTAGTTAAGCATGCTCACTGAATTGGAACAGTCACCTGTCCTTGTCATTAAGAGGCACACATATTAAAGAAGTTAAAGTCCAAAGAGCAGAATATCAAAAAGTCTAACAGCAAATGAAACGGTGTGTTTCATTGTTATTTTGGAACTTCATTAAAATTTAGTAGCCATTATTGGTCTTTTTAAGATCCCAACTTCCATTGAATCATCTGATTTTTGTCCTTGTAGTTTCATTAATAATTCAGAAAATTTTGTTTCAAACACCTCATGTCAGCATATCTGTCAGCATCATGCTAATTTTAACTTCACCTGAATATAAAAAGAGGGAGATCAGCGCAGAGAGAACAAAACCTGAATTCCAGCCTTGCAGTAGTGATCAATCAAAGGAAATGTATTTTCCATGGAGGGGTACCAGTAAACTAAAGGGATTTTTTCTTTTTAATTAATATTTTATCGTATGCTAGATAGAATCATATGTTTGTACTGCAGAGAATATTTATTTGTAAGGCGTTTAGCTATAAAAAGTTAACAACTGACCACATAATGAAGGCATCTCCATGTGGCTTGTTGCCTACTCATTAGCATTATATTGCAAAGATTGTCATTCAAATGATAAGAAATAGAGTGCGAAGAGGGAGAGAGATGAAGGGAGGGAGGAAGAGAGAGAAAGAGACCATGTGTGAATCTTCATGATTCTGGTATTAATTAGGCTCAAGTTAAGAATTGGAAAGAGGAATATAAGTTTGTGATATATTCTTATTTATCCTCTTACATTTATAAAATGCATTTATTCATGTCTTCTCATTATACAGAGATGCAATAAATGACTCATTCTGTCTGTGAAAATTGTTTTTTAAAAGATAAATAAAAACATCCTAATAAAGAGACAAATTGTCTGCCATAGAATTAGCAGACTCAGAAACCTTTTTCTTCCTTTATGCCCTTATAATGGAAGAAACCCTTTTTCCTTTATGCCCTTATAATGGAAACCACTTTATATCTAAGCAACACCTAAAACATTCTTATGAATGCATAAGCCACATCTTCTAAGATAAAAAAAGATTTGTTTCAGCTGATACTGTAAATGACTCTTATTCAACAAATATGAACCTTGTTCATTGGAGGCTGATTTCATTGTCCTTTAAAAATATAATTTTAACAGTTATTGTTGCTTTTAAGAAATACCTGGCTTTACCTTGCTTTGTCAGGTACAGAGAAATAGTATTAATCTATGCGTATTTCTTTGTTTTTTATTTTTGCAAAAATATGTAAAAAAAGCCGCTTTAGAAAGTAGTATCCTAGTGAATGCTCATATAATTTTCTTTAACTTCAAAAATATAACAAAAAATTCATTTCTATAAAATCTCAGGTAACAATTAAGTCTTTCCTACTACCGAGATTGTCAGCTGGACCAAGGAGTTTCCTTCTGGAGACTTTCCTGAGAAACTAATATTCTAAGAACTTTCTTCATTATTGTCACTATTATATTCATCAAAACTTATAAAAATTTTAATTTAAATAAGAAATTTCACCAAAACTGTAATAGCTGACAGAGATGAGATTTAGATTAGATATTAGGAAGAACTTTACTGGTGAGACATTGAACACACTGCCCAAAGAAGTTGTAGGTGCCCCATACCTTGAAGTGTTTAAAGCCAGGTTGGATGGGGCTTTGAACAACCTGGTCTAGAGTGAGGTGTTCCTGCCCATGGCAGGGGCGTTGGAACTAGATGATCCTTAAGGTCCTTTCCCACTGAAACTTTTCGATGATTCTATGATTCTGTAGTATTTATAGGAAAGCACACTTCAACAGAAAAAAGCAATTAATTCAATAATCAAAATATTTTTGCAAACATTACTTTAAAACATTTGTGTTTAGGATCAAGGATTTATCATATTTTACTCATCTATCTTCTAAATTTTCTGTTTATTTCTGATGCTGCATTGAAATGATATATTTTGAATCTATAGAAACAGCTGGACACAGATTTTTCATGTTAAATTTCTTCTGTCTTTTATATATATTCAAACTTGGCAGAAACAAATAATACACACAATAAATCATGCAAGAAAGAAGGTAAGTACTAGCAAAACTTATTACTAACAAGAAATATTCACTTGATAAAATACTGAAAATATTTTATTTGTATGTGTTACTAAATGCATACAAAATACCATTAGTTTTCAGCACATTTTATCATATTTGCAGCAACATAATATATCATCATTAGATATATAATTATGGTATGAACAGTTCATACCACCGTTTTTCAATCTCATATTATATGCAATTCAAAATAAGTGTTTTTTACCCATAATATGCCGATATGATACTCAATACTCTTATGAGAATATACCAGATTTGTGTCTAATGTGAGTTAATATTTTTCCCTGGAAAACTCGGTGAATTTTAAAATATAAAGTCTACTGAAACACTCTTCTACACAAAATTTGGGTAGTTAAAATTTCTACATAGTGCTTTCCCAAATCAGGCATGAATGCTCCAAAATTAATTTAAGTTTCAAGAACTTTGGAAGACTGTTTATGTTTTCTTTAAACTAGATTTTACTGTTATATAGAGGTATGATTCTACTAGCACGGTATGTGGGAAAGTATTAGAAAATATTTAGAATTCAAAGGTATCTGGTATTTAAAGATTTTTCTTTTCAAGTAAAAACCCAAGAAACACTAATAATGGGAAAATAATATGGCCTTCAATTTGTTATCATAACTTAATACTCAATAGAGTGTTTACAAACATCACAGGTTTCTTTTTTTGGTTAATTACAATGTTTTCTTCTAGTCCATCTTGGTTAAAATAAAGGACTGGGGTACAGATGTGATTCTTTTTTATAAATTTTCTGATGGTATTTTTTATATAATAGACATAATTAAGGTCACAGTAACAGAAGTGATCTTGTGATTATTACCGGTGAACAAAGTTAAATGTGCATGTTAGATTTGTATCTATCAAAGCAGGTTTCTACTCCTTAATTTACTTGCATCATAGAACTAAACTCATGTGTTTGTGTACTTTCTTTTCTGCCCTGTTATTTGTACAGTGAAATTAAACTCTCTTGCTTGATAAAAAGCAAGAAGTAGTTTTCACACCAGTTGTCTTATCTCAACTGAAATAGTACTTTTGAAAAGTGTTTTCCTCTGCCTCTTTCCTGCAAATTACTCTTGCAAAAATATAATGCCAGAGATAGTTTAGAAAAATAAGGTTCATCAGTATAGCTGGGAAACCAGCTCCTAGCATGTTGTGTGCCTAGTGACTTTTGTGTTGCAATTATATTGAAAGCATTCCCAAACCCTTGGTTTTCTGGGCAGTGCCATCTTCAGCAGAACACACCATCAGTATGCCTTATTAATAACTCATTTGCATGACGTTCAGTAGCATGCTGAAGCAGCAGCTCATTGAAGCAACAGCTCACTGATGATTTATGACTGCAATATATTATCAGAATGAAGCACACTAATAACATATGATTTCAGAAAAAACGTACAGGGGTATTATGAAGAAATCGACTCAGTTCAGGCACCAGCATGAATACATAACTTATAAACCTTCAGCCATTGTCACTGATGTAACAGGATTTACATTCTTGCAAAATGTCACATTGTTATCTTCTATATGCCTAGTCCCTTCAGCATGAACCCTGAAGCTCTCACAGATGCTCTCAGAGAGTATGTCCTGAAATATGATGCAAAAAGGACTGGCATTTACTATTACTAGTTACGAGGTCAAAGCCAATGATGTATAAAACATGGAATGAATATTGGGTACACAGACAATGCATTACTTAAAGGTTGTCTACTAAATATGTTATTGCTATTGGAAAGCTTTGCTATAGGAAAGGATCATATAAACTGAAAGAAGTTTATAGCAACATCTGAGAAAATTAAGAACTGAATTTAGTTTTGGAATGCTTACTAAATAGGAATTATAAGTCGTGAGGTAGTAAATACTCCTTTGGTCTCAATCTGAGGAACTGCAGAACTCTGCTCCTCTTCTGCAGGAGACATTGAGGTACTAAAACATCAATCCTGTGGGTATATCTATAGTTTTGTTTATGCGTCTATCCTTTTTTATTACATTATTAAAGTATTATATTATCTTTGATGATTATAAAAAGGTTCCACAATGTGTAAGGATTTGGACATTTCAAACTAACCAATTGATTCATGTTAATTGAAAGCATCATAAAAATGATTCTTGCAATTACTAAAGATGTGCCCATTAATTTAAATATTTATGTAATGTTATCTCTTAGAGAGCATTAGAAGACCGACATAACTGAAGATGCTAAGAATAAATCAATCATGATATTATAAATCTATATCATCATCATCACATACAAATGTGCACTTATGCACATATGAACATGCAATTCATTTAACAGCTAAGTCAAAATTATTTGGTACCCAAGAATGGAATCATGTTTCATTTGTTAAGTGACCCAGAGAAAAATATTTTCTGCATGACTTTCATGCGGGCCACTCAGGAACAAACATGATGCCTACATATCTTCAAAGTAGCGTGCAAAACTGGCTAACTAATCCATTTATGCTAATCCATTTATTTAAAGAGCTAGAGTCTAAATGACCTTTATGAGTCAGGCAGAACCTTTTTATGCTTGCACAGATTTTTTTCTACATAGCCTTCTTTTATGGGTCATTTTCCTTTTTTTTTTTTTTTTAATCACTTTGTAATCACTGAACAATGTAAAACTACCGGTATGTTAGAAACAGTACTAGCTTTAGAATTTAAAACAAAAAGGAGACAAACCATACAGTTTCACCTTCTTTCCTGACTGTATTTTTTCTGTGTACAAACAAGAACATTTCTGTTAATTTTAAGAAATATTGATCATTTTACCCTAGAGATAGAGATAGCAACAAGGGATATGTAAGATCTTCCTTCTCTAGTGTCCCTACATCTGTACTTCTGTAGATGCACAACAGAGTTTTATTATTATTTTTTGTGGATAGACAATTTTTTTACATGTCTCCTTCTGAATTCTTATCTTGCTGCTGCAGTCTTTTACTGGACAATTTCAATTAGTAAATCATTCCAAAGCCAATAGCATCTATAGTCCAAGACCTCCCATAACCTTTAGCTCCACAGAACTATTCTTTACAATGACTATAGCATCATGCTTCCCTTTATTTAGCATCCACAGTTTATTCTTCCCTTTGCTATAACAGTTCAAAAGTATTTAACTTGTTTAACTTTCACTTTTCTTATAGTTGAAAAAAAAGTCATGCATCAAACCCCCCTGCTTTGTCATATTATTACTATTTTGACATATAATTTCACTGACACATTTGACAGGTAATAAAACTTTTAGTAAGATATTTCACACTAACAATATTATGGAATGAATTTAAAAGTGGTTGTTTTCTTCAATTCAGTATGACTTTTGAAAGTGCATTTCATTTTTACCTTCCTTATTTTGTTTGTTACTGTCAGGGTGTTTAAATTGTATGAGTTGTGCGTACACATATTTTAGCAATGCTCCTGAAGAAAATACTTATTTGAAAGAACTGAAATTAACTAACACAATCCCCAGTAAAACAATACTTTCAAGTTCCATCTTTTCTAGCTATTCAACAGCAATATTCCTGGTTCTAGAGGTTGTCAGTGGAGGTGATTTTTCTCAGGCAGTGATTCAGAATGGTTTAAATCTTTGCGTAGACTGAGAGTTTGTATTTTTGCCTTTCTGTGCTACGTCCAACATGTATTGAGACGTCCCAGGGGTTCTGTTGCAAGTCTCCCATTATTTGTAATCTGTCTGTGGCCTTTAGTTGCTCTGGTATGCCTGATCCAGGCTTTCATTACTCTTCAGAAAACAAATCCTGATTTACTTGGATTTTCAATATATAGCAAACCCATAATTATTCCACTATCTTTTATATGTCCAGTAGTGCTACATAGATTAGCTAAAACAATAACAACACTAAAAGAAATTAAATTATTCCACTGATGTTGGCACTTATATCAAAGAGTTTTTAATGAGTCATAAATTAGCTGTACACAGGATTAAGAACCTGATGACAAGGACAAAGAACTGAGAATCCCTGATATTTATGAGAATTAACAGCAATATATAATAAAGTTTTAATGCTAGTTGCTATATTTGTCTAGTTTTTTGCCTGCTATATCTGCCATGATTTAAATTATTTTGATAGATCACAATCAAACAGCAAACTAACATTTCATAAAATCAAATTTTTTGGTTAGAAGGGACCTTCAAAGATCATCTAGCAGGGACACCTTCTACTAGACCGAGTTGCTCAAAGCCCCATCCAATCTGGCCTTGAACACTTCCAGGGATGAGGCATCCACAGCTTTTCTGGGTGATCTGTTCAAATGTCTTACCATTCTTATAATAAAAATTTGCTTCTTACGTCTAATCTAAATTTACACCCTTTTAATTCAAAACCACTGCCTCTTGTCCTGTCAACACAAGCCCTGGTAAAAATTGTTTTCCAATCTTTCTTATAACCTCCCTTTATACATTGAAAGGCTGCAGTAAGATCTCCTTGGAGCCAACTGTTCTCTAGACTAAACAACTCCAGCTCTCTCAGCCTTTCTTCATAGGAGAGGTGTTCCAGTCCTCTCATTTCTGTGGTCCTTACATTTAACCATATAAGCAGTTCTAATATTTTTTCATGTATCTAAGACAAACATACGATTTTACTAGATCAGGACCACCTTTAATTATAAGTTTGTTATTGGTCTTCTAAGTGCCATTAAGGACAAATTAATTCCCACACACCTAAATTATAATATTGAAATGACTCAGCATATTTTTAGCTTTATCAGCTTACTCTGTTGTTCTCCATGCAGATTCAGCATCAATTTAAAAGTCTTTCTTGCCTCACTAAACCTTGCTTACCCTTGAGTTCTCTTTGCTTAACAAGATGTTCTTCATATTCTGGTCAAGTTCTGAGCGCTGAAGGTGCCAGTTTGCTGATTATGCCAAATTTGAAGCTGAATCAGGCAGTGTTATTGCTTTGACATCTACAATGCTGGAAACATAACACTTTTCAAATCCAAACTGAAGTAATTTTAAGATTATTCCATGAATTGAAATTATTAAATTAATTAAATGCATATAGTGTTTCATTTGTGAACATTACCTGGAAAGCTCTCTTTAGTTTTGGGCTCCCCACCAAGACACTTGTGCATTGCAATGAGCCCAGTGAAGGGACAAGAAGCTGGTCAGGGAGCTGGAAAACATATTATACGATAAAGGCTGAGAGAAAGAGAGATGCTTGCTCAGCCAGGAGAAAAGATAGCTTTTGAGAGATCTTAGCAAAGCAACTACTTCAGCCATGGGCACAGGCAGGATCTTCTCAAAGTGAAAAGTCATAGGACAAAAGGCAATGGACATAAATTGAGGATGGGAAATTGTGACTATATATGAAGAATTATTTGTTTGTCTGTTTGTTTTTCTCCTTGAGGGCAGTCAAATATTGAGCTAGAAGCCTAAAGAGGTTGTGTCTTCAGTCCTGGGGGTGTTCAGGGCTCAGCTTAACACAAGTCTGAGCAGCCTGATTTGGTTAGACTTGCTTCAAGCAGAGGATAAAAGCAGGTGACTTCTGGAGGTACCTTCTGACCTGAATTGTATGATTCTACTCCATACATTTTTCATTCTCAGACACACAATATTTATAATAATTGCAACAATCTGCAGTATGTTTCATACTGTACTGGAAATTGTTATTTGTCTGTGCTCCCTATTTGAATAAACTTACTGAAGACAACAGCATGAGGTCAGATTTTTTATTTTTTATTTGGCTTTGTGCATGTAATTTTCAGAGGAGTAAGTAGAGTGCAACATCAAAAATTAGTGGTACAAAGAGAAAAAAATTAAATCTACAGCTTGTTGAGAGTAACTGTGTGCTTCTTCCTGGGTAGCAAAGACTGAAAAATGAGGAAGGGATGACATCACTAACTTGTGCTTCTGGAAGAATATCTGGACGCAGCGATGTTTGTAACCCAAATCCTCAGTTCTGGGCTGAAGTCAGCTAGCAAGAGCTGCTGAAGCTGATAGTGCTGAGGTCACTTAGGTTCCAGCTGTATGCCCAACCCAAGCTCTTTCTTAGCATTGCAGGAGAACAGAAGAAAGCGTCACACATTTCCCAGCTACTTCTAAAACTCTCTTATTTTAAGGTACTATGGCTTTTGAGAAAAGGCATTAGCACGCAGCTCATACAGGTTGGGAAGGTTGGTCACACTGTATTTATAGAGAATTAGTATCTGTTTAGTTGGTTATGGTTCATTTTTATATTTTATCTTGTGACATTTGTGTTGCATTATGGCAAATTATTGAGAAGCAAAACCAAAACACTAACTTGATTTAGTAGCATTTTACATTTGCTTTATACTCACTTTGTACTGATAACATTATTACACAAAGTAAAGAACAATACAGGATAAGAATTTTGATTTTTGCCTTTTTGTTAATACTTGTTATTAATAAAGACAACATTTGCTGACATATGCCAAGCAATTATCACAGTTATGGCAATTGGTTCCTAGCCTGAATAAATGGGATAAAATTCAGTAGGTGACACTACTCACATTTTCTAGTGAGCACATTATTTCTAATGTAATAGTCATGAAACATAAAAGTTTTATAGCCCTGAAGCAGACTGTCTTGATATCCTTCAATAAAATACTCTTTCTAATACCTGCTTGTCATGTTTTCTGTTTACAATACATCCTGCTCAGAAGTATGGCAAGATTATGGCAGTAGCTACATGTGACATGCTGATTTTATACTTAGGTATGTCATAAAAACAAATGTACCATTTTGCAGTTTTAATTTTTATTTTTCATTCCAACAACATTTGGAAATTTAAGTTCTTAATCAGTTTTGCTCATAAAATAAATTTGAAAACACTGTCAAGAAGGCTTATTCATTAATAAACAGGAACATTTTTAATTACCCCAGCTTATTTACATAGAGGTAACCTCCATCTGGAAGGTAATATTATCTTGAGCGATCATTTGCAGTAATTAAATTATATTGTTAGTCCCCACATGTTACTGTTGAAGTTGCAATGATTTCTCCATGATCTTTTGCCTTCTCTTGCATGGTTCAGAGATTTTCACTGACATACCTATTTTGACAATTAGTTATATCAAGGAAATGATTCTTATGATGTTGAGTATATGCAGACAAGGCTTCTATTAACAATAAGACTGTTTCTTTGGGTATTTTATACATATTGAAAGTGGAATGCACTCATTTATCAGACTCTTCATTTAAGTTTTCACTCCATCATCCATTCAAAGAAGAGCAGAAATGTGGTTAATACGATACGGAGTCATACTGGAAGTAACATTCATACTGGAAGAACATATACTGGATAATATAATTTAAGTCAAGGTAGAAAGGACAAATATTTGTGTTAATTTTTAAAAATAATTTTTTATACTGGGGAGGGAATATTGTTAACCTTTTTCCTGATAAAAATCTATTCATAGTGGTACTTCAGTTAGTTGCACTATACACTATAAATACATACTCATTTTGCGCTTATGTGAAAGGAAGTTGGAAAAATATACCCTCCCTCAAATTAAAGGACACATCATTTTTTTTCTATTTCTGGATGATAATTGACTTGCTTTCATATGATGTCATCATATGTTTTGTTCTTGTGCATTAATACATTTTACAGCATTGAGAGGGAATTATGCATTTGAATATAGCGAAAGAAAAATTTCCTGCTCTTCATCTATTGCAATAGGAAGTATATTGTTTTTCTCAAATTCTAACACCATATCAGATAGATAGCAATATGGCAACCCCTGCATAGTAACTAAGATTAAGTATTAACTTTTAGGCTCTTAATAAAATAATACTGTTAATTCCAGTGTAATTAGTTTGGATAGAAAGCAGCAAATGACTGTGAAATTCTGGATATAAACTTCAGATTTTTCCATAATGTTTCAGACACTATCAAGTGCATTACCTTTTTTATTTTTTCCAAACTTAGAATCAAATGGGTTAGGCAGAAAGGGGCACTTTGATCATATAATTTAGATATGCAAAATCTGACAATTTTCTTCCTCAGTAGTTTATTTCCACTTAGGGCTCATTAAAAGTAGAACTGCCTATCAAATATTCATTGTACAATGAACAATTCTAATTTTTGCTGATGCTTAAGCAAAATTGATTGGGCAAGGAAGAGAAATGCTCCTTTCTTAACGCAGCTGGCATGCTTCATCTTCTCCAAGACAATATAAGGGCTTCCAGACTGAAGACTCCCAACTTATAATTAACAAAAAAAATTTTAATTTCATAACATAGCTAGCATAGGCTTTCATATTTTATTTTTTTTTAATATTTTAAATTACTGATAGGTAATTAGAAGTCACTGATACTTTCCTTCTGGCATAAACATGCTAGTAGTCAATAGTAGCCATTGCAATAGTGTAATATTTTTTTATGAGACTATTGTCTGCTACAAACCTGCTTGCAGTCTTGTCTATGGAAAAAAATAGCGGTAAAATCACATAAGCTCTCACATGTATGATCAACAATCAAACACATTAAAGAATATGGTTTTCACCCCTGTAGTTTAGAACTACAAATTAAGCATAATATCATTAATTATTTTTGTTCTTAAATCTGGAAAATGCTGAATATCTGCTTGCTATCTGATTTGGTATCCAGATATGGTCAATATCATTAACTTATCAGTCTTGTGAGCCTGGAATTCTACCAGGGCTGTCCCCCTTGACTATTGCTCTTCTTTACTTATCATGTTTATGCCTTTAGTAATACAGTTTGTTTCTTTGAACTCCTTGTAGTATCTTTTCTTTCTGTCCAGTAAAAGTCTGATTTAGCTACTTGAGTGTGACTTTGTGATGCCTTGTATCAGTGCCAGAGAAGGGTTGAATTAATGATTTGTATAACATGATTTGTTAACTATGAATATTCATTCAGTACTTGAGATTGAGACAATGGCTGAGAGATACAACTCCCACAAAAGAAATAAATTTGTTTTACTTTCTTAAAGACTGCTGTGCTATGATGGGGGTAGAAGGACATTCCAGATGGTTGGTAACTGAAGTTATCTGACTAATATCACTATATTACATACGTATAGATGTATTTTTCTCTAGATAGCTAAGCCCAGAGAGTAGTGGTGAATAGTGTCACATCTAGTTGATGACCAGTCACTAGTGATGTCCCCCAGGGTGTGGTATTTGCGCTAGTCTTAATATCTTTACTGATGATCTGGAGGAGGGGTTTGAGTGCACCTTCAGTAAATTTGCAGACAACACCAAGTTGGGCAGGAGATTTGATCTGCTGGCAGGTAAGAAGGTTCTGCAGAGGGATCTGCACAGGCTGGATTGATGGGCTGTTGCCAATGGTATGAGGTTCAACAAGGCAAAGTGCTGGGTCCTGCCCTTGGGTCACAACAACCCCACGCAACACTACAGATTTGGGAAAGAGTGTCCAGAAAGCTGCCTGAAGGAAAAGGACCTGAGGATGCTGACTGATTGCCAGATGAACATGAGCCAACTTGCGCCCAGGAAGCCAAGAAGGACAACAGAAGTCTAGCCTGTATCAGAAATACTGTGACTGGCAGGACTAGGGAAGTGATGATCTCCCTGTATTTCGCACTGGTGAGGCCACACCCGTAATGCTATGTTCAGTTCTGGCCCACTCACTAGAAGAAAGACATTGAGTTGCTGGAGCAAGTCCAGAGAAGGACAACAAAGCTGGTGAAGGGCCTAGAGTACAAGTTTATGAGGAATGGCTGAGGGAACTAATGTTGTTTAGTCTGGAGAAGTGAAAGCTCAGGGCAGACCTTATCACTCTCTACAACCACCTGAAAGGAGGATGGAGAGAGGAGATGGCTGGTCTCTTCTCCCAGATAACAAGTGACAGGGCAAGAAGAAATGGTCTCAAGCTGCAGTAGTAGAGGTATAAACTGGATTTCAGGAAACAATTCTTCACCAAAGAGAATGAGTCCAATAAATATTGCCTATTTTCAATGAAAGGCTAGTGTATTTTTGTTCAATAATTCCTGACCCATGCCTGCATTTCTGTTACTCTGATTACATTAAATGTTGCTTTTATATAAGTTAATATTACTTATGCAAAATTATCTAAATGTATTTAAATATAGAATCATAGAATCAACTAGATTGGAAAAGACCTTTAAGAACATCAATTCCAACCATTACCCCAGGGCTGCCAAGACCACCACTAAAGCACATAAATAAGTGCCTCATCTACATGGTTTTTAACACTTACAGGAACAGTTACTCCACCACTTCCCTCAGCAGCCAGTACCAATGCCTGATCACCTTCTCTGAGAAGTCTTTCCTAACACCAGTCTAAACCTCCCCTGGTGCAGCTTGAGGCCTTTATCTCTCGTCCTGTCACTTGTTACTTGGGAAAGCATCCTGTCACTTGCTACTTGGGAAAAGAGACCAATACCACCTCACTACAACCTCCTTTCAGATAATTGTAGAGAGCGATAAGGTCCCCTGTGAGCCTTCTCTTCTCCAGATTAAACAACTCCAGTTCCCTCAGCCAATAGAATATACACAAATAGAATAGATACAAATGAATGTGTTTCACTGAATTCAATAATTCCCATCTGGATGCTTACTTGAAATAATGAATAAAAATACTTATGATGTTAATATTTTCAGTATTATATTTTAGAATGTGCAAAAATAGCAAGGTTTTCAGAAAAGGAATTGGTATGAAGAACAATTATAACTTAAAAATGCCATGAACTACACAAATGCTGATTTCTGTGAAAAGAATTGGAATATTTTCCATATACATCATGGAAGGGAAGACAGAAAATTCAGTTAGTTTAAATGACATTGGTTTTAACATGGAAAATTATTCATATTTACCATACTCTTGGGAAGTCTGAACCTCTTTGTAAAAAGAGAAGGACATGCAACAGAAACTGAACGATGGAATTAGTAGAAAAAGAGCAAGTCCAGAGGAGGGTCATGAGGATGATCAGGGGACTGAAGCACCTCCCGTAGGAAGATAGGATGAGAAAGTTGGGGCTGTTCAGCCTGGAGAAGAGAAGGCTGCGTGGAGACCTCCTAGCAGCCTTCCAGTATCTGAAGAGGACCTATAGAGATGCTGGGGAGGGACTCTTCATGAGAGACTGTAGTGAGAGGACAAGGGGTAACGGGTTCAGACTTCAACAGGGGAAGTTTAGATTGGATATAAGGAAGAAGTTCTTTACTGTAAGGGTGGAGAGGCACTGGAATGGGTTTCCCAAGGAAGTTGTGAATGCTCCGCTGCTGGCGGTGTTCAAGGCCAGTTTGGACAGAGCCTTGGGTGACATGGTTTAGAGTTAGGTGTCCCTGCCTGTCATGGGTTCAGCAGCAGCAGTCATTTTTTATCCTTCTTGGTAGCTGGTGCAGCGCTGTGTTTTTTGATTTTGGGCCTTGGAACTGCGCTGATAATACCAGTGTTTTCAGTTACTGCTTGGTAGCGTGACTGGGGGTGCATGGCATGGTCAGGCTTTTGGTACTGGGGGGTTCGCTGCTGGGGGGTGCACTGGCTGTGTCGGGCTTGGTAAGCAGTTGTATTCTCTTTCCTTGTATTTCTCTTGTATTATTATTGGTGGTATCAGTAGTGGTTTGTGTTATACCTTAGTTACTAAACTGTTCTTATCTCAACCTGTGCGAGTTGAATTTTTTTGATTCTCCTCCCCATCCCCCTGGGACTGTGGGATGAAAGAGAGTAGAGTGAGTGAGAAAACTGCGTGGGTGGGGGGCTTAAACCACGACACTGCCCAAGGCATGGGGGTTGGAACTAGATGACCTTAAGGTCCTTTCCAACTCTAACTATTCTATGATTCTGGGATTGATACAGTATTTAAGGAAAGGGAACTGTAAATCAGAACATATCTTGGAAAACAGAATTATGGTGCAGGGATATATCCTTATATAACATACTAGCTTTGTTTATAAAATAGTTACAAGAAACTTTGGAACAAGCTGATGTTTCAGAGTAAACACTAATAAAAGTTTTAGTAAACCAAAATTTTGAAGGACAGCCTGGTATGAAACTGTTGAAAAAACAGTTACTCGCATAGGACTAGCGAGTAACTTTTGATCTATAAGTTCCATTTCTTCTTTAGATCAAGTATCATCTGTTGTATGTTTGGTTTTCAAAAACTTTAGTAGATAAATCTTTAAATATTAGAGTTCTGCCCACCTTATTGAAAATATACATTTTTGGAGTCTCAATATTCAGTTAGCTATTAACCTTCTGATTCCCAGTCTAATTTCCTTCAGGGCCTTTTTATGGGTGTACAGTGTTTATTTGTTCTCATGACAATACAGCCTTTTGCTTAGCAGTTCTGTAAAATCAATTTTCTTGACCATCCCTGTTGGATAATCGGTACTGTATATAATACTGCAGATGAAGTCTCCTATAGCACTTCATACAATGACACTAAACCATTCCCTATCACCTCTATGAAAATTGATTCAACAACCTACAGACATATTTAACTATGTTTGACTAAGGCTGAGATAAGAACAGTTTAGTAACTAAAGTACAAAATAATACTAATACTAACGATGATAAGGGAAATAACAAGGGTAGAAAATATAAAACTAAAAGGGAAAAAACCCACCCAAAACTCAACAATGATGCACAATAGAGTTGCTCACTACCTGCTGACCAATACCCAGCCTGACCTGATCAATGATCTGTCCCTTTCGGGTAACACCTCCCTGTTTATATACATGATGTGCTGTGGTATGGAATACCACTTCGGCTACTTTGGGTCAGGTGTCCTGTTTCTGCTCTCTCCCAGCTTCTTGTACCCCTCCTTACTGACAGAGCATGAGACTGAAAAGTCCTTGATCGGGGTCAGCATTGTTTAGCAACAACTAAAACATTGTTATGTTATCAATCATCATTGTTCTCAGACTAAATCCAAAACATAGCATTGTGCCAGCTACTAGGAAGAAAATTAACTCTATCCCAGCTGAAATTAGGACAGTAGGGATTTATTTAAGTGCACTTTGGTTGCTTCTTGGAGATCATGCTTAGTTCCCTAGCTAAATTCATCAATCTTGTTATTAAATATTATGACTGACTGTTAAGCAGTTTTTTTTTTACTATTTTTTTTTCTGTTACATGTTTGGCTGGTCATTTGTTCATTCAAGGTGTTTGCAATGTCATATAGATATATGATCTTTAGTCTATACTGCACCATTCTTTATTCAGTGAAAAGATTAATTTATTTACTGAAAAACTGCTAAACCAGAAATCAACAATATTTTACTTTATTGGAAAGCTGTGAGTAATTTTTATACATTTTTAATGGTGCTTCAGTTCAGGAAGATGTTCACCAAGACACTTTCATCACAGAAAGGTGTTCTTATGTTATGCACAGCAAACACAAAGATTGTAAGAGGCTTTATCAAGCTACTTCATTTCTGAATTTTAATTTTTTATTTGAATCTGCCCACTAGTAAACCCCTACTCAAAGAGAAAGTCACTCTTCAGCATAAGGACAAGACAGTACATTCTATATTTAACTGTCAGTTAATTCAAGTGTATTTACAATGCCCTAGATGGCATAGTTTATTTATTATTTGAGGGCATAAAAGGGTTCTGTGAACTTCAAAGGTTAGTATGTCTGGAAATAACCACCTTCATTCCACTTTTGTCAACAATCATTTCTTAGGGTGATATGTACCCAAAAAGGAATTCCGAAACTATTCATTACATATACTTAGCTGGTGATCACAACTAAATATGTCAATAATTAGTAACACCAGTAAAGAAGTTGCAAGTCTCTAAATAGTTAACAAAATATTGATCATGTTGACTCCAAAAATTGCTTGAAGCCTTTTGTAGTGGTAATGATATCTATTTCCACATTCTCATTACTAATTACACATCTTCAGTTAGTATGTGAGAAAAATCCATTAATCTTTGGGGAAATATTGTGATGCCTAAATTGTCCTTTTGTTTTGTTTTTTTTCTGTTGTCGAAATGTGAAAAGCAAATTACGTATCAGTATGATGGCTTATTGCATCTGGAATGAATGCAATGCGATCTGATGAACTTACCTGGTTGGACCAAAAAATTCTGTCTGCCAGTCATTCAGGGAATTTGCTATGTAAATGCTACTCTGCATTAAGCTGTCAGTGATCACCAGTTGCTTAGGCAGTATACTGCATCTGGTGAAAGATGTCCTACAAAGAACTCTTCATGGGGTTAATAAATTCTTTTGTTAGTGTGTGTGATACATAGTGTCTTTTTGCTTTCCTAGCCATTTCACTCCTCCTACCTTCACCAATATACATAAATTATTATTCATCCTACAAAAGAAAAAGAAGCCATGAAAAAAAAAAATCTTGCATTGGTAACAAGACATTGTAGAAGGTCTAAAATATAAATAGGCAATTAAGTAATTCGAGAGCATTAGCCACTATTGTTCTAAACAAAGGTTTGCAATACTTAAAAAATTAGATATCTAACCATGGACTGTTAATAGTGATACAATATTACTTTTAATACTTAACTCTTTACATCTCAGCTTTCCCCCTTGTATTCAAATTCTGTAATAGATTTATTTTCTTAACTTTTGAAATTTGAAGAAATTTGATATCTTCAAAGACCAAGTTGGCTAACAGTAGAAAATAATTCAAACAAATCCATTTTTCCTAAATGCCTTTGAATATTGAGTTTCAAATTGTACTCTTGTTTCTATTTTCTAATAGAAGAGCTAAAGTACTGCCACATATCAGCCCTGAGATACGGACTTATGAATTTGAAGTTTATATCTTGAATGACTTTTACGTGGAACAAAATGCACTTGCATCTTCTCTCTCTCCTGCCTGTAATACAGGATAGATTGTTTTATTTTTGCCTTTTAGTACAGGGAAGGGAATATTATCACACCTTCCAAAACTTGTTAATATCCTCAGTGACTAAAATGCCTAATGTGATGAACCATAAGTCACTCATAAGTGACCCCTGCTAAATGGAAAAAGAAAGTCAGATTAAAAAAAAAAAAAAAAGGCAGGAAAAAGGTTTACAAGTAAAAGATTTTTTTTACATATGTATATATTTTTGATAGTCCTTTATAACTCTTTCACCATTCTAGTCTTATTTTGACAATGTCCCCTCCCATTTACTTTCCTCCTTTTTCTATATTTCCTTTTTCTATATTTTCCCCATATGTTGCATAAGTCTTCATTCTCAGTTTTCATGCTATTCCACTTTTTCTCCAATTCCCTTCTGTATCAAAACCTGTACATACTTTACATTGCTTTAAAAGTTAGCCTACCTTACTTATTTTGTTCTTCTTCAGCTCCGTTTTTCTCTCCTCTTTGCACTGCCCTTTCTGCTTCTCTCTTCCTTGAAAAGAGTACATTGAAATAAATGCTGATCATACTAATATTTGTCTAACTTTATTTGAGCTGTTTTCATTTGTTAAATAAAACCCATGACACCATGATTTTACAAGTCCCACGTATAACCTTGCAGAATATGTGGCTACATTATTAACTAATTTTAAAGCAAATGAAATATGTGTTCATGAAGGTTACTTGTTAATTATGCTTGAAGCTAGAAAATAATTTAAAAAATATCATGCACCAGTTTTAGATTATTTTTAAGAGGACAACTGCAAAAGTTTTATTTTCAGGAAGGCATAAAGACAGTGAAAGTGTAAGATAACCCTTTTATATAAGTAAAGGAGACAAGCAGAACAGTGGATGCATTTTTTTTTCAACAGAAGAATGAGGAATATTATTCTAATACAGTGATACTTTGAACAAGTTTTAAATTGAAAATAGAATAAAAAATGTTGACTTATCTTAAACAAGCAGTAAGTGTACAACAAAAAAAAACCCACAACATTTTGTGTGTGGTGTTGAATTTCCAGTTACTTCAGTAGCAGAACTTTCTTCAGGTGCTCTTCTTCAACAAGTCCCAGCCCCTTTCTTCTCTCATAAACAGTTTTGTCCTCAGCTGTTGACCTCTCAGCTGTGCAGGAAGCATAAATGAACTGTTAGAAATAAAAAAGAAGCAGCTTGGATTCCCTGCAAGGAGTCTTGTTACAGAAAACCTCAATTCTAACTTTGAAGAGATGCTAGAATATTAAAAAAACCCAGCTCTTTCATATATATATGCACACATATATATATATGCACAAAGTCTCAACTGGAGTTAAAGAAAGCTGTGAATCACTGTTTAGTAATGATCAAATATGACATGTTATCATAATGTGTTTAACTTTCAATTTACTGAGAAAAGCTGCACAAAAGAAAGTAAACTGTGCTTTTTACCGGTCTGCCTTTACTTATTACTGATACACAGCAGAATTCCAAGTCATTAATTTTTTGTGGGGGTAACCATTTTTTTATCTCAGCAGCCAAACTTGATTTTAGAAGTGCCATGAAGGCTTGTAGGAAATCTTTCTAAACCCAGGATTCAGAAAACTTTGAAGTTATTTCTGAAATACTTACATTTAAAGTAACAATTTTTTCTGGAAAGAAAAATAAACATCACTAGACACAATAGTGTGTTCTTCAATATATTTCAGAATATTTGGAAACAAAGTTAGCTATTAATTAATGCTTGTCTTTCCCCTGCTTTTTCTGATTCATGCTATATGCAAAATTCAGCATGGATTATTTTCTTTCTAGAAATACATAATCTAGCATATTGGTAAGAAAATTTGTGTTAGGGCTATGAATTTATTTCAATGTTTCCACTATCAACACTTCAGACGACAAAGACTAATTTTTACTGAACAATAACACTAAAAAAGCTACTACTTCAATGGGATATTCAATGGTTTCTAAATCAGTGATTTTTGATTCTGCTTCACTCCTGACTTTCATGTAATTATTTCATCCTGTCACGGGTTCAGCAGTGGCGGTCATTTTTTCTCTTTCTTGGTGGCTGGTGCAGCACTGTGTTTTTGATTTTGGGCCTGGGAACAGCGCTGATGACACCAGTGTTTGTAGTTGCTGCTTGGTAATGTTTTGGTTTGACCAGGGACATTTCTGGGCCTCGTGCTATGCCGAGAAGGAGGGGAGAGCTGGGAGGAAGCAGAGACAGGACACCTGACCCAAACTGACCAAAGAGGTTATTCCATACCACAGCACGTCATGCCCAGGATGGGAAGTCGGGGGGCGGAGACCCGGAAGGCGGAAGGAGTGGGCTGGGGGTGCACGGCATGGTCAGGTTTTTGGTACTGGGGGTTCGCTGCTGGGGGGTGCACTGGCTGAGTCGGGCTTGGTGAGCAGTTGTATTCTCTTTCCTTGTATTTCTGTTGTATTATTACTGGTGGCAGCAGTAGTGATTTGTGTTATATCTTAGTTACTAAACTGTTCTTATCTCAACCTGTGGGAGTTGCATTCGTTTAATTCTCCTCCCTATCCCCCGGGACTGGGAGAAGAAAGAGGGGAGTGAGTGAGTAAGTAAAACTTCGTGAGTTATTAGCCTGGGTGAGGCTTAAACCATGACACATCCTCTCACTTTGTCCTAAATTTGTCTACTGCTCTGATATCACTAACTACCCTGCCTGATCTCCTACATACACACTAAAACCAAAACTAATGTGGAAATATGATGAGACTCATCTAGAAAGTAGGAGATTATATAATTAAAAACATGTCTTATACATAATTTCTCACAGTCTGTGTACTTGGTTTTGCAATTAAATAGTTGTTTTTCTGGTTTTAGACTTAAATGAGAGAATTTACTGCAGTGTGTTATTTATACAGACTTTGATGCTTTTGATTTGATCTGAAAATGCTCAAAACCTGATAGGTTAAATTGTCAGGTGCAGGTTACTGTAGTTCAGCTAGCTAACAAAGAATGATTCTCCCCTTTCCCACTCCAAGCAGCAGAGACTGAGGTCAAAGACCCCAATTTCTTCATTGAGACTTCTCTGTCACCATTTAAACATCATATTTTAGCCTTTGAGTTTAAAGCATGGAGGAAAAATTGCAAGCATGACCCTCACTTATTTGGGGGGAGAACAAATGATTTTTGTTGAACTGAGACTTTATAATTTGTGTAAATATACAAGAGAGAAAATTTTGCCAAACAGTAATTGAGGTGAAATTTAAAGTCACTTCCTAATTAGAGCTTTGCAAACCTTAGAAGTTGGCCCCAAAGAGGTGGAAGAAAGCTGATTATTTTAGAATGTCAAAAAGCTCTTTTAGTACTGAGCTTCTGCTTAATTCCTCCAACTTTCAAATTTTCACCCTATTGAAGAAATTGAAGGATGAACTATAATAAATTAGATATTAACACAGTTGCGAGGGAAGGTCTTATTCGATGGAAATGTGGTAGTGATGCTGACAGACAGAGGTTTAGGTTAGAGAAGGCTATTTATTCATATTGTGCAAAATACCTGAAATTATGCATACAGAAAACAAGCCCAGCTTCAGCATGACTTGGATGATACAGACTTATAAACCAGGTAATTATCAAGGGACATAGAGGGCTGGTCAAGACACTCAGAGGGAAGGTTGCTTTGCAGATGGATCTAGGCAGACTGGAAAGACAATGAGCATAAATTGAGAAGAGTGATATTCAGGCTGGATATAGGGTAAAGCTTTTTTTTTCCTTAAGAGGGACCCAGGAGTGGAACAGTCTGCCCAGAGACACTATCAATTTTCATCCTTGGAAGTTTTCAACATCCAGCTGATTAAAGCCTTGAGCAACTGGAGGTCCAACCTCAGAAGTGGCCCTGAACAGGAAGTTGAAGACATCCTGAGCTCCTTTCTGACCTGAGTTATCCTGTGAATGTAGTTGAAAGACAGAAAAATTGTAAGAGATGTGCCATTGTCCAGGGCATAAGTGTAAGACTAGACAGACTTGTACTCAAAATCTTCTTTCTAAGAAATTTCTAATATGAACTTTTTCAACTCTTATTCTGATCATCTGTTTCCTATTACTTCAGTGGGATTCAATCAACATTTCTCTATCAGATGTTATCTAGGAAAATGTTCACTTATAAGCTTCTAATTATAGTAACAAAGCTCCAAAACTGACAGAAATAATCAATTTATTAAAAACTTTGTGATGCTAGGCTTCTGTACCTTGAATTTCACTTCACATGCTTTGAGCCTTGCCAGCTATTAATTTTAGGTACTAGAAGCTATGTTTGCACTAGGTTTAGTCTGGCCAAAATGTAAATGAAAAGGCATTGACTTAACAAATATTTAAGCTACAGAGTATCTCAATTTTTTTATTGAAGAAAAAAAAAAGGAAATTACCCTGTGTGCACATGATGAAAATTTGGGATAGATTTAAAGACTACTCTAAACTAAACCAAGCACTTTATATCATAATCTTTGCAAGCTATAATGTCCCTGTGTTACGTAAACTATCAAAAGACACAACCTGAATGAAGTAGGAACTTCAGATATCTTAACAAATTCAAGTCTACATATTTTAACAAGTCAAACTAATCTGACTTTCTCAGATTAGCTTATTTTTCGGTGGCATTAATTCTGATACCAGTTAAATATAGAATAGCAAAACAAAATGAATGGTCAGTTGCATTTAGTTAACTGTCAGCACTGCTATGCAAATAGAGACGTAGTTTGTTTGAGAATTGGAGAATTTTAATATAAAGACATTAAGGTTTCACAAGCACAATGAATGAAAAATAACTGCTCTTATTAGAACACATGAATAAAACTTAGAAAGCTAAAAGTAAATGAAACCTTTCAGTTCTGATTAAAACACCACCAAATCCCCCTCCACCAAATGGAAGTGAATTTTACAGAGAAAAAAAAAAAAAGCCAACACTGTCTTGGTTTTGTCACGGATCGAGTTTTTTGTGTTTTGCTTTTTCTTAGTAGCTGGTACAGTGCTGTGGTCTGGATTTCGAGAATAATGTTGATAACCCACTGATGTTCTAGTTGTTGTTAAGTAGTGCTTATCCTAATTCAAGGACTTTTCAGTTTCCCATGCTCTGTAACTGATCCTGTGCACAGAAGCTAGTGGAGAGCACAGACAAGACGGCTGACCTGAACTACACAAAAGAATATTTCACACCACAGCATGTGATACCCAGTATATAAACTAGGGGAAGTTGTTCAGGAGCCACTGATTGCTACTCAAGGATGGTCTGGGTATCAGTCAACAGGGGGTGAGTGATTGTATTGTGCATCACTTGGAGTTTTCCCCTTGGGTTTTATTGCCATCACCTTATTATTATTATTACTGTTATTCTTGTTGCCAGTATTATTATGTCAAATATTAAACAGCTTTTATCTCAGATCATGGGTTTCACCCTTTTCCAGTTCACCCCGTCCCAGCGGGGTTGGATGACTGAGCAAGCAGCTGCGTGGTAATTCATTGCCAGCTGGGGTCAAACCATGTCATTAACACTGTTTGACAGGAATTGGGGTAATGCTGGAAGGACCAAACCAGTATTCCAGCCCAGTGAAGTCTTGAAGTTTCCCTGTGAGCTAAGGATATTACATTTTAAAAGTCTTTCCACTGGATTTTCAACATTCTTTTTTGTTATGCCAGCACATGAGATTTAGTTGAAAAGTGACAAAAGTCAGAAATTAAGGGTTTTTTTTCAGCATCAGTTTTCTGATTGTATTTACTGAAAGTTTCTTAAATAGCTTTTAAGATGCAGGAGCAAAGGTGATGGATAGGTGAGGCTGTAACTCTGGTGCAAATGATGCTTAAACTAGTGTTGTTTTCAAGAAAAGCCTATAGAATCACAGCTTGGCAAGCCTTGCTCTTCTGATTTTATTTCAAGCAGCTGAAGTGTCCTGTTCATTCAGGTTTTGTGCAAAGAGGTATATTCATTCTACACTCCCACTGATTGCTTGATTCACCCTGTATTCAAAGACTGCGCAATTCAAGAATATCACTTAAATTGCTTCAAAATTTTCCCTTTGCACTGTTGGGGAGGGACTTTTCACCCTCTTTACAATTTCACAGTGCGGATACGCAATCAAAACGTTATACTTGACCTGTATAAAATTCATGTTTTATCTTTTCCTTCTATAGGCCAATTACATATACACTTGCCAATATACTTTTAGTACCTTCTTCTTATAGTCCTCCTTAATGATTACCTGACACAATTCACAGGTCGATGAGAAAATGAACATGAGCCAGCAGTGTGCGCTTGCAGACCAGAAAGCCAACCGTATCCTGGGCTACATCAAAAGGAGCGTGACCAGCAGGTCCGGGAGGTGATCCTGCCTCTCTCCTCTGCTCTTGTGAGGCCTCACTTGGAGTATTGTGTGCAGTTCTGGTGCCCTCAACATAAAAAGGACATGGAACTGTTGGAACAAGTCCAGAGGAGGGCCACGAGGATGATCAGGGGACTGGAGCACCTCCCATATGAAGATAGGCTGAGAAAGTTGGGGCTGTTGAGCCTGGAGAAGAGAAGGCTGTGTGGAGTCCTCATAGCAGCCTTCCAGTAGCTGAAGGGGGCCTATAGGGATGCTGGGGAGGGACTCTTCATGAGGGACTGTAGTGATAGGACAAGGGGTAATGGGTTCAAACTTCAACAGGGGAAGTTCAGATTGGATGTAAGGAAGAAGTTCTTTACTGTAAGGGTGGAGAGGCACTGGACTGGGTTTTCCCAGGGAAGTTGTGAATGCTCCGCTGCTGGCGGTGTTCAAGGCCAGGATGGATAGAGCCTTGGGTGGCATGGTTTAGTGTGAGGTGTCCCTGCCCATGGCAGGGGGGTTGGAACTAGATGATCTTAAGGTCCTTTCCAACCCTAACTATTCTATGATTCTATTTGTGATGTTAATTATATGTTGGCTAAAACATTCCACTGTTTCTGAGACTGGGCTAGATAATATGGGATCACGAAATGTGCATTAAATATTATTCTAGATTCAGATCACACAGCATATATCAGAATTTCCTCATATAACCTTCTACATACAACAGATATTCACAAAGTATATTTACTTGAAACTCTATTTGGAGAGCGAATCTTAGTCTGAGCTGCCTGAGATTACTCAGGTTTTGTAATGTAAAATATAACTATTGGTTTAAATCTGTACAATTCTGACTTTGCAAAGTGCCAAAATCTCATGAATGGCATCCAAAATGCATCTTAAATTCAGGTAACAAGTCAAAGAACATCTATACAGATTCACCTTCCTTTTTAGAGAAACTTGGGTAGAAATTTGGTGGCAGATGAAAGGTTTAACAGCTGAGGAAAATTATTAATATTGACCTTGAATGAAAATAACTGTCCATTTCAGTGTGCATCAGAAGTCTGAATTGCCTTGGAATTAAGGAACATAGAGGTATTGTTTGATGTGATTTTGGCTGAATATTTTGCAAATATGATTCTTTATATTTTCCCGGTAAACATTTAATATTGAGTATTGTCAACAGAAATGAAATGGATCTTGACTTAAATCGGTTGTACTTTATCATTCTACAAGTGAACTGAGTATAACTGCCTCTGTATTTAGCTTTTAGTTTGCAAGAGCTAAAACCCCAAGAAAAAACTTCTAACATTAAAATCTAAGGAAGAAATCTCCACTGCATTTCCTCAAGAAAGATCTAATTTTTACCATTCCGCAGTGGAATGTCGGCTATATTCACTTTTAAAGAAAGCTTAGGGTCAAGCCCAAATCTCAGAGTTTTCCTGCATGCTTACTTCACATGTTCCAGGTCAGCTAAATGCCAGAGTTGCTTGCAGAGGCTCATCGCTTTCAGATTGTTTTACCTAACTGGCATAAAATGTCACAACTCCAGGGAATGAGCCACATCATTCACTGGCTGATTTAAACAAACTTTATATCTATATTACGCTGACTTATGTCTGACAAAAGGTAAAATTTACTATACATTTTTTTAAGTATATCTGGAATTATCCCAGTTATGCATCCAATTTCAATATATTAAGAATTTGTAGATTTTAATGTATCCCGTTATATGGAGAACGTGAGAGAGGCATGTTGGATTGAAAATATTTTAAAATCCATTTATTCATCAGCTGCATTGAGTTTTATATTAGTGAACAGGGAAACTACAGGCTTGGTATGAAATTGTTAAATAATAAAATATAAGCTAAAAATAAGACAGACAATACAGTGTGAATAAATTGAAAATATTAATGAACCAATGTAATGAGGATGCATTAATTTTTAATGTTATTTTAAGTAAAAATATGAATATGTGCTCTTTTTAAGATTTTCTTGAGGCAATGAATACATACTTATGTAAATTGTAATAAAAATGTTTTCTTTCCTGTTTCTGTAGCAATGTACATGACTACAAATCTTTCTATTTAATATTGTAAATGATAGTTAAGTATTTGTCTTCGCAATTTTGCTTTAAAATAGAACCTGCCAAAAGTATGCAAAGTATTTTTTTGCTCATTAACACATAATAAAATGCCTATGCAATTAGCAATGCAGCAGAAGCTTTCTGAGATTGTGGAAATGTTAGTTGTGACCACATATACGTTTTCAAGCTGTGCATTGACTTACATTTATGGAAACTCTGACAGAAGAGGCAGGGCATTGCTTCACTGTAGGAAACACATGTGAGGTATAACCTCAAGAATGACTCTGGGTTCCCTTTTTCCTTCAAAGTGAAATACATTATACCTTGAATGCAATGAGCATAATATTGAGCTCACACTTTTTTTGTCATTCTTACATGGAAAAAATGTAGAATAGAAAGCAGTACCTTGATCCTTCTGGTGATACGGAAATTCTGGACTTTAAATGCAATGAGCAACACTTGGGAAGGGATTTAGGTACCAAAAAAGAAAGCATGTCAGGACATTTTAAAAGAATTTTTTAATTATATGGTTTATATTTGACGCTCAAACATAACTTTTATTGAAGGTCCTGTTCAATTTATACCAATGCCTTAAGTGTCTTTGAAAGAGTGCTAAATCTATTGTTTTAGGCATCTAACTTGCCCTTTAAGTTGGAATTTACCTTGATCTCTCATCTAATATATATTAAATCAAAACTTTCTTTTCTCAGGGTAAGAATGGCCCCACTCGTAATAACAGTACAAAGCCCGTAAAGATTGTATTTCCCATGTGGCTGATCTAGCACAATCTAGTTTACTTTCCCAGAGTTTTACATTTCGCTTCCTCTGAGTCTGTTTTTTCTTCAGGCATCTGTGAGTAAAACATTCTTCCAGATGAAATAAAGGTTATTTTGACATCTGAAAAATAAAGAAAGTCTTAGTATTGCCTTGTCTGTAAAAGTGTAAAGAGACTATGCTGATGTCACTGTATACATTTCAGCTTCAAGACCTTCCCAGAGGAGAATTGATTTGCATGCAGTAGTGAGACAACCTGTCCTGGGTTCAGCAGTAGTAGTCATTTTTCTCCTTCTTGGTAGCTGGTGCAGCGCTGTGTTTTTGATTTTGGGCCTGGGAACTGCGCTGATAACACCAGTGTTTTCAGTTACTGCTTGGGAGTGTTTTGGTCTGACCAAGGACTTTCTGAGTCTTATGCTATGCCAGGGAGAAGGGGAAGCCAGGAGGAAGCCGAGACAGGACACCTGACCCAAACTGACCAAAGAGGTTATTCCATAACACAGCACGTCATGTCTAGGATGTGAAAAACGGAGAGAGCAGAGATCCAAAAGGGTGTGGTGGTGTACTGGGGGGTTCACTGTTGGGGGTGCACTGGCTGGGTTGTGCTTGGTGAGAAGTTGTATTCTCTTTCTTTGTATTTCCCTGGTCATTATTATTATTGGTAGTAGCAGTAGTGATTTGTGTTATACCTTAGTTACTGAACTGTTCTTATCTCAACTTGTGCGAGTTGATTTTTTTTGATTCTCCTCCCCAACCCCCCGGGACTGGGGGAAGAAAGAGAGGGGAGTGAGTGAATGAGTAAAACTTCGTGAGTTGTTAGCCTGGGTGAGGCTTAAACCACGACAGTTCTTTTTGACACCCGCACACAGCCACTCATGGACTTCCGCAGTTGGAAGGGCAAAATTGAAAATCCTGCAAACCAGTGTCCAGAAAACCTGTGAGGAACGACTTCTTCACAAGAGCTCTCCCCTAGTTTTATTGCTCAGCATGACATCATAGGGCATTGAATGTCCCTTTGGTCAGATGGGATCAGCTGTCCTGGCTGTGTCCCATCCCAGATATCTGCCCACTCCCCGGGGGAAGCAAACTGAGACACTGTGAAGCACAGCTCAGCAAAAGTTAAAACATTCTTTTGGTCACAAATCTGAAACAGAGCACCATATTGCCTGCCATGAAGCATCAACACCATCCCAGCCAAGAGCAGTACACATACGGATACTTACTGGGGGCAAACAATACAGAGTATGAATGGCAAGTTAGAGTCTTATAGATTTAATCTCTTCCTTGCCCTGATACTCAGAGTTAAGCTGTCAAAATTGGAAGCTTTTTTGCGCCCTCAGTCTTACACTTGTCCACGATGAAACACAAAACAAGAGAATTCACTCCTCCTCATTCATTGGTTCCATACAAATTAATTAAGAAGAAACAATATTTTTATATTTAAATTTACTTCCCTGTGCTAAATTAAAACAAACAAACCAGCAATCCCCCCCCCCCAAAAAAAAAAAACCCGATGCATATTTCTTGGCAAAATTAAAATCACAAATACAGTCACTAAAGTAGGTAAAAAAATATAATTTCTCCTTTGCTGTCTAAACTGTAAATGGAAATTCAAATTTTTTGTTTTTAATAAATTTTGTTTATTTCATGTGGCTGGTACTGATAGCATTGGAAAACAAGTTCTTTCTAAATTTTGGCTATTCTAGGTAAAGTACTGAAAAAATAGAAAATCTGGAGACATTCACAAGAAAAGTAACTGTTAACAAACTGGAAAATGAGAGGATAAAAAAAGTGCTTTATGCTTCTAATGCCTAACCCCCAAATTTTTCTCAATCCTGAATTTCTACATTGGCAGGTTTAAGATTATTGTATTATTAATAGGAAAAACAAATGCTAATTGATTTTTTTTTCTAGGATATCTTTTTACAGATTTTGATTTCTGTTTAGAGTGCTGGCTAACTATTTAGCAGTGATTTTATAAGCCATAAGGATATTTAAGGACCAATTTTTTTGTAATGATATTATTTAAAAATTAAATTATGAGTATCCTTTTTCTCCCGTTAGAGAAATAAACTTGCCTACTTCCCTAAATTTGACTATGAACTGACCTATCTTTGACAATTGTTGACAACAAAAGCTCAGAGTGATGGTGAAAACAAACTAACAGCTAACACACAAAGGTCAGAAACATTGTCAGCACCATTACGAAAACATGAGTGTGGCCTAATTCATCTTATATTTGCCAATTTCACAGTCTGCTTGTAGAAGCTACTCAAAAGCTCTACTTGAAGAGATGAGAGTGAAAGGGGATTATATTAATGGGGATCATGTAATATTTGCCAAGCTGGAAATTTCAGAAATCGTTCTGGACCAAAGAAAATACTGTATACAAAATGGATTTTTTTTTTTTTCTTTTCCTACTGCTCTTTCTGTGTACTCCACCTAGCAACAGAAATAGATATAATTGCTACAGCAAAAATCTTTTGCCTGGGATCATGGTGGCTGGGGCTCTATGCCCATTTGCTGGACATGAAAAGTGGAATTCTGCTGTACTGCACTGTAATAGAAGCAAATAAAATTAATTTAACATCACTAACTCTTTGATCATGTAGCTGGATTTTCCTTTGTTTAAGGTCCTTCCCTTTCTGACTAGTATTTGCTTTTGTCAGCTCAGTAGAAAGTGACATATGGTATTTTTGTTGTTACTTGAAATAATCTTCTGTAGATCAGCTGGATTTCCCAGAAGAGCTTTGCATTCAAAATTAGAGAGAGGAGATGAAAGAGAACCCCAAATCACTATACATTCCATGATTAAAAATCTCAGTAAAGTAAGCTCCCCCATTCAAGCCAATATACTTCACATTTTTAACAAGTAAACAATGGTAGACTCTGCTCTGTGTTGTATCAAAGTCTTGTGAACCCTGATTTAGGAGGCGAAAGATGAAAAAAAGATGAAGGAAAGAAAAAGGGCATTTGCACTTGTCAGCTTGTTTGTTTGTTTGTTTGTTTGTTTTAAATTATCTGAGGCAGCCATAAGCTATTAGCAGTTGGCTTTGACATTCCTTCTGATACCTAAAAAAAGACAGCTGTAAATCACCAGTGCTCCTATGTCACAGCAGATAAATGTTGACCTGCCAACATAATGGAATTTTGAAATTACACTATCTTAGCACTTGTAGCATCTGTAATTCAAAATACCCAGATACAGTAATATATATATAAAAAAAAACTAACTAAAAAAAACAAACAAAAAAAAACCAAGCAAACAAAAAACAAGCAAACAAACAAAAAAACAACAAAAAAACAAATCAGAAGTCACACACTGAGAATGCTAAAGCTGGTATTTTTATGTACTTGCCATTGCAAAATGTTCTTATTTAAGTTAACTGGCAGCATAACATAGAAACTGCTCAGTAATTTGAATTCAGAAAGAGCAGTCTCTATTTCTTCTGCCCACTAGCACAATACATCGTTTCTTTCTTCAAGTTATTGCATATTGATGGGATACTTTCCTACTGACAGGGAAAAAAAAATTAAGGCAGTACTTATCCAGTCAAAGTGGCTGAATGAATGGGAAGGTTAATGCCCCAAACTAGGTTTAAGTTAGTTCACATTTCTTTAAGTAATTGCTTTTTCGTGTTAAACTCATTTTAAACATGAATGTGATTCACAGATCCTAAAGGCTAAGTTACGAGTATATGATGGAAGGCGGTTATGCTTCAAAGCCTACGAATTTGGATAAAAAATACCGTAACATTCATAAGTTTTTCAAAGGTCAGTGAAGGGCTGGAAAGCTGCATGAGAACGAAAAAAAAACAAACAAACAAACCAAAAAAAAAAAAAAAAAAAAAAGAGCTATGGGCAAAATAGGCAGAATTGATAATGACCTTTAAGCCAATGAAGAATGAAAATCATAAAATACTTACCCATATAGAAGGACAAAGATGCTCATGAAAAAGCTTCAACAACAGGATACAAAGTAAAATAGCTCATTATGACAGGAAATGACTGGAAATGACGGGCTGATACTGCACGAAGGCGACAGGTTTCTCTTACACAGAAAAACCTCTAGGGAAATTTTGTTTAAACAAACAGGAGAAAGAGAGAGTGAGAAAGCACACATCTTAGGCTGTACTTCCTGAAGCCAAGAGCAAGCTTTCATGTCCAACTGTTGCAGAAACCTGGAGGGCTTTCTATATTATACTCGCTTTTGGAAATAACAATTGAAAATACATTGGAACAAGTGAAAAATGCTACCTCACTAATTTTAATTTCTTATTTTGTTTTATATATTTTCATTTCTATCTCTCTATTGTGATACCTGGCTGAAATTCCACTTTGACACTCTCCATATAAAATGAAGCTGGTAATTTATATTTTGGTAATTTTTTTTTGTCCAGAATGCATTCAAGAGAATATTAAAGAATATTCAACATATCAAGGTAACTTTTTTTTTTAATTATGATTATAGGGCAGTAAGAATGATATGATTGCATTTACTTCCCTGTGCACTGATACAGAAGCCACTGAGCCCAACACAGAATTTCATTAACTTACACAAGATTTGCAGGTACAGACAGGATTTCAGGATCAAGATACTGATTTCATTGGAAGCCAAGAAAGCTTATAATCTATGAGTTGTTAGCAACTGCAAAGACCCATTCAATTAGAAACAACATAATTTAAGTAATAATGAATAGACAGAGGTATTCCTTCATCTTGGATAGCTAAATTGTCTTGTGGAGACTTTGTACTGCCTTACATAATTAAACACAAATGAAATACACCTAGATCACGGAGTTTTGCTAACAAGCTAAAATCTATTTCTTAGAACAGTTTTTATATGAACCATCATAACTCTCTCTGAGTAGCTAACCCCAAGGTTGAACTTAACATTAGGAGGACATAACAGAGAGCAGAAAAAATAATTTTCACTAAAGAAAAAATACACTTCCTGAGAACTAAATTGAAATAAACCTTTGTAAATTTTTAATGCTATGATGGAAGGGTATGCAGGAAGAGTAGTTTGAAAAGGCAGTAGAAGTTCAGAGTGTAACTTGGAGTTTAGTGGAAGTAATGCTGAAGAAATATAAGAAATGAAGTTACCATGTCTTTCATTGATACTAATGTTTCTTGTTCCCCAGAAGGGGAAACCAGTGTAATAAAAACTTTTACTGACCTTCCATGTTCCTCTACTACATGCCGTGAACAGAGCATGAACTGAGAAAGCGTATTGCCATTTTATTCTGAGATATGCAATTCCCTCACCAGAATTTCAAACCCAGAAGACTGCTAGTTGAAAAGCAGCCATTAAGATACCACTTAGCTTTTGCAGTTCTTTTCTCTCATTTAAGAACCACCTCCTGTCTCATATATTTTCCTGACTTTGAAATAGATATAACTCAAATTCTTAACATTGTGGAATATTATCAAGTCTTTTACTAGCTATTCCAAATTGGCCAAAGAGCTAGTCCAACATGGCATGTTTCCTTGATGTACAATTGTGTTTTCTGAGTACAATCACTTCCTCATATTATTGCACTACAATCTGTATTAGAAAATGCAAATCACGCATTTCAAGACAACTGAACAGATGGTCTGGCGCAGATTTTTTTTATTATTTTTTTTTAAACATAGGAATTCTGCTATTCAATAAATGTCTTGAATTAGCATCTGATTTGGCTGAAGGCTTGCATGTAGTGGTGCAGGTGCATATTTATTAAATAATCTTATTTAATGAGTATGGTGCATCTTCAGGCATACTTAGATGACCTGAGTTGTGTCTGGATATGCACAGAAAGGAAATAGAGAAGGAACTGTTACTGCATCAGATCTTAGTAACGTATTTGGGAGTGCTGGTGATGGAGAGTAGAGCCAGAGCCATTAGCAATCAGGAAATAACAGCTATTTGACTTCAGATGTGCAGAAAGTCATAAAGATTGGCCGGGATGTTGTGATCATCAAGGGCATTGACATCTTCTGCCAAACATGACCACCTAAGTGCAAAAGCAATAAAGAAGGAATAGTCCCTCAGTAGGGGAGCAGGTCTACTGAAGTCCACCGCCATGCAGAAGCAGAGCCTGAGGTGGGTTCATTATACGTGGAAACCAGTTTGTCATCTGGAACTCAGAAATACTGACTGGTTAGAGTGGGCATCCTGTTTCCTGAATCCCCAATGCTGGTTACAGCGCTGGAATGGGGCAGCAGGGGCTTTCTTCAAGGTGAATGTGCATTCTGTGCAAACTGTGGGAATGAGTTTTATTTACCCCGCTTTACTTATCCTATCTAGAAATAAGAATTAAAATTTATGCTAATACATTATGTAGTTTTGTTCTTGAGGTTTTATCACTCCTGATTTGGAGAAAACTCCAGGAACAAACTTGCCAACAAAGTTTTCTAGTTGACAAGCAGGTATTCTTTATTACGGCGCAGGGAGACGTGGGGGATAGCTCCTCCTAACGTGTGTTCCCGTATTGCTACACAAGCAGTCCTTATATAGCTACGGAGCATACATATATATTCACGAGGCTACATATGGATTATATCATTTTCCAGAAAGTTCCCCGCATGCGTACAAAAATGTGGTGGTGGTCTCTGAGGGTCAGTTTACTTCTTCCAATAATCTTCATCTGCTGGCAGCCTTTGAAGCACATGCAGTAGATGCTTATACCCGCTTAATTGGTTCATTAGCACCACAGACATAATAATCATCCCATCCTCTGCTTATCAGTTAGTTTAACTGCAGCCTATCCTGGGCCCCTGCCTTTCCAGATACTCCCTATCTTTACAGTCCTGTTCTTCTAGCCTGTTTTCTTACACTCATTTTGTACTAAGGTCATAAAGGCCTAAACTACGTCAACTACAGCAGTTTATCTTATACAAGGATTCTCAGTATGTTCTCTAGCTTTACTGTATATTTTTCTCTGTATATCATGCATCTCAGTAATTTTCCATTGCTACTGTTACAAAGCCATCAAGCTTAACATTACTTAAAATTGATTCTAAAGGTTTATATATTTCATTTTGTAATTTTTTTACCCCCTTGTCTCACTCCTAAGTTCCTCCATGACAGTTGATATAGTTCATTAATCCAACATAAAAAACCCAAACCAAACCCAAATAACAAAACCACAATTGTTCTACTTCCTACAACACTGAGCTGTTGCTATTCCAGCTACAAATTTAATTCATCAGTAAATCATAGAATCATTTATGTTGGAAAAGACCCTTAAGATCATCGAGTCAAACATATTTAAAATACTAATACTAGAAGACTCAAAAACCTTCATGAGCTCTCCATCTCTGTTTCGGACATTTTTTGATGGGTTTTGTGACATAGAACTGAGTTCTGGTGCATCTTGGATTTAACTATTGTAAGTTTAAAGAAAGGTGATCAAAAAGAAACAGTTGCTTTTAAGTAATTGTGTACTTATGTACTTATGGACCTTCATACTATCCAGGCCCATCATTTTCTTGAGCTCTTAACAATGGAACTTTCTTCCAGTACCAATAATAGTAAATAAAATAAACTAGAAATAATTCTCTGAAACTGAGGACAAGAAAAGAGGCCTGGCTTATAACTAACTCCTTACCCTCCCAAACAAGGTGTGTGTGGTGTAGGAGATAACCTGGCTGTTTCTTCAGTTGGCATTACTTAAAGTCAAGTTATATGCTATGGTCTAAACCAATGCAATTAATGACTCACTGCCAGCAATGAAAAAGACACAAAGGAACTACTGGCAAGTTGTCCTGCTAAGATAACCAAACAATTGAGTAGTACTGTTGTGTTCATGACCTTTTTTTTTTTTGGAAACATCTTTAAATATAAATAAAAAATATGTAAATTTGCCTTTTAAAATATTTCCATAGAAATATTTACATAGAATCATTAAATGGTTTGGGTTGGAAGGGATCTGAAAGATCATTTAGTTCCAACCCCCTTGCCACAGGCAGGTACACTTTTCACTAGACCAGGCTGTTCAAAGCCCCATTCAGCCTGGCCTTGAACACTGCCAGGATGGGGCAGCCACAGCTTCTATGGGCAACCTGTGCCAGTGCCTCACCACCATTCATAGTGAAGAATATTGTCCTAATATCTCATCTAAATCTCTTTCAGCTTAAAGCCATTCGCCTCTTGTTCTACTCCTATACGCTCTTGTAAGGAGTCCCTCTGCCAGATTTTTTGCAGGCCCCCTTCAGACACTAGAAGGCTACTATAAAATCTCCTTGGAGCCTTCTCTTCTCCAGGCTGAACAAGCCCAACCCCCACAGACTGTTGATTTGACACATCAGTATTGCCAAAACTTCTGAAAAATGTCTATGAAAGTCAATACATGCAATTTGAATGCACCAGAAAAAAAGAACAGCAATAGTTTGAATAAGGGCAGCATACCTGGGAGATAGACTGCAAAGAGAAGGACAGAGAAGACTCTTCTGGAGTTAGAGTAAGAAGAATTCAAGGAAACCCACAGAATTATCTCTTCTTATCTTGAAAATAAGGTGTTTTCTTTCTAGATAGTAATCTGATGGATTATGCTCATCTGAGTGTGAATCCTCTGGGGTAGAACAGTGCCAGTTTATGTGCTCAGTAGGCACATATATTTTTTCATCCGAAAAAGGTAATAAAACTGTTGTGTCCAGTGTCTCTCACTGCCATGATTTTTTTTTTTTTTTTTTTGGTATTGGTTTCAATGGTCATCGGAAAAAAACCCACCTCTGTTTTTCTTTGTTTCTGGAGGAACCACAGTAATATATGTAAACGCTACCCCTTTAAAAGTAGGATAACATAACTAAAAAGTAGAACAGGATAGTCTATTATTTTTGATACCAGTATTTACTTATTAGTAATGAAGAGCTTTGAAAAACACTGAAGTAGAAAAATGTATGAAATATTAATTTATTATAATTAACTGTCCTAATTTGTGATGCTGCCTGAATGCCAAATACTTATGCTCAGATATACCAATAAAACATGCTGATACTTTCCTATTGCTAGATTACTTTAGTTGAGGTTTTTACTATGAGTACCAGTGCAGGAACACACATGCTTCTGTTTTCTATGACAGATCTTCGGTTAGGCAAAATTGCGCTTCTTACAGTGTTGAAAATCAAGATGACCTGCTTTACAGAGTGTTATTCTTTCCTGTGTCTAACTAGATTAAATAAAGTCAGTACTTTCTTTTTGAGATTATTTTTGCAATCACCAAATTCAATAAAAGTCAAATAGCTGGCTTGATTTTCTTTATGTGAAAGATAACTTCTATGATTTAATCTAAAATCAATTTCTTGTTGCCTTTAAACCTCACCAGACATCTTTTCTGCAGAATTTAATTCATATTTCCCATATTTTGATAAGATAACAAAATGAAAACTAGAGTTTCCTAAACACAGGTGGGAAAACATACCTTCAAGGACTGTTTATGGATAATATTTAGATTCATTATAAAGAGCTTACATGATAATTAAAGCTGCTGTGAATATACATATGTACACTATCTCATTACAATTCACTTTTAGTAGGCTCTGAACAATTCATGAATGATTTTTAGAAAGTTTATCAAGATTTGGTTTGAAAACTTGACTGCGAAATTCCAAAGCTCAGGTAAATACTTAACCTTTTAAGTTAATATGCACTTTAGTGACTAACAAAGAGTTCATTATTATGCTGTGGACATTGAAGATGAATTCAGAGTACAAAGAGACAGTCACTAGGCTAACAATAGATGCTTTCTGAGACCTTCCAACAATCATTTGACTCAAGATTCTTGTGAGTGGATGTCAAAACTGAACTTTTAGGCTGTTGAACTATATTAGGTTTTTATGAACTTGTATTTAATAGTCAGTTTTGACCTTTTCTTATTGCACCTTTCTTGCTGCCAATCTATTCTTAAAAGTGAGTGGATACATGTTTAGAAACTAGCTATTAAACACCACAAACATATTGAGATAATTTTGGAATTGGGTGCTCCTTAAACAAGAATTTGGATGAGGTAACCTCTGGAGACCACTTCAATTTAGTTTATTTTCCCTGTGATTTCCACATGCTTTCACTACTAGGTTAGACTATAATTTAGGAGATACTGATTTTCACTGTTTTTCTGTTGTTTGTTTTGTTGGTGGCCTTTTTTCCAGTTTGTTTGGTTTTTTTCCACTTTGTAGGGAATTCCAAAGCTGCAAAAAAACTGAATAGCTCCTACTTACATAAAAAAAAAAAAAGGCAACGTAATGAAATACTCATTTGCCTAAGAAATTTGCTTTTAGATAGCAAGTAACATGAAAAGAATCAATTATGCATTTTGCATTTTCATACATCAGAACTGAAAACATCGTAAGAATTTGTTTTAGATATACAGGCAATAGTTGTGTCAAAATAATTTTTTTTTCAGCTTGGAATAAAAATTTGGTTTTCTTTAAAATGAAATAATTATGTGCCTTTATTTGTATATGTTTTTTCAAACTTTTGATTTTGATATAAAAGGTATTTTAAGATAAACATTTCATATACTTATGTTTTAGAATATCTTTCAACCTAATCAAGAAGAAATCATTTTTCTTATAGAAAAAAATATTGGGGCCAGAAATGAAACAAGCTATATACTCTTACAGATATACATTATGTAACAGGCTATATACTTATATAACTACAGAAAATATAATTCTGTGATCAAAATGTTGCAAAGTTTCAGGTGGATTCCTAGACTTAGAATAAAACTGATGGCAAATATCGAAAGAAACCCCATGTTTTCCACATGTGGAAATATGTTACAATACTGAGTACTCACTTGTGAGGCAGGAAAATCTAAATATATATAATGTCATGGCACGCATATGTATCTAGGTTATGGGTATAAAAACATATGTTTCATATACAAATATATTCTTCATTTTTCAGGTTTTTTTTTTTTTCATTTTTTAATTATTTCATAAATATTTGTGTAAACATAAAATCATACACCCATTTTTGTTCTTCTCATATGGTAAGCTACTTTGACTGAAATGTGAATTTTCCCTAAGTAGAATTCTCAGGGTTAGTTCAGCATACAAATGCTGTTTGAGTGCTGGCTGTGTCAGCATATCCACAGATAGCTAAAAGGAATACCATCAGAAGTAAATGATGAAGTCTAACCACAGATGATTAATGACTAGTACTTCAAGAAAAATAAATAAACAGAAAAAAGAAAGCAGAAAATAAAGGAACACTGTCTGAAAAATCAGGTGCAAAAATTAAGGTTGCCCTTAAGCAATTTGATTTATTGACTTAGTGTTTATTAGTCGGAAGGGTCATGAGAAATTGACCTCAACATCATTTTGGGACTTCTGAAAGAGATGAACTCTTTATGAACATTTTTTTCCATTCTGTGATGCAGAAACAGGAATGTCTTTAGGAGAAGCTTTACTATTTTCAAATTTAAGTTAGAGTTATTTTGAACAAAATTCTGTTGGCAATTATTAATTCAATGAAAGATTTCAGTTTCTGTATATTGTCAGTATCTCTCTGTCTAAAATTTTTTCTACACTTCAGAACTCAGTTTATATCATGCTTATATATTTTTTCATTCAGTTCCATCCAAATTTCAAGAGTTGTTACAGTTTTCTCTTTTCAACAATTAATTTTTTTTTCTACTATTTTTCTACATATCTTGCCTTGTACGTAGTATAAATTCCAGACCTCTCATTTGTTTATCTTTCTGGTGAATCCATAAGCTGATGCAACTATAGAGTGATATATGTGTTTGATGTGGGGAAATAAATTAAATTACCACCTATATTGTCTGTGATTGAAGATTTTGACAGTGGTTTCCTGCCAGAAACTTTCAATTTTGAAAGTAAAATACAAATATACCTTTCAGAAAATGTAATGGCATAGAAAATTATTTACTTCTGGAAACAGAAGGAAAGTGATCAAACAACTGGGGACTCTCAAAATTTTAATTATTCCCCCGTTTGTCTCCTGCAGCAAGGTACCTATATATTGTTACTTTTTCTAAGAAAGGTACAAAATGAAATGCAGTGTAATTGACTTAAATGGACTACTCATTGAAAAAAATGTATAATTATTGGATTCAGAATTTTAATATTCTTCTGATGACACATTATTTATATGCATATATACTTTACATATATGCATGTACATACACCTTCACACAGATATATAGATTAAAATGGAATAAAATGTACTGGCTAGGCTCAGCTGTCACACCTTCTACTGCTTTATTTCATTAATTTATTTTATAGTGCCTAAATGACATGCATGTATAGTTTTCTGCATTATATCTTTTACTTCACCTTTTTCATTTTTTCGGGTATCAGTGGTGTAGAAAAATGCCTAAAACTCTAACAGTCAGTAAAGTGCTAAATGGGAATTACAACTGAGCTGACTTCTGTTGTGTTTTTAGTTTCTTTTGTGGAGGCTATATATACTTTTTATCAAGGGATTAATAAGAATTTAATTATCCATGCATTTACAGTATCTGAATTTCTGAATATGTATTCATGCAGGTCAATGTCTTTAAGGGCACATTTTTTAACTATACATAGAAATCTAAATAATTTGGTACCTATAATGAACTCTAGACACCACTGTTTTCAGTTGTGATGGATTTTGGATTTGAAACTACTTGGCTAATAATAAACCTTATTTTAAAAATAAGATCTTCTGTATATTTTTTATTACCTATATTATTTCTAATTATTATTTCTAATTTCACTAAAAGGGGACAGGAAGAGTGTCAGGAAGCACACAAAATTATTTGGAACTTACACTAAGTTCTAAAGCTCAGAGATATATAATAGTGAACAGAGATATATAATAAATAATGCAAGTGAATTCTTCCTGACAGCCAAATACTATCTTTGGTTATATTCAATAACTATTTTGCTTAATCACTGAATAAGTGGTTCTCAGACAATTTGCTGTATACTCCACTGTGAATCACCCAATCACTTATCTCAGTTTGAATGATGCCTCATGACAATTTCATCCAACTATGCCAAATTTCTGACCTTCAAGGTCAATACATAATCTACACTTGTTGAATTTGCTTATTGCATGTAGCATAATGTTATAGTTTTCCTGATACATTGAAGTAAGCTTGGATTTATTCCAGCATGACTCAGAAAAAGCATCTTCAGATTAAGGTGTTTTGTTATGTTTTTATTGGGAATTATATTGCTGAAACTTCATATCTGCCTGCACATATATTGCTACAATTATAAAATATAGTAGCAGTTGATATAGGAGAAAATTAAAGAAAGCCCCAACCCCCCAAATCCAAAACAACCCCAAAATCCTGTCAGTCTTAAAGGTCCTTTCAAAACACCTTAAAAAGGAAAAAAAAACAAGCCCAAAAACAAAGTCCAAGAATGAGTACATTAGCTGTACAGTCATAACCTAAATGAACAGGAAACATGAGGAAATCCCCATTCAATATCCATCTCCAGTCACATCCACTTTGCAGCAATTAAAAGAATTGTGAGATACAAATAAAAAACAATTGGTCTCTTCATCTGCAATTAACAAAAGTATGCATGTGTATATACATACAGATAGATGATTGATAGATAGATAGATAGATAGATAGATAGATCAATAGAGATATATGTATGTATGTATGAAAACTGAATTAAACTAAACCAAAACCAAGTACTCGCTTAAATGTGCCCCTCAGACATAACAATGACACTTATTCTCTGAAACCATAAACTTATACAGGACCTCTTCAATCTCATAATGAGAACATTCTTTACAAAGTATGTCTGCCTTGTTTGGGTAAAGAAGCATATTTATTTTGTCTAGCCATCTCATGGTAGTTTATCAGAATTTATTATGAGTAATATATGATTTGTTTGTTTATTTGTGGGTTTGGATTTTTCTTTCTTCAGAGCAGCACTGACAACAGTTTCGCAACACAAATTGTTTCATAGTTGACAAATCAGGTTAATTACCATTTGAGCTGAGCGATCAGCAGATCACAAATTTTGATAGCAGTGCTAAAAAATGGAAAGTGAACTCTTAGATTCTGTCCACAAGGTTTTCTTGATGTCAGATTTGCAATATGTGTACTGCTTCATGTTTCCATATTTACTGTGTATAATATAAGGTAGGAAAGAATGAGAAGATTAAAATTTGGTCGAAAGATTGCTTTTTTTTTTTTTTTTTGATAATCCATTCAAAAAGTGCGCAGCATTTTCCTGATGATCTTTTGAAAACTTAAGCAATTGCTTGGAAATAAGCAATGTCAACAGGGAGGAATTTACTATGGGAAACAAAATAATTAAAAGACTGAAGCAGAAGCAGAAAGGTACACTTATGAGTGCTTTCCAGCTCTTGAAGAAGCAGGCATGTTTTTAAATTCTCTTCTCCCCACTAAGTATCCTTTGATATAGCTGACACTTCCCTTTAGAAGGTGGCTTGACTGAGAGTAAGCATTTTAAACGTAGGGGGTTTTATATACTTTGTTAATATAATTTAGAATTTTTCAGAAAATTACTTTTAAATGTCTTTATAAATGAGCAATACTACTTAAGTATGCATATACTGCTGCAATGAATTTCTGTAATGAGAGCTGTGGGTATTTTTCTTAAAACATCTCAGTTATAAGCCTAGGTAAAAATGCATTTAAATGTTGTAATAAAAATACCACAGATATTTTTCTGTGCTGCAATTTGTTAAAATCTTCCATTAGCGTTCGACAGCCCTCTATTTATTATCTTTGTAGCTAATAGATATAGTGTACTCAATTTCTTGCCCTCTAAGGAAGTACTGGCAATATGTTCTGACCTATAATATATACTTAAGGGTTCAGTAACTTTTTAGGAACAGTCATGGAGACTTTATTAATCTCTAATAAACTCAGCTGTTCCACTTCATTTCATGGCTGAATATAACAATATTTGCATCCAAGACTAATTATAGAAAGCAGAGCAGAACAGTCAAAATTATGCCCCTAGCATAATTACAGTGGGTTTTGTTTATATGAATGTCTTTAAACAGCACCCAGCTATGGAATAGTTTTCTTTCTGTTCTGGTTATTTGTTTCTGAGAAATTACATTTAAATTACTAAAAGAAAAATATTAAAGTGAGATGGCAACCACAATTTAAATCTGATTGCAAGAACAGCTAATGCTCCAATGTAAAGAATAGTAAAAAAAAACCCAACCCAAACCAAAACAAACAAAAAACATATAAAAAAAGCCAGGAATAGTAACAAAGTCCTCTACACAAAAGTCACTTGAAAGTCATTTTTTATTCTTGGGGTCCTGTCTGTGTTCTGCCATTAATTTACTGCTATTAGACCATGAGTATATCATGAAAAGCATTGTGCCTTACTTGTTCATACAAGTTTCTGTTATATCTAATATTTACAAGACAACAATTATAAATGTATTCTTCAGAAGATACTATAGAGAGCAGCTAGAGTATTAAAATGCTTAACCTTTCCCATTTATGTTATAGAGAAAGGAACTAAAGTATGAGTCTAAGGGGCACTATAACAATAAAATAATGGAAATAACAGTCCTAATATATTTCTGCAGTAGAGATTAAACATCTGGGATGTCATCTGAGCAGATGTGGTAATTTTCAATGCTTCAGTAAGAGCAAGTATTGTATAAAGTCTAATTCATGTATGTAACTCCAGTCTGTGCTCTTCAAAAAATGTAAACTTTTTTGTTTATGCTTCTCTCAGTTTCCAAGCACCAAAAATGGAAACATAAGATGGTGTATTAACTTATTCGAATACATAAACCTCTTTATTATCCTAACACTAAAGATATGATGGGTTTTAATATATTATTCATTAATTATGAATGACTTGGAGCATCATGCACATGCTATATAATGCATAATGCATGAGGAATTAAACAAGACTCAAATGCACAGAAAAGGCTCTGTTTCTCTTTTGTTTCTTTAATCCACTAGTTCAAAGATAAAGAATTTATCTATGAACAGAGATTCTAATGCAAGCTCCAGCTTGTGGATTTTGCAGCTGCTCTAGAAGGACTTGGAATATACTTGGAATACACCATCACTTTTCATTTTGTAACACCTTTTATCTGAAGATCTCAAAGTGGTTTTCAAGTTGAATAAAACACACCTTACAAGAGTAAGTGATACACATAAGGGATGTACAGGAACTTGCGATCTCCCATTCTCCTTTGAAGTTAATCTCTATCATTGCTCTTTAAATGTTTGTGGCAGCACTGTAGTAAAGTTCAACAGGCTGCAGACCTCCCTCTCTTCTCCCCTGTTTTCCAGCTTTATAAATATTCAATTAAAAATACTGGAATTCAAAGAGACATCTTGCAACTGAATTGCAATTTGTTTAAAGCATTAGAATTAGTGTCCTCAGCTGATGAAAAATGTCAAGAAATCTGAATTAACATATATGGCTAGAAATCCAATTTCATGTTTTTTTGCTAAAAGAAATAAAACCAGATTAATCCAGCAAAGCAAATTATTGAAAATTGTGTTACACTGTGCCAAACAGAGATGTTGCATTCCTGTGGGACTGGAAACAATTTAGAAGGTCAGCAAAATCTGAAATACTTCAGGTGAAATGAGTACTTCTTTATGAAAATTAAGTCAAATCATCCTTAAAGGCAAATCATCCTCAGATTCATATTTGGCTATTTGAGCTTTCTCCATGTAAGTATGATGACCACAAGTTAGCCATTCATCTACATATGGTTTCAGGAAAATTATTAAGTAAATATTTTGAAGGCATTTCTCTGCCATAATACCAAAATTTTCCACTGCTGTCCTTCTACAAATCCACTATTAATACTAATGACCTCAGCACTGAAGTGTTTTTATAAACAAAGGCTGCTGCAATGTTATCTGTCAGACAACACTACCTCATTAATTATTCTATACTAAGTTACTACCACTGTTTCCCAAATCATTTCACTATGAGGACAATAAACTGATGGAAATGACAAAGGAAAATAATAATAACTGTATTTTCTTTTCTGGTTTAATATTAAGGTAAGGTCTGTTTAGTTTTCTGGGTTTTTTTGTAAACACAGCACTATTCAGTTTTATTATTAAGGGTTGCTATAGTTTTACTTTTTACAAAGTAAATTATAAAGCCTAAACATGCTAGTATTTATCAATGCAAAGTACACCTTCTTATAACAATTATAGCTCTTGGGTAGAACCACTGACTTTTAAAAACTGCAGTTTCTAAGTCTTATGCTCATAGTTTTTAATTCACTGAAAAAAAAAAAAAAGAGATCAATGTTTCATTCAGCCTTTTATTTATGTAATGTGAAGCCTTTGGTCATATGCTGTGAGTTACTTAAAACCATACTTTCCAATGTTCTAGTTTGCCAGATGATATAAACAGTCAAGCAGTCATGATACTAACCAGACATGTTTGCTCAATCTTTCCAACAGCCACCTGCATTTCCAGATTTTCTTTGAGATGTGAATATAATTTTTGCCAGGAAAAGAGCAACCTAGTTTGACTTCGTAGCTGACACTGCTTTGCGCTAGGGAACCTCCTGAGGTCCCTTCAAATGCAGACTAAACACAACCAATATAATTCTACAGTTCTGAACTACAACTATCTATCTGGATTTACTAAATTCTGGGACTAACATTTATTTACCTCTGGAGTAAAAGTCCCATCAGGCTTAACATTTCCCATTTTGTGCTGTCAGGAAATTGACTGCTGTATGAAATCTCCTAGTTAAAAAACCCAACACATGCATACACACACACACAAAAAAAAATAAATCAGACCAACCACACATGCTCCCCCCCCCCAAAAAAAACCCAAACAAACCAACAAAACAACCCCCCCCCAAAAAAAAAACAACCAACCAAAACCAAAATCAATATGGACCAGAGTCCAAATGGGCAACCATATTTTAAATTTTAATATTGTCTAAGGAAGCTATTTCAAGAATAAGAAAAATAGTAGAGAACAGACTGCATATACCTAGTGAAAATAAACAAGCTCCATGTTTAACTTACTTCACAGAAATAGTTTTCCTCTCACGTTAACATGAGGTTCTTTTTCTTGGTGTATCTTGCTAGAAGAAGGGGTTTACAGGTTCCTCAGTGTCACTGTTCATTTGAGATTAGCCTGACAGAGATACCTTTTTTTTTTATTATTTTTTAGTTTCTAGTGGCCTTCATGCAATCTCTGCAAATGCTTTTTCTAACACATTTAAGATAACTAATCTGGTTCTTGAAAAGAAAATCCTTTCAGCAGCAAAATCTCTGTTGCGAATTGGTAGCATTTGCTACACTGGCCACACTGCGCTAACAGCTTTAATCACTTTCCTTGGAGTCTTATCTTGGAACATAACTTTGGTACTCATTGCCAGGCTTGGATTTACTGGATGGAAATAAAACTGTCTCCATGGTGTGGCTTATATTCTCTACTCTGCCTATCATCTCTGCTCTTCTTGGAGAAACATTATTCTGTGAGCTTTCACGTTTCATCTAAGATCATGTTGCATTATTAGACTTGCTTGGAATGTACAGCTTTTAGCTCTGCATTTTGTTGGGCTTCACTACATTGTCAAATATGTCTGCTTCCACAAAGATTGTCTTAGGTATTAATTCAGATGTCAGATAAATTATGTGCATAACAAAGTACAAATTCACAAGTGAAAAAAATAAAGATACATTTTTTGGCAATGGAAAATAATGAGCTTGGGACAAACTTCTAGTGAGTGTGTCCACCAATAAACATATGTGCCAATTTGCACCACTCTTAAAATAGACAGATGTCTCTATGTTCAGTGTTTCAATATTCCTGTATTTAATTTGTTGTTTGTTTGTTTGTTTGTTTTTTTACTTTTATTTTCTTAATGTTTGGAAAGAATATTCTCTGGTCTTGCATTGTTTTGAGGCAAGTCTTGTTAGTACTCTGAAAAGCATCTGTGAGTCCCATTTGTTTTAACTTGCTTTCTTGAAGACATGAAACTGTTCAAATGCTGCATTTGTCAGCAGATGTTTGTCTTATGACCACCAAAAAAAATGTTTTCAATGAAATGCAAGAAATGCGCAGAGGTTTCACAAATACTATGCTTAATGAGAACAGACAAGCTGTTAGCTGACACAGGTTCTGCTATTGCAATCCAGTGAGGAAAAGACTGGATTTTTTTTTGTCACCTCTAGTATGTCAGAGAATCCTTATAGGGGAAAGATATCAAGGATTTTCAAAAAATGATATTTAATATGATCTTTTATTATTAATGAAAAATCTGTAAATTATTAAAACCCCAAACATACAGTATTAGGTTTGATTAATTCTTCTTTTTATATACCTGCTACATATACATTTGCTATCATAGTATATGACTAGAGCTTTTAAATATCATTTCTCTCTTTATTCAGATTTGCTAAAAAAAGTGTGTTCTAAATATAGCAGATATATTTGAATAGTAGTACCCTCAGACAGCTGTTCTGACAGCTGTATTCTGTGTGATCTTTCACTAACAGTTTGCCGTTCAAGAAATATTCTGCTCCTTCAGAAATCAGAAGAAAGGTACTTGGTATCTCAGCGATAAAATAAGAGAGAGATGTTTGCTGTCCACAGGCCCTGGGATGGCCTGAGAGATGTTCCTTGCTTGGCAAAGTATAGCTACTATTTATGTATCTATAAGAATTGCCTTTCTTGGACTTATTTTTGTCCTGGATGCCAGTCTTGATGTGCTGTTTCCTGGAGAATGAATCATATTTCTTTTAGTGGACCTGCTTCAGTGAATGGGAGTTTAGTGGTGCACTGTGATCATATGTTCCTTCATAGGCGTACAGAGCCTTGGCAGGCATTGACTTTTGAGTTCTGTCTCCTGTGCAGGACTGAAGTAACAGGCCAACTACTGTGTATGTCAATATGAACATGAGTCTTATTTCAGGGTTAGGAACCAAGAAGGAACTTTGCCACACACTAGTGATTCAGACATAAACTTAAAGCTGTTTTCCTGGTTCCTCAGCTTCCATCAGGCACAGACTTTCCCATAAATATTTTTTTTTTCTTTCTCTGTTCCAAAACCACATTGATACATCTCAGTTTTATATATATCCTTTGGAATGACATCCACCATATCTCCTCTTAGCACACTTTGTTTACAGGGAGACATGCAAGCTTGCTTTAGGAGTCTTGCTGCTTCAAGAAGTTCAAGCTCTAGTAGAGGTTTCACTGCTCTGATATCACTTTAGGAGGCAGGCACGACTATAACAGATTTTCTCTCATAAAAGCAGATGTTCAACAATCAGATATAAGGTATTCATTAGCAATTAGCTTTATGAAGAATCTTGGTTAAAATCATTACTGTATAAAGTCAGCATGTGCACTTTAGTAGAGGAGTCTTTTAAACAAACTTTCTCCTGAGGGCTGCTCAGTTAGCCACATTTTTTTTCTCTCTCCTTTAAGTTGCCTTCCTCAAGTCTAAAGTCTTGTGACTTCACTTTGTGTGAGATCAAATTATGATTTTTTTTTTTTAATCAGCCTTAAAACAAGGCTTTGAGATACAGTACCCTGTGTCAGCTCTGATTCATCTGACCCTGACAGGTGAGTAATCACAGCTCTTGTCATCAGGAGTCTCTGACTGTACTTAAGATGGCCTTCTTTACTTCTGTTATCTTTGCAAAAGTTAGTGTTTGAAGCATATTTTTTAACTTTTTTACAAATGTCTAATATATTCAAAGGTGTGGTCTTTCGGATAAATTCTCTAAATGTGATAAGTAACTGTGATTGAAGGGAGAAGTTTCCCTCCCTTCCCACTTGCTGATAATTCACTTATGAGCTCAGGTTCTTACCAGAGTCTCAAATAAGCCAGTTCAGCTGAGAACAAACTCAGAGCAGAGGCCTGTTTTCTGCTAGTTTAGTTCTCTGAATAAGTGTACTGTGGAGACAGATGAGCACTGATGCTGGGACAAGGGAAGCAATTGGTGCTGAGGAACTGGGAGCAAGAGCAGAGGGATGGAGTGGCCCCTTTGGCATCAGCTCACTGCTGCAGTAGCTCAGCTTTCCTTGCCGTCGCTTGTCCAGTTACCTCTTCTCACTAGGGTCATTTACTTACATTCAGCTTTCTACTGTCCGACTTCACTACACTGAGACATGTTTTTTTATTCAATCTTTCCTGTTTTATTTTACTTTCCTGTAGTCAGGCTGTTTGCCTGAAACTAATTGGTAGGTTCATCTGAAAACAGTCAATGTCATGACTTATAATAACACTCCAAGTGTTTGCAAGAGTGAATCACAGCTTTCTTTCTCTGCTTTTTTGCATTCATTGTTGATGTAGCCCACTAATATTATGTATTAAACCTACCAATAACCATGTTAATATCAAATATTTGTCAATTATTACAGAGAAGCCCCAATTCCATCCTATTCAGCTTGTGTGTGAGTGTGTAGCAAGAAACAATCAAATAAGCACTCTAATGAAGCAATACAGAAATGCAGCAGTAAATTGTTAATAATTGGTATCCTAATATTTGAATAACTTATTAAGAAGTCTAAAATTATCCAGGAAAATAAATAATCACCCACAGTCAAGTGCCTTTGATTCTTTTTAAGAAGAAAGTGTCATGTTATGTGCTGCAATGCAAAAATAAGTATTGAAGAGATGAGAGTAATTTCAAATATAAAAAGTTAAACGAGTGCTACAGTGCAGTCCATTGTTCTGGATACCACTGCCAAACAGTGAGCCAAAAAATAATTTAAAAATTAATACTATAAAAATTTTTTCCCCTGAATGTACTCTTTTATGCTCAGATTACACGTATATAACAAACTAATATGCTTTCCACACGTTATCTAAATGAGCTACAATTTTTGCTATTGGTTTGCAAATGTCTCCACTGTGTTAGCAGCAGATAACAATATGGCTTACACTGAATCAACATAAAGATTAGATGATTATGGGATATTTTGTCAAACAAAGGACACCACATGCTTTTATTTAACATTTTGCTCCATATGTCCCTTCCCTGATAAACTACTTACGAAGTTAAAATGTAGATGTGTACTTCTAATTTTGAAAAAGACTAATTTCATAATTTCATTTTAACTGCATTTAGGCTCTTCCCGTCCTATACTAATGTTTCCCAGAATATATGAGAATCTTTGAAACAGGCTACAGAACAAATTTTAAACATATGTCTTATGAAAACTACTAGTGTTTTAAGATTATTTGGACACCCACAAAGTCTAAAAGATAATTTTAATAGTTTATCAAGACTTCATGACCACGTCCCATGTTGAATTCTCTTGGAACTACAAATTAATCTTTAATTAGTCCTATAGGGGCTGATGAAAATTCCAAGTATGCATCAAGGACTGTCTTTTCAGCTTCAATGACTGCTGAGAGTATGGCTTTTAGATATCTCTTATGCTGATGTCCTCAATTATTGGAACATAGAGAAATCATGCCTGTAAGTGCACAAGATGTATTTGACAATATCAGATGTGTAATTAATATTGATTTAGAAACTAGAAGGTGGCATTTTCTGAGCTTGAAAGGGCCTAGATGACTCCCTATTACTTGTGCTGAAACATTTCAGCATGTCTGCGCTGCAGGGTTCAGTACAGAATAAAGGTATCTGAGTTCGTATTAAAATAGCTTGAGCAGGTGCTTGTGGCAATCTAACCGTCACAGCATAGAGCTCAGCAGGAGCAAATTTATCCAGCTTTTCAGCTGGATGCAATCCACAATATAGACACAGTATTAAATATAGATTGGGATTCATAAAACTATGATATTTGTTATTTGTTAGAAAAATTAATGTAACTCAGCTAAAGCTACTGAGAAAGAATTGAAGTAAATCCATTTCTGAGGACATCAGCAGTTCATAGCCTATAAACAGACATCTTCACAAGCAAATCCAAGTTTATAATTTTCTAAAAGGTAACAGTTGACTAGAAGAAAGTCAGTAAGAAGGGATAGGGCAGGGGGGAGGAGAATATAGGTCACGGAATATGTAAGTCGGTTCTTTGAGCAGGTTACAGGAATGGTAAGACTATTAGATATCTGGTTTGTCACCACATGAGAGCCTGTCACAAATGTCAGGAAAGAAACTTGTCCATTAAAAAGTTCCTTAGTTCTTTTCATCTTCTAGGCTTTGTATATTTATACATGAAGGTATTGTAAGTACATAAAAAGGACTGTGCCAGATTATAATGGAAAGCTTTGTTATCTCCAACACTGACCTTTCCAGGACAAATATGTATATTTTTTTAATACAATATCTTAAAATGAGAATTCCTTTTTCATATTTTCGGTTGCTTTTAAGCAGTTTGCCCTGGGATTAGTCTTTCTGAAAAAGCTCAGAAAAATATGAAGGAAGAAAACACAGGTTTGTTCACATGAGCAATTACTTTGAATTGCACTGTCCAGGAAGCCCTAGATGCCAAGAGCTGGAATGAAGACTAGGTGTGATTGATACATTTTTGCCCATGGCAGAAAATATGCATTTCATTATTTCTGTGAAGTTCTGACTAAATTAAGATTCTTTACTAACTTTTATACATCTAAATACACAGAAATATGTAAGACTACTGAAAATGTGATTTTAACGCATACTGAAATGGTCTCCTCATTTCAGTGCCTTCATTCCTTCATTACAAAAATGAAAAAAAAAATACAAAACCAACAACTTACTTTTGTTGGAATACAGAGAAGCTATGTCAAAGGCTGGAAATCTAGGCAATTGCAAACAGAAAATTACATTAAACTAAGTTGCTAAACCCAACAAATATGTTTACAAATTTCATCGTTTAAAATTAGGAAATTACAGAATTATAGTCACCTGAATGAAATATTGCAGCTTTGAACTAGTTAAACTTGACATTAGAGGAATTTTTTGAAGACTTACATGTTATGGGACAAACTTTGAGCTGAGACATGATAAATCAGAATTCAGATGCTCTTAGGAAATACTGCCAGATCTTCCCACCTTACATAAAAACTTTTCCCTTCTAAAAACATTTACAAAACAGACAGGCCCTTCCTTAAAAGATCTGTCTATACCTCTTTCTGTAAGTTTCCTATCCTAAACATAAATGGTTCTTGTACCACATAGCTAAGCATGATCAGTAGAAACTTAACTGCTGCTACTGACTTTGATGTTTCCTGCTGAGATTCTAAAATGCTGAGCAGTGGTATCAAACTCTGGAAAACTTTTTTCCCAAGCACATGTAATCCAAATTGCTTTTTATTGTTAATTTTTAAGGTTGAATATACAAACCAAATTTTGGTGTAAGCTAATCTTGAATTAGGAAACAAAAAAAACCCACCTGTATTGCCCAATAATAAGTGCCCCCTTTGGGCTTATTGGATTTTCCCCTTATACATGTTGTTAATCGAGGAATACTGGATTAGTCTGTTCCAGCAATGAAATAACAAGGTTTCTAAGTAGTAGTATGCAAATTGAAAGTACTATTCTCTGAAAAAAGCTGTTTCCTCTCTTCTGATGCAGCAATGGACATAAAACTCTAGACAACAGAAACAAAAAGGGTGAAACAATATTCCTTTCTGTATTTCAAGGAAAATTTTAACATCAATTGGAATCAACACATGCAGATTTCTGTACTATTGTTGGAATTAGTACTTGGGGAAAAAGAATAGATTTTGAAATTCACAAAGAACTGAAATTAAGGGGTGATACCAGATAAGGAAAGCAGTTTGTAACAGGCAGACAGTCACCAGCCAGACCAGCTGTGGCCCACCAGCTTTGCCTCAGGCTCTTCATGAACTCAGTGCTTAGCTGACAGGAAACAGCTGACCTGGAGGTCAGTATTATTCTTAATATAAACAGTTAAAAATAAATGTGAAAGCACAAAAGCAAGAATGCTAGGATGTAAATTATCACAGGACCAGAAAGCTGAAGCTTGAGCTCTCTTGCACTACTCTCATGACACTGTAGCTCCACAGATACTGGAGAATTCAGATTTGATTCACACTGGACTGAAAGGGAAGACAAAGCTTTTGCAGGCTGAGATCTTTGGGTCATTTTGCAAAATATGATTTTTTTTACACAATATAAAAGTGAAGGTCTTACCCCTGATTGTTGACTGCTGAAGTTAAATACAATGGATCACATGGAAGAAACAAAACACTGGAAACATGCAAAAGAAATTAAAACTTCATGGCAGCAATTTACACTGAATGTACATTTCTTATTAATTAAATTAGTAATTCTTGACTAGTTTTGTACAGCCTCAGAGTAGAGAATGGATATCCATTGCCTTGAAAGGGAGAAGAAACCTCAGTGGTCTTTTGTCCTTTTCACTTATTAAAAATATTTATCCTGTTCTCTAACTTCCTCATAAAATTGTTAAATTTGTTCCTACAACTCATGAGAAAAATGATTTATTATTCTGGTGAAAAAGAGAAGTATGAGGTGACTGTTGTATGTTCTCAGCTTGTATTTAGAAAATTATTCTACTGCTGATCAGGAAGCCCTTAGTAAATTAATTCTTGATATACTTTAAGCAACTATTGCCAGCCAGACCAAAATGGTCTTTGCCAGACAAACATTAGGTATAAATAAAGCCACTACTGAAGGTGTTATGATCAGTCATCTAATGCTGATTAGAAAGCTCTGAGGAGAAAGGACAGGACTGATCCCTTCATCAGACTCATGTTATCCATTAAGGAACCGAATCCAATTCAAACAGAAAGATTCTAATGAAACGTAAATGAAACCACAAAGGCAAATGATATTGTTGACATTGTTATCAGTTAAACCCTGGTATCACTTTACCCAAATGATCCCTTATAAATGGACTGTAAAATAAAATTCAAAAAAAGTATTTTTGGCATTAGAGTGCACATAGAGAAAGGTGTACGTTAATACTTTTGTATTATCTGGAATACTCTATTGCTTCTGTTTCTAAAGTTTTATTCCTATTTTTAGTGATTAGTATTTCTTTATTTTCTATACCTATTTTTACTTATGCATCCATAACCACAGTGCAGGTGAGGGAAGAGCGATAAACATGTTAAATAGGATAAGTATTGTGAAGGCAAATATGAAGTGTGAGACTGAAAATTTCTGGATGGTGCTTAAAGGACCTTAATTTATTTTCTTGTGCAATACTATCTGCCTCTTGTGGAATCTGCTTCTGAACTGAATAAGACACACTATCTTCAGTTCTCTATGAGACATGTCAAAATGTAGCAGTTAGAAATATCTAAGTACCTTGCTGTTATAACTGAAACCTTTTCATGAAAGAGGAAATACTTCTTGAAAAAAAAAAATCTGAATTTATTTTTTTTTTTTTAGAACAGATATGAGAAATTAACTGGGAAGTCAGGGTTCTTTTCCTAAAATGCCAGTAAGCTTTAGCAAAAGTTATGTATATTTAAAACAAACAAACAAACAAACAAACAAAACTATCTTTCCTGTCCACTCTTTCTAGAAATGATATTAGGGCTTGTGACTGCTATCATATGATAAGCAGCATGTAATGACACAGACACGGTATTAAGATATTAAAGTAGATTTCTTCCATACTTATTCTCTTTGTATTGAGCTTCTCTTGATGTATGGTATGAATAAACATGAGAGGATAACCCTTGGATGTTACCACTTTTTTTTTTTTTTAAATATAGAAAATATTTGTGTATTTTCAGCCACAATAAAATATTTGTGTTTAAAAGAACAAAGGGTTCTGAAAACTAGGATTTTAGGAAGGAATCTGACTTTTTCTGGCTGTTATTTGTTTCTTCCAGTAATTAAGCTCTTCCATTAACTGGTTCTGGAAGGACTCCTTGATTTCCTCTGTTAATAATCAGGAATTATTCTCCTCTTCTGAACACACAGTGATGCCTGGGATTTGTCTGGACTTCAAATTATGGCAAAAGCTAAACACGTATTAAGTTGTTTTTTTCTGTTCACCACCTCCCCTACCATACATACAGTGTTTAGTCTGAACAAGTGTTATTTTGGATATCCCAAGGACCTGAGAGGTTATCACAGTGTATTTCTGATGGGATACATCAACACTGTGTCACAAAATCGTTTTACTTTTTTTTTTTTTTTTAGTAAGTTTGAAGCTGGTGTAAACCCATAAAAAATTATATCCTTAATACAGGAATTTAGGTCAACAGAGTGTGCATAAAACATCTTTTAAGATTTTTTTTTCAGAATGTTATAAAAAAAATTAATATTGCCTAGGATCTCATGAAGAAATCTAAAAATGTATAAAATAAAAATGTAAAATTTTGTTAACTAGTCAGTATAGGCTTAGCCAGTATAGATTATTCATAGCGTTATTGCACTTTTCATTTCAGACTTTAGCTTTTCTTCATCAGTTTTCACCAAAATAAAAAAGACATCTCTAAAACAGCAAGAAAAGAAAAAGAAGTGGTATAGGAGAATACTTATTTCCTGAAACAGTTAACATATAGAATGTATTAAAAAGGTTTGACTTTAAAAAATAGGATTAAAAGTTTGAAATGGTGCTGCTATTTAAGAGTTTTGTTGAGAATCAAAAGGTTCAGAATACAGGAGTGTGAAGCTGAGACAAATCTTAATCATCAAAAGACTCTCCAGTCTGCCAATCTTTTTGAGAATGTCTGCATACTGTTACTTGCTTTTAGACTTATTTTGTATACAAATTGGCAGAGTTACATATTAATATTGGAAAGCAAATTCAGTGAGACGCTTTCATGTTCATGGAAACCTTTAATCTTTATTTTGCACCTAACAACATTTTAAATCTAAGATTTGAGAATTAAGAAATAGTAGTCAAATTATATTTTTTTTTTCAAAAATGTATTGAGTAGATCATCCTCCTTAGCAAATTTATATAAAATTTAAAAGCACACAGAAACACACCTGTGAAAAAGTCTTTCAAACCCACTTTCTTCCTTTTTGTAGTAATACTCTCAAAAGGATCCTGTTTTCATAGGTATGCAAACTGCATATCAAAGAAGAAATGTTATCCCTGGGAAAAAAATTTCATATGAAGCAAAAAATAATGACTGCATCCTCAGCAAGTTTGCCGATGACACCAAGCTGTGTGGTTTGGTTGATACACTGGAGGGAAAGAATTCCATCCAGAGGGACCTTGACATGCTTGTGAGGTGGGCTGATGCCAACCTTATGAAGTTTAAGCATGCAAAGTCCAAGGTCCTCTACCTGGGTCGGAGTAATCCCAGGCACAACTACAGATTGGGCAGAGAAGAAATTCAGAGCAGTCCCTGCAGAGAAGGACTTAGGGGTGTTGGTTGATGAGAAAATGAAAATGAGCCAGCACTGTGAGCTAGCAGCCAAGAAAGCCAACCGTATCCTGGGCTGCATCAAAAGGGGCGTGAGCAGCAGGTCAAGGGAGCTGGTCCTGCCCCTCTGCTCTGCTCTTGTGAGACCTCACTTGGAGTATTGTGCGGAGTTCTAGTGTCCTCAACATAAAAAGGACATGGAACTGTTGGAACAAGTGCAGAGGAGGGCCACGAGGATGATCAGGGGATGGAGCACCTGCCAGTATGAATATAGGCTGAGAAAGTTGGGTCTGTTGAGCCTGGAGAAGAGAAAGCTATGTGGAGATCTCATAGCAGCCTTCCAGTACCTAAAGGGGGCCTATAGGGATGCTGGGGAGGGACCCTTCATTAGGGACTGTAGTGAGAGGACAAGGGGTAAGGGGTTCAAACTTCAGCACGGAAGTTTAGATTGGATATAAGGAAGAAATTCTTCACTGTAATGGTGGAGAGGCACTGGAATGTGTTGTCCAGGGAAGTTGTGAATGCTCCATCCCTGGCAGGGTTCAAGGCTGTGTTGGACAGAGCCTCATGTTGGCATGGTTTAGTGTGAGGTGTCCCTGCCCATGGCAGGGGGAGTTGGAACTAGATGATCTTAAGGTCCTTTCCAACCCTAACTATTCTATGATTTTATGATTTATGAAAAAGAGATGACAGTAGTGGAAAACAGATGGCCATAGCAGATATTACTCTATAAGAAAGCAGCAGAAAGGATTTGTTGTTGAGTAAATTAAATTACTGTTATACATAGTGTCCTGGGGGAAGAAATGAGATCCATTATGTTGTTGTATGTTTCTTTGACTATGGTATTCACCGTAGGGATCTTGTTCTCCTTTTCTGACAGATAATCACACAATGATAAGGAATTTTTTAATGTTAAGATATCTCTAATCATGCAGGCAAAAAAAAAAAAAAAAAAAGAAAAAAATATGTGAGGGGAAGCAGAAATGCAGTAAGAAGCAGTGTAACTAAAGCCTTGCAGAGACCAGAGAAAAACGGAACTCTCTGCTTACCCCCCAGTATCCCACCCTCAAGATCATGCAGATGTACTAAAACAATGGAGGAAAATATTAATACGAGTTCCAGTCAAGAAATGCCAAATATACTAGATGAAAGAAAAGTTAATAAGAGGAAAGGAAGCAAGTGTTATGGTGACAGAGAAATAAAAGTTAATATTAAAGCTAAAGATAATTTATTTCTATTATTTTGGTAACGAATGCAGTCTAATTTCCATTTTGGCTGTACACCCTTTGTATTCATCTGTTTCTGAAAACACTTCATATTTTGTTATTTTTCTGGCACCACTAATGATAGCAAAGTCATTGGAAACAGATTTATAACAAGCTGCCACATTAACCATCTTGTGGAATAGGCTAAGAAATAAGTTCCAAAAGATGAGGTACATCTAAATTTCATTTAGTTGACCTGTTATCTTCTTTTGTAAATATTTTAGACTAATTTATTTCTCTGCTGAATTAATGGTCTGGTGTTTCATTTGAACCCCACGAAAGTCAGCATTTGTAAAATAAATATATATTAATTCTTTCAGTTTCTCTGAAAAATTTGTTTGGAGCATCTTCTTTCAATCAGGAAACAAAAACAAAAACAAAAACCAACCGACCAAACAAAGCCAAAACCAACAAATGGTTCCAAAAAATCCACAAAAATAAAACAAACAATCAAAAAAAAAAAAGAACCAACAAAACCACCCTACAAAGAAATTTTATTATAATATCCAGCTGATACTGCTCCAAAACACTATTTCAGCTTCAAGTATTAAATGGGTGAGAGAGCTGATGTTTGGAACACTCTGAAAGCTGAAAATGTGGCAATAAAAACACAAAGCATAATAGAAATTATGGCCAATTCAGTAATAAACCATAATCACCACTGATCCATACTTACATTCATTCTCTTCTTCCTCAACTTGCTAAATAAAAAATTTCACAACCTGACAGGTAAAAATATATGATAAAGTAGGGAATTAATTTAATTATTCAGTAAAAAATTCAAGCCTGCATTTTGCTTGTGACTCCCAGGAGACATTGACTGACATATCTATTATGTGAACCACTACTGATAAACTATCTTTTTAATTCAGTTTTTTTCACAAATCCACTTTGATAGAAATGAACATGCTTACAAGGCATATAATTCCTTCTTTACACAGAGTATAATTACTAAAGGAATTACTGATCTAAATCTACATAGTCATTAATTGAAAAAGCTCATCTTTCAACAAAGAACATTCTAACAACCTTCAAACACAGATGGCAAACTTTGCTTTAAGAGTTTTTTCCTTTTTTTATTTACAGCACTTTTTAAGTTCCAAGTCCATGGATATATTTGCTGAAGTTGCTAGACCTTTATTTTATGATAAACTTTTATCTCTTTGTTGTAATGCGCAAAGGGATTCAAATGCAATGTTTTATTCATTATTCAAAGCCCAAAGCTCTGTAAAAGCCTCTGAAGGTTTTTTTTTGTGCGATTTTTTTTCTTTTTCTTCCCTCCCTCCTTCCCCTCTCTCCTTTTTCAGCAATCAGCAACAATACGGCTCTTGTGATGCTCAAAATACAAGTGGTGTTTTTTTTGTGGTGTCAAGAATTCTGCCTTCTGAGTGACACTCCTGGGGACTCTAAAACGAGATCTGTAGTTGGGATTATTTGGCACTGAAAAGCTTAACTCAGCTTCTACTCTCCACTCTTTCATGAGAGCAAGGAGCAAATGTGAAAGGTTGCTGCTAGGAATTTGAAAGGTTTGTTTCTCTTCAGTAGTCTGAACTCATCTTATGTTGCCAGAGAATAGAGTCCAGAGCAGATAAAAGTCGTTCATTACACTGTGAAACACAGCTTGTTTTTTTAGAGAGAACAAAGAAAATGAGTTTAAAAAAAAAAAAGTAATAAGAATTCTAGATTATTATAATACAATCTGTTTTCTCTGAAACAGAAGAAATAAATGCCATATAAAATTATGTCAAGTTTCTTTACATTTTTCAGTTGAAACTGTGAGGGGTCATGAAAATTAGTCATGAAGACTGGTCTTTAAAAATATTTTCTTACTAAAAAAATGAAACAGTTTTAGACAGATTGCTTCCAACATTCTTATCTTCTTGTACTTTTTAATAATGAAACATATTTTAAAGCTAACATTCATATTACTTATATTTTTACACAATTTGGAAGTTAACAGGCCAAAATATTATTACCAAGTGTATTACCCAGTATGACCTTCTATAGAATTTGGACCCATGTTTTACCCAGTTACTCCTGCATTAAACTTGACTAGATATGCTTGATTAGAAATGTCTTTCAATCAACTTTTATGATTCAAGCTGAGAATGTTACATGTCCTACATGTCCTACAAAAAAGGTGCAATGCACATCACATTAGAACATGTCTCTAGGATTTAGAAGTGCCAGAATACTGAAAAATTTACTTAAAGGGACAGATCACATGTCAGGAATTATTGGGAAGGCATTTTCATAGGGAGAGATGTCAGTGGAAAGGAGGTTTGTAATGATGGCAGAGAGGCTGTTCAACACAACTTATCTGGGAAGCAACTGATCCTGAGTGAAACCAGGTCATTATAACAGTATAGGTTCTTGCTTTCCTTTAAAGACAGTTTGAAGCAAGGGGAAGTAACAAGGTGTGTCATAACTGAAGAAAGAAATAATCTCTTTTTCGCTTTACCATAGAAACTCAAACATCAAAGGGATGTTAACTCCTTTCCACACTAAGAAAGTCCAATTAAGGTGACAGAAGAAATATTTGTAATGGTGAGATTGTTTCAGCTCCAATTGTCAGGCAGGTTCACTTCTGATGTGGAGGAGAGTAACATCACGGTGTTGGCAAAAGAGTACAGGATTAATGGGAAGAACTTTGAAGAAGAAGATTATGAGTGAGAAAATTTAATATGAGGCTAAAGCCAACTTTTAGAGACAAAATTATTCTCAAAATTACTAAGTGCCCACTCTGTCCTGCTTTGTTACAATTCAACAACTGGATTTATTTCCCAAGTGAAATAATTTCATTTTGTTTGTGATCCTGGCATGCAACAATTTACTGAAGCCTTCTTTGCCTCAGTAGACCTGTTTAGGTATAGGGGTCTATTTAAGTATGTACAATTAGGTTTCAGGCAACTTTTTTTTTTTTTTTTTCTTTAATGCATTTATTTACATTTGAACTGAAAATTATATTACTTTTTCTTTTGTATTGGCTCATTAACAATAAACGCTGATGTCAAGTTGAAGAACATAGAAAAGTCCCTAAACTGAAGTAAACTTATTCTTATACATCGGTGTCCGGATTAGAGTAACTTTACAGATGCCTAAACACATCCTTTTGTCCTATGTACTTGTAATAATCTTGTGATGAATGATTAAAAAAATCAGGCAAAAGCAGGCAGTAAATAAATAAAACCTAATTATGGTCTTAATAAATAATTATTCTGACACACAAACTCAACTAGAGCTTAAAAGCATAAATCAGATAATTGTTTATATTCCCCTCCTATAATACATGTATAATAAATGTGGAGACACAAGATAGTTTTTAGTGGGAAGTTAAAACAATTTTTTTAACACCTAATTTGGACTAATATTCAGTTTTGTTATGCTCAAACTAGAATAAACGCAATGCATTACAGCTTTTGTTTTATAGCATATTTTTTTTTCTTCTACGTCCTGTACAGTCCCATATTGTCAGCAAAATGAGTCATACAGAAATTGCAAGAATTTATCATTGGTTCTCCTATACAAACAGGACCAGAATTTGAATGTAACATATAAGGCTATGGATCCTAAGCTTGGTCACTACAACACCATAATACTCAGACTTTGGGAATACTTTATGTGATCACACTCAACTCCTCCTGGTGGAAACTTAATATCTGATATTTGATCTTTCAGCCTGAGGGAGGTGAGGCTGCAACAGCTTCGTGTCCCAGGTCCAATAAGTCTCAAAGCGGAAAATGTATTGCCATTAGGCACATGCACACAGAATACATGTATCCACTGCATGCATATACATGGCTTGCCGCCTGGGTAGCAGACAGGCACAAAAAGCATTCACATGAATGCACACTTCACCAATGGCCTCATCCTGCTCCATTCTCTGGTTGAACAGGGTGGAAGTCCACTACTAAGAAACACGCATACATATATAGATGGCGTTTTTTACACTCGTTCCAGCCTCTCCAGTTGCTGGCAGGCAGACACGCTCTCCAGGCAGTCCCAGTCTGCTGCTGGCATATGAACAGAGCCTCACTCACTCTGCTGCACCATAAACAAACAGGCCCATGTAGCCAGTGATCTGACTCAAGTTGCTGGTGCTCAAACTCCTCATATGCACACATGCACATCAACAGAGAGCCCCTCACCTGCAGAAGTTATAAGAAATGGAGCATCATTAGAATACAGTACAGACTATGCTTATCAGTTGTGCTTCGCATGGCCAGACAAGCATATCAAATAGCAAACTGCCTACATGTGACCAGTCATTTTTGTCCCCCTTACCACTCTCTTTTCCCACAATTATTCCTCCTGAAATCACCTAAGTCCATCCCTTTGCATAGAAGAAAATTTCCTTCACATACCCCCCAGAAATAAAGGAAAAATCAGGTTCTAATTAGAAAACATTTCCCTTTTGTTAAATTTATTTTCATAGGTAGCAGTAATCCCTCTGAAATCAAAAGAATGGGATGCATGAAAGAAGGAAGGCTTGCACAAATGTTCTTCAAGGCAGGGGCAATATTCTTTTCCTCTTCCTACACCTTTCATGCATTCCTTCAGAACTATTTAGCTTCCATAATTCTGCTGATGAGAGTGAAGCATAATGATAATAATTTTAGTTTCAGAAAGTGTTACATTCTTGGTAGGTAGGTAGGTACAACACAGTCCTAGATACACAAATTATTCTAATTTCTTTTCTTTCATTCCTTCAAACTTTTGCTAAATGTTTGTATTTTTAATCTTTTACTCTTTTGTTTGTTTAAAACTATTCTGTTCTCTAAATATTTTCTGCTGATACATCATGATTGTCTTTCCATTTATCTGTGGACGTTGTAAGTTTGGGTTAATCAACTGTTCACACTGCACTTGACAGAGAAAACTAGAACTTCTGAAAAGGGAAGAAAATGCCCTTTTTAATATATAATTGTTATGAAAAGGTATATATCAGATTATTAGATGTCATAAATTCTGAGGGAAAAATATTGTGATTTTGGAGTCTTACTTATCTTCATTCACTTTTATTATCACTATCTTTCTGATTTTTCTTTGTAACCTCTCTTATTTTAAGGCTCCTTTCTGGAAGAATATTTAGGTATCACCTATACTAAACTCAGCAGTGTGGTTTTGTTCCTATTTAACCTTAAATACCTGGCTTTAGATGCTACATAAAACCACATATGCAGAAGTTTCAGTAAAATACAAAATACCTTCCCATTCTTTGTCACAATTTTATTGCAAAGCTAATTTAAAAAAAAATACCGTCCTCATTTCTTCAAACAAGAGATATTTCTGGAAAATTTAGTAACCATTTCATTATGGTGTTCACAAGTATTTAGTCATCCTAAAGAAATACATTTATGTAAAGTCTTTTGAAATAGCTGAGACATGACATTTGAATTACCTTTGAAAGTGCTCTTAGGAATTCTTTATGTTCCTTTGGAGCTACCAACATAGAAATACAACCTTAAGGCACTATTGTCAGAAGGAATCATCCTTAAGATATTAAAATTCACTTTGAGACTTTTGGAATCAAAACTTTACTTGCCTTATCTGCCTCTTAAAGTCTCTTAGATGCTCTGACAATTTACTATGAACGAGTGGTTTCAAATGACTTCAGACCTTCATCTCACTTTTCCGACTCTCTTGCACAAAGTAACCAACTTGAGAGTCTCTCAGCCTTAATAGTGCATCTAGTTAAAGCATCCTCATTAACTCTCCACTGACACAGACAGGAGATGTGAATTTTCCTCCCATACTCTGGCCCTCTGTCTGCACATTTTGCATCATTGAAAAGAATTAAATAGTCACATTGTTTGTCTTAAACACCTCCTGGGTAATGGAATCCAGAGATTAACTATACCTTATGTAAAGCCCTATTTCCTCATAAGGCAGGGTTATTACTCTACTTTTATGAAGTTTTCCTGTTATATAGTGAAAAATAGAATGGAAAGATTAGGCAGTCTTCATGTGTTCTTTACAATTTTCACAAACCTCACTCAAATTCCCTCTAGTCTTTGTTCTTTCAAATAATCCACATATTCACAAATTCATGGCAGGATGAACTGGTGAAGAAAATATACTTTATTTAAATAGCTTCAATTATATAATGACCTATTTGCATTTTAATAGAGATTTTTAAAAGAACACCTGAGACTTCCAATAAAATAGGGATTTAAATTTGCAGGTAATTAAGGATCAAGCAGATTGCAAAATTTCTGTTTGATCTATTTAATAAACCTGTTTATTGTCATAGATAATAATATTGCTGACCCCAACTTGTCCCAGTCTATCAAAGGAAAAAAAGTCTTTCTTTGACTGACTGTACTAATTATTCAGAAAGTGAATGTTATCTGTGTCAGGAATATCCTCTTTAAACTAAGATGCTATTTTATTAATTGTATTTATAGCTTCTGATGAATAAAGCAAAAAAATAAAAAATAAATCCAAACCCAAAAACCTAAGACAAGAAATGCTGAATATATCACCGTACTCCTCAAATTGCATATAACATTCTAGCTTTGGCTAGCAGTTATTTGCTGTGGTCGATAAGATATAGTCCCATAAATCCCATGAGTATTGATTGCAGAATGCAACTGTGGATGGTGATTACAAATAGGTCAGAAGTGAAGAAATTGTACAGACAGAATATCGCACAAGGAATGAGTACTTGGGGATTAAATATCGTTCTCAGTTTACCATCACTGACACAGAATTGCAAGCAATGTCTTCTCTAGACATCTAACTGAGGCAAGGACAGGCAGCTGAGTGTTACTGAACGCGGACAAGTCAAGTCACTCTAACATGTAGTTAGGTGTCTGTGGATTTTTCTGGTATTTGCACCTAATTGGCATATTCATAGTCATGAGTTTTCTGCTGACACACTATAGTCTGCAGGTTTCAGCCAGGTAGCTTTTCCAGACATGTTTTAATCTCTGTTTCAATTTCAGGTAGCATAAGTGCTACTGTATTGGAATTCAGAACTGCAATGAGCATGGTGAGATATCAGATCGCTTCACAGATAAAGCAGTGTTACTGTTAACATCAATTCACCACTACATCTCTGAGTGGTTAGGTACCATTGTGTTCTATGGACTAGTCACTTGGTAGTCTCTGCTTGAAGCACAACAGATCTTCTGGAGGATGAGTTATGAAGCACATGAGCTATGAGTGAAAATTTACCCTCACAAGTCGAGGAATTAGGTCTTTTCCCCAAGTTTTTGGGAGTGGGTTAGTTGATTTGGTTTACTTTTGGTGATTTTTGATACTTTAGGTTTACTTTTTCTTCTCTTGGCTTATGATAAGATTTTTTTTTCATGAAACTTTTTGTTTGGAATTTACAAAATCTTAAAAAGAAAGGGTCATTGAAGAATATTTCAGCTGCTTTAACAATTCCTAAATCTTCCTTGTCAAGAACTCTTTTTGGTTCTGTAACTTAGCTACTCTAACATGTTTAGGTCACATTTATATCCATAGTTAAAAGCCAGCTAGGTTGTATGGGTGATGTCTATGCCATGCTAATGACCTTGGCTGGAAGTTGTTTGTGATCTGAAAGTTTCTCAGCCAGGTCTCACCTTTGCCCTCCCCTCAAAGGGGAGGCATCTGGCAGTGCCATGTCATAGCAGTATGTCTCCCTGATGCCATGGTGGGGTCACAGCACAATCAGTATTCTCAATCTGAGCCAAAGAAAAGAGGACATCTCCAAGCGTCACCAATGCAGTGTCACTGCAGCCTGCAGTGGGGATTGTATGCCCCTGTCCCAACACTGCAGATTGGTTTGCTCAAAAGTTTATTGGCTGTGAGGAGGTTCCAGAACTCCAAAGTATTAAGGTGGTGTCTGAGTGATGGAAAAGTGGCTTCTGACCTTGGAGCTGAAATGAGAGTGTCTTCCATCTTTGTGGAATTTTTAATCAGTGACTTAGCACACAAGGCCAGGCGCACAAATGCTGCAGTAAGTAGTAACAGGTAGGCAGTGAGAGAAAGTCTGCTCTGGCTGACTTTTCCATTTCATTCACTGTGTCAAGTTAAAAATACTATATGTTTTTAAATCTATGTATGGGATTTGAAAAACAGGCGTGGATGAAAACTGTCTTCCATACGCGATGAACTCACCAAGTCCTCTTCACTTACATGAATCTGACATTTTTTGCTGTTAACACAAAGTTCAGCTAATACTGTTCTTTTTGGTTTAGGTGGTTAACAGGTTCGTGAAACTGAACACAGCTTAGAAGTTGCATGTTTTCAGTATAGCATTATCCTTGTCTTATAGAATGTGGAAGCTAGATGCCAACACTTTTGGCTTTACTAAACAATCTATTATGTATAATAATGTTATTAATTTCAAGAGAAATTTAAGATAACAGTCAGCCTCATAAATTGTACTTTGGCTTTCTGTGCATAGTAGGACTTATCTAAACTAGCCTCGATTGTGTGTATTTGGAGAAAGAGAAGGCTATGTCAGTGAAACAGCTGATTGTGTCTGAATGAGTCAAAGGATAAATTGTCTGCCTGACCTATGGGAAAGTACTGCCCAGAATTAGGCTTTCAGAGCTCAAATGCTTTCATGAAATCAAACTCAAACCTTGATTATTTGTTAACCTGAATTAATCAGGTGGCACTTTCTATGAAAATCTAAAAAAAATCTGCTAATAGTTTTCTTTAAGGTAGATGTTCAGGTCATGTTTGTATAGTTTTATGTACATAAGTTTCATTATTATCTTTTATCTTATCGATGTCAGGCATCTGCACCACTCTGAATTATTAGCAGTCTAGCAGATATTTGAAGCTATGGATTATTTACAGTCTTCTGGCACTGGTTGTTTGCATGAGGAGCATGTATTTATATCCCATTCACAAGTAGTTAATCTGTATCAATCATCATTAGTATCTGCATGTATCTGCCTTGGGATGGCTATCTCACGAAACATATCATGTCTAGCAGAAGTCTCACCATTACCCTTAAACCACAACAATGTTATGGAAGGGCTTCTCATGAATTCAATGGACTTTTTGAAAAAGCAAACATTAAACCCCTGATTTTCCTTTGTTGCATTAGATGTATTTTTTCTGATTTTACCTTCCCCTTACCACTACCTTTGAATCACTTATGCTAACCTCTAGTTCTCTTCTCATATGATATTGTGGAACCAAAAATGAGTGTCGTGCTCAAGTAGCCATAGTAAACAATGACTAACAGGAATAGGTACACATTTCTAACTTTTCTGTTCTGCAAAAATGTATAGACTGCCTTGAAAGACAATTAAATGCTGCTGTGTATCATTAAAAAAAAAATCCTTGGATGTATTTTCTTAATCTAGGATTGTTTTCAGGTTGGTGAAAAATCTATAGTTTTTTATTTAAAGGAAGTAAATGCTTTGATCTAAACCATGCATGCTATGAAATAGTCTCAAAATTATTTCAGTAAGGCACATGGATTGGTCCCCCAGTTCTACCTTTAGAGATGTAGAGTACAGTGTTTCAGATAGAACAGAAATGATGAGTAATTTTGACTACAGCAATTCTAAATATATATATATACATTTAAAATCAAACATTCATAAAATAATTCCTAGCATTGTTCGTTCTATTTTGGTTTCAGGTTAAGGTGTGTGTGTGTGCGCGCATGTTTTCAGAATTCCATGGTCTCACACTAGAGAGTAGCTTTTCAAAACAGAGACGGAAATGTGCAAATCCACGGCTTCTGATGAAATCTATTAATATAGATAATTTTAGTGGTACAGAAATTATTAATTTAAAGTGACTAAAGCATTGCCTTTATGATACACATATCTGAATTTATATGTCACTGTCTTATTAAACTACAGCAGATGATCAGAATCTATTGAATCAGCAGAAAAATATCACCAGGTTTTATTTAGAACATGCGCTGTAGATCAGAGTCATGGGTATTAATTGGGTCAAAAAGAAGGAAAATCATTTAGACTAGCAATATTAATCACCACCAATTGGGTTAGCATAGAATCACATTTCTTTAAGTAAACTTCTCTATTGACCTTATAACTTCTGGCATTTTTAAATTTCAAATGGCTCTAAATTGTCCCATCAGCATTATTAGGGCAGAGAACACTAAATTCACAAAATCTAAAGAACAGGTCACTATGATATCTGGTACTGCACATGTTGAAAACAGATTACTGGCTCTGATAGCTGTCATCATATGTCATTCAATGAGTATAATATATAGTCATAAAACTCTGAATAAATTAGTCACCATAATGGAAATGTTAGCTTTCTTAAAATGAAGAGCAAAATTACTAACAGCTTGAAAAGATCTGAATTCTATTCTAGTTCTCATATCCCAACTCTCTTTGAAGAAAAACATAGATGCAAAAAGTTGTCAAATATCTTCTTATTTGTAAATATAATAATTATGAAAATTGATGCTTTTATACTTAAATTAAGGTGATTCCCTGCTGTTCTGGGCTCAGCAGTAGCAGTCATTTTTTCTCCTTAGTAGCTGGTGCAGCTCTGTGTTTTTGACTTTTAGCCTGGGAACAGCACTGATAACACCGATAGTTTTAGTTACTGCTCAAATGTTTAGTCTGACCAAGGACTTTCTGAGTCTCATCCTCTGCCAGGGAGGAGGGGAAGCCGGGAGGAAACAGAGACAGGACACCTCACCCAAACTAGCCAAAGAGGTATTCCTTACCACAGCATGTCATGCCCAGGATGTAAAAACTGAGGGCAGGGACCCAGAAGAGTTTCTTCACTGCTCGGTCGGGCTGGGTATAGGTGGTGAGCAGTTGTATTCTCTTTCCTTGTTGTTTCCCTTGTCATTATTATTATTGGTGGTAGCAGTAGTGGTTTGTGTTATACCTTAGCTACTGGACTGTTCTTATCTCAAGCCGTGGGAGTTACATTCTTTCCATTCTCCAACCCAACCCTCTGGGATCGGGGGGGGGGAAGAAAGAGAAGGGAGTGAGTGAGTGAGTGAGCTACATGGCTGACTGGGCTTAAACTATGACACCTGTTCACTAGATTTTCTTTTTTTTTTTAGTTCCTGTGTCAGTCACAGATATTTGTTCCTAAATGCGTACTTTATAAATGCTAAGAAAAATTACTTGGTAACTCAGGTTAGAATAAACATCTTCAACTTTGACATCTCTGCTACCATTGATTAGATTAATCAAGCATGTTAGCTGATTTGAGGTGATTGAATAGCTAATCCAAAATGTTATTCAACCTCACATCAGGTAGAAGCAAAAATATTTTATAGTATAAGAAAAGAAATTGATAAAAATTTGAAGTACCATAAAGAAAAATAACTTGAATAATAAATCTTTCTTGCTAAATGGGTAAGAATATTGATGAAAGACAATGATATATATTTTATGAATATCTGTTATTAACAGAATAAAACCAAACCAAAAACAGTCTTTGGTGAAGCAAATTTTTAAAAAAATCCATCCTTTTGCAAACTTTTAATGAAAATAAGATCATTCAGAAGATTACATAACAATACTTTGTTTTACATAACAAATCTTCCTCATGTGCTTTGCAGAATCCACTGTAGTATTTATGAAATCACAGAGGTAAGAACTAAGACATCTTTAAAAGCCTTCATAGCTTCTAAGGAATGCAACACAGCTTTATTAAAGAGTTCCATAACATTTCACCTGATTGTCTAAAGAGTAAAAGATAATAATAAAGCTGGTAGAAATAAAAGGTGTGAATAAATTATGGCTTAGATCTGGCAACAGGTAAAGTGATACATAAATAACTTTACTAATTATGACATACATTAAAAAATATAAAAACATAATTTAATAGCCCTTTCTTTCTTGTACCACCTATCCCTCTGAGGCAAATGACAAAAAATATCTCTGAGTTAATGCAAGTATAATAGGCAAAAATAAGTTGAAGTTATTTGGAAATCTTATTTCCTTTCCCATAGAGCAACATGAAATATTAACTCTGCCTTTAACTTTCAATGTTTTCTTAAATTTATTTTTCGACATTTTTCAGAATTAGAATTGTAATTTATTTTAATTTTTACTTGTTTTAAAATATTTATATAAAATAAATTTCAAAGTGAGAAATTTATTCTGTTTGCATAAAAAAGTCAGTAATTCCTTTCCTCACAACTATCAAAGTGTTTTGAAATATTTAGCAACACTGCAACATGGAAATGTAGTTTACTTAAGAAAAAGAGTTCAGAAGTTTTCATTGACTTCTCTAAATAGTTTTTCACATGTAAATAAAATACTCCACTAAAATTATACTTAAACTGACTTCAAAGCAATATAACAGTATTCTTATAAAAATAAAAACTAGCGTGGTTTGCACATAGTATAATGTAATTTTTGTCAAGTTATGCTCAGAATCATTTCAATCTTTAATACTGTATTGGAATTAAGTATCAAGAATGAAAAAAAAGAAGTTAATCTTCAGAAATCTCAATTTTTAGTTAAAACAGTTTAACTAATCTCATATTAACCTTTCTATGGTACCTTTATCTATTAACTGTGATGAAATTTGTCTTTCGCGTTTAGAAAAATATATATTTATGTATGTGTTTATATCTACCTGTATGTCTGTGTATAGAATTGTTATTTTTCATTTATTTTTTGTCAGTCCTAAAAATTTTTATATTTTTTTTGCTTCTTTTACTATAAAAGAATATAGTAACTTTTTATCAAATATGAACTCTTTTTTATCCTCTTCCTCATCCAGATTTTCAGTTAATTTTTGGATGCCCATTACACAGAATTCCAGGAAGCATACTGTCTATTATTGTGAAGATCCAATTGAAATATTTTTATACATAACAAAAACAAAAGTTTCATCAGAAAAAATAAAAGTACAAAGAAAAAGAAAGCAAAGGGATTGTGAAAAATACATTTTTGGCTCTCCTTTGTGAAGCAAAAATAGAACTAAAAGAAAAGGTAATTAGATGGTCAGTTAAAAAAAAACCCAAACAACCAAAAAAAAAAAAAAACCAAAACAAAAAAACTCAAACATTTGGCTCTCTGTGCTTTAATATTTGAGAAGTTTGGACATAAAAAGTATTCTTTCTTTGACAACAATTACTGTTCAGGCTGTCATAACTGAAGTCAGCAATTTCATCTCTTCACAGCAAATACATCATTATAAAAAAGGCGGGAAAATCCAGGCAAACCACTAACCCCCACTCCCAAACCAACCTCCCCATCAAGAAGAGAAGGCAGTTTTTCCCCCCTATATGAAAGGTGTGCATTTTATAGTTTTTCAGAGCTGAGGGTGTTCCCCTCATCTTAGAAGATTATAGCTAGAGCAGATCTTTGTTCACAGTAATAAAAGATGTTCTTTACAGAAGCCACTGTTATTACTTAAAACAGAGTTTAGTAGCAATTTAAGACGACTAGACATGAACTGGTAAACAAAGGGTGGGTTTGGGGTTTTTGTTTGTTTGTGGGTTTTTTAGTTTGTTTTCTTTTTTTGTTTTGTTTTCTTTGGGTTTTCATATGGTTTTTGTGCCTCTTTCTTTTTTTCCACTTGGTTGGTTGGTTGGCTGCTTTTTTGTGGGTTTGGTTTTTGGGGTTTTTGCATTGTCTTAGCAGAATATAAGTATTAAGATTACTTTTTTATAGAAAAGGAAAACAAAGCCATTTGAAGCTCAATTTATTTTTATTCATTCTTAGAAGCTGAGAAGATTAAAATTCTGGATGATGTCACTAACAAGCAGGAAAACAGACAGATTAGATTCTGAGAAACAATGAAGTGAGTCATAATTTCTTTAATGCATTTATGCAGTATCATTATTTTCATGTTCTTTTAAAAGAAAATAAAACAGAAAAAGGTAGAAAAGTAATGGAAAATAAATTAATCCTAAAAGATATTTAAGAAGCTAATTAAGAAAACTAACAAAATACCACTGGAGGACATGGTGATTACATACAGACTGAAAAATACATCAAGAGCAATGGTAACTGCTTATTGAAGCAGATGGACTGATCCAGTTAAATTTACGCTATATAAAGGTACTAAATTGTATTTTGAAAAGATAAAGACCTATGGAGATTGCAGATACGCATTCAGGCATAGAGGTGTATGCACCAGATATGGACAAAAAAAAACCCAGAGCACTGGTCAGTTTACACAAATACCCAGTGACTTTTAGAACTGTGTTATGCTTTTTCAAAACATGGAAAAAAGCTGCCAAAACCTTGTACACTTCAGTATTAGGAACACCAAGCTTGCAATCTTCTCATTCATAGCTACTCCTCAATGAGCATGTGTTGCTATCTTGAATTCATCAATTCTGCATTCTTTAATTACCCAGAAGGGCACTACTGTAAAACTCATACTGTATCTTAAAAATCTTATGCATACATGCCATTGCCATATGCATTCAGTCATCTCCAAACTTAAAATAACAAGTAAGATCAACCAGCTGTTAAATATCATATCATTCTAGTATCCAGAAGTTGCTTTCGGTAATAGCAATACTGTTTCAGTAATTGTGCACATTTATGCCTCAGGATGTCTACTTTTTGATTCTCTTAGTAAATTATCCTTTAACTTGTTCTGACAGGCTACTGATTTCTGTCTTCTTGTAAGGGGATGTTAGCTACCACCTCCTGCCATATCTTCCCATCAAGGCAACTTCCTATGTACAGCTGTACTGACCAGCCTTTGGGTTGCATGATCTGCCTGTCATTAATTTATCCCTTCTACACTTTCTGGTGGAATCTGCTACAGATTCTGACTGTAACTGGGACAACCTTTGACCTTAACTTTCTGTATGATCTGTGACTTCATTTCCTACTTTCAAAAGAAGTTTATGTGAATTTAGCTAGGAAGGTGTCAGAAGAGCTATTTCAGTGAAAGGTAAGGTTTTATGTGCACCTCTATGATCTCAGAGGGTATTCCCATGAAAACATTCCTTCCTTTTTCTTACCTTAAACCTATTCTGTAGGAAATTAGTCAGATTCAGATTTCCCTCTTTTTTCCTTTTCATGGACACCCATATTTTAATGGAGTCAGAAATGAGTTTTAGTCTTCCTGCCATCACATTATTGTTTGCCCAGCTCCCCTTTGGTAATGCTAATATCAAAAGTGAGCAATTAACTGCCGTGTGAAATTGCTAACTAGTTAATTCCCTTACTGCTTAAGTAAGTGTCATTGGAGATTAAATGTGACAGTAGCAATTTACAGGGGAACTGTAAAGGGGAATCTTTTTTTTTAGAAGACCATAAAACAATAATTTCATAGTATAGTGGTTTGTAAAGCAGGTCTGCTTAAAGGTCTTTCAGGCTTAAGGGACCATTTATAACCAATCTTTTCCAACAGGAATCTGGGATCTGTATAGATGGAGAGACAGGGCAAAGGAGTTGAAAGGCCTTTATTTGGAGGGGGAAGGGGGGAGGGGGGAGGGGGGAAGGTGGTAGCATTTGTTTTGTTGTTTGTTTGGTTTTGGGGATTTTTTTCCTTTTTTTGTCTTTTTTTTTTTTTTTGGTAACCTGGATGCATTTATTGATGGTGTCATATCTCTCAAAGAGAGGAATAGACCCCTTAAATGAATATTGACATGGGATGCCGTTTTTCAAACTTTTGTGGTAGGGGGCTCAGAAAGTCATTAGTCATTGATGATTTTGCCACAACCTTTTGCATATAAACTATTCTCCTTCACATTAAAAAAAACATGAAAAATATTTTTTCACATGAAAAATATCATTATCCAAATATTATAATGAAGTTACAATTATAATAATCTAATGTCTCACAATCTTAAGTTGTGAAACATGAACAACAGCTAAATGACTTTTATATTTCTCCATTTTCATATGAATTAGATATAATAAAGTTTTGTTAAATCCACATCTGACACCTAATTGATTTTCAGAAATTGCTGATTTAACCAGACTCTAAAATTTATTTATCATTTACCATATTTCACATGTGATTATATACTATATTCAAACTGGATAAGAAATTGCATTTTCAAAAATAGGAAAATATTTAATAAATACTAAAATAAGACAACCTCATGTAAGTAAATGAAGCATTCCCTCTTTTTTTTTTTTTTTGTAATAGACAAGGTGAGCTACGTGTCAAGTTGAGAAAATGCATTAGAATATTAGCAATTGTTAAAAGATATAGCTCAAATTAAGTGTAAATAGAATTTAAGTAAATTAAGTAAAACAGAATTAAAATTAAGTAAAATTAAGTAAAATAGAATAAGGTAAAGCATGTTTTAGACTTTTTTTTTTCTTGCTAATCTAGTTGTAGTAGTATGATTACTAATGGTTTATTGCATACTAAGAAGCATTTTGTGAAAGGAAAAGTAAATTGAGTTTCTACCTGGTTCCATTCAAGCAATCAAACAATCTTTGATCAGTTTCTCAGATATTTATAAGTCCTTGAAGACTTTTTAAATACATTCAGTTGATAAGACAGATTATAAATATTAATATTTTGCAATCAAAAGTAACGCTATTTGGGATGAAACTCATAATTATCTTTATAGTTGAAATATACCATTCCTCACATAATTGTGCAGTTATGTCAGAATACTCTATGAATGTTAGTTGCCCTGTTAATTGAGTTCATTGCAAGGATACCTTCTAAGTCTTTGGCTAATTAAATAAAAAGTAAAAGAATTCATTTTCAGATTGTTTTTGATTAGCTGAAAGATTAATAATAAGTACTTTAAAATCCATGATGGAAATATTTTCCTTCTTAGTACAAATTCAATGGTTTTTTTTTTTTTTTTTCATTTCTGGAAATAGAGTGAATTTCCACACCCTCCCTGGAAATGCCACTATAGCACATTATTATTCTATGCACACAAAAAAACCTAAGAAGCCTATTATTTTCTATTATAGATACCTATCTACACAACAAGGAAATTTGCAGAAAAAAAATAGAATATTCTGAAAAATTTATAATTTTTTGTGTCTTAATGCACCCAAACAAAGGTTTGAGGGTTCCAAACAAGCTCCATTTCCAGGCTGATAGTTCTGACTACATAGTTCCTGGCTTCACTCGGAGTGTCATTTCCAAATATTCCCCCAAAATAACAGAAGGCTCATCTTTAAATAACACCAGCATTGTCTACAGCCAATTCGTGTGAATGAGTAGGCAGAGAAATTCCAAACCAAGTGGATATTATACTAGTTCCAGGCGGGTTTTTTTTTCCTATTTGTTTCCTTTCCATGCCCTCTCTTTTTCCCTCCTCTTCTACTGCTAATTTGCAACACATGGCTGCCAGAAAGATTCAGGATGCCATACTCCCACTTTATGAAGGGACTCATCTAGGGCACTGGACCCCAAAGCAGTCTGTTCATGCATACCAAATGGTGGTCTGTATCCTCCAGGTCTGTTCTTCAGAGACGGAAAGTATGTGATACTCATCAGGCCACTGCCAGGGGTGTCCAGCCTTTTCCCTGAAAATCTCAACCCCACATCATGGGGAAGTGTTTGTCGTACACTTGTCATAGGCTTCAAAATTTACTTGATTATATAAGCCCAGGTGAGAACACAAACTTGTTTTGACCATAGCTACTGTTCTGCAAATGCAGTAGTATTTGCTACTTCCAACATGTCCCAGACAAACTTCTCACCTACCCCTTTGAAAGATCCACATGACTGCTCCTGCAGGGCTCCAGGGAGGCAAGGAATGGTATTATGATGAAAAGGCTAAATCTGATGATGCCTGCCTTTTCATGCCTTTTACATGGGAGACACAAAGTCTTCCCAGAAAAGAAAATCAAACCAGCCTTTTTTTTCCCCTGTGTCTATTCACCTTCATTTTCCTCCATAGTTTTCAGTGATTATGGAGCTCAGTTCTTTCTCTAAACACTTGAAATAATTGAGGAACTCTTAGGTCTCTTTAGATCTTTCGTTGCTTCTTAGTGCCATTTTAAAAAGAGCAAATAAACTTCTTGTTTCTCAGCTCCTTCCAACATATACACATAGCAAAACCAGCAGCAGCGGGTGTATGGGCAACGAAAACCAGGACATTTAGGATCAGTGGTTGAACTGTGAAGGATGAGAGTTCCATATACCATACTAATTTTTCCTTTCAAAGTGGCAGTGTCTAATGTAGCTGCTCACTGGACGGAGAAGTCAGGTATATGCATGTATTTGGGAAGACAGGGCTAAGAAAGCCTGTACAGAAGAATTCCAGATAAGCTGTGGTATAACAAAACCAACTCTAGTTTCCCACTGCTAATCAGATAAATACCAGTAAGCTTGTACAATGACTTGTGGATGAGGCAAATACAAGGGCCATGTTGAAATCTCAGTTAAGTATCATATGGTTATATCAGTATTCTGCAGTATCAGAAAAATCTGTTGATCAGCTTTTGTAGAATAGTTCTGCAACACACAAGAAAATATTGCCAAATTTACTTCACTTACTTGGTAACATTTCTAGGTTTTGAGCATTTTAAACTTTTAATGCTGTTTATGAAAAATGCCTAGAGCATACTGTTGATAAAGAGAAGTGAGCTATTAAACTTCATTCATTCATTTGTTTATTCATTTTTTAGATAGCCATAAAGAAAACCATGGTTATAGGCTTTCCCAAGGGATGACGTGTCAGACAATATCTCTCAGGTGGCAGAATCTTGCTCTTCGTGAACTATTTTGCACTTTAAAATTGATAATGCTTGTTGCTTGAAAAACTTTACTAAGGAAATTATCATTTATCATTTGAGATATATCTAAGGTCAATGCTCATCCATGGCAGGCCATGCATAAGACAAGGCACAGATTTTTTTACCAAGATACTTTCCACCAAATAGAAGGTAACGCTACAGAGACTGTTCTCAAATAAGACGTATGCACTTTATTCTGTGAAAATGAAAGCCTTATGGTCCCTGTTTTCTTTTGCCTCAATTATTTTGGCAGCAACTCTTCGAAGCCTAAAAGATTTGCAGATCTGGAAAACAGCACAGAAAGCATTCCAGAAACACTTTTGCAAACAGAAAAATTAAATAGCTTTTAAGGAATGTTTTTCTTCATACTAATATAGTTAGATTGATGTAGTAATTTTCATTTAGTCTCAAAACTAAAAAGAGATAAGAAATAAACTCCTTTTTCAGTTTGGTGTCTGACATTAAGATAAAAGACTGGTTTCGTTCAAAATCATTGCTGGAGAATCTGAGATCTAGGCCACATTGTAGAAAAATACTGATAACGTGGAATCAGTCAAATGTGGAAAGGGAGGCTGATTTGGGAAATCTGTATAGTCTTAATTTCCAATTGCTGCTCTTCCTAGAAATGATGCTTCTGCTTCCATTTTGAGTTTGTGCCCCTCTCCGGACTATTTAATTGCAGAACAACTTTCTCTGCAAGATGAATAACCTGAAGGCTTTCTAAAGATAGCCTGCAGAACTTTATGTTTTTAATAGCAGGAACAAGGTCACAGTGCCCAAAAGGGCTATGCTAATGAACTGATGTTGATTGCAGTTGCCTGAATTGCTTTTCTGGTGCATTGCAGCAAACATATTTATGGTGTAAGATTTTGGTTAATGAATTGCATACATTTGGTTTTCTTCTGGAGGTATACAAGGACAGTCAATAGGATAATTAAAAGAAATGATACTACAGTTGATTATATAGGACAAAAAACTCCTAGTAAACACTGGATTTTATTAGGCGTCTTGTTTATAATTTGACTTCATTTTGACAAATTTGGTGTACTTTACCTTTTATGCAAGTGAAACACATAACTCACCAATGCAAGATTGCATTTTCCACATGACAGGTGATTAACACTGTAGAATTCCTATGCATATCTTATTAATCATATGAAAAGTATGAATTTATGTGTCTAGGATGCAGCTTTGAAACTTGTAGGTTTCTTAGATGACTGGATAAAAGTCAGCAAATATTTCATCTGCAGGTATAGCAAAGAAGATACACAATTAACTTTACATACTAGCTAACTTCTGTGAAATGGTGAAGTATCATCAAGACTCTAAGTAGAAAGGACATGTTAGTGAGCAGCCTTTTTTCTCAATTTTACTTGTGCAAAGTATTTCTCCAGAGATGGATGAGGACTTACATGTCTGCGAGAATTGAAGTCAGTTACATTAAAGTCTTCTTAAAACAAAAATGTTGCCTTGCATTTTCTTAAAATTCTTCATATACTTCATTTTTGCATTAGAAATACACATCCTTATTATAGATATTTCTGAATTTTACAAATGCTAACCTTTTCTTTATTTGAAACAGCTTTACCTAACATTCTAGCTACTATTTAATAAATTAATGCTTTCTGGAATAATCAAAATATAAAACGTGAATTTAAAAACTTAATATACTTTAAACAGGGTCAATTTGGACATTTTTTTACATTTTTGGCTGGGTCTTAGGTCTTATTCTAGCATGGTCCTTAAATACCACAGGAACGTCATAGAGAAGCTGGAGCTAGACTTCTCCCAGAGGTGCACAATGGAAGAATATAAGGCAATAGACAAAAGTTTTAAAAAGATAAATTCTAAGTAGATGCTGGGGAAGGAAAAACATTGCTACAGGGGTGATCAGATGCTACAGAGATATTAGGGAAGCTCCAGCCATAGTCATACTCAAAAGTTGACTGGGTATAAGTCAACAGCAACCTGGTCTAACTTTGATATTGAATCTGACTTTGTAATTGTTCCTGAATTGATGAGAGCATTTGATCAGACAATGTCCAAAAGAAGTGCAGGATAGCTCACTGAAAGAGCACTAAAATATCAGCATACTCTCTGTTCTGCTAAGTAGTCACATTCTTGCCAGAAGGTAGGAGGCCCCGTAGGTTAATATGCAACACACAGAAAATGGATTTTGTCCTGTTCTTGAGAAATGATTCTCATATTAAAATCCATCACAAGTATGTACAGGCTACATTAATGTGCAAAAATTGAGCGGGAAGCAAATGAGCAAGTATAAGAAACCACTCTCACATTCTACAGGATGGCATAAATAGATAAAGGTCAAAAAAACAATTTAGAGAAGCGTTCTTAGAGATTGTTACTATTAGTTATGTCCTCAATAGTTCTTCTAGTACAGAACACAAGGAACTAGACTAGAATTCTATTAATCTGACATTTTCCCTCGACTTTAATTAGATTTAGAAAATACAGAACACATGGCATCTTGGTTTAATATAAGATAATGTTTTTCTTAAAAGCAGTAAGGTTATTGAGTTATGAAAGCACTATGATTAAAAAAAAAAAAAAAAAGATTGTGCATACCCTCACAGAACAAAGAAAGAGCCAAAGGATTATGTACTTTAGGTCCACAGATGTACTAAACATGACTATCTCAGACTTGTTATTGTCAAACATTGTCAGAAAGAAACTATAAACAGCAGTTTACTCTTAGCAAATGTTAACTTCTACACTAGAAGGCAGCACAGGAAGGCACTTTAGGATTTTCTAAAGCAAAAGATGGCTTTGCAAGGGAATGCGTGAAAAAAAGGATGTTTTTTCAGCATCCTTAAAGGATGCAGAGGGAAAAAGAAGGCTTGAAAAGCAAAGATATTTGCCATTTCAGAAGCTGCACTAGACATCATCATTTTGATGATCATTTTGATCCTAATGGTAGGATATATGGGTTTAGTTACAGCATGTTCATTAACATACTTTGTTTTAAAAATAACCACAAAAACAAACAAGCAAACAAACAAAAGTAAGAATTTAGACAAGCATTTTAGAAATTGCCTCGGAGTGAAGTGAGTGTTAACATCAAGCAACTCAGCTCAATTGTAGCTTACATAAAGCAAAGCTGGAAAAAGTGTGATCATCTGACATGAGTGGATAAGAAAGATAACATAAAAAATCACAGAACACCAGAAACAATCCGGAAACAGGAGAAGAAAAATTGTTTGAAGTCCTATATAATGAAAAATATGAAGTGAGGCATGGTTTAGCAAGGCGTATTACTGTGTGTAGTAGCATGGAAAACTGTCAGGAATGTCATCTGTAAACAATCACAAACTTAAAAAAGTATAATTACAAGGAAAGTGCCATGGCCTAACATAGTGAATAAACAAGAATTTATTTCTTGCTTAAAACATGGCACCTTCCAGTGAAATAAATAACAAAATAAAAATTCAGGACCACAGAACTACAAGGATACATAAAGGCTAACCTTGAGACTCAGGTCAGTTGTTCCTACTTCTTCTGAGTAGCTCATGTCAAGTTAGTTATTTCCTGCGTAAGTTTCTACAAATTTTCTTTTCTAGAAGTCTGACCTAGAAATACTGAATTTTTGATAGTAATGACATAGGATTTGTTACATGAGATTCATGCTATTCAAGAGTTTAAAATAATGCAATCACGATAATACAAGTCTCAGTCACTGCACAGGCAAAACATAATTTCTGTATGACAACTTACAGCTAAAGAAAATTGACTTTTTTTTTTTTTTTGTTTGTCCAGATCATGGTACTCTGCAGTGTGAAGCACTAAACCTGGAATGCACCTATTGATACAAAATGAATGAAGTCAACGTACATACACAATGGAAAGAAACCATGAATAAAAGTGCCTCTTTTGGCTCAATCAGTTTTCGACACTATTCTAAACCTGTCTCAGATGTCAAATGTTTTCTTCATACTCACAAGTTTTTACTGCAGGATTCACTTTATAGAGTTCTTCTACTTCACATTATTAGACATCTAGATCAATTTTAAATTGCTTTCTTTTCAGAAATACTGAGCACACTTTGCTCCCAGTAGAGTAAGAATATCATCACATTCCCAGTAATACTTATAATCACATAATTTTGATAGATCTCACAGTAACAGCAGATGTCCAGCTTCTTGCATGCACTGACTTTTAGTCATAGATTTAACTTTTCTTAGTTTCTCTCACAAAAGGAATTAACATGTATTTTCACTGATGGCTGAACAGTTGTAATACCTTACCAAGCCTGTTGCTTATTAGAAAAAAGCAAACCAAATCAAATCAACTCAGTACCATGCAGCTGCTCATTCACTCTCCCCTCCTTTCTCCCCCGCAACTACTGGGTTAATGGGGAGGAGAATTGAAAGAATGTAACTCCCACAGATTGAAATAAGAGTGTCCAATAACTAAGGTATAAAACAAAACCACTGCTGCTACTACCAATAATAATGAAAGAAATAACAAGGGAAGAGAATACAACCGCTCACCACCTGCCGACCAGTACCCAACCTGACCCTGCAGTGATCTAACCTTCTGTGTCCCTGCCCTCAGTTTTTACATCCTGAGCATGACATGCTGTAGCATGGAATACCTCTTTGACTAGTTTGGGTGAGGTGTCCTGTCCCTTCTTTCTCCCGGCTTCCCATCCTCCCTGGCAAAGCATGAGACTCAGTAAGTCCTTGGTCAGACTAAACATTTGAGCAGTAACTAAAATTATCAGTATTATCAGTGCTGTTCCCAGGTCAAAAGTCAAAAACACAGCGCTGCACCAGTGTCATGGGTTCAGCAGTAGCAGTTGTTTTTTCTCCTTCTTGGTAGCTGGTGCAGCACTGTGTTTTTAATTTCGTGCCTGGGAAGCAGCGCTGATAACACCAGTGTTTTCAGTTACTGCTTGGTAGTATTTTGTTCTGGCCAAGGACTTTCTGAGTTTCATGCTATGCCAGGGAGGAAGGGAGAGTAAGGAGGAAGCAGAGACAGGACACCTGACCCAAACTGACCAAAGAGGTTATTCCATACCACAGCATGTCATGTCCAGGATGTGAAAACGGAGAGCAGAGACACTAGAAGGGTGTGGTGGTGGACTGGGGGTGCACGGCATGGCCAGGTTTTTGGTACTGGGGGGTTCACTGCTGGGGGATGCACTGGCTGGGTTGGTGTCGTGGTTTAAGCCCCCCACCCACACAGTTTTCTCATTCACTCTCTCCCCTTCTTTTTTTCCCCCAGTCCCGGGGGGATGGGGAGTAGAATTAAAAGAATGCAACTCGCACAGGTTGAGATAAGAACAGTTTAGTAGCTAAAGTATAACACAAATCACTACTGCTACCACCAGTAATAATACAAGAGAAATACAAAGAAAGAGAATACAACTGCTCACCAAGCCCGACCCAGCCAGTGTACCCCCCAGCAGCGAACCCCCCAGTACCAAAAACCTGACTATGCCGTGTACCCCCAGTCCACCACCACACCCTTCCAGGTCTCTGTTCTCCGTTTTCACATCCTGGACATGACAGTGCTGTGGTATGGAATAACCTCTTTGGTCAGTTTGGGTCAGGTGTCGTGTCTCTGCTTCCTCCTGGCTCCCCCTCCTCCCTGGCATAGCATGAAACTCAGAAAGTCATTGGCCAGACAAAACACTACCAAGCAGTAACTGAAAACACTGGTGTTATCAGCGCAGTTCCAAGGCGCAAAATCAAAAACACAGCGCTGTACCAGCTACCAAGAAGGAGAAAAAAACGACTGCTACTGCTGAACCCATGACAGTCGGGCTTGGTGAATAGTTGTATTCCCTTTCCTTGTATTTCTGTTGTATTATTACTGGTGGTAGCAGTAGTGGTTTGTGTTATGCCTTAGTTACTAAACTGTTCTTAACCTGTGTGAGTTGCATTCTTTTAATTCTCCTCCCCATTCCCCGGTACAGGGGGAAGAAAGAGAGAAAGGTGAGTGAGTGAGAAAACTGCAAGGGGCGGGGGTAGAGACTTTAAACCACGACAACCAGCTACTAAGAAGAAAAAAATGACTGCTACTGCTGAACCCAGGACATCAAGGTAATAGCATTTCAATAGATTAATTTCTATTCTGATGTATTAGCATGAGCATATAAGTTACATCTTTCTTGCAACATCAAGGAAGATTTTGAAGATCAATTGTCCACTTTAAATTATATTGTACTTTTGCTTTATTTTAGCCTATCCTGGACTTTTACTGATGCTTTTTAACCTCCTGGTATATAATCAGCCATCTTTTACATTTCAAAGGTATAAATTGCATTTTGGAAAAAAAATTGTTTAGAGTAATGATATTATTGCTACAGTGAGGCAGATATAAACAAGGTGAAATTCAACAAAAAGTAGTTTTATATGTGTGCAGGTATGTGTGTGAACGTGTACCTGTATGTGTATGCATGTGCACATAACAGCAATATCTCATTGAGGCATATTGCAGCAAGTTATGTTGATAAAGTTAGATTACAAAATTAAGTTCTTAAAAATACTAACCCAAATGTTGTTTGTGCAAGGAAAAATAACTGACTTATGTGATTAATTGCATACTTTTTCCTCATACTTCCTTTTTTATTATACATGTAGGATGGAGGCTTTCTAGGAATTAGTCCAGCGGAAACATAAGTCTAAAAAAGTATAAAGTATGAAATTTTTATTTGGTTTTGGTTTGGTTTGGTTTGGGGGTTTTTTTGTTTATTTCTTTTGTTTTTTTTTGGGTTTGGGTTTGGGTTTTTTTTGGTTGGTTGTTTTTTGGTTGTGGTTTTTTTTGGTTGTTATTTTTTGGTGGTGGTGGTGGTGTTGGTTTTTTTCCCAAAGCTGCAATAATGTCTTATTAAGAAAAATACTTTTAAAATAACCTTGTAAGTTGAATGTTCAATATTTTCTTGGTAGCCAGACTTTCTTGGGTGCAACAAGTTTTATTGTAAGAAGCCTGGGAATTCAGAAAACCAGCTGAAGCCAATGGGATTTGTTGGTAGCCTTTTGAGAACTGTGTGGTAACTAGTCAGAAACATGGTCAGCAAAAACAAGTGCTATAAAACAAGAAATAAGACAAAATGAAAGCAGATAAGACTGACATTATTCTGTGCATTAACTCCCCATCTGTAAATGGATGTGGTGTTTGATGAGGGACTCTGAGAATGCCCTCTGGGCAGCTCATAGGCAAGTTGCCTCAGTGAGCATCATAAAAAGTACTGGTAGGGAAATAATTAACTTTGTCTTCAAATAAGGGTTGAATTTTCTGAAATAAGTAACACCCAAGGCTTCACACTGACAAATGAAGCTCACAAACATTATGAATGCAAATACTGAAACTCTTTCATTTTGTGTACTGTGTTGGAGCTGATCAGAAATGGGGAGAAAGTATATGTCATGATATTGAAAGTAGTCCAGTGAATATTTAGAATCATAGAATCATTTAAGTTAGAAAAGTTCTTTAGGATCATCAAGTCCATCTGTAAACCTAACAATGCCAAGTCCATCACTAAACCATGTCTCTAAGGTCCACACTTTTCAAATATCTCTAGGGATGGTGACTCAATCACTTCCCTGGGAAGCCAGTTCCAAAACCCTTTACAGTGAAGAAATACTTTTTAATATCTAACCTAAACCTCACCTGGTTTATCTTAAGGCTGTTTCTTCTCATCGTATCACTTGTTACTCAGGAAAAGAGGCTGACACCTACCTCACTATAACTTCCTTTCATGTAGCTGCATAGAGCGATAAGGTGTCCTTGAGCCTCCTTTTCTCCAGACTAAAAAAACACAGCTTGCAATGCTTTACAGAAACTGTTGAGAATTTGAAAGTGAATGTCTTCTGTGACTGCTGTTTTGACCTTTATTGTATTGCTCATTCAGCAGATAGCTGGAGAATACGTTTCCTTTTTTACTAAAACATGTTTTGTTACAGAAATGCAGTACTTGTACTGCTGCCTTGATTTAATCACACTTTTAAGGATATTATGGAATAACATTTCACTGGCCCATTAATCAGCATTCACTTAATCATTAGTGTGAAAAGGAATTTACAGCATAAACTTCAGAATTTCATTTTCAAGCCTGTGTGCAATAAAAATTTCCAAACTCAACATAATACATTAATGCAAACAGTCCCTAACTCAGAACAAGAGCATGCCAGCTGATTGCTTACAAATCTCATTTTCACAGCTATTGTCGTGCAAGCATTAGGGTTTTATAGCAGAATAAGTAGAAATATTTTTGTGTGGATGCCTGAGAGTATATTTGAAAACAGTCATAAAAGATGTGTAACAGTTTAAATTAAAAAAAAAAAAAAAAAAAGAAAAAAGAAATTCTTTTTATTAATTAAATATGCAGTTCTGAAACAGATTTCAATGTTGTGATATTCGAACAGGTTTGAGCAACAACTAATATTAAAAAATGACAGGAAAACAATTAAGAAGTGATTACTTATTTAGCTTCTTTTAGCTTACTAATAGCTAAATGGTTCCAAATTGGAACCTCCTACTTTTTTTTTTCACCAGCTCTGTTAATAGTGACTGCTACTTTTGACTACTGCAAGGCTAAATCACTGAAAGCTGTTCTCAATTTCTAATTGCCTTTTTCTTACATTTATTTTTTGGTTATCCATTTTGTGAACTTTTCAGAAATGCAAACTCTTCAGTTACTTTTGCCAGCTACCAGCATTTGGTTATATTCCAAGCATGCTAAACACTGTGTTTGGCCTTAGGTCCTTTGAACATTGAAATACGGTCATCAGGATACCCCATCCCAAGCAGTGATGCTTTGCTGCATCAGAAAGTACAGTTTGTTTGGCAAGGACTTGAAGAAACTTTGAAGTCATGCTACTTTATATACTGATGTGCCAGTCCTTTCTTATGTATTTAACTGCAGGCATGAGTAAGCTAAAATGCAATTTAAAAAATGGCAGAAAATCTTAAGGAGTGTCTAAGTTATTTTGGGGCATGATTCAGTGAGGCAGATGGATTTTTCTCTTGTCCCTAAATGTGATTAAACAGATATTAGCTATGTATTCTCTTTGTTTCTGATAAAAAGTGTGGCTATCTATGTATGTGCCTTTACTCTTTTGCAGGGTGATCTTTTCCAGCTTGACTCAAAGATGGTGGGATCTATGTTCTTAATTGCTTTGCAGAATGAGAGTACGGTTGACAGGAAAAGTCTTCTGTAATTTCAGATCAAGTGTTCAATATAATATTCTTCTATAAGCACAAACTTGCACCAAATGAGAAAATACAGAAAGCAAGAAAAAAAAGATAATGACATATGAAAGTGTTGATTTGGCATCAGCATCAGTAAATTATCCAAAACAGGTTTAGGCAGCTGTGCAACTGCTCCAAGGGTGCAAAGCCACTCCTCTTTCTGCATGTACTTATTCTTCCCCACCATGGTGAGGTACAACATTCTGTCAAGTATTAAAAGTACTAAAGGATACTTGGAGCTGTCTGCCCAAAGACAAATAAGCTGTGCTCATGATTCTGAATTGTGCTTATAGAGGCTGTGAAGAACAATGATAGAGTCTCATTTCCAAATAAAATGATGAACATGTAGAAGGATTTTCTTTTTCTTCTTTTTTTTTTTTTAAGGGAAGAAGTATAAAATAATACTCCAGAGAATGATTTTTAAAGCAATTTTTAAAACAAAAATGATATGATGAATTTCTGTGAAAGCCAGATGAAAATGCATAGGCACGTAAAAAAAGAAATCTGGTAGTCTAATATATTTTGTAATTGCATATTTTTGAAGGAAGAATTTTCAAATAGGTATACTCATCATGTTTATCATTGCTATCAGAAGGAAGTTTAAAATCAGTATGTATTTATTTTATAGATTGAAGACAACAGAACTTTACATTCAACATAATAATACTTGTTTTCTTTGACTTGGTATCAATGAAATTTACCTTTTTCATGCAGTGGTTTTGCACTCCAGTTGTATCTTTTCCATGGATAAACTTGTTATTGTGCATACAGATAACGCTAAATAAAAGTGGAGTAGCTAGTTAGAACATATAAAAAAGATAAAAACTCTGTCCTTAACAAAGTTGAAAATTATTGGAAATGCTTCTGTCAAAAAGGTGCTCTAATGCAGAAATTATAATGTACTTGCATTCAATGTCCTTATAGAAGCAACAAAAGCCAAGAAATCCAAGACTGTATGTACAACTTCAAATGCAAGAACTACATAAAAATAGCCTAGGGGACTTCAAAAAGTGCGAAAGAATGTTGGCATAATTAAATTGCTGAGTCATAGAAAATACTTAATTCAAGAAGACATTGTTCAAAAAACAGTGAAATTGTATGCAAATGAGGAAAATGAAAGGAGAAAAAAAAACTCCAGCAGGTTAAATATAAAAGGCAAAAAAAGAGTTGGAAAAACTTTCAAAAGGCATAAAAGCCATCAATAAACTCTTTCCTAAAGCAACAGAGGCAGGAAACTGGCACAGATGTGAAAAAAGAAGCTGTCTGAGAATATAAGTGCTGAAGAAATTGAAAAAGTTATAATTCTTGACTTCTTACAAGGGGTGCTCAAAGACTAGTTGTAAGTTGGAGGATTGGTAGGAGAATTTACAAAACTAAGTGAACAGCAACAAATTGTCACTACATTTTTCACTCTCAAAACAGTGGGAAGGTGCTCCTCAAATGCTGGTAAGCCAGTGACTAGGACAACCTACCTGAGATGCAGGAGACCTCTTTGAATTCTGTGGCTGATGCAATTTCAGCTCATGAGGCTGCATGTTAGATGCTTGGCTACTAGGCATTCTGTCTTTCATACACTTAAATTGAATGAACTTCAAATGTTAAAATGAGACCATCTTGTGATTGCTGAATAAATATTTTTGTCATTTACAGAAGCTCTGATGTGATGATGGAACACTGCATCAGAAAAAACTAATAGTGATATTAAGTCAGCAAAGAGACGAGACATACATTTCTAATTTTTGAGCACAGCTAGGCAGTGGTGGATTTGCTGTGCGGGCTCTTTGGCATTATGCTTCTGCATAACTTTCCATGGATATGAAGTTGATACTCAAAACCTAAAGGCTTCATAAATACATGAAAGAATTACATGTTAATATCGTATGAAATTAAAGAATTATTGGTAGAGAGGAGATAAAAAAATTACTGATTACAGTGTTATATAAAGCCCCAGTATTTGGAAAATATCACCTTCTGCATGAAAAATTCTGTGTAACAGACTATAATCACAGGACATTTTAGGTAATGACAGTTCTCTATAATGGAGTTGATATCACAAACATGATCCATTTCCCATCATTTTAATGGCAACAAAATGAGGGGAAATAAAAAGAGCATTTTTAATCTTTCACATTAAAGGGCTATGGATTATAAAGATGTCAATTGTCTACCAATTCCTTAGACACACATGGATGTTTAGATTTGCTGCTAGGTTTTTAAACAAAACTTTCTAAGTACTCCACTGAACAATAGAACACCACCATGCTTAAGGCAGTGTGTCAAAGGAGGTCCTTAATGTGTTATCTTTCGGAACTTCAAGAATTACATAAAGCAGCAAAACATTTTGTAGTGTGTTACTAATGCAACTTTTATATGAGAGAAAAACCTTTGTCTAACAAGACTAAGAAGTGCTGAAATTAAACAACACAGATGACAAAAAAGAAATAGTTTTAAAACACTCCAGTAATAGGCAGGTGCAAGCAGCACTAATTAATGACTTGGAAGAATGAAGCAAGGAAACAGCAAAACATCCATATCAGACAGTGACACTGATATCCAAGATTAATATGAAATTTGTATCAATGTAACCCTTATAGCTGTTTGTTTAAGTTAAATACTCCACCACTGAAAAAAATTCGGAGTAACATTGAATATACCTTTACAAAAATATTCTGTATTACGCAGTATTGCAACAATGTTTTTTGTCCTTGCTTTTTTTAATTAAATAAAAAGGGTCAGTAAAATAGTAAAGCATTAATTAAAAAAAAATTGAAAGTGCAACAAAGGAAAAAAATATTTTTTTTTTAGTTATTTATGCTGTCAAAACATTTATCTTTCTCCAAAGCAGCTTAGCTTGCATTCAGTTCTTATATCTTGTGTTTCTAATGTTTCCGCAGAGAGGATAGTATAGTTTACAGGAATCATTTTTTAATGAACAGATGTGATTTTAAGGACAGCCATACTCATATGCAGCCTATTGGAAGTGAAGTGATAGGTGACAGAGATAGGGCAACAACTATACCAAAAATAACTTCTGTAGAAGCTATTCTTGTTACTATCTGTGTTCTCTCAGCACAGGTTTTTCACATAAAGTCTCATTTTTATATGAAGAGTAAAAATTAGTTTCAAATAATAAGAAATCAGCTCCTTGTCTGATCCTTTAGCCCAATCATTCATAGGCTATAGACAAGAAAAATCAATCCAGAGCTGCTAACAACAATTATCAAGAAAAAAGAAGTTTAAATATGGTTTTTTCACGTATCATATCCTGTAGAAGAATTCAATGACCAAAAATGTGACACAAGTAGGTTACCAAGTTGAAAAGTACTTATTATTTACAATAAACCAATGTAAGAAATATAAATATCTGAATTAAAACCAATTTAATTATTTAAAGCCCTCTTATTGAGAGAAGCAGAGTACGAAATTAATGTGGAGATACAACCTTCCATTTCATTTTTTTTCCCACAGGTAAAGTGACTGTTATTCAGAGGCCTTTCGTCTATAACATCAGCCTGTGTAAAAGGAACTGAGATGGTTATTGAGGGAGATAGAATCATTTACACATAGAATTATAGAATCATGGAATATTTTGGATTGAAAGGGACCTTAAAGATCATTTAATTCCAACCCCCTTGCCATGGGCAGGGACACCTTCCAATAGACCAGGTTGCTCACAGCCTTGTCCAACCTGGCCTGGAATACTTCCGGGTATGGGGCGTCCACAACTTCTCTGGGTAACCTCTTCCAATGTCTTAGCACCCTCTTCCAGTGTCTTAGCACCCTCATTGCAAAAATTTTCCTCCTTGTATCTAATATAAATCCACCATCTTTCAGTTTGAAACAATTGCTCCTTGAAAAGTCACTACAGGCCCTTGTAAAAAAGATCTTTCTCCATCTTTCTTATAAGCTCTCTTTCTATAGTGAAAGACCACAATAAGGTCTTCCTGCAGCCTTCTCATCTCCAGGTTGAACCCCAACTCTGTAACACAGAATCATAGAATAGTTAGGGTTGGAAGGAACTTAAGATCATCTAGTTCCACCCCCCCTGCCATGGGCAGGGACACCTCACACTAAACCATGTCACCCAAAGCTCTGGCCAACCTGGCCTTGAACACAGCCAAGGATGGAGCATTCACAACTTGCCTGGGCAGCCCATTCCAGCGCCTCACCACCCTTACAGTAAAAAACTTCCTCCTTACATCCCAGAGTAAGGTGCATAATGCAAATAAAGTTATAATGTAGTCCACAAATGGTATCTCATATGTGAAAGCAGGTCACTCCAGATGGCTAGGACTCTTTAAGATCCCAAATTGCCTAGTAGCAAATCTGACAACAAACTGTGAAATCATACTTCAAACACTAAACGTAAGGGACTAGTGCCGAAAAGGACCCTATTTGTCAGTATCTATGTCCTGTATATATCCAAAGTACGAGGGCTGCATTAATCTTCCAAAATTTCCTTACAAGCTACTATTACGATGTCACAGAAGTAACTGTAAGGGACTAAATATATAGAATCATAGAATCATAGAATAGTTAGGGTTGGAAAGGACCTTAAAATCATCTACGTGATAGACTTAATAATAAACAGGTTGAAAAGCTTCTGAGACCTTTTGCATAGCCACTGTTAGTCCTCATAAGTGACCTTACTATGTGTCTGCAATTATGAGTCTATCAGCCCAGGGGAGTTAAAGGAAAGTAAGTTTGAAATGTGTGAACTGAACCAGACCATATGGACTCCCCAAAGATATTTTCCTTATCAGACACACAGTTTTCCTCTCCCTTGGCAGCTGAGAAACAAAGATGCTGGTTCTATTACCACTTAGGAGTAGTATACAAAATGAAACAATGGAAATGTATAAGCAGTTCAAACAACATTCAGATTCACAGTCACTACAAGTCAATAAAAATCACTGTTCACAAAGATCATTTTTCATAAAGATTACTTTTCATCACTGTTCATAACAATCACTTTTTTCATTATCTATTAATAACTTCTGTAGAACTTCCCAGTAATTTTTGAAGCATGGCAGTAGTTTGATTCCATTTGAAATTTCTGTCATGCGCAATGTCTATCTATACAGTGATTCACTACATTGACACTTCTAATTATGCAGAAACAGACTTTCGTGGGCCTTTTTAATAAATCTTCTGCATAGAAAGAAAAATAGTTAAAGAAACCATTGATTAGTTTTATTATATGCAAAGCAAAATAGAACCAATTCTCAGGATAATTATACTCGGCTTACCCAAGTCACTGTGAGCTAGAGTAGCTATTTTAATGACACAAAAAGTTATGATTATTTTCCCCTGTTCATGCATAAAAATAAATATATTATATTTATGCAATAAACTCTCATATTCTTACATTAAAAAACAAACAAACAAACAAACTAAAACCAGACCAAAAAAACAACAAACACACCAAAACCAAAACAACCCAAACCCCCAAACAATACTCACAAGGAATTGTAGAATTATATTTAAAAATGAAGAGTTTTAGTGCCATTTTATAATGGCATATACAAGGAATATATAACCAGTAAAATATGTATTTCTAAGATGATAATGAAATATACATTGTTTTAATAAGACCCACTAATTTCTGGACATCTACCAGTGGAGAACAGAAGCTGTGACTTTCATTCATCTCTTTCAAATTAAAACACCCTAACTCTGGACTACTCTGTGCAGAAAAATTAATTGAACTAGGCATTCCAGTATACTTCATGTAAAAAAATTGGTTTACTATTTTTAGTAATTCCTGTATTGACTGCATGTGGCAAAAGAATAGCTACATTCTGCCACCATTAGTTGTACTAATAAGAACTGATTTTGGCAGAGGATATGAATTTACTTACTATCTGACTTCGTAAGAATCCTTATAAGTAAGAACGTCAGAATTTTATTGTCAGTTATATGCTTGCAAACATAGTAGAGTATTCAAATTAACATGACTAAGGGAAAATGAATTCTAAAACGTGTTCTTGAGCAAGCCTGAGGCATGTTTTTATAACATGGGGTTTTGTTACAAAATATTAATTTCAATTCAATATGATCATTTAAATTAGTTTTCAAGAAAAAAAATTATATACCCTTTAAAGAAAGCTTAAGAGTATGGTTCAGGAGTATAACACTGTTTCTGACAGGAGGCTTTCCACTATGACAAAATCTGTGCCTTCCTGTTGGAAAGCACAACCAGTGTGTGCCTTATTGAAACAAAATTTCCTGTGCTTTAATGACTGAAGATCTCACAGTAAAACTTAGTTGTTCACATTAGGAAGGTCTGTAGAGATAATGGACTGAAATAATGAAAGAAAGAATGAAAAATAATAAACTTTAATCCATTCTCAATTCCAGAAAAACAACATATACAAAAAGATAGAAATATATATTTTAAGTGTGAGTTAGCTCAGATTGCTTCATAACATATAAGATTCAAACTGGAAAAACTGACATTTTACAGTGATACTAATTAGCAACTTCTATATGCTAGATAAGCACAAAATCCAGGTAAATTCTTCTGTTTACACAAAACTGATAATGGATTTGATCTGAGCACAGATGATATTCTTCAGTTCACCAAGCCTCCCTATTTCACATGTAAAGTATGTCCATGATACTCTTTGTTTTCTTGTAAGGAAGATTACAGTAATGAAACACGGCTGCTTAATACAAGGTAGCTTCATCTGGAAGCCTCTAACTCTAAAAAATACGCAACCAAATATCTCTTCGTAATGTCACCACCTAAGGCTCCTGCTGCTACAGGTATAGAGAACACTAGTAATCATTTTGATGTCTGTTATTCTTGTTTAGTCACAAATCATAATTTTTAAGGTCTCTGATGTCCAATTAATGGGATGTATTGGGAACCAGCAGGGAAACACTGGTGAAATGCCTGAAAGAAAGTAGGGCATCTTCCTCCAAAGTGCCTCTGTACCCACGATTGCAACATAGGTTGCAAGCAGAAAATGTAGAACACTGTGTAGCTGCAAAGCTATGATTAGTTATAATCACTTTCACTGAAAATTGGTGAGACGAATCACATAACTGGATCATTGAAACTGGTAGCTATAAACTGTTTAGAAGAGACAAGGAAGGAAGGAAGGAAAGGTGTAAGGGTTGACCTCTATGTAAAAAAAAGTGGATTGATTGCGCAGAGCTGTCTTTGGAAAATAGCAATGAACAGGTTGAGATTTTATGGGTAGAAATTAGGGGCTAAGCAAACAGAGGGAACCTCATAGCTGGTGTTTGCTACAGGACACCTGCCCAAAAAGATGTTGACGAAGCATTCTTACTTCAACCACAGGACACAAGAAGTTTGCAGGCTCTGGAGAGAGTCAAGGATAATTTTTTAATCCAGGGATAGACAGCCTGTCCAGAGGAGAAGTGTTTCCTCATGGAATAGCTAATTAAGGATGTCAAGGTTGGTGGCAGTCCTAGCTGCAGTGATGATTTGGAATTCACAACCTTGAGGAATATGGGCCAGGTGAAAAGTAGATTCAGGACCCTGAGTTTTAAGAAAGTGAACTTTCAGTTGTTTAAGGGATTAATGGGTTGGGCTCTATGAAACTGTCTTCATGAAAAAAAGGAGCTGAACAGAGCTGGCAGCTCTTGAAGGAGATTTTTTTTTTAGAGTACAACGGTAGGAAAGGAAGGCAGGAGATAAGCATGAATGACTGAGGACCTCCTTGTCAAACTGAAGTGTAAGGAAGTGCAAAAGCAATGGAACCAGTGACATATACCCTGGGAAGAATATAGGGATGTTGCCTAGATATGTAGGGATAGGATCAGGAAAGCTAAGGCTTATTTGGAGCTGAATTTATCAGGGAATGTGAAGCATCTACAGGTATGCTGGTGAGAAAACGAAGAGTAAAGAAAATGCACCCTTCCTCATAAACAAGAAAAGAGAATGAAGGCTGAGTTTTGCCTCAGTGTTCACTGGTGATCGCTCTTGTCAAGTCCTTGAACCTCGAGGCAGGGCACAAAGTCCCTCCTGTTGTAAAAGATCAGGTTCAAGACCACCTGGGGAATCCAAACATGCATAAATCCATGGGACCTGATGAGATGCATCCGGAGTCCTGAGGCAACTGGTTGATGTACTTACTAAGACATTCTCCATCATATTAGAAGTCATGTCAATCAGATGAAGTTCCCTGTGACTGCAGAAAAGGAAATATTGTATCTATTTTGAAGAGGATAATTAGGGGACCCTGGGAACTACTGGCCAGTCAACCTTACTTCAGTCCCTGGTAGTACATAGCAGATACTCCTGGAAGATGTGTTAAAACACATGGAAGACAGGGAGGTGATAAAAGACAGCCAATATGGCTTTACCAAGGGCAAATTAATTGTGCCTGAGTAACGTAGTGGCCTTCTATGATGGAGTGACTGAAACAGTAGACAAGGAAAGAGCTACAGCTGTTATCTACCTCGATTTCTGTGAGGCTTTTGATACAGTCCCTCACAGTATATTTGTCACTACATTAGACAAATATGGTTTTGATGAATGGATAAGGAATTGGATGGATGGCTGCATTCAAAGAGTTACAGTCAACTGCTCAATGTCCAAGTGAAAGCCAGTGACAAATGCTGTCCTTCAAGAGTCCATATTGGGACCAATACTATTTAATATCTTCATCAATGATATAGAGAGTGAGATTAAGTGTGCCCTCAGCACCAACCTGAAACTAAGCAAGTTGGTTCAGTTGATATTCTAGTGGGAAAGTGATGCCATTCAGGGGGACCTTGACAAACTTGAGGAATTTGAACCTCATGAAGTTCAACAAGACCAAGTGCAAAGTCCCGCACCTGGATGGGAACAATCCACAATATCATTACAGATCAGGGCATGAATGGATTGAGACCAACAGCACAGAGAAGGACTTGGAGATACTGATACAGAAAAATTGGATATAAGCTGGCAATGTACACTTATTGCCCAGAAAGCCAGTCGTACCCTGGGCTACATCAAAAGAAGAGTAACCAGCTGGTCAAGGGAGGTGATTCTCTCCTTATGCTCTGCTCTCATGAACTACCTGGAGCACTGCATTCAGCTCTGGGGTCAGTAGGATTTTTTAATATGAAACTCAAATTTTATCTGAATGAAAATGAGATAATTCAAAAAACTTTGTCTTCATTCTTTGAGCCTACTGACTGTACGAAATTGAGAAAAGAATATTAGACAGAATATTCAGAAATTAATATGTTTGCCCTCTCCAGGACGTAGAGATGGATAATTCTTCAAACCATAACAGAACATATCCTAAAATGAATGCCACATTTTCAAAACTAAAAAGGTTTGGTCTTTTGGATATTTTTGTGGGTTTGCTTGTTTGGTTGGTGCTTTTTTGTGTGTTTGCTTCTACATAAAGTTGGAAAATGTATTAGGCCTTCTTACGTCTTATCAGATCAGTTTATTTCATTGTTCATGATTATGTTATACAAAATGTTTTAGAAACAGCTATTTTACTATTATGTTTTATACAGTCGAAGTGTATATTTTCTTCAGTGATGAGTTTTTGCATTTTTTCATTTCTCCCTCTGCCTGAATTTTATTTCTTACAGCATAGAAAAATTGATAGAAATCCTACATAGATCTTAGCAATTGGTTTTAATTATCTAAGTTTACTTTTCTAATATTTAGCTGAGTATAGTAATTTTAGAAGGACAAGTTAAACGCAACATAAAAAAAAACCCTAAGCTAATTACTGTGTTTGGATTTCATTAATGCATTTGATTTTATTGTTTCTCCAATGTTATGCCTTCCTTGTTGCAAATCAAAACACTCTTCCACTCTTTCATTAAATTTCTAAAGACCATTTGACTGTAATCCTTTGTAACCCATGCAATATATATCCATCAGTGATTAACTGTAGTAATTTTTCTGGTTTATAGGCCACATTCTCTGCCACTTTCTTCTGTTGTAATCAAACCAAGCGAAAGATAACTGTAAGAAAGAAGCAAAGAGAAAAGTCAAGAACAGGATCAGATGCTTCAACTTGAATCACGTCATTTTCGCTCTCAGAATAGACATTTTTCTCTTGTTTAAAGTTTCAATTCTTTTCCCATGTGTAAGGGTCCAGTTGACTTTTCCACTGCTAGCCACTAGCCACTCTTTCATCTATAGCCATATTAATTTTCTTATTTCAATTTTAACACACTCTGCCTTATGTTTTCAGGGTAAAACCAGATTTTGACATGATGGATTCTGTAATTTTAGTTCCTTTCTCGTTTTGCATCTTCAGTTCACCTTTCTTGTAAAACTTCATTAGCCCTAACATTTTTTATGATGTTTCCAATTAACTATAAGACACTTGAAGACTCAGTTAAATAGTTCAATTTTCCTGCTCCCTGACCACTTCAATTTGGAATATTGGCAATATTAAGAAATCTATTTTGGGTAAAAGGAAGAAATTCTTTCTCAGAAGAAGACATAACCTTTGGAGAAGGAAAATGAACTATTGAGGTGGAATGGTCTGAAATGAAAAGATACAGATATACTATCATAGAATTTCTCAATGACTATATTAAAAGGGTAGTGTTGAGAGTGCAAGTGAAACACTGGTGTGTAGAAGCAGTGAGTCTGAAGCCACTATTTAAAGTATCTGTCATGTCCTGTCCTAATATATTCAAAGAAGTTGATAACAAGCTTCATGGTACACAGTCAGAAGTATAACAGGTTTAGGTGCATAAGTACACAATATTACACATAGAAACCTATAAAGGCAGATTTGGAGTTCTCTGAGTATGTGAATATTGTATGTACACATACATGTAGACATACGCATGCATGTGGAGACATATATATTTTACTCATATGTGTCTCAGTTCTCAATAAAGCTCAACTAACTTTTGAGGGAAAAGGATGGATGAAGGGTTGGGAAAAATTGCATACAACTTTAATGGACTGGTTTATAAAAATAAGTTGTTTACAATATTTCTAAAACCTACTGCTCTTTGCCTATCCTCATTTTAGGATACTTGCACCCACTTGTTCATTTGCTTTGCTATTGAATGCAAGGATATCTCAAGGTAACAAGTAATGTAACATTTATTAATATCTTTTCTTCCTAAAATCTTTCTTTAATAATGCCAGACTAAGCTGATAATTTACACTTAATTGTGGGCACTAGGAGTATACTAAAGCTGCAATAAAAATGATGATATCAACAAATATGCCTGCTAATTGTGAATCCTCATAAGTTTCTGCTAGTAAATCAAGGACTTGACTTTACTTGCCAAATAGGTGAAATATGCACTAATAGTAGCTTAGCAAATGTTCTGTGTATGCTACTTCACTTTGAAACACATTACCTGCTAAAAAGGAGAAGAATGTAGTTTAAGTTGCATTTAATACACTTAAATCTTCCTTTCAGTAGGCTTTTAAATTATATTAAGCTAATACATTTCTATCAATATGACTGAAAAGCAATCAGGATGGAACTCCTGCAGTGTAGCACAATCAGATATTGAAAAAACAGGTTACAAATGCCCCCATAATTGGCATTTACTTGTTCATTTGGACAATAGGCTATAAATGTGCCTGTGACCTGTAAGAGTTTCTCTGCAATTACTATTATTTTTTAAAACTTATCACAGTACCCATAAATTTGAAAGAAAACGTGAATAAGGGATTCTGCATTCATTTTTTCTTAATCATTTAAAAACTGAACCCAAAAGGTGTATTTGTTAATCAATGAGAAAGAAGTAATACTTCTTATGAATATACTTTCACAAACTAAAATGTGAAATTGCCTTGACTTATGTAAATTTGGAATACTGCTATTTTGATTTGACTCCTGAAGTTACTTTCTCAGCTTTCAAATACTTTTCTTCAATCATGTCTCTCAACATACATGTTTAATTCTGAAAGTAGTTGAAGATGTGAATTATCAGGTGATCTTTATAAAGCACTGAACACAAAAATGTTGCCTTCACTGGAGTTTTGTTTGAAACCTAAAAATAACATTAAAAAAAAAAAATTCCCCTTTCAAAACCCAGATCCCTTTTGTATTTGGGAGTGAAGCACTTCCTAGGCCAAAAAAGTTGCCAGAGATCTATATCAAACATGTTCTAGGTAATTGACAGATACTAATTTAGTATTGCAAATGGAGCTGGTAATTAATAAGTAATTAAACTACCTTTTAGGTATATTTTTCAAGAGTGATGCAAATTAGCTGCACCTTGGAAAAGCAACAACAATATCAACAAAAAACCTAAACAAAAAAAAAAAATCAAAAAACCCAAAAAACAAATAGGGAACATGAATGAAGCTTTTTCTTATGTTGTAGAACATAAAGGAACTTAAACTGAGAGTCTCACAGTATGCAATGTCTCCTGAGCAGTAAATTATGTTTGCTTAAGGGAAAAAAAAAACCAAACCTGGTACTTGCTACTCATTCTACGTTACTTAGCTATTAATCTAATTCTAAATAATCTATACAGGCGATGCATTGCTGGTACCTCCTTCATCTTGCATGAATAAACAAATAAACCCACTGATCTATATAGTTATTAATGAAAGTAGAACTGTAATTAAACAGAAAGATTATGTTCATGGCAGTCCTTAATTCTTATTTCTTGGTCTTTTATATGTTGCTTTTGCAGGAGGTGGAAAGCTGAGAGTGAAAAGATTACTGTAAAAAGCAGCGAATAAGTTATTTTTGGAAAGTGAGCTTCACTGGATGGCGCCATTTAGAGGTAGCTGTAACAACATCACTGATGTTTTATTAAGCAGTGTTCTGATTCAATCCCAGCTGCGATAGCATGCATTCTTTTCAGGACATGTACTGAGAACTGTTTTAATTTTCTGGGTGCATCTGCATATGATGGAACAGCTATCGAAATTTAGTAAAATTTTTAACTAAAATTTAAACCGCATTTTACATTCAATCATTAATGCAATTACATTGTCCAGTTAGAATGACATTTTGCATTTGAAAGAAATGTAAGTAATACCTTGGAGTAAAAAGTGAAGAAAGAGCTTTAAAGACAGTCATTCAACTTCATGTTTAAAATAAAAATAACCAAACAACACCCCCCCAAAACACAACAAAAACCCATCATATAAATATATACTATTTTCTAAGCATATATAAACTTTTAAATTTATGTTGTATGCATTTAAGAATGAAAGAATTAAAGAAAAAAACAACAACTGAACAAATAATTGCAGCTGTACTAAATTTGCTTCAAAGTATTCAACATTTTATATAAAGCTTAACAACTTTGTATTCATGGAAAATGCGAATTGTGACCTAGTCTTCATTTAATTCCCCTATTCACAACCAAAATCTGCAATGAACATTGGTAATTATGGAACTAATTACAAAGCAGTATTGAAATAACAGCAGGAGGAACGCTGTGACATTATGTATCTAACATTTTATGTAATTTCAGGTTAATTCCAACTGTATTATTGCCTAGAAACAATTCACTGAAACTGACTCTTGGTGGGGCTTTTCGATTAAAAGATTGTATTCATGGTTGTGCATACTAATTTATAGATAGTCCCAGAGAAATATTTGAATATGATAACACAATGCAGGCTGACAAGATCAAGAATGAATAATAGGTGATCCAGAAAAGAAAATGAGATGAAATTAATCCAATTCTACTTCCATTGTTTTCAGAGTTGTTACCTACCAAAGCTGTATTGTTTCAGTGGAGCGAACATGCATCTGTTGGATTCACTCCATGTAAGTAAAACTGCTTAATTACAAATAGTTCCTCTGTAGTTTTCACATAAATTATATTTGTTGACTGTACTATTATGATGTTTCAACATAGGCTAGTTCTCATGCATGGCAATCAAAATATGCCTGGTTACAGTTCTGACAAATAGTTTCTGTGCATGCTTATTTGTCAGTATTGGGACTGAAATGGGAAAAAAAGGCTGTAGAATAACTGTGCAGCTTCATATTAACAGACAGTCAGGCCCATGGACATAAGTGCTTTAATGCATAAATTGTAATTCTTTTATTGTAAATATAATTTTGAATGTAAATTCATGTAGACATAATAGAATTGTAAGCATTGGCTATTTTTACTGAGCTAACAAAAATACAACAGTAATAACAGTACGTAAATATATAAATCCAAGGTTATGTTAATATTTTACCAGCATTTATAATATTTGATCAATTCATTTTTTTTTTTTACTATTTTATATCCATGTCATAATTCAAATTATAAAGAAGCCTTAAAAAATCCTAAACAAGTCTTAGAAAGTAAGCTCGTTGAAATTTTTTTTTGGAATGGTATTTCTTAACAGACTTCCCATGATAAAGGGATTTGTAACTACTGATGGTAATAAAAGGGAAACACTGAAACAAGGAAATCTCTATGTCAGAATAAGATAAACTCATAAGTGTAATTAGCTTTTTTCTCATTCAAGTAAGTGTGCATTAAGATATATATTTGTGGTTAAATAGTTCATAGTTAAATAGTGTGGTTTAATAGTTGGTTGTTTTCTTTTTCTCTTTTTGAATGTTCACCTGAGGATAAATTGTTCGGTCATGAGTTTTGATAATTCCCTTTTCAGTCATGGTGCATTTCTGCATTGTATGATTCAGTACGCTAAATGACCGTTCTTTAGTGTCATATACTGCTACAGTGTCCATTAGTTGTATATGAAATGGTTGTCTCTACTGAGGGAGGCAGAGCTAGCCTGGATTTGCCAGTGTATGCACATTGTTGGACAATGAAGGAATGAGTAATTAATCTTTCATTATAGAAAAAAAATAATATATATATACATATATGTAAAAAAGAATTCTGAAGATACAGAATTTCCACAAAGGGTATGAGGATCAGAAAATATCTGAGATCTATGGAGAATTGTGTTGAGTTTGGAAAACCCACAGGAGTAGATTATATTTATATTTATATTTATATTTATATTTATATTTATATTTATATTTATATTTATATTTATATTTATATATAACCTACTATATATATACACATATATGTGTACAAAACTGATAACAGAGAATGAGATTCTATCAGCTTGAACTGAGCATACATAACATCAGCATGAAAAGGTACTGCCTTTTACTTCTTACGCAGCAAAGATAAAATAAGGAAAAAAAAAGTGTCTGAAAACCCTTTTGTGTGCATGCCAGATCCTCTATTTCTTCAGCCAAAAGTGATTTGATCGATTATATGTGTCCCAATGTAACGTCAATGCCTTCAGAATTGCAACTCAGGTACTATTGATCTCCACTGTGACAGAGCTATTGCACGCAAAACTATCAAAGAACAGGAGACAAAACATGAGGTATTCAATATTTGTTGATAATCCTTCTCATCTTAGCATCCCTGTTTTACTTGCAATTGCTCTTCATAACATGTAGAGCGGGGAGAATTTGTCACTACAAAAGTTTACAAAACCAGTGAAGTAGCTGGTGATTTAGAAGTAAGACTGAACCAGAGTGTTTCACCCTGTTTTGCCAAGTAGTTTTGTCTTTAAAAAAAAAAAAAGGATATGCATGTCCCTTTATTTCCCCAACAAGTGATGCATTTTAAAAGTGGCAACATTCTGTTTATTCTCTAAATTAACGGTGTTAGAAGATGGAACATTTATGTAGTGAAAGTATTTCCAACTAGTGGTTCTTCTAGATAAATTTTCATTGGCAACCAAATATAAGCTTTAACTACAATGCCTCTAAAAAAAAAAAAAACAAAAAACCGAACAAAAAAACAACCTAAAACCAACCAACCAAACAAAAAAGCAACAACAAAACCAAGCAAACATTAACTTCTACTCTTTCTGTGTCAATTTTCTCCAGATGTCTATGCAAAAATCTTTAGTGTGATAGTTGCAAAGTATCCTGTAGTGTATTTTTGTACTTTGAGCTGTTCTGCTTTCCAAAAGTAAGGGAAAGTGTATATTATTTACAAGAACCTATTTATAATGATTAATACATAGGTCTGGCTGAAGTAAGATTTTAGGCTTTCTTGAAACTTGTGGTCATATTGTGCCAGCCTTTTCTTGGAGCAATCTGCTGAGAGTTGTAGTGGAAAAGCCATTGGTTAACTCTTTTATAACAAAGAATTTTTAACATGGATATTTTATACTTTTCTTCCCTGTCCTTCTTTGAAAAATTATTATACATGCTCTCAATTACCCTTACCTATATTTCAACCCATGTAAAATTTTAGCGAATACTTTTCTTGACTATGTTAAATATGTTCAGCCTGTATTTTACCACCTTAATTAACGTTCCCTAATTGTAATCCACACAGCTCTTCAATCATAATTTCTCCACTCTCTTTTCCTGTTATCTTCCTATTACCTTTTACCCTTCTTAACTTGAAAACTAACTTACCTTTTCGTATTATCCTCTTACACACATTTCTGTCTTATTCCATCCTGTCTACTATCTTTTTTTTTATTTTTGTTACCATCCATATAACCCTGAAATAATTTATCTGTTTCTGTTGTAATTGTTCAGTAGAGAACATTTAGGATGTTACTTTTCCCTATTTATGACAACCTCTATATTACCTAACCTAGTAATTCTGTGGAACTCCCAAGTCAAAATGCATATCTTAGCCAATAATTAATTCAATAAAAAGATAAACTGTAAGCAAAAGTCCTTTAGTGAGACTAAATTTGGGTATCAGGAGAAAAGGAAGGAAGGTTCATAAAAGTTGTTTTGTTTTCTCTTTTTTTAAAAATTTGAAAGAGCAGCTTCTTGGTCTAGCTTATCATTATTTACACCTGTCCACAGAAAGAAATTTTATAATAATGACATTTTTGAAACAAAAATTTAACAAGACATGCTTTCAAATCAAATGTTTATGTATATACACATGTAGGCCACCTTCCATTCTGTTTTCAATTTCTGTTTTAATTTATTCTTCCCTTGTTCCCACCTGTCTCTTTTCTCTCTCACTTTATCCCCCACACCAACAAAATCCAAACCCCCAGAAATCATAGTACCTCAGTCTTTATTTTCACAAAAGTGAAAAACTGCTCAATGAAATGATCATTCTTGTTATGCCATTACAAGAAACAGCTGAGATTTGTGATCTATTGGATTTTCTGACAGTCACATGCCATGAGTGAGAGGAAAGGGAGGAAAGCTATTTCTGCTTAAAAAAAGAAAGAGATATTTCCAATGGTGAAAGAAAATCACATTTGTGCCACTGAGCCACCAGTCATTGAGCCAATGTCCATACTCGCTTATCACCCTTTAGATCTTGATATGCTGTTGAGTCCATTTAAAGAGGAAGGAACCAATCACACAAATCATAACATCCAGGATATTTGCATCCTGGTGAGGAGGCAGATGCTGCAAAGCAAGGTTGGCTTTCCTTCTAGCCTGACCAGAATCCTGGGTCCTATCAATGGCCTACTCCAGCACAAAAGACCCATCCTGCTGAGTGTTCATTTTCTGATACTTGCATGTAGCTTGGGGATGAATCAGTGCCATAACTCATCTCAAATTCATAGAATCATATCATAGAACGGTTAGGGTTGGAAAGGATCTGAAGAGCATCTACTTCCAACCCCCCTGCCATAGGCAGGGACACCTCACACTAAACCATGTCACCCAAGGTCTGTCCAGCCTGGCCTTGAACACTGCCAAGGATGGAGAATTTGCAACTTGCCTGGGCAACCCATTCCAGTGCCTCATCACCATAACAATAAAAAATTTCTTCCTTATATCTAATGGGAACTTCCCCTGTTTACGTTTAAAACCATTGCCCCTTGTCCCATTGCTGCAGTCTCTGATGAAGAGTCTCTCCCCCGCATCCTTGGAGGCTCCCTTCAGCTACTGGAAGGCTGCTATGAGGTCTCAGCCTTCTCTGCTATGAGGTACGCAGCCTTCTCTTGTCCAAGCTGAACAGCCCCAACTTTCTCAGCCTATCTTCATATGGCAGGTGCTCCAGCCCCATGATCATCCTCATGTCCCTCCTCTGGACTATGAGGTCTCCATGCAGCCTTCTCTTGTCCAAGCTGAACAGACCCAACTTTCTCAGCCTATCTTCATACTGCTGGTGCTCCAGTCCCCTGATTATCCTCATGGCTCTCCTCTGCACTTGTTCCAACAGTTCCATGTCCTTTTTATGTTGAGGACACCAGAACTGCACACAATACTCCAAGGGAGGTCTCATGTGAGCAGAGTAGAGGGACAGGATCACCTCCTTTGACCTGCTGGTCATGCTCCTTTTGATGCAGCCCAGGATACAGTTGGCTTTCTTGGCTGCGAGCGCACACTGATGGCTCATGTTCATTTTCTCATTGACCAACACCCCCAAGTCCTTCTCTGCAAGGCTGCTCTGAATCTCTTCTCTGCTCAACCTGCAGCTGTGCCTGGGATTGCTCTGACCCAGGTGTAGGACCTTGCACTTTGTTTTGCTGAACTTTATGATGCTGGCATCAGCCCACCTCACAAGCATGTCAAGGTCCCTCTGGATGCCATTTCTTCCCTCCAGCATATCAACCAAACCACATAACTGAAGTGTCATTGGCAAACTTACTGAGGATGCACTCAATCCCACTGCTGATGGCATTAACAAAGGTGTTGAACAGGATCAGTCCCAGCACCAACCCCTGAGGGACACTAGTTAACACTGGTCTCCATTTGGACATTGAGCCATTGGCCACAACTCTCTGTATGTGGCCATCCAGCCAAGTCTTTATCGACATGGTGGTCCATCCATCAAATTTGTGACGAGTGGAACTTGATGATCTTAAGGTCCTTTCCAACCCTAACTATTCTATGATTCTATGATTCTAGGTAAGTCCTCACCTTCTCCAGCATGACAGATTACAGTACTTAAAGGCTTTTTCCACTCCTCTGGTGGTAAGTCTTGACTCCCTCTTCACTCAGTGAAGGCTTATGTGACACTGAATTTTCCACAAGTCATCTCAGTCATCTTTCTTTGTCAGCCTTCTCTTTCACATTATGTAACACAGCCTCATTAAATCCTCTCTTTGCTGGAATTTCTTTGGCAGATCAGCCTTCTTTTGCTGCCCCTGCAGCTGTGCTCTGTATGCCACAGTGAAAAGGAAAGCATAAGGGATATTCATCAGATGATGAATCATCCTATTCACAGTTCTTATTCAGTCATCCCTGGAGATGGTCAACAAAGGAATGAATCTTTGTCTGCACTCCTTACAGAAATCTTTGTCCTTGAGTGTCAGGAGGCTGTGGAGAGGCTGTTGTACAAGCAACAGAGCCCTTCATTGTGTCTTCACAGATCTTTAAGGTTTTTCATCTCTCCACATATTTTTCTGGTGATAAAGGAAGTGCTGCACTGCTCTTCCCATCCAATCTGCCCTCTGCTGTAGGAGAAACTGGAAAGAGAAGATAGTCAAGGCATTTGTCCTGTGTCTGCCCTGGAACACAGAAGTGGGAAGGTAAAGCCAAAACAAAAAAAGACACTAAGCTAAGGCAACAACTAACTAAGGATGCTGAGCAGAGCAGGTAACAACAATTCCAGTTTCTGGAGGACTATCAGGTTGCCCAGATGGAAAAATATCAGAGAAATTTCAGATTGCATGAGTTATAGGTTTCTGAAGAGACCCTCTGATTTACATCCAGATTTTAGTCACTTCTGGTGCCACTGTGTGTGTGTGTGTGTGTGTGTGGTGTGTGTGTGTGTGTGAAAAAGCTTCTGGAGCCAGCTGGTGCCTCAGCTCTGCTGGAGAACTCTGTGCTGCCCTGCTGCGGACAATTGTTACCTCTCCATACACCCCTGCTGCATTGGTCTTCAGAACTGGCAAGGGCTTTGCAAAAGGCTTTCTTAACCCACCAACAGAACACAGCATATGAAGTGCCTGCAGCTGTTCTTACCACGGTTTAGCTGGCTATGAATGGTTAATGCTTGTACTGGATTCGCATGTGTGTGTTGTGAAAAGAGTACTAATCCACATACCAGTTCTGGTGGGTATGTCATGAACTGTTTTCTAACCTTTGCTTATAGTTGTAGGTTTCAATGCAAAGAAGTAGAGCTGAAGAATTTCCCTTGGTGTTTTATGATCCCATAATCATAGAATGGCAACTTTTGAGGTAGGCCCAAGCTGGCAGGGTGAACCATCAATGTCCATATCATAAGAACAAGTGGTCTGAATGACATCATCCACCTCAGTAGTCATTTGGCTGGGGGGAAGACTACTCCAAGTGGGTTAGTAAATCTTAAGCAATCAGAAGACATCTACACTCTGTTGTCATTTATGACTAGGACTTCATGAAACTGTGTTGTAGGTAGGTATTCATTTTTTTTCTCATTGGGTTTCAAACGCATTTCTATGTGCATGGAATTATTTCTCTTGTTCCTGGTCATTCTAATCCAACATAAATACAGTTTCAATTGTCATTTTTGCAGACAATATTTTCAAATTATCTTATAATTTATTTTGGGTTACCCTAGGAAAACCAGTTTTTCTTATCCTCAGTGTCCAAAATGTAGTGGCTATTTTTGCTTTCAATTTACTTTACATGTAAACCAGTACAGTTTGTCTCTATTCCTATATCTGCTATGATTTTGCTGCAGTTGGAACCCAGCAGAACTTTCTAGCATTACAAAATCATGGCCAAGAAGGAAAGCAATGACAATAAAAATCTGCTACAACTCTGCCAGCAAGGGCTGATCTACAAACTATAGGGGGTGCTTGGTTATTAGGTGGGACTGCCAAAGGAGGTTTTAATAAAAGTATGGATTAAAGACATCTTCATAGCTGAAAGCTACTAACATTTTCACGCAGTCTATAGGAAAAAAAAGTTGCAACAAAAGGCAGGTGGTTACAGAATTCATCTTTCCTGTATGCTAAATTTCCTGGGTTGTGGGAAATGTAATATATATTTCCCAAGACTAGTTTAGAAACCATAAACTTATATTTTCTATGTTTAAATATATTCCTCTTTACAAGACTAGTTTTTTATTACCTGGAAGAATAAGAAATGCTTCCAGCATGAGAACTATAATGCTTCTAATAATGGTTGAAACTATTTGGGTTTTATAGCCAAATAGTCAGAGTTAAAACCTCTAGAGATTCTGAAGTTGTTATAAAATTAAACTGTAGTATTTTGGCCCCAACATATTATATCATTTTCATATTCTTGTTAAGGGCTGCAAGACACGCAGTAATTATTCATGCAACTATAGCTGTGGTAAAGAAGGGGTGGAAAGACAATCTGATCACCTTATTTTACTTTTCAAAAATATTTCCTACATTAGCCCTGCCTAGACTCCATTTTTTTTTCTCATTTGTAGGATGTGTATATATGTGAATACACATGAATGCATCTGTACATATATCTACACACATACAAAGCTACCATTGACTGCCCGGTTGACTTGTAGAATGCTGTTTCAAGAGCCACAAGTTTTCTAAAAGTGAGATCTGCCAAGATGGTTTTTCAGATGCAGATATATAACAAGCAGAAGAGATTCATGGAGATGAAACCTGGACATACATCGCTGTAGCTCCCTTGTCAGGTAGAAAATGGAAGCTTTAACTCAGAAACATAAGCAGCTTTTGTTGACTAGAAGCGAAAGTACAAGGACTGAAACCCTGCATCCCAAATCATTTACCCTAACTCATATTCATTTCTGTCGAGTTATGACATTATAATGTAAGACCCAAGTGCCAAGAGAAATATGCATGCCTAAGTGTAAATCTGTTTCATAGAGCATTTCTATGATCATTAAATACAAATCAGTACATGCTTCATGCAAAATCTTTCACCTGCATCCTGCAGGACAGTTTTTTGTAAATTGGGATTACACTTATTTTTGGTATAGGAAAATAATTAAATTTAAAAACATTTTGGGTTTATATGCAATGTGCTGCATCAATTGAAATGACATAAAATAATTTGTACACAATAGGACTGGTTTCAATGCGCGAATGACAAACATGAGATTGTTTTTCCTATAAAACTTGAAACACTAAAACCTATATGTTCTATTTAAAAACAGAGGATTTTTAAAATATTTAAAAACAGATATTTAAAAACAGGATTTTTAAAATTGTGTATATTATTAAAAGGAATATCACCAGCACATGTATACAAAACTCATTCTGATGCAGGACATAACATTTTTGGTTCTGACTCTGCCCTTTTAAGACTCTTATTTTGGTTTAGTCTCAATCAAATAAAGTCAAGGAAAAAAATAAGCATCAGGTGGTCCTAGTACAAGGATAATTCTTCTGTATGCTGCTGTTGTATCTCTGGAGGCTGCAGACTATTAAACTGCACTGATTATACCTGTTACCCTAATGTATTATTCATGAAATTGGAACCACAGCATCTTCAAACAGTCTGTCATTTTCCATTACTTTCCATCAAAGAAACCATATGCTGTTCTCACAGTATATTGATACCAAGGCATATATAAGGCAGAGAGTAACACAGAAGCACTACCTGCTTTCAGATAAGCTTTTCAAATAGTTGTTATTAAACACCACTTTTAATGGACTGCTTGATAATTCAGTGCTTAAACTATGAAACTTCAACAAGGAGCACTATTGATGATTGCTTTCTCTATGATGAAAATCATTCAGTTATTATAAACAGCTTCCATACAATGGAACTGCATTACAAGATATTTTATCAAGGGTGCTGTACATTGGATTTTGTTTTGAAGCTTTGTTTCTCAGGCATCTCTCAATTACAATTTGCATATCTGAGAAGCAGTGCTTGATTACAAGAAATCAGCCTTGTTCCCCACCCCATCCTATGTGGAGTAAATCATGTTTTCAGACAACAAACTGTGTTTTTTTAGATCAATTTTAAGTTAATCAGCAATAATCTGATTCTGTGCACTAGCTAGAAAGTTTTCCTGAAAATTTTCTGGATCATCAGAAACTCCTATTAAGACTGCTATTCATTGAAATATTCTAACTTTTGACTGGTTTTGTTTGGGTATTATTTTTTGTTTGTTTTGTTTTGTTTGTTTGTTTTTAACTGGATTTTAATCAGCATTAAAATCCATTGTCATCTGAGCCATAGGTTGGTAGTGTTAAGTTAATGGTTGCACTTGAGGATCTTAAGGGTCTTTTCCAACCTCAATGATTCTATAATTTTGTGATCCCTTACACCAAGATGTTCTACTGTGTTCATAACCTAACCCTGTTTGCATCATATAAAGATTTTACAGGGTTAAGACAAAGAGGTGTCGAGTTCAGATGTGCAGAAGTTTAGAATGGATGGTGTTGGCTCAGTTTTTCAATGTTCTTTTTGTTCCTTTGGCACCTAAATTAAAATTGAACTAAAAATTCATGGTCTGAGTCACTATTTGTCTATGTATAAGAATATTTGCATCTGAAGTGAAATCAGAATAAATACATCTAGATATAGTCCATGAGTCTGAGTTTGGTCCTGTATTTTAGACTAATCCATACTGTTAAGAACACAATAAGGTACAGAGAAGCAGGCTCCTGGAGAGTCCCTTTTACAGCTATCTCAGGGATATTCTGTGTGTTCTCTCTTGAACACAGAAGATGCTTTTCACACACCAAACAAGTACATTTAATAGACAAGAAATGCATTTCAGCTACATCTGGATGAAGTTAAAAAGAATTTGAGCAAGCCATCTGTTAGATGGAATAGATTGATTGTATTCACATATTTAATGCAGTCTGTATTCAAGGAACTAAATTTTCTCATATAGCTTTTCTCTTAATAGATCTCAGGGATACAAATGGAAGCAGTTCTAACTCTCAGTACTTTATGTCTCTGCAGGTTTATGGTACAAGGGGAGAGTTTTTACATGAACTTGTAATAATCAGGACTAACTCATTCACACTCATGTGAGTCATAGAGTCATACAGTAATACCTCCTACTTTCTGCTTCCAGTAATGAAGAATATTGGCCTATCTGTAAAGCTCCCCAAAGCAAGAGCATTTCATTTGGGATTACAGTGAGGTAAAGGTTCAAGTCCAATCTAGGTCAGAAAAGCAGTCATGTGTCAGGGTCCAGTGTGCACCCAGGGGGTTTGCAACCTCTTTCTTCCTCCCAGGGCTAGGATGCAGGTGCGAGGGCCAGCTCTGCCTCAGGGTGACCCAGGACAAGGTCTTGGAACAGTCTCTGAGGGCCATAACTCCTGCAGGGGCTGTGCTGGAGCTCAGGCCCTTTGCCCTGGCTGTTGCCTGGGTTGCGCTGCGGGATTTCCTGTGCCGTGACATCTCGCTGGCCCAGACCCCTACTTATTTCCTTGGCTAGGCCTATCTCTGTCCCTGTCTTTGTCCCCATTGGCCTCTCCAGCCACCCTAGGATCTTTTCTGACCCCAGTTAGTGTCACTGATCTTTGTTCTCCTTGTTCACCCACTGTGAGATTGGACCTCTTTTTGTGAGATCCTTACCCTGCCTGCCATGCTGTCAACCCGTGCTCCCAGCTCACTTTCCTCATGAGTGTGCCCACACTTGTAGCTTCCTGAAACCATGCAGTATCACACCCATATGACTGAAAGTAAGAATTTGAAGGGCATTTCAGTCATTTGGGCCCCAGAAGACATGAATATCCATCAAAGAGCTGTGACAACTAAGATTTGCAAACATCTGTAAAAGTGATGACAAAGCTGCTACATACACAAACAATCTACTTTCTGGCTGTTAGAAACAATCTTTTTGTTTCACTGCTGAGCTATAGTAAAGTAATTTTGTCCAGAGAAAATTCTTGTTTAAATATGTTTGAGGTTTGTGGGAAGCCTTGTCAGGGATCCCTGTATTTTAGTAGATATCATATGCAATTAATTACTTATACTTTTGCTGCTTTTAGCAGTGTAGTATTGCCTATACAATGTTCATAGTGACACTAACATTTCTGAGGTTTTGATAAGGTATGTATACTGATGTGAGACAAGGAGGCACCAAATGTAATCAGTTCTAAGAAATGTAAAGTCTGGTGGCTTTGTAATGGAAAATAACTGAGACACTTGAAGGTAATTGACTTAGTTTTAGGTCCTTTGGACCTTAGTACAAAATGTAGAAAAACAGGATCTGGGGATGAGGATTATCCGACACCAACAGAGGTCCTGCTCTATAGAAGGACAGGATGACTGCTATGTCTGTAATGTTAATCAAGCTGGAGCTCCAAAGACTGCCAGCGGGTATGAATATTGTAAACCACTCTCTAAGACCATCATCGCCTTTTGTATACCGATGGGAAACTTTCTGGAAAATGATGTAATCCATGTCTAGCCTCATGGATATGTATGTATGCCCAGTGTCTGTATAAGGATGGCCTGTGTGGCAATACAGACAGACACGCTTGGAGGAGCTATCCCCAGTGTCTCCCTGTGCCACAGTAAAGAATACCTGCTTGTAATCTTAAAACTTTGCTGGCAAGTTTGTTCCTGGAGTTTCCTCCGAATCAGGTGGCAATCTCACCATCAAAAGTACAAGAGAAGTCCCCTGTTGACTTAAAAAAGGAGCAGTTTTACTTGTAGGATTTTGTTAAATTTTTGTATCATGCTCACAGGTGGGGATGTGACAGATGCAGCTTCCTGTATGAACTGTCCTTATTTTATTTTGTTGCATTTTGTTCAGTGCAATTTTCCTTTATTTTCTCCATATGTTTGATAACACCAGCATATGTTATCTACCATAACAGATGACCTTTAACTGTATCTCATATTGTGAGGCTGATGTTATATGACTAAAGATTTACCTTGAGAATGTCTCAGTAATGTTTAATGGGTCAGTCTTAACCATTCATTGTATTTAAACTGCCCATACAAAATGCTTATGGATGGTTGACTATTTGATATATGTGCCAGATGTCTGCTGCAGCTCAGCTCACAGGAGCAGTGTTTTGATACCAGCTACAGGCAATGCTCTAAGACTCACTATTCAAGACATTTAACCATTTTGTGCCAAGAGCATGAAGACAGCTGATGGGTGACTGGCGAAATAATTTGATGTGGCAGCTCTAAAAAAAGACATGAACATACAGTGAAGTGGTAAGAGCAATTGCACAGTAGTCACTTGTGGCGCTTCACGGCACGGACTCAAGTTGATGAGGAGACTCAAATCCTAATCAAGACTCAAATCCAACTTCATTACAATCAAGCCTTTTTTATCCCCCTGTCCGGTACTTTCCCAACCTGCACAAACATGCCACATTCAATCTCATTGGCCCTTGTAAAACTCTCCAGGTAAATAGTCCAATCACAAGGCTGCAGACCCCTGCCACAACTGCATCCTGGCCCATCCCCCAGGGCTTGTTTTTTGACCTTCCCTGTCCTTCAACATTCCAACTTGTCGCCCCAAGGCTTGTCAAGCACCAAGGTCTCAGAGCTCATTCCCAAACTGTTTTTCATGCAAATCTTATTGCCTTCACTCCCCACAATCACTTTTGTTTGAACCAGATTTTTTCCGTTTCAAACATGCTGCTTTTCCCAGAAACTGTATTGGCTTTTGCTCTCTTCTGTGACTCCATTTTCAGCACACACTGCTATGGCATTAAAATTGTCCTGGAATTTTAATGTTTACTATTGGTTTATCATGCTTTCAGATGAAACCATTTGCCATCCAAGAATATTGCCTTGTCTGATCCTGTTTTAGGTAAAAAGTGGTTCTAACATTTCACCTCTGCTATTGAAACTTATCACCTTAAAATTCGTATCCATTGAGTTGCTTGGACAGAAAGCTCCATAGACATTTTCACAGAATCCCAGGTCTAATGAATTTTGTCAGAGGCAAGGAGCACACACAGACCTTAAATTTATTCACTAAACTTACCTTGATTTTGCCTGTGAGTAGAAAAACACGTTAGTCTGGTCTTCACCAGTAGGATTACCTTTAGGGAAGACTCTTTCCAACAGATTCTGCTGATTGCCATTCTGTCAAGGAGGTTTTCCAAAACCTGAGAGAAACAATAAACCACAATGGTTTTCTCTGTCACTAGCATGCTTGTAGGGATAGATGACATTTCCATTTTAAACTCCCAATGTATTGTCACTTTATTCCTTATGGTGATTACTAGTTTCTCTCGTGCGAAAAGAAAAACAAAAAGATGTCTATATTTAGTCAGAATTAGTCAGAATTATCTCTGACTTTACTGGTAGTCACTGCCTTACCCTGAAGCATTTGGATAACGATTTCAAGACTTACTGATACGGCACTCCCAGATGATTGTGAGTTGGTTGCTGTGGAACTTGATCTAATGCTATTCTAGTTATGGCAGATTGACAGTTTAATAAATAATATGCACTATAGCTGAAACCTCTGATGAGATGCTACATATTGCTGCTCAGGACTTTTCATTCCAATTTGCCATACTCAACTTTGTTCAGTCATTGATTTATAGCTGTGTCTAGGGATCAAGCTAGGCATCTGCTGTTTTTAATATTTCAGTGTTTAATCCTTCTAGGAGTTTGATTATACTTGTTTTGACACCATTACACTGTTATTGACATACGTATGACTCCTCTTTAATCAAAGTTCAGAGCAGAAATCTTCATTGTGTGAAACTTCTTATAGAGAAAATGCCAAGGTGACAATATGACAATATCACTGTGTGACCACCCTGTTCCAGTCAACAGGTAACTGAATTTCAATATTGTACTTGGGAGGCCAAGCTGAAGATCTGAGGAACATAAGTGAAAGATGTTCCTTGCACTTCATGTTCCTTTCAATTAACATCCTAATAAGATGTTATTTGATTTTTTGATGCTGCTAACATAATAAGTGATCTTTTTATACACTAAAATTTGTCATGTCAGTCAATTTGTTTAACAATAATATTCCACAGAAATCAGCAGGTTGCGCTTGACCCCACTTGTACAACTTGTAGTCAATAGATAGATTACAGTTAGCACTCATGACACTGTTTTAATTGACATATGATTAGGGTATTCCTAACATTGGCTGGTTATTTGCAACTTTACTCAGTGAATCCCACTGACATGACAGGGATGTCTACACGGTAGCACCCAACAAGGAACCTATTTTCAAATATGTGAACCCAGCGTTAGGCAGAGATGGAACAGACTCACCAATAGAGAGGGTGCTACAAAAATCTGTGAGCTGTAGAAATCAAGCACACAATGAATTTCTTTTCACTTTTCAGGTCTAGTGTCAGTAGTGTTTGAAATTTTTATTGACACAATTAAGATCTTCTAGAGATCTCTGTTAATATGGTAGGTTTCATTAGAAGTAATTGCTGCAGACAATTTTTTTTCTTCAAGAGACAATTTCCTTTCACATATTCAGAGAACAACAGCGCTCACACTTCATAGGACTAGTCTAATGGATAGGAGCATTATTGCTACTTATTTTTGTGAACAATAATCTCTTTGTGTCCAGTTTGTGACTGATGATTTCCAGCAACAGTCTCTGCTATTTTTCTTCTTTTTTTGGCTCAAGATTTCATTGATTAAATATAATAGAAAAAGCAGTGAAAAACACACCCAATTAATTTATTACAGTGAGAAAGTGCCAATTGTGTCTTGTCTGTGAACATAATTTCTTTTATTATTGTAGGAGAACAAAAGTGGACAACAGTGAAGGCAGAAAGTTCACCTGACAGTCTGCTGAGAACAGTAAGTTTTGATGCCAGCATTTTTGGTTCTCTCAACTTCAGTGGGCTTCTTGGGTTTTTTATCTTATTTTTTTAAGAGAGCACTTCAATTAAGAGAAAAGGACTCAGATCTCTAACAAATCTGCATTTCAGCGCATTTGATTTTTCTTTGAAATTACACAGCAGGTAGAACTAAGGGTAATAATCATTTAGTTTAGGTTACACTGTACTAGTTTTACATGTATAAAAAACCTTGCATATATAATTTAGAAAGGGAGGTCAGGTTGAAGCTCTTTTGATATATAATAAAAATTTGGAGGCAGTGTGTGTATCTGAGGACCTTTATTATGATGGCAAATGTACCTAAAACTGTTATTCAGCAACAGCATCATTTTTATGACCATCTTAAACCAGGTGTATGTTCGAGTGATAGGTTTTCTTCTCTTTCATAAACACTATCTATTTTATTTGGTATTACCTCTTTCTTTGATTTATAAATCTTGTGAGCATATAATGAACAGCTCATCATCTCAAATGGAAGAAGAGAGCTGATGAATAACAGAAGTGCTTATCTTACTGTTAGGAAAAGTAGAATCTCCATGTCTTAGTGATAAACAGGAAAGATAGAATAATAAAGCTTTCATGGAAGAAATTCTACTGATATTGAGATTTTCAGATCCTATTTTTTTTTTTTTTATTAATTTGTTAGCTTACTAATAGGTCTATACTGGAAAACTATCATGAATGGTATTACTTATCACCAGTGTGATAAGTTCATTTGATCTTCTTCTCCTCTTGCTTTCAACTCCACTTCAAATTGCATTTTCACGCAGCAAGGTTTTCAACAGAGAGCATCACAATTGAAACAGAAAGACCTTTATGAACTTGTTCCCAGAAATTACTGTGTCAGAAAGAAGTCAGGAATTATTTTAAATACTTGTATTACTTATTCTTGCTGTGCTTCTAAAATGCCTTTCTTCCCTTTTTCTTATCTTCTTCTTCTAAACATGAGTAGATATTCACAAGCTGTGATCTAGGCATCAGTAGAGGTGGTCAGAAAATTTTCTGTTGTTCTATGAAGAAATCACTACTAACTTGAAGATGGGGATTGTCTATATAATAAAAAACGTTATAAACCACTAAATGTAATCCCTCTACGCTGTCTTATTTCTATGGCTTACAAAGAAACAGTAGCTTTTCCAACTTTTAAGCTATTATTCCTACGTCAGTATCATTTCTCTTACACAATGGGATGTATTTCTCACAAAAGCTACCTCTAAAATGTTTGAAGCTATCCTTCTCCATTTCTGTTCTATTTCTTTATTACTGTTATTCACCATATGACTAGGATAACATTACATTTTTGAAAGAAACATAGAAGGGCAAACCAAATGAAAAGTAGGAGTTCAGGTCTTTATTGCTTAATCATAAGTTAATATATCTGATGTATTCACCGATGTATTGAAGTTACCTATTATTTCTGCAACAGTTCACAAATATGTAAAAGTAGTTGGGTATTTTTTTTGCAACAAAATTTAATTATATACATATAAAATAGCTTACTACAAAATGACCACTTGTAAAGAAACATATACTTTATATATATTTATATATATATAAACCAAGTTGCAACAGAATTACTGTTAGTAAAAGGAGTACATGCTTATGATATTTTTATCTACATGCAAAGCTAAATGTGAGGTGCTACCAGTATAGCACTCATCAAACCACCCCAGAAGTTGGGTGGAGAAGTCTATTTTCATAGATGTTCTACATCACAGAGTTTGAAGTCAGCCAGGCACTTCTAGCAAGGGTCTAATCTCTCCAGGAGATCTCATGCAGACATTTTGCAGAGAAACTCATCTTGAGCAGATAGCACATGGTAGTTTATGGTTTTGGTGTAGATATGTAAGCAAAAGTAGGACATCAGTTCCTGATTTTGTTTGTCATCACAGTTTTTTGGTTCTGCCAGCTGTACCTTATTTAGTACATCTCAGCTCCCAGTTAGCTTATCAGGGATGTCCTACTCTCTCACTGAGCTCATCTGGGACGTCCCAGACTCCTGTTGAATTTGACAGAGTTCTGAGCTTATCATGGAAGCCTTGGGAGCTATTTGCTGAGTAAATATCCATCTTTGTCAGTCTGTTTACTGGATCACCTTTATTGCTGTTCACATCAGCTGAGAACTGTAGCACTTACAGTACATCATGAAGGAAATGTAAGCAGAAAATGCTCAGTTGACTGCTTAGAACTGTCCTTTTCCCAGGACTCTTGTTATATACCAAATAAACCTTTCTTAAAAAAAAAAAAAAAAATATCCTGGGTTGTATAACATAGGCATGAAAGAGCAAGAAAAGTACATTTTCTTGTTCAAGAAACAGGGTACTAATAAATGGTGGATTTTCTTTCTTCACAGCACTCAAGCAGAAATCAAAGATATACAGTGATCAATTATTTCTTATGCAAATGGTAACTTCACAGAGTGTAAAGAAAATTAGTTACCATTTGGTCGACATTCAGTTCTGCCCACTAGGAAGGAAAAGGAAAATCATATCCCCAAAGCCAAAGATCTTAGAAATAAAGATCTTCTTTTTCTTTTTAAAGAACATGGTAAGAGCAACACTTAAACAATATCCACTCTTTGATAAGCCTTCAGATTGCAAGAAGGGTCAGTCTTTAAGCTCTTCACCAGCTAGCGGAGAATGGGCTGGAAAAACCCTTACCAAGACTCTGGCTAAATGGGGAGAGAAAAGAGGAACGAAAGAGGGGCAGAATCTTTCTCTTTCTTGAATTTTACAATAAGATTCTATTTAGAATTCAGTTCTTCACAGTACTGTAAATGTCATTATCAGTTAAGTATGTTTTCTGCTCTTAGGCAGACGTGTAACTAGGGAGTTATCGCTTTTTATGCACATGCTACAGTAGAAACAAACAAAAGACTGTGTTTAAGTGACATTTAATAGTTTTAATTATGCAATTTTTCTTAGCTTTAAGGAGCAAATATACATGTATATGAATAAAGTAAGTTATGTGATAAGCTGAAAATATCTCTTTATGCTTGCACTTTAAATGTATGTGTATATGAATTATAAATTGTTTCATTGTGCCCTAAACTACTTCTTTCTGAAATAATAAGAAAAGAGATTGTTTTGAATGTCAGTCTAAGAAATTGCTAACTTCTTATATCCTGGGGAAAAAAATATCCAACAAAACAAAACAACCAAACAGCTGATTTCAACTTTCTGCAGTATTTATGAGAAATTAAAGAAACTTCATTTCTTTAAGTGTTCAAACACAAACTTAGAAAACAATGATATGATAACTGGTAGAAAATAAACTGTTTCATTGCCTGCTACTGCTACTCAGAGGATTCAGTTGTTCTGTATTAAAATATATAAAACTTATAAAATTAATTTTTGTGCAGGTAATTCAAACATTTTCACAGTGCTGAATACTTTGTCTTGTATTCACCCAAAAGGTTACCATAATGTATTTATCCAGACAGACTGAATGGGTGAACCCATAGCTATGTTCAATTTTTTTTACCTTTTCTTACTTGTAGGGGACCAAATACTTGAGATTATTTTTGTGTTACGTGAGAACTCTAATGCAAAATGGTTATTCTTTTGAAATAAGCACACCAGAACAGTTTAAATATGGTAAGTTTGATGGTTAATGTCAACATAGCTGGTCCTTTAGATAATGATATTGAAATAAGAAGTTCAAGGTAATGCATATCTATATTCTGTCTCTTAACTTAAACTGGTAGGGGAGGACCATACTAATAAAGTGCACAGCAGCTATGCCATTTGCCAAATTTTACAGTTGAGGTACCTGTATATTGCTGGAAAAGGACAGGAAATTTCCAATTTTGCTCTTAAAATATTTAGTTTACATGGCCTTTGTTGTTATATCTAGCATATTCCCTAGGTTGCAGTGACAGAAATTCAGCATGATTAGAGCAATAATATGCTTGTGGAAAACTTGAACTCTTCTGTCTTACTTTTCTGAACAGATTTTCTAATCTTCCATTTTCCAGAAGGAAGTTGTGTGTATGATCATTTACCCAACAATTAATCACAAATCACTTGTAAAGCAGATTCTTATCAGGGTGTATAATTCATGAGTCTTAGTTTGCTGATACTCATATTCAGCAGATAAAAACTATAGACTTCCTATTCTAGAAATGCGAACTGTGATACATGTAAAATCCTGGAGGTCTGAAAAATGAACCTGCAGTGATGAAAATGTTCATTTGTCACTCTTATAACTCAAACACATTAGAAAATTGTGGCCAATAATATTTGAAAGCTGCATAGTCATTTAACACAAAATATGGAAAAGGAGACATTAAAAATAATAGACAAATGTTTTTAAGGGCTTATGAAGTTCTTTTTCCCAGAAGTTCTGAAGCAAATTCTTCTGTAATTTCAGTATTACAGTAAGCCATTTATTCCGAACACAACAGGAAAAAGAGTATCAATCACTTGGATATTTTTAAACTGTCTCCCATAATACATTCCTGATAAACGAAGCATTATGGGGCAAGTTATAATGGGGAAAGATCACTACCAATGAAAGCACTATTGTCCTTGTATTACCTTTAATCTTAACTGCAGACCCACAGATAGCCTTTGTTCCTTGGGAAGAAAAGTTTCATTTGCACTATGTTCAATTCATTTGCTTTGAATAGCACAAATACATCCACGCATTTTTTTTTCTTTTTTTTTTTTTTCCATCAAAGCACTTATCAAAGTGAAGAGGCATTGACCTTTTGTTCCTTTTGCATTTCACTCATATTGAGTCACCATCTAACTAATGCTGAGTTTTGTCTTAATTCTCTGCTAATAACCATATTTGGCAAAGGACCCTGCTATCAAAACCCAGCATTTTAGAGCCAATTTCCATTACTAGAGAAAAGCTAATGAGAGGCTAAGTCAATAAATGACATATTAAAACTAAAACTTAAAAAGTATTTATGAGAAATCATGATTAGTGGAAAATTTAACATTTATTATCGATTTGGAATCTGTTATAAAATTTAGCAACTGGGTATGAAGTTTGAGTAGTTGAAGTGCAAGCAGAAAATATGCTTCATGAGCCAGTGTTTAACAGCCAAGGAGACTTCAGCCAATGAAACAAAAACCATCTCAGCATTAAGAGCTGCCATATTTCATTTTTAATGAGTCTGGGATTAATGCAGAAACCATTACTTCACCAAAGATACCTTCCAGCTCTTTAGATAAACAAATTTGAAAGAGGACGAAAAATGTCTTACTTGATATTACACCTAACTTGTACTGACTTTTCCAAACCACTATATTTCAAAAATGCATAAGTTTGTTAAAATGCACATAAGAATCCAAAGAATTTTCGAAGGTAAAAACCATATTTTTGATAGGCTGAGGAACTCCTGAATGTTGCCCAAATTATGCCTCAATGTACTTCTTTACTAACCTAATAGTCATGACATTAAAGCTAGACTCATGCATATATTGAAGTTAAAACTTTTTGGGGATGCAGCTCAGTCCTTTGAACACAAGAGTAGGGTATTCTTTTTAAACACAAATAACATGTATGCCACTCAAACCAATGAAATATTTCTTCATCATCACCCACAAAAAAACATCTGTTATAAAAGAAAATCTTTGGACATTTTTAATTGCCCTGACTTTATACTAAAATGAAGTAAAAGCACCAGAAATATAAAGAAAGATCATACTATATGGATATGAACTAATAATAATGACAGCATATATTTCTGATATAATTGAAGTGTCTCCAGTAACATTTTAAAACAAAATAATCAGTGTAAATTCTTGAAGGAACTGATTTCAATTGTATAAATTTTCAAAACCTACAGTGCTGCAAATATGATTGCTGCACATGTTCATGCACAGAGTTTTACTAGTTACATATGCAAACATTTGCTTAAGAAGTACTTCAGTCAATAGGGAAGAGAGTGAAAATGATTCCAAACATTTTAAAATGACACACTTATTTAATGAAAACTACACTGAACTGTTTAAACACAAAATTATATTAACAATACATTGACAATTTCTTCTATTGGCAAGTTATTTTTAATTATAATACACTTTAAAATAATGCTAATTTATTTAAGTTTTGTTAGGAAGAACTAGTTTTTTAACCCAGTTAAGATGATCTTTTTCATGATCTCCTAAGTTGCTAATACTTTCTTGTCACAAATCAGAATTCTAAGTTTTTGTCATGCTTCAGTTACTTGTGTTTGTGTCCACATCCTCTTCAGATCAATTGGCAACTGCCCTTTTCTTCAGGGTTGGCATCTGCAAAACTGCTGCTCACTATGAGCTCTGTGCTACCTGTAGAACTTGGGTTGCTGGTTTTCCTGAACAAGCCATCATCATCATCATCACAACAGAAGACAATGATCCTCACCCAAGCTGCAATTTCCCTCCTTTATGTCTCCAGTGTGGAAAGGAAGTTCCATACCTGCAAATCCAATTCCTGCAATGCTAGGAACAGAATCGTGTTATAATGTGAGAAGACCAGCCGTGGACTCAGGCACGTACATATGGAGGACCATTCTCAAGGTCCTTGTCATGATTTAAGCCTCACCCAGGCTAATAACTCACAAAGTTTTATTCACTCACTCACTCTCCTCTTTTTCTTCCCCCAGTCCCGGGGGGGTGGGGAGGAGAATGGAAAGAATGCAACTTGCACAGGTTGTGATAAGAACAGTTTACTAACTGAAGTATAACACAAATTACTACTGCTACCATCAATAATAATACAAGAGAAATACAAGGAAAGAGAATACAACTGCTCACCAAGCCCGACCCAGCCAGTGCACACCCCAGCAGCGAACCCCCCAGTGCACCACCACCACACCCTTCCGGGTCTCTGCTCTCTCCGTTTTCACATCCTGGACATGACGTGCTGTGGTATGGAATAACCTCGTTGGACAGTTTGGGTCAGGCGCCCCGTCCCTGCTTCCTCCCTGGCTCCCCTCCTCCCTGGCATAGCATGAGACTCAGAAAGTCCTTGTCCAGACAAAACACTACCAAGCAGTAACTGAAAACACTGGTGTTATCAGCGCAGTTCCCAGGCCCAAAATCAAAAACACAGCGCTGCACCAGCTACCAAGAAGGAGAAAAAAACGACTGCTACTGCTGAACCCATGACAGTTCTCTTCAAAAACATGACACTGTTAATCAAATGTCAGAGCATCATCTTCAAGAAGCATAGTATGAAGAGAGATCCTACTACCCTGAACAATATAATTCAATGTAATTCAGTAACTAATAGAAGTCAACGTATCCAACCAACTGTCCAGTGAATATTGGCACAACTTTCTAATTTGCTAGAATGAAAACCCCTGCAAAGTCTTCTCAAGGACTCCTAAGCTTTAAGTAAAGCTGAGAAAATACTTCAAGGGTTGAAGCTGTAGTATTGTTGAAGTTCCATTGGTTATTTTAAAATCATTAAGGATTTTTTTCTACAGATTTTAACATTCTTCTCAAGATATGGAACTCTGTAAGAGGTACTTCTTCACTCCTGTCTCGTATTCACTAATTACCTATTATAGTTATGCCACTGGAAACTATCAGAAACTGATTTAGTTGATTATCTACTTAGTCTTTTGGAGTCTGCATCCTAATATAGTCCTCCTTAATACAGTTTTTCTGTAAGTGCAGCTTGTATTATTTTGTTCTGGAAATAATATTTTTCATGTCCTAGTTTATCAAGTGATCCATATGTTCTTGTGGCAATGATCTATACTCTTCATTACTTAGCCAGTTTACACAATCTTTGTCATCTTTAAAATATTGACTGTAATATTATTTCTTCTAGGTCATTGATAAAAGTCAAAACAATGTGGGGTCAGGAATCTATTCCTGGTTAGTTTTATTCATAATACATTTTCCTTCAGGACTTAATAGCATTTATTCAACAGTTATTTGTGATAATAATCTGTGTTTATTTTCTTTATGATACATTTAAAAAAAAAAAAAGTACTTTTTTATATTATATTAAATTTCATGGAGTTTAAGGTAGGACTATGAGACTAAAAGTATGTATTAGAAAGGTAAGATTTCATCCTTCCTATGTTCACTCATGACTAAGTAAGTTTCTAAGGAAACCATTCTCAACCTCTCAAAAGTCTCCCTCAGCAATATAACTAAGCACATAAAAACAGTTTGCAACTTGTGCATTAGTGTGTGGGAGTTAGGGAATTAGGGCATGGAGAGTGAGGTCCTTATTTATTGATGAATCTAGACTCCATTTTGTTACAGTAAGGAGAGGCATATTACCCCAGGAGAAGGCACTTTTCATGGTTTAAGCCCAGCCAGTAACTGAGAACCACGCAGCTGCTTGCTCGCTCCCCTTACCTTCTTCCCCCGACTGCTTCAGAAAGCATGGGGAGGAGAAGCGAAAGAGTATAAATCCCAAGGGTTGAGATAAGAACAATCCAGTAATTAAGGTGTAACACAAAACACTGCTGCTACCACCAATAATTATGATGAGGGAAATAGCAAGGGAAGAAAATATGAAACTAAAAGGGTAAAGGAAAAAAAAAACAAAACAACAATAAACATAAGTGATGCACAATACAATTACTTACCACCTGCCATCCGATACCACAGCATGCCATGCCCCGTATTTAAAATGGGGGGAGTTACCCAGAAGGTCAGATAGATGCTCAGGGATCACTTCTCAGCTTTTTGGCTAAGATCAGGTGTAGTATCTGAAAACACAGCACTGCACTACTAAGAAAGAGAAAAATAACTGTTAGAGCTGAACCCAGGACATCATTGTACACTGTCTAACATAAAAACTTCATTAGATTTTTCGATAGAGCAATGAAGAATTAAAGAAATATTAGACTTCAACTTAAATTAGCATGTTCCTGTCACAAACTTCCTTATCCTGATTTTTCGTATTATTTCCACATAGAAAGACTTCACAGAGAGTAAAAGTGGGATTTGCAATTAAATATGTGTTGATGTTTCCTGAAGTAGCTATCATAGTTCATAAGGTCTCAAGCACTGAATAGCTCATCTCACATTCACTGGAGGCTCCGTAGATACATACCTTTGTGAAAATAACATTTCAAATTAATGTTTTCAATGAGGTGATATCACAGGTCACATTCAAAGAAAGCTACGCTTCTGATCCCTCTCAGTGCACCTGCAAATTCCTCCTTACATTATGTCTGTACTCTCCCTGAAAGGCAAACCTTTCCTCCAACCTTGAGTGTAAACTAGACTCCTATAATAGGGCAAATCTGTAGAGGTAGAAATAAGATGCTTATACAAGGCACAAGCTGAATGGCTTTCCATCTCATGGAAGAGACCTATCAAAGCTGCCCTGACTGCTCTGTTCAACAATAAAAGCCTTTGCTTCACCAGAAGCACAAGAGAAATAAAACAGTATTGCACATATTCCTTAGCACTGGACTCTAAGGCCCAGAAAGCGTGTATTGGATGAACATATATACTACTTCCAAATAATGTTTGGAGATGAAGTAGCCTGCTTTCTGCACTCTAAAAGGGATAAGAACAGGAAGAAGCTTGTGGCCTTTCACAACATGGACTCAAGTTGATGAAGAGACTCAAATCCAAACCGAGACTCAAATCCTACCTTATTACAGCCAAGCCCTTTTTATCCTCCTGTTTGGTGCTTTCCCAACCTGCACACACATACAACGTTCAATCCCATTGGCCCCTGTAAAACTCTCCAGGTAAATAGTCCAATCACAGTGCTGCAGACCCTCTCACAACCCCACATCGTCAATGGAGAATCCTGCCACAACTACATCCGGGCCCATCCTCCCAAGGATTGCTTGTTTACCTTTCCTGTCCTTCAAGATTCCAACTCATCACCCTAGGGCTTGTCAAGCACCAAGGCCTCAGAGCTCATTCCCAAATTCTTCTTCATGCAAATATTATCGCCTTCACTCCCTGCAGAAGTTAAAACTGGTTCATCTCAAATTATAATCAACAATATTAAGGCATTTTCAAGGACATATCACCTCCCACTACCTCAGCCACAGCTTGTGGCATTTACACAAACAGTGCTAGTCATGCACTTCAGCAGATCAGTTCAAACTACTTAAATGGAGGCACGTCAGCAACATACCCGGATTACAGCATTAAAGTGAAGACAGGGAATGTGTATCTGGCACAAAAGTATATGTGATTACAGTGCTTTTTATTCCAGGAAGATGATTCAATTCAACAATCAAATGCAAGAATCAGAGGGATGTATCTCTGGGCTCTGCTCCCAGACACATATGTGATGATATTCCATATACTGGATACTTGGTGTGGGTCCACATGGCCTTGATGGTAAGTTGTTTGTTGAAAAGGAAAGATTAGGCCAGATTGCTAAATACAGGAGATCCTGCTAGCAGGAGCTGGCTCATGCAAATTGCAGAGGTGACATGGCATTGCTTCAACTCTAGCTTCCGCAGGCTTGACAACCACTTATGTGGCTAGAAGACAGGTTCAGAAAAGATTTCTACTGTGGTGAAAGATGCCTAGGCCAGGTCAGATCCCTAACTGTTATTTTTCCTTGAACAATAAGTCTGCTTTAAGAGATTTATTTTTTTTGTTTTGTTTTCAAAATTTTCATGCCAATGATGCAAGTTGCCATGTAACCATACAAAGAAGGATTTTAATGACGCAGAGAGTACTGCCAATTGTAGATAGGAAATAGCTATATGGAAGCAGAGGAGGATAGTACACTCCTTAGGTCTGATGGCAACCAGAGCAAATGGATATGGAATTAGTCTGGAAACGAATATATAATGACAAATTTTGAATTTGTTCATACCAAGTGTCCTGGGTTCAGCAGCAGCAGTCATTTTTTCTCCTCCTTAGTAGCTGGTGCAGTGTTGTGGTTTTGACTTTCAGTCTGGGAACAGCGTTGATAAACACAGATGTTTTCAGTTACTGCTCAAATATTTAGTCTGACCAAGGACTTTCTGAGCCTCATGCTCTGCTGGGGAGGAGGGGAAGCCAAGAGGAAGAAGTGACAGGACACCTGATCCAAACTGTCCAAAGAGGTATTCCATACCACAGCACGTCATACCCTCTATATAAACTGGGGACAGTTAACCGAAAGGCTTAGATCACTGCTCAAGTCAGGCTGGGTATCGGTCAGCAGGTGGTGAGCAGTTGTATTCTCTTCCCTTGTTGTTTCGCTTGTCATTATTATTGGTGGTAGCAGTAGTGGTTTTGTGTTATACCTTAGTTACTGGACTGTTCTTATCTCAACCCATGAGAGTTACACTCTTTCGATTCTCCTCCCCATCGCCTTGGGAGCAGGGTGGAGCAGAAAGGGAGGGGAGTGCAGTGAGCAAAATGTGTGACTAATTTATGGCTGGGCTTAAACCACGACACCGAGACAGTATCGAGCATGGTTGTTCCATGCTATTTTCACTACAGAATTAGATAAGCTTAGAGAGTCATATGAAGTCAAAGTAACTACATCATATTGTAAATGTGAAAGTGAAAATTAAGACAATGATCCATGGTAGGGTTGACCTTGGCTGGCTTCCAGGTGTGTACCCAGCCACTGTCTCACTCTTCCTCCTCAGCAGGAGAGTGGGAGAAAATAAGATTGAAAATCTTAGAGGTCAAGATAAAAACAGGAATATTACTTACCAGTTACCATCACTGGCAAAACAGACTTGGCTTGGGGAATACTAATTTTATGTATTTCCAGTTAAAAATAGAGTAGGATGGTTAGAAACAAACAAATAAAAAGAACCCTAAACCCACCTTCCTCGCATTCCCCTTCTTCCAGGTTCAACTTCACTTCTCCATTCTCAACTCCTCTATTTCCTCCACTCCCTGAATGGCTCAGAGGGATTGGGAATGGAGAATGTGATGAGTCCTTCGCAGCTCCTCTGATGCTCCTTCCTCACACATGTATTCCTTCTCCAGCATGGTGTTCCACCCATGCTGTACAGTCCTTCCCAAACTGATCCATGATGAGTCCTTTCCATGAGGTACAGTCCTTCAAGAACAGATTCCTGCAGCATAGATCTTCCACAAGCCACAGGTTCAGGGTTTGCAAGGGAATATTTGCTCCAGTGGCTGGAGCACCACCTTCTTACTCTTCTCTGGCCTTGGTTTCTGTTACAGCAGCCATCCTTTGCAGCCCCCTGCTACTGTAATCTTGACACATATACTCAATAGAGTAATGAATTGCCTATCATTTCCAAAGGCAGTTGTGCATGAAAAGAAAAAAAGGAAAACTCCACATTTTTAGTTTTACATTAATAAAAATCAAACCCTTTATATATAAAGGTTTACCAAAATTCTTCCAAATATGTTTCTCCTTGTCACTACTTGTACAGAAGTAAATGATACTTCATTGAAGCAGTAGAGTACTGTGTAACAGTACTGTTGCTAATCTAGTGAGAAGCTTAAAAGGAGAACTGGAGTCAATTTATACTTCATAGAATCATAGAATAGTTAGGGTTGGAAAGGATCTAAAGAGCACCTAGTTCCAACCCCTCTGCCATGGGCAGGGACACCTCACACTAAACCATGCCAACCGAGGCTCTATCCAACCCGGCCTTGAACACCGCCAGCAGTTGGAGCATTCACAACATCCCTGGGTAACCCAGTCCTAGTGCCTCACCACCCTTACAATAAAGAACTTCTTCCTTATATCCAATCTAAACTTCCCCTCTTTAAGTTTGAACCCGTTACCCCTTGTCCTATCACTACAGTCCCTCATGAAGAGTCCCTCCCAAGCATCTCTATAGGTCCCCTTCAGCTACTGGAAGACTGCTATGAGATCTCCACGCAGCCTTCTCTTCTGCAGGCTGAACAGACCCAACTTTCTCATCCTATCTTCATATGGGAGGTGCTCTAGTCCCCTGATTATCCCTGTGGCCCTCCTCTGGACTTGTTTCAACAGTTCCATGCCCTTTTTCTGTTGAGGGACACCAGAACTGCACACAATACTCCAAGTGAGGTCTCACGAGAGCAGAGGGGCAAGGACCAGCTCCCTTGACCTTCTGATCACGCTCCTTTTGATGCAGCCCAGGATGCAGTTGGCTTTCTTGGCTGTGAGCACACACTGCTGGCTGATTGTTCATTTTCTCATCAACCCACACCCCAAGTCCTTCTCTGCAGGGCTGCTCTGAAAAAATACTTATCAAAGATTCCACTTAATCATGTATGTAAAAAGTAAAATTTTGTATGTATGTCTTTCTTAATAATTTCTCCAGTTTTTAATGACTTGTGAAATGTTAATTAGAATAATTACAAAAGTGGGAGATTTCAGTAGTTGCTGAAAAATAAAATTAGTTTACATTTATTCACTATATAATGAATATGAATTTTTGTGTATAGTAACTATATGTGCTTTACAGTTCAGTTAATGTCCATTTCCCAAGCCACAAAACATAATTTTTATTCCAGCAGTCTGCAGTGAACACATAGTAAAAAGTAAATTTAAACAAAACAACAGGAAAAAAAAAAACAACCAAAACCAACCAACCAACCAACCAACCAAACAAACAAAAAAAAAACCAAACAAAACACACACACACAAAAAAAAAAAAAACCAAACCAAACCAAACCAAAACCAAAAGAAGATATTCTTGATGGCAAGAGCTTTTGGACTATTATTAAAAAGTAAATAAATACTGTCACTCCAACTGCTCTCTCCTTTTAATGGAAATGGCAGGAAGGCTTGATAGAGATAATGCATTTTGATTTAGCAGAGAAAAATAAATAGATATACTTAATTTTAGATTGTGTTTGTTGTAGGTGGCCAGAAATGTAACACATGATAAATACTGCAATTAAAACTACTGAGGCATATAATGATTTCACTTTGTCCCATATGGCTTGACAGAGAGATTGTTTAAGATAAAGAGTTTTCATATTTTCTTTCAGAATTTCCAATTCTCCTGAAGAAAAAAAAGTGAGGAAATGCTCTAGATCAGATAGTTATTACCCAATTTGAAACGAATTAGCAGAACACTTTGTACAAACACTTAAAAAGTCATTAGACAAAAATGAGGGTAGACTTCTGTAACAACATGTTGCAAACTTTATTTTATTGCAAGGCTCAGCATCCAGCAGACACACGAACTCCCAGAATGGTATTTCTTATAAGGCAATAAAATAAACTTTACTTGTCTAAGCAAGATATAGCCAATGAAAAAACAGCCATCACCACGCCCATTTTAAAAGAAACTTTTTTAAAAAAACTGCATAAGAATTCCATAGTAGATGCATTTGCCTATTAATATAGAAATTTAAATCTCTTAAGCAAAACTCAGCCAAAGAATAAAAACCTCTTGATCTGTAGGTTCATGAACATTCTTGCTGGACTTTTGCACAAAGGAATCACCTGTCAAATTAAACTTGTTCCATTTAGGTGACTGCAGTTATCTTTAGTGTTAGTAAAATACTATGAAAGTCCAGTGGAAGGAAAAGCAAAGGAAAAGTCTTAAAATCTATGAAAAAAAAATCAAACCCAGAAGTGTCATCATAACTGCATAACTATGTATATGACACAAGTTCTCTGCCAGGTATTATTAGATACAGATGTTCTCATTTTCTTCAAAAAATCTGAATTTATGGCATATAGCCTGGAATGCATACACTCCAAAATAATTTTCAAGGTTTTGTGTTTTAAGCATCTCCATTGGGCTCATCTCTACCTCACCTTGACCCCTACAAGGCCATCAAGACATCACCTATGTCAGCAAATTATATATACCTGGATAAGGTATTGGGAGGTCACCTAGATCATCTTTCTCTGTGTCGCTCATTCAATATACTCCTTTTGGGATGCAGTCACTGACTTATTCCAGAAATCATAGAACTGTGATCTGTTAGTCCTCATTCCATTAGACAGCACACTTGAAGTGGGCCTAGTTTCTCGTTTCTAGACCTCTGGACTAGAAGTTTTTCACGTACAAGCTGACTAGACTTTTTTCCTTTTCTGGCATTCTAAGTGCTGTTCTCTAACCTAGACAGAGCCCTTCTTGGAAAGCAGCCCTACGTGGGCTCTTGTTGCAACCTTAATAGGCAGATAACAGAGGTAGTAAGGCATATATAATCATGCTGCCAATGGCAGCTTGCTACTGACTGAAATCAATAAAACTTTTCTTGATCCTAGGCCGAAGTGGCGTATAAAAATACTGTGGCAAAATATATTTCTGAGGTAGTCTTTTCCTGGACATCTTATGGTATTTCTCTAATGTGTTGAATATCATAATATTTTGTGATACAATACCTCATCATAAGTTTTAATGTGTTTACCCCAGAAGAACCAGAAGTCGGTTTTTTTAAAGGGAAAAAAAACCAACCAAACCACAAACCAAAAAAAGAGCTGAAAAGCATGTAGCTGGAGACTTAGAACCTCAAACTTTGGTCATGCAACTGAAGAGGAACAATGGAGGTCTTCCATCTAGATATTTCATACTACTTAGCATAAAAAAAGAAACTGCCAAGCAGAGAGGACATCTCTTGTCATTCTCTTTTTCAGACAAGTAGTTTCTGCAAGATTATGAGGTTCTGATACTCATCTACCCAGAAATTATTTGTCTGGCTCAAAATAGAGTTAGGCCTAGCAATGACCCTATATCACGTTGCTGTGGTTTAAGCCCAGCTGGTAACTAAGTACCAAGCAGCAGCTCACTCACTTCCCTCCCTTTCTTCCTCCCCCACTCCTGGAGGGATGGGGAGGAGAATCAAAAGAATGTAACTCCCATGGGTTGAGATGAGAACAGTCCAGTAACTAAGGTATAACACAAACTACTGCTGCTACCACTAATAATAATGACAAGGGAAATAACAAGGGAAGAGAATACAACTGCTCACCACCCACCGACTGATACTCAGCCTGACCTGAGCAGCAGGTCTCACCCTTCTGGGTAACTGTCCCCAGTTTATGTAATGGGTATGATGTGTTGAAGTACAGAATACCTCTTTGGTTAGTTTGGGTCAGGTGTCCTATCTCTGCTTCCTCCCGGCTTCCCCTCCTCCTTGTCAGAGCATGAGACTCAGAAAGTCCTTGCTCAGACTAAGCATTACCGAGCAGCAACTAAAAACATTGGTGTTATCAGCGCTGTTCCCAGGCTGAAAGTCAAAACCACAGCACTGCACCAGCTACTAAGAAGGAGAAAAATGACTGCTACTGCTGAACCCAGGACACACGTTAATGTCTTTTAAGCAGGCACCAGTATTAAAATCAGAAGCAGCTACAGTTTTATGTGTGGCTTGCTTTTGAAACTACCAGTGTGATCATGTGGCGTGCATATAGCAGTTAAAAGTTACACATTAGGTGCTGAACAGTCACGGCAAAGTAGGAAAGATTCAAAATGCTAAGTAACGCAATGCAGTGCAGTTTTATGTAAGACTATTTATCAAGCAATACAACAAGAGCCACTCTGAGCTAGTCCTCTGTCCTGGAGAACTTGAATGACTCTTCAGAACAAATATCAAGGTATTGCAAATGTAGGCAGCATGATTAAGAGGCTAGTGTGCCACAGGTTTTATGAAAAACATTTCATATCAATGCAAGCCTATATAAACACTGGCATGCTATCACAGTCCCAGAGCCTGCAGACAAGTCTGAGGTAGAACATTGCAATTATTCAACTAAATCTATCATCAATAACTGAGGATATTTATTAATAACAGACCATTAATGATGACAGAGACATGACTTGTTCATGCTGAAACAGCGCGTGATGAGAACAATAACCATAATGGCAAAAGGCTTTCACAATCAGACATCAAACGGCAAAGGAGTATTTCACTTGCTACCAATATTAATAATGTCAAAAACAATACTCTCAGACATGAAAAGGCATTGGAAGGTTTTGGAAGATTACTTCTCAGGGTTATTACTATGTGGTAACAGTATGTAACTCTAATTGTTTCTCTTTACCTTTCTCTTCCTTTCTTTTTTTTTTTTTTTTTTTTTTTTTTTTATCCTCTCCTCTCTCTTTTCTTATCTGACCAAAACTAGTTTCAAAATTAAAAATAATGTAATTATTTTCACATCTGTAAAAAATATAAACCAATATATCATGCATGGAAAATTCAAAACATGAAGTTCAGTCAGTATTCTTTACATCACAAGTAACATTGTAAGTATATCTATATAATTATTAAAAAAAAAGAAAAAGGAGAGAGAGGAATAAAAATGATCCAATTAAACTGATATTTTGGCTTTAGATCTGCCCATGTATTGGACCAAAGCAATGTTAGCAGTTGCATTAACTGTAGGCTGGCTAATGATGTGTTTATAGTATTGATCACATAATATACTGTAATAAGCAAGATTAAACAGATAGAAATTAGTGCTCTTTTATATGGCAGAATATTAGTTATTAGAATTTACATTGACATGAGAATGCTATATTCAGCCAAGAGCTTTGAATTTATCACAGATAAATTTATTCCTTCTTATGTTTATACTCATTTCCAATGTAATTTAATTAAAGCATCTTCTTTCCCTCTCATTTTTAAGTCCTGAAGACTACTTAAATTAGAATTATTTAAATGGTAAGACTGCAATTTAAGATAGCTAATTACAATGCAGAATCGTACAGATAAATAACTAAAAAGTGATCTCTCCAGAATCCTCATCAGATTCTTAAGCTCTAGCTGTATTATGAGCGCTTTACAGGAAAGAAGCAGTACTTTTTCTTTCTGACAGCAAAGGTTAGACGGACCATTAAAACAGCAGTCAGGATGCACACCAGGAACACCTTTGTTTAGAATGTGCTTAAAAAACTCAAGAAGATAGAAGTAACCACCCACTGCCTCAATGACAGCAGTCCATTGAGGAAGGTGATTTGCATTTTGATGACTAATCCTTCAGGAAGTATCAAGTTTCTAGTCTTAAAACAACAAGGACATATATTTAGGACTAGATTTTTAAAAAAGAAAATAGTGTTAGCAGCATTCTGTTACTATTATTTTTTGTTGTTGTTGTTTTGTGGGGATTTTTTTTGCTTGTTTTGTTTGGGGCTTTTTTTATTATTGGTTTGGTTTGTTTGACTGAAGTCATACTTCAATTTTGATCTACATGAAGAAGAGTACTGATGAGTTGGATGGTGATTGCATAAAATGAGACAATTAGGAGAATTTGTTGGAAATAGGTGATAGCCTTTTAAAAATAAAATATTTTTAGTAAAATATTTTTAGTATGCAACTTGCCTAATTCCCCAAATATTTAACAAATGTGTCAAGAATAATTTATTGACTTAACTACAGAGATTTATATTTTCCTGTCAGAAAGAGAAAATACTTTCTGCAACATTATTAAGAAAAAAACATGCTTCACCAGCAGGTTACTTTCATCCTCCTGATTTTTAATTCAGTTCTGACTAGTATTTGATTAAGTTCTGACTAGTATTTGATTAATTTCTGACTAGCATTCTTTTATAATAATGAGTAAAATGGACATATTTTGTTTTATTTCATTGTATTCCAAAATTAAAGACTGGTCTCCAAAACTATAGTTGGAGCTGAATGATCAGTATGTTTAATACCAACCCTGTATAAGCCTTAAAAGTCTGCGCGTTATGACTATATTCTTTGAAAACAGCTGTAATGACAGATCACTTATACTATGATTTTTTCTTCCCTACTTTTGAATTTAACTAGCTTTAACTAGCTTTAAAAAGAAAATAATATCCAAAATTTGAATTGTAATTCCTGTAGCACATTAATAAAATGCATTACATCACAAATGCAACTAACATCAATGTGATTACTACAGTATAATCGTAGAATCATGGAATGTTTAGGGTTGGAAAGGAACTTGAGATCATCTAGATCCAACCCCCCTGCAAATTCACTTACTCCAATCCTCATGAAATGTTCAGATTAAAGTTTAAAAAAAAGTTTTCAAGCTTGCAGCTAACGCAACAAACTAATTAGTAAGTCAAGTCATAGAGGGGAAAAGTACTGGATTTGTCTTTGATTTTCTCACTAGCAACACATGTAGAATACCAACTTCTGCAGCACAAGCTTAGTATCTATTAAAGAATCCTCAGGATACACCAGAAGGAGCTGTCTTTGAATCATTTAAGATATTAGGATATATGAAATTACTATTCCACGTGAATTAAAACTGTTGTTTGTAAATGGTAGGTAGGAAATCTAATAAGCAATATGTGAGAAGTTGTAGCAAACGGAAGAAAAATAACTGAGGAAAAAAGGGAAACACTTATTTTGAAGGTTTGAAAATTTTTTGGTCACATAGTAGTAAACAGTCAACCCATAAATGAAAAATGTGATATTCACCAATATTCAGCTTATGATCCTGAGATTGTCTAATTCTGCTGTATTTCCCATGAAGCCATATCACCTTTTGATTATTTTACCTATAGCTAATTGCAATGATTTCATAAAGCAGCAGTCTGTGAAAGCTGGGAAAAGTGCACCCCATGCTGTAGTTACCTCATCTCCAAAACCTGCATGAGATTTACATCCTGGCAACTATGCAGGTTTTGAGCTGAAAAGTTATTCTGAGCTATATAATTAACCTCCCCCACAAATAACTAGGATTTAACCACTACAAGCCAAGTGTCTGATTCTCACTTTATTCCATCTTCTACCTTTTCTGCTTTATGCCAATCACACTACAGAGAAACCCATTAACTCGAGTTGAGCTTAGCCTACAGGCAGTCCTCACATGAGGTTTTCCAACCAGTGTAAAAAAGTGGATCGCTTTTATGACATTGAAATCTTGACTTTTGCATTAAAGGAAATCAAGAGACAGGAAACAGAGAGCTGGTCATGTCCTCTTTCATCAGACAAAGCTGAGACTATTTTAAAAGTGTATAGGATGCAGAATGAAACTGTGGATGCTCAAAAAACAGAAAGCTACCTCGGGGTATCTTGTAATGTATGGCTGGGAAAGACAGCTTCTCCCCAGTCCCTGTGATGAGTCTTCAAAACCTGCTCTTCTGGCTTGGAGTGCAGAAGGTAAGGAAGTGAAGAGGAGAGGGTATGTCAGTAAGGAACTAATTTTCTAATGTGAGTCTGTTTTTCATCGTCAGTGACATTTTGAATAGCCTCATGTGCATGCCCACACCAACAGTTCTATGGTGTGTCCCTCTTGTATGTTTGTTGCTTTCTTCATCAGGAAGAGTTTGATTCCATGAGCCTAGTCATGGCACTGTGATTCCTCAGAACATTAGCAAAGTCAGTGTCTGTGGATCTGACTTCCATTTTCATTTCAGTCACTTCGTGCATAACTCCTCTGACAACTGCTGCCCAGTGTACTTCTCTATCACTTCTCATAACAGTCAGTAGTTTTCTACCATTGCGTTTACTTCCGAAGACAGCTGGGCTGAAAAGCTGTCTGTTTGCAGCCTTGCAGTAGGGCCTGGCAAGGAGATAGAAGCAATCATCCTTCTGTCCAATTCTCTATGCTCTGCCTGGGAAGCAAAGGTCAGGATGGAACGAATTGGCCTGCAGTATCCCACGCCTTGCGGGTTCATCAGGAAAAGAGACTGACCTGTTTGGAGAGTAAGGCTATTGAAAGCTATGGGTAGAATCATGCTGTGGCATAGAGTCTTCCTCAGCACTCAGTGTCTGCTACTAAGTGTGGATGATCTCTTGGTCAGGATGAGCAATTAAGATTTGTATTCGTGAAATGTATTTTGCACAGCAAGGTACAATAGACACACTTGCTAATTGGGAATCCCTGTCCATGTTTTCTTGTTGAGCAGATTGAGATCTGTGGCATGCCAGATGCTCATAGTGCAGGAAAATGTGAGAAAAACAGGAAAAGAAGGTCTTATATCCAAACTAGAACAAGTATGAACTCCTACCTGACAAAGTTGTGCCCCAGCATAGACATTGGTTAGTATTGATGAGCAGTATTCTTTCAGGACATCGTACAGGTATGAGTGTTAAAGTTCATGCTGATAAATGCTTAGCAAGTGGCCAGCCCTCTGTCTGGCTTTCCTCTACAAGATAGTAGAAAGTACATTTCCTCTTTAAAAAGGAAATGTTATCTTTTCTTTTTACCTTCCTTAAAATACTAATCCTTTGAGATTAATTAACGAAGTATCGGAATAAACCCAGGTCTTACAATCATTGCTATCTTGTAAAGAATGTTCTTGATAATTAATCTGTTGAAGAAGGCTTTTAGGTGGAGCATTTGCAGTCCATCCTTTTCTCATAGTGCTTTTAATAAGGGAAGAGGGAAGAATGAGGAGCTGCCTGTGACTTCTTATCCTTTAGTCGCTTCCTCTATCACATTTTACTTGTAACACACTGAATGCAGATTCATGCCTATTTCTTACGTCACCAACACAATCAAATCTTATTGAATGCCATTAGTGAGACACTACCCTATTGAAAGTTATGGATAACCAAACCAAAAATTCCCCTCTGACCAGCATCGTCATACTAGACTCAGTAACAGTTGGTCGATGAAAAAATGAACATGAGCTGGACAGTGTGTGCTTGCATCCCAGAAAGCCAACCAGGTATCCTGGGTTACATCAAAAGGAGAGTGACCAGCAGGTCGAAGGAGGTGATCCTGCCCCTCTACTCTGCTCACATGAGACCTCACTTGGAGTACTGTGTTTAGTTCTGATGTCCTCAACACAAAAAGGACACGGAACTGTTGGAACAAGTCCAAAGGAGGGCCACGAGGATGATGAGGAGACTGGAGCACCTCCTATAGAAGATAGATTGAGAAAGTTGGGGCTGTTGAGCCTGGAGAAGAGAAGGCAGCTTGGAGACCTCATAGTCCAGAGGAGGGACATGAGGATGATCATGGGGCTGGAGCACCTCCCGTATGAAGATAGGCTGAGAAAATTGGGATTGTTCAGCCTGCAGAAGAGAAGGCTGCGTGGAGATCTCATAGCAGCCTTCCAGTAGCTGAAGGGGGCCTATAGGGGTGCCAGGGAGGGACTCTTCATTAGGGACTGTAGTGAGAGGACAAGGGGTAATGGGTTCAAACTTAAAGAGTGGAAGTTTAGATTGGATATGAGGAAGAAATTCTTAAGTGTTAGGGTGGTGAGGCACTGAACTGGGTTGCCCAGGGAAGTTGTTAATGCTCCATTGCTGGTGGTGTTCAAGGCCAGGATGGATAGAGCCTTGGGTGGCATGGTTTAATGTGAGGTGTCCCTTTCCATGGCAGGCAGTTGGAACTAGATGATCTTCAGGTCCTTTCCAACCCTAAGTATTCTATGATTCTATGATTCTAAGATGGGCACTGTATTTTATGACTTCTTGTGGCCTTGATCTGGCACAGGGGATGGTGAGCTGTTTTAACTATGAGATTAGTACTGTCTCTTCTTAGAAAGTTCATTGCTTTCTTAGACTTGCCTTTTATCAGGTTTGTTGGAAGTAGGTAGAGTATTTGTGCGTACAGCAAAAGTGTAACAAAAGTTGCTGAGCTTAGCACTGAGCAGGAGGGAAAATGCAGAGGGTGAAGAATACTGTGAAAAGAATACTGTGAAAATGTCATGCAAATCTGATGCACCTTGATGTCCAGGTAAGTCTAAAAGGAGGATCCACCATCTGAGATTAAGACCTTGATGTCTGAAGTGTAACACGAAGCTGTACAGCGTGGGAGAGGCACTGCTGCTAAACTCACCAAATATCTGATTTCTAGCTACTTTACTTTGGTGAAATGAATCTAAATTAGCACAATCCAACTTGCAGTCATCACTAATTGTTTGAGTGCTTCATATTGAAGTCCTCTATTTCACACAGTGAATGCAAAGTCACTCATAACCCAAGTTCCAGGACTCTCAAGAGCGTCTGATAAATGTACACTCCAATGTTAAAACGTGCTGTGGTACTGAAGTGTCGATCTACTTAAGATCATGCTATTTACCTTGTATTATCAAAATAAAAATATTAAATAATGACAAAAAATGAATGTGATATACTTTGAACCCATGTTATAACATCATGACAGACTATGAGAAAGCTATGGATATACAATGATAGGGATTAGAATTGCATTTATGTGTTCTAGGGCAATTTATAAGGTTTGCAGTTATAGGATATTAATTTTCATTTTAGCAAGGTATCCATTATGGAGGTGTGGTTTTATTTAAGAAAGTGATCCTGCCCCTCTACTCTCATGAGACCCCACTTGGAGCACTGTGTGAAGTTCTGGAGTCCTCAACATGGGAAGGACATGGAAGTGTTGGACCAAGTCCAGAGGAGAGCCATGAGGGTGATCGGGGGCTGGAGTACCTCCCACATGAAGATAGGCTGAGAAAGTTGGGGCTGTTCAGCCTAAAAAAGAGAAGGAGGCGTGGAGACCTCATAGGAGTTTTCCAGTATGTGAAGGGGGTCCAAAAGGATGCTGGAGGAGGATTCTGTCCTGGATTCAGCAGCAGCAGTCATTTTTCTCCTTCTTAGTAGTTGGTGCAGCAGTTGTATTTTTGACTTTCAGCCTGGGAGCAGCACTGATAATACCGATGTTTTTAGTTGCTGCTCGGTAATGCTTAGTCTGACCAAGGACTTTCTGAGTCTCATGCTCTGCCAGGGAGGAGGGAAAGCCGGGAGGAAGCAGAGATAGGACACCTGACCCAAACTAACCAAAGAGGTATTCTGTACTTCAACACATCATGCCCATTACATAAACTGGGGGCAGTTACCCAGAAGGGTGAGACCACTGCTCAGGTCAGGCTGAGTATCAGTCAGTGGGTGGTGAGCAGTTGTATTCTCCTCCCTTGTTATTTCCCTTGTCATTATTATTACTGGTGGTAGTAGCAGTGGTTTGTGTTATACCTTAGTTACTGGCCTGCTCTTGCCTCAACCCATGGGAGTTACATTCTTTCAATTCACCTCCCCATCGGTCCGGGAGTGGGGGAAGGAAGTGAGGGGGGAGCTAACAACTGCGTGGTTGGGCTTAAACCACGACAGGCTCTTCATCAGGGACTACAGTAATAGTTCAAGGGGTACTGGTTTTAATTTGAAACCGGAGAGATTTAGGTTAGATACAAAGAAGAAGTTCTTTTCTGAGGGTGGTAAGGCACTGGAACCAGCTGCCCAAGGAGGTGATGAATGCTCCATCCCTAGCAGAGATCAAGGCCAGGCTGGATAGAGTCTAGAACAACCTAGTCTGAGATCCAGATGATCTCAGCGTCATTTCCAACCCAAACCATTCTATGATTCTATGTTTCAATGAGACCATTTTGAATACGTGTGAGGGCTGTTTAGAGAATTTCTAGGATTGTAAAAAAAAAGCTTTTTGATGTGTCACGCTAGAGTCAGGCTCCAAATAAGTGTTTATAGAATAAAAATAAGTCTGATTTTATTATAAAATTAGAATTATGGAGAAAATGTTTTTACCAAAACACATATGAAAGCCCATAATATCATTTTAATTTGTTTGCCTCTATGACTAAGCATCTTTCTTTTGTTGCATGACGAATACTTATCTTTTGACTTCTGTATAGATCTTTTTCCTGCTTGTGTGAGGTATTTTATTCAAGAGCATAAACTATTTACTTTATAAAATCCTATAAACCCAGAAGGATAACGATTTCTCCTTCAAGTATTCAATCATATTTGAATTGATTGCACTAGCACAATTAACCCCTTAACATTGCAAAATACATGGAACTGAAGTACCTCTATTTCCAAATGAATATGTGAATAGATGTTGAGCTGTGCATAGTTGTTTTATCCCTCAGAAAAAAAATAGTATTACAGTTTAATAGTGACTGCGCTGAAATAGATTATTACTAAAATAAAGAATAGTTCTTGATCTCAGGTATAGACAGTAATGATATGTTTTGTGGTGCAAATGCACATAAAAAATAGAAATAAATTAAAAATACCAAATCATCAGCTTATATTTCTTTGTAATTTTGGAAAAGGAAAGGTAATCAGCATTGTTCATTGCATAAGTAAGGAGCTTTTGTCAAATAAATAAAATATTTAAAACAGCATTGTCCTTTTACTAAAGAACCACTTCCAAGTTTGGGGGATGTGGACATGAGGTAGAAGTGTATTGTTATTGAATTCCAATTGCACTTAAGATGTTAAAAAATCTTGGTCTGCTTTATGCTAAGTTCTTCATAACCTAATAATAAAAGACAGACCAGAGTTAAATCTGAGAAAAATGGGTATCACAGAGAAGAGGAAAAGAGAAATCAGTGTACAGAGAGATAAAACTAAATTTCTCCATAGCATCTGTAAGCATCAGAGCTAGAGGTGAAATTTCCTTAGGAAGGACATATAGGGGAGACAAGGAAGGAGTGTCACTCTGTATGTCAGTAGCCAGCTGGAGTGCGTGGAGTTACCCCTGGGAATGGATGAGGAGCTGACTGAGATCTTATGGATGTCCTGGGTTCAGAAGTAGCAGTCACTTTTCTCCTTTTTAGTAGCTGGTGCAGTGCTGTGGTTTTGACTTTCAGCCTGGGAACAGTGCTGATAACTCCGTTGTTTTTAGTTGTTGCTAAGTAATGCTTACTCTGACCAAGGACTTTCTGAGTCTCATGTTCTGCCAGGGAGGAGGGGAAGCCAGGAGGGAGTGGAGACAGGAAACCTGACCCAAACTAGCCAAAGAGGTATTCCCTACCGCAACACTTCATGCCCAGTATATAAACTGGGGGCAGTTATCCAGAAGGGTGAGACCACTGCTCGGGTCAGGCTGAGTATCAGTCGGTGGGTGGTGAGCAGTTATATTCTCTTCCCTTCTTATTTCCCTTTTCATTATTATTGTTGGTGATAGCAGTAGTGGTTTGTGTTATACCTTAGTTACTGGACTGTTCTTATCCCAACCCGTGGGAGTTACATTCTTTCCAGTCTCCTCCCCTTCCCTCTAGGATCGGGGGGGGGGAGGAAGAAAGGGGAGGGGAGGAGTGAGCTTGTGGCTGTGTGGTTCTGAGTTACCGGCTGGGATTAAACCATGACAATGGGTCAGGATTGAATGGAGGAAAGGAACAGGGGACATTATAGTGAGGGGCTGCTACAAGCCACCCAACCAGGAAGACAGAGAGGGTGAGGCCCTTTATAAACAGATGAGAGCAGCCTCACATTCACAACTGTGGTCCCCATAGGGGACTTCAACTATCCTGATATGTGCTGGAGGGACAACACAGCAACTCATAAGCAATCCAGGAGGTTCCTGAAATGCATTGATGATAACTTTCTTCTCCAGGTAATAGAAGCCAGCAAGTAGCAGTGCTACGCTAAACCTTGTTCTTACCTACAAAGAGGAGCTGGTGAGGAATGTGAAGCTCAAGGACAGCCTTGGTTGCAGTGACCATGAAATGGTGGAGCACAGGATTCTTAGGGCAAAAAAGAGGATATGCAGCAAGCTTGCTACCTTGGAATTCAGGAGAGCAGATTTTGGCCTCATCAAGGATCTGTTTGGTAGTATAATATGTGATAAAGCCCTGGGTGAAAGAGAGGCCCAAGAAAGCTGGTTAGTATTCATAAGTCACCTTTTCCAAGCTCAGGAGCAATACAACCCAAAAAAGAGGAAGTCAGGCAAAACCACAGGAAGTCCTGCTAATGTGACTGATTGATTAATTTTGTGTGATATATTAATGAATGTCAAGAAACTTCTCAAACCTAATTAATACAGAAAATCCATAAAATACAGTAGTCAGTAGTTTTCAAAGAGAAAAAAAAAAAGCACAATAAAATTCTTTTATAGCAATAATTACAAATGCAGAACTGAATGCTGGAAGCTTCCTATATGCTTACCTATGTAGTTACTTCAAACTAAAAAGATAAAATTGCATGGTTATGCCACATATGCTACAGAAATTATTTGATCCTTATAGGCTGAGTCTACCTTAGCTAAGTGTCTAATTAGGATCCTGAAACTGTATTTCACAGTATAAATACTAGGGTTTGGGTATTTCAGAAAGAGATGCAAAACTCTCCCCTTTTTGGGTTTTGTGCTGGGGATCTCAGAGGTAGGTTTGTTAGTTTTTGTACCCCAGAGACCATGCATTTATTCCCTTTCTTCAGTGACAATGACAGTCAGCTATTCAGCTTCAGCATTGCTCAAACCAATATGCAGGAGAACGATGCGATTTATTCAGCTGTAGTAAGTAAAATAGATGTGAAGAGGAGAGTTAAAATCTGAATGACACCTTACTCTATCTCAGATATGAAAGAAAGTAATTGAAAACTTTTACTTGTTTCTATATATGGACTACATTCCTTATTTTCCTTATGTGTGGAGGGCAGTAAGGAGACATTCTGACCTTCTGCACATATTAACACACTGCAAGACTTTGTGTACATAACTGGCTAAATAGTAACCTCCAGTATTATTCTAAATGTCACAAGCCTTATAATCTGAATTAAGTACCTTAAGGCTGAATTGTTCATCACTGTAATACAAAATAAGCCTTTAGGAGTTGCAAGCATGGGATTCTGTTGCTAAAAATGTGAACCAGAGGTCATATTAGAAGGGCTTATACATAATAAAGCATAAAAGACAACATAGTCAATTTAAACCATATTTCTGTATTAAATAGCTTATTGTAATGAAGTTATTCCTATCATGACAGATAAAAATGATTGCATATAAATGCAACTATATGTTCAAGATTTGTTATTCATGTTTGACATATGCATGCTGAAAGAATAACTGTACATTTTACTCCTCTGTGATGTACATGTTGTAAATTTATAACTCTCAAATTGTTGTACAAATTAAAAGCAATCTTACACGTTAGTCTCTTGATTTATAGCTGGACTTTTCAGGCTCTAGACATTGTCAGTTATGATAATCCTCAGTAAGTCTTTCTGTTTTATTACAAACTTTCTTGTATGCACATGATTTAATAATTCATGCAAACTACCATGTTGTTTGTTGTGATAAAATTTTTATCTGTGCACACTGGGAACACATGAGGACTAGTATTAGTGCTCAGTTTATTCTTTCCCAATAGTTCATGACATTTACATCGGTCTCCTGCAATCATTAATATGCCAATCCAACAGTTATATTCAACCATCCTTTTGGATGATTGGCATACTCTCTGTGAAAATCCCTTTACATAAGTTGAAGCCAGCAATATCCCAATGCTTCACTGGATGGTATTGAATTTGTGATGAAGTCCAATTTATTGGTCAGCTGCTCACAGATACTCTTTGTTTATTTCTTACTAGATGACAGTCTTAGGATCCAACATCAAAACTGCTATAATTTGGGTATTGATGTTCAATAAATGGTCTTTATCATACTCAGACAGGAGGAATATATTAAGTGCTGAGCAAAGACATGAAGACAAATGGATTTATTCAATCTGGCATCTATTCTTATTAGAAAGAGTTTCCATTCCAAATACTTTGAACAGAATCAGGCTCTCCTCATTCACATAGACAGAAGAATAAAATTGTCCTTTACATTTCTTTTGATGGAATCTATATTTTTAAATCTAACCATATACAAATATATTTGTTTCTTAATATCCTCAGTCTAAGAAAGCTAATAAGTACTTAAAATATGAATAGCCGGAGGCTAGCAAAACCAATCAAATAAATAAACAGTGCACGTGTATGAGGGTGTGTGTTCGATCTGCAGGACACCTTATGTATCTACGCAAGAAGAAAACCCACAAAGGAATATAAATGTATAAAAAAAAATGTTAATGAACATATCTACACACTTAATAATGGGATAATATGGGTAATATGTTAAATAATAGACCAGTAACTGGGGTGGGAGAGGCAGAAATTAAAAACACTAAAATAACCTTTAATTTAATAGAAGGCTAAGGTACATTTTTCTGAAAGAATGAAGACTTCTTAAAAATCTGTATTTCATGACATATCAGTTAAGAGAAAAAATGATGAATTTGTGGGAAAAAATATTGTAGCATAATAAGGTACAATAATAATAAGAGTGAAGATATGATCTGCAACTTGCTAACAGTTCTGTCACGTGAACAGCTATTTTTTAGATCCGACTTATATAACATTCTGGAAATTACAAAAACTTTGTTAAAGTCTGCTAGCCCTCAGTGACCTTCATTCAAGAAAGATGAGAGGGTCATTGTCATAAATTAACTTTTAAACAGAAGAATGTCATTTCATGGTAGAAGAAGTCTCTGCAAGTGAACTGTTTTTTAGGGAGGTTGGTTTTGGTTTTGTTATTGTTCTAAGTTTTTTTCTATATGGAGATAATAATGTTGAACTGTGGTGTCATAATGAAGTAGCACATGGATAAAATAAATTGTTTGCTGGACAAAATGCAAATAAATAGATGCCAAACTTGACCTCAGATAAACCATTACAAGAAAGGCTCATTTGTGCAAACTAACACAAACATTTTATTTCCAGAAGTGCAATATGAGTTTGATTCAAAAATTTTATCATTAACTGTTTTCTTCTGAAAAAGAAAAAGTGGAAAGAGAAGATAAAAATTTATATACAAAATGAAGGGAAATACCACTCTTTCCACCTCTGGAAACCTCAAATTATCATACTTCTGTAAATATATCTAATACAGATGAGTTGTAGAGGAACTCAGTGACAGAAGAATAATTTTTATTTGTATGAAACATGACCATAGATGAGGGTTAGAGAAGAGCTCACTTCCTTCTGAAAAAAAAAGGAAGAAGGGAGGGATGGAGGGAAGGAAGGTAGGAAGGAAGGTAGGAAGGAAGGTAGGAAGGAAGGTAGGAAGAAAGGTAGGAAGGAAGGTAGGAAGGTAGGAAGGTAGGAAGGGAGGGAGGGAGGGAGGGAGGGAGGGAGGGAAGGAGGGAAGGAGGGAAGGAGGGAAGGAGGGAAGGAGGAAAGGAGAGAAGGAAGGAAGGAGGGAAGGAAGGTTAATTTCTGCAGTCATACCATTTTTCTCAACTTTTTTTCATTATAATTTAGCAGGGTAATTTAATTTCAACACGTAACTAAGCTGGAGGTTGGAAAATCTTTGAAACATTCATGAAACATAAAAAACATCTCCAGAGTCTCTCATGCTCATGCTTTGTCACCCGTACATTTTGTTTAATTTATATTCTTTCATCGGTGATGAACAATTATGAGAATAACCAAGATGAATATGTGGGCTCTGCAAAGGGCCATGAATTAACAACATTTTCAATGATGAAACACAGCTTGTTTAATGCATTCATATATCTTTAAAGCCAGCTGAACATATGAGGTTTTTCAGAAGATTCTTTAAAAGCAGAACTTTAAAGTATGTTCATTTATGCCTTGCCTTGATATTGAAATGCATATAATTATCCTAGTCAAAATTTTATGTGGAACATACATATTCCATAAGACATACCTCCAATGAAGCATTTTAGCAAACACAACCATTTCTCACAGTATGAAATGTATATACATATATATTTACATTTTACATATGTATCATATGTTTGCTTATATTGTAGTGTATATGTGTGTATATGTGTATATATCATATATATAAAGAAAGACACATGATATACATGAGATATAGATGCATAGCTCTATCAACATATGTACTGGTCCTAAAAATCTTGTAGTCTCAGGCTTCAACATTTCCATAGTAAAATATTAGGTCTCCATTTTGATAAGGACTCATAATTAAGTCAAGTAATACTTAGGCAGTACAGTCTAAAACCTCTCAAGATGTACAAATTTAGAATTTACTTCAGTCCTGTGCTTTTTGATGTGACACCGAGTTCTCAGGCTTTGGCACATTGATGTTTCATTTTACATTTTAGTGATCCTCTGGTGGCTGGAACCCAACAGTAAAAATTCAAGTCAGTAAATGAGGTGGCTCCACCAGAAACTTAATGGAAAAGGTGGAGAGAAGTCTTCTCCTTTAGGGAGAATTTAGAAGGTGCTTCCCCTCCAAACAGAAACAAGTGCTAGTGTATTAATCACATTTTCTGTACTGATACTGACTGACCTATGAACATAGTTAGGTTTTTAAGCATCTTTTTCTATGATTAGACTGGCCAAACATTTACTTCTTTCAAGCAGGTGCTAAACCACCACTACATCAGACCTCTCATAATTGCTTTCAAAAATAATATCTTCCCATTTGAAAACAAGTTATAAGTACAGACAAGTCCAATTTGTAGATCTCAAATGTCCAAGTGAGATCTTCAGAGTCTGAGTGCATGTTAGACACTACCAATTCACTTTCAAGGTTCATTCCAGTCCTAGGAATGGTAGCTTCAAGTGCAAGAACTTTCCATTTCTTCCCTAATTCTTCCTGACCTCCTTCTGCCTTCAGTAGCTGCCAATGATTTAGCTGCACAGAAAAAAACAACTTCTAGAATTGTTTAGGCATGCTTACCCTAGCCTAATTCTCTGCAAGGACTGACAGCGTATTTTTCTGTTATGCTTCTGACTCTGAATATGTGTTCTCATAATATTTAACTTGGAATATGGAGTAAATCACAAGTACAGGTTTACTACACGTAACGCAAATCCTTTTGCAATCTCTGAATCAGAGATGCACTAGAATCATTAGTGTCATCATGACTACTGTTTAAAGCCAAAAAATTTCCCATGAAAAGCAAATTGCTGGGGCAGATGAACTTTGATGGTGTTTCTGGCATTAAGTTCATCAAAATGCTTAATTTTTGTCTCTGTGCAAAGAAATAGAAATGAGATTGAGTTTAATGACTAACAATTTAACAATTTAGTAGTTTGGAGGTATATGACCTGGGAAAAGTATCTGTGATTGTCTTTGATCATATTTCTGCAGTGTCATTATAACAATCTTATTACTATTAGACACTTGACAAACTTTTTGTTATAACCCTGTTACTAGTTTTCAGCTTAAATACATTATTCTCTAACAACCATAGTATTAATGTAAAAGAGGAAAATACATACTTTGTAACTTTTTTTTTTCCTTAGGATAAAATATAAAACAACAGACAATAAGTGAAAACAACTGCTTGATCTGGTTTTAATATATGATTTAGATTTTTTCACATGTGATTTTAATCATCTGTAAACCAAAAAAGAATTAGACGTGCATGGGCAATAAGAGCTGATTGTTATTCCATGCTAACAGTTGAAAGATGAGGGTGGGGAGAAACATTCTTGGCAGAGTTTGTTGCTCTTGGAAAGGTACCTTAATTAAACCAGCCAGCAAGGTGGCTGAGGGAGGCACAAGAAATTGTGAGAGGACACAGCTGGGACAGCTGATCCTAACTGGCAAAGGGGTATTCCTTAACATATGATGTCATGCTAACATATAAACTGGGGGGGGGGAAAGCTGGCCAGGAACCACTACCTCAGAATTGGCTGAGCATTAGTCAGTGAGTGGTAAGCAATTGCATTGTGCATAATTTTATTTGTATATTATTATTATTGTTATAATTATTATTGTTATAATTATTATTGGTATTATCATTGTTTTCTTCCTTTTCTGTCCCATTAAACTGCCTTTTTCTCAGCCCATGAGTTTTCTCACTTTCACTCTCCCAGTTTTCTCCCTCATCCCACTGCAGAGTGAGAGAGTAAGCAGCTCTGTGGTTATTAGCTGCTCGTTGGGGTTAAACCACATCAGTTTTTTACCTTCCAAAGGAATGTGAACCATGATATATAGACCCAGTGTGCAGTCTTTTCTGCTGTTGAGGTTTATATTTCAGAGATTCATCCACATTGTAAGGGAAAGATATAAATTAAAATAGCAAAGGTGTATTTGAGACATTTACCTAATGCTATCAATTTCTCAAAGCTTAATCTCAAAACTGCTCAGATGTTTTTTCTCATGAAGTTTCTGATATATTACAAATGAAATAGAAAATCCAGTTATTTTTACTTGTTTGAGCAGACAAGACAGGAAAAATTGGATCTTAAGGCTGACAACAGATCTAAACTGAATCACAAGAATGAATTTCGTAGCTTTGATCATATGACATACCATTGGGATTTGGTCAAGAAAAAAAAAAAAGTTTAAATATCAAACAAGGTAAATTCATGATCTTTCCAGAATTTCAGAAGGACACAGGAAAAAGACTCTTTAAGAGGCAGATCCTTTGGATTTGGTGTGTGGCAGTAGAGGAAGAGGAAGAAAAAGATCCATTACATTTTAAATTATGACATTCCCATAAAATAAACTGCCAGGAAATGAAAAACATCTTGATTCTGGAAATAGCAAACATGATGTAATAACTATAAACCCATACAGCTCTTACAAGCTACAGGACAGGATGTGGGAAGGAAAAGACTCTCTGTACTGAAAGTGTGAAGTTAGCCCTCAAGTACAGGAGGAAGGAAATTGATTAAGATGATATGTTAGTACTGAAGGTAATAATTATTACCGTATTTTCACGCACATATCCCACAGGTTTTCTGTGAAAAGAAAAAAATATCAAAATCAAAGCAGGTTATTATTTGTGCATTGGTAATATACGAGGAATTTTGTCAAGGACAGCCCATTCTCTTGACACAGAGCAAAGGTCTCTTCTTTCCTGGCAAGGAAAGTTCTTCTCTCTGAAGACTACTTCTTTTCAGAGAACAGTGTTTTCAAGGGATAGGGGTTTTCTGCAGTGTTTTTCTGTGACCTTTTCTAGTCTAGCCATAATCCAGTTCTATATATTGTATAAAATCAAAACAAGAATGAAATATCAAAGATTCACTAGCAGTAGTTTCATTACCATATACTATGTAAAAAAACCCTCATAATAAATAAATAAATAAATAAATAAAAGAACTGCATTGACTCAGTACCATATTCAAAGTCTTCAAGGCAGAGCCAAATTGAAAAGCAAGTGCTTGAAGCAGAAAAAAAAGTTATGTTGCACTGTATAAGTAGAATAAACAAAGTGTAGGTAAGCCATTTAAAACACTGCAATGAAGATGGAATCCTCAGCTTTGTCAGCAGAGAGATGATGGTTGACAAAGTTGCTAAAGTAGTTACTTTTTTACACATCACAAGTGAAGTGGAAAAAATACACTGGAAGACTATGAGACTTCTGATACAGAACCAGGATAACAGACTTACTGACATTCAGCAGACATATTCTTATGGTACTTCTGATCAACAAAATCCTAATGAGAAGAAGGTAGATAGACTTCAATGGTTGAAAGACTTTTCCAACACAGACATCATTTGTTATTTGTAGGCTGACTGTGGGAGAAAAATACACATCATTCTTGTTGTAAAGGAAAGCTTATTATATATCCAAACCATGTATTGGCATATAAGCTTGCTATGTATCTTCTAGAGCTGAAAAAGAAATTGAAAACAAACTAACATATATCTAAGCAGTTTTGACAAATTATATATGAAACAAAGTGCACTTTTTGAAAGCATAACTATTTCAACTCTCTTTTCATGAAGATTCAATAGATGTACTAATTTCAGACATGTTTTCTTCATTTGCTAATACAGAGCAACTGATAAACTCGGATGCTATCAGAAGGAAAATGATTGTCCACCAGAGCACACTTTGTGGACATTCTGAAAGGCAATGTAAAATATTATGTAGATTTCAAACAGACTGGGGGCTTTGTTTGGCACAGGAAATAAATTTGTATTTCTGTAAACATCCAGCCCATGGACTGCTTCCTCCACCTTAAGCCAAATAATACTGGGGATTTCAAATATGCACGAATGTAACCTATTCCTCCACCTTGGAACAGTGATTATTACATTTACAACTCTTAATTCTTAGACCATTCTATGAGAAGATATATATTCCATATGCCTCTCTGCATCTTCATTCAGATGCTTCAAGACCACAGACACCATGTTCAAATGTACTAGATTCTTTCATTAAAAAAAAAAAAAAAGAAAAGAAAAAGAAAGAGAAAAAGAAAAAGAAAGACATGATCTCATCATGAAGGTAACAGGCTGCCTAGGGAGATTGTGGAGTCTCTGTGAAGATATTCAAAACCTAGGTGGCGATATCTTGGCAGGGGAACTTGGACTAGATGATGTCCAGACATCCCTTCCAACACTAATGATTCTGTGATCTGTCACATGTCACAATAACATCCTGCCCACTGCCACTACTCCTGATGTCTGTCATCAAAACTTTATTTTCTGCCTATACTTTGGCTGACAGCCTTTGCTATCTTGGAATGTTATAGATCTTCCTTGTTCTCTGTCATGATATCACTCCAGCTGCAACTGGTTATAAACATCAAACCAGATGAGTAGGACAATATTTATAAGAAACTAGGATTAAACTCAGTGCTAATGACACACGTATGCCCTGATTACCTTCACAGTTTTCTTCAGGAAGCTGCAGTGCAGCAGCATCCTTTTCTTATCAGTTGAGACAATGGTAACTATTCCTTCTTTGGAGTCATGCTGCCCTCAGCCTCTGAGAGCTAGTTCAGGATTGGAAAGATACTTCTGCAATGGTTGCACCAGTTGTCCACGCGGTTTTTATCCAGGTTGTCTACAAGTGATTTATTGTGACAGCCTATCTGAGGGGATGGAAGCTCTGGCCCAACATACACTGCACAACTGGCAGAGAGCAGCAGGCAAGCCAGGTAAGTTGTGTCCCATGAGGCACTTACGGGTATGTCACCTGCAATTGCTGGCATTTGTTTGCTCTCAAAGCACTACCAAGGATCATCAAGAGGTTAAACCATTAGCTGGCCACATGTGACATGCTAAAGCCTTTAGGGATTCATCTGAATATGAAAGGGGATAGGATGACAAATTCTTTTTATCCATGGCTGTCAGACTACATGGGGAATAAACAGGACTCTATAGAGAGCAAGATACTTCTTTAATCATTTTTACTCTGCATTCACTTTGGGACAGTTACGGGCTACACAACTCTGTGGAAAGTGCCTTCATCCGATGGACAGTATGTGCGATCTGAGGAGTAAGATGTATGATACGATTCCCGACAATGTGCAGATTATCACTGATTGCTGCACTTAGTGCCATCTATGTGGAGTTGTTTGCAGTATATTCAAGGCAAATGAATGTTTTTCATGTTATTTGCAATTTTGTATCTACTACTGGTAAATGTTTCCAAATGCAAATTTCCAAATAATCATAGTGCAATAGGAGTAAATACAACAATATAACACTTGCTTAGAGTCACATACATATTTAAGATGAGAAAGTTTGGAAAATGCTATTCATTTAATAACTCATAAAAGACAGCGTCACCAGGTGTTAAGTAATTGTTGTAGCATGCTGAATACTCTTATCTTAAAAAAAAACCCTAAGTGTTCTTCCTGGTTTACTGACTGTGTTCAGAACTTCCCATGTTTTCTATGGTGGGGACCTAAAACCACACATTCTTGAACTGTTTCACATATATTGTTCCTGGAAATGACTTTAAAGAAGGGTAGAAATCTCTGCACAGTTCTTCCGCATCCTTTCCAGCAAACTCTATATCGTCTCTGACAATTAATTTGCATCAAAGGTACATCATCCACATAAGATCAATTATTTCATACAAATCACTCTTGTGACATCATGAGGGTACATTTGCACTTTAAACAGGCTAGGTGAATCAGATAACAGAAATGTGGAAGGCCAGCACATGCTAACTCATACTGCCAAGAAAGGGCAGGTAAAAGGAATTGGAGTAAGATAAAGATAATAGAAATTATTTTGCACTCAGTGTGCTTTTCCTATATAGATATGAAATATACATGAAGCTGTGTTTGGTATTCTTGTCAGTGAGCTAATTCCGTTCTACAGAAATCACATTGTCACTGCAATCACATGAAAAAAGTTATTTCCGAGAACTAAACTGATAATTACTGATTTAATTTGTGATGATCTAAACTAAAATGTGAGGGATTTTTGACATGTATTGAGAAAATGTATTTTTATATATACAAACGCTAACCTTGACTGTGCAAGAATTTATAGCATCTAATATATCTTGTCACAATGTATGGCACATTTTACTGAAACACTTACTAATGACACCATTGGTTTTGGATTCCTTACCCAACAGTATAATTGCAGCTGACAAAAAGCATCTTAAAATTTTTCAGCAAAGGTGTCATAATAATTTTCATTCAGTCTGCCTTCAGCAGTCTTGACGCCCAACGGCAAAGGACAAAAAATCTGTGTTGCAAAGAACTAACTAAATAACTGCAAAGTTCTTTTAAAAGGTAATTATATTATTTTTCAGTTAATTAATAAATTGAAAACAATTAAGCATGGGGTTCACTTAACAAAGAATCTTTTAATGTATTAGGAGCTGCATCATAGTTAAAAATTATTCCAAGCTCACTTTGAAAAACACCTGGAGGCAAATAGCACAAATTAAAGGACTCCAAGTAGATCTTAAAATGGAATTTAGGTAAACAATAAAAGCATAATTGCATGTTGAATTTTAAAGAGTATTGACCTTCACCATTCCAGACATATACTCCATATTGAGTATATCAGTATATCTCTGCAGTGGGGAGATTTTATGAATGCTTGGACTGCATGCCTAGTATAACAGTAGGCTTGATGTAAAAATGGTTAAAGAGAGGTAGCCACCAAGCAACATTTCTGGATCATGTGAAAATTTTATATTTAAAAATTTGTCAAGTTTGAGAAGTTTTTTAGACCCACAGCTACATTTGTTTCCCAGAATGACCATATTGGCCAAGATGTCTGGGCCATAGCAGGGGGACTGGGAATGGATGATCTTTAAAGGACCCTTCCAACCCAAACCATTTTACAGTTCTCTGATTTACTCTTCATGTTTCATGTATTCGATTTTAAGCCTGTTTATCTACAGGAGAGTTGATGGGTTTTACAGGGTGTAAACCACCTCCATCTTTTGGGTATTCAGTAAGGTCTTCGCATACAAATTCATGTTAGCTTGTAATTGGAACAAAACAGTATCGATTAGCATTGAATGCAGCATTCGTGCCAGCATTCGTACCCTAAAATCTGCCATCTTAAAATAAAACATAAATTTTACTGGAGAATTTATATATTTTTCAAAAATCAGAAATTTTGTGGTATACTGGATGGACCTAACTAGTTAAACAGTGTTGCATTTAGTCCATGTAAGTTCACAACAAAGCCAAATAAATTGCCTCTTTTAAATGTAAGCACACATACAAGCTTGATGGTATTTATCATGTGCAGGAGTACTTCTTTTTTTTTTAAATATGTATTTCATATATCTATATCTTTTTGTCTAGATAATACAACATATAGACATATATATGTTAAAAAAAAAAAAAAACAAACCCCAAAACAAAAACCAAAACACTTCAGTAGAATTTGTACCAGACTTTTAGTTATCTCCTGTATGCGCTGGAATCACTTCAAATTTGAAAGGATTCAGAGAGTTCATACAAAATCTTTACAAGGTCAGAGACAGTGCTGATTTAATTTATATTAATTTGTGAAATATTTTGTATAGGAAAATGCAATTTACTACTCATAAAACCCAATTATTTAATAAAAGTCAAAGTAAATACTATATATATATGTATATATATATGGATGCATAAAGACCTGCTGAGGAAAATTCAAGGGAAAAAGGGGCTTATAAAAGGTGGAAGCAAGGACAGGCAGCCTGGAAAGAATACAGGGATGTTGTCCGGGAAGCTAGGGACCAGGTTAGGAAAGCTAAGGCCCACTTAGAATTCAACTTCGCTAGGGATGTTAAGGATAAGAGGAAGAGAGTCTATAGGTACATTGCAAATAAATGACAGACCTGGGACAACTGTGAATCCTCTCCGGAAGCTATCAGAAGAACTGGCTATCCTGGATTTGGAGAAGGCTGAGGTTCTTGATGACTTCTTTGCCTCAGTCTTCACCAGCAAACGCCCTGACCACACCACCCAAGCCTTGGAAGGCAGACGCAGGGACTGTGAGAATGAAGACCCTAGGCCCACTGTAGGAGAGGATCTGGTTCGAGACCATCTTAAGAACCTGAACGTGCATAAGTTCATGGGACAGGGTAAAATCCATCTGCGGGTCCTGAAGGAGCTGGCAGGGAACTACAGACCAGTCAGTCTCACCTCTGTGCCTGGCAAAATCTTGGAGCAGATTCTCCTGGAAGGCATGCTAAGGCACATGAAAAACAACAAGGTGCTTGGTGACAGACAGCGTGGCTTCACTAAGGGGAAATCCTGCCAGACCAAATTGGTGGCCTTCTATGATGGAACTACAGAACTGATGGACAGGGGTGGAGTAGCTGATGTCATCTACCTGGACTTGTGCAAAGCGTTTCACACTGTCCAACACAATATCCTTGTCTCTAAGTTGGAGAGGCATCCATTTGAAAGGTGGACCACTCAGTGGATAAAGAACTGGCTGGTTGGCCGCACGCAAAGAGTAGTGCTCAATGGCTCAATGTCCCACTGGAGACAAGTAACGAGTGGTGTCCCTGAGGGATGGGTGTTGGGACCGCTCTTGTTCAACATCTTTGTGGGTGACATGGAGAGTGGGATTGAGTGCGTCCTCAGCAAGTTTGCCTATGACACCAAGCTGTATGGTTTGGTTGACGCACTGGAGGGAAGGAATGCCATCCAGAGGGACCTTGATATGCTTGTGAGGTGGGCTGGTGCCAATCTGATGAAGTTTAACCATGGCAAGTGCAAGGTCCTCCACCTTGGTCAGAGCAATCCCAGGCACAGCTACAGGCTGGGCAGAGAAGAGATTCAGAGCAGCCCTGCGGAGAAGGACTTGGGGGTGTTGGTTGATGAGAAAATGAAAATGAGCCAGCACTGTGTGCTTGTAGCCCAGACAGCCAACCATTTCCTGGGCTGCACCAAAAGGAGCGTGATCCTGCCCCTCTACTCTGTTCTTGTGAGACCTCCCTTGGAATACTGTGCACAGTTCTGGTGTCCTCAACATAAAAAGGACATGGAACTGTTGGAACGAGTGCAGTGGAGGGCCACGAGGATGATCAGGGGACTAAAGCACCTGCAGTATGAAGAGAGGCTGAGAAAGTTGGGTCTGCTCAGCCAGGAGAAGAGAAGGCTGTGTGGAGATCTCACAGCAGCCTGCCAGTAGCTGAAGGGGGCCTATGGGGATGCTGGGGAGGGACTCTTCATGAGGGACTGTAGTGAGAGGACAAGGGATAATGGGTTCAGACTTAAACAGGGGAAGTTTAGATTGGATATAAGGAAGAAATGCCTTACTGCAGGTGTTAGTGAGGCACTGGACTGGGTTGCCCAGGGAAGTTGTGAATGCTCCATCTCTGGTGGTGTTTAAGGCCAGGTTGGACAGAGCCTTGGGTGGTATGGTTTAGCGTGAGGTGTCCCTTCCCATGGCAGGCAGTTGGAACTAGATGATCTTCAGGCCCTTTCCAGCCCTAACTATTCTATGATTCTATGACTCTATATCAGAAAAAGTATTTAAAAAAACCTATAAATGTGTGCATGCGATTAAATTATCAGGAATTGAAGTACAGGGAATTCTTTAGAAGAATATAAAGCCAGTAGATATGCATAAGAATAAAAGTAGATGTATTCAAGATATCAAAGTCATTGCAAGCAAAATCTAGAAAAAGCTGTCCTTAGCACTTATCCTCTACACTTCACCATTGAAATGGATCACTGTTTTGGTTTCCTGGCCTTTTGTGGCAGCAAAGAATTGAAATTCTAAAATATGTGCTGAAATATGCAGACTTATTGTTGCATAAATTGAGGCAAAATAAAATTTATTGTTCAAACTGGCACTGGAACAGGTTGCCCAAGGAAGTTGTGAATGCTCCTTCCCTGGTGATGTTCAAGGCCAGGTTGGACAGATACTTCAGTGACATGGTTTTGTGTGAGGCTCCCATGGTAGGGTGGTTGGAACTATCTGATGTTAAGGTCCTTTCTAACCCTAACTATTCTATGATTCTGTGATTCTAACTCAATTAGACCTCCATCAGCATCAACTGCAAATTTGGTTTGTCGCATGGATTTGTCACTACACTTCTGATTCAAGAATTATTTCTTAAGATTTGTGGCCAATGACCCAAAATGCGCAATTACTCACCTAATAAAGGGAGGGCTCTCAGCCTTTAGGATTTCCTTTGGACAGTGTCCTGGCCCCATGGGAGAGCCCCCAGCTGCAGACTGGCTGCTGCTGCTCTGAGGAGGTCTAACTCAAAATGGTTCTCCAGCAGGGCTCCATTTATACCCTGGCTGACTCATATCTGTCACCAAATATGATCATGGTCATGTTCTACCACCGGCTAATGGCTCCAACTTCCTCACCTTGTACTGACTGACCGCTGCCACTAACTTACATGTCACTTTTTTCTATATTCACTTTGTGCTTCTTTGTAGAAATAAAGAATTTAAGTTATGACTTCAAGTCAAAATAAAGATTTCAGCAGACTTTAGATGGGTGTTAAATAGGACAATGGACAAAGCATTTATATGCCAAGCTCTCTACCAAGCAAGCAACTACCTGCAGAATGGTGTGAAAACTTTATACTAAGGGTCACAGAACTTCACATGAGAAACAGAAATTCCTTAGCTAATGTCTGACTATGTACACCTTAGATATTCTGCAAGGTATTCTGCCTTACACATGGGAACCAGTAAATGCAATCACCTAGCAGCAACTGCGTGCAAGAGCTGTCATGACCTTCAGAAGAGATGTTTGGACTGGCAAGATTTTAGGGTTACTTCCACCTCTGCTCTGACTTTTCCAGTTTCTTCACAGAAAGCCAGGACTAGACTTAAGGTGCAACTCAAGAAAAAGTCTATTCCAACTTAAAATATCTTTTTGAGAGAGGTGAGGGAAGAAGCTTAGATTTTGTCAAGCAGTTTCGTTAGTATCAGTGATCTCAGTCACTCATTTCAGACCCTAAAGTATAATGTATGCTCTCAGTGGTTTTACATCTCTGCTCAGATCAGTAGGTTATTTGGCATATGAAGCTGAGAAGGAGCATGGAGATGTATCAGTTTGAACTGGATCACATAATAAAGTACCTACATTTGTTTACAACAGTGACAGCAGTCAAAAAGTAGATTCGGAAGCATTCAAACTGTGTCCGCTTTTTTTAGTGTTTGTTAATCCAGTAACCTACACAGGGAATTTCCTGTATATGAGAATTTTAAAAATTATTATCTTTTGTCATAGTGTATTATTCCAACTAATAATCTTGTTACATCCAGAAAGTTAAACTAAAGAATTAAACTATTGGAAAAGCCAAGCTTTCAAAAACAAACAAACAAACCCCCAAACCTAAATGGATATAGGTTGACCCTTGTCCAGATCAGGAGACCCTCCCCTGAGCATGCATAGTTAGGCATTATGCAAACTTTATGCAAATTAGTTGACCAATTGGGAAAGGGTGAGGAGATTACAGGGAGTAACTAATTCAAATTAGATCATATAAACGTGGTAAATTAGGGGGGAAAAAGTTAGGAAGACTCCATAGTAACTGATGGGATTAGTTGATGGGCTGAGCCTGTCTTCTTCCCCCATAGAAATACCTGCTGGATAAGAGTTATACTCTGTTCCTTTTTAGCTGTTTATACTTGTTCTCACAGTTAATATATTGTCATCGGCAACCTTTGAACTTTAAACTGTCACCTAAGTATAAAAAGTCTCAGTCAAGATCTATTTTGTGTGAGTTTCTGGAGGCTTTAATTGACTTAAGATTGCCTTAAAAACCTACTTACAAGCTTTTTTTTAACTCGGTGAGTGAATCTGCCACCAGGTACCCTGACTAGGGAGATTGAATCATGCTCCAATGTGCTGTCCAGTGGAGCTCCTGCAGCTGACTGACAGGCTAATTGGTCTCAAAAGTCTCGTCTTTCCTGGGGCAGTAACAAACCCATCAAACTTACAATTGAAGGGGTGAAATCTTCCCCCTTACAGGTGAGCACAACCACTTACTGGGGTAAAGATGCCCTTAACATGCAAATTCCTTAATCTCAAATTATAATTAATTTTTGAAAGACTCAAGGTATCTGAAAATTAAGAATCTATTATTGTAATTATCTAGATTTACTTTATTCTATTTACTAGTTATGCTTTGAAATGCATGAACCCTTTTCGAAAGATAGTGAACCAAGGCATTTATTTTCATAATGTTTTGTTTTCTGTACACCTGGTTGAAGTCTGTCATTGTCAGAACTGAAATACATTGTCATTGCATCTACTAATGAGGGCAAAGTTGGACAGCCTCAAGTTACCTTATTATTTTTTTTTAAGATTTAATACTATACTCCTCATGGAAACATTGCGTAGTTTTCACAGTTATAGACCGTATCTTATAAGAAGAAGTGATATATAAATATATATATATATATAATTTCAAACCAAGCCTGCCTTTTAAACCTATTCAGCACGTATCAGAATGCCACATAAAATACTGCTGATTTCCACCTTGACATTCAGCCATCACTGGAGTGTGTGAAATCAGACCTGATGAGTTCTGAAGACAGTGTGTCAGGACAGCTATTGGTTTGTCTATGCTACAAGGTTATTTGAATGTATTACAACACAGGCTGAAATTAGTTTGAATAGTTGCAAGCTAACAGCTAAAGAAAAGAGCTGGATTTTGGAAATCCGTCAAGAAATCAAAAATTACCTGAACATACAGGTTTTTTTCTGCTCTGACTAGGTTATAATCTACTGCGCAAATTAAAGCTAGAATGAGGTTATATTTGCTCGCTGCTATGGAGCTACCTTTAAGCTTGTCGCATATTTGATATTAGAGCTACTGAGCTAGTAGATGACTCAGATTATAAGTGAAAATGTTTATGTGAAGCACTAGGGATTGGTTTATTGCAGCTTCCTCCTCTTTCACCTCTCAAAGTAAATAACAAACTTGCAAAATGTCAAAATGGCTTCAACTTTTCTGTAACTCCAGTTGTCATTTTAACACTGTCTGAGGAATATCTTTAAGACCATCATAAATGAACCACTAGGGATAAATGCTGTAGGAGTGAGCTTGAAGAAAAATCCTTCCCCAATCAATGTTTCTCACAGATAATTTCTGTCAGACTGATTTCCAAAGAGTTATTCTAAGGGTGCACATATTTATCTGGTTATCTCTTAAGGTTTACGTCACAAAATTTCATGGCTCCTCAGCATTTTTTGATGATAAAGCTTGTGTTGCTTCTCTACCAAATTAATAGAAGCCACCTCTACCAACGTATTTTCATGCCTGCTGGTATCCCAAAGGTAAGCTTGTCAATCACACAATCACTCTGCTGCTGTTCTGCAGTTGACCTAATTCAGCAGTGAAAAGGAACAAGTGCTTCTGTGCAATCAAACTGGGACTGATGGATACCAAAGAGACCTTGATAGATTCACTTAGTACCGGGCAGTGTTAGTAAGGCAGGGAAGGTAGAGCAAGAGCGAATGCACTGGGGGAAACAGCAGCTTCGAAAGTGATTTCTTTTTTACAAATCTGTGCAGAAAGAAACAAGTGCAAGTATACAGTTAGGGAAATGTCTGTGTATGCATGCTGTGCATATCAAGTATTCATGCCCACAGCGGTAACTGTAAAAATGTCAGCTGACTAGAATTAACTCAAGATACAGATTTGTTTCCGAAAATCTGAATGACACATATGAGAAACCTGATAGGTCCAAGATCCACAAGGGTATGATTTAATGGCACTTTAATTTGAATTCAACTCTAAATAATTCAAAACTTGACAATAAGATACATCAGACCTAATGGTTATAAGCATAATTTCTAATCAAGAAATTTCAAATAATTTAAAATAATGTGGGGCATTTATTTATTTATTTTTAATGAGGAAGATGTAGTTTATATCAATATTAAATTGTCACCCTGATGACTTATAACTGCAAGCTTTAACACAAAGGTCACAAAGATATTTCCCATTGCAAGAAGCTGATAAACTGATAAACAGATCTCTCAGGCATTTAAAACATATTCTTGAATAACAAAATCTCTAAAATAAATGTTCCGTATAGTGAGGATACATTAATGTACTGCTATGTACAGTCCAGCATGATGAAATTATCTGTGATTGTTTTCTTAGAAGATATTGATTTCTAAGGATTACCATACTGGCCCAGTAAGATTACATATCAGTTTGCATTGCTTATGTAGACGTACATTTCCTCAGTGTTGGTCTGGAATTGACAATGGCAGTCTTACTTGTTTGGCTGTTTGTGGTTAATAAGTTGAGTTCTTTCACAGACATGAAAGATGTTCACACAGAGCCCAGCTTTAGCCATTCACCTTTAGTTTCTAACCACCCAAAATTTTCTGTATAATTAGTGTAAGGGGAAATTTCCTATTGCGGGTAACATAAGGGAACACTTTTTCATTGTGAGGGCAACTGGCCACTGGAACAGATTGCCCAGAGGCATCATGGAGTCTCCATCCTTGGAGATATTGAAAGTTTTCTAGGCAACCAGCTCAAGGTCTCCTTGCCTGATCAGTGGGGTTGGACCAGATAATTTCCAGTCCTTTCTAACGTTAACCATTATAAACTTATAAAACTTACTTCAGTCCTTGGAGTTCAGAGGAAGCCTAGAGCAATGTGTTTGCCCCAGTAGACATCAGTCATTCAATACAAGTATTCCTCTCTCCCTCGCTCTCCTTTCCCCAATTCCCAAATGGTAAGTGTTTTTAATGGTTCCTCTGAAATTATAGAAAAAATAGAGAAAAGTATTTTCTGTTAAAAAACAAAAAATACAGTTTATAGCATTTTAGAATTTTGCTTCTGAAAAAAACCCAAAAAATCAGATTTCCACCCATCCCACCCCCAAAATGTAATAAGCAATGATAGATATAAGAATACTGAAATAAATTAGCAGTTATAGCCTAGGAATAATTCATGTACCATAACAAAGTTAATTTGGGACTTTAAAGAAGACTATCTGTCTGGCTTTCTAATATCACCTTTTTTGAAACCAAATTAAAGGTTGATTGTGTACAACATATTGAGTTTTACAGAACAGACTTTTTATGTGATTTGTCAAAGGCCCATTGGGAAACAGCTGGAGGCAGAAATTTGATTAGATGTTGTTCAGACCCTCAGTAAATATTTAGGAAGATTACTCTTACTGAAATTAGTGAAAATTAGGCCCCTTAAAATAACTGAGAATGTAAACCATGGATGTTTGGATACACTGAAAAAAAATAGAGGAAGATATTACATGACTGGTTATGCATTCTTTTAAAAGGCTGGAATCTGGATGCAGATTAAATTAATCTGACTCCAAATTCAAGTTTACTCCCCTTTCTAAGAAAAAGAAACACTTTACAGGTTTATCTGAAAAAGGCATGAAAAATCTAGAAAATTGTCCTCAGGCAGTTTAATTACTTATTGTCCCACCACCTAAGCTTCTATTTGAAGTGTGCTTCATCTTTTGCTAGAAGGTAATACAGTTGGGATAGTAATAAGCACTTTTATCTTTTCATCCTGAAAACTATTCTCAGAAAGACAGTGGTTCAGATAAGAAGTCCGAATATACAACTTTCAGAAGAACAGCTATCAGTGCAATAATAATGTCTCACAACATGAAATTCTTTAAATGTCAGAAAAGATACACCTTGAATAGCTTACAATCTTTCTGAAGCATCCAATAATAATCTATAAAGAAACACAACAAAATATTAATAGCAGCTTTGTAGAATGAGAAAAAAATACACAGTTTATTGCTATGTAAATATATCTTCATATTAATGAATGAGGAATCTTTTCTACTTTTACTTGTATAATAAACTACCAAGTTGCTGTCTAGCAGTTATGAATGGAGAACACATTTTATTAAAATTTATGCCCCATAGGAAGACTGTTGACTATATATGATGTACATGCAATAGCCAGTCATCAAATGTAAACAGAACAGTAAGATCAGGAATCCCATTTGGTGTAGACAAGAACAAGCACTATGTTTGCTCAGCTTATTTCTTCTTTGCATTGTGAAAAGCTACACTAAAGATATACTTTGGACTCTCTGTGAATCTACTTTAGCTGCCAGTTGCCCTCTGTGCATCTAGAGTTTGGCGCTAAGACACCTAAGAGTTATTTTATTTCAGTATCTTCTCTTCAAAAGCTATGTTTAGTTTCCTCTCCCATGACAGTCCTGTAAACTACTTCAGTCAGCTGCATTATTCACCTTGACAGCAGTTCGGTGCCTTGTAGGTTGGGTTATTCTGTGGGAGTTTCTTCTGAAGTGTTTATCCTCCCAATATGCAGCTGCTGCATAGGAAAGGTAGTAGCAACTATTTAATGTTATTAATTTTTCTGTGTCTCTCTGTGTCTCATTGTCTCTCTGTCTCACTGTCTCTTTTTCTTTCTCTCTCTGTCTCTCTCTTCCTTCCCCTCTTTCCTTCTCCTCTTTCCTTCCCCTCTTTCTTTCCTCTCCTTCTCTTCTGTCTTTTCTCCCTCTTTCCTCTTTTTTTTCCTCTCTCCTCTCTTTCTCTCCTCTCTTTCTTTCCCCTTTCCTCTCTTTTCTTTCCCCTTTCCTCTCTTTTCTTTCCCCTTTCCTCTCTTTTCTTTCCTCTCTTTCCTCTCCTTTCTTTTTTCATCTGCAGGAATTTGCACAGGACTCTGCATTCACAGATGATATTCTAATGTGGGAGAGTGGCAAAAATGGTGCCTTCACCTGGAACCACTTTTAGCATAAATCAAACCACAGCTTCCTGTGCAGTGGAAAACATGTCTCACATCCGGGTGTATGTGTGTCTTTCTGTTGAAGGACACACCAAGCACACAATATCTGAAGAAGGACAAAACTTTGCTTGGCGGTGCATTCTTCTGGGTGTAGAGAACAGAAATAACAATCTTGAAATAATGTCTTTGAAGAGGAGGGACCAGAATTATTTGTAACCCAGCAGAAAAATTGTGTTATCAGTAATTATGTATTGCAATAAAGCTTTACCTTTTTTAGTGAGTTACTTGCTTTTCTCTGACGCTGTTGAACTTCCCAAACTTTTGCTTCTATTTACTACCATTGTCTTCTCTATCTTCTTTGGTTTTATTTCCCCTATGTTTTATTGTATTGCATACCAATTTGACTCATTATACAAGAAAGAAAAAAGATGATGACTAATTTAATTTTTCAGCAAACCTGGAACTTGTCTCTTTGAGTAAAATGTTCAAGCACTTTTCACTTTTGGAGAAGCCATTGACTTTAAGCCAGAAACAGTCATGCCTTCCAAATATTCAAGAAGAGGAAAGAAGATGCAGATCTTTCTCCTCAGACATGACACTAACTTCAATATTTGGATCTGGAAATCATAGATTTTCCTAAAATGAAAGAGAAATTACAGGCTCATTAAGTACCAACCCCAGGAAAAAAAAAAATCATATTTATAATTTCAGGATTAATTTTCTCCTTAGTTATAGAGGCATACACTGAGATGTACAACCTCGCAGATAAATATGTTGGTAGGATTTTAACATAAAAACAGTGCAGCCCTTGGATGCTAGCCCCCATTTTTTGTTCACCTGTTTCATTTTGACAAGTTAGTACATACTTTCATTCAAAACCACCTCTTCTGTAACACAATAAAATGAAGAAGGGGGGGGGGGGGAAGAAAAAGTGACTGTGCTATACAGAGATAACCAGTTCTCCTCAGATATATTCAAATCCTAAGAACTGTTAAATACATATTTAAAAATTTGATGAGAAAAAAATGATAGCTAAGCCCTCTTGACCTTTTATGCAACCCATTAACACAGTCCGTTAACACCTGCTTCGTAATTAATGTGCTAATCAAGGCAGCAGGGTTCACCCATTACCACATTTCTGTACGGATTTCCAGCTTTGTTGTCATGTTGCTGTCTCATTTAGTCTGCAACACTCTTAATGTAGCCTCCTCCTGCAGGAAGAAAATTGGTTTCATATGCGAATGCTTCATAATGAAGCAAGCCCTTAATGTATAGTGAACTTATTATGCATTATGATGAAAGTAATTTTCTTTCTTCTAGAAGTGTATGTGTGCTTAAAACTTAGATGTAGAACAAATGATATTCAGATTTTTCCCCAAATGAGATATTTGGGGGTAGTTTACAATAAACAAGCAAACTGTCATAGCCATAGAGTTGAAAAAAGCTGTTAATATGCTGTTTGCTTAGGTTCTGCCCACATACGCACACAAACAAATCATTTTATGTCATATATTTCATGTCCACTTGCAATATTAATGCCCTTAGAATTACTCAAATGTCACCTGGAAAGCAGAAAAGCATTTGAAACCTGTCGTGGATAAGGTTCCCATGGAAACCAATTTTCTTGATATCCATGTGTTTGATATAACTGCCTGTAATTTTGTTTGGATACTCATGAAAAAAATGAAACAAGAACATGGAAATAATTTACACATTTTTAAAAGATTATAAAAATACTCATTTAATGCACTGCATGGCTCATGCAATAGAATAGCACTAACCTGATCAGCATTTATCACTTCAAACCATTGCTGCCATACAACATATGGTGTATATGGCTTGTTGAGTTAGAAAATTGAAGAATTTTACCAGAGTAAACACAGTACCTTCAGTTCTTTCTTCAGTTTATAGAGAAGCTATGCTACGTCAGCAAGGTTAAGCACGTTGCAATGTCATTGAAGCCCCTATTACAAGTCCCTAACACTAGTTAACTTATACAGTGTTTCTCTGTTTCAAAAACTCCAGAACAGGAGACTCTTGTACTGAGAACAATATGTAAGACTTCTTCTATCCAAAAATACTTATGATAAAATTGGATGTGGCAGGCATAATTAGTGAGAAATTAAACCGAGATGGAGAGATAAAACAGTCTCATAAGGCTGCTTGTGATAAAAGTTCATAAGAGATATTACCAAAGGAAGTAGTCCTTATAAATAATCATGAAGTTTATTCCCTAAAAACCAATCAAAGAAAAAAATCATCAATCAAACCCCAAATCTCTTGTTGTTTTGATTCCATAAAAACAACAACAAAAGCAAAATCTCTTTCTCTCTCCTTTCTCCCAAAAGAAAACACCCTCAGGTGCAATATCCTAAAGGGTAGCCAAGTAACTAACCAGCGCATGGTCAGAATGTCTGTTTGGAATAAGAAATTTCTGACTGCTTATGAAACAGAAAGGGCTTGAATGTCAGCAGTTTGGTGTTTTGATTTCCTCTTTTGTCTTGTTTTGCCCAGAAAATTAATTTTGTATATAACAAGCATCACCAAGTCCCACTTCCTTTCTATTTTGAATTTAAAGAAATTTGGTGGCTTTAAGCTGATATTTATTTTTTTTCTTTTATCTTTGGTTTCTTTATATCATGGTGTCATCCAAGACTATGTTAGTCACCTATACCCATAGTTACTTAAGTTTCTTCAGCCATCTCATATTCTTAGTCACATTATATCTTTACCACCTTGTAAATATTCCTGTGACATAGATAGCCTTGTTACTGAAGTTCAAGGCTTCTTCAACAGAAATATGCATATCCATGTGAACTATGTAATAAATGGTATTTTTTTTCTGCAAATGAAAGTTAAACATCTGAAAGATGTCTACACTTAGATTAAGAAACCTGAAAGTGATGATTCCTTCTTCTGATATTTTTCGTGTGTAGAGGGAAAAACCCCAACACCCTAGAAACAGAGAATATGTGTTTGAATAAGACAACACTGAAAATAAAGGGGCAGGGGGGAGGGGAAGCAAGAATACAGACTATTTGCTTCCTTCAAAACCAGTTTGTGAAGATCCTGTTTGTCTCTTACAAAGCTGATAACCTAGATTTTCTGAATTACATGGCTAAGTTTTGAGACCATGTAAAACAGAAATAAGGAATGTGCTCAAAGCCTGAAGTAATCCTTTGCTGTGGCTGTTGTTACTACAGTGGCTATGAAAACTGTAACACGTACAATTTTCCAGAAAGTACAACAGTCTATTTTATGTCTTTAAATATATTTTACTTACTAAAGAAATATCAGCCTGAGTGTACTTTGCTACACTGCCTACCATCCTATTCAAGCCATAAGCATAAAAGAATTTGCAGAAAAGGATTTAAAATTTTATATGCCATTTTCTGGAAGGAGCAATAGACAATTTTATATTGCTCATAACTGGTCATTAACAACCTTGATTCTGAATTAACATCCTTAATTCCGGCTGTGCTATACTGATAACATGCTTGGCACTGAATAAAGACCTGTTTGTTTTTTTTTTCTGTAGGCTACATGTCTTGTTACATTATGGGAGCATACCCTGTGCTACATACAGAGCAAGTTTGAAATGCAATTTTATTTTGCATTTTGTTTCCCTGATTAAAAGAAAGAGAAGTAACATAATTCTAAAATCATTCTACTGCAGTTCCCATATATTGAGACAAAATTGTTCTGAGATTCTTTGTCCAGACACTTAACAAGGCAGTAACTGTGCAATTTAGGTGTCAAAGTCATGAAAAATGTTTCTGGATAGTCAAGAGACATGCACAAAGCCCTCATGCAGTGAAATGGAGAAAAGGACAAGAAAAATAAAAACAGGATTGTATTGTTTAAGGGCTTAAATTGAGAGAAACACTGAGGAAACAGATCAACAGAGAGTTTCGTCTCCAGCAAGCTACCTTTTACTTTTCAGAGAAGTCCAACTAATAAATTGATAAGGCAAATGTCCTGATGACATACACATCTAAATTTTAATTATTGACTATTATTAACAAAGCTCGAGTTTTGGTTTCCTCTGGCTTCAAAACTCATGGAAATGTTTCAAGATTACATCAATAAAAAACCAATGTTACCTATGGTAGATCCTAGAATTGAAGTGATTTTCCTTAGAATGGTTAAGCTTTTAAATATACCCTTGGATGTCTCAAAAAAAAAAAAAAAACTGTTTAAGTTTAGCAGATTTTTAATGCTCAAAAATTTTAAGTAATTTTCTCTGAGGTGTTTTTCTTCTTTATACACTAAAATATTATTCTTAGATGGCAAATTTAAGTAGCAGCTATCTAATACTATTTATAAATAGTTGAAAAAGTAAACAGACATGAAAATGAGGTTATTTCCAAAGTTTATAGACTATTTATTTCACCAATATTTTTCTTCACTTTTTTTTTTTTTTTTTTTTGCATTACTCTGACTGGAAAATTGCTTTTTTTTTTCATAGCATTAAATTAATATTAAACAATTTAACAAGTTTTAACTGCAATTTTTAGTCTTAAAGTAAGTGGGACTATTTATTCGTGATAGTCTTGCCAATTTGTATTAGGGTCTGGAGAATAAATGGATATGCGGAGTATTATAAGAATGTTTTCAAAATAAGCTGATGTAAAGAAAAAATGAGAAAAAAAAAAACCTCAATAACTCTTAAAGTTTGCCAGATAGAGCAAACATGAGAGCGATTGTGTTAAATCTTTGCTATTAAAACTTAATGAAAATTAGTCATTGAAAAAATGATAGGGAAATATTTATAATATGCACATTACACTACTAGTTGTGTATTCTTAACATCCTTTTTTGTAGCATAAAGGTTTTTTTTTAATCAGTCTTATATCCTGTCATGGTTTAATCCCAACCGTTAACTCAGTACCACGCAGCCGTTCCCTCACTCCTCCCCCTCCTTTCCTCCCCCCCTCACTCGCAGAGGGATGGGGAGGAGAATCGAAAAAATGTATCTCCTACTGGCTGAGATAAGAACAGTCCAGTAACTAAGGCATAACTCAAACCACTACCACTACTACCAATAATAATAATGGTAAGGAAAATAACAAGGGAAGAGAATACAACCACTCACCACCAGCCGACCGATACCCAGCCTGACCCCAGCAGTGATCAAGCCCTTCCCTGTAACTGCCCCCAGTTTATATACTGGGCATGACATGCTGTGGTATGGAATACCTCCTTGGTTAGTTTGTGCCAGGTGTCCTGTCTGTGCTTCCTCCTGGCTTCCCTTCTTCCCTGGCAGAACATGAGACTCAGAAAGTCCTTGGTCAGAGTAAACATTACTGGGAAGCAACTAAATCCACTGGTGTTATCAGAGCTGTTCCCAGACTGAAAGTCAAAACCACAGCACTGCCCCAGCTACTAAGAAGGAGAAAAATGACTGCTACTGCTGAACCCAGGACAGTTCCATAATAAAATCCTGGAAAAATTTTCCTGGGGCCTTTTCCCTTCAGAGAAAAGAACAGTGTGCAAAAACAGTGGTAGTAATGCAACCCTAGGTATAAATTAGTCTATATCGTTTACTTTTATAAGCAAAAGGACATACCACAGAAAAATTACATAGGAGCACCTCTAAAAGTGTTCATCTAAATGACATAAAAGACTGATATGCAGTGGCAATATAACTCATACATTTCTGAAATCTTCTCACTATTTAAAAGTAAGATGTCTATGAAGAGAAAATTTGCTCTTCCTGGTAAAATCTGTTATCTGGAGATCCAAGTTTTATTCTTATTGCAGCAAAATCCTTTTGTGAGATGAAATCTTTAATTTATGGTACCTCATCTATAAACTGGGGAAAAAAATCCCCAAAATTTTCTACTGAAAATATGATACGATCGGTGATCTTTGGAATGTATTGCAGAAGTGCATGGTATTAGTTTTATATGCTACAGAGCAGGTTATGCTCCAGTAATATTTTATACCTGTTCTTTGCTAACATAGTAAATTATCATAGGAAATTAAAATTTGTGTTTGCTGTTTGTTTGGTTTGGGAGGGTTTTTGGGTGTGTGGGTTGTTTTTGTTTGTTTTTTTTTTTTTTGCTTCAAGTAGAGGAATGCAACTATATCTTCAGTTCTACCAAAATTACTGCAAGTTCCTCATGTATTTTTAACATATTTAAGAGAAATAAAGGTGATGTGCCAGACAGTGTTGTTCATTTAAGAAGAAGATAATAATTTCATGTTTCTTTCTCAGGATACTGAGCGTTAGGCAAGTTAACTAGTTTTCTATATCCCAGCTAAGCTCCAACTTGCTATCCAGGAGGCTTAAGTTAACCATGTATATCACGGTTGTATTTTAAAAGTCAAGTGTAACAGGAAAGGGAAAAACAATGTCAAAGAGGTGAGTGGTCACATAAGCTCTTGTTATGGGTTCGGCTTCTCCCTCCACCGTCCCCCACAGTCTCATGTTACCCCGGGAAAGAGAGAAAAGCTGGGGGAGGGGAGACAGGGCGCCTGACCCGGGCTGACCAATGAGGTTATTCCATACCACAGCACGTCATGCCCAGGAGGTAGGATTTGGGGTGGAGGGGAGGGCCCGCGCTGCACGCGGTGGGGGGAGAAGGGGTGGTCGCTTGCTCGCGCCACGCGGTCTCTGGGGCCACGTGGTCTCTGGAGCCACGCGGTCTCTGGAGCGGGGCGGTCTCTGGAGCGGCGCACGGTCTCTCGGTTCGGTCGGGCGGTGAAACGGTTGTATCCTCTCCCTTTGTATTTACTTTGTCATTATTATTGTTGGTGGTGGTGGCAGTAGTGATTTGTATTATATCTCAGTTACTGGACTGTTCTTATCTCAACCCGTGGGAGTTACATTTTCTTTGGTTCCTCTCCCCATTTCCCCCCATCGGAGGGGGGGTTGGGTGGGGAGCGGAAAAGGAGGGAGAAGGGAAATTTACGGTTTAAACCCCCACAGCTCTTTTGTGTCCCAGCCTCATGAGCTCCACAGTTCTACATATTCATCGTCCAAACTTAAAGTGACTAGGCTGATGCTACATTGGCCCCCACTTAGGCTCCAACTAGTGCTACTGCTGTGTATCATTAGAACACTACTTGTCGGACAGAAAAATGTCACTGCTGCTAGCTAGCACTGCAAAAAAATATGTTATTTTACAGAAATATGTTTGGTACTTGGAATAAGATTTGAGTTATCACAGTATCATTTTAATAAAATAAAAAAAAATAAATATAGAAATAAAATAAATAAAATCAATAAATAAAATTAAAATTAAATAAGAAAAACCTAAAATAAAATAAAGTAAAATAGCTTAAGAGACAGTAGGCAAGAAAGAAGTGACTGGCACACAAAAATATCCTTGTGCCTTTCAAATAAAAAATCTGACATACTGAAGAAGTTGGAGGAACAGTCATCAGACTGAGATAGAAGGTGACCTCTTCCAGAAAAAGATGTCCCTGGAATTCTCTGTCTGACCCTGTGGTAGATACGTCAACTTAAATACACGTTCGTTTAAGCACATATGGTTGCAGGTAAAAATCTCAAAACTCAGTAGGAATTGCAAACATATGGACTCAGAGGCACAGACATAAATATATATGTTTACAGACATGTATATATATATAGATAAAGATAGATTGAATACATATAAAGATCTGGAAGAACAGAGATAGACCATTCCATGGAATAGATGGGTGGCAAGGAAAACTGAAGGAAGCTGAAGAAATCTAAGATAATCTGTTGAAGGAAGAAATTTAAGCTCACTCCCCATTGCTTATAGGGTACTTGACCTCAATTTATAAGAATCTATTTTATAATTGAAACTCCTAATTTCCCATATCCTCAGAGAATTTGCCTGTACAGCTAAATTCATGTATTATTGCTGATGAAGGCTTATTTCCAGTGTGGAAGTATCAAGCACTTATTGAATAAATCACTTTAAAGTCAGTTAGTTTTATAAATATATTCTCTGTTCATGATAACTTACAAAGAGTTCAAAGTAGCTTCTTTGCTATACATTCTCTACCTACTTAATTGCACTTTTTTTTTTTTTTTAATCTAAGCAAGTTCGCTGTTACCCTACACCTAAACTCTTAACAAAATAGTACACCATATTTATCGTTGGGCAGAAGCCAATAATACCCTCTTGGATACTGCTCTTGTTCTTCCACTGTCCTTTAGCAAGGATAGTGCATCATTAGATCAAGTTCATTTCTGAAGTTATGGACCTTATGTAGCTCAATAATTATAAAATCTGGGAAGCTTTAGGAAATTACACAGAAGTAGCTCTTTATAAATATTTTTTTGTAGCGTTACAAATTAAAAATAGCTCCAAAGAAATTGAGTAAGAAATACTGTAAATGAGAATAGTAGGAAAAAAATACTAACTTCCTTGTTCTATGAATTTTACTATTTATTTAATTTTCCAAAGGAATAATTTTTTTATCCTCTAAACTGGAAAAATCTTGCATTAGAAATTCTGTTAATTTTATTTTAAATTTTAATTGCATATTAGAAATTTTTTTCTGGCTTTTATTTATTTTTTTTTTTATTTTATTTTTTTTTTTTACCTAGATAAAGATTAGAGATTTCACAGAAAAAAGGGTAACACGGTTTATGCTGAAAAATTACTTAAATGCTATGCATACTCTTTAGCAATGTAATTTTTACAGGATATCATTATATATAATGGCATTAAACACAATTAAATGCAATCCTGAGCACCAAAAAGAAGATTTTGTGAAGGACTTGGTAATTCAAGTTCAGACTGTGTTTGTATATGATGCATTTCCTGGTTCTGCCTATAGCTCAGGCATGCTAGATTTAAAGAAGGCCTTGGGACCCAAAACAGAGTTAAACCAGATATGAACATAGTCCATCATTAGTGGAAGATAAGCATAGTTATCCCAAGAAAATGTGCTGGGTTGAAGGCATGTGACAGAAAGATTTAAAATAGTTGCACATATTTGAAAGTGTGACATTTTGTACTGGCAGTAGCAGAAGCAGGCAGAAGAGACCAAAGAAAGGAAAACACCTAATGAGATTTGAGGGGAAAGATGCTATAGTGCCTGGTCCACAACATACAAAAATAATTTTAGATTTCTTTTATTTTTTTTCCATGGGCTGCACCAAGTTCTCTGTCAGGGTCCCTACTTTAATCATAGTAACATACACCACGCAAGGATGAAACAAGAAACAGTTAGAAAAAGTAGTGTGAGTGTATAATACTGACAGAAATTGCATAGGTCTCATGACCATCTGAAAAATTCGTTGGTGTATACATTTTTTTGACAATAGGAATTTGCAGCTTTCCTGCCCATAATTAATATATTCTCTGTGCATATGTGAAAGAAAAAATATTCTATGTAATATCTCAGATAAAATATATAGCTGTCATTATAAAGAATGTAGAACCAGACTTCAACTAATTGTCATATCTTTTTTTTCCAAAATTCCTTAATATCTCAGTTAACTTTCAGTGGAGAAGTGCACAGAAAGCTTAAAATATGCAATAAATTAAGAAAGGCGCTCTGGCTTTTATTCTGCAATATATAATAATAAGATTACTTGAAATACAATTTTTAACTCCTGTTTACATTTGAGTAAAGTACAGAACAATTTGGTATACTGTAAAATACCAACATTTTAAGTATTTTTAGAAAGGCGCTAATTTGCATTTTGTCTTGCATAGATAGAAACTTAGATACAGCTTTCAAAGTAAAGCTAGAATTAATGCCACAAAAACTGTACAGAAAATGTAGCTATTCTATAACCTACAAGAATTTACCAGAACTTAGACTGTAAACTTCGGAAATCAGTCTGGCATTTGGATTTTTTTTGTATTTAATTGGTGTCACAGTCACACATTGCCTAGTATGCAACTGGAAAACAAGTTGACAGTTTTATGAGCAAGAAACTAGCATCACTAGGAAGGACTGTATTTAATTACGTATTAGTAAACAAAAAAATTCATGGAGTTGATACTTAACAAAACTAACAGAAATGATGCTAACTTATAGCCAGCACTGAGACTGGCTGATATTTTCTTAATCAGAAAAGGGTATTTTGTAATTAATGTTTTTAAAAGCATAAAGGAAAAAAAAAAAAGTCTGTAAACCCAGAAAATAATTAAATTAACTTTTTTTGTATTACCATAGAAATAAGAGTGGCTGGACCTTCAAGAAGTCATCTGGACCATTCCAAACCCTACCATATAATTAGCAGTATCAAGCAGGTTGGCATGTACACTGTGATATAAGTAGGTACTACCCTGCAAGCAACTAAGGTATCATTCTTCTAAACTACTGTTGTGGTTTAAGCCCAGCTGGTAACTCAGAACCACGCAGCAGCAGTTGTTTTTTTCCTTCTTGGTAGCTGGTGCAGTGCTGTGTTTTTGATTTTGGGCCTGGGAACTGCGCTGATAACACCAGTGTTTTCAGTTACTGCTTGGTAATGTTTTGGTCTGACCAAGGACTTTATGAGTCTCATGCTATGCCAGGGAGGAGGGGGAGCCGGGAGGAAGCAGAGACAGGACACCTGACCCAAACTGACCAAAGAGGTTATTCTATACCACAGCACGTCATGTCCAGGATGTGAAGACGGAGGGCAGAGACCCGGAAGTGTGTGGTGGTGCACTGGGGGTGCACAACATGGTCAGTTTTTTGGTACTGGGGGGTTCGCTGCTGAGGGGGTGCACTGGCTGGGTTGGGCTTGGTGAGCAGTTGTATTCTCTTTCCTTGTATTTCTCTTGAATTATTACTGGTGGTAGCAGTAGTGATTTGTGTTATACCTTAGTTACTAAACTGTTCTTATCTCAATCTGTGCGAGTTGCATTCTTTTGATTCTCCTCCCCATCCCCCCAGGACTGGGGGAAGTAAGATGGGGAGTGAGTGAGTGAGCGAATTGCCTGAGTTTTAGAGACTTAAACCACGACAGCTGGGCAATACTGTCCATTACTAAGTCCACCCCTCAGTCATGAGGCCATCTGTATGCTGCATCTTTGCCCTGAGGGCCTGCGGTGTCATGGGTCCACCAGGCTCAAAATAATTCACCTTCCCCTCCAGCAGTTTCTGCACTTTGTCACTAGGGACTCCATACAGCTGCCTTCCATCTCCAATGCTTCCAAAGCACTGGAGTGGCCCAGTGGACTACATACTCGCCCATACTGTTCCAGACACCCTGCCACTCATGACTGTCCAGCCTTGGGGAAAATCTCTTGGCCATCTTACATTGTAGCCCAACCCCAGACAAGGCCCACACCCCACACTGCTTAACTCTGGGGACCAGAGTTAACACAAATCACTACTGCTACCACTAATAATGATAATGACAAGAGGAGTACAAAGAAAGAGAATGCAACTGCTCACCAAGCCTGACCCAGACAGTGCACCCCCAGTGGCAAGCCCCCCAGTCCACCACTGCACCCTTTCAGATCTCTCCTCTCCGTTTTCACATCCTGGACATGATGTGCTGTGGTATGGAATAATCACTTTGGTCAGTTTGGGTCAGGTGTCCTGTCTCTTCTTCCTCCTTGCTCTCCCTCCTCCCTGGCATAGCATGAGACTCAGAAAGTCATTGGCCAGACAAAACACTCCCAAGCAGTAAGTGAAAACACTGGTGTTATCAGCACTGTTCCCAGGCCCGAAATCAAAAACACAGCCCTTCACCAGCTACCAAGAAGGAGAAAAATGACTGCTGCTGCTGAACCCATGACAATACTGCATACTTTCTTGTAGTAATGGGGACTTTTCAAGTTGCTTTTTGTGAGCAAATCACATTTTGTTTACTTATTGCTAACACTAAAAAATGTTTTTTTAGTTGATTTCATTTTTTTTTTTCCTGTTTCAAAATCTTGTAAGTCATTGACTGCTAGGTGAAAATTTTCATGAAAAACTGAACTTCTACATGAAAGCTTAAAGAGGCTTCTTTGATCATGGCTTCTTTTTTGTTTGTTTGTTTGCTTAAGATAAAATATTGATCCTGTGGTATGAGCTACAGGTTGTATTTAACCAGTAGCATAGGTATACCTAACACTGTAAACAGTTAACGTGATTGACCTCTTTAACAACCAGATACCACTTATTTTCTTAAAAAATACTTTTCCCTTCTTTCTCTTCCTTCTTCCCTTTGCCTGACAAGAAAAGTATGGCTGAAGATGAAAGATGTGCTGTTTGTTATTTAGTATATTCTAGGGAGTTCAGCACCATCTGAGAAAGCCTGAAGAATGATAACTGAATGTATTGTGCGCTTGAAACATATGTTTGTCCTTATGCAGAAGAGAGGATAGCAGAGAAAAGGAAAGGAAAAGAAAAAAATAGGAGAAAAGGACAAGGACAATGAAAAGGACAAGGACAAGGAAAAGGAAAAGGAAGAGGAAAAGGAAAAGGAAAAGGAAGAGGGAAGAAGCACTTCATTTTAGCAGTCATAGGGTCTTAGGGAAAATAAATAGTTTTTCAGAACTGATATATGCTTACAAGGTAGAGAAACATAAAAGTGGATCCTGGATTTTTCCTATCTGCCAAGTTCTTATTTGATTTTTTTTTTCAATTAACACAAGATAGAGTTCTCTTGCTCACTTGCACTTAGAAGAAAGAATCATGGTGACTCTTCCAAAAAGATTTGAAAGGAGATTAACAGAATCCACAAAAACAACATCTTCAAATTCTGTGATCCTAACAGGGCCTGAAATAGGTCAGATAAGTTTCTCAGAACTAATTAGACTAATTTAATGACACTTCTCTGACTATATTTTTGGCAGCACTACTTCCTAAATCTTGGAATATCTTCAGTTTTACAGTATCCTGGATGCTCTGCCAAGAAATATGGTGTTTAAAGCATAAGGCTTCTAACTGATCTTCAGTTTCTTGTTATCAGCTAAAGAAATGACAATCTGGTTAAAAATTAAATAGATTCATAAACATGTTTCTACATGAGGGAAAGAAAAGAACTGTGCTTATGAGAGCTAGAAAATGCCTGTGGCAAAGGAGTAGGCTGAGGACACATCCTGGAATTAGTATTTTTGCTCTGCCTGTCTGCATCTTTTACCTAGCACATTTGGTATAGGTGGCAATGTCTTAGCAATGAGGGGGCTGCAGTAGTGGCTGCCCTGTGCCAGATACAATTGTTTCCAACTGTCTCCAGCAGACTCATTGCAGGGCAGTTGAGCCTTTCAGCCAAGCATATTTAAGAAAGAGAAAAACATTGCACAGTACCTGTACAAAAGAGGAGTGAGAAAAAAAAAAAAAGTGGGAAACAGCCCTGATGACACCAAAATGAGAGAAGGAGGGGAGGAGGCGCTCCAGGTGCCAGGAAAGGGGTTGTCCCACAGCCTGTGGAGACCATGCTGGATCTGATATCCACATTATAGCCCACAGGGTACCCCATGCTGGAGAAGGTAGATATTTCCTGAAGAAAACTGCAGACAGTGGAGAGTCCATGCTAAAGCATGTTTACCCTGGAGGCTGCAGCCCATGGGAAGGACCCTTGTTGGAGCAGGTTGAAGGTGTGAGGAGGAAGGAGTAACAGAGGAGAACTGTTGTGGACTTACCACAGTTCTCCCCTCCCCTGCGCCACTCAGGGTGGAGGTAGAAGAGTCAGGAAAGAAAAAGTGAAGTCAAGCCTGGGTGGAAGGGGATGGTGGCGATTTAATTTTTGTTTATCAGAATTTGAATACATTTTAACTAGCAAAAAATTAAATTAATTTTCCCTAAATGGGATTTGCTTTGTCCATGATGGCAATTGGCAGGTGATCTCTCCATATTTATCTTGACCCAAGATATATTTTGTCATCTTATTTTCTTCCCCTGACTCATTGAGCTGGGGGAGTGAGAAAGTGGCTGGGTGGCTGTCTGGCAGCCAGCCAAGGTCAGCCCACTGGTCCTACATATTTTTTGTGTATATACATACTCCTATATATAATTATATATATATTTTTATACATTTATTTTTTGCATACTTTAGTTAGTCAAAATCTTTGTTTTCTTGAAGTGAATCAGATGATGACACTTATCTGTAGAAATAAAACAAAGAGTTAAACAGGAAAAGTGTACAGAAGCAGTTTAAGGTGGATAGTGAGGTCAAGAGGGGTCCAAATAATATATATTTTTCTTTTTTCAAATATTATTCAAAGTGAAGTAGAAATTATGAACTTTATAATGGTAGATTTTTGTCAATACAAATCATATCTCCTCTGCTTCCATGATAGCTACACCAATTTGTGACAGATAAAGGCGTATTGTGCCTTGAAATGATATTGCAGTCTGAAACAGTTTAGAAAATCTTTCTCTTAGTATAGTGAAAGAGACTAATGTTTATTGACTGATTTTTGCTTATTTTTCCCAAAGAGTTTCACATTTCAGAAATAGGACACCAGTTTTGAAACCATAAATGTAGTGTTAAAATTGCAAAATTTTCAACAAAGGCTAATGCATGAACAAGAGAGAAGATGGTGAAGGATATTGGATTCGCATTGGAGTGTATGCACATTTAGAACTTAGGTCTCTAATGCATAATTTGAATTTAAGTTCCACATTGATCACGAAAGGTTTTCTACAGATCTCTCCTGGCATAATGGCGTTTTTTGTATGATTCCTCTACATTTCTTTGCTTTGTTATAATGTTCGGAATGTTCTGCTCTTTCCTCTACTTCTTTTTTTCCCTTCTCCCATGACCTCTTTCTTTCTACTACTATTTTTACAAGTCTTTCTGAACCTAGAAGTTATGATATATGGCTTTCAAATTAATTTCTAACAAGTTTTTTGAATCTGGCAAAATGAGTGTGCACATTACTATAGAACTTGCTCTTTCTCTGAGAAGTAGTAGTATCTGTAGCTATGTATGCACTGCAATGTATGACTATATGCAGAAGCTTTTTTATTTTTAAGAAATACACAGTAAAATCTTTTGCAAATCCTTAACTTTAGTTTGGTATTATATTGAACTATGAATCATCCTTTCATGCTTTGCAGCTTAGTAACCAAAATCAGAATTGTTCCAAAATTTTTCCAAAATGCTGTTCCACAAATGTGTAAAGATTATTTAATTCTCTTTAACTGATAAAATTAATTGATAACAAACAACAAACATCATTACGAAGCTCTGTCATTCTATCGGAAAACAGTAGCAGATATATGCATGACTGAAAGAATCTCAACAAAATGGTAAAGACCTAGTTGCCTGGAAATGTTGCAAGGACATATTTACAGGGAAATTGCTGCTATACCAGCCTAATAAATTTCAAAATCTCTCTATTAAGAAATGAAATAATTAATTAATAATAGCAGATACTCAGCTGCTCAACACAGATTGCATGAACTTCAGAGCATTATCAGTGCTGCAAAAAAGCAACAGGAGGACATGGAAGCTCACATTCCTTGCCATCCTACTGGCCAAGACATTATTGCAGCTCCAAAATAGGAATTCCTGTTCTACAGCTAGACTGAGAAAAAACTTAAACATTGTCACTGCTGAAAAACATTTCTGTTCATTCAAGGGAAAATTTCTTCTGAGCTTAATTTTCTCATTGTAGAAAAAACTCAGTTCCTTCTTAAAGTATTGATACTATTAGAACTGAATATGATGCTTAATTTGTCATCTGATTACTTAACAAATATAGTTTGCAACAAAGATTAAGGGACTCAGTTTTAGCATTTGAAAAGATAGGGATCTCTTGATTTACCACCTGCATTTAATTTGATTCTGTGGAACATCATACTGTACTGTACTTTCTTTTCGAGAATCAATTTCCATTATTAAATTTCTTAAATTTTTATACCATTCTTCTTAATCTTCCACAATCTCTTTCCTTGGATGCCTGCTAATTCTCAACCTACTGCTTACAAGCTCATGTTCACAAATCAAATTCCAACTTCAGTTAAATGTGCTATGGTGTTTGTGCACTCCCTGTCCCTTGACTCCCTGGTTAATTACAAAGAGCAACACAGCTTACACAGATTACATTTTGCCAAACTAGTTTCCTTTATAGAAGAAGTGTTTCATATGAGAGGTCCATATGAGAAGCTCATTTTTTCTCATGAAGTTAAACATCAGATTTCCTAAATTTTATTTAGAGAAATTTGACTCAGTATTTTTAAATAAATCTTTCCAGGACTAATTGCCAAATAAAAAGTTGATTTTGAAAAAATTCCAGGAATTTATTAAACCTATCTTCCTCCCTGGTGTGGCATCATATAATATTTTCTACAAATGTTTTTCCAACATTCTTCTACATCTGTTATTAGTTCTATAATTCTAATGGTTGCATGTATGAGCATGCTTACTTTTCTGCAGTCCTGTTTTACTTTATAATTCAACAGTTATCTAATTTTCTCACTTTTTTTCCTGTCTATTATTCACTTTCAGTTTATAGAAGCAAAGCTTACTGCTATCCAAATTTCATAATCTTGCACTTTGGACTATTCAATCTTATCCATTGCTGTTTAACATCGTTCATTTATCAATGTCTTTTGAGTCTTTCTACACAACTTTTTGGTGCTCCCTGTATTGATATATTGCATTTTTGTCTTATCAATATATTTAATTAATTTGTACCTATTTTGTACCAAGGTTTCCAATGAAAAGAAGCAGTGGCGTTCTTGTGGATTTCAGATGCTTAATAATCTTTATGACAAGAAGAAAGAAAACTATAGAGAATTTCAAAATTAACACTACTTTCCACTACTCATGGCATTCTTCCATTTTCCAGCAATTTCTCAGTGAAATATCCAGAGAACATTGAGGATGAGATAACAATTCCTGACACCAAAGACAAATTAAGAAGCCCACAATAAGCTAACACACAAACCCCCAACTTGAAGAATCTTCTTCCACACTTTGTATCAGATCACTAGTTAAAGCCTAACTCTGCCAGACATTCTGAACAATTAGCCTAAAAAAATGTGAATATTAGAAAAAGCCCTCATAGGTAACATATATGCTTTACATGAAAGTATGAGGCCTGGGAGTTTTGCACAGAACATCACTTATCACATATTAATGATATCATAATTAAATCATGGTCATATATGTTGCCCTCAATGGTGTGGCAACCTGGTTCAGGAACGGCACGGCGACCAACCCCAGGTCGCTCGGGCCATCGGCTCACGGACACCAATGTGGTGGATGGCAAATGGCGTTTATTGATCAGTAACACAGCTTTATATAGCTAAGGTTTACAACGTCACTTCCGCCTGCTTACATCATAAACTAAAGGTTATTGGCTCTTAGGAGAGGGGCCCTATCTTTCCATACAGTGCGACATTTTCCAGCCGCCAGACCATAACCACTAACCACCTACATTTTCGCCCCTCCCTATGCATAACTAAATTAGCTAAGATATAACAATTCTAAAAAATTTCTATTTTAATTCTTATTCTATACCTTATAACTATTTTAATTCTTATTCTATACCTTACAACTATTTTAAAACATATATGTCATAAACTTGAATAAAAAACATAAGGCACAGCTAATGGGTGGAAGTTAGAGGGTAACTGGTAATAATGGGGTGTAACTTGGGGATAACTGGGGGTAACACTGAGTGGGTACATTCTTAAAGCAGTTGCTGGAGTTCTACCAGCATAATGTTAACCTTCTCTAGTCGGCTCTTGACAAACGACACGAGCCTATTCAGTATGCAGGGTCCAAAGATCAGTGCTATCATGATCATTACGATCGGCCCTATCAAGGTAGATATCAGGGAAGTTAACCACAGTGAATGGTTAAACCATGATGCAAACCAACTTTGTTGTGCCTCTCGTTCCCTTTTCCGTTTTCTAATCCTTCTCGCAGTTTGGCCATAGTGTCTCTCACTATTCCGGTGTGATCCGCATATACACAACACTCTTCTCTTAGTGCAGCGCACACCCCCCCTTGCTGTAAGAACATCAGGTCTAATCCTCTTCGATTTTGTAGTACTACCTCAGATAATGATCTAATTGATTGTTCTAATGCGCTTATCGATTGTTCAATTCTAGCCAGGTCCTCATCTACCGCCGCCCTCAAGGCGCTGAATTCTTTACTCTGTTGCACCAAGGATGCTACTCCTGTACCTATTCCCATGCCTCCTATAATCATTAGAGTAGCTACCGTTAGAGCTGTTAAGGGTTCTCGTTTTGACAGATGATGTTCTGGGGTAATCTGTGAGTCATAGACAAATTCTTCAGAATGGTAAAATATTTTAGGGACTATAGACACTTGGACACAATATTCTGCGGACTCATTAAATTCTTCTAGCGACAAACAAGGTGTAACTCCAATAGTAGAACAAACCCACTTGGCACTTTTGGCCGGTACTAACCACTTTGCAGGGGTTTTATGTTGTCTCTTATTAACACACAGTTCGTTCTCTGTGCTTTGGGACTCTGCCTACACACGCGCCACTTCCTACCACTTGTGACAGTGTAATGCCTTGTTTATCTGTGTCCCATATACACTGGGCTGGATTTGTACCATTTACCATGTGTAGGTATGGCACTTACTCCTATGGCCTCATAAAAGGGTGGTTTTATCCCGTAGCATAACCAACAATGCTCTGTAAGATTCGGATTTGTTTTGTTCAATACTTGGTAGCTAGCTTGCATCATTTTCCAGAGAGGATTTTTATAAGGGATTTTGGTGGTGTGTGTTGTTGTAGGTGTGGTAGTGGTGGTGTGTGTCGTTGTAGGTGTGGTAGCGGTGGTGTGTGTCGTTGTAGGTGTGGTAGTGGTGGTGTGTGTCGTTGTAGGTGTGGTAGCGGTGGTGTGTGTCGTTGTAGGTGTGGTAGCGTAACTTTCTGTTACTGTTATCTGGTTGATGGTATCAGTAGACACATAGTGATGCTTGGGAATAGGAATAGTCGGGAATACTTCATCAGCCAATATTTGGTTGGGGCCTACTGGCAGTGGATCATTCGGGACAACTTCCTTTTTTATGAGGATTAAGCCACCCTTGTCTGTCCCTGGTTCTGTGTATCTTATTCCCCACATTTTCCCTAATAGCCAACTGTCTTCTTGGGGCTTGGTAACATTTAAGTAGAGGTATCGACAATTTCCACGTCCTTTCCATGCTTGCGGTGGAATGCACCCATATGGACCCCACTGGACCTTTAGGTATCTGTCTATACCATCACCCGGTATCCAAGTAGGGGCTATGGTCTCACATCCCAATAACTACAATAATATTGGTTAGGGAAGTTACAATATCCCTTCCCAGGATTCGAATCGGGGCACATATAGAAACCTAAGTATTCCCAACACCGGTCTCTCGGGACAAGCTGGCATAGAGAGGCATTAAAACTTGGTGCACCTGATGTTATTTGAGTTGCGATAACTTGGTGATCCTCAAATCGAAGGAGGGACCATTTAAATGGCTGATGGTGAAGGTGACTTGACTTTACCTGTTCTATGGTGATAAGCTCTAAAATCAAAATCACACAAAGGCCTCGCAGCCCCCTTCTGCGGAGGACTATTTTGCCGTTGTCTGGATTCTGCCAGTGCGGAATTTCCTGGCTTGGACAGGACGCTGGCCGACTTGTCGTTTTCTCTTGTTAATGGGATGTACGGGTTACGGGGGTGTCCGATGATCCGGTCCTGTGAACAAAAACTCACAGTTTTCATTAGTTTTATTCTGAAGGTCTGGTTTGATAGACTTAAGCGGGCACCACTTAACTCTACCATCTTTTTTGACAACGGCATACCCTCGCCCTGTCAGAACCAGTTCCCACCCTTGTTCCCATTCTCCCAGCTCATTTCTGATTATGACCAGCGGGCCTTCTTCTAGTGCTCGAGTGGCCCAATGTTTTTGGGTGGGGCTATTCACCTCCTCCCCCCTGGGGAATTGATTCAGTGCTAGTAGGGCAGTTGCCAGTAGGCGTGCTTGGTCTCCCGGGGGAATGGCGTTGACAAAACCTTCTGTTTTTGCCAATACCTCCAATTTAGATTTCAGAGTTAGATTCGCTCAGTTCTACTATGGCTTGTCCCGTGCTATTATACGGGATGCCGTGTGTTAGGGTAATACCCCATTTCAGCGCAAATGCCTGAACTGATTTAGAAACAAAATTTGGATCGTTGTCCGTTTTGATCTGATTAGGGACACCAAGCCACGCCATGGCTGTCAGCCAATGTTGGATAGTTGTTTTTTTGGTCAGTCTTAAGGTGTTGAGTGGCTACAATCACCCCGCTATATATGTCTACAGTTACCGCTAGCCACGCTCGAGGTTTTAGCAACTGGCAGAGTGTAAAATCCGTCTGCCACACCTCGGAGGCTTTAAGACCTCTGGGGTTCACCCCGCTGGACCACAGTGGTGCTTTCTGACAGTGGGGACATGTAGCTACTATGTGTTTTGCGTCAGTGACTGAGATCCCGCATCTCTTTGCTAACGCTTTTGCTCCGATGTGGAGAGACTCATGTAGTTGACGGGCATCTCTTAGTGTCCAAAATCCTTTTGCAGCGGTGTCTGCTTTGTCGTTACCGGTTTGGAAAAACCCTTTGATTGGGCTGTGGCTGTTGACATGGATGACCGATATAGCGCCCTTTTGAGAAAAAAAGTGCTTCTTCCAACATTAGGGCTGTTGTGGATGTTGACACGCCAGGCCCCGACATGGCCAAGCAAAGTTTGGCCACAAACATCGAATCAGTTACTACGTTAAGATGTTCTGCCGGGAACAGTCCGCACGCTAGTACTACGGCTGTCGCTTCTAGCTGCTGGACTGAAAGAGCACAATCAGTCATTTTAATGCAGTGCCATTCTCCTCTCGATTGCCATACTACTGCCGCGGTTGAGGTCGCTGAGGATGCATCTGTGAAGACCATTGGTCCCGGTTGGGGCCGGTCCATGATCTTCCGTGGAAGGTCGATGTTGACGAGTGTCAGCATTTGAGCCCAGGGGGGCTTTGTGGCGTGCCGGACTTCACCAAATCCGACGAAAGCTATGGCCAGATACTCTGACATCGCCACTGATTGCGTTGGAAGCTGTTTGCGGAAGGGTAGGTATATCCTGGCAGGTTCGATGCCTAGGCGCCTTAGGGCAAGTTTTCTGCCTTTCATAATGAGGTTACCAAGGCACTCGACTCCTGGAGAAAATGCGCGTGACGTTTTTCCTAGGACTATCCATTGTACTGGCTGGGCTTTTTCAGGGGGACCCTGGGCTAATGCTCCTACTCCCCGCCCCCGCCGTGAAGTGTACATACAGATCAAGTGGTATATTCGGGTTCCACCTGGCAAGCGTGCTTGATGACACCTGTTTCCCCAGGTCGCTCAGGCCATCGGCTCACAGGACACCAATGTGGTGGATGGCAAATGGCGTTTATTGATCAGTAACACAGCTTTATATAGCTAAGGTTTACAACGTCACTTCCGCCTGCTTACATCATAAACTAAAGGTTATTGGCTCTTAGGAGAGGGGCCCTATCTTTCCGTACAGCGCGACATCTTCCGGCTGCCAGACCCTAACCACTAACCACCTACACATATACAGAAAATATTAGCAACAATTTATGCACATCAAGAGCCATGAAAATTATGTTTCAAAAGAAAATGAATCAAAAAATAATTCTTTCTGTGCAGTTAAGGCCTTCTTCTCATTTTTGGTATGATCCTTCCCCCAAACCTAAAAACAAATCTATGGCATTTTCAGTCATAAATTTTCTTGTCTCAGTTATAACGCCTTGTATCAATAACCTGCAATGTAGTCTGGTGGCAGCTGGCTGATTGTGAATTATTCTCCTTGTGGAAGAGAAATCTTTAGTGCTACTCAGCCTGAGAATACATTTAGCACACAAAGTCCCTGACCCTGAGACAGACTTCTCTGCCTGAGATAAGGAGAAGAAGGGAATGGTTCTTTGTACACCTTGACACAATTTTTAGCTTTGTGGGTAGATTTTTAAAGCCATAGTGTGTTATACAGAGAAGAAAAGTAAGTTGAGAATCAGAGTGAACACTATCTCTGATTTCACCTTTCTCACCCATAGTGGTGTGGGAGGCTTTGATATAAGTCTCAGCAGCAGGGAGAATGCCAAGAAAGCTTATCACTCTGATGTCATCTTATATACCTCTGAGACTACTTCACCAGCCACTCTATTATACTTCTGCTCTGCTCCTCTGTGGTCCTTGTAACTGTTTGATGTATGGAGTCGAACCAGCGTACAGTGATAATATTCACTCCAATGCAGAACAGTCTGTAAAATAGAAACAACTTCACCTAAACATTTCAGTGTTTAGCAAACACTTCAGCAATGTCACAATTAAGATAGCCTTCTTTCTCAAGATGAGGATGACCCCTGTAAACATCTGAGTGTCCTTCAGAAAGCTGTGTTTGTGAGTAGGAGAGAAAAGAATATGTCTAAGAGGCTATTCTGTGTGTTTCTTCGTTTCTTAGCCACACAAACTTCACTTGATGTGATCTAATTCTCAGCATTCTTGTACTCATTATTTGTACTTGCAATACACTGAGAGCAAAGTTTATTTCTCAGCTTGATTTCTGAGTTGCATAGTGAAGAGAAATATCTGGAATGCAAAACTAAGCCTGACCTGAGAAACAAAAAATTAGACTTTAGTTCACTAGTTGATTGGTTAGTGTCTGATACCTATGATTCTATGTTTTCATTGTTATCAGATCTGGAAGGGAAGCTGACAGGAAAAACTTGTTACTTTACAGATCACGGTTTTTTTAGTTAGTTTTATTTTTTTGTTTTGTTTTGTTTTTGTTTTTGTTTTGTTTTGTTTTTTTATTTCACTTTTTTTTAAAAAAGCTCCAAAGACGTTGCAGAACATCTGAAAAATGAAAAAAAAAAAAAAAAAAGTGAGAAAAAAAAAAACTTAGAAAATTGTACTGGGCTTAGTTCACAGCTGAACAGAAAAAAAAAATCGTGCTTTGCAGAAACAAAAAAAAAAAGAGAGAGGCGGGAAGAAAGCAAACCTTGGTTGATGCATTTGATTTCAACTGGACTTTTCTGATTTACATAACTGAAATATGTCCAGGATTTTTTACAATATTTTAGAAAGAAGGATTTGATTTTTCCCTAGAGTCTCCTTTTGATATATTCATGGGATTCCTCAAAGACCTCTGGGCATAAAATCTGAAATGAATTCACTTATCTGAGAAAAAAGATATGCCACTGATATCATTGCCTAGAGAAATATTGGGAAAAACAAATAAATCACAATAGCAGAATCATTCCAAAGGGGAAAGCAACTCAAGAGACATAGTGTTCTTTTGCACATACAGTATATTAGAGATGCAAGCTACCTCAAGGCTTTCAATTGATTTGATTTTTCTGTGGTTGGTTTAACTCAATATTTCAAGGTCCTTCGCTTCTTTATTATGTTGCTCTTTGCTTCTTTATTATGTTTTTATTTTAAAATATTATGATGAGTAGCACTATTTTGAGCATCATATGAATACACGGGAATACATGATGCCACTTGCATTTTCATATGACCTCATTATTCCCTGTGTTAAACTGACTTTTCAGTTCTTTCCTTCCCCCTACCCCTCCCCTCACCCATTTGTCTCAAGAACACATTTAACACTTTAGGAGAAAACTCGAAACACTAGCTACTATGGTAAAATAGGTGAAGATATTCTAGGTTCTTGTGAATAGTGTGGGATTTTAAGTCAGTTATCAGGAGTGAAATCTTATCAGCTACTTATGAGTATCATGCTGAGCAACTCAGAGAAGGGAAGGAGAGCAATGCATTAAAAACCCATGTGGTTTGTCTTTGCAGGTCTCTGATTCTTAACCTGCTGGTCTCTTCCCAGACTCCAGACACGTAGATTCATTTTAACTCTACTGGCTATATGTTTTTTTTTTTTCCCAGTAACTGAGGTCTGTCTTCAAACAAAGATGGATCTAGAGTGACATGATGAAGTGAATTTACTTCTAACACCTAAGAAGACATAGTGGGGAATGGCCAAAACTGGACTTTCCAGGTTATATTTAGTTCTATTTTTTGCTTTAATTTTGCAAGCTGTCAGCAATAGCTAACCAGATAGCATCCTTCACAACTTTTCTGAAAAACAAGAAGAATAATTAGTACATTTTAGTGCCATTCTTTTAGCTGTCAGATGAAACTTTTTTATTTTTTGGAAAGTCATTTACTTAAAATGGCTCTAATATTTTCTTAAATCCCCTGTACTAGACATGGACACTGTATACAGAGTTTATGATACAGATTGCTTCATGTATGAGGTCAAGACTGACAAAAAACTTTATCATATGACATTTCTGATGTATTTTTAAAAGTCTGAACACTATCAAAAAGTGGCTTGAGGATTGTGCTGTTTGTTCTTATCATTAATGTGTTTCAGATATGAAGAGATTTTTGTCTTAGTTTGTTCCATTACTGTTTACCAGTTGTATTCTATGTCAAAGTGTCGTGGCTTAAGCCTCTAAAACTCACGAAGTTCTACTCATTCACTCACTCCCCTCTCTTTCTTCCCCCAGTCCGGGGGGATGGAGAGGAGAATCGAAAGAATTCAACTCGCACAGGTTGAGATAAGAACAGTTTAGTAACTAAAGTATAACACAAATCACTGCTGCTACCACCAGTAATAATACAAGAGAAATACAAGAAAGAGAATACAACTGCTCACCAAGGCCGACCCAGCCAGTGCACCCCCAACAGCGAACCCCCCACTCCACCACCACACCCTTCCAGGTCTCTGCTCTCCGGTTTCACATCCTGGACATGACGTGCTGTGGTATGGAATAACCTCTTTGGTCAGTTTGTGTCAGGTGTCCTGTCTCTGCTTCCTCCCGGCATAGCCCTCCTCCCTGGCAGAGCATGAGACTCAGAAAGTCCTTGGCCAGACAAAACACTCCCAAGCAGTAACTGAAAACACTGGTGTTACCAGCGCTGTTCCCAGGCCCAAAATCAAAAACACAGCGCTGCACCAGCTACCAAGAAGGAGAAAAATGACTGCTACTGCTGAACCCATGACACAAAGTTATTAAGCATTTGACAGTTCAATTGTGATATGTTATGCAGTTACTGAAGAGGTGCCACGTGTACAGTACAGGTAGAATAGGATTTTTCTGCCCATAAGAGTTTATGAAAAACTCATGAAAGGTCACTGTGATGCATAATTCTCCCCCAGAATCATGACAATGAGAGCAGCAGAGGATCACATCATGTAGGGCAGGTGGTGCACAAAAGGGGTTCAAAGGCATCCTGCAGCTGAGCAGGACAGCCTCCTCAGGCAAGGTGGGAGCTAAAACAAATTTTATATTTATTCTAACCTTCCTAGAGGGATGTTCTAGGGGTCAGTTCAAAGGTCAGTGCAAATACTCCTGTGTGTAAGCCTCAGGTGAGTTCACTGTCTCAAACAGTTAGCTGCATCATGGGTAGCCCCCTTTCTGCTAGCTATCCCCACTGCCATGGCAAATGTGATTCCCTCTGCTGAACAGAAGGATGAGACCTGTCAGCTGTTGGTGTTGATGCCGCCTGGTGCAACTATGATCATGTTGTTTGTGTCTGCCAATAGGCCATTTTTTAGTGGAGTAAACTCTGTGACTCTAAGTAGAGGCAAGTAGAAGTGTCTGCTGCACTGAAGGTGGTGCTTACTCACTTCAATGATTTAAGATGATTGCTTTTTGTTTCCTTGCCTTGGTAAGCCTATCAGAACTGATTTGAAGAAAACAGTACTCCATGTTCACACTCCACTGGCCAATAAGTAAATAAACAAATGTATGACACTGAAATGGGTAAACCCAGATTGATGCACATAACACAGCTTTCTATAAAACCAGAGATGTCAGTCATGTCTGGATGCCCATTTTGTAAGTTTGACCCAATATTTGTCCTATAAAACCACTGGACTGTTGTGGTTTAACTCCATCCAGAAACTAAGCAACACACAGGCACTCACTCACTCCTATGCAGTAGGACGAGGGGGACAATCAAAAGGTTAAAAGTGAGAAAACTCATGGGTTGAGATTAAATATATATATATATACACAAACAGTGGTAATGATAATGAGGAAGAAAAAAAGGCTACAGAAAAGTAAAACCCAAGAAAGACAAGCGATGCAAATGAAAATAATACTTCACCACCAATCAACCAATGCCCAGCAGTTGCCTGATCAGCATCTCCTACCCCTCAACCTCTCCTGCAGTTTTATTTCTTAGAATGACATAATATGTTATGGAATATTCCTTTGGTCAGTTGGGGTCAGCTGTCCCAGCTGTGTTCCCTACCACTTTCATATGCATTCTCAAGCCTACTTGCTGCTGGGGTAGTGCAAGAAGTAGAAAAGTCCTGAAGTCCTTGGCTCTGTGTAAGCACTGCTCAGCAGTAACAAAAATCCCTATGTATGAAGATAGGCTGATTAAGTTGGGGCTGTTGAGCCTGGAGAAGAGAAGGCTGCGTGGAGACCTCACAGCAACCTCCCAATATCTGAAGGGGGCCTATAGGTATGCTGGGGAGGGACTCTATGTTAGGGACTGTAGTGATAGGACAAGGGGTAATGGGTTCAAACTTAAAGAGGGCAAGTTTAGATTGGATATAAGGAAGAAATTTTTTACTGTAAGGGTGGTGAGGCACCTGGAATGGGTTGCCCAGGGATGTTGTGAATGCTCCATCGCTGGCGGTGTTCAAGGCCGGGTTGGGCATAGCTTTGGATGGCATGGTTTTAGCGGGAGGTGTCCCTGCCTATGGCAGAGGGGCTGGAACTAGATGACCTTAAGGTCTTTTCCAACCCTAACTATTCTATGTTTCTATGCTATCAACACTGCTTTGAGCACAAATGCAAAACATAGCCCTGCACCAGCTACTATGAAGAGAATTAATTCTATGCAAGCCAAAACTAGTACAAAATGAGAAAAAAAATGAACCCTGCAAGTCAGCAGCTGTCTTCATAGGTCATATCAGAGTTTATCATTGTCAAACTGGGGCCTCAATCACACTTTGAGGAGAATCCTCCACCCTACCTCAGGACACAAATATACAGATTCCAGTAGAAAAAAAAAATCTACGTAGGGTATTATAGGTTAAACTAGAAATATTTTTCTACAGCAGTGACGAAGATATTTGTCATATGCGATAACTCTCTCAGCTCATCCTGCATAAAAAGAAATAGCTTCATCACCACAACTTAAGTCAGAAATAATATCACAGGTAGGTGCATTTATATCCTGTATCACTTCACTTTCATTCTATTTATCTTCCACCTACATATCTCAGTGAATGTAATTCAGATATGAGTTTTCACAGCAAAAAAGTCAGTAACAAAGAAAAATCACAGCTGAGACAGTCTGGAAATTTTTGCCATATACTTCATTAAATTCCTGCGTACAATATGGACCATTACTTATCACAGGAGTGTTTGGGAGCTTCTTTGGTGGAAAAGGGCACTGTTTGTAAGCATGAATGTCTCATAACATTCTGGTTTATTCAGACCCAGCCAAATATGACTGTGAGAGTAAAACCGTTCAAAACATAACTTGAGATTTTTGCCTGTAAAAAAAGAATTATGGATTGCAGACATTTTCCAAGGTCCTTATTGAAAATAAATAAGATTGATAAAATAGATAAATAATAATAATAATAATCCTGTAATATCATTGACCATATACCATGTGTTTTATTTTGTCGCTTTCTTGCCCCTTTTTTCTCAGTGTTTGTAGATTAAAGATGACTGCTTTTGAAATTTAATATCTCTCTAACCTTCCCATCTCATTCCTATTACAGATTTGTATTTTATTCTACACCGTAGTTTGCCTTCAGCATTCTTTTTTAATTTCTGTTTCTCTTTCCCTTTCCTATTTCTATTCTTTTAGCTATGCTAGCCTCATTCTGGTTTTAACTCATTTTTTTTTTTTTTCATCTGTTTAACTTATACACAACACCCCCCCAGGTGTTTGGTTTTTTTTTTGTTTTTTTTTTTAATTCTGAATGGACACATTTCCTATTATTCTTCCTTTTATTAATCAATGCAAAATAGATAATTTAATTTGGACACCAAAGAGCTGAAAGCATCAAGAAGGCCCTATGTGCTACACTCTATGCCAGGTTTTATTTTACAGAAACACTGGGTAGTGCATCAGCTGGCAGGATGGATTAGTATCTATCACTGTTTGATGGTTTCTCTTTACAATCATTTCTTCCTGTTGCCTGCTTCTCTAGCTCAGAAAGGGCAACCAATCCTAGTCCCTTTATGTTCTCACCTTTTCCTCAGTGTAACATCTACGTTCTATGGCATGGAGCAAACAACCCACATTTTAGGTTTTTTGTGCAACTGCAAAACTTATTTTGCTCACAGTTCTTGAATGATTGACTTGGCTTATCTTTCCTGGTTTGCACTTTTAGCCTATTCAAGATTTGTTTTCTATATTTGGCGTTCAAGACTTCCTGTGTTTCCTGCTCAACTCTGCAACTAACACTGTGTTACTTCTCTTTACCACCCTATCTTCCTCCCCTCCATGGAGATGTATGGTAGAATTAGGAAGAGGATGAGTTAGGAGCTAGTGTCTCTTCCTAATTCATGCCTACAAGGCGAATAGTATTTACTCCAGCTACTCCTACTCTTGCTGAGCTGCTAGACAACAAGAGAGACTGGCTGCTCCCATCTGAAGCCAAGCTTTCCTTCTTACTTTCTTCTCATCCTTCCTTCTCATAAAAAAATGATACATTCGTTAAGCCCTCTCACTCTGAAAAGTGTGTACTGTTTCAATGTTTGTCTTGTGCATTGATTGCAAGATGCACACGAATAAGATGGGAATGTAAATTTGTTTAAGGTTTTGAAAATATAAAGTCCTATGCAAGTGCTAAGTATGATTATGATAATTATTAGTAACACAAAGTACTGTGATTTTTTCTTTTCAGGGCAAAACTGAGACTAGTTTGACATATCAAAGGGAAGTTAGCCTAGATTTGAGGGTCTGCTTTAAGTTAATTTCACACCTGCTCCCTTTGTCAGTCCATACGCTTGTCATCAATGAAAAATCCCCTCCACATGAACATTTGCAGTGGGAATGATTATGACACATTTCATTATATTCAGTAAGTTGGATGGTTCAGTCTGCTAAATACCCCATAGAGGTCTTGTTTGCGTTGCAGACTTAATTCTGTTATGGCATAATTGAGCTGAACTCAGCATACAGAGACTGTGCTTCTAACTCTGCTACAGAGGAATCTTCTCAGCTGTAGTTCAGAGCATACAGAGATTATTTTTTCCCAAATCTGAAAAAATAATAAAAGGTACCTATTTTGAAACCATTAAAAGTCAGTGGAATTGAACTATTTGAGTACATAATCAATAAGAACACTTATTTATTTGTGATTTCTTAAGCATTGGTTAAAATGTCTAAAGCTATGCATTGATTTATTATGTTTTTGTATCCAGAAGATTCTTTTCACCAAATGAGTCCATTTGTGTTGCACATCAAAATAGTTATTGCCTCATTTGTTCCTATTCAAGAATGATAATTATACCTGGCAACATTTTCACTGTTAGGAAACAGTTATGAAAGCACAACAAGGACTTCTGTATAATTGAGCTAAAGGATGTTAAATCAAAGTAAATAAAACTTATCCTACATTTCATTATTCTTTTTCTGTAAAAGCCGAATTCAGTATCTTCACAGTGTTTCAGAAAGTTCTACCTGGGGTTACTGTACACAACCACTTAATAGGCATCTGTTCACACTTCCCACCGACAAGCAGAAATAATCCAATATATATTCTTGGCTTTGTGAGCATTTAAGACATACTCTTATAAATTAGTGGAAATTGTGTATGTAATACTTAAATAACAATTTTTAGAAAGCTGTTTTCTGATGCTAATTTTCCTTAAAAGAGTTCTTTCTTCTATAAGAGGAGAAAATCACCTAGACATCAAGATTTAAACTCAAGGTTTACAGCTGTGTAATTCAGGACACCATATAAACAAATTTCTCACTGATCTGTCAGAGGTGAGTTAGCAGTCTCTGGAGTGTGACTGCAAGACATAAGGCATGTGTCACCTTGTGACACTTGCTGGATTGATTCCAGAGGTAGTTTGAGGAATTCCTACTTTACAGTTCTCAGTGGGGTTTGAGATGAGAGAGTTTTTGAGCTGCCAGGTGCCAAAGGCCGAAGCAAAAGTTTAAGTTTCAAGTGAAGTTTTAAACTGGAATAAATGCACTCACAAATTTAAAGGTACCTCCAGGTAGTTGAGTCTTTTGGTAGTTGAATAGGCAGCAAGGGTTTTTGTAAGAAAGCAGGGTAACTCGTTTTTCAGCCAAACTGACACCTATCAATTATGAAATAGTTTAAAAATAAATTGGGGGTCTGAACTTGCTTAGGTTTTGATTTTTGTTTATGTTTTGCCTTTCTCTTGATATTATGGAAGAGTTTCCAAATAAGAAGATTCACAAGCAAACAGCTAATCATTTTCCACTTGTACAAAATAATTTTTTTATATTTATACTAACACACACACCCCAAAATACTGTGTCACACAAACACAGAAAAGATATTATTCTTATGTTGGTGGATAGTAAAAGTATCTCAAGCTATTTCTTTAATCAGAGGAATATTAACCACAGCAACCAAAGCATTATTATTCAGGTTAGGTCTTGGTTGAGAGGGAGATATAGAAGTGAGTTTAGATTTTAATGAGGAGGCCTTCAGCATTTGAAGGGTAGCTTGTTTATTATAAGATCTGCAGTATCATGACAAATGTGAATGAGTTTTCAAGAAGATACATTCTTTTCTCAAGCATGAGAAAGTAAAGCGGGGAATGACGCCTTTTGTGAAGACACATCGTCTTGCAGAAAATCAGGGTCTCTCCACCAAATCTTGATTGATAAGACAGGTGAAACAACAGTACTTCTGCCACGCATATAAAAACTCAACAGATTACTAGAGAAATTGAATGAAAACATCAAAAGAGAGTTGTTATGGCTAGTTTGATATATGAATGCAGACAGTTAAGATTCCTTTAAAAATGTCAGTTCTACTTATTAGCCTCTCCTATGTTAGTGAGACTTACCAGAAAATCATATCTTTAAATACAGATTCAAGGCAGACAAGCAACACATGATTCATGATGATCTCTATGACTTACCATAGGAAGAAATAAATTTATTCCCAATATTATATCTCCAATGACATTTCTACTGAACAAAGTTCCCAACACCTTGCTGACTGCTTTTAGATAGTATTAAGTAAAAGGACATTAACATTTTAGTGAGTAGACATAATATTTTCTTTATAGCCTTGAATTTGCTTCTTGAAAAATATTAAAAAATATGCCAGCTCTAGGAAAGACATAAAGTATAATTAATATGGTCAAAAAAACCCAATGAAAATACAGCTGAGGAAGGCTAAAAGAGAATTATGTCATCAAAGCTGAAATTATGGTGTGGAATAGGAGGGGGAGGAATGTGAGTTCTATATGTAAACTACTCCCATGTGAAAGCCATCAATTCATTTTAGTCTCCATTATATAAATGCAGCAGAAGGGGAGGGGGGGGCCACAAAGAAAGGAGGATTTACTTTTTTTATTAATGGTATGTCTGGAGTTGCCATGGAATTAAATACACTGAAGAACTCCTCAGGTGTAGATACTTAATTCTTAACTGCTGTAATTTATTTACATCTAATAAGAATGCTCCTCTATTATGGAAGCTAAAGCATTTGTAGAGGTTTATTCCTGAAATATACTGCAGATTTGTTTCCCAAAAAATTATGTCTGATTGTATTTAAAGCTTACAAGTTAAAATGATAAAGTCATTGTTAAATAATTTTTAATTAATTTGTTAATATTTGTAACAAAATTAATAATGATGAATTGATTTTACAATAATAGGGTTGTTGTAAGGGTTTATAGAAGATTTACAGTTAAAATCAGCACTGAGGACTGGATGTTTTCTCTTTAAGTTTTTTTTATTGATGACAGGTAAGAGTTCAGTAGTCAGAGAGAAGAACAAGCTTTATATTCTCTTTGAGATTATGTTTGTGGGGTTTTTTGTGGTTTTTTTTTTTTTGTTTATTCATTTGTTTGTTTTGTGGTTTGTTTTTTTTTTTTTTAATACAGAAATGGTGATTTTGCATATTATAAAAAAAGCAAGCTCTTCCAGTAATGGAACCAGTGAGAAACATTTTTGAGAGGAAATAATTTTCCTTTTGGCTTAAGTATACAACCAGAGTACAGAACAAAAATTGTGTCCAAAAATATATTTTAAACCCACATATCCATTACATTCCACAAACACCATTTTTAAAGACTGACAGTGGCATCCAGACGCAGTGTATGTTATTCATGAAAACAAGTGACTTTAGCAGTTAGCCTCTCGAAAGACATTTCTTAGTATAACTGGAACAACAAATGGAGAATATCCATGTTAAAAATTCTGCCTATCTATCTGTCTGTATGTCTATCATTCATGGTGCAGGGATTTCTTACAGATAATTACTTGACAGGTTTCAAGAGGGAATGAAACAGGCAGCTTGCCTCATGTCTCCATTAAAAAAAAAAAAAAAAAAAAAAAGGAAGAAGAAAAAAAGAACTGAAATTTTTACTGAACTGTTTTTATAGTCACATTTTTCTGATTGTGGTATTTTTTTAACATGTTCATAGATTAAAGATGATAAGAAAACAAGATGGCTATATCTACCCCTCTGTGGTTTCTAAAATATGCTGAATTTTTTCATTATATTTTGCTCTCAAACAATAAATTTTGTACGGTTTTTAAGAGTGAAAGTCATTACCTGTATTTATACAGAACATAATTTTTAGTAGCTTCTTTTTTAATTTTGAAGTAACGTATTGCAGAGAAACAATATTATTAGTTTCCTGAGATTTTTCTGAATAGTCTGTTGTAGTTTGTAGTGGAAAAAATCTGTAGAATCAGGGGATGGATGGATGGATGGATAATAAATACAAGAAAGTCACGAAAAAGCATAGGAAGATTTTTAGCACTTTATGGCTTTTTTAATTTGTATTAGGATTTTCTTAACTTGTTGTAGTTATGATAGATTAGAACATGATACACCTGTGAGAAAGAATTAATATAAAAAATATTAAGATATCTTATTTTCATTTGACATGCAACTAACAATAATGTTTTATGCATACCTCCTGAAGGCTGACTGAAAGAGGTAGCATTACTGTAAATGCCTGGAGGAGAAAAGAAATTACACTTAGGCACTGTAATTTAACTATTTGAATGGTGTTCACAATGATCTCCATCAACACACAACTTCTGCACTCTTGGGCTATTAAAGAGGAAAAATTTCACTTAGGCAAGCACTCTTGTCAGTGATGCAATATCAGTTTATAGCTGATATTATGATACCAAATAAGATTTCCCTTTTCCCCTAGTGTTTCTCTGAATACTGAAAAAATATTTTGTATTGCACTTTGGGTGTTTTGCTTTGTATTTTTCACAGAATCATAAAATAGTTAGGGTTGGAAAGGACCTTAAGATCATCTAATTCTAACCCCCCTGCCATGGGCAGGGACACCTCCCACTAAACAATGCCATCCGAGGCTCTGTCCAATCTGGCCTTGAACACCGCCTGAGATGGGGCATTCACAGCTTCCCTGGACAACCCATTCCAGTGCCTCACCACCCTTACAGTAGAGAATTTCTTCCTCATATCCCACCAGTTGCTTGAATGAGGCAAAGTTTGCTTTACTGAAGTCTAAGGCCTGTACCCTGTTGCTCTTCTTCCTCATTCTCTTCAGGATCTTGAACTCCTTAAGGTCAATAAAGCCCAGGCAACCTTTGATTAACACTTCTCCAGGTACTTCTTGATTGTTTGCAAATTGCAGATCCTGCAATGTCTCTCAATGCGCGCATCACGTTTTCCCTAACACCCACCAGAAATCCTTTGTCTGCTTGGATCCCTCCCTTTTGTACTTTGAGGAGCCAGCAAGGATGCTGTAGACTCCTGCAAGAACCAAGGTGTGTGGTATACACTCCCAAGAGATTTTCTCACTCAGACTCGGTGGTCTGTAGCAAGTTCCCACCACAACGTCACCTTTACTGACTTCTCTGTACTGGCCTTTTTGTTGACCCTCTATCATTCCCAAAATCTCTTGTTCTCATCACCCTGCACCTTTTGATTTCCATTTCTTTCACACTATTTCCTCAGTTAGCTGTATTTGTAAGCTCCAACCCTGACCTTCCTGTGTTAACACTTGACTGATCAGATTGGCAAGCCTGCAGGAGAAAACGCTTTTGCTCCACTTTGTCAAATGAATACCATGCATCCCAGCATATTGTGTAGGGTTGTCCAGTTTAACTCTTAAAACCAGTATATTAAATGTCCATATCCTAAGCAAATTAAAAACATTTTCCATTCAAAGGTCTGTATGCATTTTAGAATACATATATGTTCATGAACTTAAATCTTTCCTCTGTTCCTTTCACCTGCCTTTCACAGTTAAGTACTTAGGGAGATACTATAACTGAGATGTTACAGCTGGGACTCAAGAGATTTGCAATGAGATCCTGATTTCATTAAAGGTATTTTTGTGCTAACAGACACATTAGTTTATTCTTCCTAATAATACCTCTTAAAAAAAGAAGTTATTTTCTATTCCTGCTATACTAGCTTTACGTCAAAGGGAAGCTCTTTAGATTCATGACTTTTGCTCAGTATATTCTGGTATGAAGTACTACAGACATGAAACCTGAGCAGCAGCCTCCACATATTGTTGGATTGTAAACAGTAAAGTATGCTGACAATAAAATTAAATATTTATCTACATTCTAACAATCTTCTGTTTTTTTTGAGACACTATGACTATGATTAAATGCCATCCTATACTACTTTGTTAAGATATCAGTTGGCCATGAACAAGTTGGGACTCAACCAACTACAGATACCAAAGAAATATCAACGTGATATTAAAGACTATAAAAAAGACGGAGAGAAAATTAAAGACTATTGAAGATTATTAAAAAGACTGAGAGAATCTGTTTTTTTTTGACCTTAAACTTCCTTTTGACTATCAATTTTAAAAAGGTTCCTGCTGCCATTAAATCAGGCAAACATTAAATGCTAAAATAGAATCATAGAATCATAGAATAGTTAGGGTTGGAAAGGGCCTGAAGATCATCTAGTTCCAACCACCCTGCCATAGGCAGGGACACCTCACGATAAGCCATGTCACCCAAGGCTCAGACCAACCTGGCCTTAAACACCACCACAGATGGAGCATTCACAACATCCCTGGGCAACCCATTCCAGTGCCTCACCACCCTTACAGTAAAGAATTTCCTCCTTATATCCAATCTAAACTGCCACTGTTTAAGTTTGAACCCATTACCCCTTGTCCTCTCACTACAGTCCCTCATGAAGAGTCCCTTCCCAGCATCCCTATAGGCCCCCTTCAGATACTGGAAGGCTGCCATGAGGTCTCCACGCAGCCTTCTCATCTCCATGCTGAACAGACCCAACTTTCTCAGCCTATATTCATATTGCAGGTGCTCCAGTCCCCTGATCATCCTTGTGGCCCTCCTCTGCACTTGTTCCAACAGTTCCATGCCCTTTTTCTGTTGAGGACACCAGAACTGCACATAATATTCCAAGTAAGGTCTCAGGAGAGCAGAGTAGAGGGGCAGGATCACCTCCTTCGACCTGCTGGTCATTCTCCTTTTGATGCAGCCCAGGATATGGTTGGCTTTCTGGGCTGTGAGCACACTGCTGGCTCATGTTGATTTCCTCATCAGCCAACGCCCCCAAGTCCTTCTCTGCAGGGCTGCTCTGAATCTCTTCTCTGCCCAACCTGCAGCTGTGCCTGGGATTGCTCTGACCAAGGTGGAGGACCTTGCACTTGCCATGGCTAAACTTCATCAGGTTGGCATCAGCCCACCCCACAAGCGTGTCAAGGTCCCTCTGGATGGCATTCCTTCCCTCCAGTGTGTCAACCAAACCACACAGCTTGGTGTCATAGGCAAACTTGCTGAGGGCGCACTCAATCCCATTGTCTATGTCACCCACAAAGATGTTGAACAAGAGCTGGTCCCAACACCCATCCCTCAGGGACACCACTCGTCACTGGTCTCCAGTGGGACATTGAGCCATTGAGCACTACCTTTTGCGTGCAGCCATCCAGCCACTTCTCTATCCACCGAGTGGTCCACCTTATCAAATTGATGCCTCTCCAACTCAGAGACAAGGATATCATGTGGGACAGTGTCAAACCCTTTGCACAAGTCCAGGTAGATTACATCAGCTACTCCACCCCTGTCCATCAGTTCTGTAGTTCCATCATAGAAGGCCACCAATTTGGTCTGGCAGGATTTCCCCTTAGTGAAGCCATGCTGTCTGTCACCAAGCACCTTGTTGTTTTTCATGTGCCTTAGCATGCCTTCCAGGAGAATCTACTCCAAGATTTTGCCAGGCACAGAGGTGAGACTGACTGGTCTGTAGTTCCCTGGTTCATCCATTTTCCCCTTCTTGAAAATGGGGGTTCTATTTCCCTTTTTCCAGTCATGGGAAACTTCACCTGACTGCCATGATTTTTCAAAAATGATGGACAGTGGCTTAACAACTTCATTTGCTGGTTCCTTCAGGACCCGCATATAGATTTCACCCTGTCCTATGGACTTGTGTACGTTCAGGTTCTTAAGATGATCTCGAACCAGATCCTCTCCTACAGTGGGCCTAGGGTCTTCATTCTCACAGTCCCTGCGTCTGCCTTCCAAGGCTTGGGTGGTATGGTCCGAGCATTTGCTGGTGAAAACTGAGGCAAAGAAGTCATGAAGAACCTCAGCCTTCTCCAAATCCAGGGTAGCCATTTCTCCTGATGGCTTCCGGAGGGAAGCCACTTTGCCCCTAGTCTGTCTTTTATTCGCTACGTACCTATAGAATCCCTTCCTGTTATCTTTCACCTCCCTAGCCAAGTTGAATTCTAAGTGGGCCTTAGCTTTCCAAACCTGATCCCTAGCTTCCCGGACAACATCCCTATATTCTTCCCAGGCCACCTGTCCTTGCTACCATCTTTTATAAGCTTCTTTCCTTTGAATTTTCCTCAGCAGGTCCTTAATGCATCCAAGGTTCTTCTAGCCCTCCTGCTGCACTTCCTTCTAGTTGGGATGCATCGTTCCTGAGCTTGCAGCAGGTGATCCTTGAATATCAACCAACAGACTTGCCCCCCCTGGCCCTCTAGGGCTATATCCCATAGAACCATACTGACCTTGGTTCAGCAGTAGCAGTCATTTTTCTCCTTCTTGATTGCTGGTACAGTGCTCTGGGTTTGACTTTTGGCCTGGGAACAATGCTGATAACACTGACGTTTTTATCTACTGCTCAGTAATCTTTTGGTCTGACCAAGGACTTTCTGAGTCTCATGCTCTGCCAAGGAGGGTGGAAAGCCGGGAGGAAGCAGAGACAGGACACCTGGCCCAAACTGACCAAAGAGGTTATTCCATACCACAGCACGTCATGCCCAGGATGTAAAAACGAAGGGCAGAGACTCAGAAGTTTTGTGTGCACTGCTTGGTCGGGCTGGGAATAGGTGATGAGCGATTGTATTCTCTTCCCTTGTATTTCTCTTGTCATTATTATTATTGCTAGTAGGAGTAGTGGTTTGTGTTATACTTTAGTTACTGAACTGTTCTCATCTCAACCTGTGGGAGTTGCATTCTTTCGATTCTACTCCCCACCCCTCCAGGAGCTGGGGGGAAGAAATCGGGAGGAGTGAGTGAGCAAACTGGGTGGCTGACTGGACTTAAACCATGACACTTACTGAGCAGATCCCTGAATAGGCCAAATTCTGCTCTCCTGAAGTCCAGGGTAGTGAGCTTGCTGCACACTCTTCTCATTGTCTTAAGATCTCGAATTCAACCATCTCATGATCACTGCAAACAAGGCTGCCCTGGAGTGTCACATTTCCAATCAGCCCTTCCCTGTTGGTGAAGACGAGGTCAAGCATGGCGTCTCTCCTTGTCGGCTCCTCTATTACTTGCAGGAGAAAGTTGTCTTCCGCACCAATTGAGGAACTTCCTGGATTGCTTATGCCGGGCCGTGCCGTCCCTCTGACAGACATCAGGGTGGTTGAAGTCCCATGGCTGGTAGACTTAAAGGGCAAAGAAGCATAGGAAAGATGGCAGGACTGTAAGGATGGCATTCCCAAGTGCAAAACCAGCCCATAAGCAGCTCTTACTGAGTTAGGACATAATGATCTGGATGGATGGACAACTGGACTGGTATAAGGCCAGCTTACATGATAAAAATCCTAAAGTAGCGATTAATGGAGAATGTAATGGAGCTCACTAATCAAACCTGCAGATGACACCAAGCTGGGGAACAAGTGAATTTGCTCAAGGGCAGAGCTTCTATCCAGAATGACAGACTTTCTGGAGGAACAGGCCAACTGTGAAACTATGAACAACAGCAAGTGATAAATCCTCCCCCTGAGGTGAAGAAATTACTGCAACAACACAGGCTGGGAAAAATAGACCTGCAAGAAAAGTCCTGAGGGTTCTGGTGGGCAAGCATCTTAATCAGAGCCAGAGGGGTGCCTTCATAGTAAAGGCGGCCAACAGTATCTGTTGCTGTATGAAGGAGCACATCCAGCAGATCACATGAAAGGAGTTATTTCCCTCTAGATAGAACTGATTAGCCTACATCTTGAATATTGCATCCAATCTTGATCCACCCCCTCCCTCCTTTCCCCCCCCCCCCCCATAAGAAAATATTAACAAACATCAGCAATTTCAGCAGAGGGCAACCAAGACACTCTGATCTGGACCACGTGCCCTCTGAGGAGACTCTGAATGACCAGAACTAGCTCAGTGTGGAGAAGACTCTGCTTTGGGTGCACCTCCCCACTTCACTAGTTTGCTGGAAGACAAAACTACGCTTTTCACAGCCATCCATGGCACAGTAACAAGAGACAAGGGGCATAAATTCAAATAAGAAAGGAGTTTCCTCATGAAGACAGTCAGGCAGTGAAACTGGGTGTCCAGTGAGGCTGCGTCTTCTGTGTCCTTTGTGGTTTTCTTTGCTGGATAAAACTGAGAAATCTGGTCTGACCTCAAAGGTGGCTGTGCTCTGCGGAAGCACCTGGACTAGCTGTCCCTTAAATGTGGATTACACTCTACATCTATGACTGTGATAAAAGGTAGGGACAGATTCATCTCAAATTGGTCCATTAGGTTATATAGCATTTGCCACAGGTGAAGTTCCAGGTATCCTACTTCTGGAACATTTTGCTATTTATAAGGTTCTAGCCTTTAATGAAAGTGTTTGATTTTCAAGGAGTATAAAAAGTACATTTTAGTTCTCTTTTTGTGCGCTAAGCATGAAAGATAGTTCTTATTTAATTTTACCACTCTGAGCTCCATGCAGTTCTTATGACAGCTTTAAAAAGATACTGGAAGCAAGCTTAATCAAAAGCTAATTTATTGCTTATGGAATTCTGTTAGCAGTTGTTAGTCTGACTTCACTGAGCTTAAAAAGGAACAGTCAAATGCATTTGAAATTAAACGGAAAAAAGGCACAGGGATGGAGGGAAGAGAAGACAAAAGAAAATAAATCAGGATTGTCTTGTCACAGCCTTCTACAAAAATTTCACTTAGTGAAAAGCAGAGTTGCAGCTTTTCAATCAAATAGAAAACCATTTTGAAAGAAGATATACAATATTAAGCATTGTCTATTTAATTCATATATATAATAAATTGTGTAATTCCTTTTAGCATTTTCCAATTGTCTCCTGTCGTTACACAGAAACCTTATTCAAATGGATTACCAAAGGCAACAAGGAAATAAATTCTGCACACTTCTCTTAAAGAACCCATTGATTGCCACATTGAGCTAAATTTCTCATTTGTATATTTAACTCACTGAGGTTAAAAAAAAAAAAAAAAAAAAGAAAGAAAAAAGATAGAAGGATAGAAATAGTTAAGTAAAACAATGTAGAAGCCTTTATTCCTTGAAGTGCTCTCCAGATTGCAAATTTATTTCTTTGTTTTGGAACTAGATTGTCTCAAATACCTTTCATTCTTATGGCCATAAACCTGAACCTCAAAATTAAATCACACAAAATGTTTCTAGTTTAAAAATGATTCGGTCCTTTTAAAGTTGCATTTTAATTTTTTTCTTTGGATGACACAAATTTACTTAATGATGCATTATTTCCTTTCTAAAAGATTCTTGGATTTGTGTTTGGAAAGTTTGTTAGTTTGGGGTTTTTAGGTTTTTTTTTTTTTTTTGACTCAAGTATTAAGTTATGACTTAAAATGTAAAAATGTACTAAAAATGTAGAGAATATTTAAAGCTACAGCACATCTGTGACAAGTTGCTTATTTTAAAAATTTATAAAAAAAAATAAAAATACCCATTTTTATTTCCTAGTTAATAAATAGTCTGAATTATTTTTTGTACCACATGCCAGCTGTGTCCTGGGTTCAGCAGTAACAGACATTTTTCTCCTTCTTAGTAGCTGGGACAGTGCTGTGGTTTTGCCTTTCAGCCTGGGAACAATGCTGATAACACCAATGTTTTTAGTTATTACACGGTAATGTTTAGTCTGACCAAGGACTTTCTGAGTCTCATGCTCTGCCAGGGAGGAGGGGAAGTCAGGATGAACTCACCCAAACTAGTCAAAGTGGTATTCCATACCACAGTACGTCATGCCCACTATATAAACTGTGGGCAGTTAGCCAGAAGGGATTGATCACTGCTCAGTCTGGGTGTGGGTAGGCAGGTGGTAAGTGACTGTATTCTCTTTCCTTGTTATTTCCCTTATTATTATTACTGGTGATAGTAGCAGTAGTGGTTTTGTGTTGTACCTAAGTTACTGGACTGTTCTTATCTCAACCTGTGAGAGTTACATTCTTTCGATTCTCCTCCCCAGGCCTCTGGGAACAGGGGGACAAAATCGGAGGTGGGAGGAAGTGAACAAGAGACTGTGTGGTTCTGAGTTACTTACTGGGCTTAAACCACGACTCGGCTGATAACATGAAATGACTCTCTGTCTATAAAATTTAAATTGCTCCCTACCTCTCTTTATGAAGATTCTGCACCTGTCCAGGGCATTATAACCTTTTTAAAAAAGACTGAGCATCCAGTGTCTCCTTGAAACTTCTCACCACATTAATCTTTTTCTGCTTACACATTGCACATGTATTGCTTCTTCTCTGCTTAGTATTGTTAATTTTGTGCAATTTAGGTTTGGGATCTTTTACTTAGCCTAGCACAGCAGTGAAATGACAATACATACCCTGAAGTGAGATTGAAATAACAAAGTCTTTAACTATAGCCACATATATTTCTAGCTGTTTATATCTCTACCTCTTTCCTCTAGTCCATACAACAGCTGTAAGGGAAGATCTTATACGCTGTTAAATAATAATGTTTTTTCTTGATCACGAGGTTACTTCAAGTAAAAGAGGAAATCTGAACATGGCCATCCAGATTTCATCAGTTTATTTTTCTAAGGAATTGCTTTCTTGTTTTCATTGTTTATTTCTTCAAGACGGCATTTGTTTGGTTTTTTTTTTTTTCACTGTGATTTCCTATGTACCCTTCGCTAAGAATCTACTGTCTCTCTGTCCAGATCTACCACACACATTTTTCAGAAAGGGATAAACCAGAAGATAGATAGATAGCCATAAAACTTCACAGAAGCACAGTTTTGGATTTTTAGGACCCAAGTTGACCATGTGCACTAAAAACTTGCAGAACCCAAATATGTTAAAAATTTCTCTTTTCCAGGAACACCTATCACATGACACTTCTGCCAGAAGGGAGAAAAATTCTGTAACAGTAATATCTATTCTTGTAACACCTTTACAGAGAAATATGGTACTCCTGACTGTCTATTAATACTTCTGTGCCTATTTTACATCAAATATTAAGGATTTTTCTGAAATTAAAATGGATCTGAGTAGAGCTGGATCCATGATTATCAATCAATTCAGTTCAGAAATCATTCCAAATATAAATAAAACCATAATACTATATTTATATATGCTGGCATCAAATATTTACAAATACTGATACAAAACTGTTGGATGCAGATAGTATATTAATAGCAGGTTGCTAAATAGTGGTTTTAATGAACAGCTTATTTTTCCATTTTTTTAATTTTCAGCCAGTTTGGTGAGGTTTTTTGTTTGTTTGTTTTTTTTTGTTTGTTTGGGTTTTTTTCCCTTTAAATTAGTATGGAAATAACAGTATCTTCAAATATCACTTTAGAAACTTTTGTTTTACTTCATTTTTTTTTTTAACAAAATTTGTATGGCATTCCAACTTGCCTGTATTGATTACCAAAGACTGAGTTCAAATATTGTTTGAATGTTGCTAGCAGATGTACAAGAACAGAAGATTGTCCTAATAGCTTGGGTTGTCAGGAGGTAAGAAATCTCAGTAACACAAAACAAATTAATTTTTAGGGAATGATCTTCCAGGACCTGATGCACCTTCAAATATTTTTAAAGTAAAATCAGCTATCTTTGTAATCTTCACAGATACTGTTTTAACAGGTATAGTTAAACTTACTGAATTATCTCGCAAAGTGCTTAGTGGTTAAAAATTGTGCAGTTATAGTTGAGACTTCAACCAATCATAAAAGACAATTCTGCCTATATGCAGATTTACATGAAGGTGTATACCAGACTCCATCTTCTCATTGCTTAATTTTTGCAGCATTCTAAGAGAAGGCATATGTCCAGGGCTAAAACAAGTCTCCACAACCTGTGATTGAGAAAAAGAATATAAAACCCCACAGTGTGTGTGTAGTCTTTTGGTTATAGTAGTGTGTAGCCTTTTGGTTATAATCTTAATAGAATAAAGTGGCATGTTCAGTGTGTCCATTTGTTCAAAGATCTTCATAAACAGGGAACAACACAGGGTTTAAAAATGTTCATAAGCAGAATGGCAGGATTTTTTCTCATTTTCCTAATTAACGGATATCAATAGTATTATTATAGCATCATTCCTTTTTCAACAAGAGTTTGAAGCGGAACTTTGTATATTACATGTATGATGAAGTGGAGCTTTACAGTTTATATATGATACTATATATGTCATTTGTATTCAGAACTGAATAAAATGAAGTAAACTCTGTGATTTTTTTTATTATTTTGTCAAAAAGTTTATAGGACTGCAGCACGTGAGGAGCTAAACCCTTCTGACAGAGGTAAATTCTGCAATAAAGTCAAATTAATGATCTCTGATTACAGAAAGCAGGGCTTGTCTCTCTAAGTGTAAATGTAAGTGCCCAAAGGAAGCAATTCTGTGTCCCTGTTTTCTGTCTGCCTTTCCTGAATGCTGACCAAATGTGAGCATTCTTTTTGCTCATACAGCAGGCCTTGATGGGATTCCCAAAGCAGGTCAAATTGTCATGTTGTTTAGGTCTGCTACAACTTACACTATCTATCGATGGTATTCATCACTGCTCTGAGTCTCTCCATGCTTGTTGGGATCAACGTGTCGTAAAGTTGGACTATCACCTTGCCTTATTAGGGCACAATCTCTTGTGGCTTCTGATGATTTCCACTGCTTATACTTGGAGACTCTGCTGAAATAGTTCATCAAACTGTGAAGATCATCCTACCAGAATGTTTCAGAATTTCCGTGCTTCATTGTGAGGCTTTTCTCTTGTGCCTAGATAAACTTGTATATCAGTGCAATCACTGAGCTTTGGAAAACACTTTTTTTAGTGTCTCCTAAAAGCATCTGTCGTAACAAAAGAAAGGTTGTTGCAAGAAATGATTACCATTGCTTTAGTCCTCTTTCCTTGTTAGTGCTGTGTTAGAATGGGTTCATTTTGTGCTATCTTCTGCCTTCATTAGAGTTTGTCAATTGGGATGAGAAGTGGAAAACAAGTACGTTTTAGCCTTTAAGTTACAAGGTCACAACCAAGTGGATTCATAATGTATGCCAAACAGTTGAAGATAAACGTATGACAAGGTTCTTAAAAATCACGTACTTTTAGTATTTAAATCACTATAGGTCCTATTTTCAGATGCTGACCTTTTCTAGCAAGAAAACATAACTCAGTACATCTAAGATATGCAAAGGACCAAGTGGAAAATCTAAGACAAAAAAGAAAATGTTAAAAGAAAGAGTGGGTGAGAGCAATATAGACTCAAAAATATACATGTAGCTAAAAATATTTGTTAATGATTTCTATCTAACATTTATAGCTACATAATTTGCCTTACAAATATGACAGCATAACTGGACTCCATTTTTTAATTAGAGATGCTAAGAACTAGTGACATGCAGTATTAAAAATATAAAATAAAAAAATGCATGCTAATTATACTCCAGTACAGCCATAATTACAGTTCACTTCCTTTGATTTGCAAGTAAGAACACATTAAGAAAAATAATATTTTGAAAATTAAACATTTTTCCAACTAAGCAAGACTCTTAAGGTTAGACTACCTTGCAGACATATTTCTTTATACCTATGCAGCATACTTATTTGTAAGTGGTCAAACTGTGAGCTGTGAAAAAAGTATGTGACAGATACTGCAACTAGCAAAAGAGAATTTAACTAAAGTGTTTAACGTCTAACTAAAGCCTCCTACATTACATACTCAGATTTTCTATTTCCAGTGAATGCGAAGAGAATATTAACTCTCCTGCTCTGACACAGATATAGTGTGATGTGGAATTTCTGAGCTCAGTAATGCTACAGCAAAATAAAACAGCCAATGTGTTTGCTTAAAAGCCATTGCTTTGAGTTTTTTTTCTTGTTTAGAGATGTTTCATAAAGTACTGTTAACAAAGCTCAGGGAAAACAAAGCAATTTTAAAAAATCCTTTAAGTTTTTGGTTGTTGGTTGGTTGGGGATTTTTTTTTTTTTTTGGTGGTGGTGGTTGTTTGCTTGTTTGCCTTTTTTTTCTGAGTTTGTTTTTTTTTTCCTTCCCCCCCCCCCCAAGGAAATATGAAACAGTTTTCAGATGCAAACTCAGTACTACAGAATCACGGAGGGGTTGAAGTTCTCAGAGACTTCTGGAGGTCATCTGATTCAAACTGCCTGCTCAAGCAGAGACACTTAGAGTCAGTTGGTTCACCTGGACCATGTCCGGGTGTCTTTTGAAAATCTCCAAGGCAGGTGTCGTGGTTTAAGCTGTAAATCTCAGGCAGCCTGTTAACTCACTTCTCCCTCTTTCTTCCCCCCACTATGATGCGGGGGGGGGGGAAATGGGGAAATGGGGAGGAGAAACAAAAGAATGTAACTTCCATGGGTTGAGAAAAGAACAGCCCAGTAACTGAGGTATAACACAAATCACTACTGCTACCACCAATAATAATAATGACCAAGGAAATACAAGGGAAGAGGATACAAACGCTCACCACCCGACCGAGCTGAGAGAGAGAGACTTCCGGGTTCCTGCCCTCAATTTTTTACATCCTGGGCATGACGTGCTGTGGCATGGAATAGCTCTTTGGTCAGTTTGGGTCAGGTGTCCTGTCTGTGCTTCCTCCCGGCTTTCCCTCCTCCCCAGCTGTCATGGGTTCAGCAGCAGCAGTCATTTCTTCTCCTTCTTGGTAGCTGGTGCAGCGCTGTGTTTTTGATTTTGGGCCTGGGAACAGCGCTGATAACACCAGTGTTTTCAGTTACTGCTTGGGAGTGTTTTGTCTGGCCAAGGACATTCTGAGTCTCATGCTATGCCAGGGAGGAGGGGGAGCTGGGAGGAAGCAGAGACAGGACACCTGACCCAAACTGACCAAAGAGGTTATTCCATACCACAGCATGTCATGTCCAGGATGTGAAAACAGAGAGGAGAGAAGGGTGTGGAAGGTGGATTAGGGGGTTCGCTGCTGGGGGTGCACTGGTTGGGTCGGCCTTGGCGAGCAGTTGTATTCTTTTTCCTTGTATTTCTTCATTACTATTATTGATGGCAGCGGTAGTGATTTGTGTTATACTTTAGTTCCTAAACTGTTCTTATCTCAACCTGTGGGAGGTTCATTCTTTTGATTCTCCTCCCCATTCCCCTGGGACTGGGGGAAAAAAGAGGGGCAGTGAGTGAGAAAACTTGGGGGGGGGGGGGAGGGTTAGAGGCTTAAACCACAACAGTTCTTTTTGGTGCCCAATGTGGGGCTCAAAGTGTTGAGATAACAGCAGCAGGATTAATTAGCCACTCGTCACAATGCTGATTTTTGGCTCTCAAAGTTGTTGCTCTGGTTCTCACAGGTTCAGCGTATGATACTTTACTTACAGCCGGTATTTCTTTTCTTAACATTTTTCACATCTGGGTTTTGGGTTAAGGTTCTTGTGACATTGTACTTTATTGAAATGGATTGTAATACGGGAGAGCTCCAGAAGGGAGGAGGGGAAGCTGCGGCGGTGTGGCGTCGGGAGCCGCCGGTAGCCAAAACAGCCAGGGAGAAGGGCCCGGGGGATCAAAAGGCCGGGAACGGGACAGCAGAGAAGCTGAGCCCCCCCACCGAACCGAGCCCAGTGACTGCTGAGCTTCGGTAAGAGATGGCTACCTACCGGCCGGAGGAGACGGCAGAGAAGCCGAGCCCCGCGGCTACCGAGCGGGGGGGGGGGGGGGGGGGGGGGGGGCGCGCAGGCGGCGGCCGTGCCCAGCCCCGCAGTGACCGAGAGCATTCCCCAGCAGTCGCCCTCAGAGCCCCGAGAGCCCGAGCCCCAGGAGGATGCAGGAGACCGCGCAGCACTTCCCAGCAGGGCAGAGGAGGAAGATCTGGACTCAGACAAAGAGCAGCTGGGGGTGAGAGAGCCGGCAAGCACAGCAGCTACACCAGCCCCAGCGACAAGTACAGCAGCCTCATTTGAGAGTTCCAACGGTTTTGAACGGCCTTTAAGCACCCTTGAGACCTGCCTGCTGATTGTGATGGGGATCACCATGTTGGCATGCATCCAGAGTGTGTTTTACCCACAACCATTCTGTCTGGTCCCAAGAGTTAAGCAGAGTGGGGTGTGGGCCTTGTCTGGGATTAGACTACAGTCCAGCATGGCCAAGAGATTTTCCCCAAAACTGGACAGTCATGAGTGGCAGGGTGTGTGGGGCAGTGTGGGCGAGTGTGAGTATCTAGTCCACTGGACCCCTCCAGTGCTTTGGAAGCGTCGGAGATTGAAGGCAGCTGTATGGAGTCCCCAGTGACAAGCGGCTAAAAAGAAGTGGCACAGATGGGCTTAGATTGGCAACATGAAGGTGAATTATTTTGAGCCTGGTGGGACCATGACACCTCAGGCCATCAGGGCAGAGATGCAGCATACAGATAGACTCATGATCGAGGGATGGACTTAAGATCGAGGGGTGGACTTAGCAATGGACAGTATTGCCCAGGTTGTTCACGAGTGTGAACACTGCACACAGCCTCTCATGCTCTGAAAGACTGTTACAAAAAATGGAGCCCAATATCATGGACTGGATGTACTCAGCAGCTTTGTAGGGATTGGTCCATGCACTAAGAGATGATCTCTCTCCCTTTCTGTGCGTGTGTGGATCCATACATATACATGTGATGGTATATTGAAAATGTGGGATCTGAGCATGACGTGAATGGTATAGAATAAGGGGTGGATTGTCATGGGTTCAGCAGTAGCAGTCATTTCTTCTCCTTCGTGGTAGCTGGTGCAGCGCTGTGTTTTTGATTTTGGGCCTGGGAACAGCGCTGATAACACCAGTGTTTTCAGTTACTGCTTGGTAGTGTTTTGGTCTGGCCAAGGACTTTCTGAGTCTCGTGCTATGCCAGGGAGGAAGGGGAGCTGGGAGGAAGCAGAGACAGGACACCTGACCCAAACTGACCAAAGAGGTTATTCCATACCACAGCACGTCATGTCCAGGATGTGAAACCGGAGAACAGAGACCTGGAAGGGTGCGGTGGTGGAGTGGGGGGTTCGCTGCTGGGGGGTGCACTGGCTGGGTGGGGCTTGGTGAGCAGTTGCATTCTCTTTCCTTGTATTTCTCTTCTATTATTACTGGTGGTAGCAGTAGTGATTTGTGTTGTACCTTAGTTCCTGAACTGTTCTTATCGCAACCTGTGGAAGTTGCATTCTTTTGATTCTCCTCCCCATCCCCTTGAGACTGGGGGAAGAAAGAGAGGCAAGTGAGTGAGTGAGAAAACTGGGGGGGGGGGGGGGTGCTAGAGGCTTAAACCACGACACTGGCAGAGCATGAGACTCAGAAAATCCTTAGTCAGACCAAATACTACCAAGCAGTAACTGAAAACACTGGTGTTATCAGCGCTGCTCCAGCTACCAAGAAGGAGGAAAAAAAAAAAAAAAAAAGAGTTACTACTGAACCCAGGACAGCAGGACACTTCACAAATTCCCAGGGCAGTGTCTGTGCTCACTCCCACTCACAGAAAAAAAATATTTCCTGATGTTCAGGGGGAACCTCTTCTGTTTCACTGTGCGTGCATTATTTCTTGTCCTGTCACTAGGCACAATTTGGCTTTGCCTTCCTTGTAACTTCTCCTCTCCAGACAAAGCAGTCCCATCTCTTTCAGTCTCTCCTCTTAGGACTGATGCTCCAGTTCCTCCATCATCTTTCTGGCATTTTGCTTGTTTCTGCCTAATAGCACCATATTACTCTTGTACTGAGGAGACCAGACTGGACACAGCACTCCATGTGTGCCCTCAGGAGTGCTGACTAGAGGAGAAGCATCACCTTCCCTCCCCCCGCTACTAATATTTTGCCTGGTGCATCCCAGGAGTCTGTTTGGCATTTTTGCTACCAGGGCATGTTGTTGCCTCGCCTTCGACTTAGTGTTCACCAGGAAGCCCAGGTCCTTTTCCACCGAGCTGCTTTTCTGTTAGTCAGGCCCCAGCATATACTGGTGTTGCAAGCACCACTCCTCAGCATATACTGGGGAGGTTGTTTCTCTGCAGGTGCTGGATTTGTTACTTCCCTGGGCTGAAATGCAGGAGACTCCTGTCAGCCATTGTCTCCAGCCTGTTGATGTCCCCTTGGGTGGCCGCACAATCCTTTGGCATATCAGCCACTACTCCCAGTTATGTGTCATCCACAAACTTGCTGAGGGTACATTCTGATCCATCATCCTGATCGTTAATGCAGTTATTGAAGAGGCCTCGACCCAGCATTGATCCCTGGAATACATCACTAGTTACTGGTCTCCAAGTAGACTTTGTGCCACCGATTACCAGCTCCTTGGCTCAGATGTTCAGCCAGTTTGCAATCTACCTCTGCTCATCCAACCCATACTTCATCTGCCTCTCAGTGTGGATCTTACTGCAGGCAGAGTCAAAAGCCTTCCTGATGCTTAGGTATGCTATATCCACTGCTCTTGCTTTGTCTACCCAGGCAGTCATTTGATTGCAGATGGCTATCTAGTTTGTCAAGCATGGCTTCCCCTTGGTGAATCTCTACTGACTACCCTTAGTCATATTATTACCTATGTGCCTGGAAACATGTCCCAGGATTTTACTTTTTGTTTATACATCACATTCCACTGAATTTGAATGTTACTCTCACAGTAAACTCTTCAGAAAGTCAGCTTTCAAACCTCTAGATGATTACTGGTGACTTTGGTACAATTTTGATCAATTCTTCTATCCATAAAACAGGCTACGCTGCTGCATAGGGAACAAAATGGTTTTATTAATAATTGGCTGCTGAATTAAAAGTATCTTGTAAAATCCTTTTTTTTTTTTTCCTACTTTTTCTAGCACTTCTAGGCAAGTGACTTGCTAGGCCCTTTATGAGGCACAGCTTTATCAGTTTTGCGTCAATTAATTTACTGTACAATTTGAGTGAATAATGTTAAAATAATGCATAATACAAATAATTTGGTATATTTAGACTATACTTTTCAATAGCTGCTTGACAGAATTCTGGAAAATTATCTGGGATTTCAAAGAAAGAAAATAATTGACTGCAACATGACATTTACTGGAATGTTTTTCCAGTCACTTTAAAGGCATTGATTTTATAGACTAGCTTCCAAATTCATGTTGCCAATAAATCATTACCACCAAATTCTAAACATGAGAATCAAGTAGTGATATGACTAATCTAGCAGCGAAGCTGGCTGATTTCCAGTAATTTATAATTTTCATATAATTAATTTGATGGAAGGCTTGTCAGTGTTCACTTTTCATATAAAATACTGGCTTCCATTACAATTGTCTGTGTTGGACATTATATGCCTACCCACCATCAGAAATATTGAAGACAGAGAAAGGGAGTTTTGGTGGTGTAGGTAGGGTAGAGGATGGTTGTTTGTGGGTTTTGGAGTGGGATTTTTTCTCTCCTGTCTTCCAACAACAAAAATCTGACAGCTTGATTTGCTTGAAAACAGTAATAACTACTAAAGATATATCTTCACTGCACCTCTAAAATTGCCATGTAATGGCTAACACTACAAATATTTGAGAAATTAACTCTTGTATTATTTTCTCTCCGTTCCATTTTTTGTCTGCTTAAGCAGTTTTTTAGGTACTATTAGGTGTTATTTTCTAAAGCAAAGAGGAATTTGTTATGCAACAACTTATAAAGTAACACAGTTTTTAAAAAGCTGGTTTTGTGCTCTGCTTAAATAATAGTTGGCAAAACTGTCAGCTATGTGTTTATTGCATGGTCTTTGGAATTTTTTAAAAGTCAGAATATACAGCTACTTGAATATCATATGCCTGGTGGCTTATACCTAGTGACTGGTTAGTCACAAAAACAACAGAAACTCTTCTGACTCAGACACTGATGAAATCTAATACAGAAATCACAGGTAAAAAATGAAAGTGGAACTCATCAATGTCAACTTTGTATTGGTGTTTAGTGTTCTTTTCAAGCAGCTGTTCATGAATGTTTGAAATGGCTTCTAATATCAATGAAAGATGATGCACTACTCAAAATTTGATCTTTATACCATTACTGTAGCTGAGCAAGTACTAATATAAAAAAAAAATCATTTCTGTCATTAGTGCATTTCAGTAGTATATTTACCTCTTTGACTGGAGGATTTCTGCCTGGTACTTTTCCTTCTATTATTCACTATAAGGAATTCAGTTTTGAGAAGGAACACATCTCTCCAATAAAACCATATTAACAATTTTTGCAAACAATCCAGTAAAGTCAAAGAGGCTATATAATTTATTTTTATTTTACCTGTTTATTTTTCTGCATTGCTGCTGATTTTCTTCACTAGGTCAGTCTTTTAATACTGATGTTAGTTGGAGATGAAACTAAACCTAAATTTAGAGTGTTCTCTTCATGTAGTTAAGTATGCTTGTTTTAAAATTTTTGCGTCTTTTTTTGGCTCCTTATGTTATTATCAGATTTTTATGAGACAGTGTCATAGTTTAAGCCCAGCTGGTGTCGTGGTTTAAGCCCCTCAATAACTCATGCAGTCTCTCTCTCACTCACTCCCCCTCTTTCTTCCCCCAGTCCCAGGGGATGGGGAAGAGAATCAGAAGAATGCAACTCCACAGGTTGAGATAAGAACAGCTTAGTAACTAAGGTATAACACAAATCACTACTGCTACCACCAGTAATAATAGAAGAGAAATACAAGGAAAGAGAATACAGCTGCTCACTAAGCCCAACCCAGCCACTGCACCCCCCAACAGCGAAACCCCCAGTGCACCACCACACCCTTCCGGGTGTCCTGGTTTAAGCCTCCAAGCCACGCACTTTTCCTCACTCACTCACTCTTCTGTCTTTCTTCCCCAAGTCCCGGGGGGATGGGGAGGAGAATCGAAAGAATGCAACTTCCACAGGTTGAGATAAGAACAGTTTAGTACTAAAGCATAACACAAATCACTACTGCTACCACCAGTAATAATAATGACAGGAGAAGTACAAAGAAAGAGAATACAACTGCTCACCAAGGGCCTGGGAACAGCGCTGATAACACCAGTGATTTTCAGCTACTGCTTGGTAATGTTTTGGTCTGGCCAAGGACTTTCTGAGTCTCATGCTATGCCAGGGAGGAGGGGAAGCCAGGAGGAAGCAGGGACAGGACACCTGCCCAAACTGACCAAAGAGGTTATTCTGTACCACAGCACGTCATGTCCAGGATGTGAAAACGGAGGGCAGAGACCCAGAAGGGTGGTGGGGCATTGGTGGGTTGATATTGGGGGGTGAGCAGTTGTATTCTCTTTCCTTGTATTTCTCTTGTCATTTTCATTATTGGTGGTAGCTGTAGTGGTTTATGTTATACCTTAGTTAGCAAACTGTTCTTATCTCAACCTGTGGGTGTTGCATTATGTTGCATTCTTTCAGTTCTCCTCCCCATCCCCCTGGGACTGGGAGAAGGAAGAGGGGGGAGTGATTGAGTGAACTTCATGAGAGGCTTAAACCACGACAGAGGCCAAAAAGGGTACATACATCTTTCTCTATGAAAATGAGCTTTTTTTGGAAAACAAAGAAAAAAAAAAAAAAAGGAAAATTTGACTTTCAAGGTGACAAATTTACATGAGAACTCAGGATTTACAAACTGGTAGAGAAATTAATGGCATAAAATTGATACCTTTTTTTTCCCCTTCATCCAAGTTCCAGTCCCCAAAGAAATAAAAATAGTTCAAGCCAGGCAAACAGATCTAATCCCTTTGATAGAGGTTATTCTGTGAGTCAGATTACGCATCAACCTTACCCAGATTTGGGCTGATATTTTAGAGACTCCATCTCTTTGTAGAAATGCGACTTTGCCTTCTCATTCTTTCTGTCATGATTAAAATGCTGTACTATTTAGACTCTTGAAATCATACAAAAATGGCAAAGCGTCAAGCCTTGTAAGAGCACTTTAGAATTTAGTCAGCACAGATTTTAGGAGAAAAGGTGATTTGTCATCAATTTTTATTTAGGACAAAAATCCTGTTCACTTGTCTCCAAAACTGTATAATATTTGGGAACTAGGCATCTTAGCATGTAGGTTTCATGCCTGAATGGAGTTAGACAAGAAGTGAGGACAAAACTTCCACTGAGACTTGTAATCTGCATGTTTGCATCAGACTGTCTGTGGCTTGGAGGTGTAAATAATATATGATCACATACGTATGATTTATAGTTTCCTGAGGCATAAACATTGGAATTTTATGGGATACTCCTGTCTGAAGCTGCCTATGTAACAAGGTTGCAAGGCATAATAGGTGTATAATGACTGAACCATGGTAAGGAGACATGACTCATTTAGCTAGACTGAAAAGTAAGTTGTGTTTGGTTTTATATAAAATTACCATTCCATTTTCTGTAGCTTCTGGCTGGAAGCTTTTCCTGAGTCTGTCTCTCAAGCCTTATTCCTGCCCAGCCTGTGTGGGTAAATGTAAACATGGCCTCAAGCACAGTCTTGAAGGTAATAGATCTAGCCTTCAGAAATAGAATATTGGTCCTTATGGGAATATTTAAAAAAATCTATAGAAGAATGAGAGCATAGAGGAGATAAATACAACTGATTAAGTCACAGTTATACAGTTTTTTCTGGGTTTTCATTTCCATTGACCTTTTTTTTTTCTTTCTTTTTTTTCTTTTTTCCCCCCCAAATAGGATTAGGCATAGGGCAATTAACATTCTTTTGTTTTTGTTTGTTTTTTGTTTGTTTTTTTGTTTGTTTTTTTTTTTTTTTTAAATAGCAGCTGCTATCTAGTGTTGACTGTAGTAGTTCATTTATGATTGCATTCCAGCAGAACACCCTGATACCATTTTTACTAGAAACAAAAGCAGGCAAACAAAAAGGACTTGAAAAGTCAACCAACCAAGCAAACAAATACTGAATTTATTTCAAAGTTCAGCATACTGCGTATGCTCTTTTTCTAGGGAGTGAATGAACAAAACCTGAGGAAATCAGATGGATGTGATTTATTGTTAGGAACACTTACATGTAAACTAAAATTATTTTTTAGTAGAAGGCTAGAGGCAGAGTATTAATAAAGGAATGTAACTCTTTGTTGGACTCAAGAGACAAAGCCCCCAATCTTTTTAAAAGTCTGGGAAAAAGGGGGGAAAAAAAAAAAAGTATGTTAGAAGACTAGAGGGAACACTAAACTAATGTTTTTCAATATTTTGCTACAGCTCAAGGAAAACCCTTTGGCTGAAGCACTACTTCTAATGCTCCTTTTCTAGATTGTATTTTATTAATGTTTTCCTTTGTACCACAGTGTGAAGGGACATAGAGCTTTTATCTTATGTTTAAAATTAATGAGGAATATATTACTTTACTAAGAAAAGACATCAGAATAAACTCTTTTCCCTTAGAAAACACAGGTTTGTAAACAGATTCGATTTTCAGTTCTGGATCCTCCTGGTTTGTTAGGTGACCTTTGGCAATTTATTTAAAGTAATTGCACTGAAGTTCCTGTATTTTTATGCTATACTGATATTTGCAAAATAACCTCTTTGAAGGTTTTTTAAAGGGTGAATTGCAAATCTTCATTAAAATCTACATTGCGATAGTGAAAATTTGAGATAATAACATGTAATTTTTTTACTAATCAAAGGCTCTTAGCTTCATATCTTCAGTTCAGCTGTGCTGAAGCAATATCTTGTAGCTAAGACATTGTTATCTAAAACTTTTAGACAACGTTCGGTAATTTGAAGTTAATGGCTCTCCAGCTGAACTTCAACTAAACTCAGTTTTCCCCATAAATATTCATTCTTAGAATACACCTACTGCTTCATATGACGCTCCTTTCATCACTGGATAAAAATGGAGGGATTTTCCAATACACTAGCACCTGGGAAATGCCTCACAGCATCATAGCTCTGACAAAAAGAAACCTTGTCATACGAGATATCCCCAAGGGTAGCTGAAGTAAACTGACCATCCTATGAAAATATACAGATTATCCTGACTTTCTCTGAACTTATGAAATTACTTTGATACAGTAGATTCAGGTGGTTTTCTCCTATGGTACAAGGTGTTTGAGAACCCTCTTCACTCTCCTGCAGACATGTAAGACCCTGGGACTGTATGCATGAAATGTAGGAGTCTGTTAGCTCAGCAGTCTGTTCCTCTCACCTTCCCTCCCCACCACCCTTTCCCAAAGACAATGTTCTTGCCAAAGTCTCCACAAACACTGAATTTCTCAGGACAATTAGGTGTTCTAAAAATATGTTAACTGGGCAAATGAACTGTTTATTTCTATAAAATGGAGCACTTAAAAAAATAGAAAAGCCCTAAACCAAGGCACAGCTCCAGGTAGGACAGAGAGCTCATTATGAGAAGCCCTGAGAAGAAGGACTTGGGGGTGCTGGTCCATGAGAATCTGAACATGAGCCAACAGTGTGCACTCACAGCCTGAAAAGCTAACTGTATAATGAGCTGCATCAACAGGAGTGTGAGATGGGCCACAGGGATAGTAAGGGGCCTGGAGCACCTCCCATGCAAAGAAAGGCTGAGAAAATTGGGGCTGTTCAGCCTGGAGAAGAGAAGTCTGCATGGAGACCTCATAGCAGCCTTCCAGTATCTGAAGGGGGCTACAAGAATGCCTGAGAGGGGCTCTTCATCAGGGACTGTAGTGATAGGACAAAGGGCAATGGGTTTAAACTTAAACAGGGGAAATTTAGGTTAGATATAAGGAAGAAGTTCTTTACTGTGCAGGGGATGAGACCCTGGAACAGGTTCAAGTAATTGGTGAATGCTCCATCGCTGGCAGTGTTCAAGGCCAGGTTGGCCAGGCCTTGGGTGGCATGGTCTAGTGTGAGGGATCTCTGCCCATGGCAGGTGGGTTGGAACTTGATGATCTTAAACTTCTTTCCAACTCAAAGAGTTTTATGATTCTATGAGGTTTTTTTATATTTTTTTATTAATGCACCCTGTGCATTCGACTGGTCTATCTTCCAACGTATTTTATGGAAGTCTCTTTCATCCTGAATGATGTAAATACAGGACAGTGTATTTATTCAAATCAGCAACTCGCTATGGTCTTCATCACAATAAAATTTGAGGCAATTAAATTTAAGAATGAATTCTAACCTATGTGGTTGTGGTAGCCAATGCATAAATCACAGGATAACAAAGGCAATACACAGAGCAAAGCAACTTGAATGGAAGCAATAAGAAAACTGAAAGATGAGTTATTGTCCATATTAGTGTCTTCCTGAAACATCAGATAGGAAACAAACCAGTTCAAGTTAAATTATATTTGCAATGGTTCATTACCCCCAAAAAGATCAGGCAAATTGCTCTTTCCATATGGTTTGCCTATTTAAATTTCTACAGCTGTAACTATACCACTCTTTTTGGCACATACCACAATGATGCCCTAATTCTTCATTCACTCATCAGAAAGCTGATACATTTCAAACTACGTTTTATTTGTGTGGGAATTGAATTAATAGAAATGCAGTGTAAGAATGCTACATATTACCCCGATATTGAGTCATGATATGTATGTGAAATCAGATTTAATAACTTCAAAACATATAATACTTTTTAATCAGTTGCTTTGGAAAATAATAATAACAGTAATAACAAGATGACTTTAACTGTGTCTTTTTTTCACGCAGTAATATATAGTGCCTATATATGTTTGCCAAATAACACCAACTTTTTAAAATATAGTCATGTAACTTCTCATCCTCATTTAGAATGGCTTTATACTTTTTATCAAGTAGTCTAGAGTCAAACGTCTGAAAATTGATGTTTTCTAGTGTACTGGCAAAAAATTATAGGGTTTTATGCTAGCATATAAAGGGAAGGAAGTGCTGGAAAACAATTTTCAAAATACTATAATCATCTTGTCTCATCACTGTTCTTGTTAATCTAGATGCTCTTGTTATTTATTACTCTTTCTTTTCTGAGTTTATACTTAAAGCAACCAAACATTGTATTTTATTGCTCAAAGAAAACTGATCTTCCAATTTTCTTTTCATGTTTATTTGCTTTACTTTTGTCTTCATTAAATACTAAGACACATTGAGTCACCTGACTCTTCTAGGTTATTTTACCCATCTCTTTCTACCCAGCATGAACCTCAGCAGGGTTTACAAAATAAACTGAATTCCAGGAGAGATTTAATCTTTTTCTCTTGCTTATGTTGCTTCATATACTAACAGATCATGCAATTATTATAGATATTTTTTCCCTAAGGAATTTGCTTTCAGTTTGCAAAGGGAAATGTTGCTTAGGATCATTCAGAGAGTACACCTGAGAAGTCTGGGTCTCCAGCATATGTTTAATTCAGCCATTTAATTGCTTTACAAAGAAAAATCCTTAATAGCAACTGCTCAAAGACATCTAACTGAAAAAATTACAAAACCAGTTGAACCAGTCATCCTTTAAACTCCTTGGATGCAGACAGTTTGATATACTCTTTCAAGCCTGTGTTTATACTACATGTTTTATAGTACATGAGAAAATAGAAGCAGAGTTTTAGGTATATAGAATTCAGAGGAGATCAGTGACCTTTTTAATTCAGAGTATTTTA